>LR990493.1:8510414-10910414 GCA_905147785.2 Thyatira batis | reverse complement strand
TATTCAATTTGCCCGGTGGTTCTTAACAGTTTTATCTTTGCACGTTTTCTTACCTTTTTCGTCGCTGGCTTTGGCTATCAGCTTTTATATAGAAACTTATTTTGTTTCGTTTTATATTATATTAACTAGCGAGTCGCCCCGGCTTTGTACGGTTAACAGAGCATTGATCTACGAACGTATAGCACATATAGCATGGTCATAATACATAGTTATTTAGTTAATACAAAAAAACATTAAATATACCTAGTAATATTACAATTAATATGTTCATACGCGCAGTTTAGTAAATTTTTCGTTTAGAGTTCCTAAAGAATCTCACTTTCTATCGATAAAAATGTCATTCAAATCCGTTGCGTATTTTAAAGATGTAAGCAGTCAAACTGCGGCGACTTTGTTGCATACAAAGCTGGCAATTCCTTCAATTTAAAATTGCAAAATTAAATTAGTGCTAATAGTACGCCGTGGTGGCTCAGTTGGGAACGCACCGACTCACGATCATGAGGGTGCCGGTTCAAATCCCTGGCCCGTACCTCTGAGTTTATAAAAACTTACGTACGGATTCACACCACTGGCTTTCGGTGAAGGAAAACATCGTGAGGAAACCTGCATGCCTGAGACGTCACAATTAAAGGCATGTGAAGTCCGCCGCCATCTGGGCGCGTGGTAGACTATGGCCTAAACCCCCTCGTTGTTAGGGGAGGCTCGTGCTCCTCGGTGGAGACGTATATGAGCTGTTGATGATGATGATGATGAATAGTATATTCTTGCCAAATAATTGAGATTGAATGCATAAGACTTACTTAGTTATAAGTTAGTCTTATGCATTCAATCTCAATTGTAATAAGTATTGTAGGTATATTATTATTTTAATTACATATAAAGGGTACGAATTTATTTGTCAACATTTGCAACATAATATAATAAAGATGGGTCTGATCATTTTTAATTATTATTTTATAATTTCCTAATCTTGTAAAATATAAAAATTTTCTCAAATTGAGCAATTTTTTTTTATATTTTTCATCTAGAAATAAATACTTACAATTTATTTCTAACGACACAAATGCATACAGCAGGCGTTAGATATTACTTATGTAGATAATATAAAAAATCGGTTTTTACGGTTTTATCATCAGGAACCGGTATCGTAATCGACATCGACACTGTGTTAGAAAATCACATTTCGCACAATCGTCGAGTGAAAATCCACCCCTCAAACGAAACGTATTTTTGATTGTATTTCTATCCTTTTTTAACGTTTAGGGTTGGTTGAGAAAAAAAACCTTATCGTTGATAGTTTTATATGTAATATACATTGTGTTTCTAGCTATTTTTGTAAAAATCATTTCTTCTATTACTAAAGTATTAGTTTCTACCTTAGTAGAGATAATTAAAATAATGCTAAGCTATATTACTGTGCTGTGTTATTATTATTAAATACCTAACAATTTTAATTTCTGAGTATATAATAGTAAAAGCCTAAAAAGCTAAAAGCTCCGCTGTGTTTGAGGCGATTCAGACCAATCTCATAAGCTTAGTGAAGGTACGAATTTTCATTCGATTTCCCCTAAAAATAAAAATGATTTTAATAAGGTTATTTATATTTATTAATACTAAAATTAGTCATACACCTGTTTAATATTAATTCACATTTATTACCATTTCAAAAGTGAGACATATAGAAAAAAACAGAAACAAAATCAGTAGGTTGCTCATGACTATTTTCCTTCCCCTAAATATAAATAATTTTAAAACCTACTTCGTACACAAATTAAATAGGCCATTTAGCTACGGAACCCCAACTTTCTGAAGCCTATTCATTCTCACGGTTCCTATATTTTCTTCCCCATCACGAACCTGCGTTAAGAGGCCTTTAATGACAGGAAAATTGAAACTTGCGTCGTTTGAGAAGAAAAAAAGTTGGGCGAAAGTCGTAAAAAAATTTGTTCCTGAGATAATGTGGAAACGATGAGCGAACTGTTGAGGTGGACGATAATGGTGGTAAAGAAGTTAAACTGTTTTTTAAATTTTTTTTCTATCTACTTAGGTACATATTATAGCTATTTGGTTACTATAGTACTTAATTAATATCTGGGTAACGTCATGAGTTGCACTTGTACAAACATTGTATTTAGGTATAAGAACTATTTATTTAATTCCTTGTGTAATTGCTGATTTTCCCTAATTAAATAAATATAAAATAGTACAAATTCGTTTAGCACAAAGTAAAAGGCAAATTTTTTATCCCGGGAAAATTCAATCCATGAGGAACGCAGGTGAATCCGCGGCAAGCTACTAGGTACTGCCTTTATATATTACCTACTAGCTGCCTCCGCGAGGTTTTACCCGCGTAGTTCCCGTTCCCGTCGGAATACAGGGATAAAATATAGCCTACGTTACTCGTGGATAACGTAGCTTTCGAATGGTCATAGAATTTTCAAAAACGGTCCAGTAGTTTTTGAGCCTATTCATTACAACCAAACAAACAAAGTTTTCCTCTTTATAATATAAGTGTAGATATAATGATAATGTACATTTATTTAGATTCAAAACTAAGCTCTATATAGCTAAAAAGCTTGTTACCGTTTGCAATATAGATGGAGAGTAGGTAAAGGTGTTTATTGAGATTAATAAATCATACAGCTTTCCAATATAACATAGTAGCACACGTCCATAAAGTTGTTTAACAAATCCGTGAGTTCTGGTGCCGGGCGGGTGTCGGCACGTGTGCCGTGGTACAGGGTATAAGCGACTGTGGTCGTTACGTGAACAATTCAAAGTATATATAATATAAAATTTAAATGTAACTTTTAAATATTACAAAAATAAATCGGGAATCATCTATCTAAATAAAGCAAAGTCCCCGCCGCCTCTGTCTGTCTGTCTGAACGCGATGAACACAAAACTAGTGGACAGATTTTCATGCGGTTTTTACCAAACTACCTACGGAGTATTTCATGGGGAAGGTTGTTATAATACATCAATTTGGACCCGGTAGGTTGGGCTGGTGGGCAGAATAAAGTCTGTCGAGTCTGCTAGTACTTTATAAAAGCTTTTATACGATACACAAATATTTCACTTAAACCTGGAAACTTTTTTAAATAAAAAATATAACTTATACAGTATGATTTTTTATCTACCCGCTATTCGCTCTTACCTTCCGTCGCCTGTGCACGTCCGCGCAATAGATCAAGTGCACCTGTAATATTAACACTATCACTCGCACGCGGCGTCACCCCATCGAGACAACAAAAAATACACCCTAAAAATAACGTAGCAAAGTTACTTTTAGCATAAATTTGGCGACATGATTTATTTGCTTTCAATTTAGGTATTTATGTAGATATTACCTTCACATAGACAAAGCAAACATTACTACACAAAAACAGAAGAATATGGTGTTATGCGAGCTATTTAGTCACTTATAAGTTATTGTACAGGTTACTCTGTGGGATGTTAAAAAAATATATATTGTGTATAATGATTATTTTGTATAAATTTAACTAAAAATATGCACTACAGAATATATCTAACAGGCGACGTGTTTATAGAATATATTCAAGTACTGAAATAAAATATAGGTAATTTTATAAGATAAATACAGAACTAACTTCCCCCAAACTTTGGCGGCATAAAAAGTATCCTTAATCCTTTCGCACGCTCTAATGTATGAAATTTCATTAAATTCGGCTCTGGATTTTTGGCGTAACCGACAGTTTATTTTGACATTATAATAATAGTAGATAAAAATGTAGATAATATAGATAAAAGCATAGGTATATAGCCCTCCTAATAAAACTTTTCACCCTACTAATACTTACAATATAAAGCGTATAAAGATAATATAATAATCACACACCAAACTCTAACAATCGTATCTGAAATCTCAAACAAGGTGGTCGTACAGGGTGCCGATTCGGTAAAGTAAATCGACACTAGTCCAACGACGAATTGCTGCTGTCCCGTTCTTTTACTAAGCAACCACGTGAGAAGAACGATGTATTGTTGGAGATGTGGTAGGTAATAAGCACAGCAGTCGTACAACAAAGCATTAGCACCTCCAGTATCAAAGCGTCTTTGAAGCCGATGTAATCACGCGGCCATCTTTGTTGGTACGAATGTATTGTTGCTCTACATTATTACTATTTCGATATTTTATTTTTATTTTTTTATCGTTTAACAAGGATTTTGTTGTAAAAAGCTCTAAGAAAACCCTCTCGGGTTTATAGAAGAACGGCTATTAATTTTATATTAATATTATAAAAAATCATAATAAGGAAATTATAATAAGGAAAAAATAATAATTTTTGCTAAGCTACATTATCAGGGAGTATCTTAGACTATATGTTATCCCCGCACTAGCGACCCGCCCCAGCTTCGCATGGGTGCAATGCTTATATATCACATTAGAAATCTCCAAAATTGACAGTGTTTCTCTAAAATATTATGCATGTATTGTATATAAAAACCTTCGTTTTGAATCACTCTATCTATTAAAAAAACCACATCAAAATCCGTTGCGTTTTTTTACGGGTGGAACCGCGCGGAGGCAGCTAGTAATACAAAAATACCGGGTACATTACTGCCCAAGTAGAGCATTTAACCATTCGTCGCGTGAACACATACTATTTACCACAATGAAACTCCTTTTTCGGTCCTTTGTGGTCTTCTCCTTTGATTAACTTTGATCTAGGTGAGTGCATGAAGGTAACTGAGGCTAGATATCACCGCCCTAATGGATTACACACAAAGACTAAAAGCTTTTATACCTGAAAGCTTTCTAGACACCACAATGGATAGAAGACTGCCAGGGCTTTAAGCTCTTTTTTTACAGTTTGGGCGTAAATATTTTTTAAATTTATTTATAAGAGAAGTTTTGGTTATAAATAAGCTCTGCAGATTTCCCTACGTTCTCGAGGGATCTTCAATTTAATCAATATAAAAATATCCTATAGATTTCAGAACGTGTTCTATTTAAAAGTGCAAAGAGAAAGAATTAGGACAGGACATAGGCTACTTTTTATCCGGGTAAAATGGAGGATGTCCCGGATACGCGGGTGAAACCGCGGGGAGCCACTAGTGTTTAATAAACATACTATTCTCATTATAAAAGCAATATTAATAGGACGAGCCGGCAAATACTAAAAACCGGTAAAAAAAGGTGACCTTTAGTTATTTAGACGATGTTAATGAACCGTTGAATCTATTAATTCTGTTTGCTAATAAGTGATTGTAAATTATTCTTCTACTAGCTCCCGTCCCGCGGTTTCACCCGTGTTCCCGGGACATCTTCCATTTTACCGAAATAAAAATGTTTTTATAAAGAGCTGAGTATTACATGTCATCAGTCTATAGGTAGGTACTTAGCAAAAGTCAGTGTTTAATCAATTTCGTTATTATATCATAAGCATTAAGTTTTTAAGTAAACTTTGTACTTTTTCTTTTCCTTTTATGTATAATTTTACAATAATATTATTAGAATAAGAATTGATTTATTCCTTACACAATTGGGACTAAATTATGGAATAGGTACATTCTGAATTTTTCTTTTCTCTCTACATATTTTTGTAGTAACCTGTCAAACTGGATTTGACATAGAGTCACAACATTTAACTTGCATGTCCGAGATGTCACAATTGGCATGGTGAGTATGGCTTAAACCCCCACTTTTTTAGAGGCTCCTGCAGTGCATGTATGAGCTGATGATAAGTTAATATGTCCTCAAGTTTTAATGGTACCAAGCCGTCAATCCTTCCTACTAATATTATAAATGCGAAAGTTTGTATGTATGGATGTTTGTTACTCTTTCACGCTCCAACGGCTGAAGGGATCTGCTTGAAATTTGGCACAGAGCTAGAATATGTTCTGGAATAACACATAGGCTACTTTTTATCCCGGGAACGCGGGTGAAACCGCGGGGAGCCACTAGTTAAAAATAAAAAGACAATATACAAATCAAATAACATTTATTCTCTATCCTATCCGCTATTGTACAAGAGTTCAACAAAACAAGATGGCCGCTAACGTCACCTTGTCAGGGTCAGTCGGTTGATTGTGGGGTTTGTTTAGGCGGCGACGGGTATATGGGCGCCTTCGGGCTGGAAACCGAGCTCGTTGGCGACGTACCTGACGGTGTAGGTCACTCCGTCCTTTTCGTAGGAGAACTGGCCGCGGACTTCGAGAGCTTCGTTTTCGGTTCCAACATTCTTGAGTACTCCTTCCTCGTCAGCTGAAATTCCACCGCTGGTCTGGTATCTAATGGACAGAATATATTTGTCATAAGTCATGACGAATTATCATACCTATTTGATCCGACAGCCCGGCTGTGTGGTTAGTGACCCTAGCTCTCAGGCCGTCGCGGGTTCGAATCCCAGGACAAACATTTGTATGCATGAATATGTCTGTTTGTTCTGTGTCTGGATGTAAATGTCTATAAAAGTCTGACCATTTGCCTGTTTGCCACCCTTGTGGTATAAAAAAAAAAGTATGTATTTAAAACGTAGTCTATGTAGTATATCAGCTATCTGGTTACCATAACACAAGCTCACTTTGAAGCTTACTTTGGAATCAGATTGGCCGTGTGTGAACAATGTCCTTGGATATTTATTTATTATAATTATTATGTTTACGTTATTCTAAAGCAATGTCGCTAGTACCGGATCATACGTTTGGATCAGACATTCCGTTTACTAAAATAGAAATATATTATGTAATTTAAACACGTATTACACATTGAATTGATGAGGAAACGAGTAGGTATGTTCGTTAACAATATATGTAACTACGTCACCATTATTTTCTTCAAAAACATTCAATATTCAAAGCCATTTATTCAATTTATGTCCTAAAAGGGTCAAAGCTGAAGCTACTACTTGTTCTCAAGTAAATTTCTAGGTCTTACTTTGAAAGTGTCTAGTTTGCGACGACCACTTGATCATTTGGACAAGTGGACCTTTCATTTTGGTCTTTAACAGCAGTTGGTTAAACCCTTTATGATTCCCATCTAGAAATAAGCCGTGGTGGACTAAAACTCACTTTGAAGCTTACTATAAAATCCAATTGACCGTGTGTCAAAAATGTCTTAGGATATTTATTTATATTTAACTAGCGGAACCGGCAGACTTCTGCCCACCAGCGCCACTTACCGGGTCTAAATTGATTTATACTTAAAAACCTTCCCGATGAAACTCCGCGGTGAAAACCGCATGAAAATCTGTTATGTTTTTGTATTCATCGCGTTCAGAAAGACAGACGGAGGCTTTTTTTTTAATGGACTAGAAGGTGTTAGCCTCAGATGGCTTTTACACCGTTACGCGGACTTTTTCGGTGAGCGCAGAGGGCTCTCAACCTAAACAGACAGAGGCGGCGGAGACTTTGTTTTATATCTATGAGAAGGCAAAACCGTCGGTTGTGCAGAGTTATGGCCTACTGGACTGGTGACCTGTGTCGAATATTATTTATTTATTTTTATTTTATTTCAGAACTAACCCGTATTTGTAGCTGTCGATGTTGTTGGAGTTCTCGTAGCGAGTGACCTCGGCGTCTTTAGGGTCGACTGGGGCAGCGACGGCCGCGGCGATGATCAGGGCGAATACGATGAACTGTTAATGAAAAAAAAACTCTATATAGTAAAGTATTAAGCATGTTTCACCTTGTTACCAGTCTGACCTGGGCAACTACGTATAAAAAAATCCTCGATTTTTGCAAAAAAATTATTAATGCTCCTATTGTAGCAGTTTCTGAGATTAGCGTGTCTAACAAATACAAGCTTACAAACACAAGCTTTATATATAATATTAGTGTCGTTTATAACTTGAGCAGTAGTAAAATCAATGAATATTTACTTTTAGCTTTGTATGCTAACAAAATATTAAAATTCACGGAACAATGTGAACTATCCGATTTTTTTTATGTTTTTTATTGGATCGTAAAACTGTGACAGACGATTTTATTATTAGAAACAGAAATGTCAAGGATTTTTGTTCTCATATTTTATATTCTATAGGGAACTGCTATTCTAAACATATAGCAGGTTAGCAGGTATTGTGCATCTCGCTCATAACTATTAGAGAGTGGTGAGAGGTTCGCTGTTACTCGACTTACTTTCGGATCTAGAATAGCATGGCACATCAAACGATGGCTATTTCAAAATCAAGGAAAACTGAAGTGATTTAAAATGGGTGGTTGTTAATAAAATTAATTCAGTTTCATCATTTTTAGATATGAAATGAAATGAAATAAATGAAATGAAATAATAAATTTATTAATTCAACTAGGCCTTCACAGGCACTTATGAAACGTCGACTCTAATGCTCGGTTCGGAAGGTTGCTTTTGCTGAGAAGAGCCGGCAATAAACTCAGCAATTACTCTTTTCAAAACAAGTTTTAACAATTTCTTTAACAATAATAACATTAGTCCTGATAGAACGAGCGCTATACCCATGCCTTGTCATCATTAATATAATCATTTATACTATAATAAGCTTTCTGTACCAAAGCTGACTTAACTCGTTCCTTAAATTTATTCATAGGCAATTCTAAAATATTTGTGGGGATTTTGTTATAAAACCGTGCACCAAGTCCTAAAAATGATCCTTGCACTTTCTGTAGTCTATAAGCAGATGTTACAAGTTTATGCTTATTTCTAGTATTAATGGAGTGCAAATCACAATTTTTAGCAAAAAGACTAATGTTTTGACGGACAAATATTATGTTTGCATAAATGTACTGTGATGCAACTGTGAGAATGTTAATTTCCTTAAATTTATCTCTGAGGGAAGCTCGCGAGCTTAAATTATAAATAGCTTAAATTAGATATATCTGGAAAGTCCCGCGTAAAATTTACTTTCAACCTGAGAGGTAAATTTGAGCAGCATCGCTGAGGTGTCCCCTGTGGGATTTAGGCCTCGGGGCGTCGCTGGGGGAAGTGGGGCTTACTATAAGTAATTCCGTAATATAATATGGCATAATTCTTTATATTTGGCGATTACCACAAGTAGGTATTTGTTATCCAAGTGATTGGTCGAACAAGTCTGACAAACATTGGGCCCAGCCAAGATTACGATATTTACATATTTGTGTAATAATATGCTTTTGAAAACGTTGTTAAATCACTTTATGTTTGTCAGTCTACTTTAACAAATTTGGGACATTAAACATTTTGGGGAAAATTGACCTTTGGTACACAGATAGTTTAGATTTTTATCCCGAGAAAATGAAAGATCTCCCGGGTACGCAGGTGAAACCGCGAGGAGCCACTAGTATTAAATAAATGCCATCCGAGAATCATCGTTTTAGAATATTGATGTGTAATAATTTCGTGCATACATTGACATTTTACTGGCATTAACTTTTTGACACCGGTGTTCATTGACCAATACATTATGTGCTACACCTAGATTTAACGAGGCGCTAATAGTGACCTGCCTAGATAGAATAAAATTACTAAGTTTAGGCCCTAACAGGGCTTTGAAGGTCAAATCTGTTGAAGCTACTACCGGTTCGGAAGTCAACCTTCAACTGAGAGATCAAGATAATTTTGGAAGCCATATATAGAGCATAAATTTGATCCCTTATCTATACTTCATATTATTTTATAAAGTGGATAGATTTGGACTTCAAAAATACTGAATAACGCCAATGGAAAACTACGTTATTTGTAAGTGATAAAAGTTAAATTTTAACCCCGGAATAGGAACTATACCGGTGAAACTAAGGAAGCTTAGGGGGAATTAGATAAAAAAAACCATGGAAAGAGGGGTAAAAAGATTATAGAGTTGTCTCCTAGAGAAGGACAAAGGAAACGGCTAAGACATTGGTCAGACGTTATTGTAGGAAGGCACTGGTAGGATGGAAATTAATTTCTAAATATAGAAATTTTTGGGATGAAATGTTAATAAGAAATTATGATACATGTAGAAAAGCTTGTGAAAGTGATATATTAAACTATTAATGTTTTTTGCACTGTATTGGATCCTGCGTCTTTCAACAATTTCTTTATGTATTATTCCAGAATATATTATTTGATACCAAAATCCTTTCAGGCAGGTGAAACTCAAAAACTTTCACATAATTAAACAATTATAATGTGTAAGATTGTTTTTTGACTTACGGATTTCATTTTGGAGTTTTGTTTGGTGGTGGGTTCTCTTGTTGCAATAGGATGCACGAATGTGATTTCGAATTAAAATTTCGCACATTTATATACTAATAGCTTGGGCGACTGTTTTGCATATTTTAAGATGTAATCATTTAAGTGAGCTTCTTCAAATTTCATGGTCCTTCCATATTCGGGCGGTTTATTTTACTAGATAATTTATATTAATATATGCTTGTTCTCTTCGAACCTGATTCGATCATATTATTATTTGGATCACTGTCGTTTTGTTTTGTCACCTTTTGACTGTAAATTTAGAAGATATTATTTCTACCAGTGACCTTGTATACAAAACCCTAGAAGGGTTCATGTCAATGGAATTCATGCATCATATTTTATAGTTGGCGATTGGCTTTGTGTCAAATCCTATCTAGGACAAACATTTGTGTTCATGTATATGTCTATATCTTTGTAATACCTCTGTGGTCTATATGCTCTGAGTCTGGATGTTAATATTTATATCATAAGAAGATAATTATGTATTTAAAGTAGTATATCAGCTATAGGTATTTGTTGCGTGAAAAAAGGTCTCAGGTATTTAGTAGATGTTTAAGGAAACAAATATTATTTTTGTAGGGTTCGTTTCAGTAGAGCTTTGAGAACTAAAATATCCTAATCTATACTAATATTATAAAGAGGAAAGATTTGTTTGTTTGTTTGTTTGTTTGTAACGAATAGGCTCCGAAACTACTAGACCGATTTCAAAAATTCTTTCACCTTTGGAAAGCTACATTATCCCCGAGTAACATAGGCTATATTTTATCCCTGTATTACCACGGGAACGGGAACTACGCGGGTAAAACCGCGGGGAGGCAGCTAGTAGCCTATAAAACTTACAACGTGGCTTTCTATTGATAAACAATTTTCTGTAGATCCAGAAGTTACTACAAACACAACAAACTCAAAAAATTCAAAGGTTTTTTGTTTTCGAAATGGACTAGAAAGTGTTAGCCCCTGATGGCTTTTACACCTTTACGTGGACAAGTCAGTGAGCTCGGAAGGCAACCGTAAGTAGTTTAAGCAATAGTGCTGAGGGTATCTCCTGCGGGACACGTGAAGGTGAGGAACTCACCGGTTTAATTAGTTTGGGACTTTTCATTTATCATCAGCTCATATACGTCTCCACCGAGGAGCTCGAGCCTCCCCTAACATCGAGGGAGTTTAGGCCATAGTCCACCACGCGGGCCTAGTGTGGATTGGCGGACTTCATATGCCTTTGATTGTGACATCTCGGGTATGCAGGTTTCCTCACGATTTTCCTTCACCGAAAGCCAGTGGTGTGAATCCGTACGTAAGTTTTTAAACTCAGAGGTACGGGCCAGGGATTTGAACCTGCACCCTCGTTTTCGTGAGTCGGTGCATTCCCAACTGAGCCACCACGGCTACTGGGACTCTTATCGGCATTCAAAGGCATGTGAAGTCTGCCACACCGCACCCTGGTGGACTATGGCTTAAACCCCCTCGTTGTTAAGGGAGGCTCGTGCCCCCGCTATGGAGACGTATATGAGCCGATATTGATTTATGAGAGCATGTACTAGCTCCTAATGCCACAGAAATAAGGACGATATTACTGGTACGTAATGATAGAAAACTTATTATTAAATCAGCTGGATTATTTCAAGATACGTACGACCTTGGCATTCACTTTCTATGTCTCTTCGCCGTACCGATGTGAAGATGATTGGACATTAATAAAATTATATAACATCTTTGCAAAACCAGCTTTTTTGAGCTACAACCAGTTATAGGACGATTTATACGACAACGACTAAAATTTAAATATTTAATATTCGTGTAGCCCTACACGTGCTCTTATAAATCGTCATTTCACACAGTGTATGTAAATACATATATTATGTTTAATTCTTGTGTATATGTGTATGTATGTCATTGAACTCCTCCTAACCGGCGAGACCGATGTTTATTCAAGGGGGAAAATGGTTTAGGTTCAGAATTAGACCCGGAAGGTGGGGCTGGTGGGCAAAACGGACCCGTCAGACTTTGTTTTAATATTATCTTATAATTATATATGTCCTGCTAATATTATAGAGGCAAAAGTTTGTGGAAACTAAATCTAAAGAACTTTAATCTCTGAAAATAATCTGAAGGAAAGGCACAGAGGAGTATATTCTGGAACAGCACATGGGTTACTTTTTATCCCGGGAACGTTAAAGATCTAGTTTAATGTAAAAGTTGCGCATGATTCACAGTCATGTGACTATTCTTAAATTAATCCGATTTCTCGAATATCACTTTTCGTACTTTTATACTGCTTTCTCTAATAATGAAAAAGGTTTGTGTATTTAATCATTTGTAGAAAATCGCAAAACTATGAGAGTATTATATTGTGGGTGCGAGCGAAGCATGGTCCTATTTTTTCTCGCTTACGTCTCGTTCACGTTCCGTCGAATATTAACGGACTTTGAAAATCAAGTAATTACATATTATACGAGCATCCGCCGCGCGGCTTCACCCGCATAGTTCACAACAAAATATGTGAGACGTGGGTAAAATATAGCCTATCTCTCCTCTTACACCCTGATAATGTAGCTTTCCATTGGTGAAAAAATCATTCAGGTCGGTCTAGTAGTTTTCTATCCAAACAAACAAACATAAAATCAAATCGATTTTTAGTAATAGTTGAGTATTTTAATTGTTCATCCTTTCTCATGTGAAGGTATTTTTAATTTAATATTATTGTAAAATCCATAAATTGTTAAAATGGAATATTAATAGTGGTTTTTGTACATGACCTTTTAAAAAATGAATAAATATTTTTTAATAAACTGAAGATTGAATTTTTTTTTTCTTTTACTGTGGATTGTTAAACCTTTGGGATAAAATAAAATCTTGTTCGTACCGGTTTTTCTCATTTGAAGCTGACTTCCGAACCGGTAAGCTTCACCAGACATCTTCAGAAGTACCCTTATATGGTCTAAATTTAATGAATGCCTTTGCTTAACATAAGTATTTGTTTTTAATCTTAGCAAAATTCATACATCTTAATAAAATTAAATATGAAGGAGATGATTTTTCTTCTACAGATTTAATAAAGCCGTATAGTACGTTCAAATTCAAATTCAAATAGCCTTTATTTCGGATAATAAATTAATTAATTACATTGGTTTACATATGATCACACTATTATACTTATATAATCCTTCAATATTATCAATACTAAATTTACATGCATTATTTTTAAATCAATTACAAAAACAATAATATTTAATTCTATATGGTAATTACAAATAATATTAATAATAATTATAATAGTCTATTCCTCGACATCGGTACCATTATCCGCTTGCCCTTTGGCATAGGCCTCCCCTAGGGATTTCCAAATTTTTCTGTTTCTGGCGTGTCTTTGCCATGTTGTTCCAGCTACTTTTTTGACATCGTCTGCCCATCTAGTTTTTTGACGGCCCTTCTTTCTTTTCCCATCTCGAGGGCACCATTCCGTAACATCTTTTGTCCATTTATTCTTCCTATTTCTGATCATATGACCTGCCCAGTTCCATTTAAGTTTTCTTGCTGTGTATGTGACATCTGCAACTTTTGTGATGTTTCTTATGTCTGTGAGTTTGATTTTGTCCCTTAGTTTAATGTTTAAGATGCTTCTCTCCATTTTGCTTTGACATACTCTTAGTGCTCTGCTCTGTTTATTAGTAATGGCCCAGGTTTCCGCTCCATAGGTTAAACATGGTAGTATGCATGAGTTGAATATTGTCGTTTTATCTTTCAAGAGTATGCAAGGGTTTTCATTACCTCTTTAAGAGACCAGAACCTTTTCCAAGCTTTGCTTGTTCTGGTGTTTATTTCTTTCTGCATTTGGTTTTCCGTTGCGATAATTTGTCCTAAGTATGTGTATTCATCAACATATTCTATTTGGTTGCTATTTAGTAATATAGGTTTTTTTATGTGGTTAGTCATTAATTTCGTTTTATCTGGGTTCATGGTCAGACCTACCTTTTTACTTTCACTTTCTAGTTGTGATAACATTACTTTTAGGCCTTGCTGGTCTTCGTTGAGTAGAATTAAGTCATCTGCGAATCTTAGATGATTAAGCTTTTGGCCATTTATATTTATTCCAAATGCATCCCAATTCATTTTCCTGAATATATGTTCCAGTACTGCCGAGAATAATTTTGGCGAGAGGGGGTCTCCTTGTCGTACTCCTTTTTTTATTTTAAATGCTGGGCCTTTTTTTTTCAGTCTGGATTGTTGCTGTTGAATCTTTGTATATTTTTTCTATTATTCTAATGTACTTTGGATGTACTCCTTGTGAGTTTAAAGCTTCCCAGATGTGTGCGTGTTTTAGAGAGTCGAATGCCTTGCTATAGTCTACGAATGCCAAGTAGAACCTTTTTCCGTACTCATTACTTTTCTGAATAACTTGCTTTACGACATGGATATGGTCCATTGTCGAAAAGTCGCTTCGGAATCCCGCCTGCTCTCTCGGCTGATTCTCGTCCAGCACTGAACCAATTCGGTTTAGTATCACCTTTGAGAATAACTTGTATAGGTTGGAAATAAGGCTGATCGGCCTGTAGTTATTTATTTCCGTTTTGTCGCCTTTTTTATGGAGCAGTATGATGGTTGAAACTGTCCATTGTTGTGGTATAATTTCTTTAGTTAGAATATTGTTATATAAGTTTGTAACTGCCTCCGTTATGGAGTCTAGGCATCCTTTCAGGATTTCGTTGGTTATTCCACCATCTCCGGGAGCTTTGAAATTTTTTTGAGACATTATTGCATGTCTTATTTCATCTTCTAGTATTGGAAGGATAGGTTCTGTATCTTTATCTTGTAGGCGTTGCGTGTTTGTGTTGTCTGTGTCATCATATAATTTGCTATAAAACGTTGTTGCTATTTCCATAATCTTAGGTCTTTTAGTTTCTTTCCTTCCAGTTGTTTTGTTTTTGATAGATGGAATCCAGTCAGTTTTCTCTTTTAGTTCTTTTAGAGCTTTCTTTATGCCTGCTGACTTTTCAATATGGTATTGGATAGTTCTATTTCTTATATTTTTTCTATGTGTCCTAATTTTTTCATTAATTTGTTTACTTAAGTCCGTTATTTGTTTTCTATTTTGTTTTTTATTTTCCAATAGATTTTTTCTGGCCTCAATTAAGTGTCTGGCTTCATCTCCAATTTTGTCTTTTTTGTTTCTTAGGGTATACAATTTTCTAGATACTTCTTGCAGTGCTTTCTCTAGTAGGTTATATTTTTCCTGTGTGTTGTCATTAGTATTGATAGGCAGTAAGTTATTCTTCAACGTGACTAACGTATTTTCTGTGACAGGAAGTGGAATTTGGTTTGGAGGAGTTCCTTTCCTTGTGTATTGTCGCTTTTTCTTTATCTCATTTAGATATATTGTTCCTCTTACCATTCGGTGATTTGTATTGAAGTTGAGCTCATTGATTATACCTACATCTTTAAAGAATTGGGGTTTATTTGAGAGTATGAAATCTATCTCGTTCTTTACATTCCCGTCAGGAGATATCCAGGTCCACTTTCTATTTCTTTTTTTCTTAAAATAACTATTCAGGATCTTGAGGTTGTGTGCTTGTGCCAAGCTTACTAGTCTTTGTCCATTATTATTTCGTTTTCCCGTACTATAGTGACCAAGTACACCATCTTCGCTTGGTAGCCTTTCACCAATCTGACCATTGAAATCTCCCATCAGAATAACATTTTTGTGTGCACTTGCAAGGGTTTTCTCCAGGTCTTCATAGAATGTGTCTTTTGTATCCTTAGGCGCCATCTCTGTGGGTGCATATATTTGAATTATAGATACGGTTTTATATCCTGGCAGGTTGATATTTAGCTGGGCGATTCTCTCGGAGATTCCAGTAAAAGACTGTATATACTCACTGTAGCATTTTTTAATAAGGAATCCAACGCCATATAGGCCGGGTGTGTTCCCTATGTGATAGAAAATATAGTTTTCGTGTTGTTCAATTTTTTCGCCCATTCTCCTCACTTCACTTAGGCCAATGATGTCCCAATTTATAGAATTTTTTTTTTTTTTTTTTTATATATATTTATTCAAAAAAAAGTTATGCTATTTACACTTTTAACAAAAATCGCCAAACTGTACAATCAGTTTGTTGGCGATAATGGCGCTCTTTCACATTATTTTAATACTTAATTCTATCTACCTTAAATGTAATAATAAAATCTATGTTAAACCTAACCTAAGTATCTATAAAGTAATTTTTCAATCTTTTCTTAACTGTATATTGGCTTATTTCTGTTTCTGATGTTTCCCTCATGAAATCTATTTTATTTAAAATGACCGGTGTTAGGTATTGCCTTGTTCTTTTTCCATAGTAATTCCTTACAGGCGGTATCACAAATTTACCTTGTTCGACCTGTCTGGTGTGGTATCTATGGGTTATAGGTTCTGTGTGTTTGTCTGCCTTGTACTGTTCTAACGCTATTAAGTAGTGAACTTTTTCATGTACAGGTATTATTTTAAACTTTTTAAATAATTGTTCATAATTTGGTCTACACTGTGCTTTTACCTTTTTGCTGACCAGATACTTTATTAGCCTAATCTGTAATTCTTTTATTCGATCTAACTGAGTTTTGAATGTTAGGCCATAACTGCTTAATCCGTAATTAATCAGTGAGTCAGCTAGTGCGTAATATATAACATATAAGACCCTTTTATTAACAGAACTACTAATGTGAAAGAATTTACCCAGAACTGAGTGCAGTTTGTTACAAACCTCATTTACGTGCAATTTCCAATTAATATAGCTGTCAACTGTTAAACCTAGATATTTATATTTACTTACTACCTCTATTGTTGTGCACTGGCAGCCACTTTGATTGTTATGTAAGCATTCATATGTATGTCCCGTTATGTCTACGCGCAGCTGACCATGCCTATTTAGCCTATTATACGGTGAACTTATGCACATAGCCTTAGTTTTAGAAAAATTTATAATTATTCCATTATCATGTGCCCATTTAATTATACAATCTAGGTCTGCCTGTATGTACTTTTGTGCATCACTCGTGTTGCTGGATGAGTACAGTAGACACATGTCATCTGCGTACATAAACGTCTTGCAGTGTTTTATTACGTTCATAACGCTGTTGACGTGCATTATGTATCCGACTGGACCGAACACTGAGCCGGTCGGCACGCCGAGACTCACGCTTACCTCATCTCCAGTGGTACCGCCTACCGATGTGCGGAGCGATCTGTTCTCCAGGTAGCATTTGAACCAGCGACTGATGGGGCCTCTGATGCCACATTCATCCATAGCACGCAATAGCACATCGTGCTCCAGAGTGTCGAACGCTTTTTTATAGTCAACAAACAGAGCAGCGACAAAGTTACCTTCGTTGAGACTGTTGTTTACGTAGTCGGTGAACTGGGCGAGCGCGGTGGCAGTGCTGCGCCCTCTGCGAAACCCGTGTTGCGCGTCTGATATGATGTTATGCTGTTCTAAGTAACCACTCACCTGATGCACAATAACCTTTTCTACTATTTTATTTATTACCGATAATATAGCGATTGGTCTATAGTTACTGTAATCAAAGTGGCTCCCCTGTTTATATATAGGTCGTATAATTGCCTTTTTTAGTAAATCCGGGTAAACTCCCTCACTAACACACATATTTATAAACTTGGCTATTATTGGACTTATTTCTTTCTTTACCTGCTTAATATCTTGTACTCTAAATCCGTCTAACCCTGGTGCTTTATTACAATCCAATTTATTTATATATTTCTCTACTGTACGAGCTTCTGCTTTCTTAAAATGAAAAGACATATCACTTGGCTTTATATACGAAATTCTACTTAAAAAATTACTATCACAGTTATGCTTAATTTTATGGACTTCACCTGTAAAGGTTTCCGAAAACTTATTACAAATATTATTCAATGCCTCTGTTTGGCCCAAGTACTTAACAATAACATCATCTAAACTAGTTTTAGGGTTACCTATCCATTTATTTATATGAGACCATATTTTTCTAAAATCGTTATTACATTTCTTAATTTCATCCTGTCTGTATTTGTTCTTAGCACTATCTATAAGTTTATTAATTTTATTTCTATACCTCGTATATATTAATCTATTATTCATATTTTTAGGTGAAGATTTCCAAATTCTAAATAAGAAATCCCTACGTTCTATTTTATATCTCAAATCATTATCAATCCATGGCTGTGTAGTTCTTTTATTACCTTTTACTTTCTGTATGCTACTTTTGCTGTATACATTTGTAAAAATTGCGTATAATTTATCATACAATACAATAGGACAGTTAATGTCCTTAAAAACATTCCAATCGATCGCCTTTAAGTATTCGCTTACACTTTTTTCATCTAAAATAGTATGCAGTTGACCGTAATTATGACTACAAGCTACGTTACCGTCCATTGCCAAGCTAATTCCAACCATATAATGATCGGATAAGGTACATGTTAGCAGATGCGCGCGCGCACGGAGCGGCCGGCCGCGGCTCGCTCGCACGCACACATGGTCGATGTTGGTGGCGGTGGCTCGCCCGTCGACGACCGCCTCGCGCGTCGACTCCGTCGTAGGTATTGCACTCTGCAGGCCGCTTTCACACAACACGATTTTATACTGCTTTGTGATTGTATTGTCATTTTGTGATATATCAATGTTGATATCGCCGATTAAAATAATTTCTTCTGCCAATGGAATATTATTCAATAATGCGTCTAGTTCTGATATGAAAACCTGCTTGTTCGAGTTTGGTGGTCTATATATAGCTAATATGTTTGTAGTCTTAGTCCCATTATTTATCTTTAGATGCGTTAATTCTGTTTCTTTTAGTGCTATCTGTGGTTTTTTTGTAGTGAATTGTATGTCTTCTCTTATATACACGAGTATTCCACCGCCTCTTCTTGTCGCCCTAGTGTTGGGATATACTATATAGCCAGGGATCTTGTATAACGATACTTCTTCTCTTTTTATGTTTACCTCCGTAAGCACTATTACGTTTAATGTTTTATTTGCTATACAGTGATCTAGTAAAACAAGAAGTTGGTTAAAATTTTTTCTTATCGATCGAATATTCAAGTGAATAACGTTTATTTTATTATTTAAAAACTGTTGAGACCATTTATTTAGGTCCTGATATCTGGTATATTCAATTTCTTTTAGGTCTAATTCTTCGTCTGAGTTATCGAATTTTATAATTTTGGAAATCACGTAGTGTGGATCGTGTTATATTTTGTTATTGAGTTGAGGAATTTATTTTAAGTTTGTTGTTTTCGCATAACAATTTGATATCATTGTCGTTTCGAATGCGAATAATTTTTTCATTCTCACTTTTCTTAATAAGAATATTAGAGTTTTGTACCCATATAAATTTGTAATGTTTCTTTAATTGCTGTCTGGCTTCCCAAAACAGTAATCGCATCGATTTAGTCAGGTCTTCATTTATGTATATTGGCACATTGCTGCCGTTACCATATACATCACCGTTTGTGAGGCGAACTTTGCGTTTTTGTAGCCATTGGTCGCGGGCATGTTTCGACCTCAGCTTGACTATAATCGGGCGAGGTCGGTCTACCCCCGGTTTTGGTGGGGTCGTTGAACTTACCCTCTCCACACTTTCTATATCTTCTGGATTCAAACTAAGCTTTACAGCTACTTCCTTGATGATTTCCTTTATGTTTTCACTGTCCTTATCCTTCAGAAGACACGCTATTTCTATACTTTTCTCTTTATCTTTCTTCTCCAGATTGTTTACTCTTTCTTCTAACGCAATATTGCATTTTTCTAGATACACGTTTCTATTTTCTATCGCTTTGATCTTATTTTCCGCAGACTTTTTGAACTCCAGCATTTGTTGGTACTGCTCAGCATAAAAATCTACCGTTTCCGCGAGATCGTCAAGCTTTTTTTCCATCTTAAAGATTACCTCTAACTTCTTATTCATTTCAGTGAGAAGGGTTTCAACGGTAACCTTTTGTGGGTCTATGTCGATGCTCGGTGAGTTCGGTGACTGTATGTGTGCTCTGGAACTAGCCTTTTGGCAGTCATCACATATTTCGGTTTGCAAAAACTGCTTCGCGTTCCTCACACATTTCTTATGAAACACACTTTCACATGTCCCTTTACACTTCAACACATCATCCTTAGCCGTTGATAAAAACAGCTTACATTTTTTGCACTGCACCATTTTACGTTAGGCACAACAAACAAATTCCGTAGGTAATTATAATGACACGTCCGTTCGCGGAGCGCTCGCGGGGGGGACAGCGTGTTCCAGTTCTTGTAGGGATTCGTCTGTTCTTAAAGTGCGGGTGTTGAGAGTTGATATGTAAATACTATTTCGTTTATCTTTTTTAGTTTCTATTATTCTACTGTTATTTTTATTTATTAAATTTTCATTTTTATTTTCATTCTCGGGCCTCAAGCCTAGGGGGGTTTGGTCTCTAACCCCACGGTGACCAGCCGGGTTGGGGTGCTTTTTCTTTTCAGGGTATTCATTGCTTATGGTTGTTGTTATCTTCCGGTTACCGATGTCTCGGGATTCCTATGCCTTTGGTGTAGTTGTTGACGTCAGAGAATGGGATCTAGACCTCATGTACGCGAACGGGTCCGATCTGTGTAGTTTTGCTGGTGCTACTATGTTTTTGTTGCTATCGCTCGGCCCTTGCTCATTATGTGTTACTGGCGACATTGAAGTTTCTCTTTTTCTTTTCTCGTTTCCTCCTAATTTTGTGACAACTTTGTTATTCTTAATGTATACATTGTTTCCCTTTTCTCTCTCTCGTTGTAACTCCTGCTGTAATTCTTTGCGTTTCTGTAAGGTTTCTTTGGAAAAATCTTCGGTAATGTATGTTGGTTCAGGCATGTTCTTTTTGTTTCTTAGAATCTCGATTTTTTTGTTATATGTTGTGAGAGTAATTATTACGGGTCTTGTTTTTCCATCTATTTGCTTCCCAATTCTGTGTAATTTGTTTATATCATAGTTATTCAATTGAATGCCCAATTTTCCAAGTAATTCTAAGACGTTGTTAGATAATTTGGTGTGATTAGTCTCCGTTTCTTTTAATCCGTGTATTATGATGTTATTCTTTTTGCTTGCATTTTCTAAGGAGTTTATTTTATTATTTAATACTTCAATTTCCAATTTTAGGTTTTTATTTTCTTGAATTAACGGTTTAATTTTATCATCTATTGTCACCATAATTCTTTCTGTATTATCTTTTATCAAAATTGCTTGTTTTTCCATTTCTAATTTCATCATATTATAGAGTGTTGATATTGACATTTCTTGGGCCATTGTTATGTAGTTTGCTGTTGTGATGCAAAAACAAAACGTTTTGAAACTGCTTGAATTGGAACGTCACTTGTCACGGTTTTGTTTTGATATGATATGACAACACTGATTTCGTCCGTTTTGTTGGTATTGTACGAAATTGTCTATGTTTTGCTGAACTTGTCAATTTGAATTTGACAGATGAGTGGTGAGGTTATGTTTTCCGAATTATATTTCACTGTTTTTGTTCGTGATTTTAACGTTTCACACTGAATCTAATATTTCAAATTGCTTGCAATGTCTTTTTGGTTGATATATTTCACTTTTTGTTTGTTTTCTTATCGATCACACTATATAAATTATCCTTTTTTTCGGAGAGCACACAGAAACGTCAGAAGATTAATTTTGACGTGACAACGTCTTATAAATTGGTTTGCCGGGTGACACTTCAAGAAACTGCGTTACGCTCCGCTCACGTTACGTGACGTTATGTTTTAAATTGTTACTATTATTTCATCCTTCTTCCTACTATACGAATGAATATTCACATTAAAATTATTGACGTGACAACGTCTTATAAATTGGTTTGCCGGGTGACACTTCAAGAAACTGCGTTACGCTCCGCTCACGTAACGTGACGTTATGTTTTAAATTGTTACTATTGACGTGACAACGTCTTATAAATTGGTTTGCCGGGTGAAACTTCAAGAAACTGCGTTACGCTCCGCTCACGTTACGTGACGTTATGTTTTAAATTGTTACTATTATTTCATCCTTCTTCCTACTATACGAATGAATATTCACATTAAAATTATTTTACCACTCAAAGTCGTTGTCACGTAAAACTTTCGCCCGTATACCGACTTTACAGGCAACCAATTTTTTTCTTTTACTGTTAAACCTTTGGGATAAAATAAAATCTTGTTCGTACCGGTTTTTCTCATTTGAAGCTGACTTCCGAACCGGTAAGCTTCACCAGACATCTTCAGAAGTACCCTTATATGGTCTAAATTTAATGAATGCCTTTGCTTAACATAAGTATTTGTTTTTAATCTTAGCAAAATTCATACATCTTAATAAAATTAAATATGAAGGAGATGATTTTTCTTCTACAGATTTAATAAAGCCGTATAGTACGTAGGTACCTATTAAGTTAAGTTACGTAAATCATAACCGGGACCTTTGTTTATTGCGTTTGAGTTAGTTTAACTATTTGATTAGTTTCGACAATTTTTCTACTGTTTCTAATATTTATTCTGCTATTTGAGACATATCCAAGAACTTAAAACAGGAAAACCGGTCCAGCTGTTCTCGATGTTGTAACAAACCCAGACTTTGTTTTATATAGGTATATAGATTTTATAGTTATAAAATATATTGTACCTATGTGTAAAATAAAAAAACGACATTAAAATTTTAACAATTGGGATTCATTGTTCAATAAGTTGACATCCCAAATGGTTTTTTTTAAACTTTGTAATTTGAAAAAAAAACAAGACATTCCATTCGTTTTAGTTATGTTCAGTTTAGAATTGGCCCGAATGAGCTCACAATATTTTTGACATAGGTTAACTAAATCCAAGTCATTGGTCAAGTCAAAAACCAACAATCGAAATGTCATACTTACGTCATAACCAGATGTTGACTAAGATATTGTTTAGAAAGGGACAGCAATACTTCTTCCATAGATAAAATATGGTCAAATGCAAGTTATAGCACGGATGAAGGGGTTCCGTAGAAGAGCTATCGCTAAAATCCAGCAAAAACACTCAAAATAACACATCTCTTGTACTTTTAATTAATAATATTATTGTTTTATTTAAAATAATATAGCCTGAAGTAAATTATAAACATTACATTACAAAATAATTATTAAGTAGTTAATTTATTATTATTTATACAATAAACATTTTCATATTTGTTTCTATAAATATCACAACCATGCATTATGCATTTTTACCAATTATTTTGTAACTATATCTACTATCACTATAACTTTGCTAGCTTTGCTGGGGTAGGTGATTCCTACTTGAGATTCGACCATTTTTCTCTACCCTTGACTATTGGCCACCACCCAAGTATAGAAATATTAAATGTAATAAAATAAAAAACATATCGCCCATGGGGGACACTTCAGCGGTGTTGCTTAAATTTACCCCTCGCTTGAGAGCCCGCTGCGCTCACCGAAATAGTCCGCGTACGGGTGTAAAATTCATCTGAGGCTAACACCTTATACCTAGTTCTTTAAAAAATACCCGTTTATATATATATCTACATTAAATATTACGGTAGGACACATATTTAAGGAACTTACTTACTTACGTTTACTTTATTTATTTATTTTTAATTTATTTATCTAGTTTTTAGGTTTAGGTTTTTTATTGTATATAGTTTTTAGTTAATAATATAAAACATAATTGTAAACTAATATTTAATTATTATTGTACTTTAACAATAGACATATCTTTATTTGACATCACAGACAGAACAGACAGACAAAACAATAAATATAATTAACAGATTAGTATAAAATAGAGGACAAACAAAAATGACAAAAAAGCAAGAAGAAGATAACATGATTCTAAGTTCTATTGTCACCATCTTTTAAGGAACAATTAAAATTTATAAAACAAATCGCCATTTGTCAGTAATTTAAACATCTCCCGTAAACTCAGGCGCAGCTTAAACCGTTGCATAACAAGGTGAAGGTCATTAGGTTAGAGTTTTGTAAAAGGTTAAATGATTTGCGAAAACCACTCTTAAGTTGACCGCGATAAATTATTTAATTGACAGTTTTCAGGTTCTGCAGCGATATTATAATAAATACCTAAATATCCTGGGACATTTTTCACACACGCCCAATCTGATTCCAATGTAAGCTTTAAAGTGAGCTTGTGTTAGCGTAACCAGATAGCTAATATACTTAGACTACTTTTAAAAACATGCATATTATTTTTATTTACATCCAGACACAGAACAAACAGACAAATTCATGCCTACTGTTCTCCTAGGTGGGATTCGAACCCAGCGGCTTGAAAGTCAGGGTCACTAACCACAAAGCCAACCAAGCTGTCACATTGGATTGGGTGTTTTTTTTTTGTTATATTTTGTATAACGATGATCCTATGTCAATTAACTTAATTTATTTAAATTAATTCTATTAAGTTATTTAAATTTATAATGTGATGATATGGTCAACCAAAACCCTCTGTCTTAATCCAAAGGTCATTCTTGTTTTATAAATGAATGTCAAATTAACATATAAATGTAGTATACTTGAATTTTGTTAATATTCACTCTAATATATAATAACTACCGATCCGCCCTGGCTTCGGGTGCATTGCTTATAGGCACGCGCCTGCGCCGAGAAACCTCTAAAATTATCTATGTTTCTCTACTATATTATGCTTTTATTATACATAGCTGCCTCCCCGCGGTTTTACCCGCGTAGTTCCCGTTCCCGTGGGAATACAGGGATAAAATATAGCCTATGTTACTCGGGGATAATGTAGCTTTCCAAAGGTGAAAGAATTTTTGAAATCGGTCCAGTAGTTTCGGAGCCTATTCATTACAAACAAACAAACAAATCTTTCCTCTTTATAATATTAGTATAGATAAAAACCTTCCTCTTGAATCTCTCTATCTATTAATAAAGCCCCATGAAAATCCGTTGCGTAGTTTTAATGATCTAAGCATACATATAGGCGAAAGCGTTATTGTTTTATACTATGTAGTAACTAGTGGCACCCCTCGGTTTCACCTGCGTTCGCAGAGATCTTAAATTTTTTCGAGTAAAATTAGTCTGATGTGTTATTCCAGACTGTGTCAAATTTCATCACGATCCCTTCAGCCGCTTTGCCGTGAAAGTCTTACAAACATACATATATTCTCATAATTTTTTTATATACATAGTAGAATAGATATGTAAATTATTCATGCCCATTATTGCCGATGAGTAAGACAACTTACACAAGATTATTTGGAAATGAATAAATATCCTGCAACATTTTCGTACTTAGCAAATCTGATTTTAAACTAAGCAGAGCTCGTACCAGATAGCTAATCAGCGATCTAGTAATCAGTAAATATAAATAGCTACTATTAAATTCTCATATATTTAGATATCTACATCAAAACACGGAACAGACAGACATGTTTATCCTCACAAATATTTTGACTTTAGCTTTTTATTATAATGTATCTCTAAATCATTTAATTGTGACATCAGTTTTAAATTCTTATTTGTCACCACCAATCTTTTTAAAACAAACTAATAATTAATTCTTTAACTTAAAAAATGTCAATGACAAAACATTATTGAGAAATAGAACCACATCAAAAGATGTATAGATCTTTGTGATTACGCCACTTAATGCGTAATAGACTATTGGGATTGCTAAAGATCCTTGATGCATATTATTTGGGTTAGGTGGTTTTTTTTTTTTATACCACAAAGTTGGCATACGGTTCGCCTGATGGGAAGCGGTCACCGCAGCCTATGGACGCTTGCAACACTAGGGGCGTCACTCACGCGTTGCCGACCCTGTAAAAATCTCTTCACTCCCTTCTTGAAGAACCCCATACTGGTTGTGGTTGTTTCATCTACTTCAGAGCTTCTATACTAGGTCTATTGTCATCGCCTTATAAGGTAGATTTCACAGCCAATACCCGCAGCTATGATAAACCGCACTATTTTCGTGACTGGAATTGATTTTACCTCATCTGGGTGTAAGAGATGTTTCTCAGGTTGCATAAGTGGGTGGCACTAACACAAGTAGGGCTTCATATTAAACAAAATATTATACTTAAACAAACTGTTTATTAAACAACGCTCGTGTCAGGATCATATCACAGATCGCTTGGATGGTTTTTACTAACAAAGGATTTGGGATGTGGGTTTGAGTATTTTGGACTAGATATCAGAGTGATGGATTTTGAATTAGGCCTTGGGGATGTGAGAGCCTTGAGGCTGGAATCCGTTCTGGTCAGCGACGTAGGTTACGGAGTAGGGGACGCCGTCAGAGCCGATGTAGGAGAACTGTCCACGGACAACGATAGCCTCGTTCTCTGTTCCGGGGTTGGTCAAAACACCTTCTTCTTGTTGAGAGATGCCATTGGATGTTTCGTATCTGTAAGACATAATCGACTGTTAGTATATTGAAGAGATTCACTACATTGTGTTCAATTGGATGTAGGTACTATCTAACATCATATATTATGTCTATCATGTTGAACTTTTAATTGGTTTGCAAATTTGATTGAATTTGGATGACTAAACATAGCTGATATGTTTCTGCTATTGCAATACCTAGTTAATATTTAGATAAATTTCTAAGAGATAAAAATAAATATCGTGCTTGATTGAATGTGAACTGAATTCTAACACCTTCTAGTCCCATCAAATACCTACGGCTGAGAGCCCTCAGCGCTCACCGATTGTAAAGTAACACGCGTAAGGGTGAAACAGCCATCAGAGGGGACCTTCTAGTCCCGGTAAAAAAAAAAGTGAACTGAATGATAACTTACCCGGATTTGAAGCCTTCAACACCAATGTTTTCTAAGTATTGTGAGACGATCTTGGCATCGCTGTCGGGGTTGCCAGGGGGGGCGGCGACGGCGGCGGCGACCAGGAGAGCGAATACGATGAACTGTTGAAATGAGAACATAACATTTAGAACACACAAACCATGAAAAATGCCAATTATTCTTCTATCAAGGAAGACTAATAGTAAAACATATTAATAATAGGAGCAAATTTTAAAGTAGTCTTTTGAAATGATGATCGTTTACAAACACAAAATTGATAAATGTGAAAGTTACAAGCAGCGCATTAATAAAATGTGCCACCGAAGTAATCAGGTTTGAACGATAATTATTATCGTGTGGTTTGTCTCAACGTACCGATTTCATATTGGAAATTTGGTGGTTTGGGTTGGTTTAGGAGTTGATGTGTGAACCTCAGATGAGCGACTGATGCTTTGAAGATGTGCGCGTCTCCATTTATAGTCCGCGACGCATCGTAGCACGGCAAGGACACTACGTGACATTTGACCTTAGACGCACCGTCCGTCTAGCGATCCTCTTCACTATTTACATCTAAAGGTTCTCTGCGATGTGTCCGGTTACGTAGTTTTGCGATCTAACACACTTACCTAATCTCAATATTATTGTTATAATCCTTTTAAGAGACATTGGCAATATTTTGTAATATAAAGCCAAAGATTCCGTTGCCCTAAATATCAGAAAGGCTAGCTTATTAAAATGATGCTAATATATAAACATCACTATTATCGAAACTAATATACTATAGAGGAAAAATTGTTTTTTTATTTAAAACAAGGCTCTTAAACTACTGGACCGATTTCAGTAATTCCTTCACCAATATAAAGCTACATTATCTGAGAGTAACATAGGCTATAATTTATCCCCGTATTTCAACGGGAATGGAAAGTATGCGGGTAAAACCACGCGGAAGCTGAAATAAATCATAAGATTAGCTCAATTCACGCGAATCACAAATAAATACAAGTTTTATGGTATTATTTTAATATATGGACTAGCCAATTGGTTTGCTTAGTGACCCTGACATTTAGGCTGCTGGTCGTGGGTTCGTTCTCACCCAGGACAAACAGTTCTGTGTCTGTACTAAATTTCATCAAAATGGAAAGCCTTACAGACAGAGTTACTTTCGCATTTATAATATTAGTAGGGAATAATGGATTTAACATAACCTTTTTAACCCAAGACTCATATCACATCGACAAGCTATGCCTAGAAATGGACCGAATTTGATTTATTTTTTTCTGATTGAAACCTTTTTTTACTGGAATGCGAAATCCTTACATATTCCAAAATTATGGTTAGATTTTAGACAAATTAAAACTTTATTTTTATCCACTATTGTGGCATTAATAAATACTTTTAGTATATTATGAAATATTTTTTGATGACATTAAATACAGTTTTACTAGCGACCCGCCCCAGCTTCGCACGGCTGCAATGCTAAACATCACATTGGAAACCTCCAAAATTGACAGTGTTTCTCTAACATATTATGCATATATTGTATACTAGCTTCTGCCCGCGACTCCGTCCGCGTGGAATAGTTTCTTTGGGCTAACGCTAACTTTCAACTCCCTTCGTTTACGTAGAAGGATGGTCTCGTAGAGCTAACTGATGACTGCACGCGCCGGCCCGGCACATAAGGCGCGCGCAGTACTTGATATAATTATTTTGCTGCAATGTTATTTTAAATTTGCGATATCTCCTAAGATATTCATTGAAATCGAATGATGTAAAAGACAATTTTGTTTTAAATTAAATACTTGTGATGAATAAGGTATTTATTTGGATAAGGATTAATATCATCGTTATAAAAACACCTTCCCAAATAATGCTTAATTTTTGAACAAATTTGGTAAGTATAAAAATGGTCACAGTGAGCCAACCTTAACAGATAGACATGACGGCGCGACCGTTAAAAGACAATTTAATTATTTATGTGTTGTATATGACGGCGCGACCGTTAAAAGACTATTTAATTATTTATGTGTTGTGTATTATTTAATTATTGTGGATTGTTATTCTGTTGATTTATTGATGTAGAATTATTATTTGTTATTACGTTATAAAATTGGTTGTCTATGTCGATCAGTGATTTATTGTTTAGAATCTGTCAAAGAGTAAAATATGAGCGGGTAACCCCGAATAGAGTAGCAAGTCTGTGCCTATAAATACAGTGTCGACGGTCACTCGGTGATTCAGTTGACAGACAGCGCACGAGGCGCACGCGTGCTAACCTATTGGCTCATCGTAAATGTAGATGCAAATGGGCATCTAGTGTTGTACGTTTTATTTTGTAATTATGTGAGTCGAATTATAAGAAGTGATTCCTACTGATTACAAACGTGGTATTATTTCTAACGTTCCTGCCTTATCACGCCCACAATGGATGACGGTCGCCAAGACCGCTTCGCTGACCCCTCTGACAATCCGTTATCAGAAGTGGGATTACCGGAAGCCTCCCAGGAGGCAGGAACAACATGCAGGACCCTCTTGAAGCACATTGCTTCAGCCGAAAGAAGTCAACGCACAGAAGACGCCAACGTGTTTCGATTGCGGTGAACAAGGCCACATCGTAACGCGCTGCCCCAATAAAGATGCGAGCGCTGGCTAGACAAGAATGAACGTCGGGTGGAATATCTGCGCCATCAAACCAGTTGTGGTCTGCTCTCAGATGAATCCGGTGAGAAGTTTTCATTTTGTTCCCGTGATTGTGTGTTTACTGAAAAGACACACCTTATTGGGGTTAGGTAATCCGAGTGTTTTAATGTACAACCCAAATTCTTGTAACAGTTAGAGTCCAAGGCAACAGTATACTGTTGCAATGTGGTAGGATGTGATGTGGGTTGATATTTCATATGGTTTATAGTATTTCGTTTGAATTATTTCTGAGATTATAATAATAGGAAGGGATATTCGGTCGCGGTCTGAAGGTGTTTATCAACTGATAATGGTTCAATTCAGGTTGCATTCTTTATCAAATTGTATACAGTAAAGACCAAAATACCACATCAAGGTTCTTATTATTTTTTTTATTTTGAGTGTTAGAGCATCAATTCTAAAATAATAACCTAATTTAAAATTTGACGTATAACCACATCTTCTGAGTCGTACACTCTTGATAGTGTTCGTGGTTGTGAAACAGTTGCGTGTCATTTTTGTTCACTACGACTCTTGCGATGCTTCTCCACCTGGCACGATGTAAGGCGTTGCGTGAACATGTAACCATAGAGTTCTGGACCACTGATTTTATTAGATCAGTCCATCGGATAAGTGATCGCACTCTGGACCTCTTCCCTTCCACCTGACCTTGTACCATCAAACGTTCTATTAAGCCCTCGTTTCTAGAGACGTGGCCGAAGAACTTTAGAGTTCGTAATAGCACAGTCGACGTTCTTTAATTTTGAGTTCCTCTAGAGTGGAGTTGTTCGTGCGAAATGCCGTCCAGGGAGTCCTCAAAGAGCCTTTTCCAATACCACATCTCAAGAGTATCAATCTTGCTGCGGTTTTGAAGTCTTATAGACCAGGTTTCAGCACCGTAGAGAAATATTGGAAAGGCTACGCTTCTCATAAGTCGAACCTTTGTGTTTTTGCTTATTTTCCTGTTTTTCTAAATTTTGTTGAGTTTCTCTACCGCACTCCTTGTAATAGCACAACGCCGATTAATTTCGTGTTTGCAGCCTCCTGTTTTTGAGATATTGGATCCGAGGTGGACGTGGTTTTGGGCCGCTTCACAAATTCGCTGTGCTGGGGATTTCGGTTCTGTTGTGCTGGGCTCTATCGACTGTCATCGTGTTTATTTTGTCTGTTGGTGGCTGGTCCGGGTCCGGGACTGGCCACTGCCAGGCGCTTTGGGAGGTCTTCTGTATCCTATTTTATTGTCGCGAGCTGTGTGGTGCCATCGGCGTGTCTCGGGTTGCTCATCGTGCGGCCTCCAGCGGAGGCGCCCTTATCCTGTTCGTCGAGCGTAGACCGCATGATGTGTTCGGTGGTGGCGTTGAGTGGAACCGGTGCGGGGATGCACCCTTGTCATGTCGTCGTGCCATTCGCGGATTTTGGCATTTATTGGGAACTGGCTGCTGCCCGCGACATCGTCCGCGTGGAGTGGTTGCTTTGGTCTGGGGCTGGCTTTGGCCCGTGACTTCTTTTCCGTAGAGGGTTGGTGTCTCGTGGGGCTGGCTGGGGCCCTCCCTTCATGACTATTTGCTGGGATCAAATGATGTGAACGGTGGTTTTGTTTTCGATTTTAGTTGCCCACTTGTAGACTGCGTGCGACCCGTCCCCTGCCTTGTGCAGCGGCGCGGCGCGTCTGGGCGCACGCGCCCTGCTGCGTGGAAGTTCCTAATCCGATACTTTGAACTATGAAATATATCGCCAATAATAATTAGTAAGAACGAACAACCTAATATAAAATTTCATTGAAATAATGTAGGTAAATACGTAAAACGTACTTAAAATTACCCACTTAGGGAATTTGAATTTACATAAAGGGATATCGGGAATAATCATTATTAGGAAGTTCTAACGAAAATATAACATTTGCTTGTTTATTAAAAATATTTGGTTTGCAGATAACTTTTGGGAACGAGTTCAGATTTTGCGTGTAGTTTTTGGTCTCGAATCTAGAAGTAAAGAAAAGGTGTTCTTTAACTATTCTATCTAGTCACTCATCTCCTTGAGCGACTGATCTTTATGTGAATAAAATCTATGCTCTTTACCTAGTCAATGACATATCGACTATGCGACATAGATGTGTGCAGGAAATTATAAATCTTAGGGTGGTAAACGTGTTCTGACCCCGATTGATTTTCTAATTAAATTTTTTAGTAAGTCTTATTCTTAAATAGGCTGTGGTTTACATATAGGAGTAAAGTAAAAAAAAAATTGAGAGATTAGACAGTGATATAACAGGACATCAAAGACAGAAACTTACTTCATCATTGGCGAAGTATTCTAGTTATTTTGTAAAGGGCACACGTGCCGGAAGGGTTAGCACAGGAATTAGAAGTTAACGCTTTATACGAAAAGTCTGATATGATAAGACTAAGATACTTAAAGATTAAAAAGTTTGTAATTTTAATAATTTGGAAAATTACGAGCGCAATCAAACTACGTTAGATGCTAATTTTAAAGGGCCTTATAAAGTAATGGAACTGCTGGTTGTTACAGTTGTTTACTGAAGGCTCTCAACTCTAATAGAAAGTATTAAATATTCGAACGATCTCATACCCTCTATGACTGAAAGTAGCGTCCATTCAAGTTGAGTGCCGGACTAGAGATTCCGACCAATCAAATAGACATCGAATGTGCCGATGACGGCGCGGGTGAGGTATTCGATTTTCAGAGCTGGTTTATGGCAACTATAACTCTGACGAGCCTGTGTGGCATTGACGAGCCTGTGTGGCATTGACGACGAGCCTGTGTGGCACTGGCTGGCCTGTGTGGCAATGACTAGCCTGTGTGGCAATGACTAGCCTGTGTGGCAATGACTAGCCTGTGTGGCAATGACTGGCCTGTGTGGCACTGACTGGCCTGTGTGGCACTGACTAGCCTGTGTGGCACTGACTAGCCTGTGTGGCACTGACTAGCCTGTGTGGCGCTGACTGGCCTGTGTGGCACTGGCTGGCCTGTGTGGCACTGACAGGCCTGTGTGGCACTGACTAGCCTGTGTGGCACTGACTACCCTGTATGGGATTGAGTAGCCTGTGTGGCTTTGAATAGTAGGTAGCAGTGCAATAGACTAGGTTATGTAGGTCTATAGGTGCATAGGTGTGTAAGTGTGGATGTAGGCGTAGGTAGTAGCCTGTGTGGCACATAAATAAAACTGTGTGTTATTGACCAGATTTTGTAGCTCTATCATGCTTGACAGCCATGGCATATTAGTGAAAAGGATGTCTGAAGTGTGGTGTTAAGGATTAATTGATTGTGGCAATTTTCCTATGTTTTATTGGTCAGGGTGACCGAGTGAATATTGTGAGATACAAGTGTGTGTTTTGTTTGTCCGCAGATACCGAAAATGAGAGTAATACACACGAGGACGTGTGAATATGCAGGACGGCCGTGACGGCGCGACCGTTAAAAGACAATTTAATTATTTATGTGTTGTATATGACGGCGCGACCGTTAAAAGACTATTTAATTATTTATGTGTTGTGTATTATTTAATTATTGTGGATTGTTATTCTGTTGATTTATTGATGTAGAATTATTATTTGTTATTACGTTATAAAATTGGTTGTCTATGTCGATCAGTGATTTATTGTTTAGAATCTGTCAAAGAGTAAAATATGAGCGGGTAACCCCGAATAGAGTAGCAAGTCTGTGCCTATAAATACAGTGTCGACGGTCACTCGGTGATTCAGTTGACAGACAGCGCACGAGGCGCACGCGTGCTAACCTATTGGCTCATCGTAAATGTAGATGCAAATGGGCATCTAGTGTTGTACGTTTTATTTTGTAATTATGTGAGTCGAATTATAAGAAGTGATTCCTACTGATTACAAACGTGGTATTATTTCTAACGTTCCTGCCTTATCACGCCCACAATGGATGACGGTCGCCAAGACCGCTTCGCTGACCCCTCTGACAATCCAATGCTATCGCGGACTTTTTTTTAGAACTTTTAAAGGGGAATAATTTTCCGATACATCATTTTATCGAAACTTTAACCGTTTACGCAGCGTACGCAGCGGAAGCTCTCAAAAGGAAATAGAAACTCCCGATGTTGAAACATTCTTCATTGGTGCTCCGCTCCTATTAGTTGTAGCGTAATGATATATAGCCTATAGCCTTCCTCGATAAATGGACTATCTAATGGCGAAAGAATTTTTCAAATCGGACCAGTACTTTCTGAGATTAGCGCGTTCAAGCAAACAAACAAACAAACAAACTCTACTCCTTTATAATATTAGTATAGATAAAAAACTTCCTCTTGAATCACTGTATCTATTAAAAAAACCGCATCAAAATCCGTTGCGTAGTTTTAAAGATTTAAGAAGATATAGGGACAGACAGCGAAAAGCGACTTTGTTTTATAATAATTAAGTGTGTAGTGAAATTGTATAAGCAGGTACAGTAGCAACTCGATGAGTGTTCAGAAACGCGTGGTTATCCATTGTGACACAGTTTTGTGACAAAAATATGTGACAGGCGTGAAGTTAATGTGTGCCCTGCGGCTGCACTTGCAATATTTAAAGACTAGTTTTTTTGCCCCCCGCTGTGCTTGCGTTGCGTTTATAAATTACCTGTGAACTTTTACGCGTTTTAGCCTGTGAGTAGTAGACTAACCTAAGTCCTTATCCAAGCGCTAATCCATCTCTGAGCCAAATTCCATAAAAATCGGTTCAGTAGTTTTGGCGTGAAATCGTATCTTTTCTATTAGTATCTTTTAAAAGGGGTTATATTAAACATTGGGTTACCTTTGCACAAACTCTGCTTATTGGAAATCAGATTGGATTCGCACTAACAATTCCCCAGAATATTTATTATTACTCGACTGTGACGGCAAAGTTAGGGTAATGCTTTTTGATACGTTAATATAACGATTATTCGTTACCATTTATAACATTTGACAGCCCGGTTGGCTTTGTGGTTAGTGACCCTGACTCTCAAACCGCGGGTCGTGGATTCGAATCCCACCCAGGACAAACATTTGTATGCATGAATATGTCTGTTTGTCCTGTGTCTGGATGTAAATATCTATATAAGTATGTATTTAAAAGTAGTATATGTAGTATATCACCTATCTGGTTACCGTATCACAAGCTCTGCTTAGTTTGGAATCAGATTGGCTGTGTGTGGAAAATGTCCCAGGATATATATTTATTTTGATTTAAAAGTCGATATTTTATCTATAACGAAGCTATATATTGTTTATGATTGATTTACTTCTTACAAAGGTACGAAACCGAATTTCTTTTAATTTTTAACTTAACAATATTTGTTGTAAATATAAAGGTAACTTTATAACAGGTTATTCGTCTTCCAAGTAAAGAGATAAATCAGGTTTTTTTTAATATTACGTCAACATCAAGAAATTTGCTATAAACAGGCTTAACACTTTTATTTAAGAATACTTAATTAATAATATCCTGGGACATTCCTAAGGCTGGTAATTCCCGGTGGCTCAGTTGGGAACGCATCGACTCACGATGGTGAGGGTGCAGGTTCAAACCCCTGGTACGGACCTCTGAGTATAATAAAAACTATGAGCTAATATAATAAGCCTACATCTTATGGCAACAGTGGTTTATTTAGGTTGAAATAGTGCATTTATTTGTTCGCTAAGATTTGGTGATCATTTACCTACTAGGTACATTTGGTGTTCGAATACACTTTAAAGTGCAGTCGTGAATAGAATAGCTAGTACTATTGTATTATGAGACTTTATATTTCTGGTGTCAAGTATATATTTTTGGTATAAAGCATTTTCTGGTGGACATTATAGTTAAACCCGTTTATAAATAGTAAATTAAGGATTAAGTATAGTAAGATTAAATAAAGGCTTTTTTATTTTAATTATTTATGAGCTACTTAATGATGATGATTCCCCACACACGTCCCATACTAAGCTGAGTTTGTACTATGGTAAATAGATAGCCTTCATTTCAAAGTTAGACAGACATGTCGCATGGGAGTCGAACTCACGACCAGTGACATGAAAGACAGGGTAACTAAACAACGATTTTTTTTGGCCTTGAATGTTGATTTTCCATGTTGAGTAAAAAACAATATCTTTTCTATATATACACACAAATTCATGATCAGCTGAATAATCTATTCTTATTTATTTTTAATTACTTTAATTACATAGAGATATACCAAGCCCTTGCATTTCAAATATTTATTGCATAGAACAAGTAGGTACCTATACAATTAATTAATAATATACCCTAACACGGAGGCATTAGAATACAATATTGGGTACCATCCTCATAATTAAAAAAACATATTGAATAAATTATTTATTATGTAATTTATAAAAATATACAGTCGCCCAACCTCACTGCCTATAAATTAATTCTGAATTGATGATTTTCAATGTCAACCTAAGCTTATTTAGAATTAAACTATAACTTGTTTCATTTAAATATTAATATAATCAAACCGCAGTAGCTCAGTGGGGAACCCACCAACTCACGATCATGATCATCCAAGTTCTAACCCCGGCCAAACCTTAGAGTTTAAAAAATAAAACGTACGTAGGTACGGATTCACACCATGGCTTTCGGTGAAGGAAAACATCGTGAGGAAACCTGCATGTCCGAGATGTTACAATTAAAGGCATGTGAAGTCCGCCAATACGTACTAGGCCCGCGTGGTGCACTATGGCCTAGGCAACTTCGTTGTTTGGGGAGGCTCGTGCTCGGTGGAGACGTAAATGAGCTGATGATGATAATCATTGACTGTAAAATATAAGCATACTTCTTGCCAAAAAGTGGTGAAAAGTGGGTGATGTGATCAAAAGTGGTACAAATCTAGATGGTAACTCTTTTTGGAAAAGTTTTTTTGTGATAATTTTTTTTTACTTGATTCCATGGTTTTACGAATACCTTTCCGCAATGAAAGGTTGCCTATGTCCTTTCTCAGCTCTAGTCTATCTCTACCTTTTATCCAGGGAAAGTTGAAGGGCGGATGAAACCGCGGGGCGGAAGCTTATATACTTCATATTTGATCCGACGAAATAAAATCATCCAAAGATTTTAATAACTAACAAAATATTTTGATATTTACTAGTTAATTTAAATAATAATACATTAATATATGTACATATTATAAATATATAATTAATTTATTCTTCGCTACAAAACGAAGTCGATTTTGCTGTTTAAACTTGGGACTTGAAACTGATGTCATCCCGATATTATTCCAACAAGCCTACAATCTTAATACCAATTAAATAAAGAAATAAACTTAACTATTAATCGTAGAAAAGCAACAGCTAGTAAGTATTAAAAAAAACCAGCCAAGTACGAATCGGACACACTCATGCACCGAGGGTTCCGTACAAATATCAATCTTTGCAAATTTACGGTTTACGGTTCCCGTCCCTTTACTCAACTAATTTTACGACCATGCTAGGTCTACTATGTTCGCTACATAAGTTAAATTTCACTTCCTAGACCAACTAGAAGACCATGCTTTTTACCGTATTTCAACAATATAGTTGTCAACGGGAAGTAGGTATTCTCTATGAAATGAAGATTTTGATTTTACACTAGTGTACTAAATGGCTTTTTTGACAGCTCTTAGAATATTAACAGTTTGAGCCTAATTTGAGCTTTATACCTTCTTCTTTGTCGTTCTCGAAAAAAGTAATCTTAAATGGGTTCTTATTTCCATTCTGTACGGAACCCTAAAAAGCCGAGCTGAGAATGTAAAAAGAATAGAATCAAGTGGGATTTTCATGTGACGTCACAGACCGGTCACCGAAACTTGCCAGGTCTTGTTAAGGCTTATGTCTCAATGTCGGAGAGATAGCTATATGCGATATTAAGCTTTGGGATGAAAAGGATATACAGTAGTATATGTATAGTGTAAACGGGGCTTGAACATGGACCCTCATGATTTTGAGTAAGTGCATTCTTAACTGAGCTTATCTTAACTTAACTGTTCAATAATATCGCTTGGCATAATATATGCCGGACCGGTTGGCTTTATGGTTAGTGACCCTGCCTCTCTAGCCGCCGGTCGTGGATTCGAATCCCAGCCAGAACAAACATTTGTATGCATGAATACCTACGTCTGTTTTATCTAAATATGTATTTAAAAGTTACATTTTATTTTGTAGTATATCAGCTATCTCTCCTAAGCTCTGTTTAGTTTGGAATCAGATTGACCGTATATGGAAAATGTCCCAGGATATTTTATTTATTTATCGCTTGTATTGACACATCAGCTTTATCACAGAATCTTCGGAAGTGATTACTAAAATCGTTATTTATTACGTAAAATGGCAAGGTCGCCGCTGTTCGTATTAAGTATCTAATTTATGTACTAGTATTAAAACAACCTGTTTAGTATCCTCAGTTTTTAAATACATATCCTACTAATAAATGCGAAATTTTTGAAAGAATAGATATGTGCTTGTTACTATTTCAAGCCAGAGCGGCTGAAGGGATGACGATGAAATTTGGCATAGAGAATATGTTCTGGAATAACACAGGCTACTTTTTACCCCGAAAAAGTAAAATCTATTATACATGTGTTATATATTAAGTATATGCTGTTGTGTCCAAAATATTATTCTTTCTTTTTATTGTAATAAAAATGTGTTAAATATTTTGTTAAAAAATATCCGCAAAATTAAACAGGTTCTACAAAAAATACCTTACCTTGCTGAGTCTCTTATCATTTCTTCCGAAAAACCAGTAGTAGCTTTAGCATTATTGACCTTGATAAGTGAAACCGCGGGGCAGAAACTAGTGAGTTACTAAAAATACGACAGAATAAGTAAAATTATGATATCGTTCCTGCATCGATAACAAGATAATAATAAAATAAATATCCTGGGACAATTTTCACACACGGCCAATCGGATTCCAAAGTAAGCTTCAAAGTGAGCTTGTGTAATGGTAACCAGATAGCTGTTATACTACATATGCTACTTTTAAATGTATACTTATAAAGATAAATATATCCAGACACAGAACAAACAGTCATATTCATTCATACAAATGTTTGTCCTAGGTGGAATTCGAACCCGCGACCAGCGCAAGCGGCTTGAATGTCAAGGTCACTAACCACAAAGTCAACCGGTCTGTCAAAATGTCCGCAAAATTTTACTTTAATCATGATATCGTTTCTCTGAAATCGATTGCATCTATAATTGTAAAACCCACATAACTTTATATTTTTTGTCGTGTCTCCGGCGCAGGCGCATCTTGAGTCGCTTCTCTGACCCCATTCGAACCTACCCTTGACTTTCTCACAGCATTCACATTCCTCGCGTGGTGATGAATCAGACAGACAGACAAACGATTATTACACATTATTATGTCATTGCCTTACAGACACCAGGTATAGGTACATCTTACTTATCTCACAAATCTTCTATATAAAACAAAGTCTGAACGCGATGGACACAAAAACTACTGAACAGATCATCATGCGGTTTTCATCAATTTACGGAGTATTTCATGGGGAAGGTTTTTATGTATAATACATCAATTTGGACCCGGTAGGTGGCGCTGGTGGGCAGAACGAAGTCTGCCGGGTCCGCTAGTAGGTATTATTATAAACTAGTTGACCCGCGCAACTTCTTTAGCGTCACTTGCTCGTTTTTGCACAAGTTTTGATTGATGCTTCGCTCCTATTCATCATAGTGTAATGACTTATACATAAAAACTTTCCTTAAAAATAACTCTATCTATTAAAAAAACCGCATCAAAATCTGTTGCGTAGTTTTAAAGATCTAAGCATACATAGGGACAGACAGACGGCGGATAGCGACTTTGTTTTATACTATGTAGTGATACGAAAGTTTGACGATTTTTTTTATTCCATCTCGCCAAAATAAATCTTTAGGTTATGCATCCAATTGCATGTCATCTAATCTAATTGCAATTCCTTGAAATTGGATGTAATTCGGCATAGAATAGGTAATAATATTTTCTGGAATTACCCACTTTTAAAGCTTTTTCTTAAGAGCAAAAACTAATCCTACTAATATTATAAAGGCGAAAGTTTGTAAGTATGGATGTATGTATGTATGGATGTTTGTTACTCTTTCACGTAAAAACTACTGAATGGATTTGAATGAAATTTGGAATAAAGATAGCTTATAACCTGGATTAACATATAGGCTACTTTTTATCCCGGGAAAATGGAAGACCTCCCGGGTACGCGGGTGAAACCGCGGGGAGCCACTAGTATTCCCTAAATTAACTTTCCCGGTATAAAAGGTATCTTATGATATATCTCTGTACCAGATTTTATAAAAATCGATTCAGTGGTTTAGTGAAAGCGTAACAGACAGACAGAGTTACTTTCGCATTTATAATATTAGTTGTTATTTAACAATAGGTACATACATAACTTTCTTCGATTTGAACCCACTTACCATCGTAACAGATCATCTGTCACAACTATGACCTCTTCAAATGCTTGGCCTAATTACTATTTATATAGTCATGTTTGTCGACATGCATTGTCCATTAATTGGCCAAAGTTTAGACTAATAAACCTGGACGTGTAAAAAAATATAGCCGTGGTGGCTTAGTTGGGGACGCACCGACTTACAATCCTAAGGGTGTACGTTTAAACCCTGGCCCGTACCTCTGAGTTTATAAATTTACATAAGGATTGACACCACTGAAGGAAAAACATCGTGAGGAAACCTGCATGCCCGAGATGTCACAATTAAAGGCATGTGAAGTCCGCCGCCGCACCAGGCGCGCGTGGTAGACTATGGCTTAAACCCCCTCGATGTTAGGGGAGGCTCGAGCTCCTCGGTGGAGACGTATATGAGCTGGTTATGATGTGTAAAAAAATATGGTAGGTAATTGGTAGTTCTTCTAATCTGCTTTTGGAAATCCGTATAAATCAATTTTGAAAAGTGTTTTAATTATAAATACATTACGAATAAATGAACTGGTTTAGGAGATTATATTGTACAAAAACAATCATTATTTTTTAACTCTGTATACAATATTTTCTAGTTCATTTAAATAGTCGATTATTTAAGCACGGTTACAACAACTTGTCCATATGATTTATTAGTCTCAGGTACAATTGGCATTTCAAAAATTACGTTATCACTTATATAATTTATTCACACCCAATCCAATAAACTTTAGACGTTACTAAGTTACAGAACAGCTTTTTTAAATTATTTTCGTTTATATTAAGTTAATTTATCAGCTTTTATTATTTTTAAATCACATCTAAGTCAAAATATTTTTTATTCAAATTTGCCTTTACAAGCACTTATGATGTCACTTTAATGCTCGGTTCTTAATCTTGCTCTTACTGAGAAGAGCCGGCAATAAATTCGGCAATTATTCTTTATAAAAACCAACTTAGATCTAATACAATAAAGATAAATACAAATCGTGTGAAATAGCTTGTACTGAGCATTTCACTGCCAAAGGTATTTTTCTAACTAGTATTATTACAATCATAGTAAAGGTGATAAAACTTCTATGGTATAAAAAATACTTAAACAGACCTTCACAAGGACTTATTAATCATTTAACACTAACTTTCGGTTCGGAAGCTTACATCTGCTAAGAAGTGTCGCCAATAAACTCAGCAATTACTCTTTTCAAAACATATTCAACTCTACAAGGTCGCGCGAGTGACGCCCCTGGTGTTGCAAGCGTCCATAGGCTACGGTAACCGTTTTCCATCAGGGACCGTATGCCTGTTTGCCACCTTAGTGGTATAAAAAAATTATGATCACTCACAATATAGTATGCAAGTATTTTTCTTTCCTATAAATATGTGCATGGAAAAGAGGTTTTTATAAACTTGTATCAATCAAAAATCTAAACTATCGATTAATAAAAGTAATCAATAGTAATAGTTATTAATTTAAAGTCGACACTGACATTTAAATATTTACTTGTGTTTGTGTAAAACTGCCAGACACGTGTCGAATCGCATATAGTATTTATTTAATACTAGCGGATGCACCTGACTTCGTTCTGCCCATCAGCGCCCCCCTTCAGGGTCCAAATTGATGTATTATACATAAAAACCTTCCACATGAAATACCTACTCCGTAATTTGCATGAAAATCTGTTCAGAAGTGTGTGTGTTCATCGCGTTTAGACAGATAGGCAGAGGCGGCGGGGGCTTTGTTTTATATATATAGATACAATTTTTTTTTTTTATAAAACTAGCTAACTAAACCCGAAAAAAAATATCCTAGTACACTCACAAATAACGTAGCTTTCTATTGGTGAAAGAATTATTTAGATCGATCTTATAATTATCATAACAAACAAACAAAAAATCTAATATTTCCTCTTTATAATAAAGATATGATTTAGCCGTTGTTGCTTGAACGAATAACTAACTATCCATCCATAGTCAAAATAAATAGCTTAACTATTGCACACAAGTGACTAAGCTGCGCCGGCGCATCTTCGATGTAGAAACACAAGTGCACCGCGAAGATATTTATCATTCTACACATTATATATTGAAAGTGTTTGCAATCAAATCAATCAATTTTCGTAAGCTGTATCTTTACTAATAGGATCTGACTACAGAACGTCAAATTTTGATATTACCTATAATAAATAACTAGTTGACCCGCGCAACTACGTTAGCGTCATGCCCGTTTTTGCATCATTTTTTAATGGTGCTCCGCTTCTATTCGTCGTAGCGTGATGATGTGTAGCTCAAAACCTTCCTCAATAAATGGGCTATCAAACACTGAAATATTTTTTGAAATCGGACTTGTAGTTTCTGTGATTAGCGCGTAACAACAAACAAACAAAATAGTACAGATATAGACTAGTGGCTTGATGCGGTCTCACACTCATCTCCGGGGATCGGTAATTGTAGATTTAAATGTGTTAATCTAGGTTAGGCCACTTTTTATCCCGGGAAGATTGAAGATCCCTCAGAGACGCGGGTGAAGCCGCCGGGAACCACTAGCTTATAATAATAGTAACTATAGTTAACGTTAAGTTTCTTAAATTTTTTTTACATTTTCGACATTTAGGCTTTCTTATACACATTTAAAGGTGCCATATAATTATGATAAATTACAATTTATAATTATAATCAGAATTATTGACGCCATCTTGATTAAGAAATCGAGAGAGTGAAGGATAAATGATAATTACGCTTGTAAACAAAATGGTCATTTTGTTAAATAATTTATGAATGGAATTAGTCAAATTGAACCTGTGACCTATAGATACGCTGACATTTTGCGATTAAACTATACGAGACGAATTAATAATAACATAACATACTAGGGAAACGCACACATGCACAATTTGACACATACATGGACTTAGATGTTTGTGTGTCTGTGTGTGTTTGGTTTCACAGGTAGATTGGCTGGATTAGCTGTGTAGTTAGTGAGCTTAAATTTAAGGCACCAACAGTGGTTTCAAATCCTAGGACAAACATTTTTGTGTCTTAACATGCCTGTCTGTCCCATATCTGTAAATATCTTTATAATTACAGGGTCGGCAACGCGTAAGTAACGCCTCTAGTGTTGCAAGCGTCCATAGGCTACGGTAACCACTTCCCATCAGGCGGACTGTATGCCTGTTTGCCACATATGTGGTATAAAAAAAATATATTTAAAAGTATCTTAAAAGAAAAAAAACACTAATAGAAAGCTCTACTTCTTATTACTATTCCCAAGTGCAATTGGCTAATTCTATGTCTTAAAAACGCGGATGAAACCGCAGGCAGTAACTGGTATATGATTTAAAGGCGTATTTTATAGTAAGGGTACATGGTTACATGTTATTTTCGACATTCATGTTGAAATAGATGCGGCATTTCTGAGGCTAGACAGCATCAAGTGGTAATGTCAGGCTTTCACGCGTCGAATTATGCTAGGACTTATGCTAGTAGTTCTATACTAGCTTTTGCCTTGCGGTTTCACCTGTGTTCGTTAGGTTCTTCAACTTTCCAAAGATACAAGATGTCTATGCTTCTTACCTATGATTTTGGTTTACTAGAGACGCCAGCATGCCGCGGACATGTTAATTAATCTATACCTACTTAATATTATAAAGTGGAAGAGTTTGTTTAATTGAACGCGCTAATCTCAGGAACTATTGTTCAGATTAGAAAAAATATTTCAGTGTGAGATAGCCCATTTATCGAGGAAGGCTATAGGCTATATATCATCACGCTACGACGAATGGGAGCGGAGGAACAATAAAAAATGTTGCAAAAACGGTCAACTAGTTTTACATAACACACAAATAAATATAAATATTGTTGTTGTTATTACATGCATATCACGATGTGCCCAGGCAGATGTAGATCGTCCCAGTTCAACGTTTTGCCCACGACATAATAATATACAACATTCAATATTTTATCGTATTCAAATCTGATTTTTATGATTCTCGTTGAAAAGATATTATTTATTCATTATATTTCAAATAAGCTATAAAATAAAATGTTTTTGAATAAATAAAAACGTTACAAACTAGTTGTGACTGGTTTTAACGTTTGAAATGGGGGGGGGGGGGGGGGGGTTACAGTGTCATCTATCTCTGTCATATCATCTCACCTTTCACTCACTCATATGGCCAAACAGAATAAAAATCGTATGTCATTAAGGTCTAATATGCTTTAACTATAAGCATAAGACTCTCGGATGATAGTTTTTGAATAGGTATAGTATCAAATTATCTGTGTATTTGTTAACTATATATATAACTTTTATTTATTTCTTGAGCCGTGGTCACTACAGGTGCCAGCTGAAAATCAGCGCTGCTGACTTCAGCAGCACATGCTGAGCTGGTCCCCCTTTGGCAGCACTTCGACCATTGTATTATTTGTTTTTTTTATTTTGCTTTATTTAATAATTCCTTGTTTGTTTTTATTGTTATTGTTTTATCATTTTTTTCTGCTGACAATAAAATTATATTCTATTCTATTCTATTCTAAATTATAATTTGTTAATAAGCTTTGGTTTATTTTGTTATTCTAAGAACAATATTATATTTTTTTTTATTTATTTATGTGTAATATAAAAAAATATATATATGGACATATACAGCATACTAGCGGTTACAGTCGCTATCCCGGCATATCTTAAACTTTCTGTTACAAAAATTGTCCTAAATAAATATTTAAATAATAGACTTTTCGATCATTTACAATTATCACTACTTTATCCAAATATTTCTCATACATACAAATTTTCCTCATAATATTTCACTTGTACCATCTTGGGCTGATTTATAACACACCGCGCGGTTTCACTCGCGTAGTTCCCGTTCCCGGGAGAATACAGGGATAAAATATACCCTATGTTACTCGGGGATAATGTAGCTTTCCAAAGGTGAAAGAATTTTTGAAATCGGTCCAGTAGTTTCGGAGCCTATTCATTACAAACAAACAAACAAACAAATCTTTCCTCTTTATAATATTAGTATAGATGAACATAAAACTATGCCAGAATAGACTTGACATTTCAATAACTACTACCTACACCCACATTTCATCGAGATTCGATCGCCATGATCGCTTTAATAGCTTCCAATTTGAAGGTGAACAATATTTTCTAAAGGCAAAAATAAATTAGTAAAAATCGTTGGGAGTATCAATCTACACTAATATTATAAAGAGGAAAGATTTGTATTTTTGTATGTAACGAATAAACTCAAAAAGTACAGGACCGATTTTAATAATTCTTCTTTCATTAGAAAGCTACATTATCACTGAGCAACATAGGCTATATTTTATCCCTGTATTCCCACGGGAACGGGAACTAAGCGAGCAAAACCGCGCTTAGGCAGCTAGTCGATTATACAAATAGCGTAAGACCTTTTGATAATTATCTCTAGTTAACGGTGGTTTTGTTGCCTTTGATATAAGATTCATTTTAAAATAGATATTAATGCTGAAAATTCATGAAACTATCATTGATTTTGTACCATTTGCTGTCGTTTAATTTTCAAATCTCTTACTTTTACACTGTATTTTAACATGAGATATGCAAAAATCATAAGTAACATGAGCCCATTCAATACTTTCATGAAAATATTTTTAATATGGGCAGTTGAAAGAAAACATAAAAATCACACAAAAAATAAATATATCCAAACTCTCCACCAAGAAATAAAGCTTATAATTTTCCTCATTCTCTTAATTACTACCTACTCTATAACTCAACCAACACACAAAAATAACTAAAGAATAATAACCAGAGATATTAAATTTAAAAAGTAATTGCCGAAATAAGTTGTAGCGTAACATGCCATATTGTGCGTACCTACTTGACACATCGACACGACCGAGGCGGCTGGGTGCTGGGTGGCACCTGTTTACCTTGACACGTTGAATGTCGCCTGACTTTGCATAATTAGTTAAGAAAAAAAAGTATAACTCGCTTTACTCGCTGCGCCCGCGCATCGCGGCGCGCGCACGCTGGGATCCATTCGCCGGTCGCGTGATTGGTGCGTCTCCATAGTCTTTTAAGAGACGATATTTTTCTTTTTTAATGTATAAAGTATTCATAAATCAATTTTAGAATTACCAGTGTTTACATATATAAATGTAACTCTTTATGTAAACCTTTTGCTATCTTAACAAGCTTTTAAATCTACCAGCCTTTACTCTCTAGTCTAGTCTCTGCATACTAGTTACCACTTTACGCCACATGACTAGTGAGTGAGATAAAAAGAAAGTACTGTTAACTAGCAGCCTCCGCGCGGTTCCACACGCGTAATTCCCGTTCCCGTGGGAATACGGGGACATAATTTAGCATATGTTACTTCCCGATAATGTAGCATTCCATTTGTGAAAGAATTTTTCAAATCGGCACAGTCGTTTTTGAGTTTATTCATTACTAGTAGCTCCCTGCGGTTTCACCCGCGTAGCTGGGAGATCTTCCATTTTTCCAGGATAAAAAGTAGCCTATGTCCTTTCTCAGGCTCTGGACTAGATAGTCTAGTTCAGTAGTTTTAGCGTGAAAGCGACACAGACAGAGTTACTTTTGTATTTATAATATTAGTATAGATAGACATACAAAAAATCAAATTTTCTCTTTATAATAAGAGTGTGAGATGACAATGGAACCGGTCAGTATATTTGACACCGACGTACTAACGTCCGGCATGCATAATTACCGACCAGTCGATCAATACTCGCCGAGAATACTCGGTTGCCACATTCAGCGCAGGCGTACGCGCACCGCCATTGATCTATAGATCTATTAGCGACCAAATGATAACCAAACTGACAAAGACTTTAATAATTGTGATAAAATGTTATACCATGGATAAAATCGTTTTTTGATTAAGTACTTAAATACTTTTTGCGGTTTTAGTTTGATTTGAACTTTTGAAAAAAAAAAACAAAGATATTTATTCTCATCTTATTCTCTTCGGCCCTCTTTCATAGCTCTCTTTTGAGATTCCTTCTAATTTTAAGTGCGGGTTTAAATGGTTTTTATAAAGTTTCACCAAATAATAAATAATATATTATAAATATAAATATATTATAAAGAGGAAAGATTTGTTTGTTTGTTTGTTTGTTTGTTTGTTTGTTTGTTTGTTTGTTTGTAACGAATAGGCTCCGAAACTACTGGACCGATTTCAAAAATTCTTTCACCTTTGGAAAGCTACATTATCCCCGAGTAACATAGGCTATATTTTATCCCTGTATTCCCACGGGAACGCGAACTACGCGGGTAAAACCGCGGGGAGGCAGCTAGTATATTATAAATCAATAAGTTTTAAGATCTCCTCTATATATTTTTAATATGTGGTTATTATTATACTCTCTTTGGAAAACATAAAAAACTTAACCGGTTTTTATATTGACTCTTCATAAGCAGATTAGCTTTAATTAAATATAAATACGTTGCTAACTTAATAGATAAAAATAATATTATTAACTATAAAATCTATTTCAAGTTTCCAGTAACCTCTTCTATTAAATATTTGCTATTATTAACAACTAGCTTCCGCCGCGCGGTTTCACTCTCGTAATACCCATCCCCGTTGGAATACGAAGATGAAATATAGCCTATGTCACTCCCTGATAATGTAGCTTTCATTTGGTGTAATAATTATTTAGATCCTGCAGTTTCGGAGCCTATTCAATATAGACAATCATACAAAAATCTAATATTTCCTCTTTATAATATTAGAGTAGACTTAGTTAAATGTCAACCGTGCAAGTTTTACCTACTTAGTCAATGAAAGCTCTATATTTTTCGCAATAAGCTCAATCCGACCTCCACTGCCTTGTTCTGCTATCCATTGTTCACTAGTTATGTGATACACATACAGACAAAATCAATAAATTCATCCCACGCGTGATGGTTGTAAAAACCGATATAAATTTCTCAATATATATATGTTTAAAGGTCGGTTTATATATTGTGTAACTTTAATATTAATGGGCTTCAAATATCATAAATTAATTATGATAGACTTTGCCCGGACGCTTATCTATACTAATATTATAAAGAGGAAAGATTGGTTTTTTGTTAGTTTATTTGTTACTAGCTGCCTCCGCGCGGTTTTACCCGCGTAGTTCCCGTTCCCGTGGGAATACAGGCATAAAATATAGCCTATGTTACTCAGTGATAATGTAGCTTTCTAATGAAAAATTAATTATTAAAATCGGTCCAGTACTTTTTGAGTTTATTCGTTACATACAAAAATACAAATCTTTCCGCTTTATAATATTAGTGTAGATGAATGGGCTCCGAAACTACTGGACTGATCTGAACAATTCTTTCACTAATAGAAAGCCACGGTATTTATGAGTGTCATAGGCTATATGTCATCCCTGTATTCCTACGGGAAGGGGAACTACGTGGGTGATATCGTGGGGCGAAAGCTAACGCTTGGCTTACGCCCGATGTCAATAATCAATCCTGATCCATTTTTCGCTATCTAAGATTGATATATCAATCCATTTTCTGGGTGAAGCTTTAAAATCAATCTATCTTCGATCTACGATCGATCGAATCTGTTCGAAAATGATAGTTTTTGCTTGCCAATAAGCTATCCGTCCATTTTGACAACTCGTTGGTTTTAATTACGGATTGGAGATAGATTATTAACATCGGGCGTAAGATGTAACTGTGATGTGATTTTGGTAATTCATCATTGGCCTTTGCGTCTATTTTACAGACGATTTATGGTGCAAGTCTGGGGGGACACCGTTTTTGGTGACTGAAAAGACCGATACGCGAGCGGCATGCTCTTCCGCAGGCCCGACAGGAGAAGTTCGTCACAGGCGGTACTGTGTCGCCTTGACGTCTCTTTTGTCTCCTGTGAGCGAGTGCCTCAAACCAAGACATATCGCACTTCTTGCGACCCTCCACTATGAGTTTACGCCACTCCGTCCGATTCTCTGCCATCTTTTCCCAGTTCCGGTGTTCAATTTTAAAAGCTGTCATGTCTCTCTTGGCGCAATCCTTAAAACGAAGCAATGGCCTCCCAACGTCTCTTTTTGCATTCGCAACAGTGCCAAGGAGAACACGTCTTGGTAGTCGAAAGGGCTCCATCCTGTGCACATGCCCTAGCCAACGCAAACGTCTCTGTTTGAGGAGCGCTGTCAGGCTAGGCAGCTGTGCAATTTCTAGGATCCTTTCGTTTGTCACCCTGTCTTGCCATGATAAACCCAAGATTTTACGGAGGCAGCGCATGTAAAACGAGTTTAAGCGACGTTCTACTTTTGCATATGTCGTCCAGGTTTCAGCTCCATACAAGAGTACGCTCAAAACAGACGCTTGAAAGACCAACATTTTAGTCTTTACGGTAAGGTGTTTGTTTTGCCATGCTCGAGTATTAAGTCTCCCGAACATGGTCGCCGCTCTACCGATACGGACTTCGACTTCCGCGTCAAGCGAGAAATTGTTCGTCACGGTTGAACCTAAGTAGCAGAATCTATCAACTACCTGTAACAGCGTGCCATTGAGCGAAATTGCTGGGTCCGCGGAGGTACCTTGTGCAAATACGACGGTCTTCTTCGTATTAATAGACATGGCGAATAGGGAACACGCCCGGGAAAACTGACTCACCATTGTCTGGAGCTCACTTTCGGAATTAGCAATGAAGGCTGCGTCATCGGCATAGAGAAGATTGTCAACGAAAAGATCCTCTCGATTTCTTTTTGATTTCAGGAGAGAGATGTTAAACATCCTTCCGTCGGCTCTCGTGTGTAAGTGAATACCCTGTTGGTTTTCGCCAAAAGCGGTGCGTAATATGAGCGAAAAGTATATACCAAAAAGGGTAGGAGCCAATACACAGCCCTGTCGCACCCCTCTAGAGACATCGAACGACTCCGACATTGTTTGATTGAAAACTACTGTGCCGCTCATGTCGTCGTGGAAAGATGCCACGAGGCTTAAAAGTTTAGGTGGGCATCCAATGCTCTCGAGCGCTGTGTACAAACCCTCCCGACTAACAGTGTCAAATGCCTTATTGAGGTCAACGAAGGCCATGACCAAGGGGGACTTTTGTTCGCGACACTTCTCCTGAATTTGGCGAAGTGTGAAGACCAAATCTACTGTGGAGCGCCTCGAGCGGAAGCCACACTGTGACTCAGGGTATACGCGTTCTGCAAGCTTTTGGAGTCTTGTTAAAATGACTAGGCCAAAGAGCTTGCCAGCTATGCTCAAAAGGGAGATGCCGCGGTAATTGTTACAGTCGCCGCGATCACCTTTCCCTTTGTATAACGTAACGATGTTAGCGTCACGCATATCCTTAGGCACACCCCCCGCATTCCAGCATTTACACAGCAGATTGTACATGATCGGTCTCACACATTCGAGTTTCAGTACCTCGGCTTGGGTGCCGTCGCCACCAGCACTCTTTCCACGCTTAAGCCGATTGACAGCCACGGTGAACTCCTCTAAAGACGGCAGCTCATCTAGCTCGGCCATTAGATCCAGTTTGGGCATGTTTTGCACAGCCTCTGGATATATGTTCACTGGCTCCGAGTAGAGATTAGTGTAGTGCTCGGCCCAGCGTTCAAGTTGTTTTTGGCAATCCAAGATGGTAACACCATTCGCGTCCCTTAGAGGGGCTGTCTTTCTGGTGACCGGTCCTAGAACCCGTTTGATGCCCTCATATACACCACTTATATTCCCACTGTCGGCACACAGCTGCATGGTGCGACCAAGCTCTGCCCAATACAAGTTGGTGAAGTACCGTATACTTCGTTGAAGAGCTGATTTAGCGATTCGAAGCGTTTTGTCAGTCTCTGGACATGGATTCATGCGGTGTTTAAGAGCGGCATCGCGCTTTGTGTTAAGCAAAGGTTGTAGATGCTCGATGTTGTCTAAGAACCAGTCTTGGGATTTGGTATTGGCAAATCCAAATACCTCAGCGGCGCTTTCAGTCAGTAGCTTTTTGACTGTCTCCCACACACTGGCAACAGTTGTGTTGGCGTCCCATGTAGCATTCATACTGTTTGCCAGATTCTCAAAGTCACGGTATTTTTTGTCATCCATAGTATTTGCTAGGTTTAACTTTCTCCTACCAGATTTTTTGGACGAATGTATCCTCTTATGAGTCATGGCTACATGTGCTACTACCAATGAGTGGTCGGTGTCGCAGTCGGCGCTGTGAAAAGTGCGTGTGTGGAGAAGGTCGCGGAGTTCCATGCTTCTGGTAAGTACTACGTCTAACTGATGCCAGTGGCCCGATCGCGGATGTTTCCATGAGACTTTGCGAGACGGCTTGCCTTTAAAGTACGTATTGGTTACGCATAGTTTATAATCTGAGCAAAACTCAAGTAAGCGTTGGCCGTTGTCATTTATATTGCCAACCCCATGGTAACCAATACACCCAGGCCATATGGAATGATTGCCGCCTACACGGGCATTGAAGTCGCCTAGAATATAGAGGCTATCGCCACCAGGCACGGATTTCACGGTTTCGGCTAGCTGGCTGTAGAATGTGTCTTTCGATTGGTCCGAAGATTTTAAGGTCGGAGCATAAGCAGCAATCATAGTTACATAACCGTTACTGATATTTAATCTTAAGACCATTATGCGCTCCGAAACGCCGCGCGGGGTCTCAATAGCGCAGAGTATGTCGTTACGGACCGCAAAGCCAACACCGTGTTCGCGAACCTCACAGGAGTTCTTTCCTTTCCAGAAGAATGTATAGGAGGTCTCGCGCAATGAGCCTTCGTCCGGTAATCTAGTCTCCTGCAGAGCACATACTGAGATGTTGAGCCTGTTTAACTCTGTATCGATCACAGCCGTTTTGCGCAGATCATGTGCACAACCGGAACCTCCACAGGTGTCCGGGAGGCCTGTCCTCATGGTTCGGACATTCCATGTTGCAATGCGCATGGATTGGCGAGGCGTGTTTCTTCTCATTTTTATTTTAGTACCAGGTGTGTCCATTAACGATACCAGCTATCTAGCCAAGAGTTAGTGCTCCCTACACCTCAAAGGAGCAAGCCAGCAACGGGACGGATCGGTACCTTACTGTCCAGGGGCTGCCCAGATTGAAGCGGGCGGTAACCAATCGATGGGTCTACGATGGACCCTCCCACTGTCGAAAGTGACCCCTAGCGTCCGCACTCACGCCCATCTGTGCAGGACTTATAACTGGTAACTGCCACTTTCCGTGTTGTTATCCACGCAGCAGAGCTGACGCAGGTGGAGTGACCTCTCCACAGACTTTGCACCGCCTGGGACGGAAATTAAGGAAACGCAGGGATGCCCAGCACCTGCATTACCCTCTCGGCCTTACTGGCTTGGCCCACAGGAAAGGCAACCCGATACATGTGGAGCCAGATCGACTGCAGGAATCTGCCGCATATTTCAGATTGGACCTTACTTGCGCCTAACGGTGATTCCGTACCGGGTTTGATTTTGGAGTTTTCCTTCTCCTAGACAGGTTGCAAGCCAATGCTTAGAGGCCCATCACCCCTATATCGAAGCATAAGATATTTGCTTCATTTAGTGAAACTTAGTCGCCTCATACGACACCCTTGTTCTTCGGTAGGGTTGGTGCTATTCTTAGGCCGGGCACCACACGACGTAAGGAGGTACTGGTAACTAACATTGTGATACGAGAATTTTATATATAGATTTTTTATTAATATTAATTATTAATAGATAAATGAGAAAGTTTGTGTGAATGTATGGATGTATGTTTGATACTCTTTCACGCCTTAACAGCTGAAGGGATCGCGATGAAATTTGACACAGAGTTTGAATATGTTCTGGAATAACACATAGCTACTTATTATCCCAGGAAAATTTAAGCCACTAGTGCATTTTCAAAGTTTATTAGATTTGATACACAAATTAAAAGTAGGTAGACAATCATGTAAAGTATTGTAAACCATTCCATGCATATTAAATCAAAATATTTGCCCTTTAAACGGAGAGGAGCTGATGACAAAATGATTGCGGTCCGGCGCGGGTTCGATCCCACGACCTCGTAAGATCAATTCCACTCACGACTCCATTATTTCATCTGATGAGGACCTTTGGATAAAGCACCTAGTGTTATTGTCTAACGCCTAACAATTTGCTATTGTTTTGATAAATTAATCAAAAGATCTATGGATGATTCTATACTAAATCTGTTTTATAATTTACTAACTTCCTTTGGTTTCACCCGCGTTCCCAAGGGACTTTCCGGAATCTGTCTTTTCAAAGCTATAGGTTATCTGTTTATCTCTCTACCAGTTTAGAATTTTCATTAAAATCGCTTATGCAGTTTGGGCGTGAAAGCGTAGGTAACAGACTGACAGACATACTGCATTTATAATGTTAGTAAGGGATGTATACAATGTGTTAAATAAAATAAAAAAGAGGACGAAGGTCTTAAATTAAACATATGTAGGTCCTTTTTTTTTAATGTCTCAGAATATTCATTTATTTATTGTATTTTCAAACTGGTTTACTTTTGTTTGTCTAGATTAAAAATACGTAAAAGGCGCATTATTCTGAATCAATTCATAAATAGAACCTTTTTTTATATTTTCTGTTGAGTATAGTATAAAATAGGACAAAAATGATATCTAAAAAGCTATCATTACCACGTAAAAGATACGAAAGACACCCTGTGACGTGTCACGGGCTGTTCCTACCAAAGGAACGTTACTTCGGCAGCCCTTTGAGGCAGTCACGCGCGGCGTACATCAAAGGCGCGCGACTTTTGATCATCGCCGCCCGCTGACAGAGGACGGGTAACAATTCTAATGTCTCTAATGCGAGTAATTGCTTTGTTTACGGTTCAATTTCGTGACTGTAACTTTTGCTGCCTACTCAGTAAGGTGATATACTGAAGCGATTCGCAAAATGATCGGCTTTTAATTAAAATCGAAATCGCCAATATGCAAAGCACTTATGAATAGTCAGACTCTAACGCTCGGTAATTTAGCCAGCTTTATGACCGGCTCGTACATAGGTGCGTTCAAAACTAAAATAATCACACCACTGGTTTTCATTGAAGGAAAACTTCGCAAGAAAACCTGGATGCCCGAGATGTCACAAGTCCGCACTAGGCGCGTGGTGGACTATTGCCTAAATCCCCTCGTTGTTAGGGGAGGCTCGTGCTTCTCGGTGGAGACACATATGAGCTGATGATAACGATTAATTTTATAGAGAGATTTTTTCCAAAAATTTACGAATTTTTTGGGATGCTTGTTTGATTACCAATTTCATGCATTTTACGCTGTAATATCTATTGCCATGTCATAGACGTATTAAAGTTACTAATCAACGTTGTTAATATTATATTTGTCTAGAAAAATACACATATTAGGTACTAGATTTTTTAATATTACGTCCGATATGCAGATAACCTATACTTACATTCACGAACCCACATGCAAACTTCCTGAAACTAACTAAACATATAGGAACATGAAATATGGTGGAAGTGGCATGCTATTCCATGTCACTGTCTGCGTCTGTAAATTATATAGAATCGAACTAACCGACAATGAATCACGGATAGTTTTTATAATCACTCCAGCGAAAGATTATCTATTTTATTTTTAAGTAAAATAAGGCTGTCCATTGTATTTGCTACTGTCTGTTTAAAACTCAGGTTACACCTTTTTGTCTAGAGTACTAATACTAGTCTCCATAGACACTAATAAATAGGTCATCAGAAAAACCTTTCGACTCGTTCATTGCTTAGCTATGCATCGTAATGACACGCGCATCAACCCAACATCGCACTTCCACCATTTTCCTACTCCATTCTATATGTATAAGAAGCGTATATATATCCGTATGTCCAGACAGTTTTTGCTTATCCTGCGAGCAGGTGTCGGTTATTAGATATGACAAAGTTTCCACGAGGATCGTCGGAAAAACTAGCCGCGACCGGGAACCGAACCTGTTAGTTGGGGGAGGATATTAAACTTGTTTGGACATGTTGCTGGGGGTAAAAACAACCCCATACGGTAACGGAAGGGTGGCACAGGTGCGACGTGTGAGACTTTAAAAATATGAGGCTTTTTGTTTTATAGGGATGGGATTATATTGAGATAGTGGAGTTTAAAAAATGATGTTTTTATGATGTTGAAAATACTGATAATACTGTGCAAAAACTATGTAAAAGTTCGTGTTGATCGCGTATAATGATATATTATTTTGTCCTCAAATAAAACGAAGATTCAACTATATGGGAACGTACACTCAGATTTTACACCTAGATTTTTATCGCTATGATTGTATTCAGTTAGGTAATAGGTACAAAAAACATTTTTTTTTATTTATACTCTGTGACCTAGCTAAAATTTATGTTGTAATTACTCTAATTTATCTATACTAATAATATTATAAAGAGGAAAGATTTGTTTGTTTGTATGTTTGTTTGTTTGTTTGTTTGTAATGAATAGGCTCCGAAACTACTGGACCGATTTCAAAAATTCTTTCACCTTTGGAAAGCTACATTATCCCCGAGTAACATAGGCTATATTTTATCCCTGTATTCCCACGGGAACGGGAACTACGCGGGTAAAACCGCGGGGAGGCAGCTAGTAGACTATAAGTCTATCTCATTGTGTAATCGGATATTAATTGTTACTCTTTCACGCAACAACGGCTGAAGGGATTTGGATGAAATTTGGTTCTGCAATAGCATCTAGGCTATTTTTTATCCCGGAAATATTAAATGAACCGTAGGAACCAGGTAAAACCGGATAACAGAAACAAATAAGTTATAAAATGCACTCCATGTCCAGAGCAGGAATCGAATCCCTAAACAACGTGACAGTTAAGGTACTTATCCAAAATGGCTACCACCTTCTTAACTGTAATATACATTGTTGAAAAATCATAAACATTCACGAAGCGTTTCATAAATCCCTTGAGACCACCTGTCCCCCTGCAACCCCATAAACACGCCGTGAGCGGCTGTAAGTCACACATGATACACTAATAAATAACTAGGTAGCGCCCCCTGGCTTTCTCTGCATGTATGATCTTATGATAGTAATAATTTCAAAGCGAATTGAAAGCTGTAGACGGCTGCTAATTGGTTTTAAATTAAATTTTGTACATTTACAATTAGAATAGAAACGGAAAACGTTTGCACATACTAAGTTTCTTAAATTGATATTATACCTATTTGTTTCTTATTAATCCACGGTAGAAATAAGAGAGACGTATTTACAATTAAATTAATTTTTAAATAAGCAAATTAGTAGCTTTAAACTTTTTCTAAACACAACGACACTATACCAAACAAGATAATATACCAAAATAATAGGTAATTTTAAACCAAATAAATACTTGAAAAATTGCCATTACCTTTGATCTACGTAACCATTACTAGAGTTAAAATTTAAAATACTGTAGGTACATTAATTTTAAATTTCGCTAGACTAAAAGCCACACGAGGCCGGATTGTAAATCTTGTTCTAACAAAACAAATGAGACTTATGTTGTAAGTAATAAGTGTCAAAATGCAGCAGTTAATTCTTTCGCGAGGTGCTTTGACTAACGAGCTTCGGTGTAAAACATTGCTTCGTGCTTTTGTTGTACTGTAAGCAAGGCTGTAGAGCTTTTTGTATTTTAATAAGCATTACCCATAAATTCCGTGTTAAAGGGTAAACAAGCTTATTAGTGATGCTTCGCTGGCTGGCAGGTACCTACATATTAGTGCAGTATAAAAAAAGTTTGAATTCTAAACTAAATTAATTCAAATTAAAAAAAACTTATAGAGAAGATATATTTGAAAAGTCATGTAAAGTGTTCGGGACCCTCACTTGATCGTGTCCTTATCTCACAAAATACCCTGTAATAAATAAGATTTATAGAACATATAGACGGATGTATGTTTGTCACTCACTCATTCAGACTTAACCTAGATAAAATTTGGCATAGACTTAAAATATGGTAACAAAAGAAATGTAAATAGATAATAATATATGTATAAATAACAAAGTCCCCGCCGCCTCTCTCTGTCTGTCTGAACGCGATGAACACAAACACTACCGAACACATTTTCATGCGATTTTCACCAAACTACGGAGTATTTCATGGGGAAGGTTTTCATGTATTATACATCAATTTGGACCCGGTAGGTGGCGCTGCTGGGTAGAACGAAGTCTGCCGGGTTTGCTAGTCTACACTAATATGATATTATAAAGAGGAAAGATTTGTATTTTTGTATGTAACGAATAAACTCAAAAAGTACTGGACCGATTTTAATAATTCTTTTTTCATTAAAAAGCCACGTTATCGCTGAGTAACATAGGCTATATTTTATCCCTGTATTCCCACGGGGACGGGAACTACGCGGGTAAAACCGAGCGGAGGCAGCTAGTAAATAATAATTTTATAGCTTCAGCCATAATTGTGTAGTGGAATACATTCCCAATGCAACGCTCACCGCTCACAGAGCAATAAATAAGCGTAGAGACAACACCTTGTTAACTGGAAATAATTAACGACGGAAAAATAAAGCCCCCACTGACCGGCGTTCTTTATTGTCCTTTATACTTATGACTTTTCACATTTTTCTTTGTCTAGTTACGTGCTTGAAAATACATGATTTTATGAAACTACGAAGAATGGAAGTAAAGCCGTGAACTTAAAAATCGGAAATAAACTTCTGTGGTGTAATTATCTTTTAATTATGATTTTCTCAACTTAGTTAAACTTAAAAAGCAAACGTTTAACAAAATATTTAAGATATAAGTAAGTAGTATAATTAAATATATTTCAATTTACTTTATTACAATTTTTAAACAAAATAATAATACCTACTCTTAATCCGTCAAATTACAAAATTAAAAAAATATCGTTTCATTATGGTAGAAACTTACATTATACCTAAAGATACATAGTATATAAAAATTATATGTATCTAATAATGATTAACTAAACCAAATAGTAAGATTAGTAGAATTTAAACTTACCATTTTTGTCGCAAATAGAAATAAAAACAAAAACTTCTCTTCGTACTTGAAGGATGAAAACCAACTGCATTATTAGAAAACAAATCGAGAAGTACCAATGAAAAGGTGAGCTTAATTGAAAAACTTTGCAAAACTTTCGTTCACTAACTGGTTACGTGCTAACTGTTAAGGGCCCTTTAACCTTTATAGTTAGAGTTGTTTATAAAACTAGTAGTTAGGGAAACTGTTGGTAAGCCTAATGTTATACACTAAATAAAAATAAAATAAATATCCTGGGACATTTTTCACACACGGCCAATCTGATTCCAAATTAAGCATCAAAGTGAGCTTGTGTTATGGTAACCAGATAGCTGATATACTACATATACTACTTTTAAATACATACTTATATAGATATTCACATCCAGCCACAGGACAAACAGACATATTCATGCATACAAATGTTTGTCCTGGGTGGGATTCGAACCCACGATCCGCGGCTTGAAAGTCAGGGTTACTAACCACAAGCCAACCGGGCTGTCACTAATATTATGCACTAATATTATAAAGAGGAAAACTTTGTTTGTTTGCTTGTAATGAATAGGCTCAAAAATTACTGGACCGTTTTTAAAAATTCTTACACCATTCGAAAGCTACATTATCCACGAGTAAAGTAGGCTATATTTTATCCATGTATTCCCACGGGAAAGGGAACTACGCGGGAATAAACATAGCCCATGTCACTCTGGAATAGTGTAGCTTGCTAACAGTAAAATATTTTTTAAAATCGGTCCAGTAGTTTTAATTTCGTTACAAAAATACAAACCTTTCCTCTTAAGATAAGTGTAGATTAAATCTTAGCCTCATGACCTCATTTTCAATTAATACCTAGTCTAATTTCCGTATATGTATATTTACCTACTTCCAACTAATTATATAACTATTTATTCGGGGAAAATTTAAGAACCGCAGTCTAAAATTTTCCCGGAATAAAAGTACCTATCCTTAAATTTAGAAGTATTGCTAATTTTATTTTTAATTACAAAAATGTTACATGTAAAAATTTTTGTCCGCAGCTACGTCGTAGCACCGTAGATGGTAGCTCGTAGCTCACCCCTACGACCGTAGCGGCCAAGTTAGGGTTGTTTACAAAAACAGGATGACTGGCTTAACGCGCCCTCCCGTGTCTTTATTGGCCCTTGTAGGCTTGTTGTTGTCTGACTGAAGTGGCTCTATGTAATATACGTGCAGTCAGCAATTATATTTTTACAGGATTTTTTTTGAAAATTTCACAAATATTTTTTTTAAAACAATAAGTCAGAAATGTAGTAGATTTTTACAGTTCCTGATTATAATGTTTCAAAGAATGACTCCTTTTTTAATGGTAATGTATGCGTCGAGGTTTAAATAACAATGATTCATGCTTTTAATTCAGTTATGAAAATACACAGGTCTTTTGGACGATAATAAAATTTATTGGGTTAAATTCGAAACGAACTTTATTAAAGTATCCAAATACATAGTCATAAAATATACTTATAACTAGAAAATAAAAATAAAACTCAACTAAACACATAAAATGTTTAACCATGACACTTTTTTCAAAATATATATATTTTTAAATACATATCCCTTATTGCATAACACGGCCTGAGTCAAGAAATAACATTGTGATCGAGCGAGGTAATGGGGCGACGCCAGTTAACTTCAACATTCAGGTACCGACACCGACTGTAAACATCTACAAGGTAGCTATACGTGTTTATCGTCCACACACAAACTGTACTTGAATATAAAACTACAAGCTTCCGCTGCGCGATTTCTCCCGTTTATCTCCCGTTTTCGATGAAATACGAGAATAAAATATAGCCTATATTACTCCCTGGTAATGTAGCTTTCTATTGGTGAAAGAAAATTTCAGATCGGTCCAGTAGTTTTGGGACTATTTAATAAACAAACAATCAAATCTTACCTCTTTATAATATTAGTCTAGACTAGCTGATCCGCGCAACTTCGTAAAAATATGTTACTAAAGGGAATTAGGATTATTTTTGTATAGATTCATGACTTAATTATCTTTTTGCATATAATCAATTATATTAACAACATGAAGTAAAATATATCATTACCGAACAATACATAATAATTCTTGTAAATGTACAAATGATAAATCACCGCACATTTATAAATATGTATTTAAAAGAAAACGTTGAAAGAAATTCACAGCAAAAATGTACGCGAAACGAAAATTCACCAGCTTTTTTGTGAATAATGTTTTTTTGAAAAATTATAGCACCCTAAAATACAACAGGGCAGGAGTTTAAAAATCTTGCGAGCGCTATCTGCTGGCGGCCGGCCAAACTACCTGCTCAATAAATAATACAATCTGAGTTCACACACTGTCCACTGCACACGAGCGACTATATGTTGCGTGGTGTGTCGTTTTATTAATTAATCAGCTGCATTTTATACGTATGCTAATTTCCACCCCGCGATTTCACCCGCGTATTTTCCGTTCCTGTTCTGTTCCTGGAGTATGGAGACAAAATATCGTCTATGTTAGGTAGTGACTGATAATTGCTTTCCATAAAATGATAGAATTGTTTAAATCAGTTTAGTAATTAATGCGTGAAAGTGTTACAAAAATCTAATTCCCATTCTCAACATTATTATTATTCATTACTCTGATTAATACTACAACCTATACAAAATATCTACACTCATATTCAAATTATATCAGTGAAAGCAACTCTGTCTACTTGTTATACTATAACGGCAAAACCTGTGAACATTTTTTTATAAAATTTGGACTAAAAAGGAAAGGAATGTAAGCAACAGTAGGTAGCTACAAACTATCGGTGCGTAGTAGCTCGTATGCGCCGGGGTAGCACACGCCGCGAGCGCCGCCGATAACCGCCACCGTAATAGGGCGCTGCATATTTTTAGCCATTCCCAGTTATTATTAACATGCGTTTAATGACTTTTTAGATTGCGCAAAAGCGTTGATTTTTATCGGTTATACAAATCTATACTAATACTAGCTGCCTCCCCGCGGTTTCACCCGCGTAGTTCCCGTTCCTGTGATCACTTAGGGGTATGAAAAATAGATAGTAGCCGATTCTCAGACCTACTGAATATGCATATTGAATTTCATAAAAATCGGTAAAGCCGTTTCGGAGGAGTATGGTAACTAACATTGTGACACGAGAATTTTATATATAAGAAGAAGATATAAAGCTGAAGAGTTTGTTTCTTTGTTTGTTTGCTTGAATGCGTTAATCTCAGGAACTACTGGTCCTATTTGAATGGCTATATATCATCTCGCTACGACAAATAGTAGAGGAGCATCAGTCAAAAATGTTACAGAAACGGCCAAGTGATGCTAAAGAAGTTGCGCCGGTCACCTAGTGTACCTACTAATGTAGCTTGCGCCCGCAAGAAATCTTGTAGGTATATTTCAAAGATACAAGTATCCTGTGTTAATCCAGAATATAAGCTACTAGTGGCTCCCCGCGGCTTCGCCCGCGTTCCCGGGGGATCTTCAATTGTCCCGGGATAAAAAGTAGCCTATGTCCTTTCTCAGGCTCTGGATTATCTGTGTACCAAATTTCATTTAAATCGGTTCAGTAGTTTTAGCGTGAAAGCGTAACAGACAGGCAGAGTTACTTTCGCATTTATAATATTAGTATGGATCAGTATGCCAAATTTCGTCTAAATCCGTTCAGTCGTTGTTACGTGAAGTAATACTCTTATTTACATGTATTTATACCTGTGAAGAAACTCAACGCAATCGTGTATAGGGCATATCGAAGACACTTGCAATATAGCAGTTAGAAATGCAATATATTGCCAGTTTCGGGTGAAAGGTGAGGTAGACACCACGCCCTTCCATTACCTATTAACCGTACTATTCATACGGTAGTATAATTATTGTGGATGTGGTATATAATACAAAAAAAGTCATATATTTAGTTTAATTTTCAAAAGGGCACTTTGTGGAAGCTACCATATCTTATGCCTTCGGATTATGTCTGACTTTAAACATATAAACGTATGTAACTTATTTAATTACTTACCTAATTTGTTCTTAGAGAACTCTTTTTAAATTTTATATTATTTTTGATTTCGATATTTTCATTTATATAATAATATCATACTACCCGCCGTCGCGCGGTTTTACCCGCGTAGTTCCCGTTCCCGTAAGAATACGGGGATGTAATATAGCCTATGTTATTTATGAATAACGTAGCATTTTTAAAGTGAAAGAATTGTGCAGATCGGTCCGGTAGTTTCGGAGCCTATTCGTTACAAACAAATCTATCCTCTTTATAATATTAGTATAGATGTGCATTCAGAAAATATAAGAATTATACTTTAAATTGACTTTTATGATGCCGGTAATTTTTCTAATACTTAAATGACCTTTAGAAGCGTTTACTTACATCATTGTAACACATATATCTTAAGGGTGCAACTGGACCTAGCGTCTACATGAGTCAGGTACTTTAGATTAAGCGTCTAGACGCGCCGTGTGTCGCGGCCCTTATTTATGGCCGCTCTACGCGTGTTTTCAATTTAGATACTAAGAGTTTTTTAAGATAGCATTCTCTTACAAATTGCATTGTTGATGTATGTTTGTGTGTTTTTGTATATAGATATATGGTGTCTTAATCGTCTTTCTTAAGAAGGGACAAAATATTCTTATCAACTCTGAATTATTGTTTATTATTACAATAAGTAATTGTTACTTTTTTTACTCGAGCTTAATTTGATTCAATATTATGCAACGATTATTCTAGAAGATAATCAATTGGCTACCTATAACCTATAGCTACGTCACTACCTATAACTATCTACAGATTTTAAATGTGAGAGATAATATTAACAGTAAGTAATACATCATGGTTTGGACTTCATAACCTATAAACAGATAAATGGGGCTTAGGCGAAACCCAAATAAAAACAAATATAATTTATAATCCTCCAAAAAAATCTATGATCACTTTATGTATGTTTCACTTAAGTACCTAAACAGTACTAGTGGCTCCCCGCGGTTTCGCCCGCGTACCCGGGAGATCTTCCATTACCCCGGGATAAAAAGTAGCATATGTCCTTTCTCAGACTCTACACTATATGTGCACCGAATTTCATTTAAATCGGTTATGTAGTTTTAGCGAGACAGACAGATTTACTTTCGCATTAATAAATTTTAGTTAGGGAGGATTATTTCATTTTTATCAAAATAATTTCACTTATAACACTTATCATTAAGTTATTATCATACCTGAGCGAGCAAAAATCGTACAATTGTTGAGCAACGGAGCGAAAAGCGCACTACATCGCGCGGCGACAGGCGCCCACCTTCCGCCTTACACTAATGCACTAGATAGCCTAATGACCTTTATGACCTTGGTTTCTATTATATTATAAAGAAGAACGGTTTTTTGTTTGTTTGTATTAAATAGGCTCCAAAAACTTTCTGTTTGCTAGATTTATTCTGGAATGCTAAATGAAATATTCATTCAAATACCCCTTTAGGTATGAGACGTCGACTCTTTTGCTCGGTTCGGAAGTTTGCTTTTGCTAAGGAGATAAGCTATGGAACATCACGCCAAGGTCATTAGGAGCGGAGTATCATTGAAAAGGCGAGGCAGACGCAGTCGCAGATCTGCTAGTCCTATAGCAATTTTTCATTAAAAAAAACATATCAAATCTGATTTAAAGTATATTTTATCTACTCTAACTTCTCTGTGATTCAAAGACAATAAAGTCAGTATATCAACACCTTTACACATGTAATGAATACTCGAAAGCTTTTAACCTTAATGGTCCATTCGCCCTCCCAGTCTCCCGCCCTCTTGCCCTCTTACCCTCCCAGTCTCCTGGACTCCTGGACTCCAGCGCACGGAGTACGGTGACCGGATGTGCCGCCATTTCCGCCCTCCACCTGTCGATGTCGCCTCGACGACTTCCGGTCCAATCCTTGACCGTTGAAGTAGTAAATATCGAACTTTATTTGTTAGCTTTTTACCCTTGAGTATGTGAAGCTTAAAGCTTTTTTAGTTTAACAGCCCGGTTGGCTTTGTGGTTAGTGACCCTGACTTTCAAGCCGCGGGTCGTGGGTTCGAATCTCACCCAGGACAAACATTTGTATGCATGAATATGTTTGTTCTGTGTCTGGATGTAGGTAAATATCTATGTATGTATGTATTTAAAAAGTATTAGGTATATGTAGTATATCAGCTATCAGGCTACCATAACACAAGTTCATTTGAAGCTTACTTAGGAATCAGATTGGCCGAGTGTAAAAAATGTCCCAGGATATTTATTTAGCACCCTAAGACTGTTTTTTGCGAGTCTGGCTTCGAAACCCTAAACATATCTTATCTTAAGATTTATAAATATTTATTTATTCTAATTGACTGTACATATTAAACATGCTCTAATACTATAAGCCCTAGCTTGGCACAAAGTTGTATAAAAATAAGTTTAATTTGACTTTTTATTACAGTTTATACAGGTTAGGTTCCTTTGAATCCACATTTTAATTAATAAAAAGCATTTTAAATACCATTCCTCATTCATCTTTGATTTGTAAAAAATACACTATTGGTTGGTTACTATGTAAAGTATCTGTGTTTGGGCTCAAACCTACCGAAACAAGACAATATCTAGGCCACCTATAATTTAGAACAGTTCCCCAGAAAACTTCCTATAAACCTTAACTATGTCTAAAATATTACGAGTTCCTTTTTATAATTATAGTTATTTGTTTCTCAGATTTTGGGTTGATTTTTTCGTTCATCAAAGTCACCTACATATCGAATATTTTTTATTAAAAATATTGGCTAGTAGTCTATTTTTTGTGCTAGAAAAAACCGTCAAATATCTTTGAGAATCGACTCTAGCTTTGAAAAAGTCACCTACCTACAATTCACACATACAAAAAGAAAAACTAACTGAGCACCGTCTTCACCATAGACCTATAAATCTAACGAGGAGTCGCGAGTGTATGAAAAAATAGATAAACGTGTCAAAAATTTATGCTTTCTACGCCGTCATTTATTCCGCGATTGACCGTAAGCCTTCATTCCCACGAGAGTCGCAACATACGTTGAAATAGCGTTCAAATACAACAAATGCATTCCCATGTACCTATATATTCACACGACAGCGTTTTTAAAACGCGACGCTTTTTATCGAGCGGTGTAGCATTTTCAATTTTGGGCGTTGGAAATAGAGCATATTATGGTACTACGCTTTTTTAACGTCCAGTAAAAAGACTCGTGCGAATGGCTTATTGCCTTCGGACGTCAAAGAAAAAGTGACACGGTTGGTCGTCATAAGATATAGGTACATAAGATATTTAGTTAGATTATAGGGTCTGTGGTCCTCACCTACATTCTGCGGCGGCCAGTGGACCGTCTAGACCGAGTTAATTTCCCGAATACCTTCGCACAATAGGTCTAAAGACCTCTCTGTGGGGAAACATGACATTTTTCCACCAACAATAGCTGGCGACCGATATAAGCTGCGCCCCATCTGAGTCATTGCTTCCGTTCGAGATCAGGTGACTTCGAAAAGGTATATGTACCTATACATGTATTTGTTAGGTAGCTAAGTTGTTTAGTTATGTGAGGAACTTAATTGCTTATTTTGTGACATAGCAAATAAGTTATGAAAAGGTAATTGCGATCACGTTTGATTTAACCTTTCAATTCCTTTTTTCATTCAATTTGAATGATATTAAAAGAATCAATAAAGAAAAATAGAACATCTTATATATATTGTACAGTCATTAATGCATACATACTAAATGCAATAAGCCTAAAACTAAAGTAAAAGGAATCAATGAGACTACAATACAAGACTCCGAGCATAAGAATCTGACTATTCATAAGTCAGATTCTAATGCTCACTTCGAAAGGTTGCTTCTGCTGTAACGTTTTTAAATCTACTGAATATTAATAAATAAATTATTCAGCAATTTAATAAAATATAACATTATCGCCTTTTATTCTTAATCTACGTCTTTATACCTTCAGCAACATGTAACCAGCTATCTAAATACAAAACACCAAATATTTTCCATTCGAGATACAAACTCTGGTTGTAACTATGTGTGGCCGCACCATAAAAGGCCCAATCGACGTCCATTTATTATGGTCGCAGAGGCCAAAGTTTCACTTGACTTTACCTTAAAGGTGGATTTAATTGTCCGACTTGGTGTAATGGCATCTTAACTTACCATTCTGTCTGCTGGGCGACGGGGGTAAGGCGCTTTTCCATTGCATCCGATTATTATATTACTAGCTTTCGCCGCAAAGATTTACCCGCGTAGTTCCCTGTTTCGGTAGGATCACGGACATAAAATGTTACTCTCTGTAGTTTCGAAACCAATACGAACACACAAAAAAAGCAAAATTTTCCTCTTTGTAATCATATTAGTACCTATAACCGCACGTTTGTCTTGCAAACGGCTGATATGAGATGAAGTTTATCATGGGCATATAAATATTTTATAAACTTAGACTAAAAGATAAATAACACTTGTATAATAGGTATGAACATGTTCTCAACCATGTTTCAATTGATGTCAATTATGTAGAAGTTATCTAAACTATGTTGGCTTCTTTATTACAAAAAAGTAATGGCTTAATTATGACAGTACCTACTATTACGGGTAACACTAACCTAAACTTACTAGCTTTGATTTTTTCCTTATTATAAAATTTATGGTAGGAACGTAAAGTGTGTCGTACACAGTGGAGAACGCGCTCCTTCCCGGCTCGCGTGTAAGTGGCAGGGGCTAATAAAGTCGTCTCGTACTTTGCGGCTAATCTCGCGCCCGCCTCCGTGTGGATACACCTTAATGATGGCACAAGGTACTGACGATATGGACATTCTTGTCGTGATAAAGGAATGTTGACTTCCCTTGGTAGATACCGTGTAAGAATATACCGTATAATTTAAATAATAATCGAGCAAAACTCATTCAAATCTAAGTATTCTGGATATTACATTCGCTGACCGACTCAACTGACAACTCGAGTATGAAGGCTATTAATCATGATACGTACTATGGGTATTTTTTATGTTGGTACCTACGTAAACATCTAGGAAATTATAGGACCGATTAGATGCTAGGTCCCATATTAATATAAAACTACTTTGGGTGTTATGTAGGTCAGTAAACTTAAATATACCTTACCTACTTAATTATATATTTCATTCAAAGCTTTCCTATTGTTTCTGATTATTTATCAATACTGCGTTTCTATACCCATTCATTTTATTTCCATAATTTATTTTTCCTTCCTTTCCAACAAGCTCTGCTTAGTTTGGCATCAAATGGCCGTGTGTGAAAAATGTCCCAGAATATTTATTTATTTTATTTAACCAACTATACAACACAAGTTAAGAATCTCTTATGAGTTAGACCAAGGCCGCTGGGCTGAATGTTGGCCAGACGAACGGTTTAAACTAATCTTATTATACTTGAAAGCGTTCATGGGATCATCAGCCAAGTCCTTAGCCCGGCGCCCGGCGCCCGGCGCGCGGCGTCGATCTGATATATTCTTTCACAGCCGATAATAGACTGCAGCTGGTTGTAATACTGAGATCCTTTTGACGGGACACGAATGGGTAGGACCTAATGAAAATGAAGAATGTTTTTTAATCAAATAGGCTTTTAGAATATCTGTATATTATATATAAGTATGTATCTAAAAAGTATTATATCAGCTATATGGTTACCATTATCATAAGCTGTGCTTAGTTTAGAATCTGATTGGCCGCGTGTGAAAAATGTCCCAGGATATTAATTTACAATATGTATATTCTACAGTTTCTAACGCTATTTATTTATATAGTTTGATAATAAACGTTAATTTATTTTCGATAATGCCAATGGAAGTGTCAAAAATTACAAAGTAGTTACCTACGTTTTCGAACGTTTTTAGATACACCTCCTGCATAGTTAGTCTGAATTAAAAACTGAATAAAATCATTTGAACATTTTAGATATATTTTTGAACCTAACTTTAAAGCCCCGGTCGTAGATTCGAATCCCACCCAAGTCAAACATATGCACGAATATGTATGTTTGTTCTGTGTCTATATATAAATATCGGACTCATAGTACAAGCTCTATTCAGCTTGCAATCAATCGATCTTCCATTTTCCCGGGATATAAAGTAACCTATGTCCTTTCTCAGGCTCTAGACGACATGTGCACCAAATTTCATTTAAATCAGTGCAGTAGTTTTAGACAGACAGACCGAGTTATTTTCGCATTTATAATATTAATTAGGGTTAGTATTCAATCAAAATATTCTTTCAGTATCGAATATCTGAATACCACACGAACAAAACCGCGTGCTATATTAAAATAATATTATATTTGACACTTGAGGTCGATCAATCACACGTTACAATATAGTGGAATGATAAATTGCTCCGTTTCAGTGCGGAATCCGAGGTGCTCACTTCACTTCAGCTCGGGACCATTCATCAGGATTATTGGGTCTTACCTATTGTGTACGTACCTTTACAAACCTTGGATATCTTTTAAAGTATCCTTTATATGTTGAGATTCGTAATACATACGTTAAAATTGGCTACATAGCAAACTTGAGTAGGTATGTTTTTTAACAATCTGTATTTTGTGCATCGATATATATGTACTACGTACTAGATAGGGCGTTCCGAACACTCGCTTTTATCAACTCAACTGAACTGCAGTCCCCACACCCGACTTTAGTGTGGCTTCGACATTCATTCAGTGCGGGTGCGCACGGAGCAGCGTTAATAACAACGATAATCCGAATCAAAGTAGACCCTGGACGAAAATAACTAGTCAGTAGTCAACTAAGTAAAATTACTACCTGTTTAAGTGAATTAATAGGTGATAATTCCGTAATTCCAGAGTAGAAAAACAATTTATCTATTTAAATACCACGCCATTCTACAATCATATACTAAAACGTGCAGATGTTCCCTTAAAACTGGTTGTAGGTAAAAATATGTAACTGAACACAGACTTGATATGTTTTTTTAGAAAGGTTTTAATTTGATTAATTGTTAATGAGTTTTTAATTAGTAGTGATAGTTTGATATTTTGAATAATTGTTTTATGTTAATTCAAGCCCTGGCCCGTACCTCTGAGTACTCATTTAAGCCATGTGAAGTCCGCCAATCCGCACTAGGCCCCCCTAATATTAATATAATACATTTTGAAATCGAGTTTTATTCTAATGAAGTTTAGAAGGTAAAAAAGATGTGTCACATCTGCGGTGTGAACTCTATAGGGACGACATCTTAGTGTAGTTAACTGAACGAAACGCGTAAGCGCCATGAAATTTGCGGCGCTTACGACGTTTTGGTCGCGAGAAAACTATACTCTAAGCAATCTAGCGCTGTATCTTTTAAAATAGTTTGGTTAGTTGACACAGCTTTATACAGCGCTGCAGCGAACTTTAGTTCTAACTCTTACCAGTTTTTAAACAAATGTTTTACATGAACGTTCTTGTCTATCGCTATACGTCGATGATTTTGTGGATGAATGTGGTTAAAGAACGTTCTTTTCATAAATATATTGTATTTATTGTATTTACCTATTGATATATATATTCCACTAGTGGCTCCCCGCGGTTTCACCTGCGTTCCCGGGGATCTTCAATTTTCCCGGGATAAAAAGTAGGTACCCTATGTCCGTCTCCTGGTATTAAGCTACCTCCCCACAAATTTTCAGCCAAGTCGGTTCTGCCGTTCTTGAGTTGTAAATAGTGTAACTTTCTGTTATTGTAATGTTGTCAGTATCTTGTTTTGTGTGTTAAATAAATAAATAAATATATGTAATAAAAATATGATAGAATTAATAAATAGGTAGATACATACAATTTGACCTCTCAAATTCTAAGCAAGCTTTGAACATATAGCCTAGCTATTTAGCTTTATAGCCGCCATTGCTCTGGCAATCATTTTTAAACTTTATTTTTATGTAGTTATATTTAATCGATCATTTATCTACGTTTCTCATTGTAATGATGAATATTGCTTTTATTTATATACTAGATATATATTCTAGAATCAACATACAGACAAAACTCTGTAACAAAACCGTTGACCTGAGTTCATTTCATAAGTCAAGCACAATCTCTTATAATCATAAAATCTTGTACAAATCAGATTGCTATTTAACATGCATTCGTATTCAGACAACAGTAGTCCAACGACAATAACGTTTCGTGGACGTTTGCACAAAATATTTGTATGTAAAGCAGAAAAGCAATCCACTTATACCGTCAGTTACCTGCACGGCGCTCGTCCGTTACACTCGAACATCATCTAGCGCCGGGGACACATAGCGGCGTGTGTGGAGACGACTTGCACTTATAAAAATTGGAAAATGTTGATTAATACCTTACATTACGCGGTAAAAGTAGTCTTCGTCTCAAAACAAGTCAAGGTCGAGGGCGGATATATAAGAAAACGTACTTTCACATTTACGATAGTAGCTAAAGAATAAGTAATCGATCGATAATGACAGGTTTCGAACGTTGCAATGATTATATTTTGGACCGTATTATAATTGTTGCTATATGATATGATATTTTTCATCAATATATACCTATGGTAAATGACCCAATGGTGGCCAGTTTAAGAAAAAAAAAACAGGTTTTTGTGAAATATTACCAAAATTGTGAAAGTTTCAGCACTGAATATAGTGAAACTGTAAAGTCCAGTCCTTATTTAATATTTGTAATGTGTTACGCGTGAGATACGGCAAAGCTGGATTCAATTAATTTAACAAATAAAAGTTGTAGTTTTGTGACCCAGTCTTGGACAGGTAAAATTCATTTTATCTTTATTTTATGGTTAACACATGAAACAAAACTAATTTTGATTTTAATTAAGCAATACTATTTTACAAGTGAAACTTTCTGCTCACCGCCTTAACGATTTCCTTAAGAAAACCCGTCGTTGTCAATTTCAAATCACCTTACACTTTGTATTCGCCCATATTTGTACATGTAACTGACTGAATTCAATAAAACGTTAAACTTAGATAGTTCGATGTCTAAAGTCTATGTCACAGTGATCCCAATGTAAAAACATTCGCTCATGTCCGAATTCTAGATGTTTATTTTAATTTTTGCCCATTACTGGTACCGTGGCCACGACTGGTACATTTACGATAGTCAATTCATAAAATTTTACGTCACAGAAAACTCCATAAATAGCAGAAATTTATAATTAAACTAGCTGCCTCCCCGCGGTTTTACCCGCATAGTTCCCGTTCCCGTGGGAATACAGGGATAAAGTATAGCCTATGTTACTCGGGGATAATGTAGCTTTCCAAAGGTGAAAGAATTTTTGAAATCGGTCCAGTAGTTTCGGAGCCTATTCATTACAAACAAACAAACAAACAAACAAATCTTTCCTCTTTATAATATTAGTATAGATAAAAAACAACTGGAATTTCAATCACCACTATACTATTATTCTTATTTGTGAATAGAGAGAGATTGATGAGTCACGCATCAATATGTGAAAAAAAATGTTAACACAACATCGACTCCACGCATCCCCCAGCACACAATTTGCCAAGGACTTACCTCTTCATAAAGAGGGTAGGAATTTTTCTTTATTGTCGGGATTATTTGAGCGCCCTCTCGAAAGCTTTACGCGCACTCAAGATGGCAGATCTTTTACGACATTATCAAACTGCCATTCACCTTTTTACTTTATATTAAGTTATTGGCGAGGGTATGATACCATGTTTTCATTTCTTAAATTATTTTATTAGTTACTTTGGTATGAGGTTTTGTATTTTCGTATACTTTATTAGTGATTTGGGATGTGTAATGTTAGGTTAATAACACTTTAAATAAAGGTTAAGATCATGTTATGTAATTGTCATAATCGATTTTATATTAACAAATTTTTATCTACGTTTTATATGCGAAATCTACCGATAATAAGTGACAGAGTTATATTTATATGAGCATATAACTGGAAAGTGCAATACGTTTTCGAATATATAATACATAAGTATTGCAACCAGTTGAAAAAAATGAATCTTGCATTAATTAAAACTTATTTTATTTACAGTCAAACACTGATTTTAACTGTTTTTTTAACTTAATTACTTTTGCTAAAAAGGGAGACTCCATTGATTTGCTTTTTCATGTTTATTACCATCATTTATAAGCTGATTTGGCTTTTGCTGAGAATATAAAATATGCATTACTACAGGTATAATATTTACTAATATTTAGTAACATATACTATGCTTCATAATTTGTAACGCATGAGTCCTCTCTAGGTCAATCTGTGAGCGGTTTCCGAGTTAAACTGCATTTGTAAAGTAAAGAGAAAGACGAAGAAGAAGTTAAAAATAAATAAAATGTTTTTATTAAAGAACAAAGGTTTCCAATGTGTATTGCACGGCATTCCTGTAACGCAGTAGACAATGCACACAGATAAATTATCATTAGTGCATGGGGCTCACGGCAGATGCACTTCGTATGCATCCACGAATATTAGGATGCGGTATCATAAAAAAATTCACGAGGTAGATAGCTTACTACCAATCCCACCAATAATTTTAAAGCTTTTAAAGCTTCTGATCGTTTATACCAAGAGCTTTTAGCCCTCTGACCGTGGTTTCACTGTGTTTGGATGTTATGTATCTTTACACATACCCTGAGTGATAACACGAAATATACCTATGTGTTATAGTAAATATCTGGTTTACATTTGCAACTATTCTGTTATTTACTGCCATACTGTGACATATTTCACGGTTTCAATCGCAAAATTCCCGTTCGCGTGGGATAATATATAGCCTATGTTACGCCCTTATAATGTAACTTAACAGATGTAATCTTTCCTTTATAAATATTTTTATACATATGTAATAACATCAGCTGCTTTGATCTTCATGTGGTCATAATTTGTCTTTTGATTTTCATAATACCTCATCCAACAGCATTATTATTACACCGACATCTGAGTATAAGTGTGACACAGAGAGCGCGTGTCGCGTGCACGGTGCAGCGTGTAGTGTGCACTTAGGATGTCCTAGTACAAATTGAAAACCCACTCGACGGTAAACGACGGTGATTTGTTGACCGTTCACCTAAGGACTAAGGAAATTCAATTTTAGCTCCAACTTTAGGCTAAATATTAACTTAACTTACTCGGTACATTTGTCGATTTATTGCTGTCAAATGTTTAGTTCAAATGGTTGTATTGAATTCCTGGACAATGTTTGAAAATAACGTGGATTATTGTTCATGCTAATGTAGACACTAAGAATATTTAGGGTAGAGTCTAAATTATGTTTTAGTCATTGTTTTGACAGCGTACAATTTACCTATTAATAATGCTTCTGCAATTCACTCATTCTTCTCATTGAATTATTTCTCAAATTGTGTACTTCTACCTCTTTATACAAATTTCATATTGTCGTGTCATTGTTATAAAGTTTTTCGCTACAATCTCAGTATGGTAAACTACTTAAGTAGTTATTGACTGATTTATGTTTCAGTATTTTCAGTATATTTTTAAGCTCAATCATAGTCTCAAACCGTCCTATCGATCTCCAACACAATTTTATGAAAACACAAACGAAGTTTTCCCTTCGCAAGAAACCAACTAGAACAGTTAAACAGGTCGCTCGATTGGTTCCGAGTGAAGTGTCGTCACTCAGCCGTCATTACTTACAGCTTTTGCAAGTTTCAGGTACACTTTTTTTTATCTTCGCCGAATTTCGTCGAAAACTCGCCGAAAGTAATCGACGTTCGGAATTAATGTGGCGTCACTAACTCAGCCGAAGGTTGAGACTTTTAAAAATCTCACTTTCTTAATTTTTACATCGTTGCAAGGTGTTGCGGGGTGTAGTGATGGAGCTTTGCGGTAATATCGATGAAATGAAAAGAGTTTTATGAATTTTGGGTTTATTGTAGGTAATCATACTTTGGTATATTCAAATACAAAAAAAAAACTTTATTATTACAACAGATGAAAAATAAATATATTACTTAATAAAAATAAATAAGTACGTACCTACCTAATAAACTAAACCAATGCTATAAACAAAATATTTTGATCGAGATAGATTTGTGTCGTTTTTAATACCTATTGAAACACTAATGCAAAGGCTTAAAATATATTATTGGGATAATCCAACCAAGAATATGTACACGACATTTAAAAAATAATTACCATTTCATTCTTTACATACCTACATAATTTATAATCATCGATACACCCAAGATACCCACATCACTGCACGTCTGCGAACCTATTAATAATTTGCGGGTGGGTAAAGTTTTTAAAAGTGTTTTCCCTTCTGCCACCTTGTCGGGAGGTGTCGAGCGGCGCCGGGGGGCGAGCCAGTCATTAATTACATGACCTCTTGTTGCTGATGATATTGTTGCATTCCTTATGAGCGCCTCCAAGGGGTAGGTAGGGGGGTGGATTTTCATGAAAATGTTTTATTAACAACGTGAAAATTTGCCGAGTCGCCGCATTTTTGATGAATATGGTAAATTTGAATTTTGGTTTGGTTTTTTTGCTGTGTAATAATTTTAGACTGTAGTATGGGTATCCGATAGTTTATTATTAGCAATTTAGATAGATTTGTATGGAAATTTTTATTTTTATTTATTTATTGGCTTTCCAACTAAACACACTTAATATTAAAATTTTCTTATAAGACTATTACCGCTTCATTTCTCACATGCATAGAAATTAGTAATAATAATATTTTTACTATACCTATGGCCTATTGTAGGTAAATCCTTATTTAGATAGTTATTATGTAGATATACCTAGGTACAATTTTCATTGGTACCAAAGTTCAAAATTCTTCATTCAAAATATTTTTTATATTTCTTCCCTTCCCAAACAAAACGTTCTAATGACTTCCATTAAAGACCGAATTTCTTACGTCAGGTGTAGGCCTCTTAATTTCCTTAACGTCACCGCCATTTCCGCTAATTTCACGGCGAAAAATTAAATATGTGTTTACAAACATAACTACTTCAAGGGAAAATGTACTTTATATTGTTGTAATAAAGATTATTTAGAGGGAAGGTTTACCAGGGTATAATAGTAGTCATGAACATGACAGGTCTACGCCAAGGTGTGAAGGGGAAAGCGGCGACAAGTGTTTTTGAATTAAATTTGTTTATTGAACACAATTGGCGGTGAATACATAATTTAACTGCGAATAGAAATCTCCTTTCTGAATTCATAACATAATAGGAGAACTTAGGGAGTATTATGTTTCTACGAATTCAGAAAGTAACGTTCATGATGAGGAGCCAATCTAATCATCCAATTCAGCATCCTATTACAACGTATAGTCCTTCTCGACTTAACAAATAATATGCAAACTGCAACCTTAAACTTAATTTTAAAGAACTTTTACTTTAAAATGAAGACAATTATCTCACTAATTACTAGTAAAAATATATATATATTAACGTTTAAAAATTACCAGCCTCACATAAGTAACATATTATGTTGATATAATCAGTTTCTAAAAAGTTGTACGTTTGTGAAGTTATATCAGACTAGCTGCCTCCGCGGGGTTTTAGCCGCGTAGTTCCCGTTCCCGTGGGAATACAGTGATAAAATAAAGCCAATGTTACTCAGTGATAATGTTCAGTAATTCTAATGAAAAAAGAATTATTGAAATCGGTCTAGTACTTTTTGAGTTTATTCGTTACATACAAAAATACAAATCTTTCCGCTTTATAATATTAGTGTAGATGGTGTAGATATCTAATTGCAGTACAAGCTCTTCTAATTTTGAAATCAGATTGACTGTGTATGAAATATTTATTTAATTTTATTTATAGATTAAATTATCTATAAGACTAGCCATTTCATATTAATATACCTGCAATAAATCCGGTAACTACAGCGATATGTAGCTGCGAGTTATACCCCGGGGGAACGTGGAGGAAATTACTTATAAAACTTTTTATCGCTGTCACTTGTGAAGTGATGGGAAAGCTTCGGGAAGGTTCGGGATGGTTCGGGAGGTGTGCTCCAGGCTATGAAGTGAGAGAATGTTTATAGTTAAAGTAGGGATAGTGATGGGATTTCAGTGTAAAGATTATAAATGCGAAAGTAACTTTATCTGTTACGCTTTTAAGCCAAAGACATGGATTTGGGTATTTTTTGACGTGACAACGTCTTATAAATTGGTTTGCCGGGTGACACTTCAAGAAACTGCGTTACGCTCCGCTCACGTTACGTGACGTTATGTTTTAAATTGTTACTATTATTTCATCCTTCTTCCTACTATACGAATGAATATTCACATTAAAATTATTTTACCACTCAAAGTCGTTGTCACGTAAAACTTTCGCCCGTATACCGACTTTACAGGCAACCAATTTTTTTTATTTGGTACAGATATAAACTAGAGTTTGGAAAAGGACATTTTATTGTAGCTACATTTTATCCTGGAAAAGTTAAAGGTAAAGATTGTTAAATAGATATACAATTAATTTTTAATCTATTTCTGGATTCTACATTACCTGTCAAACTCCAAATTTAAAACACCATCAAGATTACAAAGAGCATGAAGAAAATGCGTTTTTTATCCACGTCCATCAAAACAGGAAGTCGCCTAAAGCGCTTCCGGCCGATAACAACATCCTGAGCAAAGTTTCCGTCGAAGTTTCGCGAAAGTTTCATCAAGTTTCGAGCGAAGAGCAGGTGTTCGTTTCGGATAAAAAATTTCCACCTTTTGTTGTCGGTTTTGGAAATCTTTTTATGAGGATAAGTTTTGAGACGAGCACGTTTTCATACCGGCCACCGGGAGCTGTCGACACTTTCTTAACTTGGTTTGTTAATCTGCGTTTTATAAAGTTTCAGATTGTTTCTATTGAGAAATGAGATAGAAACACAGATAGGTATTTTGAAATAGTCTTAGAAATGAAGAGGCTTTTGTAATAGACGATTTTTTTATCATAGAGTTTTATGTAATTTAGAGGTGCAGTTCAGACGCTATTAAAGGCTACAAACTGCAACAGATATGTAATTAGGTTTCATAGTATTTGAGCACTTTATACTATACTAAACTTGCTTACCCCCAGGATACCAGCGTAGTTCCCGCAGGAATACGGGGATAAAATATAACCTATGTTATTCTCTGATAATGTAGCTTTCCATAGGTGAAAGAGGTGCAGTAGTTTCGGAGCCTATTCATTACAAACAAACAATTCAAATCTTATTTGTGTAGAAATAAAATCATAAAGAAATACTATCTTCCTATGCTATCGCCAGTAATTATTATCCGTATATGACGTATCTGAAAGAGCATTATTATGAATATCTTAGCTTTAAATAAGTTATTAACAAACACCGTACCTACTTACCTCATCGATCCATCATTGTACAAGCAGACAACGCAAGTAATCTCGTAACTCCGAACATTAAACAACAATTTAAACAAAACACAGGTATTATAATAAATCTTCTCAATTGCCTCTAGCTGTAACCCACTCAATATTTTAAACTACCAACTTTTACATCACTTTAAACGACCCATTTTGTACTTTATTTGTATTGAAATAAGGGTTGGGAAAACTGTATATAATGTTTGTAATGGGCTACAAAATGGCCGATGGGATTAGGCCGGTACACACGGTGGATACCGTCAGATATTAATCCGTCAGATCGTGATTAGATTCAGTGGCACGGAGTAATATATTCGCTAAGGTGTCAGCTGTAGTGGTGGGTTTTTATCGATATGTTTAATGTTTGCTTTTTTTTGCTTTATCTTTTATAAAAGTCTGCTTTATCTTTAGATATCACTGATGAAGAAAATATTTATTATCTTCATATAATAGTTTTAACTTTTTGTAATAAAATCGGTAATGATTTGTTGGATTATTTTTATTTATATAATAATTAGGTATTGCTAGCAAATATTTTATCCATTTAAACAAAATACTTTAACTAGTAAATTAAATAGAGCAATAGTAATCATAAATTGGCCCTAATAAATGGTTTCTATAACAAAAATGCCCGTGCCTAACCACCGGCAAAATTACATCCCACAAGCACTATAAATAAAACTATCGACAAACCAAATCCCATCCTTACCAAACACATTGCAGGGTGTCGATAGTCCCAGTTCGTGCCGCGGCAAACAGCCATCGTCTTAACGTGTCGAGGTGTGCACCTACCGATATCGATAACTTGTACAAGCACGAGTCCCAGCCGTACCCCTCGCACACTCGTACAATTATTATAAATCCATTTGGGAACTATGTAAATTGATATTATTTGATTTGTTTGACGATGAAGAAAATGTTTATTGTCTATGATCAAATGAACAATAATAGTAATATGTTGTCAAATTATTTATTTTCATGATAGTTATGTAATAACTTAGGGTTTAATAACATATTTTTTGAGCTGACTAGTTGTCTTTCGGCACTTTTGCAGACATCTTAATACTTACTTTATAAGTACCTATACGAAGTTGTTAGGTATGCTCTGAAAGTTTATGAGAGAGAAATAAAAACATTTATTCAAGATAGTCTCAATAACTCATAATTTGACACCATCTGTCAATTGTTATATCGATATTACCTCTACATAAATGAGAAATAAGCAGCTCAACAAACTCGCTTCCGAACGGAGGCTTATTTGACAATATTTTCCAATTCACTCCAGCGATTTCCTAAAGCTTCCAGGCCTGCCAAGTTTAAAAGTACCGTCGATCCAGCAAATCGGCTCAGACAGGTGGACTGGACTCTGTCGGGCGGCGTATTTTAATTTTCCAACTAATTTCGGCGCTTTACAGTTAAAGCGGATTGCAAAGTTGATAATTAGGGAGCGGACGAGTTCTCGCGCCGGTGAGCCGACGGGGCGATGGGGCGACGGGGACTGAACGACAAAAAGCTGTTTTGTATTTACGTCAATGTTATATTATACTAGCTTTCGTTCGCGGTTTTACTCGCATTCCAAAATACCATCAACTTTCTCGGAATAAAAGTTGTGCTTTTCAAGCCTATCTTTAAAATTTTAAAATCATTGGTTAAGGCGTGAAAGCCTTACAGACAGACAGACATTCCCAGAATTAAAGGTAGCCTATGTCCTTACTCAAGCTGTAGTCTATCTCGGTACCAAATTTCATTAAGATTGGTTAAGTATTAGGCGTGATTATGTAATAGACAGACAGAGTTACTTTCGCAATTATAATATTAGTAGAGATTGAGTGGGTAGCGAATAGATTGGTAAGGTAGACTGTAATTATGTTGATGAAAGGTATTGTGGTGTAATTTTCTATACGAATAATCAATATGGGTAGGTAGGTACGTCGTTTTGTTTAGCTTTCTCATTTTAGCATCACTTTCTTAAAGGTTACCGGTTACCTATTTTAAGGAGGAATAGGTATTTTATCTATTTTACAATAATTCAATTTGTTCTTTCATCACGTTTTAAAATTGACAATTCAACCTAGTTAGTTACAATTTCTTTGTATACCTAAACTGACAAAACTTTTTTTATAACCAGAGGTTTCAACAAACACATTTTGTATGTTGCAACAATTATGACGTAGCTGTTACTTTTAAATTTTGTGTGTTTTGTCCATTATTATGGTCAACTAGTGGTTCCCCCGGTTTTAACCCCGTTCCCCGGGATCTTCACTTTTCCCGGGATAAAAAAGCCTATGTCCTTTCTCAGGCTCTAGACTATCTGTGTACCAAATTTAACTTAAATTGGTACAATAGTTTTATCGTGAAAGCGAGACAAACAGACCGACAGACAGACAGAGTTACTTTCGCATTTATAATATTAGTATAGATATTTTATTTTATATTATTATTATATTCCCTACCTACGATGGCACCCTATAATAAGACTTCTACCAAAAGCAAAATATCTCGAATCAAAACAATAATTACATAGGTGCTTACGTAGAGCCACCACTGAGGGAGTGCAATCAAATGACAGGACAGGGCTCTCATGATTACAGGAGTAGGGGTGATTTGTACACTGTCTCGATCGGGTGACAGACGACACCTTTGTGATTTGAGGCTCAATTTCAGTTATTTATTGGCTCTACTGTAATTTGGAATGTCTACGAAGCTGTAGGTATGTATGTAGAGGTATTATGTTGAGCTTTACTTTAAAGTGGACTGTATTTTTACTGACCGTATAATACGTTAGGTGAATATTATGGTAGCTGTTCATTGCATTAAATATTAAGTTACTTTATTTTTATATACCTACATCTTCCACTAGTATTTTTAACCCAGAAGTATTTTTGTTTGGTTGTTTTGTGCTGCTTTTAATGAGTAACCATAATTTTGCTAATTCAGTCCTGCTAATTAAGGTATCATTCTTATAGCATCGTAGAGAAACTGTGGATAGATAGACACTAATTTAAAAGTAGATAGTACTTAAATCAACTTTCCTTGGTCATAGCTTTTTCTATTTCATCTATAGAAGGTATTACCTACTATATCTAATTCTTAAATATGCGGTGTTTAAATATAAATAGGAATCTAAATCGAATAATATGTTCTCCTTTAAACAACTCACATGTTTCGTAAGAAAACAACAACAAAACTTATATAAAGCTAAGCTACCTGATATCTCAAGAGGCCAGTAGTGATAAAAACAGATTGGCTAGTGTACTCCAACGTCTCCACCTGATGCATCCTCACCGCACCTGCTACTGTAAAGCTCTCTGGAGTGTATTTACACTACATTCATCCAATTTCAAGAGGGTTGGAAGTTAAGCGATATTGTTGCTGTATTTTTAACTTTAGAAGTAAGTACGTATTGCTGTTGGCTGTTACGTATATTTTGATAATTAGGTTTTTTTGTTTTGTAATGTTGACAAGTTGCTCATATTAACGTTGATATTTATTTATATAGCTATTATAGCTTACAACGTTTTTTTCTTGTAGAGCGTTGATTTGAGACAAATGTCTTGCTTATCCTGTAACTAAATAAAATAAATAAATAAATATCCTGGGACATTTTTCACACACGGCCAATCTGATTCCAAATTAAGCATCAAAGTGAGCTTGTGTTATGGTAACCAGATAGCTGATATACTACATATACTACTTTTAAATACATACTTATATAGATATTTAGAACCAGACACAGGACAAACAGACATATTCATGCATACAAATGTTTGTCCTGGGTGGGAATCGAACCCACGACCCGCGGCTTGAAAGTCAGGGTCACTAACCACAAAGCCAACCGGGCTGTCAAAAAGGTAACTAAGTATAAATAACCTATATGTTTTGTAAACTTTTTACCCGAACTGCCAAAAAGGGTTATTAGGCTTTTGTTTTTGAGAATATAAACTTAAATTGATATACTAGGTCCATAGATAAATGTTTCTGATATTTTATTTTATTGTAGTGCTTTAGTTTTTAAAGTATTTTTTTTTAATGGACTAGAAGGTGTTAGCCTCAGTTGGCTTTTACACCGTTACGCGAAGTTTTTCGGTGAGCGCAGAGGGCTCTCAACCGAATTTTTAAAGTAGAATAATCTTCCCTTTATATTGCTTTAGAATATCTTCAGTTTTTAACGTAGAATAATCTCCTCTTACCTACCCTAAAGCTTTTAAGGTGTAATAATAGTTACATAAGGGTCACTTATAAAAGCCCTCGCGTTTTTCTTTTCCTATATTTAAAAGGGCATGTCCCACATATTTCATTTGAGCAGATCCCAATCGACTCGCTAAGCACCTGTAGCACTCAACCCGTTTGCAAAATGCTGACTGCCTTCCCCTACACTTACGTGTGAACGATATCGTAGTGATGTGCCTTAAGATATCGATATTATTCTATCGACTATTTAGATTATGGTTAAATAATGGCGACTCCAATTACCTAATTAACATTGAAGCTATGCAGTTTTCTTCAGTATTTAGGTATTTATATCATGGTATCTATAGTGTGAGTTTTTATTATATTTTATATTCTATATTCCTTAATTATAGTGATATTTTTGATAGATTTGACAGTTACCTACCTGCTTTTTTTTGTTTATAGTTTGTTGGCACCTGCTCACTTCGATTTCGGTGTTTTTGTTATAGGTTCCTGTATTGTTAGTCTTACATTAAAAATTGTTTTATTTATAGTTTAGATTATTACTTAAACCTGTCTGTTTCTGTCATGTCACGTGCGTTCTACGATAAAGTTATTTTCATCGTTTCCCAATTCCATCGACATCAGCCCACCCCTACATGATCAAGCAGCGCACCTCGAAGTGGTCGATTGACCTGAAACGTTGATACATCGACTATCGAGCACGTGCCACCACTCGACCACCTTTTAACGTCGATCCAATAGTTCTAGTGCAGATTACTGGGTTAGTGGGCCAGGTGGTGGGGAACTAGGGCTTATAGTTTGTCGAGATATGTCATTAGCTGTATGTTAAGATGAGAGATTTGTTTGTTTACTGGTAGTTGACGAAGTAAGCTTTGGTTAAATAGAAATATCCACTTGTAAAATTCACTTTATATATTATTATTTTTTCATTTAATTACTTAATGTATTCCCCTACACAATTATTGTCAATGAAACCATTTGGTCAAAGAATTCCTTGAAATGTAATAAATGTAAGATTGTTTTGAAAAGAGTAATTGCTGTTTATTGCCGGCTCTTAGCAATACCATCCTTCCGAGCCGAGCGTTAGTCTGTGTGCCTGCGATGTGAAGGCCTATTTGAATAAAAAACATTTCTCAAATTGAACTCAGGGTATATGCTGTGTATGTAGGTAAGTACCTAATATTATAGCAATTTAGATTTAAATTGCTCTTTAATAGTCAGCCATTGCTTCTTTATTGTTCTTTCTAGATTTGTTTTTTTAAACGAATCTTTTCTACGGGACTCAAGTTAGCAAAAAGTAACTTTTTATTTAAATCTTATAACAGGTGACAGGCGTCACCAACATGACAACATTTTTGACATGAGTCACGTTTTGTTTGTTTTTCAGTATTTTTTTTGTTTAGACAATAGAATATTTATCTGCCAAAATTCAAATGAGGTAAGTAGGACTTTTAGGTAGTCAAGGTAGCGAATTAATCTAAAATAATAAATCAGTTTAATGTATTTGTGAAAAATTTATTCGTGATATCGAAGTAGTAAAATAAAAACTCTACTATCAACACTACGTAGTGACATTAACTCTATGACCCATTTCATAAAACACTGTTTAAAAAGTACTTTCCATTTGAAACACTAAAAAAACGAAATAGTTCCCTATTTATAATTAATTTATCGTTTAATTAACACTGAAAACCGTAGTGATTGACAAAGACTAAAAGGTGACAGCTGATAGGGCAAAAATGCCGCCATTTTGAATAATGACAGCTAAAAGTAACCACAGATTATATCCATATGTCAGGTAAAGAAAGATACTTTTTAAACAGCGCTAATTCGGGCAAGTGCCTTTCGCCTATACGAAAAATATTTAAGGCACCACACTTTTTATACAATGACAATACAAAAACATATAATGTATGCACGGCAGACATATTTATATATATTAAATTACAAACTGTTATGGCGCAAAATTATATAATTACGTGATAGTGTGGATTTAAATACAAATTATGACATTTAACTTAAATAGTGGGTTTTTGATATAATCGTGAGATAAAAATCAAAACTTATATTAATTTAAGTCAAATGTAAAAGTCAAAATTGATTTTAATGTAATATAAATCTATCTAAATAAATACAAATTACTTGCAATAAAAATATACATCTCAAATAAACTATTTTATATTCAATCGTCGAAAAAATGTACATCCGCGTGTTTTAAAAATTATAAAAAATGATCACATCATTAAGTAACAAAAATCATTCATTTTGGACGGAGAAAAATAAAAAGAAATGCACGCAAAACATATATGGTTTTTTCCTTAAATTTATAATCTAAATTCTATATCAGCAGTCTGAATACAAATCATAATATTAAACTTAAAATTAACTTACGTTCTAGTTTGTATTTCTTACACCTTCAATGTTTGGAATATATCGAAATATTTGTTTGTCGGTTTGTTTATTATTGTTGCAATCTGTCCTTTTCTTAGTAACTAAACATTTGCATAGTTTTTTTATTTATTTTGAAATACCTTTTTAGGTCTTATTGAGATCTCTGCCGTCTTAGGGGTAGTGTCGAAACTGGTAGATTGCACTTAGATGTTAGAAATTAGAAATATCAAGCAAAATAATAATCTAGCTGCGTTCGTTACTTAAGTAAAAGTGTTAAGAGATATTAAATCATAAAATCTTAAAGTCGCGTTTTATATTATAATAATGAAATATAAGATTCATAAAATAGAAGAGAATACCATAAAGTTGCCGCATGGCACTTCAAGGGAGAAGTTTAGAATACATAAGTGATTTCGTTTAGAATTAAACACCATTCGAGATGATGCTTTAAATCTATAGTTTTAAAGTATACTTTACAATAATGGTGTATAGTAATTTAAGCCGCAAGAGAGCCAACTTTTGTCATTGTAAAACTTACTTTATTATGATGATCTTTGAGTTGCAATTCCATAAGTTTAAGAGATTTTGAAATAAAAATAATGATGAGCATGTTATTGGAGCCCAAAACCCTAGGGTACTCAAATAATCTAAATTAGAACCTAGTCTCTTTAAAATACTGCCCCTGTGAATGCCATATTTGATAGAAATACAGTGAAAAAATCTGAAAAAGATCTTGGGATAGGAGATACAATCCGGTGGCTAAATATCTCGCAATATTAACTCTATGGAATTGTAACTTTAAGTAAATTTTGTAGTGATACTAAGAGATTTTATTGTGAGATTCATAAGTGATTTTACTACAATAAAATAGTTGTTTTTATCATTATTGATTACATTCGAGTAGTATTCATTGCAGTCAGTCCTCAATACTCACAGAACTTGTACGTTTTTACTTTTGTGATATTTAAATAAGGTATTATTCTCACGATTCCATTTTACCGTCTGATATTTTCCGACAAAATGGCGGATTTTTAGAATAATATAGAGAGGAAAGATTTGTATTTCTGCTTGTATTGAATCGTCTCAGAAATACTACTGATTTAAAAAAATATTTTACCATCGAAAAGCTATATAATCTGGGAGTAACATAGGCTATATTTTAGTCCCGTATTCATACGAGAACGGGTACTGCACGGATAAAACCGGGTTGGAAGCTATATTTATATAAATATAGACTTTATTATAGAAATTTATGTAGAAAACGTGAGAATTATACCTTGTAATAATTAAATGTTTATGAGTCATTCTTAGCCTTTATGAGAGATTTAAAATATAGCACAACTAGTCCATAGCTTAAGCTTGATATATTAAATAAAATGAGCTACAATGCTGTAGTTTATAAGTTGTTAAGTCCTTAGTTATTGGAGGACATAATAAATGTGTTCGTGCGTTTAGTGAATTTTTAACCTAACTTTAATATGCGGAACTGGCCGTCTTAATGGTCGCAATACATGAAATGACATTTATGTTTTTATAGTATTTGAAGAAATAACAGATATCATTTTTTGATGCTTTTTAACTGTAAAGCATATTGATTGATTCGCACAGTTTTTGACGATAGTACAGTTTTCTTACATACTTTAGTGCTTTTGAAAGTAATGTAGTGATAAAATTAACATAGCATTCCGCGGTATTTTTTTATACATTCGCAAACAAAACTCGTGTTATATCGTGTATCAAGTTGTTACGCGCATAGAAGATACAAAATTCAAAACTTTTCATTTGAAATTAAAATACATATATGATTAACATGTCGTTTACATCGGTGCGCGAAATAGATTTGACATATCACACCCCGAGAATAACATTGCACTAGGAAGTTTTTTGGAATTGACGGAAAACCGTTATCTTATGGTATGTCATAGTTATTGCGTAGGTATATCCTCAACATTGCGTCATTTGTTGGACATTTTTGATATTCCACAAAACGAAAAGAAAACTTTTGTCTTCGTGGTATGTGTCGCAAATTTTAGTCTATTCATTGATATATAAGAGTTGATTTTGAGATTTTTCGACATAATACAATGTTCTTCTGGGTGTGCGATATTATGTTGCGTAGTATAGTGGTGACGGTGAGAGCTAATGACCTGACACTGGCCTGTAAAGGATGTCAAAGGTCACAGTGAAGGAAGCTCAGTTGAAGGTGGACCCTGGCAATAGCCGGGGCTAACGTCAGGTGGAAGAAGTATAGTGATGAGGGTGGTGTTGTGATGAGGCGATGAAGGGGTAGTATATGAAGAAAAGTGGAGGAAGCTAAGTCGGAAGGCAGACCCTGGCAATAGCCGGGACTATCGTCAGGTGGAAGAAGTATAGTGGCGAGGGTGTTGTGATGAAGAGGTGGGTTAGATGAAGAACTCCCTGCGCTTGGTGACGCGCGGGCCGGTGGCGGCCGCCAGCGCCGCCGCGTCCGGGTCCGCCGCGCCGTCCGCGCCGCGCTCCTCCTGCAACAAACATACACAATATCACTACATACTATAAAATAAACTCGCTTTCTCGGTCTCTATATCCCTATGTATGCTTCAATCTCAGGAAAATCTTTGACAGCCCGTTTGGCTTTGTGGTTAGTGACCCTGACTCTCAAGCCGCGGGTCGTGGGTCGCAATCCCACCCAGGACAAACATTTGTATGCATGAATATGTCTGTTTGTTCTGTGTCTGGATGTAAATATATATATATGTATTTAAAAGTAGTATATGTAATATATCAGCTATCTGGTTACCATATCACAAGCTCTGCTTATTTTGGAATCAAATTGGCCGTGTATGAAAAATGTCCAAGGATATAGAGACCTAAATGCGGAAGTAACACCTAAACCACTAAGCCGATATTTGGAACAGAGACCAACAAGAGATTGGGAAAGAACATAGGCTACCAATTATCACAAGAAAGTGTGATTTTCCACAAAAATATGAGGTTGAAGCTAGTCTACAATCATCACTACATATAAAACAAACTCGCTATCCGTCGTCTGTCTGTCCCTATGCATGCTTAGATCTTTAAAACTACGCAACGGATTTTGATGCGGTTTCTTTAAGATAGAGTGTTTGAAGAGGAAGGTTTATATGTAATAACATCCATTAAAAAGTATTATAACAAAGTATATAATACTTTGCATAGTATTATATACTTTGTTATAAAGCTGCAATCCTTCCAAGTTTCAAAGGCGTCCGGGAGTCGTCCGGCAGGGGTTTTTAAAATTTTGTGTCAAGGGAAACCCATTTTTTTTAATAAGCGTATTGTTTGTTGGTAAGCCATATAAATCAATAAAAATTCAAAATATATTCGAAATACCATATTTCGCCAAAACGTACCTGTGTGAGATATTCTCCCTTGTGCCGCGACAGGGCACGCACTAGAACGATCGCCACCACGATCAGCAGCAGGAATATGAACGCCAACACAGCTGTAGACAATAATCATCATTAAAGACCAGTTTTGGCATCATCTATATATATAAAAGGAGAAACTGACTGACATATCAACGAAGGGCCTTAACAATAATGGTTAAAAACTTGAAATTTAGCACGAGGGGCCTTTTATAACGTAGGAGAGCCCTATTGTAATAAGCCTTCTATACAAAAGCTGACTTAACTCGTTCCCTAAAATTCATAGGCAATTTTAAAATTTTGGTCTGGCACAGACATTCACGCGAGCGAATTGCGAGCTTCGACTAAGACCATAAAGCTTGATAAAGAGGAAAATGGAAATGAAAATGGTTATTATTGAAATTGGCCTTCACAAGCACTTATGAACAGTCAGACTCTAACGCTCGGTTCGGAAGGTTGCCTTTGCTGAGAAAAGGCCGTTCCGTAAGCAGATTTTTTACAATTATTTACCCCCCAATCCCCCCTGTCAGCAGAAGTAAGCAAAGCTACCCCCTCCCCCCATGCTTACATAAACATTTTAATTACTGTTCTAGCTATTTTTAGGAATCCCCGAAAATGTGTAAAAACGTAAATAAGTACCGATGACGTAATCATCATCTAGAACCCCTAGCCCCTATGTCATTTAAAATAAGCAAAGCAAAGAAATAGTGCTAACGTAATACTTGAACGGCCCCGAAGGACCGGCAATAAACTTAGCAATGACTCTTTTGACGTGACAACGTCTTATAATTCGATAGAGCCGGCTGCACGCACAACGCAACATGACTCATGCGGCGTTACCTCGCTCTGAGGCGTTCCATGTGGCGGCTTGAAGTGCAAGCGAGAGCGCGGAACGAGCGACAAAGAAGCACAATCGGCCTTTGCGTTCGGCAGCGTTCGACATCCGTCTCTCTCCTACTCGCTCACTCAAGAGCGATGCAAGACGTTGTCACGTTCAACTATCGTCAGTAAACCGACTTTACAGTCAACCAATTTTTTACGGAAGAAAGGGTAGTGTAAGGTCATCGAGCATGTAACCAATAGAGTAGCAATAGTGAGCCATTTGTTTAGCAACGCATCAATGATTTGTCACGTATAACCGGTATAACTAACAAACCACGCTCGAACTAAAACAGTACCCGACCAATAAGAGACCTGTGTGTACGTCTAGTGCAACACTTGACCTTGAGTCGGCCAATCAGAACGCAGGGGCCGGCGCAGCGTTTTGGCGTATTTTGTTTTCTAACAAAACTGTTAACAGTTCTACTCTATTGGTTACATGCTCGATGTGTAAGGTACTAACTGGCTAGTATGGCCTCGTCGACAGTGTGTTCGCGCAGTTCCCGCTGCAAGTCTACAGGCGGGGGAGCGCGCGTCTCGGGGACGGCCGGCGGATGGGTGACCGGCTCCACGCCGCAGAAGTCCTCGCTTAGGGCACCACCTGGGGAATTACAGCGGTATTTATGTACTTATTGTATTTAGGTGGTCGAGTGGGTGGCGATATGAGGCCATGGTTTAGAATATTTGCTCTAAATAAATTGATATTAATAAGTTTTTCTCTTACTGACCAAATTAACTCTAAAAAGGTATCTTTATTCCTAATATTATATTTTGTGATAATCCACAAAATATAATATTCAGACTTTAAATAATATAAAATTCTAATTTATTTACTAATTATTTTTAGAATTGCAGATTGGTACACGGTAAATAAAACAAAGTTACGAACAAAATATTGTTTGATGCTTTATATGAAGCTTAAAGACACGATTAATGTATAACACTAAACCCAAAATTTAATTGTTGCTTTAATGTTTAAATTAAGGTATATATTTGGTGGCAAATATTTATATTTACATGATGTTATTGTAAAGCAAACAGCATCATTTATCATACTAAAAACAAATTTATCCACCAATACAGCACATAAACTTTAACTCTCCTTTACAGGTACACCTGATACTGCCATCGACAACTAACCTCCAAGACTCCTAACATTAGGCGGCGGGTCCTGCTGGAACAGCAACTTGAGCGGGTATATGTCGTCGAACTCCACGCGGCTGATGCACCCCACGAAGCCTTCATTCATAGACTCGTTGCGTCCTATGTACATGTACTGTATGTTGTTGAACTGCGCGTCAGCTGATTCTTTTATGTTGAAATTGTATTCTTGTGTCTCGTAGTTGTCCACCTGTGAAAAAAATTAAAATTTTAAACATAGAAATAAATCAATATTATGAAAATGTTATGTAGTTAGGATATAAATGTGTATTATAAAGTAGTATATTGGCTCTCATAGCACAAGCTCTATTTAGTTTGGAATCGCTATTGTGCGCATGTGTAATGCGCAATCTGATTCTTAAAATAAATATCCTAGGATACCATGCACACACAGCCAATATTATTCAAAACTAAACAGAGCTTTTACTATGGTAACCAGATAGCAGATAAAGTACTTTTTAAATACATAACTAGTTATAAAGATATTTACATCCAGATACAGAACACACAAACATATTCATGTATACAAATGTTTGTCATGCATGTGTGAGATTCGAATTCACGACCGGCGATTTGATGCCACAAAGCCAACCGATCTGTCAAATATGTCTACGATTGCTGTTTGTAAACTTAATACAATTATTACAATACAATTATCATACAAAACGGAAGACCGAAGAAAGTATGGATGGATTGTGTGAAAGGTGATATGTCTAAGAGGGGGAGTGATGAGTGTAATGACGGCTGACAGAGAGGAATGGAAGAAAAACACATGTTGTGTCGACCCTGCTTAGGCGGGATAAGGGCTGAAAGAAGAAGAAGTGTGATAATAACCTGTAATAGCATTGTAGCGCCGCTGTTTTTCCTCGAAAGCCGTACGTCGTGATACTGTCCAAGGGCGAAGTGCTTCCCCTCAAATATAATCTCTTGTCTCTCGAAACCAAAGTCGAAAACTACGCGAAGATGACCTAAAACAAAAAGGAAAACATTTTCACAATAGATTCACCAGATAGTCACCTGATAGTAATTGATAGTGATAGTAATAATTATCGCCTATAGACAATCGCAATACCAGAGGGATTTCCGAATTTTAGATAGAAAGCTCTAGAAGGGCATGTTTAGCTTACTTTAGCTTTGAAATGTATTTTTAAAAGTTTACACGATACAAGATATTGTAAGAAATTTTTCAATTTTAGTCACTAGCAATGTTTCAGAGACAGGATAATGATGTTGCTTGTCTTCCTACTAATGTAAGTAATATATTCTTTGATTCCAAATTAAGGAACTACTGGTTCGAAAATTAAAAATATTTTTGGTCTATCCAACCCATTTAACCAAGAAGGCAATAAGCTATATAACATCACGCTACGACCAATAGGAACGTAGCATCAACAAAACGTTTAATTCCCCGCGTCAGCTACACTAAAGGGGTAATAATAATAATAAATTTATTTAACAAAATGGATGTACATATCGTGCAAAAAGGTTACATTAGACCTAGTATAGGTAGTAGGGGTATGGATAGGGGTAGTAGGGGTATTTCCTCTCCTCACCATTGTATGTGCCTGTAACTAAGACAGCACAGAGCCCCAGAACACAAGCTCATTCTTACTCTGAGGGTCAGAGGTTCACATATTTTTTCGCCAAATCTTTATGCAATAAATTTCATTTAATTCTCACCTGAATTAGACACCATAAGGGTCAAGTATTCTCCAGATATGTTAGAGTAGAAGCCGAGCAGGAAACCCTTGGGGTTGGTGGTGGTGAATCCCACGCGGATCTTCTCCGCGATAGTGGAGCGCCACGAGCCGAGGAAGTCGTACTTGATGATCGAGTTGGGACGTAGGTTCACGCCGATTTCTAACAAAAGGAAATGTAATGAATGTGTAAATTGGTATGTTTTTTTATGTGATATTTAATTAATAAACATCAAACTTGTGTGCACTCGTGAACTCAGTAATTACAATAAAAAAATATAAATTGAAATATGAATAACCACAAAACCAGTAATCATCATCATCATCAGCTCATATACGTCTCCACCGAGGAGCTCGAGCCTCCCCTAACATCGAAGGGGTGTAGGCCATAGTCCACCACGCGGGCCTAGTGCGGATTGGCGGACTTCACATGCCGTTAATAGTGACATCTCGGGCATGCAGGTTTCCTCACGATGTTTTCCTTCACCGAAAGCCAGTGGTGTGAATCCGTACATAATATTTTTATAAAACTCAGAGGTACGGGCCGCGGTTTGAACCTGCACGGGTGAGTCGGTGCGTTACCCACTGAGCCACCAGGGCTTCAACCTGCAAACCAGTAATAATAAAGTATAAGCTCTCACCGTCAGCACAGATGGGTCCCTTGAAGGCGGTCCAGCGGCAGTCGCACGAGTAGGAGTCGTAGCCCTCGAGGCACGTGCCGTTGTTGAGGCACGGCGACGACGAGCACTTGCCCACGCAGCCCTCCGAGATGCCGTACATGTCTACACATTACACACACGTTACAACACACATAACACATACTTTACTATTCGTGAATAACTTTCATAGAATGTAATAGCGTGATGCTAAAACAATTGTTACATTTTTATTACAAAAATGGTAGTAGTTCATAGTTTTTGACGTGACAACGTCTTATAAATTGGTTTGCCGGGTGACACTTCAAGAAACTGCGTTACGCTCCGCTCACGTTATGCGCTCACAACGAGAGCGAGTGAGAGGCACGCGTCCCTTCCACTCGGGCATGGTTCGCCCGCCTAATGGTTGTCACGTAAAACTTTCGCCCGTATACCGACTTTACAGGCAACCAATTTTTTGTTATTATTTTATTAGGTAGGTTCACTAAAATTTCCAATTTGGGTCGGAGTAAAATTTGCAAGTGGAATTAGAGATTATTACTTGATATTCGATTGAGGCTTGGCAAGAGTATCAAATTAAGTGTGTGTATGGGTGAGTAGTGTGTATGAGTTGGGTGTGTGAATTGAGTGAGAAGTGTGAATGAGTGGGTAGTATGTATGAGCGGATAGAGTATATAGGTAGGGTGAGTGTATGGGAAAGTTGTGTGTATGGGTGGGTAGTGTGTATAAGTGTGGTATTTGTATGAGTGGGGTGTGTATACGGTGGGTAGTGTGTGCAGCGTGTGTAGTGTGTATTGTTGGGCAGTATATCAGGGTGGGTAGTGTGCATCGTGTATAGGTGTAGGGCGTGTAGTATACCTCTCCGTGCGTATTCCCTCAGGTCGACGGGTCGTCCGTTAAGCAGTAACGCCCGCACACAGCCCACGAAGCCGTCCTTGTTGTCGAGCGCGCCGCCCAGCGCCAGCGGCGTGGTGAGGTGCAGCGCGCGCACCGGCTCGGTGGCGGTGCGGATCTCGTTCTTTAAGGCACCATCTACCACTACGCGGGCTTCCCTCCTGGTAGGGTAGGGAGGTAGGGGGGGGAATATATATATGTAATCAGTTATATAATATACTAGCGACCCGCCCCAGTTTCGCAGAGGTGCAAAACTTATACATTACATTAGAAACCTCCAAAATTGTCAACAACATAATTATGCATGTATTGTATTTAAAAACCTTCCTCTTGAATCACTATCTATTAAAAAAATGCATCAAAATCCGTTGCGTAGTTAGTTTATAATATGTAGCGGCTAAGAAGTACGCTATAGTAGTGTGGGTAGTACAACACAGTGACAGTGGCTCCGTATTTAAGTCAAAATTTAAAATATACACAATTATTTATCCTGTGTCAAAACATTAATTTCGTGTTAGTGCTATTGTGACTCAAACACACAAACGTTTGTGACGAAAATAGTGAATGATTACTCAAAATATAAACAAAAAACCATTTGGTGACTATCACAGTGCAAACCAGTGTAATGATTCTCATAAAAACCCTAATTTTCTAAAATTAACTACAGTAATCCTATATCAAATCTAATAGCTAATCCGTCTATAAACAAATGAACTAAATTAAAGAATAAACATTAATAAAGTGGATAAACACAGTTGAAGGAAACTTGTATCTAAATATTGTGTTACCCTCTGTTCCTAATTACAAATCTCCTAACAGTGAACGAACTTTAATAAACAACGTACTTATATGAAACAGTTCGCTAACTTCACGGTTCTCCATGTACGACCGGCTGGCCTAATGGATTGGTGGTCAGAATTGTGACAAGATAGCCGCAGGTTCAAGTCAAAATCCCCGAGCTCTTTTTGTAACTTGTCTGAATTACTGTTAATAAGTGGCCAACTGGACGAGACTATACTTTAAACATTAATCTACAAAAAGAAAAAAAAAAACAAAATGGAACATATTACAAATGATTCAACAAACGTCACACTCCGAACAAAAAGAATGCTATTCAGAGACAATAAAGCTAAGTCATGTGAATCATTGAATACGACTTCTGATTCTGAGGTAGTAGCAGTAAGAAGCTTGGACTTGTCAACTAATTATGAAAATGAACTCATCGACAGCTTAAGATCAGAAATTCTTACGTTAAAAACACAACTATGTAGTGCTCATGTTGAAATAGACAACTTAATACTGGAAAATAACACACTAAAAAAACAGACAAAAAATCAACAACAACAAATCACAACCCTAAAAGGTATATGCAATAGTCCAATCAAGACAATTAATCTGAACCAAGAAATAAACACAACACTAACTGATAAAACACCTAAAAGGCTAACAAATAGGATGAATAAGCATCTGACATTTTCTGCAACAAACAAAAAGAAACTAAAACAAAATTACAAAGATGATCGTGAGGAGCCCTTAATTGCCACGTCTGAAAAACAACAGATTAATAAGGAGGAAATAGAGACGTCAAATGAAGATTTAAATGCTGCACTTTCCAGCGACAAGGAACCAAAAAATCAAAATAAAATCAAACCCAAATCAATCTATATTTTTGGAGGAAGACAATGCAAGAATCTATCAACAGAACTTACTAAGTCACGACAAAGGAATACAAGAGATAACTACAAGATCTCAGCCTTTATAAAACCGGAAGCAACTACGGAGGAAATTACGAAGACAATAAGGTCGTATGACTTACACAGCGAAGATATTATTATTCTTTCTCCGGGACAACATGACAGAAATCCTAACAAAGTCATGTGTGACTTAAGTATAGCTTTAAACTCATTAAAAAATAATTTAGTTTTAGTACTACAAATCGGAAACAATAAATATTTGAATACAATAGAATTAAATAATTTAATAAAATTGACATGTAAAAATTTTTCGAACTGTAAATTCATAAATTGGAACTGTGACAAAGAATATTATAATTGTATGGACATGATGTGTAAAGTATTGAATAATGGAATTGATCAATATAACTATGATACAACATTTTTGAACTCTAAAAATCTCAGAAAACTCATAAAAAATACTGTGAGTCATTTGCAGGCAAAACAGCTCCCAAAACCTCGAGTAAATATTTTAATAGAAGCTGACAAAGACAAAATTAAATTGCAACGAACATCCAAAGGTACCATACCTTTCTATTTTAAACCGATTCCAAAAGAACTTAATCTAAATCATAATAGCGATAGCTCTTATAATAATCAATCAACATACAAAGCAAAGTTTTTTCGAGACGAAGACTCAGACCATCAAAATTCTTCACCAAAACATTGCTAGCATCTTAACAAAGAAAGATCTGGTCATATTGTCGCTAAGCAACCTAAAAAGTAAAGACCTTGAGCCTGATGTACTATGTTTTACGGAGACTTTCGTAAAATCGGGTGACGAAGAAAATATTGCGATTGATGGTTATGAACTAGCTTCCCAATTTTCTAGACAAAATATAAAAAGGGGGGGTGTATGTATACTGGTAAAAAAAGGCATAAACTACATAACTGTACCATTTCTAAGACGTATATCTATACCAGGGGAGTTCGAGTGCTGTGGAATTACCATAACAGATACAAACATACACATAATTTGCATATATAGAACACCAAGTTCAAATATCGATACTTTTTTTATCAAATTGCAGGAACTTCTTCATCAAACTTTAAATAAAGATAGAACCAACTTAATGCTAACAGGAGATTTCAACATAGATACACTTAAAAAAACACAAACAGTACAAAGATTTACAGATATTTTAAAAAATTATAATCTGACTATGCATATAGATAAACCGACAAGACAAGGCTCCTGTCTTGATCAAATCATAAGTAATATTTCTAATGTAAGCAGTACTCTGCTTCCTTTGGGTTTGTCAGACCATGAGACCGCACAAATGGGGTTAATACCGATACTAAAAGAACAAAAGTTATCAGATAAAACCTATATCTACAAAAGAGATTATAGTGATGATAACATAAAAAAATTCAAAAAATATTTACAATGTTTAACGTTCAGTGATGTCTATAGCTGCAACGACTTAAATGGCGCCTTTAGTAACTTTTACAATTTATTTACTCTACTGTACAAACTATGTTTCCCAAAAGTTAAAATCACAATAAGGAACACTCCAAAAACAGTTTGGATAACGAAGGGTATTAAAACAAGCGCAAAAATTAAACGTAATCTACGGTTTCAATACTATAAACACAAAAGTACCATTAACAAACATAAATTTAATACTTATTCTAAAATACTAAAAACATGCATAGATGCTTCTCGCAAAATTAATAACCACAAAATGATTATAAACAGTAAAAACAAAGGTAAAGCTTCATGGAGTATTATAAAAAAAGAAACTGGATGTTCCTTACTGAACTCCTATATACCACAGATAAAGGTAAACAATGAAGTAATTACAGACCCACTTGTCATAGCCCAGAAATTTAACGAACATTTTATAGGCTCAACTGGAAGTAATAAAAAAACTACAAAGGATAATTGCTATTCGAATATTGCCCACCACAGTTCAACTATATTCCTAGTACCCACCGATGAAAAAGAGATAAAAGGCATTATTCATGATCTCAAAAACAGTATGGCAGAGGGCTACGATGGCATATGTACAAGGGTCTTAAAGGCTTGTTGTAGTGAATTAGCACCTCTATTATCATATTTAATTAACCTCTCATTTGAAACCGGTAAATTTCCAAATTTACTAAAAAAGTCCATCGTAAAACCCATACATAAGAAAAAAGGCGATAAATTCGAAATACTAAATTACCGCCCGATAACCTTAATCCCTGTCATATCAAAGGTTTTTGAGAAGTGTTTTCAAAATAGGATCACTAGTTTTTTTCAAAAAAACGACATACTAACTCAAAAACAATATGGCTTCCAGAAAAATAAATCCACAACCTCTACAATGTTTGACTTAACCACAAATATAATTGACTCTCTTGACTCTAAGAACCTAGTAACGACTGTATACTTCGATATGACAAAAGCTTTCGATTTTGTTGTCCACGACATACTTCTGCATAAACTTGAACTAGCAGGCATTCGGGGCCTAGCTCTAGACTGGATTAAGAGCTACTTGTCTGATAGATTGCAATGCGTAGAGATAGTAAACCTTAAAAATCATACGGTCGAGTCAGATAAGTCGGGTTACAAACAAATCGATAGAGGTGTACCCCAAGGGAGTGTATTAGGACCACTATTATTTATTTTATATATAAACGACCTGCCAAAAGCTACTAAAGCTCCATGTATTTTATTCGCTGACGATATATCTTTAATAGTAAGCTCTAACAAAAATGACATACAAAAACATGAACGTGACATAAATGAATCGGTAAATAATATTATAGGGTGGCTAGTAAAAAATTATCTAGAAATTAATTTGACTAAAACTAGCTACATACATTTTTCTAATAAAAATCGGAACCGACAAACACTAAACATAAATTATCAAGGTCAAACAATTAATGAAGTAGATGAGGTGAAATTCCTAGGACTAAACATAGATAAGAGCCTTAACTGGAAACCACACATCGATAAACTCAACGCACGCATAAATAGGTTCGTTTTTGTGCTAAATAGACTAAGATGCACAGCAGCTACTGAAACAGTGCTAGCTGCTTATCACGGATATGTTTCGTCCCTTTTAAAATATGGTCTACTTATATTTGGAAACAGCGTAGATATAAATAAAGCATTTATCACCCAAAAAAAATGTGTCCGTGCAATTTGTGGTGAACCGCCTTGGCACTCATGTAGGCCATTGTTTAAAAAGCTCAAGATAATGCCATTAGCTTGTATGTACATCGCTGAAGTATGTAGCTTTGTAAAATGTAACATGCATTTGTATAGTACTGCCAAAGATATCTACCCTAGAAATACGAGGAACTCGAACAGGTTAGTTTTGCCGCGTAAGCCTTCCACAGTATTTTTCCAAAGAAACTGCTATGCTATGAGTATAAATATTTTTAATGATCTTCCGGAAACCATCAAAAAGTTACCTATAGTGAAGTTTAAAGTTCAGCTACGAAAGTGGCTTCTGCTACATAGCTTTTATTCTATTGCTGAATACTTTACACATTGCAAAAAAAATAGAAGGAATTTAATTTAAGCTTAGATATTAGTTCGTTGACATTAGATTACATTTATTATTAATTGAGATTGACATTTTATATAGAGCTCTCTTTCTCAAATTTATTTGTATTTGCATGCCTATAATACTGGCTTATGTGACCATGCTATATTGTAATTTGACATCTTATGTACACATGAAAGCAAATAAATGATTATTATTATTATTATTATTATTATGTTTTGTTCCAGAACATACTCTAACTCTGTGCCAAATTTCATCGCGACCCCTTCAACCGTTCTGGCGTGAAAGAGTAACAAATATCCGATTATACAATGAGATATGCCCATATAAATATATTAAAAAATATATTTTATTGTATAAATTCTCACAAACTTTCCTATTCATAATATAAGTAGAATGAATGCTAAAGTAACTCTCTCTGTCTATTACGCTTTCACACCTAAATCAAAGGACCGATTTTTATGAAATTTGATATAGAGATAGACTAGGACATGGGCTACCTTTCATCTGGGGAAAATTTAAGATCCTTCGGGAACGCGGATCAAACTGCTTGCAAAACTAAAACATCACTTACCTATTCCTTTCAATGGCGACTGAATGCCATTCGTTATCTGCCAAACGGTTCCTCGTCTCGACCGACACGCCGAGCGGAGTATCACCAACTTGGAACTGGAACTGTAGCTGATCTCCGCCTATGATTGACAGCTTGATGTAATCTTGAGGTCCCTGATAGTGTAAACATCTATATTAATAAATGCTTTATAGAACAAATACTTGGTTATGTGTAGACTGTTCTGTGAAGTGCAGTTTTGTCTTAAGTTAAGCATTCGGTAAGCATTAGGTAAAATTGTAGTAGGTACATATATGTATTGGAATAGAACAACTCAAATCTCGAATCAAAAATAATTTCTACATAATGTTATATTCATAAGAATTTGGGGATAAAATATATTCTATGTTTGACCCTGATGATGTAGCTTTCCATTGGTGAAAAAATTTTTTGGATCGGTCTAGTAGTTTCGGAGTGTGAGTTCGTTACAAACAAACAAAAAATCAAATCTTTCAGCTTTATGATATAAGTGTGTAGTATAGAAAAGTATATCCATACTAAATATTATAAATGCGAAAGTAACTATCTGTCTGTCTGTTACGCTTTCACGCTAAAACTACTGAACCGATTTAAATGAAATTTGGTAAACAGATAATCCAGAGCCTGAGAAAGGACATAGGCTACTTTTTACCCAGGGAAAATTGAAGATCCCCCGGGAACGCAGGCGAAGCCGCGGGGAGCCACTTTTATACAATAATGTGGAAATATCAAATCTGTGTCTATTCAATTTGATAACCTTATCATATTTAACAACTCTTTCAGCCTTATGACGTTTAACTGGCGATAGAAAGAGACAGACTAGTATTTGATAAGGGGCAAGCAAATGAATCATGTGAATCATTTTTTGATTAATTAATGTTGTTAAGTGTATTTAAAAATCAAAACTCATCAACATTTATATAAATAGCCAGTACGATAAACTATATTTCTTATCAAACACAATTTTTTTGATTCACTTAGAAACTGATATATTATCATATTGATAATGATATGTGACGCGGGCTATATAACGCGGAAGTATTGTGGGACCTTGGGAGTGGAAGCGTCCCGTCCGCAAGTTTAAGGTCGGAGCCTCGGACCGACCTCGCGGTGAGGCCGCGGCCTCGGCTAACAAGGTCGCTCACTGTATGAACATTTTGCAAGGTTTTTCGCGAGGACGCTCCGTTGTGATATAAATAATACTGATATGACGTACGTAGATGTTGTTAATTGTAAGTGTTGTTTGTAATAAATTCTTGTTTGGAATTACTTTTGCTGATTCAATTATTTAACTACTACTATATCTACTAATATTCAACGTCCAACCGGTCTACATGGAAGTCGATGTAAGAGGACAATGTTCAGCAGTGGATATCCTATGGCTGATATGATGATGATGATACTAATATTATAAATGCGAAAGTAACTCTGTTTGTCTCGGTTTCACGCAAAAACTAGTGAACCGATTTAAATTAAATTCGGTACACAGATAGTTTAGAGCCTGAGAAAGGACATAGGCTATTTTATCCCGGAAAATGGAAAATCTCTGGATTTCAACGCGAGTGTAACCGCGGGGAACCACCTATAATGTGGTAATATCAAATCAGTGACTATACTTATCATTTTTTACAACTCTTTCAGCCTTATGACGTTTAACTGGCGATAGAAAGAGACAGACTATGTTTATCTGCTCCGTATTTGTCAGTATTTGTAGATAGGTTATTAAAAGAATAAAATGAAGCTTTATTAGTCACTTTTGAACATTAGCGATATATTTTAGTAACAACTACTGAACAGATGTTTATGCGGTTTTCACCAAATTACGGAGTATTTCATGGGGAAAGTTATAATGTATAATACATCAATTTGGACCCTGCAGGTGGCGCTGGTGGGCAGAACGAAGTTTTCCGGGTCCGCTAGTAAATAAATAAATAAATATTTTTTTTTTTTTTTATACCACAAAGGTGGCAAACAAGCATACGGTCCGCCTGATGGGAAGCGGTCACCGTAGCCTATGGACGCTTGCAACACTAGGGGCGTTACTCACGCGTTGCCGACCCTGTAAAAATCTCTTCACTCCCTTCTTGAAGAACCCCATACTGTACTCCATTGGGAATACCATGGCGGGGAGCTCATTCCACAACCTGAGTGTTCGTGGCAAAAAACTCCTCTGGAAGCGCAGGGTTCGAGACCAATTCGGCTCCAGGGTGTGAGGATGAGCTCCCCGTCGATGACGAGAAGTGCGATGGTAGAAGGTAGCTGTTGGCACTATGTCGAACAGTTCTTCAGAACACAGTCCGTTATACAAGCGGTAGAACACACAGAGGGAGGCGAAGTCTCTCCTCAGACTAAGGGGCTCTAGACCGCTTGTGAGCTCGGGATCGTCGACAATTCTAACCGCTCGCCTCTGTACCGCGTCAAAAGGCCCAAGCTGGTATCCAGGTGCTCCCGCCCATAGATGGCAGCAGTACTCCATGTGGGGTCGGCCCTGCGACTTGTAGAGTTGCAGTCTTTGCCCAGATGTGAAGTACCGCTTAGCTCTATTGAGCACACCAAGTTTTTTCGATGCCAGCTTGACCTTGTCTTCCAAGTGACTACGGTACTGAACGTCACTAGAAATGTCGACGCCGAGGATCCCGATGCTCTTCGACATGATAAGGGACGTGTTCTGAAACTGTGGAGCTATAGTAAATGGAGTTTTTTTAGCGGTGAACGCGCAGACTTGTGTCTTAGCGGGGTTGAAGTGAACTAAGTTCATTCGACCCCAATCGGATGATAATAAAATCACTTTTACAATACCTTAGAATGTAAGAGTACAGCATTCTCCTTGGTTGTTTTGAACTCAAAGTAGATGTCGCCGCTGTGGCCGAGGTCGAACGTCGGCAGTTTGATGATCGCGTCGGAAATGCGGAACGTCACACCGTTGCTGAACAAATCTGTGAATAAGAAAGAAAGTTTTTGTTTTTTTATACCACAAGGGTGGCAAACAGGCATACGGTCCCACCTGATGGGAAGTGGTTACCGTAGCCTATGGACGCTTGCAACACCAGAGGCGTCACTCACGCGCTACCGACCCTATAAATAAGGGAGCAACTGTATAGGCAGTGAAAGGGACAAAGCGCAATGTACTTTTCGTCGAAAGGCTAAACAGGTATCACTCCTTCATACCCCTACCACGCTACTCCATCCCTGGTGCCCCCACTGCCGCTACAGCGTCTCCTCATGGAGCTCAGGCTACCTTATTCACCGCAGGAACACAACACTACATGTAGTGTTATTTGGCTGCGGTCTTCTGTAAGGTGGAGGTACTACCCCAGTCGGGCTACTCCAATTTCGAACGGACAAATCCGTTGCGCCCTACCTCCTTCGAGAAAAACTTAAGTATTTACCACAAAATGGTCCCAACTCAGCATGATGCTGATTGTAAGTCAGCGCTGAATGATACTATATATCGATACCTTAATTTGCAAACCTTTTAACTCCACATTTTCTTGACTATTTGTCTAGAAAGTAGATGTCATCTAATTTCTGCCGGTATCAAAATGAATTTTTCGTAAAAAGTGGAGTTATGAGGTTTGTAAATAAAGGTATAAGATATAAGATAATAAGAAATTTAAGTATGATAGAAAATTAATTAGAGTACCTACATCCACATTAGAATCCCAAGAATTGATAGTTGATATATGCACTTACCATCTCCCTCACACAACAGTGGTCCGAGTGTATACCGTCCCTCTTTCTCGTCAAGATGGCTGCCGGTGTCGCCGAACCTGAGCTGCTTGACTGGAAGGAACTCCTTGTCTGTGATCTCGCCGCCGTCAGATTGGAATTCTGAAAATGAATTTGGTAGTTTAGTTTTATTTATTTAAGCATTATAAAATTAACAGTCTTCATATATTATTAAAATTATATATACCAGTAATAATTCACAACTTTTAGTGAGTTCGTGTTTATTAATTATGTATTAAATTACATAATAAAAACCGGATTGCATACACAAAAAGAAAGTAATAGGGAACAAAACTACAAGTTCTGTAATCAGAAAAACATTTTAACTACAATAAATGGACTGGCACATTTTTTAAATACAGCCTATCTGATTCTTAGCTAAGCAAAGCTTGTACTCTGGTCAGCAGAATTTATATTTAAACATATTTACAGGTAAGACATATTTATGAACAAGCAGAGGGAATTAAACACTTAATACAGGTTTTATGAAAAGTCATCATCATTCATTAAATTTTTTGCTCTCAACCTCCCCTCGTAAGGCAATCTCTAGGGGCCGCGATCTGCAGATAGAAAAACACGCATTGAACAATATCTCCATAGAACCTCACTGGGTCAAGGCCCAATAAGTTCACTATTTCACACAAAACACACACACACACACACACACCCCCTCCCCCACACACACCCACCCACACACACACCCCCCACACACGTACCGTCCGGAGCAAGATGCGCAGCCTCAGCGTCACAGTTGCACCACTTAGTAGGGTCCCGGCACGTGCCGAGTACACCACACTGGCACATGCGAGACCCAGCCGGTGCACCCGCCCAGTAGTCCATGCGCTGTCCTGTACGAGATACCCACCACGCGTACGGCTGGAAGCTGCCCGTTGTACCTGTGAAGTCACTCACTGTTAGCTGGTGAGGAGTGTCATCAGACCCCGCTTGCTAGCAGTGACACAAGACCCTCACGGACATCATGGTCATGGTGAAAACGTCACAAATTTTAAGGTCAGATATTGAGAAATTAGATGCAGTTTCTAAAAGTTACAGATTGGGAGAGGAAAAAGTCATTCAATTCAATGCAACTGTCGCCATGGGACATTTGGACTAGGAATTTGAACTCTGAATTTGAACTTTGAATTAGAACTTTGAATTCGAACTTTAAATTTGAACATTAAATTTGAACTTTGAATTTGAACTTTGAATTCAAACTTTAAATTCCAACTATGAATTGGAACTATGTAATTGAACTTTGAACTCGAACTTTAAATTTGAACATTAAATTTAAACTTAAGATTTGAACATTAAATTTGAACTTTGAATTCGAACTTTAACTTCGAACTTGGAATTTGAATTTTAAATTTGAACAATAACTTCGAACTTTGAATTTGAACTTCGACTTACGAACTTTTTAAATTAAAAGTGCATTATAAGTACTAACTAGGCGAGTTGAGTAGCCGCGAATGTCTGCAGCGGTACTCGAGCTGCTGGCGACAGGAGGCGGACCGCGCCAGCAGAGCCTCGAGCTGAGCTCGCGAGGCACTATACTGCACGTCCTGCCTGAAGCTGCCTGGTTCCTGGTACCCGTCCACTATGGTCTGCTGCGGCGACGAGTGCTGCACCGATGTTATTATACGACCGTCCGCTGGGGATACGCTTCACGTTTTATTACTCGTATTACATACACGGTCAAAATAAAGGTATCGATCGCGATGAAAAACTGAAGATATTATCATATACACATATTAACAATCTTATATATAAAATTCTCGTATCACATCATGTTAGTTACCATACTCCTTCGAAACGGCTTTACCAATTTTTATGCAATTTAATATGCATATTCAGTAAGTCTGAGAATCGGCTACTATCTATTTTTATACCCCTAAGTGATCACGGAAACGGGAACTACGCGGGTATATATTATTACTAAATACTACAAAATTGAGTTTTCAGAACCATTCAATGTAAAATGATCTGTTTTATATACTCAGTAAATATCCTATTTCTATAACAACAATTACGGGCGTGGAGGCACCGAAAGACTGTTTCTTATAGGTCAATTTAGCTGCCGTCCCGCGGTTTCACCCCCGAAGTTCCCGTTCTCGTTCCCGTGATCGCTTAGGGGTATGAAAAATAGGTGTTAGCCGATTCTCAGACCTACTGAATATGCATATAAAATTTCATAAAAATCGGTGAAGCCGTTTCGGAGGAGTTTAATCACAAACACTGCGACACGAGAATTTTATACATTAGAAGATTTAAAGTTTAAAGTATTTTACTTAATTTGAGTTACGACAGTATTCTTCCAAAGCAGCAATATGTTGTACTTACAGTAGAACTCGCAGGTGACGGGGAAGGCAGGTAACGGTCCGGAGCCGTCCACGTCGATGTGTATGTCAGCAGCGCGGGACACCGCCTGCACGTTCTTGTACGCGAGGCACGACAGCGGGTGTACCGCTGCACTCACGCACACACAATTATAATTTATTATGATACTGGTTTACTGATACACATATAAATGACTTAACGAAAGGAATTGTAATTATCTTATGGATATTTTTCTAGTCGTGGTATTTGTCTTTATATATACCTATCATTTGTTTCAATATGTACTTAAATATCGTATTTTCTATCTAAAGCGATCATTGAGAAGTAAATATTATCAAATCTTTACTAAAACATATTTTATTGACGTGACAACGTCTTATAAATTGGTTTGCCGGGTGACACGCGTGAGAAACTGCGTTACGCTCCGCTCACGTTATGCGCTCACAATGAGAGCGAGTGAGAGGCACGCGTCCCTTCCACTCGGGCATGGTTAGCCCGCCTAATGGTTGACACGTAAAACTTTCGCCCGTATACCGACTTTACAGGCAACCAATTTTTTATTTACTAGAAATACCAACAGCATTAGTAGTAGCACAAAACTTTTGTGGATAAATGTATTCAGTATTGTATTGTAATAGTGTAGCTTATTATATGTGTTGTTAAGTGCAACTTTAAATAAACAGTCAGCGTGTCACAAGTCTGAGTTTTGTGTCGGTTATGCTCAGTTGACGCCCATTTTTCAAGCCTAAGACATATCTACTTGTGTTCAAACGTAGTTCATACGTAGATTTATTAATTTTAATTATGTTGTAAATCTTACTAATACACAACATTGTATATAACGCTGAGAATTTAATTGTGGATACTTGGCAAATGCTGATGCTTAATCCTTTTCTTTACATGTAATTAGTTTTGAGAAAACTTTTGTACCTTTTTTTATGTATTGTATTGTTGTTATGTAAATAAATGGATTCTTATTCTAAGAACAATTTGTAGGTATGTTATGTTACTAAATATATGGTTTTTAATATGTAGTATATGCGTGTAGGGTGTATTATTATGTAGGGTGTGGGGTGTGGGGTGTGGGGTGTGGGGTGTGGGGTATACTGACAGGAGTGGCAGACGGCGCCCGCATAACCAGTGGAGCGACAGTCGCACGCGAACTCGTCCGCCGTCTGCGTGCACGAGCCGCCGTGCTCGCACGGGTTGGGGTTGCATCTGAAATACGAACGTATATATAAGGTTCTGTACAGTACTAACCTTTAGGAAGACATTAACTAAACTATTTCTTGAATTACAAAAGCAAAATCTTTCGTAAGTAAGTAGGTATTTGATGTATAATAATTAATTTTCGCTTCCAACACTGTTTACTAGTGCCTTTCATAATTGTGGTGTTTTTTGATTCACCACTGGGATTTGAAATCTGAATGGAAATAGTTCTTAGTAAATAAATGGGCTTTAATATCGAAAATTGGTACGTCACCCGCCAGAAGTTTAATGAGTCCAAACTGCGTCCAATATCGAAGATACTCCATCCACGATTAGTTGAAACGGTGGCTCACTGTCCCGGGTAAACACTTCACCAATTTAAATATCATAAAGTTACGTAGTTTTGTCACAATTAATTTATTTGTTGCACGAGATGTTTGCGCTTACGACGTTCGCACCAGAAGCACTAGCGCGCCACCAAGCGTCGTGCGGCGGAGTTTTGTACGGGGTGCATACAGTGTGTAGCACCGATTGAATATTTGGCGGGTGAATTTAAATTTGGAAGCCCAAAACCCAACATTCCCCCCACCGAAATCCAGCAGGATTTCCAGTTACAAAACCGGAGGTTGAAATATGTTAATTTTTGAAATATGTAGTGTATGTCATGTGGTAGAGTGTGGACTGTATGTTAAAACTAATTACTAAATAAATTGCTCACATAAGCTTAAACTTAGAATTTGTGTGAGCAATAAACAAGTTAATAAATAATTAATGAGAGTCCTGCTCCACGGGGAGAGGACTAAGTTTGACAACTGGACGAATAATTTCATTTTTACTTGTTCGCACACTAACAACGCGTACGACACCATCAGATCCCGGGTGTAATTTCGTCACTCTAGCTAATGGCCACTGCAACGGTGCAGCATCAGAGTGTAACAAAACAAGATCTCCGATTTTCAAATTTTGACAGTTGTTGAACCACTTTTGACGCTGTTGCAGTGTACATAGAAAATCACGCCTCCAGCGCTTCCAGAAGTGTTGAGAAAGCTGCTGAGTGGCTTGCCAACGACCGAGTGAGCTAATAGACAAATCTGTAATGTCATATTCAGGAACTGACAGAAGTTCCCGCCCTATTAAGAAATGCGATGGAGTCAAAACGTCAAACTCCGTTGGATCATTTGATAAAGGACACAGAGGCCTTGAGTTTAAGACAGCTTCGACTCGAGAGAAAACTGTCGTCAATTCTTCAAAGGATAACGCCCTAGTACCTATAGTACGTTTTAGTTGAGTCTTAGCCGATTTGATGGCAGACTCGTATATACCACCAAAATGGCTTCCTGTAGGAGGATTATGTTTCCACTCAACTCCGCGCCTAGTCATCTTAGTGCTTAAGTCATCATTAGTTGAAACGAGAAACCTTGAAACTTCCGCAAGATGCTTGCCAGCTGACACGAAGTTTGTGGCATTATCAGATATTATTGTATGGCAAAGACCGCGTCTGGCAGTGAAGCGATCAAACGTTGCCATGAAACACTCAGTGCTCAGGGACGATAGAACTTCCAAATGTACCGCCCGAGTTGAGCAACAGACGAACACACATAAGTATGATTTGGAAATTTTAGCGTTTCTACGATTAGACTCTTTTGTGAAGAAAGGACCACCAATATCTATCCCCACGGTATGAAATACATGGATATCTTGAGATCGATACTTAGGCAAATCACCCATGAGGGGCTGTCGAGATGACGGTGAAACTTTGAAACAAGATAAACAACGAGTCGTACGAGAACGAATAGCACTTCGTGCAGATATGATCCAGTACTTTTGACTTAAGATACTTTGAAGTGTTCTTGGACCAATATGCAAATGTATTTTATGATAGTAATCAATCAGAATGTTTGTAAAGTTACTAGTTTTAGGTATAAGTAAAGGATGCTTGTTGTCATAGCTCAGGGTTGACTGAGTAAGTCTACCCCCCACCCTGAGGAAACAATTGGAATCGACAAAAGGATTTAACCGTTTCAATGATTGAGAACAACGCTCACCTTTAGACAGAGCCGTGATATCAACTGAAAAATGATGCTGTTGGACAGATTTTACTATGACATCAAGAGCCTTTCGAACATCACTGACCGAGAGAGATCGACGATGAGCTTTTGATAACCTACAGTTGTGGATAAATTGAAAACACCTAGCAACTACATTGATTAATTTATCAAAACTAGAATACTTTTCTGTCAAAGCGTATAACAAGCTCTTAAGCTGAGGAGTATCCACAGCGACTAAAGCAATTTGAGGCTTTAGTTCTGGAGGACTGACATCCCTGAATTCATCGATGGTTTTAACTGGCCAACATGGCTTGACTAGAGAAAGCCAATCAGGTCCGTTAAGCCATCCATGCATCGCCAACAGCGCAGACGGGGCTGCGCCGCGGGAGCAGATGTCAGCTGGATTACTTTCGCCACTCACGTGGTACCAGCACTCCTTAGATATCGCTTCCAATACCTTGGCCACGCGAGTGGCCACAAAGGTTTTAAGATTATAACTGGGTGTGTTGAGCCACGCTAAAACCACCGATGAATCAGTGAATAATAGCGTCTCGTTAATTGACAGCCGGTCTTGAAGAATGGAATTGACATATTTGATTAATTTAGACAATAGATGTGCTGCCATTAATTCTAGACGTGGTATAGATATTGTCTTTAATGGAGCCACCTTTGATTTGGCAATAAGTAAGCTGACTTTACTCTCACCATTATCGTTAGTAGAACGCAAATATACTACAGCAGCGTAGCCTTGACTTGATGCGTCGCAGAACCCTAAAAGCTGTACGTACGTTATATTTGAGACAGAAACGTGACGTTCATGCTTGAATTTTGATAGCAGGGGTAGTTCGTTGACAAAGGCTAGCCACTGGTCTTCTAAGTTTGCAGGCAAACTCTGGTCCCAACCTAGATTGAGGGCCCACAATTTCTGCATGAAACACTTTGCAAGAAACACGCAAGGTGCTACGAATCCAAGAGGATCAAAAAGGCGACCTATTTGAGATAGCACAGTTCGCTTAGTGACAACTGGGTTAGTCGGAGTTGTTGAAAAAGTAAATGAATCTAAAGCGGGCAACCACTGAAGTCCGAGGATCTTGATGGAAAGGTCCTGGTCATCGTTGAATTCAACAGGTGTCTCACGATGCTCTGCTGGTAGCCGCTGTACGACCTCAGTACTATTGCTAGACCACTTCCGTAGGGTGAAGCCACCGCTTTGAAGTAGGGCCAAGAGCTCGTCCTGTACCTCGACAGCCTCTTTTACTGAGGAGACGGACCAAAGAAAGTCATCCATAAAAAAGGCTTGCTTTAGGATCGCAGAAGCTTTAGGAAACCTCTCTGCTTCGTTTTCAGCTAGGGTCTGTAGAACCTTGATCGCCAGGTATGGACTACTAGCTACCCCGTAAGTTACAGTGTTGAGTTGATAAACCTTGATAACTTGATCGGAGGACTCCCGCCACAGAATGTGCTGATAATCACGTTGACTCTGATCGATGAGAATTTGACGGTACATTTTACAAATGTCCGCGGAAAGACAAATTTCATTCAAACGAAAATTAATCAGCTGTTGATTTAAATCTGCCTGAAGCTTCGGTCCTGACAGAACAACCGAATTCAGAGCTAGATTATTTGTCGTCTTAGCAGACGCGTCGAATACCACACGAAGTTTCGTGGTGGTACTCGATGGCTTGAATATGCAAAAATGCGGGATAATATATTTTGAATCCACGTTTTGCATAGTACCCAAACACTTCATATGCCCAAGACTTTCATATTCTTGCATAAAGTTTTGATATTCAGATTTTAATAATGGCTGACGTTCGAGTTTCGATTCGAGATTGATAAGCCTACGAACCGCCATTTTATGAGAATCACCCAACTGGAATGCGGGTTGGAAAGGGTATTGTACTATATACCTACCGGTGCTATCACGTTTGTAACTACCTGCAAACAACTCTTCTGCCAATACATCATCAGGATGTTGTTCCTTATCAGACTGAATATTTTCCAATTCCCAAAATTTAGACATGATCTGATCAATATTTGTTGACAGCCCACAAAACATAACACTTTGATTTGAACAGCGCAACGTAGTCTGACCTGCGATGACAAAACCAAATATTGACTTCATAGCCACAGGAACACCATCTTCGCGTGGAAGAATACGTTCACCGCTATATATATAAGGAAACAAATCGCCAGCTATCAGCATGTCTACCGGAGCGGGTTTATAAAAGTATGGATCTGCTAAATCGAGGTTTTGAAATCGATTAATGACTGCACTAGATAAATGAGAAGTTGGTAGATTACCGGCAATATTTTGCACAATAATAGTATCGGTAGACACAATTGGACTATTACTATTACGAGGTTTGATAGTACAAGTTGAGACTCCGTAGTCTTGTACTGGATTTCCACCTAAACCAATAGGTGTAAACTCGCATTTGCGTCGCGCTAGCCCAAGTCGGTTAGCGCAATCGCGCGTCATGTAACCCGTCATGGCGCCACTGTCTATTATAGCACGTACGGTGTGGTACTGGCCCCAACAATCTGCGACGTGTATGATAGCAGTGCCCAGTAAAACTGTCGAATCAGACGAACAGGTTAACGAGACAGCATTACCGTTTGAACTCGAAGTTGAATCCGCAGTAGAACTCGAGTCGATATGCAAAGTATGATGATGCATATTTTTACATACAGTACATCGAACTTTCGATACACAGTCTTTTAAAGCGTGATCACGAAGGCAATTTTCGCATAAATGAAGTTGCTTGATTTTGTTAAGACGTTGTGCAGGCGAAAGGTCAATGTACTCACTACATCTATAAATAGAATGTGGTTTCTTACAAAACAAACAATCCCTATATTTCACTGACTCGTTAGGTTTTTCGGTACTAACAACAGATGAAGATAAGGTCGTATTTGCTTTAATTGATTTATTTGAATTTAAAGATTTTGAATAAATTGAATTTGAATTATTGATTTTACTTTTATTAAAGTTTGAAATTTTATTTGAAGTTGATTTACAATCAGACATTTCTAAAACATTAACGTGGTTTTCAATAAAACACATTAAGTCCGCAAAAGTAGGTATCTCCCCTTGCTTCGAGTTCAATTCGAATTCGCGCCTCGTAGTAGGGTCAAGATTACGAACCGATATATAAAATAAAATAAAACTCGCCAAATCAGGTATATTTAATAGCTGAAGAGCCTTAACGCTTTCCTGAAATGTTTGTAAACATAAGTTAAGGCCCGAGGCCGATTCACTAGTTAAAGGTTTAAAGTTAAATAACTTATCTAAATAACTGGTCGCAAGCGCACGTTTATTTTCGAACCGTTTGGTTAAGGCACTCCACACTAACGAGTAGTTGTCAGCTGTGACCGGCAGCGACTTCACGATCGTCAACGCAGATCCACTTACAGCTGACAATAAATAATAGAACTTTTCTATGTTAGAAATGTCTGAACTGTTATGTACTAAACTGGAAAAAGTGTCTCTAAATGTAGGCCAATTTTCAAGTTTACTATTACTACTATGTTTGGTAATCTTGTTTTTACACGACTACTACCCTGCGGTTGCTGTGCTTTAAGGTTCTCAGCAACAGATTGAATACTATAGTACATCTGATCAAACGCTTCGATCTCCTTGTATGTCGGAACAAATGACGGGTTAGCTGCCTTTTTTAAACCAATTATTTGAGCAATATTTTGTTCAAACTTATCACGAATCATAGACAGGTCGCGCACTCGAGCATTGAAAATATCGCATAATTCTGGTTTTTCATTGACACTCTTTGACATGTCAAACACTGATTGCAACCGTATGAAAAACATTTCTTGTGATATATTTAATGTTTCTAACAATTTGTCAAATTCGTTATGATCATCGGAGATATCATTTTTATTGCCTTTAACACTTTGAGAACGAGACATATTGACTAATTCCAACTATATTTGAGCTTGAAATAGAAAAAATATTGAAAAAAATTACAAGTGTAAAATTGTAATTAAATAGAATAAAATCATTCAATTGTGCGTAATGGCGGACCGAACGAATGGCGCCTGTGTGTCTACGTGACGTGACCGATCGACCGGCCGGCGTCGTAAGCGTTGTACGAACAAATAAAATATTGATTAATCTATGAAAATATGCCTTTTCAGCTAGAATACACGACAAAATTTTAACAAACAGTCTTGTTAGAGAATGTATCTGTGTGTATGAAGCGTATACCTATTGTAGATTTTGTGTAATTTATACAAATAGGTATGGTTTTGTAAGGTATATTTGTTGAGTTTCTTTGATGAACCCCTAATTTCGTAACTGGTATTCTTGGCTAGATTGTATATTCGTGGCTCGAATGACCAAAAATGTGGTGTTTTTTGATTCACCACTGGGATTTGAAATCTGAATGGAAATAGTTCTTAGTAAATAAATGGGCTTTAATATCGAAAATTGGTACGTCACCCGCCAGAAGTTTAATGAGTCCAAACTGCGTCCAATATCGAAGATACTCCATCCACGATTAGTTGAAACGGTGGCTCACTGTCCCGGGTAAACACTTCACCAATTTAAATATCATAAAGTTACGTAGTTTTGTCACAATTAATTTATTTGTTGCACGAGATGTTTGCGCTTACGACGTTCGCACCAGAAGCACTAGCGCGCCACCAAGCGTCGTGCGGCGGAGTTTTGTACGGGGTGCATACAGTGTGTAGCACCGATTGAATATTTGGCGGGTGAATTTAAATTTGGAAGCCCAAAACCCAACAATAATATTCCTTTGTTTTATTGATGTAAATAAATTAATTTTATTGTATAGATTTGTGCATAATTTTTTCTTTCTTTCCTTATTTCTGTACCGAAAATCAACTTATTCTAAGCTAATTAGTCAAATATGGGTATCTCATATAAATATTGCTCAATTTCTTTTTCGGGACCGTGCCGAGTCACCACTAGCTGCGCACTCTATCATACTACAAATTAACAGACATTTAAAATATAGCCTGTGATTAAGGCAATGTGTGAAAAATATCCTTTACTAATGAGAAAGTATGTTAGGTTGAAGGGATCTAGACGAAATTTGGGACAGATTTAAAATATGTTGTGGAAAAGCACAGAGGCTACATTTTATTTCAGGAAAATTGTATGTACCCTGGGAATGTGGGTGAGCAAAAATCATTAAAAATTGCTGCAGCGTGGGTACATAACAAAAAGAAAGATATGCTGTTACTTTGGTTTATCATATTATCCCTTTTTTTTATCCTGGGACATTTCTCACACATGGCCAATCTGATTCCAAACTAAGCAGAGCTTGTGATATGGTAAGCAGCTATCTGGTATTTTTAAAGAAGTATATTATAACTTTTAAATACATACTTATATTGATAGTCACATCTAGACGGAGGACAAACAGACATTTTCATGCATACAAATGTTTGTCTTGGGTGGGATTCGAACCCACGACCCGCGGCTTGAGAGTCAGGGTCACTTACCACAAAGCCACCCAGTCTGTCAATCATATATTAGTAGGTGATTATTACCTGTCAATCATCTGGCAAGCGTCGAAGACGACCTCGTTGGCGCAGCAGTACTCCTCCTTCTTCCAGTCGGTGGGCAGGCGGTAGTTGCCGTCCACCGCGATCTTGCGCATGCAGCCGATGAACCCGCGGGGCGGGGCCTTGCCACCTGTGTATATACATTTTTTAGTAAGTTAAATCTAAAAAAAAATATTTTTATTCAAATAGGCCAATATGCAAAGCACTTATGAATAGTCAGACTCCAACGCTTGGTTCGGAAGGTTGGTTTTGCTGAGAAGAGCCGGCAATAAACTAAGCAATTACTCTTTTCAAAATTAACTTAGATTATAATACATTTCAAGGAATTAGTCTCACTGTCAATATCTGCGTCGTGGGGAATGACATAAAACGTTAGGTATAGTATTATTTTTTGAGGAATGTAAAAGAATAAACAGATGGATAGACATTATGGTAAGTCGTGATGTAAGTTACGTAAAAAAGCAAATATAAACTACATCTAAATATATATAAGCATTTCTAGTGTATGTATGTCACTGAACTGACAGGGGATCTGAAGGGGATTCCAGAATGGTATAGATTCACATTTGGACCCGTTAGGTGGCGCTGTTCGGGCAGAAGGAAGTCTGACCGGTCGGCTAGTAATAAATAAAAAATAATAAAATTGATTGTTTTGTTTGTTTGTAATGAATAGGCCCCGAAATTACTGCACTACGATTTCTATTTAGGCCGCTATTGCCTGCGGACGAACACTCACTTCAAAGAAAAAGTGACACGACTGGTCATCATAAAATTGTGGTACTAATGCTATATAGTCTAAACTACTTACCAGCAATAAAATATGTGCTTCCAGTCATGAACCTCAACTTCTTGGTAGTCTTCACGGGTCGGTAGTCTACTGATAGTATCAAACTGTCCGTAGCCATTGTTAGTAGAAGAGAATGCCATCTTCCGTCGTTGAACTCCTCTGCATAGTTGTCCAGCTTCACCCTGGGGGACCCTTGGGTTTCCAGTTCCACTTTTACTTTGCCTTCTTCTAAGTACACCTGATTATAAATAAAATATATTTGAACTATTATTATGCCATACCTAAGAGGTGTGTGTAAGTAACCAGATAGCTGATATCTATACTAATATTATAAAGAGGAAAGATTTGTTTGTTTGTTTGTTTGTAATGAATAGGCTCCGAAACTACTGGACCGATTTCAAAAATTCTTTCACCGTTGGAAAGCTACATTATCCCCGAGTAACATAGGCTATATTTTATCCCTGTATTCTCACGGGAACGGGAACTACGCTGGTAAAACCGCGCGGAGGCAGCAAGTATTACATATTCTAGTTTTAAATACATATACATATAATAAACAGACATGTGTAAGCGCACAAATATTTATCCTGGGTGAGAATCGAATCCATGACTTCTAAGTATAGGTCGATAATCATAAAGCCTGACCAGTAAATATTGAATTTTATTGATGGGTACTTGAGGTTTGTTTTATATTAGTCAAGATTTTTCATTATATACCCATAAATTGTTAAATCCCAAATATGTAAACATTAAGACTAATGTTTTGATAAATTTTGTGTTATCAATGTAGAAATCCTTTTACAAAAGTCAAAAATAACGATGTTTATTAAGTAATAAAATATATGATTAATTCTGTAACTTGATCCTACTCCATCATACTTCCATACACATTACAAAAAGAGTTTAAGCATCATTAAAAACGTCTATATCACTATCACCTATAAATTAGCATCTACAGACTACAAAAGTATCACTTATACACTTACCTTGACATGTCCCTCAGTATTGAACTTATGGTATATGAGCAGGCCATGTTTCTCATAAGACCTGAACTCCAAGGAAACGTTGAGGGTGTTCCCACCGGAGTAGCCACGCAGCTTTGCGTATGAACCCTCTTTCAAGAATGTTATGGGGACGACTGGTGGTTCCTAATGAAATAACAGAGTTATTTATAAACAAACATAATGATAGTACTAATATTATAAATGCGAAAGTTAGTATGGATGGATGTAAGTTACTCTTTCACGCCAAAACGGCTGAAGAGATCTGCTCGAAATTTGGCACAGAGTTAGAAAATCTTCTGGAAGAGCACATAGGGTACTTTTTATCCCGGGAAAATTGAAGCCCCGGGAACGCGGGTGAAACCGCGGGAAGCCACTAAGAAAAAAATCCATTTTTGTTATGTCCATAGGTTAACGTCCAGCTATAATATGATTTCTATGTAACGATTCTAATAGTTATATCTCTAACTTTGTTTTGAAATGATTAATGATTTTATTCGCGGTATAAAGGTCTATTTGAAGAAAAAAAATCACGTTTCCATAATTTTCCTGATGAAAGGAGAGAACAGAACAGACGAGAACAGCGTAAGTTTAGGGATAGGTACAAGTGATATTAAGAAAATAACTTCAATACTTACAGGACAAGCATACAGCGTGTTCACTTTTTGGAACTTGAACGGCTCCCCCGTCTCGTACCCTTGCTTCATGTCCTGTATGACGTTGGTCGCGTTCAGGTACATGTTCTCCACGCACCCTGTGAAGTTCTGGTTGACGACCAGCCCCTCCTGCATGTTGGGCACGCCGCCTATGTATAGCTGTCGATGAAAATGTATATTATGAACAAATTTGGTTTCAAACTATGCTGAGGTGGTACTGGCTTTCGGTGAAGGCAAAAATTTGATAAGGAAACCTGGAAGATGTCACATTTAACGTTATGTTATACTGCACTAGGCCCGCATGGTGGACTATGAGCAGAACTATCATACAGAAGTTCTCGACGCCCAGCGAGGTGGAACACCAGGGTGGTTTTAAGTCAGTATAAGTCCTACACCTTCTTCGCCCCCATGGTGAAGGGCATCCATGTGGATTTCCAATCCGGACCATAAAATGGGGAGTCAGATGCAGGGCAGAGCTAGAGTCGAATTTGAGGTAGGGCAGCTTTGGTTACTGGTAGGGCGAATGTAAATAATGATGTCGTGATGTCGTTTTTTAATTTGACGCCCTTTTAGACGTCACAAAAATACATGCCACGCTACTAAGCACGGCCTTCTAATCGATCGATATCATTTATCAAAGTAGGGCATTGTGATTTCAAAGTAGGGCATTGTGATTTCAAAGTACGGCATTGTGATTTCAAAGTACGGCATTGTGATGAGACTCACGGCTCGGTTGAGGTTGAGGCGGGAGAACTCCCCCTTGAGGCGCGCCTGCACCACGACGCGGTCCACGGACACGAACAGGTCGCGGCGCGAGCGCGACACCACCGCGTCGTGCCACACGTTGTCGTCCAGCAGGCTGCCCACCGACACCGACGTGGCCTGCCCCGACCCTGGAACGCGACACGTACTCTACATAGTGCTATCATACCGATTGAAGATTGCAAACACACGGCCAATCTGATTCCAAATATTTACTTGTCATCACAACCATATCCTTACAAATGCATCTTACCAAAGTCAATATTAAGCAGTACCCTCATTATTTAAACAATAACTTTATTTTCCTTTGTCGCGAGAGCCATATCTCTGAAAAGGTATCTTCTCACAACTTACCAAGATCAACATTAATCAGTTATTCGTAATTTTTTAAACCACAACTTTACTTTTCCTTCTCACCGCACCACATAACTTTACAAACACATCTTCTTGTAACTTACCTTTTTTTATCTCCCACGGGAATCCTCATCGAAAACCGGCAGCTCCGGGGAGAGGGGCCGGGTTATGTGTGATGCACCGGCACTACATGTCCCGACGCCTACACACTAAACCCCTGGATGTTCCGAGGACGCCTCGGCGCCGTGCGGCGGGGTCTCGTAACTTACCAAGGTCAATATTAAGCAGTAGCCGGTTGTCCCTGAGCTGCAGCGCGAGATAGTCTCCCTGCGTACCGCGCGAGTACAGCAGCACTCCGGTGGCAGCGCTAGTCTTGAAGCGGAACCGTATCGCCTCCCGGGACGCCGATATGGGGTCCCGCAGGAGGTCCATCTTCACTAGGGACGACCCGTTGAAGTAGAGGGTGTCGGCGACTGAAGATGTAATAAATATTGATATAATACATAAATAAATAGGCAGATAGCTTGTAAGATATTTGAATCCAGTAAAAATAAAGTAATTTTTTTTCACTAATATTGTATATTTTATTTTTTACTAGCATTAAATAGGGCAGGAACTTAAAGGATCCCGAAATAAAAGCTGTAAAGAGCTGCGCTATTCCAGAACACATTTTTACTTGGTGCCTGTGTAAGTATCTATTTAAATTTTAAAGGCATTTTGTATTAATTTTTTACTACTGGGTAATACATTCCATGGACTACATTTTCATAAGAATCTTTGCAACGTTCAAAATCTAGATAACTGACCCACTTTTTGAACATTTATGTAACTTTCAATAAATTTTATAAGCATTTACTTTTAACTTACTTCCAAAAAGAAAGAAGGTTCGCTATCCAATTCATATTTGAGGCAAATCTAAACTCTATTAAATTTAAATACGTACCATAATCGCATCCATAGAGCTCGACTCGCATTGAGATCTTGTCACGCCATCTCATCGGGTTGACGCGTATATACTGGGCTATAATAGGCACTTCAAATTCGTTCTTTTGTACTGTATCGCCGTCGACATTTCCTTCGAACATCTGATGAAAAATTTAATGAGTAATTGTAAATTATATTAGTTTATATCTTGATATTATTATTGGTGCAATTTGTTTCTTGATCTTTTTAAGTTACCCTTTTTTCAAATTTGTTTTTAATTAGGTATGTACATTATTTTTGGCACTATAGGTATTGTTTTTATTTTTCTGTAGATGACTGTTTGAAGCCAAAATAAAGTAAATAAAAAATTTGAACTTCATTAGCATACGTTATTTAGGAAACATCGTGAGGAAACCTGCATGCTCGAGATGTCACAATTAATGGCATGTGAAGTCCTCCAATCCACACTATGCCTGCATGGTCTTTGACCTAAGCCCCCTTGTTGTTAGGGGAGGCTCGTGCTCCTCGGTGGAGATGATGCTGATGATGGATTTAGAGTGTATATGCAACGATTGACCTAGTATTCAAAGTTTAGGTATATACATCTGTACATATTAGTTCTATCTACTTTGTTATTGTTAGTTTTTATTACCACATAACAAACCATTGCAAATAAATTTATTACTTACTAGATTACATAGAAACTGTAAGAAATTATGATGCATTGTTAACCTGAAATTAGCCTGATAGCTCAGATGCTGATGAAGACGCGAATAAGAACGCGTGTACGAAAACATTGAGCAGACTAGACGGTGTGAATTAAATTATACCCACCTAGCATGACAATAAAGTTGAAAATCAGTTGCCGTGCCCTACTCAAGAGCTAGTTTACATATATTAAAACCATTCTCTAATTGTGAAACATTGTATATCGTTGATAAAGCCGTTTTCTTATTACATTAACGGTCTCTCAACTGCTGTCCTATGCCCACACCTATCGGTCTATCCGTTCGCCATAAATTCAAAAACTATTTAAACAGATCGATTTTTACTAATGTTTTGACAATAGCGGTGGAAATGTGACAGTGTTTCGTTTACAGCTCGCTAACACTAGCGATTTTTAACTTAGTCGATTTTCTAATACACATTAGAAAATCGACTTTCGACAGTCACAACTAGGCTGCATTTCAAAAAACCTACCCATTTAGAAAATTACACTAAACGCTTAGCTGATAATCACCTGCGCGTATCCCTTAGTATTAGTAACGTCCCGCTAGCTCTCGCCGTCGTCAGAATACTGGAGCATGTACTCCGTGACGAACTCATCGGTCACGTACCGTCCCCTAGTGGCGACAGAGTGCAACTCCATACGCTTATATGCTAGATATGTATTATATTATTCGGTGTTTTGTATACGGTTCGCTAGTGTTTTAGAAAATCGACTTTATCGACAGTCACAACTAGGCTGCATTTCAAAAAACCTACCCATACCAAACTAGCTAACTAACATATCTGATAATCACCTGCGCGTATCCCTTAGCATTAGTAACGTCCCTCCAGCTCTCGCCGTCGTCTGAATACTGGAGCATGTACTCCGTGACGAACTCATCGGTCGCGTACCGTCCCCTAGTGGCGACAGAGTGCAACTCCATACGCTTGTGTAGGTTGACGGTCAGATGTTGGTAGTATGAGCTCTCCAGTGCCGTCCACGCAGATGTCCCTTCACCGGTTATTTGTTTGTTAGTATGTGCTGTACAGTGTTATCAGTGACAGATTAAGGCCTCTAGATGCCCTAAGCAATCCACGCCCAGGGGCCCCCTATCCTTATGTCAACTAGAATAGGTTTTTAAATCATTTTTGGTGCGGTTTTTGGTGACGTGAGAGTGAGACATGATGCCCTAAGTATGGATTTCTTTTGAGCTTCTTCTGGTGCCCCCCAGACGTGATGCCCTAGGCAATTGCTTATTTTGTTTAAGGGTTAATTCGTCATTGAGTGTTATGCATGTGTGTGTGTGCTTTATTTATGAAACTTCCTATATAAAATCTGATTCCAAATTAGGCAGTTAGTATGGTGATATACTAAGAAGATGTATCGATTTCATGTTTGTTTCAATATATGGGATCCAAAAGATGATTCAGACTAATGAAGTACTGAATAACTTTCTCTTGTATAATTTTACATATCTTCAAAGGACTTTTTTGAAACTTATTCATCAAAGACTATAATGTTCTAAAGTGTCAACATGTCACTTTAGTTACTTTATAATACCTGTGACACAGAGTCTGTGTCTATCATATCCTTGGTAACCAGTTGTATTAATCAAATAAGGAATTGCCTCACTTGCCTAATTGGGAATATAACAACTTTGTTGGACTTTCATTTCGATCTCTAAATGTAAGATTTTCAGAGGAAGTTATCATAAATAAGGCAGTTATTTTGTGTTAGTTAAGATTTAGTTAAATTCTAAAACAATATGTACATACTTTAATACAGAAGTAGAGAATTTTATGTAATGAAATGTTATTAGAAGTCTCTCTTTAATACTTGAAATACTTTATAACCCACCACAAAGTTTGCTCCCAAACCAATACAATAAAAAAAAATTAAAAAAGCTATTAAACTACAGAAATAATAAATAAACAAGCAATTAACCACATGCTACCATTCCTTACCATGTTAGTTACAATGAGATATGGATTTACCTTGACTTCACCACCGGCGGCTTTATACATAACGTAATCGAGGCCATTCGAGCCATAGCTTATGTGGTACTCCTGGACAAACTCTTGGGAGTGCGCCCGTCCCTGGGTGGCGACCCTCGTGATATTCTTTACACTACCAAGATCAATCACCAGCTGCTGGTCGAAATCGTTCTCCGAAGCCGTCCACGCGTTCAAACCTTTTCAGGAAATACTCAGTTCAACAGTAGGGGTTTTTTGTGTTAGTATTTTTTGGGAGTTAAGATTAATTGCCCAGATTTTAGTCGAGTACATTTATTTTTTAACATTATTTATATTACTTAAAACTATCCCATGTGCCTTATCAAATTTAACACAATTAAGGGTTGCCATCCATCCGGGTTTTTTAAAGGACATCCGTCTATCCGAGACGATGTGTCTTGATTTCCATTTTCATTTTAGAGATGACAACCCTAACACAATATCTATATATATAAAACAAACTCTCTCAAACCTCTGTCTGAACCCGATGAACACAAAAACTACTAAACAGACTTTCATGCGGTTCTCACCAAATTACGGAGTATTTTATGGGGAAGGTTTTTATATATAATACATCAATTTGGTCCCGGTAGGTGGCGCTGGCGTGCAGAACGCCTGCCGTTGTCTGCCGGGTCCGCTAGTAAGTAATATTTTAGAATGGTTTAGGTTTTTTCGCCATAAAATCGTCGGCGAATTTTTGATCGGCATCACAGAGTGGCTTAGCATCTGCTACAAGTTCTTCGAACGTTAAGAAGGTGTAGGGCATAGCCACGTGGTCGACTTTATCCTTAATTTGTAAAGACACTGCTACAGCGTGGCTCCCATCTAAAAGAGTCTCTTCAAACACCCAATCCTTCATTAAAACATTTCTCACGTACAATACAGTATCATTTATTAACACCCCAACTTTAACGTCAGTTTTGATTGAGAAGCTAATCTCATCAAGGGGTACAGTTATTCCAAAACCAGTATTCTTAACATAACTCTCTTTTAAACACCAGAATCTGTAGAAACACGCGACCTGTTCAGATTCAGTTCGATAGCTCCGTATCTTCGCCCACTCGTACTCAGAGAATTGTCTCTTCATAATCCGAAAGAATTCTGGAATATTCTTATTTACAGGTGGTTCTATCTTCATGATGTCAATACCGATGTTTCTATGAGCACCGGCTAATACAACATAGTCTCCTTGATGGGATATGTTGAAACTTACTGGAGCATCTTCAACTCCTAGTAAATAAGGCTTGCCATGGTCATCTCTGCCAAATCTGATTTCATTGTAAGGCATTGATGTGGATAAGTGTACAAACTTCCTTATCATCAGACGCCCAAGGAGGGAAGTCTTTGCATCAGTTTGGAAGTAGAATTTGGAGATTCTTTCTTTTTCCTCTAATTGTATGTAGCTGGATGCAGCCAGTATTTCACTTTGGGTTGGTTGCCAATTCTTGGCAGCAAAAGCCCATCTGACATCAGAGCTACTTGCCATTTTTAGGTGTATTTGTTTTAAACCTAACTTCGTCACTTGTCCAATATTTAAGGTCCAATCAATCAATGGTCTATAGAGTTTGAGGACCTGTTGACGAAGGAATCTTGTTACTCTCTTCTTTGAATGTCTTTTATATTAAATCCCGTCTCATAATAGGTATATGGTTTTATAAATAAAATATGCAACTAAATAAAATCACTAATAAACTAATGAACACACACACTTTGACATGCAAATTATAAATAACACCACACATTTAGCAAACTAAAAATGTATAGTTAAAAACCAAAACTTTCTTCTAAAAAGATATACTAGAGAACTGACATTTTGTACCATCTATCTATGTACTGTGTAAAAATCTCACCCTTAAAAAATTTCTACTAATATATACCTAATGGCAGGCAAACATTTGGGAGATTCTATACATAAGATACACATTTAATGATGTATGTACCTTTTTAAAATATTATATATTTATTTTATTTTGTCAATGAGAACTCACTCACACATCTTCAAAATACTATATTATGTATTATGTTTTGATGATTAAAGATTTTCCAATCATAAATGTCATATTTTGTGGATTGACCTCCCAAATATCTTAAATTAGTATTAGGTTAAACTCTGACCTTAACACCACATTTTTATCATATGTATTTATAACAGATGCACTTATTTTTAATCTTATAATAATACAATGATAAAAATTCAGATAACTAAGGGCTGGAGAGGATTTATTAACTTAAAATAATATATATTTATATTGCTTACCATATAACTTTGCATTTTCTGCACCTCTATCTCTCAAACTTGATGTAGCGGTTAATTTTGAGTTGACTATTAGTGGCTCATTGCATTCATAGTCATAATAATATCTTACTGTATCTGGAAAAGATTTTAGAGTATGAGTATTGAAACATTACAGCTATTAGACAGTACATATCCAAAAGTAAGCTTTTAATATGGTATAGGTACTGATTAAATAGTATTTGTAGGTACTTAGACATAGAAACAAATATGTTTATGCTTACAATTATATATCCTAAATAGGAAACTAAAGGGAGATTAAGAATAGAGGTAGGTTTTAACTCAGACCCATGGCATGACAGCATCTAACCAACCATGTCAATATTTATAAGATGTTATTATCATAATATCACTTAAAACAATTACCAGTATGGGACCTAACAATTCTAAAAGTATAGAAGGGATGGGATATTTGAAGATGGACCAAGGAGTATAAAGTACCTGCAATATATAACTAAAAGAATCACCAATAAGTTATTACCAAAACTTTAGCATGCCCACTTTCGTCTAATATCCTGGCGTTCTGTAAGTACCCCAGTTTGAAGAAAAACTTTTGAACAAATTGTTCAGTAACTTTAGGGTATACTAAATATCGCATGTCAAGCGTGATATGTTACATGTCAAACTTTTTATTAATTTACAAAACTGTGTAAACCATAGAAACCGATCTGATTTATCAATACATGGCAGGGAAATGAACTTTATGAAGGCATGTTGTATAGTTATATATCTAGGACCTAGGTAAAAAACTACGGTTAATAAAATCTAATTATCGGTTAATTAGATTTTATTAACCGTAGTTTTAAGCCTGCATATATTGGAAAATAACCAATTTACTACCACGAAAACGAATATAAAACAATGAAAAAGTGAAAACTTCGGTACAAAAAGATCGTTGAACTAACCTGCATGCGATTTCGTAACGATACAGCAAAATAACACAAAGAAATAATACATAAAGTCACTCATCATAATTTCATAATTAATTTATATTCAAAATTAATAATTTCAACGAATCGTAACAGTCACAAAATTAAATAAAACTGTTTAATCATTACGTTAGCGTTGATACAATCATCAAGCCGGACAACACCCAAGTATGTTCTTGTTCTTGATGCCGTTAAATTCCTACACAAACAAGAATATTGCCGTAGTCGGGCATCCAATTGGATATAGCTTTATGATTTTATTTGATTTGTCCAATAGGAATCGGAAGCAATATACCATAGCTTTCAACGTCGAGAAAAAGAGAACATAGAAGTTTTCGGAAACTTAAACAATTCGTTTGTAAAACTGAACAAAGAAACGTATTTATAATATACTACACCGAATTTAACGAACATAATAATTACATTTTAGACATTTATAAATAGTAGAGTAGAGTAGAGTATTTTTTTGTAATTTATTAGCATAAATATGATATTATATGGTTTAATTAAATTAATTTTCCTAGCTAACTAAATACATACAGTTTTTTATTTCAAAACGTGACCAAGTAATTTACAGTGTTCCTAGTTAGAAAATAAATCGTTCATTTATTGGGAAAAATAGTTTTAAAAATACTTCACGGATGATAATATTTTATTTTACTGATGACTTGTTTTGATGCTATTGTTATGAAATTATTGATACCTTTATTTTTTACATGGTACTTCATTCAATAAATAAATAAAAATATAAGCTGATTTCCTCAGAAGATAAGTTTAATGACGCTTTTTGGGTTTTGTGAATTTATCATTTTAGTACGTATAGCAACACTTTGTGTTTCTCCCTCAATTTGGGATACTGTAAATTGATTGATTTTTAAGTTTCTGTGAAGAATTTCCACTGTTTTTGTTGCAAATACATGTTTTTTAGATGAACTACTTTATCATAACTTTCTTGTAACAATTGTTTCTCTAATTTATTTAAGTGAACCTTATTGTATCGTTCCTGAAAATCCCGTTACACTTAGTTTTCTTTTGCCACGTTTTGTCGGCATTTTATGTAATAATTTGTAAGAAGATGAGAAGTTTTATATAATAACTGTGTAATACAAAGGTGAGGCTTCAAAGCTTTTGAATTTTTTACAACAATGACTCACTTTCTTTGGGTGACATCAGACGTATGTCTTATTGGTTTCTAATTTGCATGTTACTAGTCGAAAACATTCGAACAGTATTTAATCCCTATGGATCTATTAAAAATATTGTATCTTCATGCTTAATTTGTAACTAAATAACTGAAATAGAAATCTGTATGTACTTGTACAGCTGTTCAACCAAAATTATTGTTGTGGTCAATAAATTACCCTAAAGCAGTTTAGCGTTTAAAAGTAAATAAATAAATATCCTATGACATTTTTCATACACTCAATCTAAAACTAAACAGAGCTGGTACTAAGGTTACTAAGTAGCTGATATATGTACATTTTTTAACACATACTTATAATTGATATCTAGACAGATCACAATAAACAAACAATTTGTTTTCCTTAGTGGAAATCAAATGCACAGCTAACAGCAATTATGTTTTAATGAAATAGGCATTAGATCAATCAATAATATAGATGAATACTATAAAAATAATGTTTGTTTATATTACACTTCATTATGTTACTTCAATAGGAGCACCATGTCAAGTATGTCAGACCGGAAGGCGGAGCTGGAGCGGAAGAAGGCGAAGCTCCAGGCTCTGCGCGATGAGAAGGACCGTCGCCGGAGGGAGAAGGAGCAGAAGGATGCAGATGAAGCACTGGTAAGGTCTTTCGTCTTACCTTATGATGTTCAAGTTAGAGTATTATTAAATAAAATAAAAAATTTATGCTGTGTCTTGTCAAAAATATACATTTAACAATATCAGCAATATTTAACTAAGAGATAAGATATAATATAAACTCTAAAAAAATCATGGCCGTAGACATGATTTTGCTAACTTCATTCCAGATACTTAAACATTATATCTTAAAACAAAGTTGATATTATAAAATAAAGTCCTATACTGTGTGTGTCTATCTGTTTCTAATAAACTCAAAAACAACTAAACAGATATTCAAGCATATTAAGCAAGGTGTATAAATATACAGGGGCTTGTGTATAATATAATGATAAATCAATGAAGATGTTGAAAAAAATTAAACTGTGACCTTGCAGACCTTGCATAGCATAAACAATAGAAAGAATAATAAAACTGAAGACTCATTTGAAGCCATGATAGATCACTAGTATCAACTATTTTCAAAATTACCCCTCCCTATGTCAATCATCAGAAATGACTCGTCACATTCCAGCAAAGAGCATCAGTAGCCTCAAGCCTGGACAGCCGACGGGACCTAGATGAGATGCTCTCATCCCTCGGAGTGGCACCAGTCAAGGATGTCCTCTCTTCACTGTCATCTATGACGTCACTCACTCCGCCGCAGACGGCATCGCCAGACGCGAGCCTGCCACATACAGATAAATCAAGCCTGCCACCTCATGGGTGAGTAACATGCTTATACAAATACAAAATTGCAGCAGATTTTTTGGTATCAAAGACAAGTGGCTGTGGGTTCCAATCCCAAATTTATGTATGTTAGTTTTAGATATTAATACTTAAATTTGTTGGTATTTAAAGGTATTATCTCATATCTTGTTATTAAAGTACAAGCAATTTTATAAAGCTGAAGAGTTTGTTTGTTTGAATGCGCTAATCTCAGGCACTACCAGTCTGATTTGAAAAGATTCATTCAGTGTTAGATAGCCCATAGCGTGGTTTTTCAAAGCTGCAGGTCTTGACAGTGAAATCTAGTTAATGTGGTGATCACAGTAGACCTATGATGGTCGCAGTGATACAAGCTCTGAGAAGACTTGAAATAGCCGCTTAATCCAAATAATAATAATAGATAGCCCATTTATCGAGAAAGGTTATATATCATCACACTACGACGAATAGGGGTGGAGCATCAATAAAAAATGTTGCTAATACGGGCAAGTAACGCTAACGAAGTTGCGCGGGTCAACAAGTAGTTTGATAATAGTCTACGCGCGAATTGCGTTATCCCGTTATATATTTAAATCATACTTATATCCCATTTACTTACAATATGAAGTATTCCCAACAGTGGTCCAAAGAAACCACTGGCACTCCAAGTGGTGTCGGTCCAGTCCACCGATATCCCACCCAAGGAAAACGTCACATATGCGAAGCAAACTCAGACGACCACATCAGGAGTCACGGAGCTACGAGATGGTAAGTTAAAGATTCAAATTTAGCTTTAATTTGTAACAAATAAATGCCATATAATTCAAGGAATCTCTTAAAAATGTACTGAACCGATTGCTGATTGATATTTACTTGTCTGTTGAATGTATAAATATTTTAATTTACTGATGCAAATTCTCCAAATATCAAATATTTTGCTTACATATAGATGTAGTGTATGTTTTGTCAGGGTTTTTATTCACAATACTTTCATATTTTACAGTTTATGCCATATTTTGACTGTCTCACTTTGTTTTCTTTGTTTTTTTTTGTGTGTGTTATTAACAATTTGTTGATTTGAGAGTTTGCATTTCCATTTATGGTACATTATTAATTGAATATATATCTGTGATGTTTGGGGTGTCGGTTTTAACTTCATTCATTTGCAAATATTCAATAAATATCCCCCACTTACTAATTTATACATGTAATTTTAATATCTGAAATAAACTTATAGCAAACAAATACTATAAGTTCCTAACTCATCAATGCATCAAAGAAAGTAATTTCTATTATTCTTTTTAAAAATTAATCCCCATTTACTATTTGCAAATGAAACTACTCTATAACCAAATGACATCTGTAGTTATTAAAAAAACAGTATTTACTTTTCACTCATCTTTCATTTGGCCTTTTAAACTGTGGCTTGAATTTTTCATAATTTAAATAATACTAGATACTAAGTTCAAGCGCCAGCGTTCTGCAATTTTGTTGCTTATGTTCTGTCTCATCACTCTCCACTGTTTTGTGTATTGGCGTCTCGCTCTCGGTAACCGTTTACCGTGCAAAAGTAAATACTGTATGAGTTTTTGGTGCAATGTTTGTTTGTGCTACCATAAAAAAGGCTGCTCTTCCAATCCATCACCGCTTGCAGGATACATGGAGGACTGGTGGCGGCCGCGCAAAGGTAATACATACCTTATTAACATTAACGATTAAGGTACATTTTTTAATGTTCTTTCCACATGCAAACTTTACATACGTTTGGTATGCTTGTGGAAATTATAATGATGTTATTTTTATGTATGGCCATTTTTAATTTAAAAATAAATAAATAAATGTTTAATACAGACAGATAAAAGGTAATAATTCTAATAAAAATTTTCAAATGTTGGCTCTTACATAAAAATATGTCTGCATGCTTTTATTTAACGTGTAACAGAACATATTGTGTTATAGATTTGCTAGCAGTAACCATGGCTATTTTTGTATGAATGTAATAATATTCTGAAGTATTTTTTGACTTATGCTAAAATGATCATTTGAAATAACTAACAGCTTATCTGTAAAGTAAGTTTTGGACAGTTTAATGAGTAAATTTTATTATGATTTTATTAAAGTAAATGTGTTAACGATATTCTAAATATATATAAAATAGTTACATATGTTCTGTTACTATTTGTTTTTAATGTAACTAATACACGTGAATTCAGGGGGATTTAATTGTGGGGTTGATTTGTTGAAAAATGTTTGTCCAAGCATGTAACATTAATGCACACCGAAATACAAAGCATGGGCTCTTGACAATAATACAATTAATTTGACCCCATTGTGAATATCATTACTTTGGTTTTTTTTATTAAAATATCTATATAAGTATAATACATATACATGGAAAATAAATACAAGCTGTACAATTCAAAACATATTGATATGTATAAATTTTTTCACACGAATGTAACTGACAGAATTATTTTATTTTTTGTCCCTTTCTAGCACACGCAACCGATTACTACGGTAAGTCATTATTCCGCCAGGATGCTTTCTGTCGATTATTTTCTTTTAACACTTGTCTTCCCATAACAGACTTTAACTCGGTGTCGGTTTATTTGATATTTTGTATGGACCACGATAAGTTTAGACCTGTATATAATTAGATCCTCTCTGTCTAGCTTCTAGATATTTTCTACTAACATGTGCGGTATTAAGATTACTTGATAAATTGTTTATTTTCAACATAATGGTTCATTATTTCATTAATTTTTTATCAAGGAATCTGCTGTTCCATAAGTGTTGGGGTTCGTGTTACATTATCAAACTATAACATCATTGATTGATGTGATTTAATACCATTAAACAAAGAAATAGTAATGTGGCCTTCCAGAGTTCTCCACGTGGTTTCCACACAGGATGCCAGTATAATATGGCCGCAGATATATTAAAAAATTATAGAATATTCATATGTGTATATCGATTATGGTGGTAGTTATCGGGTCGCCATATCATCTCACGCTGACTTACCCTTCCGATTCGACTAACAAACACTGCACAGGTCTTAACACACGGATACATTCATCCAACTTTCAGATTATATATAGTAAATTATCGATTATGACCGGCCATGTACTTATGCAAAATATAGTCTCTAAGTTTGGTGCAATGCCATCCAATATTAGGTCATGCTGTAAAATATATAAGCACTGTTGATATGCTAATGTATGTATAGTTTTGAATATATTTTTTTTATATATAAATTGGTCGAAAGATACTGACATTGTTTTTTGTTTTTCCTCCCTTTTTTTCAAGATGAGTACAATCTAAACCCGGGTTTAGAGTGGGAGGACGAGTTCACAGGTAGGTTTTCAATTCCGTCTCATACAAACAATCATTTGAACTAAAAAGCCCTTTGTAGAGCCTGTGCCACTGTCACTTAGCATGGTTTGTTTTGTAACTTACCTCCTTCATATATGTAACGCTATTTATGACAAACGCTAACAAAACATTTAACTTAGCACATCAACTGAATGCATATGGACTATAACGGAATGTCAAATTAAATTATACCTATTATATTAATATTAAATTGTATCATTCCGTATAAGCCACATGCATTGCATAGTACATTTTTGTTTTCACTTATTGATTTTATCTGTCACTAAATTCACTATAAATAGTTATAATAATTTATTTATTTTCATATTTAATTTTGCATGTGACAGAAATTACATACATTTGTATGAGTATGCATGACATGACGTCATCATATTAATTTATAGGCGATAAATGTATTTATGTTTATTTTTTTTTATATTATTATTATGAGACATAATCTCTCTAGTGGAGAGCTCGGGAAGTTTATGAGTTTTTTTTATAATTCATTTTGCAGTTTTTCCATTTTGAAAGCTTTCTGTCACCAAAGAATGTTAACGCTTATTAGGATTTTTTAATATATGTGTGGATAACAGTTGCACATAATCCAGTTTTCTTACTTTTATCTAATAAAGACTGCTCTATGTGTGACGTAGGTAGAAACTTCACTTACATTTTAGTTACAATTTTATATAGGCTATAACTGACAAAAGTATTTTCTATGCTTCAATAAATAATTACCTTTAAAAAAAATTCAGTTTCTCTTTAATTCATCTTTGAGTAAAATAATCTGTATCAAAAATTTTGTAAACTAAATGTTGCTTTTTCGAAAAAAATAAGACGAAAGTTTTTAAAGAGAATCTGATTGTATAAAATCCAGATTATAGTTACAGTAAATGTACATTATTGCATCTAATTAACATTGATATAATATAAATATAACATGGTTAAATTAAGACGCATGTTTTATTCGTCGGTTCTCTATAGCTCGATATTGTGATTGTGTTTTTACCGTATTATTCGCTATTTAAACATACCCTCCTAACAATTAGTTCTGCTAGAATCCTTTTTTCATCTTCGCGTTTCTGAAAATCTAAGACTATCCTATTAATATTACTTATAAAAGCGAAGGTTTGTAGGTATGTATGTCTGTTACAATTTCACGCAACAACAGCTGAAGAAATCCGGATGCAATTTGGCACAGAGTTAGAAAATGTTTTGGAATAACACATTGGTTACTTTTTATTTTATCTCGGGACTTTTGTATCCGCGAACGCGGGTGAATCCGCGAGAAGGAAGCTAGCAGTTTATATATATTGATTTCGTTTACACATTTGTTATCTATTTTTTGATAAATTGATGTTATTTTTTACTGTAACTGTACTCTTCAGATTTGCTTTAGGTATTTAGCTTTTATTGATGACCTGTTGATTGTAGTAAAAATCTTAAAACAATTATGTCCCTAAAATCATTTTATTCCAACAAAAAATGATTCTATTAGTAGGTATTTATTTCTAGTATTAGTAGTAATTCTATACAACTTAAAAAAAAAGTAATATATCGTTTATTTTGCAGTAATTCTTGAGATACAGTTTTTTCTACTCTATAACTAATAAAAAAAAGGAAAATTCTTTAAACAGGTTATAAATAGAAGTGTTCGTGTGTTCGTTGATTAGTAATCACGCTTACTTTGTGCTAATTTTAAGAATACTTTCACATAAATTTCACACAATAACTTTGATACAATTACAATCATAAATTGTAGCGTTGCATTCACACTATAGTTTAATAATATGTGAGCAATTAACTAGATAATACTATTAAAATAATAATCTTATATAGTTTTTATTAATGCTATATTTAAATAAGAACTAACAGACATATAATTCCAAAACTGCATACATTTTGAGCTACGGTATCCAAAACTGCATACATTTTGAGCTACGGTACTACCAATTTCATTAATCTGCTAGAGTTGTTTTTAAGATCACTTATTTATATATCTTAGTTTGTGCGAAAAGGATAAAAAGACAGATTTTAACAATTGTTGTTCTAGAACAAGTTTACATAATTATGTATTAATGCAAATATGCTCACACATTATTGAACTCTACAAGTTACTTCATAACCAGTGAAATATTCTTCATAATACACATGTAGTTAGATATTTTAGCAGTTTACTCTTTATCTCATATAACACATACGAAATGATTTCATGAAATTAAATTTCTTCACAAATCTTGCCTCCATTTTGCCCGTTTAAATTTCAAACTCTATTTCAGTACTATCTTAATATCTAAAATAAATATTAAAACCAAATAATTTCATGGAATCATTTAACATACAACACAGTGCGGTTGATTTATGAAAGAAAAAAACTTTAAAACAGCAACAATTCAACCATTTCTTTGAGCCTAAACTGAATTTCAATCTTCGAATTAACTTCTTTTTACACTTAACATAAATGAGCCGCACTAAAGTAGTGGTAGAGCATGACACACGACACAAGATGGCGCCGTTGCGTCGACAAGGGCCATTCTTATTCACCGTCCAGTGCTTACATTCGACGGCGACCTGGCGCGGCAAGGCGACGAGGAGGAGGCCGCGTTCCACGGCAAGCTGCCGCCCGGGATCCTGCCTCATGGCCTGCCTACTGTCAAGGAGGTCCAGCCTGCGGTCACGCCAGCACCGCCTACGGAGAAGAAAGAGGAGGAGAAGGAGAAAGGTAATATATACCAGGTTATTGTTGGCTTTGTGGTTAGTGACCCTGACTTTCAAGCCGCCGGTCGTGGGATCGAATCCCGCCCAGGACAAACATTTGTAATTGTATGCATGAATATGTCTGTTTGTTCTGTGTCTGGATGTAATTATCTCTATAAGTACCTATCTATGTATTTAAAAGTAGTATATGTAGTATATATTATATCAGCTATTTGGTTACCATGTTACAAGCTCTACTCAGTTTGGAATCAGATTGGCCGTGTGTGAAAAAAGTCCCAGGATATTTAATTTTAATTTAGTTAGGGGTTGATTTATAAGCCCCCAATTCCACAAGAAAGAGGTTATAAAATGCCTATGCCTGGAATTTAGTCTAGAAGTGAACTACAAAGATTTTGCACTGCTCTTCTACATAGAATACCTCTCAAAAACATGAATTGTTCACCATACAGTTCGCGAGCTGAGCGCGGACGAGAAGCAGACAATAATGTTGTCTGCGGAGTTCCAACGGTTCATGAGCCGCGCCGGCCGCGTCATCGAGCGCGCGCTCGCCGAGGCCGTCGACATCTACACCGACTACACCGGCGGCGGGGACAGTGAGAATGCGCTGTGAGTATACACACATACATACATACACACATATTATAGCCTGACATCACATACATGCAGAGATACACGTATAACACAAAGACTCCGACTTTGGGCCATGAATATCGGTGACAAGATGAATGTACAACGCATTTTGTTTTTTATACAATAACAAACAGGTGTATTGGTTAGAACATGGTGGTATTGATGAAAAATAAGTAGATCTCATATTTAGCTGATTGCCAGTTAGCATGTAAAAAATGCTGTGCCAAAGTTCATCCAGATCCCTTCAGACGTTCTGGCGTAAAAGAGTAGTAACGTCGATCAATTTATCCTCATCACTATTAATGATATAGCTTCGGTACGTTCCGCGATTTCACCTGCGTAGTTCCCGATCCTGTAGGAATATGGAGATAAAATATAGACCTGTTAATGTAGTCTTCCATTGGTGGAAAAATTATTCACACCTGTTTATTACTTTCGAAGCCTGTTAATTAAGTCATCATCAGCCTACTCTAGTCCACTGCTAAAGGGGAGGCCTTTCCCCTCCAGTGCACGCCATTGGGCTCGGTCCTTGGCCTTTCAAGTACTAAGAAACAATTAAAAGTTTCCTCTTTGATTGTCTACGTTGAATGGGCTCTAAAACCACATGACTGATGTGATTTATTCTTTCACATGTATAATTTCATATTATTTAAATCTACAATCATCTATCTACATTTGGCGATTCTATAGTGAAGTTTAAAAAAATAATACGCGGGCTTCGGTAATAATAATAACTACAATACTTATCTTATTCTTACTTACTCTTAATTGTTTATATGTTTTATTCTGTTTTTAATTAATATTTTAGTTATTTTTAGTTTTTTATGTAGTGTAATAGTATATAGTAAATAGTATTTTGTGTAGCATAGTTCTGTTGTCTATGGAAAATGTTGTGTGCAGCTGTTATTAGCACTTGTAGCAGAACCTTGTCATATTCATATCTTTCATATATTGTAATGTTTCATACATTTGCTGTTGCTGTACCTTATTAATAAATAAATAAATAAATCATCAAAACCATTAAAATCATGCCCCACCACAGCGACGACAAGAGCGACTCTCGCGTGTCGCTGGTGCGCACGTTCCAGGACGAGCGCTGGTCGCGCGGGCGCTGCGTCACGTGCGTGGACTGGTCCGCCGCGCACCCCGAGCTCATGCTGGCCGCCTACCACAACAGCGACGACGCGCCCCATGACCCTGACGGCGTCTGTCTGCTGTGGAACACCAAGTTCAAGAAGACCACGCCAGAAGACATCTTCCATTGCCAGTCGCCGGTTATGAGCGCCACTTTTGCTAGGTATGTGGAGATTTAGAGCTCTGACCCCTCTATAGTGCAGATGGTCAGGTCCGGCATAATCCGGCCCCCTTCCCCCGGGACGGCATGGTATCCATGAGGATTTCTCCACGAAAAAAAGGTATGGGCTGATTTACATGACTTTATAAAGAGACTGTCTAAAAACCCAAAATATACACACAATATTTGGTGTTAGGTGGTAAACACATGTGCAGAAGAATTATAAATATTAAAATGTCTTTCTTAGTTTCTAAAGTGCAGATCACGAATATGATACCAAATTTAAAAATTCAAGATGGCCGACATGGGATTTACTAGAAAATTCACATAGGGTTTTTCGTTTCTAGTGGATTATTAGAGACATGAACGTAGTAATCCAAAATAGCGGATATAGTTATTTTAAAATGGTACAAATGTTTGGTTTTCTATACATAAATGTGAGGAGGTCTCGTTTTACTTAATACACTTGGTACTGTGTGCCAGTGCCTTACTATGTCTACTTTTCAAATCAAAAATAAGACCAGTTTATTACATTAGTACTCTAGTACACTAGTATGTACTTCACACTTCCACAAAATACGACAAAATACCACCAGATATATGTCAATGTAAATGAACAAATATAGTCAACAAAAAGTACAATAAATAACGTATTTGGTAGCCGTTTTAACACGTGTCTTCTCGTCCAGGTTCCACCCGAACCTGATCCTGGGCGGCACATACTCCGGCCAGATCGTGCTGTGGGACAACCGCGTGCAGAAGCGTACGCCTATACAACGTACACCGCTCTCTTCTATAGCTCACACTGTAAGTAGATTTACAGGTCATCATCAGCAGCTCATATACCGAGGAGCTCGAGCCTCCCCTAACAACGAGGGGGTCTAGGCCATAGTCCACCACGCGGGCCTAGTGCGGATTGGCGCACTTCACATGCCGTTGATTGTGACATCTCGGGCATGCAGGTTTTCTCACGATGTTTTCCTTCACCGAAACCGTACGGGCCAGGGATTTGAATCTGCACCCTCAAGATCGTGAGTCGATGCGTTCCCAACTGAGCCACCACGGTGGATTTATAGGTCACTTCTTGTCAAATAGAGTAATGTTTTTATCTTCAGCTAGTGCTTTAACCCGCGTACCCGGGAGATCTTCCATTTTCCCGGGATAAAAAGTAGCCTATGTCCATTTTCAGACTATCTGTGTAATTTCATTTAGATTGGTTCAGTAGTAAAAGCGAGACAGAAAAATATTGTGACTTTCTCATTTATAATATTAGTTGGGATTAGTATATATAACCTATAGCCTCGATAAATAGGAATACACTGATAGAATTTTCCAAATAAGGGCAATAATTCTTGAGATTAGCGCGAATAAACTCAAAACGTACTGGACCAATTTTAATAATTATTTTTTCATTAGAAAGCTACATTATCACTGAGTAACATTGGCTATATTTTATCCCTGTATTCCTACGGGAACGGGAACTACGCGGGTAAAACCGCGAGGCAGCTAGTCGCCAATAAAAATGTTGCCGAAACGGGTAAATGACTATAATAAAATGCCCATCCATTCCAGCATCCAGTGTACAGCCTATCAGTGGTGGGCAGTCAGAACGCGCACAACCTGATCTCCGTGTCGACCGACGGGCGCATGTGCTCCTGGTCGCTGGACATGCTCTCCCAGCCGCAGGAGACCCTGGACCTGCAGCACCGCCAGAACAAGGCTGTGGCTGCCACCTCCCTGGCCTTCCCCCATGGAGATGTGAATAATTTTGTGCTGGGCAGCGAGGATGGGAATATATATACCGGTTTGTACTGATTGTTTGTTGTATTCGACCATGAGTAACAAATTTTTCTTAATTTTCATTCCTATTTATAATATTGTTATTGTAAAGTTGAGGAGTTTGTTTATTTTAATGATAGTGCGCATTGAATAGCACATTCAAATTAAAATCTTTTTTATTCAAATAGGCCTCAATAAAGCACTTATGAATAGTCACTATTAAAGCTCGGTTCAGAAAGTTGTTTATCGAGAATATCTATCCTATCAATATTATTAATACCAAAAGGCTGAAAAGATCACTATGAAACTTGGCACAGAGTTCGGGTATATTCTGGAATAGCACATAGCTTACTTTTTATCTTGATAAAATTTAAGATCCTCCGGAATTATCACGGGTGAAACCGCGGAGAGTCACTAATAGGTTATAGAAGGTAAAAAGGGGAAAAAATCGTATTATGATATGCAGCGTGTCAGTCGGTTTATTATCTGCTTAACCTTATACCTAATGTGCGTATATGTCGTGCAGGTTGTCTCTACGGCGCTCGCGCTGGTACAACAGAATGCGTGGAAGCCCACGCCGGCCCAATAACCGGGGTCTCGTGCCACGCTGCCGCTGGACCCCTCGACCTGGCGCACCTCTACCTCACCAGCTCCATGGACTGGAGCGTCAAGCTGTGGAGCCTCAAGGAGACCAAGCCGCTCTACTCCTTCGAGGATAGTGGCTCCTACGTGGTGGACGTGCGCTGGTCACCCACGCATCCGGCCTTGTTCGCCGCAGCAGACGCAGCTGGACGGCTCGACTTGTGGAACCTCAATAGGGACACAGAGGTACCATGCCTGTTCACCCTTTACATCTATATTAATATTATAAGCGAAAACAACTCTGTTTGTCTGTCACGCTAAAACTAATGAACCGATGAAATTTGGTACACAGATAGTCTAGAGTTTTTTTGTCATATCCCTTTTCTTTTTGCAGTACAATCATTCTAATGGATAAAATGTCTACCTTGCACCGACATTGGTTCTTTTCTATTCCTACTGTGTTCACCTTTTTAACCGACTTCAAAAAAGAGGAGGAAGTTCTCAAGTCGTCTGTATTTTTTTTAAACTATGCTGAAATGTAATAACTCCTATTACAACTCCGTTTTTGGCGTACTTATTAATGGTGTTTATTATTAATTAGATTGGTAAAAATTTCAAAAATCACGAACCCAAGAAAATTACACGATCATTTATACAATACAACATCAATCAAAATGATGCTTTGTGAGTTTTTTGTCAATCAAATATATGCGTTATTAGGTGCCAGTAGCGACGGTGCAGGCGGAAGGCGGCGTAGCCTTCAACCGCGTTTCTTGGACCCCCAGCGGGACCCACATCTGCGCCGGGGACGACGCCGGCAAGATCTGGGTCTATGAAGTAGCTGAGGTAATAATAATAAAATATTTATTTATTTAAATACTAGCTGCCTCCCCGCGGTTTTACCCGCGTAGTTCCCGTTCCCGTGGGAATACAGGGATAAAATATAGCCTATGTTACTCGGGGATAATGTAGCTTTCCAAAGGTGAAAGAATTTTTGAAATCGGTCCAGTAGTTTCGGAGCCTATTCATTACAAACAAACAAATCTTTCCTCTTTATAATATTAGTATAGATGTACACACATAGAGACAAAGTTAGTAAGTACAAAAACGAAACACAAGTACAAAGGAACTGCTCATTTCTTAAGAAATTTCTTCCAGCATTTATTTATCCGGAGGAAAAATGGGGAGGCCTTTGCCCTGCAGTGGGACACTACAGGCTCATAATAATAATTTATTTATTCAGCAAAAGTCCTTGTTAAATATAACACAATGGATAGATGCCATACAGTACATTACAGACCTGCTTTGTGAGAGACCTGGTGCCTGTGGTAGGTTTTAAAAAACCTTTGTTACAAGTCACCAGTGCCGAATAAGATAACATACAAAGGTTTTATTTTTTGAAGGGGACTAGAAGTTGTTAGCCTCTGATGGCTGTTACACTTACCCGAGCAATCGGTGAGCGCTGAGGGCTCTCAACCTTGGTAGTTTTAAGCAACTGCACTGAGGGTGTCCCCTGCGGACATTCAACATACGTACGCTTGTTACACAGGTGGATGGATGGATTAAACTGCCTGGTTAAATTTATGGTTAGGGATCCTTTTTTCTGCGATTTTTTCCCCCATTACAAACATTTTTGACTGAATATCTATTGACAGACAGATTGGCTTTGTGGTTAAATGTAATCATATAATATTTATTGGACACACACAGAGATTCACACAATATAAACAAACAAAATAAAGAAAGAAGATAATGAAATAAAGACAATATTGACACTACTGATAACAAAATAGGCATTATGTGAAACAGTGTGGCCTCAGCTCAGGATATGCTGTAGAAGACTATAGCGCTGGTTTTCGGCTGAAGGCGCGTGTCATTCATGGTTAGTGACCCTGACTCTCAAGCCGCCGGTCGTGGGTTCAAATCCCACCCAGGACAAACATTTGTTTGCATAAATATATCTGGATGTAAATATCTATACAGTTATATATTTTAAAAAAGTAATAAAGTAGTATATTATGTAGTATATCAGTTACCATAACACAAGCTCACTTTGAAGCTTACTTTGGAATCCAAATGGCCGTGTGTGAAAAATGTCAATATCAAAAAAATCTGAATTTACGGAAAACCTCTCATGGTTTGTCAATGTTACTGCGTATATCCTTAACATTGCGCCAATTGTTGGTATATGCGGCACATTTTTGGCTATTCGTCAATATATAATTTCAATTTTTACATAGATAATAGTTTATTGTTACACCACATATAAAACATAAAAATAGATGAAACATAAAGACAAGAGGGTTACAATGGGCGGCCTTATTATAGTGATATCTTCCAGGCAACCTAACAGGCAGACATAATGTTGCTCGAAATGGTATCTCATGGTAATCCTCACATGCAGCACGTGTCCCAGCCGCGGCACGACGAGTGGAGCAAGCTGGTGTACACGCTGGGCGAGCTGCGCAACAACCAGGCCGACGACGGCGACCGGCTCGGCCTGCCCCACGGACCTACACACGCACCGCCATCGGGACCTTCTTCACTAACCTCGCTCACTTCGTTAGCTTCCAATCCGCTCAGGTGATTAATCCACACTAACATTATAAATGCGAAAGTAACTCTGTCTGTCTGTTACGCTTTCACGCTAAAACTACTGAACCGATTTTAAAGAAATTTGGTACACAGATAATCCAGAGCCTGAGAGAGGACATAGGCTACTTTTTATCCCGGGAAAATTGAAGATCCCCCGGGAACGCGGGCGAAGCCGCGGGGAGCCACTATATCGGATAAAAATGTTCTCTAACTAGTGAGTCCTTCACCCCCAGCAACGCCGGATTGTAGGAGGTAGGGCGCAACGGACTCGTCCGTTCCCAATTTGGAGCAATCAGACTGCGGCAGTACCTCCTACCTACTTTACAGAAGACCTATCAAAAAAGACTCTAAAAATAGTCTCCGAGTCGGATGGTTGGTTTTGATAACAAAAACCTGTAATAAACTCAACAACACACACTCATACACATGTCCCACCACAAATAATAAAAAAATCTTGTCAAAACAGTCTTATTAAATTGTAGCAACTTAGTAGCAAGCGTTGAACTGCATATGTCTTTCAAGTTTTGAAAGAACCTGAATCTTATATAAATTTAGTTATTAATTACTATTGAAATAAGTTAAGGACTCATAGTTTCCTTAACTGTTTTACAAATTATGTGGTTAATATAACTAATCTCGCATATATTTTCCAGGTAACTCCTCTATCGGCGCCCGCTCTCCGTGTCGAGAGATCCAACGCGATCGGGAGTAAGGAAAAACTTATTTTGAACTCTCCCCATCTACACATAAGGTTGAGGTTCCATCGTTTACTACTGAACTTGGCATGCACTGTGAATACTACTCTGTTTATGTATACTGAAAGTGCAAATTCGCTTGTTAAACTGGAACCTTTGACTTGTGTACCACAATATTCGTGAACAGCCTGTACATGAATATAGGTTGTTCATAAATTAATACATGGAAATTAATTTTTATTTTAAATTGATTAAGAATTTGGTACGCCATATTTGTTGTATTTAAATCTGCGTGAATCAACTCGATTATCTATTACGTATCGTGTAATAGGAGTTAATAGGGTTTAATTCACATTTACAACATAATTATGAAATTTACGTGGGGAAAATGGACTCTATGGTCAAGAAACTAAGATTTTAATTCCACTGATGAAATCTTGTCACTAATATGGGATATTAAATAAACAAACATAAATATGTGTAGCAAATTCTGTATTCAACCTTATAGGATTTGAAAAGTTATGCTAATATAAATAGAAGCTATATTCCGATGTATTAAGCATACATCGCCTTTTTACAAGAACAACGTGACATCTCATAAACACGCTTTTTTTATAATTGATATTTAAAACCGCGATATCGAATTTTATTTTCTACAAAAACACGGCATTTTATAATTGTTTTCCGACTGTGAAATTATCAATAGTTTAGAATTTATCAACGCTTAAATGTTTAAAATTACTCTTCTGCAAAGTTGTGGTTTAAAAATATCACTTTGTTCCTGTAAAGAAGCGACATGAGAAAAGGCATGTTTGTCTAATGAACGAGACGCATAAGGGAACTGAAAAAGTTTATTTTGATACGAAATTGTTGGCAATGTATATTACGATAATGTAAGGCAGACTGAACTGTTGAGAGAAGGGTGTTTGTTTGAAAATAGTATTGAAATTAATGAAGTACCAAGAATCCTAAATATTCTACACTAGCCGCCTCCGCGCGGTTTTACCCCCGTAGTTCCCGTTCCCGTGGGAATACAGGGATAAAATATAGCCAATGTTACTCAGTGATAATGTAGCTTTCTAATGAAAAACGAATTATTAAAATCGGTCCAGTACTTTTTGAGTTTATTCGTTACATACAAATCTTTCCTCTTTATAATATTAGTGTAGATTGAAAAGAAATGTTCAATACACCGCTTAAAACATAGTCTACACAACTACAAAAGAATTGTCTTTCATAGGTTCTTGTATTAAAATCTCCCATGATATTAGTGTTATAGTAAATATTATGTATATTACTTTGAATAAAGACTATATTCGATGTATGTATATTTAGAGATATTATCATTGCAGCTGGTCTTTTAGACGTGACAAAAGATAAAGTTTACATAAACTTTTTGTTATTATTTGATGAATGTGATATCTGCCTATTAAGGTGCAAGACATTATTGGATGTTATATATATATTTAACATGTAACCTTTATCTTTTGTCAATCTTAGAATTACTCCACTTAAGTCCTCAATTTTGCACTAAATATGAACAATAAAAAGAAGTTTATCAAATAGTTATAGTTATCAAAGATGTAATAATTATCACGGCTAAGTTTAGTTTAAAATTATTTAACTCATATTCTCTATATTTATAAAATACAAGTTTTAGAATATCGACGTAAAGCTGGTACTTATTTATGCTTATTGTAACAGTTAAAAATAAACAATTGCTTATAATGTTAGATGTTTTTTTAAACGGTAAATACCTATTTCCTATATTTATGTAAGTACATAATTAAATAGAAAGACAGACAAGTCTTGATATAATTTAAAATTATATATAATTTTCATAGTTTACGATACTGCATATCAATGTCAACAACATTATTATATATTTATAAAGTAACAGGTGGAAAAATTGCTTTAAAACCACATTAACTTGCAATATTACTTGTAAGAAAAAATTATTGTTGAACAGTTGCTCAGTAGTGTTGGGACCAATATTTTTTATCGATATTTTACTTTAACATATATGTTTTAAATAACAAAATGTGTCAAACTCATTCAGTCAAGTAGATCTTTCCATCTCATCGTTCATGATATACTGCAAATACTTATAATAAAGACTCAAGTTGACTGAAGTCAGGTTATTTATGTAGTACTAGTGGCTCCCCGCGGTTTCACCCGCGTTCCCGGGATAAAAAGTAGCCTATGTGTTATTCCAGAACATATTCTAGCTCTGTGCCAAATTTCAAGCAGATCCCTTCAGCCGTTGGAGCGTGAAAGAGTAACAAACATCCATACATACATCCATACTTACAAACTTTCGCATTTATAATATTAGTAGGATAATTCAGTATAGGAAAATAAACATCGACATAATGTAAAGCACTATAATTAGGATCTAATTGGCAATGTTTACTCACTATTTATTATGCTTCAAGGATAACGCCCTATTGTCTATACTTATGCACCCTTATAAAGTCTTAGGCTGGACTAAATAAATTCATTAAAGTAATATATTTTTACCGAATAATGAAAAGTCTTGTAACAATGAACGATTCCCAAGAAAATTACAAAACAAACGAGACGATGAAATTTTTCGACAAAATTAACACGATATTGTACCTTTGCGGATTAAAAGACTTTTGGATAGAAAAAGTGAAGCTACCCGAAAGATTTGTAAAGATTTACGATGTCTTTTCGAATGTTATACACGTTTTGATGTGGGCTTTTTCTTTTTTGCAACTTCTTGGCTTTATAACACAAAAAGACTTGACGCCGAAGCAGAACTCGGATAGGCTCGTGTTAGGATTGGCCAAGCCATGCACTCATGTTTATTGCTTCATTCTCATATACCACAGGGTAGAAGTACGAAGTATTTTATGCAACCTGGCCGTATCTCTAAAACAACTGTACAATGATAAAGAAATTGAACGGCAAATGATAAAAAATCTCGTAATCTATGCGCTGGTGTATTTTTGGACCGGTGTTGCGGTATTAACATTGTATGGTGTAAATGGAATGATTCAGAAAGTTCTTTATGGTAAATACTTAATCGTCATAAACCCACTTTGCTTCCAAATTTAGGTTCTCTTAGTATCAAATTTCTTAAAAATCGGTCCAGTGGTTTAGATGTGAAAGCGTAACAGATAGACAGAGTTACTTTCGAAGCAAATGCTACTTCTCGTTGTGTTAATGATGTTTATCTATTTTAAAGTATTTGTAAAGGTCTATTTGAATAAAAAAAAGTTTTCATTTGATTTGAACAAAGACTGTCTGATTTTTATCGAACTTAGGACAATCTTGAATCTAGATAAAAAGTGGCTGCATAACCTAGTTGTAGTACCTAAATCTCTCAACACATATCTGTAAACCTTACTTCTACTCTAGGAGGTCCCTTCGTAACACTAATAACGGGGTGGCCAGACCTCAAGGACGCAAGTCGAACAGCTGAGATAGCCAGGATCCTAATCTACTTGTTTTGGTGGGTCTCCTACTTCAGAGCCCCTGTCTCGTTCTTACTACTGCTTATTATATTCGTCGGATTGATCCATCAGTACAAGAATCTTCAGAGTTATTTTTATAGTCTCGAAAAGATCTTTCAAGACAATTCGAGTCATTTGGACCATGTGAATAGATATGAGGAAGCTCTTAAGCTCGGGATCAAGATGCATTGTAATACTTTAAGGTGAGTGGTTCAAATCAAAGCACGCTTCATCACTACATAGTATAAAACAAAGTCGCTTTCTCTGTCCCTATGAGTATATCCTTATGTATGCTTAAATCTTCAAAACTACGCAACGGATTTTGATGCGGGTTTTTTTAATAGAGTGATTGAAGAGGAAGGTTTTTTATACAACACATGCATAATATGTTAGAGAAACACTGTCAATTTTGTAGGTTTCTAATGTGATGTACCTATAAGCATTGCACCCGTGCGAAGCCGGGGCGGGTCGCTTGTTTGCTTTTTCTAAATAGCTGTTTTTTAACCAGATGTATCGATCGGTGCCAGCGCGTCTGCAGAGTAATATTCAGCGCGCAGGTTGTGTTGACTTTCACGCTCCTTATCTCATTAATGTCAGAGTTGATGGTAAGTATTTAGCGGATACATATCTTGATATACCTATGCATTAACTAGCTTCCACTTCGCGTTTCACCGGAGACCGCTAACTTTTCCAGAGATAAATAAATAAATAATAAATAAAAAGGAGCCTATGTCGTTTCCCAGTCTCTGTATCTGTACCAAATTTCATATCGGTTTAGTGGTTTAAATACATAGGTACATATTATAGATATTTACATCCAGACACAGAACAAACAGACATATTCATGCATACAAATGTTGGTCCTGGGTGGGATTCGAACATACGACCCGCGGCTTGAAAGTCAGGATTACTAACCACAAAGTCAACCGGGCTGTCAGTTACAATATTATTACATAGGGATAATTATGTTAATGGTGTCTTGTCAGAAACCCGAACGCAATGCTGCAGCTTTGTCATCCCAACTGCCCATGGCTTCAGCTGGAATGCTCATCACAGGATACTTTATGTGGAACGCTGGTGATATCACAGTGGAGGTGAGATTTGTAGACATCATAGAAAATGAGGTATAATTTGGGCCATTTTTCACGCATGGCCAACCTGATTCCAAACTAAGCAGGACTCCAGGCACAAAATAAATAGACAGGTTCATGCATACAAGTGACTGTTCTTAATGGATTTTTAAGACCGTTTTAAGCTTGCCTATTCTGTAGTTATCATTGGAATTCCAACTGTAAGCTACATGGAAATAAATACATTTTCAGGCGTCTAAGCTGCCAGAAGCGATATACGGCTCCGGATGGCATAATTGCGACAGACAATCGGTACGCATCAGGAAACTTGTGGTCTTCGCTATGGCGCAAGCGCAGGTTACTAGTTTACATATTTTAAAAAAATGTTTGGTCGAAAATTTACGGCAGATTCTGTATAAATTTAAAAAATAACAGGAAGTATATGGGCCTAATAAAAAAAAAATGGTATATAAAATTTCAACGGATTTGAAGCAAGAGTTTCATCCTTAGGAAATTAAACAATGATGCTAAATAAATATCCTGGGAAGAAGCTAAATCATATCTGGATTTATCAAAGATAGATCGAAAATTATGTTCTTGTGGTACTATAGAATAAGAATTAAAATTCTTTATATAATTTTCAGCAACCTGTGGTACTGAAAGCTTTTGGATTTATTGAGCTTTCCTACAATTCCTTTTTTACGGTAATACATCTCTTTTACTTTTTAATACTTATGAAGACCCCTCGAATACACTACATCTACTATTCTAAAACATTTTGTTTAATACAACAAGTAAAATGAAGTCATTATTTACAAAGCAATTTTGTTTGCAAGGAAATACCTGTCTTCATCGTTTTTACAGGGTAATGATGATAAAATTGTCTCTAACTTTTCACTTTTGTTTCAGATAATAAAAACTGCCTATTCAGTATTTTCAGTTTTCTATTGATATAAAAAATACTACATCTTTTTGCAATTTATAGGCACATTTCAGATTTGTACTTAATAAATGTCATAATGCTTACTCAATATAGTCTAAGATACGTAGAAGATTGACCTTCACCGATCGAGTATCCGAATGAAATGGATTTTTTATGAAATAAAATATGTTGACAAAAGTAACGTTAATTAGTTGCCTAAAAAAATCTGTTCAAGGCTATGTTGAATTAACAATTGAATATTTTTTTTTTTTGATATCTTCACCGATGTTGTATCCGAATGAATTTAACACTAATCGAAAGTATAAAGCCTATAGAATATGCAAGTATATCGTTGCTTATGTTTTTTCGTTCAAGACTTTACGGTTGCCAGGTTTAAATAGGTGTTTCGGAAATGATATCTTCACCGATCGAGTATCCTATTCAATTATACATCAAAATAAAGCTTATACTTTTTGCGAAACGATGGTATACGGTTGCTTACGAAAATCCGTTCAAGAGTCATTGTTGCCAGGCTTTTAAAATTATAAATTATAGCTGCCTCCCCGCGGTTTTACCCGCGTAGTTCCCGTTCCCGTGGGAATACAGGGATAAAATATAGCCTATGTTACTCGGGGATAATGTAGCTTTCCAAAGGTGAAAGAATTTTTGAAATCGGTCCAGTAGTTTCGGAGCCTATTCATTACAAACAAACAAACAAACAAATCTTTCCTCTTTATAATATTAGTATAGATAAAGCGTATGAAAATGTGCGAGAAGTGTGGAGGCTAGTGAACAACTTTTGTAAACAATCTATTTTTTGAACAATAAAGTATATTATTATTAGAAGGACAGTCTATCCATTCAATTCAGTGCGATAGAAGGAGACGTAGCGCAGGAGCTGCTCCCTCAACGTCAACCGTTTGAAATTTGGTGAGAGAAAGAGTCTATGCGTACCTACTATCAAATGCGACAGAAAAGGACACAGCATAGCAACTAGGCCCAACTCTTGAGACTTATCGCGGAGAGCGCGCTTTCGCTGTGCGGTAACGGTAAAATGTTAGTAAATACCTACCAACCGTTATTTTGAACATTGAAACCACTTCTTGCTATTCTTATCTCGTAATAAGTCTCGTGCAACGGAGTAAACATTCATACAGTGTATTATTGTTTCCTTTTATTTGTGAATTTGATTTAAAAATGGTAAAAAAGTGCTTCTTGTGTAACTCGAAAGAGCCTGTTCTTGACTTTGACGATAAAACTTTTAAAAACTGTTTGTCAAAGTTATCATTTCGAAAAATCAAAAACTTTAAATACGGAGATGTGGATATGACAAATATTCTGCAAGATTCAATTGGATACCATTCGCAGTGTTATAAAAATGTGACAGTTTTGAAAAAAGTGTATAACGAACAATATAATAATTTCATTGCAGAGCAAGAAGTAAGTAGTACATTATATATAATTTTCCCAATTATCGTCTTAAAAAAAAACTATTTTTTTTTGTAAAATACTTACTGAAGTTTGTAGAACTTTGCATGTTCTTTTTAACCAAAAAAAATATAATTAAATTATATTTAAATGTACAACCTTTTAAGGCGTCACAACATGAGCTATGAGCTATATATTTAAAAAAAAATAAAAAACATTATTATTCAACCAATACAATTAATTTAGCAGCTAAATTGTCCTTCTTCTGCAAATGAAGGACATGCAAAATGTACGTACGTTTGTGGGGGGGAATCATCTACCCCTATTGACAGCGAAGAGACAGCTGGTGTTGGTGTCATAGCTTCACTTTCTATTATTAATAGTTATTAATAGTCTAGTATACATTAAATAAATATATAATTTTGATAATAAATTTACATCATTGATCTTACAATAGTTATTCATGAAATTTCCGATAGTTATTGAAAGTGGCAAATATCTGACAATTTCTTGGATTCTTTTTTAGACAAATAAATATTTTAAGGATCAATAAATTATATAGAATTAGGTAATTAAAAAAAAATATAAGTCCAAATTTTGGTAGCATTACTTTAAATTATATTTTTTTTGGTTAAAAAGAACATGCAAAGTTCTACAAACTTCAGTAAGTATTTTACAAAAAAATATAGGTTTTTTTTAAGACGATAATTGGGAAAATTATATATAATGTACCTACTACTTACTTCTTGCTCTGCAATGAAATTATTATATTGTTCGTTATACACTTTTTTCAAAACTGTCACATTTTTATAACACTGCGAATGGTATCCAATTGAATCTTGCAGAATATTTGTCATATACACATCTCCGTATTTAAAGTTTTTGATTTTTCGAAATGATAACTTTGACAAACAGTTTTTAAAAGTTTTATCGTCAAAGTCAAGAACAGGCTCTTTCGAGTTACACAAGAAGCACTTTTTTACCATTTTTAAATCAAATTCACAAATAAAAGGAAACAATAATACACTGTATGAATGTTTACTCCGTTGCACGAGACTTATTACGAGATAAGAATAGCAAGAAGTGGTTTCAATGTTCAAAATAACGGTTGGTAGGTATTTACTAACATTTTACCGTTACCGCACAGCGAAAGCGCGCTCTCCGCGATAAGTCTCAAGAGTTGGGCCTAGTTGCTATGCTGTGTCCTTTTCTGTCGCATTTGATAGTAGGTACGCATAGACTCTTTCTCTCACCAAATTTCAAACGGTTGACGTTGAGGGAGCAGCTCCTGCGCTACGTCTCCTTCTATCGCACTGAATTGAATGGATAGACTGTCCTTCTAATAATAATATACTTTATTGTTCAAAAAATAGATTGTTTACAAAAGTTGTTCACTAGCCTCCACACTTCTCGCACATTTTCATACGCTTTATCTATACTAATATTATAAAGAGGAAAGATTTGTTTGTTTGTTTGTTTGTAATGAATAGGCTCCGAAACTACTGGACCGATTTCAAAAATTCTTTCACCTTTGGAAAGCTACATTATCCCCGAGTAACATAGGCTATATTTTATCCCTGTATTCCCACGGGAACGGGAACTACGCGGGTAAAACCGCGGGGAGGCAGCTATAATTTATAATTTTAAAAGCCTGGCAACAATGACTCTTGAACGGATTTTCGTAAGCAACCGTATACCATCGTTTCGCAAAAAGTATAAGCTTTATTTTGATGTATAATTGAATAGGATACTCGATCGGTGAAGATATCATTTCCGAAACACCTATTTAAACCTGGCAACCGTAAAGTCTTGAACGAAAAAACATAAGCAACGATATACTTGCATATTCTATAGGCTTTATACTTTCGATTAGTGTTAAATTCATTCGGATACAACATCGGTGAAGATATCGAAAAAAAAAAAAAAACGGCCAAGTGCGAGTCGGACTCGCGCACCGAGGGTTCCGTACAAACCTGCAAGGTTTACAAAGTTCGTTCATTACGACAATCGAGTCATAACTATGGTGAGGAAAAAAGTAATAAGTCTATATTTATTAAAAAATATATATTTTGTAATGTAACTAAAAATTTAAGGTTTTCGGAATTTTTCCTTTATGTGTGCTATAAAACATTGCGTCATGCCAAATTTCAAGATTTTAGGTCGACTGGAAGTACCCTTTAGGTTTTGATTCCCTTGCGAGTACTTGCGAGTTTCAAAATATGCAGCTTAAATTGCTGTTTCTTTTGATTGCGTTGACATAGAAGTTTGATTTTGTTACAGCTTAAAGGTATTATAGACCTGAGTATTTGGTATGAATTTCAATTTAATACCTCTACGCGTTTATGAGGAAATGGGTAGTAAGTTTAAAATTATTAAAAAAATATATATTATGTGATGCAACAAAAAATTTATGGTTTTCGTAATTTTTCCTTTATCTATGCTATAAGACGTTGCTTCGTACCAAATTTCAAGATTCTGAGTTCACGGGAAGCACCCTGTAGGTTTTGATTCCCTTGCAAGTGTCGAAAATTTGCGGCATAAACGGCTGTATCTTTTGATTGCGTTGGCTTAGAAGTTTGATTTTTTCACAGCTTCAAGGGACAGTAGACCTGAGTAATTGATATAAATTTCAGCTTCATACCTCCACGCGTTCCTGAGAAAAAGGGTCTTGACAGACGGACGGACGGACAGACGGACAACAAAGTGATCCTATAAGGGTTCCGTTTTTTCCTTTTGAGGTACGGAACCCTAAAAATATTCAATTGTTAATTCAACATAGCCTTGAACAGATTTTTTTAGGCAACTAATTAACGTTACTTTTGTCAACATATTTTATTTCATAAAAAATCCATTTCATTCGGATACTCGATCGGTGAAGGTCAATCTTCTACGTATCCCGTACTAATAATAGTGCACTGATTTATTAAGCCGAATTAAATATCATTTTAAACTGAAACCATGACTGATTATTAAGTTCTCCTCTTCATACAATTGAGTTTATTAATATAATGATAACTGCAAAAGCAACCTTCGGAACTGAGCATTAGAGTTGAGATTTGATAAGCTAGTGAAGCCCTATTTGAATGCATAAATCTTTCATTTCAACTAATAGAAAGGACATACCCCAAACAATACCTCTATGCCCCAAACAGGATAAAATAAAAGACAATAATAACAAATAAATATAATTTTATTCAGGAACAAATGGTATGACTAGTTTACCTTTAGCTAAATTAACTTCCTCCCAACAGTTGCATGTTAATGTCTTTCTATCCATAATGTCTGTGTATAGTTTACCGTCTAGGTGATCTATCTCGTGCTGTGCTATCCTCGCAGACCAGTCCTTGAATGTTTTTGATATGGCATCTCCATCAGCATTTAGTCCTAAAAAGAAAAAACCTTCATGAATATGTTATAGGTATTTTATAAACTGGATGTTTCACAGATAGGAAGGTAGTGCTGTTTTGTCAAAAGATAAACATTAAATTATATAAGACATCCAAATATTGGTTTATATGCTGCAATGTTGTATTCAAAGAATAATGTGTATATTACATTATATTAGTTGTCAGCTTGTCTCTCTATTCTGAAGATAGCCCTGTCCCATATATACTTGCAGACAAACTCTTCAGCTTTATAATATTGGTATAGATGTAGACAGGGCTGTAGCTAGCTAGAGTTGAATTTGAACCTGACCTACCTGGTCAGGTTTGATTACTGGTAGGGTGAAAGTAAATTATGATGTTTGCCCCACAATGCCCTAGCTATGGCCGTGGATGTAGAGCATAAATAATATACACACATAACATAAATTTTATTCAAAACTCAAAACCAAAATACACACCTGTTACTTCAACAGATTTGTACCGTGGAACATCAGCTGTGTAACCCTGAACACTTTCACAACCTTCATTGTGTACCACTTTCTGGTAATCAATCACCTTCATCTTGGGATTTATGAATACCTGTAAATAACAGTTTTTAATAAAGTTTGTACTTAAATTTATGTAAACGGCTCTAAAGATTTATTTTTGGGCATCAGTTTTTTTCCCTTTATTTTTAGCAATCTGATATAGTGAAATGGTGTCTCAGGTGACTTCAGGCGTAAAGCATGTGTAAACAATAAAGGTGAAGTTAGTCAAAATAATAGTGGTAGTGTAGTAGATCCTTAGGGTTAACTTTGAGAAGACTATGATTATGGCGGCAATTTAATTAATATCCTTAAGTAGGTATATTTTAGAGTACTTACTCACAGTAAACGGTACGACTTCCATACCCCTCGATTTGACCATGTCCGAGTGAATACCAGAAACTTGTTTCTTAGTGTACTGCATGACAAATATCCTCATATTTACGCCAATCTGAGGAGCAGACATTCCAAGGCTCCCGTACCTGTTTATGACATACTGAAGCTTCTTTATCACCGTTTGGACTTCATTTGCTTTTATTTTATCGTGCGGCACTGGTTCAGAGACTTTACGTAATGTTGGGTCTCCAATTTGTACGACGTGAGCGAAAGGCGGTGCAGTTTTACCGTGCCCCGGACCTAGTCTGGCGTACCAGTTAAGTATTTTTCTTGTTATGCCCATTATCTATGTAATCACTATATGTTATAATAAAGATTTTTTTTCAAGAAATTGATTAGGAATTGAGGTTATGTTACTTATGTTATGACAGATACAGATAGTGAATACCTTTATTACCCATTGCGTTTATCGGTGACATATCGATAAATATCGGCAACAATAGAATTTATTGGCTGCTAAATTAATCATATTTGGTAACTACCTTCTTTTAACTTCTTCTTCTTTTCTTATTTTAATGGCACCAGGTGTGTTAATATACACAATTCTGCCAGTGGCAGAGTGTTTGAGAATAAACGATGGAGATTGTACGGTGAAATTATCTCTATTTTTGAAGTATTGTTGTACCGAATGTTAAGATAATATAAATATAGAAACAATAACAGTATATTTTTTTTTACCGCATCGATTTATTTATTTATTGCTAACATAATTTTACTTTGGTAAGTAAGTAAATTTAATGAATTATGGATTTGATGCTGCTCAGTCATGTTCCCGTTTTTTAAATATTCATAGCTCTCGACTTTATTAAATGGCACTGTATGAGTAATAAACCATTAGTATATCGATAATTTAAACGATTTCAATTTGGGACTTCTATTATCAGCTGTTGACTTTTTATTGTATTTTAGAAAAGACATGAAGTATAGGGAAGAAAGAACAAAACTAAAACAAGAAAATTTTAATAAATATATGCTAATGAAAGAGCAGCAGCATAGAGAAAAGATGGAAATTTTGCAGAGATAGACATAAGGAACTATAAAAAACACAGTTAATTATTATTGTTGTTACATACAACAACTGCTAAATTGCCATCATTTTTCTATACAGGCCTGCTCTTTCATTAGTATTATATTGATTAAAAATATTCCCGTTTCCCATATTAGCATTTATTAATAATTAGGAAGAGAATATGACCCTGGAGTGCAAGTGTGGCACCATATGTTATGTCTGATTAATCTGTGATCTGAAATTATTGTTAATAGAAACTATTTTATTATTATAAGTATTGAATATCATTTACTTACCTATCCCAAAGATAACAAGATACCTTTTCATATATTTTAAATACTTGAATATGAGTACTTAATTAAAACAGCAAATTAGCTACTTGGCATGTAGATCTTGCATACTTTACATACAATACAGTGGGCCGAACACTTTAGTCTTGCCAAAAATTTATTCCACATTCTCGCATCCAGTTACATTATGTAAAATTTAAGTTTTAAATAAATATAAAACTAACTTATGTGTATGTTATAGGATGTTAAAACTACAAAATATACAATAATTAAATCAATATTTATTGATTAATATTACACTGTCCTTATTAATTTATATTATTGGTCAATGTTTATCGCATGTGCATTCCCTGTCCCTGTCACTGTCCCGTCAAAGCCGTCGTTAATAAGGCACCCTCTTCGCACCACCCGTAAATGCTCTTCAATAGGTACCATATCTTTCTGCAGTATATAAATATTATGCAGTACTGCTAAAGCTAGTATGTATTCAGGTATTATTTACAAAAAATACAGAAGTGCCAAGCCGTTGCCGTTGATCTTCCATTTTCAAATAATATCTTTATGCAATAGTATTCGCTGTATTAGTTATAAAAGAAAGGTAATTATTAGACTAGACCGGTGCAAGTGTGAAGTGATTTTGTTTTGACGTTTGACGTTAAGGTTGTGAGCCGTGTGAGCGCGATCACAAGCGTTCCGTATTGTTGACGGCTCTAAGCTGTCATAGTCGTGATATCTAAATTGGAACGCCAATTATCGACGTTCGCGCTTTGAGCGATGACAGTGTAATTCGGAAAGCGGCCTAAGCCGGGCGAGCCGGTTTTTGGGTAGCTTTTTCGTCAACTTTTAATTTAATTTTCTTTTCACTTGTTTTGTTATTTTCATAAAAAAATTGTTGATCCCATGGGCTGGTAAAAATTAAAAATCGCATCGCGCACGAAATCGTATTAATTAATAGAGATCCTCTTTGATTGAGATCTTGAATTTTGTTCCTGATAACGCTATATTTTGTCGTTAAAAGTAAGTAATTACGCAATTTGTACATGCCTTTACCATATTTATTTTATGTTTTCATAATAAATAACCTTATTCTTACTTAACAATGTGTTTCTAATCATGATTTAAAATTTGTAATTAGAATTGCTAATACGTAGCTACAATGGTATGCAAATATATTTTTAACAATACTGCTACTGATTTTATCATATAAAATGTTAAGTAAATATTGTATAGCTAACCTAATGCCACTCTTTGAACAAGCTTATCACTGGATTGCTGGTCAAAGATCAAATAATAGTTTCAAATGATATAAACATTTTATTCTTATGAATGTCAAGTGAATGTGCAGTGGAAACAATAATACATGGAAGTTTGCAGCAGTGTCTTGGACTTAAAGTAGTTTTTGAAAAAAAAAAAAACTTGTCTGTCAGAATTAGAGGCCATTTTAAGAGTTTTTGTAATAGTTCATTTATTGTAATTATATATTCAAAGTTAAATTAAAATAAATATTGTGCTTTAGTAAAGTATTAATGAAGCTTAGGTATTATGCTGGTATGATATTAGATCTCAAGTTTCTAAAATGTATATGTATGTAAAATGTATACCTATATATTTCTTAGTTCTTTTTGGGTGGTATAAATATATGAGTAAATTGTGGTAAATAGATAACTGATAAATTACTATGTTATTGGCCAACTTTTTTTATACCTTAATTTCAATGCAGTGTTTAATTCTCTAGAATTATTAATTATGAACAGTGCTATTTGTTGAATCTTATAAAATTATCATATATCAATAACACAAAACAGGTAACGATATCAAATACTGACCACAAAATTTTTCTTTCAGATGTTTAAACTAGGAATTAATGTAACTAGAAAATCCTCCATATTAATCAAACGAACAATGTCTTCTGAACCTGATGTATTATTTGAGACATTAAACAATGCGGGAGTACTCACTCTGAACAGGCCAAAAGCTTTAAATTCCTTGAACACATCTATGGTAACAAAAATGCTGCCACAACTCCAAGAATGGGAGAACAGCAAAGCCATGGTTATCGTTAAAGGGGCCGGAGAGAAGGCTTTCTGTGCCGGCGGAGATGTTAAACTCGCTATTGACAAAGTTGAAGGCCCCAGGTTTTTCTTTGCAGAGTACAATGTAAATTATCTTATTGGAAAGTATAAGATTCCTTACATTGCACTTATTGATGGAATAACCATGGGAGGTGGCTTAGGAATGTCCGTACATGGAAGGTACCGAGTGGCGACAGAGAAAACCATGATTGCTATGCCTGAGACGAAGATTGGTCTATTTCCTGATGTTGGTGGCTCATACTTCTTGCCCAGGCTACAAGTTAACTTGGGATTGTATTTGGGATTAACAGGTATGTTAATAAATTACTCATGTTATATGTTAGTATTCCTACAGGGTGGATGCTACTAAAGCTTGATAAAAGATAATTCACTGTACGAAGTATTTTAGATATGATACATTTTAGAATTAAACATCCTGAGACCTTCCTTCAATATCTTCACCAATATCTAAAAAATGAAGTAGAGCTTTTATTACAAACAGATACCACATATAAGTACTTTAAATATTAATAGCCAACTCAAACATTGACATACTCCAAAGGTTCCAATCAAAAATGCTTAGGATTATAACTAATGCACCATGGTACTTGACTAATGATAACTTACATTGGGACTTAAAAATACCAAAGGTGAAAGAACAAATTACTCAAGCAGTCAGTGCCTACAGGAATAGGATTACTACTCACCCTAATAAACTGGCATCAAACTTAATGCAAGCCAAGACATTCAGGAGGCTTAAAAGACAAACCCCACAAGACCTGTTGCTATGACAACTGACACACCATAAAACGGATTGATGACGATGTGGATGCACCACTGGGCGCATACCAAGCACGACTAAATCAGAAGCTTAATACAAACGATGCTGAATGTCAGTAAATTGACAGATTGCATCAAATAAATTAATAAAAAAAAAAAAAAATAATAATAATATTAATGTTAAGACACTATTAATGTGAAGCACTATTAGAAATAAATAAGACTATCTTCATTAAATTCAAGACAGCTCACTTTTATAGATTCTGGCCCACAAGACAGGTATTTAACTTATTTGCTTTCAGGTGACAGATTAAAAGGAAAAGACGTAGTCAAATCTGGAATAGCAACACACTATGTATCAAGCAAACGTCTTTATGAGTTGGAAACTCTTCTATCCCGTTGTACCAGTGACATGGAGATCAGCTCACTGTTAAACAAGTTCAATGAACCCCCCGAGGAGTTCACCCTGGCTCCTCATATCAAACACATCAATTATTGCTTTGCTGCATCAACGATTGAAGAGATAATTGAAAGGCTAGAGAAAGTTAATAATGATTGGTCTGTGAAGACCTTAAAGGTTAGTACTTGAAGGTGAATATTCTTTAAAAAAATTGGCATATATAAGCCAAAATTCTTTGCTGTTCAATGTAAGCATTGCAACTAATATTATAAATGCGAAAGTAACTCTGTTTGTCTAGCTTTCACCCTAAAACTACTGAACCGATTTAAATTTGGTACACAGATAGTCTGAGAAAGGACATAGTCTACTTTTTATCCCGGGAAAATGGTAGATCTCCGGGGTACGCGAGGAGCCACTAGTAATTTATTAGACAGTAATACAACCCGTTACATTTCAGACCCTTAGCCAGATGTGCCCGGGGTCCCTGAAGATCACCCTACGAGCCCTGCAGCGCGGGGCTCAGCTGGAACTAGGCCAGTGCCTGCAGATGGAGTACCGCCTCGCCTGCCGAGCCACCGAGGGGCATGACTTCCCTGAAGGTATGGACTCGCGCCTTAACATTATACCGATATATGATACCTTAATTTGCAAACCTAGGAAGTCCACTTTTATTTTCATTTTAATTTTGATCCCGGACGAAAATAGATGTCATCTAGATCAAAATTAAATTTACAAGAAAGTGGAGTTATTAGATTTGCAAATTAAGCTATCGAATTATAGAATTTTAGTGACAATTAAAATCATTATCAGAGTATTTTTTTTAATAGAAATGAAAACTTAAAACTATGAGCCACTTGCTATGCTACTATAACAGTGGTCCTAATTTTTTTTTTATCAACTACCCCAGATTTTACTTTAGCAAAAATGGCCTAACGTGTCTATTGAAAATTTTACTCTATACCTATTAATTTTGTAACCTTGACTTTTACCTTGATTTTTATTTACCCTTTAGTTTTATTTTCTATCTTTTGTCATAGTTTTTAACCGACTTCTAAAAGAAGGAGTCAACTCTCCATTTTTTATGTATTGACACTTTTTTTTTTTTTTTTTTATTATGTTGTACTCGTTATAAAACGGGTACTCATACAATTACAATCTAGACCTTAAGGCTAATAAGTAATTTAAATTTAACTTAATTTGCTAACATTTACTTCTTAAGAATGAGTCCATTGACACTTTTCTTATAGTCTCTATTGTAAATTGAAAGACACTCTGTTCTTGTGTTCTTTATGCGTAGCACTCACTGCACTTCTTTACACTAACTACACTAAACTAACTCAAAAGGTTTAGTTCTTTTTAGTCTTCTCACTATGTCCGTGTTGTCTAGTAGCTGGATTGCCTCGACGTTCACATGATGAAGGAGCCTTTGTTCGTGTGCTTCGGCGTATTTTTGTATAACGCCAGTTACAAGATCCACTCCAAGGTCTCGGTGGATGTCTTCATTTCTGACGTACCAGGGAGCATTTACTATAGTCCGAAGTACCTTATTTTGGAATCTTTGTATGATTTCAACGTTAGTCCGTTTTGTACATCCCCAGAGTTGAATGCCGTACGTCCATACAGGCATGAGTACTTGTTTGTATAAAAGTACTTTGTTATACACTGACATGGTAGAATGTCTACCAAGTAGCCAGTACATATTTTTATAACGTAGGTCTAACGCCTGTCGTTTCTTTTTGACATGAGCCTTCCAGCGGAGTTTTGCATCTAACGTCATACCCAAGTATTTTGCCGTATTTTCGTATGGTATTGCGCGATTGTTGATATATACTGGTGTATAATTAGGTCTTTGGTTTGTGAAATCGATATGTGTCGATTTTGATTCGTTTAGTTTAATTTTCCATTTTTTTGTCCAGTCGGTGATAGCATTGACGGCCATTTGCACCTTCTCTACTGCTTCCTTGTGACAGACACCTGTGGCCATAATCGCCGTGTCGTCTGCAAAAGTAGCAATGACGCTATTATTTGTTTCAGGGATATCGCAGGTGAACAAAAGGTACAGGAGAGGTCCAAGGACACTTCCTTGCGGTACACCAGCTTTTATTTGTTTAATGTCCGAATAAGCCTCCTCGTGTCTAACTCTAAATGTTCTCTTAGCTAAGTATGATTCTAAAATTTCCACAAATTGTTTTGGTAGCATTTTGCTTAATTTACATATAAGACCTCTATGCCACACTTTATCAAATGCCTGAGCTACGTCTAGAAATACCGTAGAGCAGACTTTCTTCTCTTCTAATGTTTTTTCAATTACATTGGTAATTCTGTGTATTTGGTCTATTGTGGAGTGTTTTTCTCTAAAGCCGAATTGATAGTTGGGAATCAGTTCTCGGTTTTCAATTATAGGTTTTAGACGCCTAAGTAGTAGTTTTTCGAACAATTTCGCTATGATTGGTAAGAGTGATATAGGTCTGTATGATGTTACTTCATGAGGTGGTTTTCCCGGTTTAGGGATCATGATAACTTCAGCCACTTTCCACATACTAGGGACATATTTTAATCGAAATGTCGCATTGATAAGGGTTGTAAGCTTCACAATTGCTTTACGTGGGAGATTTTGCAGGAGTTCGCCTGTGATTAAGTCGTATCCCGGCGATTTCCTTTTGCCCAAACTTTTGATCATGTTAGTAACTTCTTTTGGGGTAACAAGTTTTATTTCTAAATTGTCAAGCTCAGTCTCGTCCAGTGCTATACTTTCAGAGCTTTCCTCGATGTTTGTTTGAAAAATTTTCTCGAGATGTTCTGCAAATACAGTCGCTTTCTGTTCATTATTTATGGCCCATTTGCCATCTCTTTTTTGAATTGGTGAAGCGTGAATGATGGGCTTTTTTAAGTTTTTAGTGGCTTTCCATAGTGAGTAATCAGATGTGCCATTACTTGATAGTTGACTAAGGTAATCATTTGTTGTCTCATCATGAAATTCTTGAATTGCTCTGCTTAACCTTTTTGTGAGCTTATTTAATAGGGCTTTGTCAGGCGGATATCTACTCTGTTGCCACTTTTGTCTCTGGGTTCGCTTTATGGCTATAAGATTTCTAATTTCCCGAGGATATCTTTGCTTTGCTACTTTTCTTTTCGTGTCAGGAGTATTTCGCCAGGCGCACCGTTGGATGTCGGTTACAAATTTTGCAACTTCTTCATCTACTTGCTGTGTGTCTTTGAGCGGTACTTTGAGGTCTGTGTAGAGATCTAATTCAAATTGAAAGCTTGCCCAGTCAGTGTTTCGGTTCACTAAGGTTGGACTGTTTTCTTTTTGTGTCACTGTTTCGCTTAGTGTTAATATAATGGGTGAATGATCGGAATGCATATCATATCCTTCTTCTATGTTTAGGTATGGGGCTGACAGATTCTTGTAAATGAAGAAGTCTATCAAATCTGGTTTTCTTCTAATATCGGTAGGCCAATAAGTGGGTTTTCCCGTTGAAATTACATTGCACTTGATTTTTCTAATAGCACATAGCAATTCTTTACCTTTGGTGTTAGTTAGTCTGGACCCCCAGTGAGTGTTCTTTGCATTGAAATCACCTCCAAGAATGAATGTGTTTCCTAGAGCTTTCAACAAGTTACTGTACTGCTCTTTTTTCAAAGCATACTTAGGTGGAATATATACAGCTGATATGGTAATATCATGGCGTTTGGTTCTGACTACAACAGCTACAATTTGTGCAAATTGTTCTTCGTATTTGTATTTTAAATAATGATAGATGTTCTCTTTAATAATGACGGCACTCCCACCACTCGCAGTGTTGTTGGGATGCAGTGCGTGATATATGTTATAGCCTTTAATATGAATAAAAGATTCTCTCGTGAAGTGAGATTCTGATATGAGGCATACATCTATTTGCCCTGTTGTTAAAACTGCCTGTAACTCATTCCGGTGCTTAAGGAGACCGTTTGCATTCCACGTCATAATTTTTAGTGTGTTTCTCATTTTTGGGTTGAGTGCATTGGTAATTGATTATTTTCTATTTTTGTTAACCTTTGGTCAAAGGTTGTCAACATGCTTAAAATTTTCCAGATATTTTGTTCTGTAGTAGTATTATTCTCAGGGTTCGGGGGTAGCGTTACCGGTGTCCCTGCCTGCGTTGCTTTTGTCATTTGCGCAAATGATACACTATTTGTTACCTTTTTGTGAGTAGAACGGTGTGGTTCTTGTCTCCCAGCGTCAGGTGTGTTAGGAGCAGTGACCTTTTTTTTGGAGGCTTTATTTTTCAATTGCTGTAGTTCTTTAGCTACAATACATCCTCTATAATTAGCTGGATGAGGCTCGCCACAGTGAACACATTTAGGTTTTGAAGCTATTGTTTTTGTACAGTCCTTTGTGAGGTGTTTACCAGTGCACTTTACGCACCTTGGTTCTTTAGAACAATATTTTTGGGTATGCCCATATGCTTGACACCTTTTGCATTGTGGGATTAATTTAGACGTTTTTAAAGGCTGTACAGCGACCTTACAACCAAGTATGGCCTTAATACTATAGATATGGTTTATGTCTTCATCTTTTTGAAAAGATAACATAAACATGTTAAGGGGTTCCTTAGTCCTCCAGCTCAGTTTATTTACAGCTTCCTGTATTTTATAGCCTTTAGCATTTAGGTCTTCAACTATTCTGTTCGGCAGACATGATGAGTGTAGATTTTTGACCATAACTCTTATCGGTCTATCTTGTTTGTTCTCATATGAGTGCCATAGGCAATTATTTTGCAGCAATAGATTTCTTATCGCTCTAAATGAGTCTTCATCCTTGGCATTTATTTTAACGGTTTCCCCGATCATCATTTTTACGAAGAATGAGTCCCCGCTTATACTGGTCAAGAGAAGGTCGTAAAACTGTTGGTAGTTCCTGATGTTTTCGACTATGATAGGTGGAGGTGGTGGTACCTTTTTTTCCTTTGGTTTCTCAGGTTTTATAGCAAGAGATTCTTCTAAGCTTTCTCCTTGAGAAGGAGGAGATAGTGAAATGTTCAATTTCCTTTTTTTCCTACTTTTTTGTCGTACCCACTCTGTTTCTCGGGCAAGTTCCTCATCATCAGTGGCATATTCCACTGCCTCTTGAGGTTTGTTGGTCGTTGGTTGTTCCTTTTCTAAAGGAACATTTTTTTGTTCCTGAATAAGTTTCAGCTGTTGTTGAAGTGACTTTACCTGACTGCTGAGTTCTTTAACTAGTTTTTGTAGTTCGAGGCGCTCATTCTGTTCCTCTTTGTATCGGGTGTATAACTGACGCTCGAGTTCAGTATTGAGAACTACTTTATTTGGTGAAGGCATAATTGAGTACAAGTTATAATTTAATTAACTATAATTATATATTCCTCCTCCATTTTAGGGAATTTTTTTTTTTTTTTTGGCAACACTGTGTTTGGTTTGACAACACTGAATCGCGTATTTAGGTTGGTAGCACTGTTTTTGAATGACACTTGTTGTGTCAGTTTTTTGTTGTGATTGTAATATGTTGCTCACTTCACTACAATGACTTAATAGTTCTAGGTTATAGTTCAATAGTATTTGTTGAATACTTTTTCACAAAGCGTTGGTTTCCACTGACATTTTATATTAATTTCTTTTGTTTATGTTTTATTCAACACTATTAGATAGAAATACGGTTGAATGCACTGGTTTTTGCACATAATTGGAATAAATGTTTGCGGAGATCGTTGACGTACGTCTTAACTTTTTTGACTTTTTTGACAACTGAGGATGTATTGACACTAAAAATTTTATTCTCTCTAACAGGAGTCCGCGCCCTCCTCATAGACAAGGATAATTCCCCAAAATGGAACCCGAAGACCCTGGCGGAGGTGACAGACGACTACGTCGAGAGTTACTTCAAGAAGCTGCCAGGAGAAAGGGAATTGAAGTACTTTGACTCCAAACTGTAAATATAAATCCCACTTCCATACTTTCTATATGCAGGGTTTCATAAACAGGGTACCGTCAACTATTTGGAATCTGATTTGAATGGTTTTTAACAGTGTTACAGTCTTTTAACGATTGGTTGGTTTGGTTGTTTGTCCTTGACAGTCATCTATTTTTCTAGAATTTAAGAACGACTGTTTAAATTGTTCACTATGTAAAAAGTAAATCAAAATTCACTATCCAAAATTTTAAATCAAATTATTTTCTAAAAAGTACTTGCCTAGTAAGTCACTGGTATTCCAAATGTTTATAGGCGACGGTGACCGCTTACCATCAGATGGACCGCACTGTTTTTCAAATTATAGACATAAAAAAACATGAGGGGAAATATACTAATTTTTTTTATCAAAAAACAAGTTGGTGTCTTTTGCCATCAAAATGATTCAGTTTCCTTTTCAATGAATTTGATTTAAAAAGAGTTGATAGGAGTACCTTGTCTTAAACAACATACAATTATTATTGAGCCAGTAAGGTGTTATAAAATCGTGCCTTATAACCATAAGTGTTATTTTCCCTTGAAATTTCTTCAAAACAAAAATGCTTCCAAAATATTAGTTACACAAGTCTGTATAAGTACTTACCTAATATTTAATTTAGGGTTATTTTAAAGTGCTTTATTGAAATTGAAACCTTGTGCATATTATATTAAGGTTCTATGTTAAATGAAATGGTGCCAGATACCTACTAATTAAAAATAATATGAAATATAGTTAAAGGATGTTATGATGGAAGGGTTTTATATATTTTTACTCGTATTTAATCATTTTTATATACATTAGTCAGAAGAAATATAAGAAAACAAATTTTTGCAGTCTTCCATCATTATTCTAATTAACTTAGTATTTTTAATACTATTATTCCAATATTTTTGGCATATTTATTTTATTATCATTTCTTTCTCTCATTGAGATAACTTATTGGCGTTGTAATTATTTAAAATTTAAGTACAACTGTACTCTAAATGATTTAAATGATCAATTATTTAAATTAATTTAAAAATACGCATCCAATTAGAATAACTTATAGTGATTTAAGTAAACATGCATTTATTTTTAATGTTTTTTTATATTATATATTACATTTTATTGTTAATATGTAATTTTAGTTACAAATGTATTTATGTATGGTATGTTTTGTAATTAGACGTAGCAAATTTATATAATTTTTTATGTTAGTCTACATAAGGCTGCCAATTAAAATTAAATACATATAAAATACTATATTTATTTTTATTTTAACTTATATAAGAGTACAAACTGTAGCAATCTAAAATAAAAATAAATATTTCTATCCTATTCCTACATTTAATATTATAAATGCTAATGTAACTCTGTCTGTCTGTTCCGCTTTTAAGCCTGAACCACTGAACCGACTTTGTTGAATATTGTACAGGTTTTAGAAGGACAAAGATTTGCTTTTATCCCGATGACGTTGAAAGCTTTCCATGAACACGGGTGAAACAGCGGGGCGGAAGCTAGTCCTCTATAAGTCACACATGTAATATTTGAACCTTTCGGAATGACTTTTCTAAATGACGATGAATATCTGTTGAGTTGTTTAGAAGAACTAAGTAACCTCACACACACACAGTGAATTCAGCACTTGAATTATAAAAAAAAAAAAAAAAAAACAAAATATTTTTTATTCAAATAGGCCTCAATAAAGCACTTATGAATAGTCACTATTAATGCTCGGTTCTGATAGTAGTTTTTACTGAGAAGAGCCGGCAATAAACTCAGTAATTACTCTTTTCAAAAACCAACTTACCTACATCTAATACAATAGTGATTTTTACAAAATGTGAAATAGCTTGTAGCGAGCATTTCACTGCCAAGGGTCTTTTTCTAACAAGTAATCTGATACACTATAAAAGCCCTTTTGATATAAAGTTTTTTTCACTACCTGCTTAAATTTATAGATTGGTAAATCCTGAATGTCTTTAAGTAGTTTGTTGAAGAAGCGTACATTGCCCCTTAAATGAATTTTTGACTTTAGTAAGTCTAGTTACAGGAATAGCGAGTTTGTGCTTATTTCTGATAATACTATGAGTGTCGCTATTTTTTGGAAAGAGATGAAAATTTTTACGTTTAAGTACATACAATAAATTTTCATAGATGTATTGTGAGGGTACAGTCAAAATATTCATATTGTTGAATTTATCTCGTAGGGAGTCCCTTGGACTCATATTGTATATAGCACTCATATTGATTTATATATGCTTTGTTATAGTCTTTATATAACAGTTCTAATGTAATAATTAAAATTAAAACACCCTAAGTTTGAGTATTTCGTTTATTAAACTACATTGTGCAACAAAATAATTTAATTACATAAAAATATTTATATGTGTTACCTACTCAGTATAGTACTGAAAAAACTGAGTATGACGATTTTACAATCTGAAAAAAAATATTCATAAAAATAAAAAAATCCTTAAAATCCCACTAATATTATAATTACGAAAGTTTAAAAGGTTGTGTGAATGTTTGTTACTCTTTCATGCCATAACAGCTTAAGGGATCAAGATAAAATTCCTGAATTAGCATGTAGGCTACTTTTGTCCAGAGTAAAACCGCGAGCCTGTAGCTAGTATGATATTAAAAAATTACTTATATACTTACTGAAACATAAGATTTGTATGAAAGTTCAACAATTCCAAGGCCCGTGAGAATGACTGGCTTCTGGAAAGGAAATTAGTCGTTAAACTCTACCTCTCCTTTGGGGTAAGCAAACTATACTATCAAACCGCTGATTGTGGGTTCGAATCCCTCGTTGATCCCGGCAGAATTCGTTCTGCCCACCAGCGCCACCTACCGGGTCCAAATTATACATAAAAACCTTCCCCGTGAAATACGCCGTAATTTGGTGAAAACCGCATTAAAATCTGTTCAATAGTTTTTGCGTTTAGACAGACAGACAGAGGCGGCGGGGACTTCGTTTTATGTATACCTATAGATAGTCAAATAGTAGATGGTAAAATGTAGTACTTAGATAATATGTAGTATATAAGCTATCTGGAACCATTTGCTTTGCTTAGTTTGGAATTTGTAAACATGTCCCAGGATATTTATTTACACTTAGACATACATATACATACAACTGATAAATATTTATCAGATTCCTAAACATCATAAGTTGTAATTAGATTCGCCGTGTGTTTTTTGAACAAACCTGCGCTAGTGTCATGGCAATAGAAACCAGACTCCTGATGCGTATAGAGGAGTTACTGGTGCAGTTGTGCCAACCGGATAAATACATTGCCGTCGCTATGTTGGCTGCCTGAATGGAAACGAATATTGAAATAGGCATAACAAGGTCTTATGAATAGGCAAATAATAGTAATCTATTCTGAATTAAACCTTGACATATAAGCTATCTTTCTCGCACGCACCACATCCAGATAAGAGGGTCTCTATTCCATCTTTCTGATCGACGGTAATATTTAATATAATGGGGTGGTATTTATAGGTAATACAATTCCCGACCCATTAGAATACGGGGATAAAATATAGCCCCCCTGATAATACAGCTTTCAGACCTTGGTGAAAAAAATATTTAGAACGTCCAATAGTTTTTATGTTTCCTCGTTATATACATATCTTTCCTCTTTGTTATATTAGTATAGACTATTTTAAGTAATAGAATACAATCACGATACTCGGTAAGATGGTAACTCTTTTACCGTTACCATAAAATCATCAACAAAGATAAAAATTGTCAACCAAATTTTTAGCACATTGTATTAATTTAACACCTTTAAATGTATGTTCCACTCATGTTATTTAGCCATCTATTGTTAATAAATGCTTCATACCTTTATTTAGTTCAATACATAAATCTTTTATCAAATTAGCTTCTCCCTCACGTTGGGTTAAGCGAAAAACGAAAGTAAATCTTAGTTCCACCGTCAAAATTGCAACCTTATGGGCTGATTCTCTGTCCTTTTCCCTCATTATCTCTTACTCCCTCTTACCTCTACAGTGACGTCACCAGCGTTGCACATAAACACTCCGGTGCTGATGAGCACAGTGGATGCCGTCAGCACTATTCCAACAGCATTAACTACAGTCCTTTCCAAATCCTGCAGAAATAAAAACTCTTTCTACGTCGTTGTATGATGTATTAACATTTAAATATTCGGTAGTTAGCGGCAATCAATAATGGACCTTATAATTATGTGGTTTATGATTGTTTCTAAATGCTGTCGTGATTCCTGATGTTTCGTCTACGCAAAAAAGATAAGGGACTTTTGTAAGGCTCTACGTGTTTGAACCAGTTTAAATTTGGTATAAATGATATACTTACTACCATTTGTGACATGAGCATGGTCAGTAAGAATATGTTAAATATTATCTGACCGCTGAACACGTATTTGAATATTATTTGAGTTTGTTCTGTGCATCTGAAAAAAATATTGGATGGTATTATAGTAAGACTGGAAATAAAGGTAAGATGAGACGCCTAAAAAACGATCCACCGTTTTAATTAGGCAATGTCTAGCAGGGCATATCATGTTCAAAAAGTGATTTTAGAATGTTGGAAGTTACCTATTTAATAAATTATATTTGCGATAAAATATTTACTATACAAAATCATATCAATGAAAAGCTTCATCCTTTATCCGGCTCGAAGGACCAACTTATTACCGACAACGACTAACCTCAAAGTCTCTACGTGCAGTTTGATACCAAGCTTGAAAGCGTCTTCATATTTACTTTCTTTCATTTTTTGTTCAATGTTACTATCAAAAATATCATTGATACTGTAAAAGTATTCTCTTAAGTTTTCGTATTGATGCGCCAAACATACCGTCAGTGTAATAACGAGCATGTATACGGCAAATATTCTAGTCATGAATATCCACCAAATTATGTAGCACACTACCCTGGATGCATCAGCTAACTTGGTCTTTGCGTTCACATCTGGCCATGCTGTAATTAATATTGTGAAGGTGCCCCCTGAAAAAGGATTGGGTCCTATAGTTTTGTGAGAGTTTTTTTTTTATTAAGGATGGGCTTGCATTTGGTCTCTGACCCGTCCATACAAGACGCTGCCGAAACCTAGGATGGAGCATGCTTGCCCAGAAGAAACCTATTCACCCTAGCCTTGAAAATTACAAGATTGTAGGCGTCGGGAAACAGACGCCGGAAGCAAATTCCACTCCCTCGCTGTCCGCATTATAAATGTGGAAGCAAACCGATGTGTCAGTATAACTCAAGAACATTATTATTTTAAGGTTGCATGCTTCTTTATTTTGCATATATGTGATTGGTTTTTACAAATATATGCGGCTTGAAATCTGTAACACTATTTTACGATTGTTTTAATAGGTTCACATGTTACATATCATTACATTATATTACATTAGCATTACATAGGCAGCAGCGAACTTAAAAGGTGCCTGCTTAAAAAACTTTAGACGCAAGCATAGTACCTGAACCTTTTCTTAGACCCTAGTAATATAATCATTTTTTAGTACCTGTCATTGCATTTGTACCCGCCTCAATAGTATATAAAACGACTGAGAGAAAACAAATGAAATTCAGTCCCCACGCGAAGATTTTCGACCTCTTTATCATTCGCTCTTCAATTTCACCATCATTGTACACATCTTTCAACACAACACCTAGGGTGTACATAATGTGCTGCACCTCGTGCTTATAATGAACTACAACGTGTCTGTATCCCCATATGAGAGTGTGAGAAATGGAAAACAGTATCATATCCGAGTGTTGTTTCTCTGACAGATCTTTCTGCGTGACCAATGCTCCGTATTCAGACAATATCAACAAGTAAATGCAAAGATTCCCCACTTTCCTCAAAGGGTCGTAGAAGCTCATGAAGGTCTTCGATAACTTTAGAACCTCAATCCCATAATTGGGTAGTCCGAATAGATAAACGAATTTATTTAATTCGTTAAATAAATCGGTTGTTTTGTTACGTTTAAATACTACGGCATCCATGTTTCTGTTCGGAATGGTGTTAAGTTGACGCGTTTAAATGGTCGTTACTTGTACAAGTGATGATTTTAGTAATTGGTTTCATGCCGCATTGCAATTAGATATTGCATAGGACAGGGTAGTATTCAGTTGTAAAATTTTCGAATGAATATCTGACTTAGAAATAGGAATGACCTGATGAAAGCCCTACCGGTGAGGCAGTGTTTGCAAACACTGCCTGTTTCATATACCTATCCAAATATTTAGTATACTAAATTTGAGATGATATGTTATTAGCGTGCTTCACAGTTTCACTCGCCTTCCCGGGATCTTCAATATTCCCGGAATAAAAGTATCCATGTACCTACCTAATATTCCAGAATAATCTAATTTTGTGCGAAATTTCAGTAAGATGTCGGATCTTTTCAGCTGTTCTAGTGTAATTGAATAACAAACAGACAAGCAAATTTTATTAATATTAGTAGAATTTACAAACCATTCTATAGAGTTTATAGATGACTGGAATTTAATTCTGTTAATCGAAACTGATTCTGGCACAAATCAATTTATATAACCTACCTTTTTAATAAGCATTGGAAATTCAACCCTGTGTCTAAGTAATTAATAGTCAATTACGGTTGTAGATTGAACATAAGTTAATTATTACATGATATAACAATTTGTTATAACCACCAACGAGGCTTTAATAACTTAACTATGACATGGGGTTATTTTAATTGCGTCGCTTATAACAGTAAATTTAATGTTATTGTCCTGCCGATTGGATAAGCAGTTGGGGTCCCTGACTTTCATACTGTTGGTAGAGTGTTCGATTTCCACCCACAAACATTTATATGCATGAATATGTCTGTTTGTATTGTCTTAAATTTATATTTTTATTTATTTCAAGTATGTAGTACTTATATATATTATTTCATTGTTTTCTCTGCTTAGTTTGGAATCAGATTAGACATGTGTTAAAGTCTCAGGATATTTATTATTTAAGCTTACCTATCTAGTTTTTCCATAAAGCTTCTGTGCAAGTTTGGTGCCTCTAATCTCATAAACTATTAATATTAATACAGTACAGAGAAAACGGAGTACGATGATTTGGCGATCTATAAAAAATTATATAATTTAATTTAAATTTTAATGCATTAAACATTTAGCTAATTTATTGTACTCACAGCCAAGTAAGATTGGTACGACAAATCAATTATGAGTAGTCCTCTCAATATAAGTGGTTTCTGAAATTAGAATGCATTATTTTGAAAAATCCCAGAGCAAACTTCAGGATATAAAAAAGAAGAAAGTCTTATGTTAATTCGGTTAAAAGTTAGCTTTAGTAAAAACCGGCCAAGAAACTTGGCTTGGCTTTATGTTTTAAAGTACTTAGGTACCTGTGCACGCATTAAGGCAGCCCCCACAAGTTTTCTGATGCGTAAGGAGCTTTCTCCCTCACAGTTTTGCCAGCCGGACAGGTACATTGCTGTAGCTAATCGGGATGCCTGAAAAATAAAACCAGAACGACTGACAGGATCTGAATTAAACTTGGCACAGAGGTAGAATATGTTTTCGAATAGCCCATAGGCTAAGGTATTTGTTTCATCGGCGGTGATTTTAAGAACCCCAAGAACGCGGTTAAACCGCAGGGAAAGTTAATATTCCATAAAATAACCCTACAGGTCTATTCGGCATCTTCGGTATGTTTTGTACTTTTCAAAACCTGTGTATGTTCATGTACTAATCGATCTAATCGATTCGACAGCCTCATTCCAATTATTCGCCGTTCGATTCTATTTTAATCGATTCTTTAAAGTTCATAATGACTCTGATGGTCTAAAGTTCCACCTGCAGCGCACTTACCTCAACAGTTATGTCACCAGCATTCCACATGAAGAACCCAGTACTGATCAGAACTGCTGAAGTTACCGTCACTGTCGTTAGTGTGTTCACCATCGTTCTCTCGGAATTCTGCTTATAAAAGAAAGGGAGGTGAATATTCGAAAACTTTCATGGTTCCATTTACAATACTGATTTAGTATGTAAAGTTTTTGTTTAATTAGGTACCAATACGATTAAGTCCATATGGATTATTGCTAAATTGATACCTCATTTGTCGTAGTATTTAACAGCGGTGTGTCGTCACTTTTCGTCACACTGGCCTTTGAATAGCTCTCCCAAATCTGACTTGCCCTTCCACTAATATTAGTGGATACTTACCGCCATCTCCGCCATGAGTAGTATAAGCAATAATATGTTGAGGTTTATCTGACCGTTGACGACATTTCTGCATATTGTCTGATATTGGTTGGTGCACCTGTAAATAATAGTAGATGTCAATGATATTCTATATATTTTGGGGGTCTAAATATCTGCTGTGTTTTCGGGATTACAAATATCATGGATGAAAAATTTAAACCCTCTTATCCAGCTTAGGCCCTAAACGGGCACATGTCAAGGTCGAAATTACTGAAGCTACTACCGGTATGGAAGACCCCATCAACTGAGAAGAACACTACTTACTCATATGTGTCACAGTGAATTTGTACACCAATTTTGAATCCCTCTTCATATTTTGCCTCCTTCTCCCTCTGACTCATTTCGGGATTTTTAAAGATATCATCAAGACTGCAGAAGTAGGATTGTAAATTCATATATTGATGGCTCAGACACACGGTGAGACACACAAAAAGGATGTATACCGCAAATACCCGAGTCATAAATATCCACCACATTGAGTAGAAGAAGATTCTGGCTATATCAGCTAGTTCAGATGTGTCTTTCACATCCGGCCATATTGTAATTACTGTAGTGAAAGTGTTTCCTGCAATTTAAAGTGTTTATGGTATTAGCTCTATGGATATCAATGATAATATTTGAATAGGGTTTAAACAAAAATTTAAAGAACAAACAGTAAGCACATCGATTCTCGATCGACCATATTACTACTACATACCTTTCAGAACTTGCAAGTACGCTTCAACAGTGTACAAGCCAATTGCCGATATACAGCTCACCATAAGCGCCAACGAGAACCTAACGGATTTCCTAATCATATTTCTTTCCACTTCCAAATCGTTATGCTTTTCTTTTAATACTATCACTAAATTGTATATCAGGTTTCTCACTTTGTCTTTCTGGTGCGCCATTATGAACCGAAACAGGATGATAGTAGAGTGTGATATGCAGAATAACAGCATATTTGATGTTTGCTTCTCCGTTAATTCATATTGCGTGAACGACGAACCCAGTTCCGCAATAATCATTACAAAAATTAGCATGTCGGTGAACTTTGAGAAGAAATTGCAGAATTTGAGGAACGTTTTCGATAAATTCAATTCTTCTATCCAGAAATTTGGTAATCCGAACAAATATACCACTAAGATGGCCTTGTAGAAAAACTTTGTTGTCGCGTTTGGAGTGTAACTTTTGTATCTTTTTGGTTGCGACATGTTGAGTGAAATGGATTACTAGTGCTTAAGAATAGTGTGGTTCAGATTTATATAGTGTATTTAAAATTGACGTAATTATCATCAAATTGATTTTAATCTACATAATTGTGTAGACGTAAATCCCTAAAATTCAAGCAATCTCAATTATAACATAATTGTAACAGAAATAATTCTACTTGTAGATACCTATATGATATTTAAAAAAGGGTCACAATTACTTGGTGCAAATTATTTTAACTCGTGACATTATAAATTTGAAGGTAAAAAGTGTGTTAAAGAAAAAAGAGAAACGCCGTGTACGCTGACTTGATAAGCTGAAATACAATAGAATCATGTAAAAATACTTATATAATTTTATATTACTAAAGCGTTAAATGTGAAAAAACATACATTGAAAAATGCATCGTGCGATATCTCTATGAAATTGAACGCTTTAAGAACAACTGGATTCTGAAAGAATAAAACATAATACTGTCTTACTCCACTTCACTTAATGATGATACAAACGATTAAAATCGGGCTGGGAACTCGAATGTATTAATATAACTTTGAGTACTCTTGAAACTATGTATATTTCATTTTCATCTGGTTGCTATGGCACAAACTTTGCTTAGATTGTAATCAGATTCGCCAAATGTGATGGATGTAATAAAGAAATATCCTGCGATATTTATCATCCACTCTTGCTTCTTTAAAATTCCTATAGTGTCACAGATAACCGCTTAATAATAATTAATTGATAACCCTTCGCGTCTTAAATTAAGATGTTTAAAAACCTGCGCTTGCGCCATTGCAATGACGACCAACTTTCTGATGCGTACTGATGACTTCCCATAGCAGTTTTGCCAACCGGAACTATACATAGCATCCGATATTTTTTCAGCCTGAAAATAAACTGCCATAAATAAATGAAACGTTACCAAAATAAAGTAATTAAATTTATCAAAGAAATTACCTCGATTTTTATATTGCCAGCGTTACACCAGAATATTGATGTTGTTAATATACTGTATATTGCAAATGTAATTTTGTCATCTGTTGGGTCATTTTCGGGTTTCTGATAAAAAAGTTCAAGTTATTAAATCGTCATCATCATCAGCTCATAAACGTCACTGCAGAAGCGCGAGCCTTCCCTACATCGAGGGGTTTAGGCCATAGTCTACCACGGGGGCTTAGTGCAGTGCCTGCTTTTAATTGTGACATCTCGGTCATGCAGGTTTCACGATGTTTTCCTTCACCGAAAGCCGTGTGAATCTTTAGTTTTTAAACTTGGTCAGGGTTTGAACCTGCATCGAGAGGCTCCGTAAAGTTTTATTTAAATATTTCTAATTCGAGCATTTGGACTTACCATTGTATCGTAGAATAAAGGAACTAGAACGACCGTTATTAGCATCGATTGATTATTGAAGATTATTCCGCAAAGACTCTGGCACTGTCTTGTACACCTGTAAATTATTAGCTCATTGGAATTTAGGTAGTAATTAAGGTTTATCAGTTTCGTTTCTCTTTAGCATAGCTTGCAATAATGGACTAACCGGTTTGCTTTGTGGTTAGTTACCCTGACTTCCAAGCCGCTAGTAATGGGTAAGAATTCCGACCAGGACAAACATTTGTATCTATGAACATGTCTGTTTGTTCTGTGTCTGGATCTAGGTGTGTTTAATATATAAAAATGTCGTCTACGTTGTCTGTGCTCGCGCTCCTCCAAAACAGTTCGAACGATTTATATACATATTTCGTATTATTATCGTTATTAAGTATTTTATTTGGTAGAACATTTCCCGGGTCAGCTGATATCTATATAAGTATGTATTTAAAAGTAGTATATCAGCTATCTGGTTAACATAGCACCAGGCGCCACGAAAATGGGCCCCCTGCGAATCCAAATCCGCCCACCTCCACTTAGAGTAACTTTTTAAGTATTTTGTATTACTAGCAGATCAAGGAGTGTACGGTAATATTTGCTACGGGCCCCGCGCTTGCTAAATCCGGCACTGAATAACAAAAGCTCTGCTTAGTTAGATTAAGATTGGCTGTGTGAAAAATGTCTTAGTAGTTTATATTTACCACAAAGTAGTCTGATGAATTTTGATGCCAGCCTTAAATCCTTTTTCGAACTTGTCTTCCTTCTCCTCTTGGCTCAAATACCTCTGATCGAAAATGTTATTGAGTTTGTAAAAGTAGCTTTGTGTATTCTTGAATTGGTGACTCAATCCGATAATTACCAAGTAAATAATTGTATTAGATCCAGATATGGGGATGTATATGAGACACCACATTATGTAAATGACGATTCTAGCAGTTTCTGCTGTTCCTGATAAGTCTGTGACGTCTGGCCACACTGTTATTAAAGTACCAAGAGATCTGCCTGTAATAAAGATTGAAATAGTACCTATAGAATAAGTATAAAAAAGTTTAAAATTACGGGAGGAAGCTAATGAAAATCTAGCGTCACAGTCATGTTATCGATATTTTTAGAATTAAGATTAGAATAGGAGAATAGGACGCAAAGTATTTTTCACCCTCCTTCCCCCACCACCTATATTTTACCGCATTTTTTACAATTATTTGGTTCAACTACATATTTATAAAATAATCAGTACCGTTCACAATTTTTCTATACGTCGTTTCTACGCCTGTTTGTATCAAAATAATTAAACCACTGTAGAAGTAAGCATTCGATGCGAAATTCACTTTCTTTATCATTTGCTGTTCGACTTCTTTGTCGTTATGTATTTCCTTTAGCACAACTCCTATTTGGTATAGAATTTCTCTGATTTCAGATTTTCTATATGTCACTATTATAAAGGAGAAGTATGCGGTCGGTATAACCAATGCGTTGACATCCTTCGAGAATTGTTGCTCTTTATTAAGATTCTTCTGGGAGAACAACGATAGGAAAATACCTAAAGCGAATAAACACAATACTATATTCAGTATTTTAATAAAGACATAGTAGACTTTAACGAATGTTTTGGAGAAATTTGCATCTTCAACCCAAAAGTCAGGCAATCCGAACTTATATAAGCTTCTGTTTAATTTCCTGTAATATTCTGTGGTGTTGTTGGAGGGAAACTTTTTGTACGTTGGCATTTTGAATGGACTTTGAAGCTTTTTGAGCCAGCTTTTACCAGATTTTGTGCGAATAATGCTGGTAGCTGTCAGAATTGTATGTGGTATTAGTAGGTACTGACAATGTTCTGTTTTACTATTTAATATTTACATTTCCTATCTTGTTTGTTTTACTCAAGCCTCTATCAATAGTTGAATATTAAACAAATATTATGTAAAGGTCCATATAATTATGTGCAACCCTACGCCGTTACAAAAATAAAGTAATCAAATTACATGTATAAAAAAAAATCTTTCTATTTTACGTACATACTAATACGTTTAGCGTATTCTTCTTTTAACGTTCTTCATAATAGATCTTCAATAACAAGTATCGTTCGGTTTTTATACCAGAGGACTGGTAATATATTTATTGGTAAATTTCATTAGGTCGCAAAAATCTAGGAAATATACATTTGCACCGCAACGAAATTTTGGTAATTGGTAGATGCTTGTTATTTTTAAGATACGTGTCACTTATATTCAGAATAATTCTAATAAATATAAAAAAATATTTGGTTTCAAGTACCAACTTTTTTTTTGGTATTTAAAATTTACTGATGCCACAAACGATACCAGTGTCATATTATTATCAACAAAATTACAGACAGGATGTTACAAAACAAACGAAATTAACTTCTATGTTGCTATTATTATATGCACGATGGCCCAATTGCTGTAGTTGCTTAGATTATGTATTGCCTAGGATCGTAGGTTCAATTTACACTCAAGACAAAATACATATAGTATACAGACTGTATACATATTTTATATATCTAATATATAAAATTCTAGCGTCGCGAAGTTTGTGGTAAAACTCCCCCGAAACGGCTTGACCGATTCTCATGAAATTTTGTATCCATATTCGGTAGGTCTGAGAATCGGACAACATCTTTTTTTCATCCCCTTAAATGTTAAGGGTAAGCCACCCCAATTTTTTTTTTATGATACAGCATTAGTAAATACATATAACCCTGAATTTTCAACCCTTTACAATCAACCCCTATTTTACCATCGCGATTTTTATTTTCAATAATTTCTTTTTTTCTCAATTCAATTTGATCTTCCGCCTTCACCGGTCGATAACCGATCAACGATCAATCGATCAGTTATAACAAAAATAATTAAATATTATTTAGTTCAATAAAAATAAAAAATACAGATATTTTGAAAATAGATACATATCTTATCATACACTAGCTGCCTCCGCGCGCTTTTACCCGCGTAGTTCCCGTTCCCGTGGGAATACAGGGATAAAATATAGCCTATGTTACTCGGGGATAATGTAGCTTTCCAAAGGTGAAAGAATTTTTGAAATCGGTCCAGTAGTTTCGGAGCCTATTCATTACAAACAAACAAACAAATCTTTCCTCTTTATAATATTAGTTTAGATATATTAAGTCACTGTTTTTTTACCAATACACTGATGGAAGGATTTATTAACTACTAATATTATTAACTACTAATATTTTAATTTCTTTGAAGACAACTATAATAAATATTTTTTTACATTCAATAAATATTTATTTGGGAATAAAGTACATTTATTAATAGTTAATGTAACATTAAATAAATCGTATTTAATAAACTGATAGTTACAATATGAATAATTGTTTTTTATATTTAGATAACTAGCAAGAATTGTAATTTAAAATATATTCTCTACATTAATTTATTACCCTACATAAAGCATTATTTTATTGTTTATAGCGCTTTCGATTTATTAGTAAGTACATCCCCGAATACTTATAGTAGATAATAACTAAAAAAATGTTTCCTACAAATAATATACATGGCAAAACAACGTCTGCATATGTAAAACATAGTCCGTTTTGTCTGTCTGAACGCGATGAACCCAAAAACTACTAAACAGATTTCCATCCGGTTTTCACCAAGTTAAGGAGTATTTCACGGGGAAGGTTTTTATGTATAATAATACCTCAATTTGGACCCGGTAGGTGGCGCTGGTGGGCAGAACGAAGTCTGCCGGGTCCGCTAGTATATATATATATATATTTCTCGGGAAATATTTATTTTATATTTGATAGCCCGGTTGGCTTTGTGGTTAGAGACCCTGACTCTCAAGCGGCGGGTCGTGGGTTTGAATCCCACCCAGGACAAACATTTGTATGCATGAATGGCTGTTCTGTGTCTGGATGTAAAATATCTATATAAGTATGTATTTAAAAAGTAGTATATGTAGTATATCAGCTATCTGGTTACCTTATCACAAGCTCTGCTTAGTTTGAAATCAGATTGGCCGTGTGTGAAAAATGACCCAGGATATTTATTTATTTATGTGTATGTTGAACTCTGTTAACCTTGTAGTTAGTTAGATATCTATTAAATAACCCTTCCGCGATAGTCGGATAAAAATTAGCTCCGCTCCGCATTTTCCGGGGAACCTCTTAATCATATTCATATAAGAACCTCATTTGTAATTAAACCAAACATCGGTTATCGGTACATAGACGGCCTGGTAGCGCTTGCACCATTGCGATGACAATTAACGCGAGCATATCTCTCCCAATTTTCGTAACCTGAAATCAAACGATTACTATACAGCTCATTATTTCCGATAATACACAGAAATCATACAAAGCAAGAGAAAATTTGTAGAGATTCTTCACATACACAGGATCCCAACTAACCAGACATGATCACCCAGACTGCAGCATAATCTACCCTTTTAATACAAAATGCTTTACAGTACTGCTCCTTCATTTAATTTTAGGGTATATCTACCTACCGGAAATTATTATTGATGATGTCAACCAGTTATTATACGAGTGATGATTATAAGTGAAAAATCGTTGAATTTCAATAAAAGTTATCTATAACTGTGTTGTTTGTTGTCTTGTCTCTCAAAGACAAATTGGCACTTTGCTAACGCTTTGTGTGCATAGTCGGTTATTAGTAAAAAAATATCGTATTTATTATGTGAAATTAGCGTGCGCTGCCCTGCTATTATTTCTTGACGGCTGAGGACATAAAACTATTGGATATTTTCAATAATTATAGCACGTTTGACTTCACGTAGGGTAAGCTGGCGTTCATTTTCAATAATCTGAAGAACTTTTTATTTATTTTATTAATTGTCTACGAAGACAGACGAGCAGTCGGCTCACCTGATGGAAAGTGGTCTTCGACGCCCATGGACACCGGCAATATACTTTTATGTAACTACTGCTCAGGTACCAGTTTACTTTCAAAAATATCACATAGTGATTCCACGATAGATAAATCATTGATTAAATAATCTAAATTGAACACAAACACCTACATTATCTTGAAACTTTTACGCACGTTTCTACAATCATGTCATCAGTGAGATTAAGAAATGGAAGAAAATATGGTTTACTGACAATGAATGAATCGGATAAAGAACTCCAAAAACAAAATAAAACTGTAAAATTTTACAACAAGTTGAATACTTTATTGTATTTTTGCGGATTACGCGACTTCTGGGTCGAAGACGTGAGACTACCGAAGACATTTACAAAGATATACAATGAAATATTTAAAGTTTTTGAATTACTCATGGGGTTGTTCAACATAATGGTATTCCTCTCGCTATGTGTTCCGGAAAATCTGAGCCAAAAACAGATCAGAAGAACCGTTAGTTGTTACATGGTACCGACTACATACGCCTACTGTCTGGTATTGCTGTACCACAGATCTGGTATCAGAGAAATTCTGTACCAAATGGCTGCGATGAAAGAACTCTACAACGACTTAAAAGTCGAAAAGCAAATGATTAGGCAAATTATTCTTTGCTCATTCGCACACTGTGCCATGGGTACACTTGGGGTTTTAAGACATCTGGTGCTCTTGTACTCCAGCTATCAAAGAGGTTTGTCATGTCCAATAAAGTGACGTAAATCATATTGTCCTTTTCTATGTAAAGCAGATAAATATAGGTTATTCTCTGAATGCGTCTCATGTTACAGGTGCTCCTCTAGTAACAATACTCACAGTATGGCCCAACGCGAATGACAAATCTCAAATGAAAGACATCATTAGGCTCATAAATTATGGAGTATGGTGGCTTGTATCCGTGCGTACAATCGCAGCTGATGTCATCATTTTCGTAATCGTCATCGGCTTGAGTCATCAATTGAAGAACATACAAAGCTACTTCTACAGTCTGAATGATATTTTTAGTCAGAAGTATTTGAGTCAAGAACAGAAGGAAGCGGAGTTCGTACATGCATTCAAAGTTGGAATTAGAATGCATTCGACTACTTTGTGGTGAGTATCTTGGTCATATTTTGTTTATGGGTTAACGTAATTATTATTAAACTTTTGTCAGGTGTACCGGACAGTGCCAGATCCTCTGCGGATGGATATTTAACAATCAAGCGTTGCTAGTTAGTGTGATAATGGTGCCATTACTCAGTGAATTAACGGTGAGATGCTGCTAATTATATACTATTTTGGTGTGTTTGAGACGTATTTTAGTAAAGAGAATATGATGCATTACGAATTCGCTTGTTGCAGAAACCAGGCAACACTTGGCATGATAAAATTTCTCCAGTAACATACACGATAATAATGGCTGCATTTTTTTGGTGCAATGCTGGCAATATTAAAGTCCAGGTAAGACAGAATGAGAGAATCACGAGTCCAGGTAGGTAGATTAATAAAATTAGAACCTGGCTGACACTGCACTTCATAAATTAAGTATATTGGTTAAGAAATTAAGCTTCAATAGAAAAAGTATATTTGTATCACCCTTTTTATAGAAAAGCTGCAATATTCTCCTATAAATTTGTGGTGAGCTTTTCGGAACGGTCATCTATCACAACTATCCACCTAAACATCCATCGAATGATGAAGGTCTTAGAAATACACTTGGTACAGGATATCCAAAGCAAATTTTACGTCTACCACAAAATTTGGCATGATATGATACCGATTCTTCTACGATTACAGGCTTCAAGAGTATCTGACGCGATGTACAGCTCCGGTTGGCAACACTGCGGCGGGGAGAACGCCAACAGCGTCAGGAAGCTGGTCATCATATCCATGGCACAAGCACAAGTAGGCATTTTACTGTTTCAATTTCCTACAAAAACAAATATACTCTTTTAGAGTAATAACAGTAAGGTTCAAATTGGAGAAACTTGAGGATCTTTCAATCTTTGTACAGAGCTAAATTTTGTATGCCTAGATATTAGCTATAATTACACTGGATCATTAAAAATATGTTGATGCGAATTTGTTTCAGAAAATAGTGGTGTTGAGAGTTTTTAAATATATTGACCTTTCGTATGAAGCTTTTGTAAATGTAAGTATACGTGAAAGAAAAAGCGTAGCTTCTAACACACACCATACTACAGAAATTCGATAAGGCTCTGCACCATGTCTTTATCTATCTACCTAGCTGTATAATAAAATAAAATTCCTACTAATATTATTAACGCGAAAGTAACTCTGTCTGTTACGTGTTCACGCCTAAACCACTGAAATTTCGTAGCGAGATAAACCTTGGGAATGGACATAGGCTGGCAAATTTTTATCCCGGGAAAGTACACGATCAGTGAGAACGCGGGTGAAACCGGGGAAGCTAGTATAAAATAAATGTGCCTAAAGACAATTATATGTTTCAGCTCATCAAGTCAGTTTACTCGGCATTAGCAATATTTACCAGCTAAAGTGCGTAGTGTGGGGTTAACTTGTAAGACTCAGCTTTATTGAAAATACAAATATTTTTATAAAATAATTTTGTTTCATTTATATTGTATTTCGATATTTATTTGTACCTATTTATCGTGGTCCTATTGTCTCCAGTAGTTTATATTACCGTTCTATTAATCTACATATCCAAAAAAACATTGGTTAACGCATGACTTTTCCTTTTGATATAAAGACAATAATTCCGAAAAGGTGTTAGGAGTTCAAAAGTTAGGCGTTCGGTTACCTAAGGGTAGTAGAACTAGTAGATGTGTGACAGACTGACAGACGGACAGCCGAGGCGTAGTAATAAGATCCCGTTGGTTACCCTTCAGATTATCGAGTAATTACTGAGTTTATTGCCGGCTCTTCTCAGTAAAAAAACAACTTTCAGAACCGAGCATTAATAGTGACTATTCTTGCATATTGTATATTCATTCATTGTGAATTTGATTTTGATTTTTACGTAGCCCTAATATGCAATGCATGAACTGGGGTATATAGGTGATAGGGCTTAACAGTAGAAAATAATGCAATAGGGTTCTTTATTAGTGCATATATTTTTTAAGATAAACAATTAAATAGATAAATTATATGAAAGTTTCCTTCAATGGTGATAATTGTGATTTCTCCAATCCTCCAGTTTAATAACAAACTTCTCCAAGAATAAAGCTTATGAGAGAGGAAAGTGCTTCTTCACATCAATAAAAGAAGACAAACGCCGTGTATGCTGATTTGATAAGCTGAAAAAGAGATCCATTAAAAATAAAATTCGTAGTACCAAAAACAGCCAACGTTATTATTATAAATACATTTACATTCACGTAAGTCGTTCAGGCGACTAAATTAAAAAGGAACTCCAAAAGTGTTTCAATAAGAAGCAGAATCTTTAAAATGATAAAACAATGTGTGCGTCTTTAGATATGCTATAGAAACTACTAGAATGGCATGTAACAATACTGTGAACTTACATTAAAAAATGCTTCATACGATATTTCTATGAAGTCGAAAGCCTTCAGGACCACTGTCTTCTGGAAAATAATAACGGAACAATCTGTACATTAATGAATTTTGAAACTTACAAGATGTACCTCCCAATTGCAATAGTAAATAACCGAGACAGTCCGTGTTTATAGTGTAAATTGTTTCATTTAGCAATTCTATTGATGGATCATATTCAGAATGTCAAATTTACATAGAAAGCTTCAAACCTGCGCTTGCGCCATTCCGATGGCAACTATCTTTCTGATGCGAACAGATGTCTTGCCAATACAGTTCTGCCAACCCGAGCTGTACATAGCATCCGAAATTTTTGAAGCCTGAAAACATTTTTTATTATACTCCGACCTTTTATTACCTCCACGGTTTATCCATTAAAAAGTATACAAAGAAATAACCTCGACTTTAATGTTGCCAGTGTTGCACCAGAAAATTGATGTGGTCATTATGCTGTATATAGCAAAAGAAAATTTGTCTTTCGGGTTATTTTCCGGTTTCTGCAATAATTTCATTGGATTATCAGATTGAATGATGATAATAGTATGTCATCTAAATATACTTACCATTGCATCGTAAAATAATGGAACTATAACGATAGTTATGAGCATCGTCTGATTGTTAAAAATCATCCCGCAGAGGCTTTGACACTGTCTCGTGCACCTGAAAATGTAAATTACACCTTATGTATAGCAGCAATAGATTTCGGTTTCCATCATCAGGTTTTACTTACCACAAAGTAGTATCATGCATTTTGATTCCAGCTTTAAATGCTTTTTCGAATTTGTCTTCCTTCTCCTCTTGGCTCAAATACAACTGATCGAAAATGTTGTTGAGACTGTAGAAGTAGCTTTGCGTATTCTTGAATTGATGGCTCAATCCGATTACTACCATGTAGATTATTGTATGAGCTCCAGCTATGGGAATGTATATGAACCACCACATTGTGTAAATTACACATCTCACTATTTCTGAGACTTGAGATGTATCCCTAACATCAGGCCATACTGTGATTAATGTCTGAAGTGAATATCCTGCAAAAATATAGGGTATTAAGTACAACTTCACTCCTTTAAATTCATTTTAACACCGTTTCATTAACACCCTTAGTACCTTGTGTCCATTTATTGTATATTTTTTCAATGCCAGTTTGTATCAAAATTAGTACACCACTGTAAAGGTATATGTTTGAGAAAATCTTCACGTTCTTAATCATTTTCTTTTCAACTTCTTTGTCGTTATAAACTTCTTTCAGTACTACCCCTATTTGGTAAAGTATTTCTTTGATTCCTGATCTTCTATATGACACTATTACATAGGAGAAGTATGCGGTCGGCACCAGAAATGCGTTGACGTCTTTTGAAAATTGCTGATCTTTATTCAAGTTCTTCTGGAAGAACAATGATAGAAAAATCGAAAATGCAAATAGGCATAGCATTACATTTAATAACTTCACGTAGATATGGTATATCTTCAAAAATGTCTTGGAAAAGTTAACTTCTTCTACCCAAAAGTCTGGTAGCGCGAATTTGTACAATCTTGTTGCCAAATTGTTGTAAAATTCTGTTGTTTCATTTGGGATGAATCTTTTGACTGTTGTCATTTTGGGTTCTGTACGTTTTTCTCCAGATTATATTCTCTTTAACGTTGTTAGTGATGGATTTTATGGTGATGGCTTCCTAGGTCCGAGCTGAAATGCCAACCGTCCTTGAAATAAGTAAAAATTCAATATTGTTCTCAGTTTCGCCAGTAAATCTTTAGGTAGGGTTTCACCTCGTTCACATTCGTATTTATTTAGCATACTATTTATATAATAATCTTTGATTTGATTTTATTTTGATCAAATTATTCAAATAATATCTTGATGTCGGTAATACATATTTTACGGATTAATACTAAGATGTAATTATGTGAAAATTTAATGACATAGATATTGGAATTAACTTTAACTGTATTGATAAATAGGAACCCATAGTACCTTTAAATTCTTACAAATGTGGACTGGTTAGCTAGTCTCTACTTTATATTACTAAATTCAAGTTCAAGATATTATGAAAACGTAGATTCACGCTCACTTATCGTCAACAAGTGCCGACTTGTCTGTCTGATTATTACCTGTCACAAAATGCTCCAGAGCAATCAATCAGTGATTTTGCCAAAAATATAGTATTTATATGAAAATATTGTCACTATTTCTGATTGATCACGTTTCTTTGATTAATGTCTTCTAATAAATATGGTGCTTGACGGCTACACCCCTTTATTAACACTTGATACCCACTCTCGATCTGTAAAGTGATTTTAAATCGGTTTTTAAGTCAAGGTCTATTCTTTCCTGTCCATATACCTACTTACCTGTCTATAATTCAAATTATAATTTATAAGCTTCCGCCTAACAGCCTGGGATCTTCTATTTTTCTTCTTTAAATGTTGGTTATGAGTTATTTCAGACGATAATACCTCTGTGCCAAATTTCATATAGATTCGTTAAACTGTTTTAGCGGGACGAGTTTAGCCATCCATCTAAACTTTTGCATACAATATTACATTACTCATATTTTGAACTCTTTGCCTTAGTCAGTCGGTCTTTGAATTTAATTTCTTGCATGAGCTTGGCTTAGACAGGTCAAAATATAGTGCACTATTCAACAGCCCGGTTGGCTTTGTGGTTAGTGACCCTGACTCTCAAGCCGCGGGTCGTGGGTTCGAATCCCACCCAGTACATACATTTGTATGCATGATATGTCTGTTTGTCCTGTGTCTGGAAGTAAATTTATATATAAGTACTTATGTATTTTAAAGTAGTATATGTAGTATATCAGCTATCTGGTTACCATATCACAAGCTCTGCTTAGTTTGGAATCAGATTGGCCGTGTGTGAAAAATGTCCCAGGATATTATTATTATTATAGGATATTATTAATAGACCCAGCTTGCCTCCTCTTCGTCCTGTATGAGTATTCCCTCTTTCTTGTGATAACTGTATAGGTATAAATACTTAGAGCAGATTCTTCAACGAGTTACTTCAACCCTAATCTTAGGTACGACTTTGACTTATAAGAGATTATTAAGACTAACAAATTGATTAAACATCGGAAAGTCAAATAGGTCCAGCCGCTTTACATGCTTTACCAATGTACGGCATTTTATATGATTGATTCGATAAACTGTTATATCTTCATATTTCTAGGTAATAGAAAGGCAGAACAAAAAAGTCAATATATTTACAAGTAATATAATATTTTACTTCATATATTATATCTGTCCATTTTATAATAAATATACAAATTAAACAAAACATAATTAACTTATACTATTATCTTATAACGCCGGCTCTTCAACAAATCTGCGTTTTGTAAATCACTCCACATTATCTTCAGCTCCACTTAGCTGGAAAATATTGCTAGTGCTGTATATATTGACTTGACGAGCTGAAACATAAATTTTGAAGTCTAAGGTACAGGTGATCAAGTGATGAGCGTTAAGAAGTTTTTAAAAGTAAGTATACTTACATTTACAAATGCATCATACGAAAGGTCGATATAGTTAAAAACTCGCAGCACTACAATTTTCTGAAACAAACAAACGTATGTACGTACATAGGTACTGATATGAAAGATATACACGATTCAGTAATTTTTTATCAGTAAAATGCCTACTTGTGCTTGTGCCATGGATATGATGACCAGCTTCCTGACGCTGTCCGCGTTCTTCCCGCCGCAGTGTTGCCAACCGGAGCTGTACATCGCGTCAGATACTTTTGAAGCCTGTAATCGTAATAGTTAGGAGATATTAATGGGTACATAGTGATCCCAAACCGAGCCAATGGCTCAAAAAGGGCAAGTTGTCGCCTATCACATAAATCTTTTATCAGATCTTTTTAGGGTGATCTTTGGAATTAAACTATTACTACTACAGATTAAAAGACAATATTGTAGCTTTGAAGTGATACAAATATACTTATTCCATGTAAGCTTCTCATGCTGACAAGTGTAAGGAGTCTCAGTCAGATTACGATTGTATTAATCCCGATGTGGCTCGCAAAGACGCGGGCCGGCACCAGTCAGGGGTTGCGGAAGGATTGTACGTTTCCGCGACCCCCGACGTAGGTGTGAGAATACAAAAAAAAACGTTTGTATTAATCTACCCTGCTGTCTTACCTGGACTTTGATATTGCCAGCATTGCACCAGTAAAATGCAGCGGTTATTATCGTGTATGTTACTGGTGCTATTTTATCATGTAGACTGTTTCCGGGTTTCTGCAACAGACAAGGTGCTCGTGAATTTCTCAAAACTGTGAAGTAATATTATTTAGGTATCACTTTCAATATCAGAATTGACTTGGCTTTTAGATTTCAGACTTCTCACATCGACAAGTAACTCACCGTTAACTCACTGAGTAATGGTATCATAATGACACTAACTAGCAATGCTTGGTTGTTGAATATCCATCTGCAGAGGACCTGGCATTGCCTTGTACACCTGACAAATCAAAAATACATTTATAGGTATAATTTCGCACACAAACCCCTTGCTGAGCTCATTACAACACAGGTACTCACCACAATGTAGTCTCATGCATTTTTACCCCATCCTTAAATGCCCTTTCAAATTCTGCTTCCTTCTGTTCTTGACTCAAATACTTTTGATGAAAAATATCATTTAAACTGTGGAAATAGCTCTGTAAGTGCTCGAACTGGTGACTCAGGCCGATGAGAATCATGAAGATCAAGATGTGAGCTGCCACCGTCCGCATAGTTACAAGCCACCATACTCCGTATACTACAAGCCTAATGACTTGTGCCATCTGGGATTTGTCATTCGCTTCAGGCCATATTGTTAATATTGAGACTAGAGGAGCACCTGAAAGGCAATGCCACATATGAAGACGACTCTCAAAGTTTAAGACTTATATGTAATATTTGATGATTGGTTTTTGACTAACCCCTCATATAACTAGAATACAAAATCACTGCATGTCTAAGAAGGCCAAGTACAGAACCAACAAAGTATACGGTCGTACAGAATAGAATTTGTCTTATCATTTGCTTTTCAACTTTTAAATTATTGTGTACTTCTGTAGCCACCACGTATCGCAGCACAATAGGTCAAGAAACAATTGAACAAGCAGTTCTCAAAAGAACTTTTATAGTCAAGCTGATGCCACACGCCGCACTCCTCAACTCCTGTCTCCGCCTGAAGTTTCGAGACTCTTCACCGGACGACAGCTGCCGACGGACAAGGTGCGACGAACTCTCTGCAGCCTATATTTATAACGTCGGTGCGAGGCAACTACACGAACGTTAGAGAGAGAGAGGGCGAGACCAATTTGACCGCGACGCGCACCAGTGACCCGTGCCGTGATTGGTCATTAATGCAGTGCTGTGATTGGCTCACATAGATCGACCTATTAGATTAAGTGTTTTTGTTTATTTTGTAATTAATGTATCTATTTTTATTGGTTAGGGCATATTGTAAAAAACTATAAATAGGCAGTCTAGAAAATAAATTATACATTCGACATTCTACATTCTACATTCCATGTACACTCAAGAGTTTCATTATCGCCAACAACCTGCCACGCCAAAGTGGTGACCCCGAACAAAACACACCCGAACAAAACACACCTGGAGAAAGAAAACTATCTGAAGAAACTCAAAACTACATATTTCAAGATGTCGACCGCACCACCTACGTCATATGCATCGCAAGCAGACCTTATTTCTGAAATAAGGAAGCTATCACTAGAAATAGCGGAGCTTAAAGCAAGACCACAGTACAGCAACAATTGCAATTATCGTCGAAGCCGCTACTCATCCCATCACCGCACCTCATCAAGATCGCGAAATAGAGAAGCATCACCATCACCTTTCTGCTATTACCACCGACGTTTCAAAGATCAAGCCAGACGATGCACATCGCCTTGTTCATTTAAAACCCAAAAACCGGAAAACTAAACAGAACGTTGGCAGAGGCGGACACCGGCGTTCAAGAAAATTCACACCGCCTTTACATCACCGACAGAAACACAAAACTCTCATTTTTAGTCGACACCGGAGCCAACGTGTCCGTACTACCGAAAAGAAAGGGACAAATAGCAACGCCGTTACCATTCCAACTGTACGCAGCGAACAACACCACTATAGCTACGTACGGCGAGAGGACACTGTCTCTCGACTTCGGCTTACGACGCCCATACAAGTGGAAGTTCATCATAGCTGACGTTTCGAAGCCGATCCTCGGAGCCGATTTTCTCAAACACCATCAACTCATCGTAGACTTAAAAAACAAGAAAATTATCGACGGAGTTACGAGTCTCAAGGTCAACGCCCCGGTACGATTATCAAACGTGCCTACCGTACGCAGCATCGACATCAATCAGCTATATCACGATATCTTAGCTCAGTATCCAGGAATAACAAGATTGACATCCATGAAATTGAATGCCGATATAAACGTGCAACATTTCATCGAAACAAAGGGACCGCCGATACACAGCCGCGCCCGACCAATCCCACCACATCGCTTCGAAATAGTCAAGAAAGAATTCGAAAACATGATCGAACAAGGATTATGCAGACCAAGCAAAAGCCCTTGGGCATCACCTCTCCACATCGTACCAAAGAAAAATGGCGATATTAGAGTTTGTGGTGATTATCGAAGACTAAACTCTATCACCATACCAGACCGTTATCCCGTGCCACGCATCAAAGACTTCACTCATCACCTGTCTGGAAAAACTATTTTCTCAACAATAGACCTCAACCGAGCATATCAGCAACTTAGTGTCAGAGAAGAAGACATCGAGAAGACCGCTATCATCACTCCAATGGGATTATTCGAATTCCCACGTATGTGTCCTGGTTTAAAAAACGCGGGACAAACCTTTCAACGCTACATCCACGAAGTACTAAGAGGATTAGATTTTGTCTTTCCATTCATCGACGATCTACTCTTAGCATCCGAAAGCGAAGATCAGCACCGTGAACACCTTCACATCGTACTCAAAAGGTTAGAAGACAACGGCATCACTATCAACCCCGCCAAATGCAACCTAGGCAAACCAGAAGTACAGTTCCTAGGCTACACCGTATCGTCTGAAGGCATAAAACCTCCCGAACACAAAATCAACATTATCAACAGTTATCCCAAGCCGACCACAATCGAAGAACTAAGAAGATTTCTCGGTATGATCAATTTCTATCGTGATCATATACCTAACGCCGCATCGCTACAAGCACCATTAAATGCATACCTACATAACGTCAAGAAAAAAGATAAAACTCAAATAACGTGGACCGACGAAGCAACTCAAGCATTCGAACAATGTAAGAAAAGCATCATAAACGCTACCCTTCTCGCTCACCCATCGCACCACGCAACACTCGCCTTATTTTGCGACGCATCCGACAATTCAGCTGGTGCCGTACTTCAACAATACATACACGAAACATGGCAACCACTCGGTTATCATTCAAAGAAGTTCACCGAAGCACAGAAAAAATATTCAACTTTCGATCGCGAGCTACTTGCTATGTATATGGCAGTCAAACACTTCCGCAAAACATTTGAAGGACGCCATCTCATCATATTTACAGACCACAAGCCGCTAACATATGTAATGGCGAAGACTCATTCCAACTCGGAAACACAGAGGCGAACGAGACAACTTTTGTTTATCAGCGAATTTACCACGGACATAAGACACGTGAGCGGTAAACAAAACGTCGTCGCCGACACACTCAGCCGCATAGAAACAATATCATGCCCATCTTCAATAGACTACAGTGAAATAGCCAGAACTCAAGAAAAGGACAGCAACATCGAACAACTATTATTACAAGATAACATCAAACTCAAGAAAATAATAATACCAAACACCGATGTCGAATTATACTGCGAAACATCCACTCCTTATGTACGCCCGTACATACCAGAACAATATAGAAAAGAAGTTTTTGACAGCGTGCATAATATCAGTCACCCTGGTACTCGCACGACTCGCAAACTTATATCTCAAAAATATTTCTGGCCATCAATGAACGCAAACGTCAACAGTTGGACTCGAACCTGTATACATTGTCAGAAAAGCAAGATACAACGACACACATTCTCGAAGATTTCATCTTTCCCGCCAAGCGAACGTTTCCAACATCTACACGTCGACATCGTCGGACCATTACCTACAACAACTCAAGGTTATCGGTATCTAGTTACAATGATAGACCGATCAACGAAATGGCCCGAAGCAATACCTACCGACGAAATATCAGCTGTTCGAATAGCCGATATCGTCTATAAACATTGGATAACAAGATTTGGATGTCCGACCACACTAACAAGCGACCAAGGTCGTCAGTTCGAGAGTCAGCTGTTCCAAAATCTCATGAAGCAAATGGGAATCAAGAAAAATCGTACTACACCGTATCACCCGCAAAGCAACGGTATCGTCGAACGATGGCACCGCTCACTCAAAACATCGTTACGCGCGAAACTTTCCGACGCAAGTTCATGGATCGACGAAATACCTACAGTCCTACTGGGATTACGAGCCGCATTACGCACAGACACCGGCGTGAGCGCCGCCGAACTTACCTACGGTCATAACTTACGACTGCCCGGCGATTTCTTTATCTCGCACACACACACAACTGCTATGGATTATACCTACGTTGAAAAACTACGTGATATCATTCAAGCAAACAAGCCGCAACCCATCACCGAGCATCACAGTAACAATAAAAGCGTTTTCGTGCATCAAGACTTACACAAGTGCAGTCACGTTTTTGTCAGGACAGATGCAGTAAAGAAACCACTTCAAACCCCATACGAAGGACCCTACCCAGTGATAAGACGGACAGACAAGGTGTATTGCATACAGTTACCCGATCGACAAGTCAACATATCGATCGATCGATTGAAGCCCGCATACGTCATCACAGAAAGTACCTACACTTCACAACCAACCAAAAGCAGTACTATTCCAGTTACCAAGCAGCAAACGAAAGTACCTACGGCCGACAACATGAGGTCACAGCCCGCAAAGGTCAAAACACGCACGGGTCGTGTCATTAACCTCCCGGTACGCTTCGCTTGAGGGGGAGTACTGTAGCCACCACGTATCGCAGCACAATAGGTCAAGAAACAATTGAACAAGCAGTTCTCAAAAGAACTTTTATAGTCAAGCTGATGCCACACGCCGCACTCCTCAACTCCTGTCTCCGCCTGAAGTTTCGAGACTCTTCACCGGACGACAGCTGCCGACGGACAAGGTGCGACGAACTCTCTGCAGCCTATATTTATAACGTCGGTGCGAGGCAACTACACGAACGTTAGAGAGAGAGAGGGCGAGACCAATTTGACCGCGACGCGCACCAGTGACCCGTGCCGTGATTGGTCATTAATGCAGTGCTGTGATTGGCTCACATAGATCGACCTATTAGATTAAGTGTTTTTGTTTATTTTGTAATTAATGTATCTATTTTTATTGGTTAGGGCATATTGTAAAAAACTATAAATAGGCAGTCTAGAAAATAAATTATACATAATACATTCGACATTCTACATTCCATGTACACTCAAGAGTTTCATTATCGCCAACAACCTGCCTCGCCAAACTTCTTTCATCATAGCAATTTGGTACAGTATCTCTCTTATTCCAGTTTTTTTATAGTTAAATATCAGACAGTAGACGTATGTGGTCGGCACCATATAACAGCTCACGGTTCTTCTTAACATTTGCTCCTGTATAAGATTTTCCGGAACAAACAAGGAGAGAAATACCATTATTTCAAACAGACCCATCAGTATTTCTAAAAATATGAACAATTCATTGTATATCCATGTAAATGTCTTTGGTAGTCTGTCGTCTTCGATCCAGAAGTCTCGTAAACCACAAATATACAGTATAGTGTTCAGCTTGTAAAATTTTGTGGTTGCGTTTGGTTTATGTAAAACATTGGTTGTATTATTTTTTGCTTCTGAATCATTATGTAGTGTTTTATTCCTTGATGGTAGTGATAACATGGTTTCCCCTGCATCCCCGAGATGTCACAATCTAAGTCATGTGAAGTCCGCCAATTCGCACAGCGCCCGCGCCTAAACCCCCTCGTTATTAGGGGAGGCTCGTGCTCCTGCAGTAGAGTCGTAGATAAGCTGATGATGATGATGTATATTTAGAATGAACAAGCAATAAAACACTCGAAAGACAAAATGCCAAAAGCGGTACTTATCCTAAATCTTTGGTTGTTTATGTCACTCGCGATAACAAAATATAATAGCTAGGTGGCGATAAAATCTTAAAACTTTTCGGAAAGGTGGACTTAGGTTTATGACAATTTGAACAGTTGCACCGTGAGCTATGCTACAAATACATTTAACGAATACCTAGCTGTGAAATGTCACAGAAAGTGTCCATTAATCTTCGTAAGACACAAGTGGAACTACCTACTTACAGTATTTTTTTTAACTACAGTCTTTTGTCTGGTGTGAAGTGTTGACTATTATCAATCATTTATTTTGAGGAAGGTAAATATTAGTGCTTATATCTTGGTAATTACTAGTTTCTTTGAAGGAACGGTGATTTGTTGACAAAGTGTAGGTACATCTTACAATTTGTGAAGGTAAAGGGTAGGTACTTTAATATTTAAATTTATGAACCATCATTAACATAGCCTATATACCTACCTTAATACCATATTTGGTTTCTATTGATTTTTTCTTCTTGATATGTGTTCAAATGTTACTTAGGTACTTTGGTACTTATAACTCTGTACCTAAGTATTTTATTTTGCTCGTGTACCAGAGTAGTTGCAATATAATCTCAAAACCTATTTATTAAATTGGAAGTAAGAAAGTAATTATTTAATTACGTCATTATTACGTATTTTATTAGCCTATGTTGTCCCACTGCAGGGCAAAGGCCTCCCATTCTTTTCTCTACTCCTCCCGGTCTTGAGCTTTGCTAAACCTTTGTAAAATGGTTATTTGAAAATCGGATATAGAAAATTACATATACATAATATAAACCTGTTTTCCGGAATACCAAATTAACAGGCTTAACATTTTTTTAAATGTAGTGATCTCTAATTCTCACGCTTTCGATTTGATATTTGACCGAAATCATGAAGTTAAAGTATATTAAGTAATGGGGTATTAAAAGTCTTCATATTCATTTTTATTATATTTATTTTAATTTATCACACTTAACAATTTACAAATGCTTACAATATTAATAAAGGAACGCGAGAGATTACCTCATCCTTTAAATAAGTACATACTTATTTACACTGTCACAGGACTAAAATGCTATCAAATGTTTCTCTTTAATAGAAATCGAACCCACAAACAACTCGTCAAAATGAGGGTAGGTAACTGCTATTCGGTTGCGTGAATAATAATACTAAGAAATTAATTTAAATTATTTTATTTCTATAAGTTTATTAATTCTTAGGTTTTTTTCCATTTCCACTTCAGCCGGAAAATATTGCGAGAGCCGTGTATATTGATTTGATAAGCTGAAAACCATAATTTACTTTAGTAATTTTTTTTCTTAAACCAAAGAGATCTGTAATTTGTAGAGTCAAAAATGTTGCTGATCCTTAAATCAAAGAAATAATGTTTTGACAAAAACATTAGTTAGGTACTTATACTGCGATATTATTTAGGTACACATATTCTATCAGGACTAATATTATTATTGTTAAAGAAATTGTTAAAACTTCTTTTGAAAAGAGTAATTGCTGAGTTTATTGCCGGCTCTTCTCAGCAAAAGCAACGTTCCCAACCGAGCATTAGAGTCGACCGGCATTAGAGATTCATAAGTGCCTGTGAAGGCCTATTTGAATTAATACATTTATTTAATTTCATGAATTATGTATATTTACAACATAATATAACGAACAGATATGTGAAGTTCATGCTCCTAAACGTCTATCTATTGGAATCAAATCCAGGGCAATCAAGTAGGTACCTAAAGACATAGCGGTGACGTGCTAAGTAATTTCTTATCTTGTCCAAAGCAGTTATCATTATAGCTTTCAATTTCTAAATAAACATACTTACATTTACAAAAGCATCATAAGAAAGATCAATATAGTTAAAAACTCGCAACACCACTATTTTCTGAAACATAAATAAAAAAACAGTGTTTGTTATCGGATTCCTTTGAAACGCAACGTAAAGCATTTTTCATCCTTCTACTCAACACAAATATTTCTTTTTGAATGAACTAAGTTTCGGGTCTGAACTTTTATAGTAAACTAGCTGCCTCCGCGCGGTTTTACCCGCGTAGCTTCCGTTCTCGTGGAAATACAGGGATAGAATATAGCCTATGTTACTCGTGGATAATGTAGCTTTCGAATGGTGAAAGAATTTTTCAAAACGGTCCCGTAGTTTTTGAGCCTATTCATTACAACCAAACAAGCAAAGTTTTTCTCTTTATAATATTAGTGTAGACCAGTGGTTCCTCGCGGTTTCACCCGCGTTCCCGGGGGATCTTTAACTTTCCCGGGATAAAAAGCCTATGTCCTTTCTCAGACTCTAAACTACCTATCTGTGTACCAAATTTCATTTAAATCGGTTCAGTAGTTTTAGCGTTACTTTCGTATTTACAATACCTATTAGTATAGATATAGATAGACTAGTATAGATTAGTATAGACTAGCTGCCGTTATGTGGGTTTAACTGCGAAGGGTTTCTTGCCATCATAGATCGCAAACATATGGACTGGATTTCATGACTTTATTCTGTTTAAAAGCTGATGTTACTGTGTGTTCGATTGGAGATCATCAGCATTTTATTCGAGGGTTCCAATATTTCTAATGTATTTAACCGCCTCTTTAATGGGGGAATGCCTACTTGAGCCTGTGCCATGGATATGATGACCAGCTTCTTGACACTGTTAGCATTCTTCCCGCCGCAGTGTTGCCAACCGGAACTGTAGATCGCGTCAGATACTTTTGAAGCCTGTAATTGTTCCAAAATAGAATAATAAATAGTCTAGAAGTAAGCTTTGTAGATTGTTTTTAGTGAAATTCTGGAGTAGGTCACGGCTGTTTTATGTAGGTACTATTATATTTTGTAGGGCAAATAGCAGTGAATACCTACTCGAGAACTGAGTACATCTGTGGTTATCAAAGTCGTTTAACACACCTCTATTTTAATGTTGCCAGCATTGCACCAAAAAAATGCAGCGATTATTATTGTGTACGTTACAGGAGCAATTTTATCATGAAGACTATTTCCGGGTTTCTGGAACAAACTAATTAGTAGTGCATTATATTTTCTAAGATAAAAAGGTTCTTATACAAACGCCTTAATTGCTCATCTTATGGACATGTCTTTTAGTACAGGTTTAGCTGGGGTCATCGAAAAATAAATATATCTTTATATTGTCTGTAATATCTATATATTTTGTAAAGAGAAATTGCTGAGTTTATTGCCGACTCTTCACAGCAAACCTACCCTACGTAACAAACGTACCCTACCCTCACACTCCTAGCTGCTCTCACTTTTAATGTCATTGATATGACTTTCAGAATTCAGACTTTAACCGTCAACTCACTGTCAATTCGCTGAGTAAGGGCACCATAATCACACTAACTAGCAACGCCTGATTGTTAAATATCCATCCGCAAAAGATCTGGCACTGGCCGGTACACCTGACAAATTAAGAAGATATTGATTAATTTGTAATTGCTGTCTCTTCTCAGTTAAAGCAACCTTCCGAACTGAGCGTTAGAGTCTACAATTCATAGTACGTGGATATCGAAAATACTACCAAAATACTCACCACAAAGTAGTTCTATGCATTCTAATTCCAACCTTCAATGCATGTTCGAACTCTGCTTCCTTCTGTTCTTGACTCAAATACTTTTGACCAAAAATATCATTGAGACTGTAGAAGTAGCTTTGTATATTCTTGAATTGATGACTCAAGCCGATTAGGATCATGAAAATAATGATGTGAGCTGCGACTGTACGCATGGATGCAAGCCACCATACTCCATAAGCTGTGAGCCTAACGATGTCTTTTATTTGGCCTTTATCATTAGCGTTAGGCCATACTGTGAGTATTGTTACTAGAGGAGCACCTGCAACATAAGACGCATTCAGAGAATAACCTATCCTTCTTTATCTGTTACATATAGAAAGGGACAATATCATTTACGTCATATCTTTATTAGAACTTTATGACAAACCTCTCTTATAGCTGGAATACAAGATCACCACATGTCTTAAAACCCCAAGGATCCCACCAACAAGGTGGACGGATGTACAAAATATAATTTGTCTTATCATTTGCTTTTCAATTTTTACGTCGTTATAGAATTCTTTCATCGCGGCCATTTGGTACAGAATTTCTCTGATACCAGATCTTTGGTACAGCAAAACCAGACAGTAGGCATATGTGGTAGGCACCATATAACAACTTACGGTTCTTCTAAGCATTTGTTTTTGACTAAAATTTTCCGGAACACATAGGGAGAGAAAAACCATTATGCTAAACAAGCCCATCAGTAATTCAAAAAGTTTAAATATTTCGTTGTATATCTTTGTAAATGTCTTCGGTAGTCTCACGTCCTCGACCCAGAAGTCCCGTAATCCGCAAAAATACAATATTGTGTTCAACTTATTGTAAAATTTTATAGTTTTATTTTGTTTTTGGAATACTTTGTCGGATTCATTATTTATTTTTAAACTATTATCTTTTCTACGATTTCTTAATCTCACTGAAGACATGATTACACAAACGTGTGAAATAGCTAATAAAATTCTGATTATAAAATTCTGATTTTTTAAGAAATGATTATCATTTACAGAATCACAATATATAGCCATAACCGCAAGAATATAAAAGTGAACTGGTTCCAAAGCAGTAGAAACATAAAATTCTTCAGATTATTAAAAACAAACTCAAGTTTAATCATACACTAGCAACGAAGTCAAACGTGCTATAATTATCGTAAATCGTAAATCTCCGATACTTTTATGTCCTCAGCTCAGCGATAAACAATAATAGCAGGGCAGCGCACGCTAATTTCATAGATTAATACTATAGTTTACAAATCACTGACAACAAATCGTTAGCAGCAAACTGCCAATTTGTCTTTGTGAGACAAGACAACAACACAGTTTAAACAGTGTTTAAATTTAAGGATATTTTATTTCAAGTGCTTCTCGTAGGTACCTACCTATGGTTAGTTATAAATCATTATGGTACCTTTGGTAGGTGTACCGTACTATAGGTACTTACCTCTAATGTCATCGATATATATGTACTACGTACTAGATAGGGCGTTCCGAACACTCGCTTTTATCAACTCAACTGAACTGCAGTCCCCACACCCGACTTTAGTGTGGCTTCGACATTCATTCAGTGCGGGTGCGCACGGAGCAGCGTTAATAACAACGATAATCCGAATCAAAGTAGACCCTGGACGAAAATAACTAGTCAGTAGTCAACTAAGTAAAATTACTACCTGTTTAAGTGAATTAATAGGTGATAATTCCGTAATTCCAGAGTAGAAAAACAATTTATCTATTTAAATACCACGCCATTCTACAATCATATACTAAAACGTGCAGATGTTCCCTTAAAACTGGTTGTAGGTAAAAATATGTAACTGAACACAGACTTGATATGTTTTTTTAGAAAGGTTTTAATTTGATTAATTGTTAATGAGTTTTTAATTAGTAGTGATAGTTTGATATTTTGAATAATTGTTTTATGTTAATTCAAGCCCTGGCCCGTACCTCTGAGTACTCATTTAAGCCATGTGAAGTCCGCCAATCCGCACTAGGCCCCCCTAATATTAATATAATACATTTTGAAATCGAGTTTTATTCTAATGAAGTTTAGAAGGTAAAAAAGATGTGTCACATCTGCGGTGTGAACTCTATAGGGACGACATCTTAGTGTAGTTAACTGAACGAAACGCGCAAGCGCCATGAAATTTGCGGCGCTTACGACGTTTTGGTCGCGAGAAAACTATACTCTAAGCAATCTAGCGCTGTATCTTTTAAAATAGTTTGGTTAGTTGACACAGCTTTATACAGCGCTGCAGCGAACTTTAGTTCTAACTCTTACCAGTTTTTAAACAAATGTTTTACATGAACGTTCTTGTCTATCGCTATACGTCGATGTCTAATGTCGATTGATAGTTTAAAATGAATATCTTCTTGCTTAAATATTGTAGCGTATGTGTCTACAACGTGGTTATAATACGATAAACTGGACATAGGTCCGATACTATATAACAGTTAAATTTTAGAATTATTGCTTTGTTGTATTTTACGCCAGTTATACAATTTAAATAGGTACCTACGACTTTACCCGTTCTAACATTCAGCTTAAAAACAAAATTCATTCATTCGGAATTAATTCATTAAAGTTAATCACCTGGTGTGCAATGCTGTGTTTGTACACGAGGCAGAAAAGAGATAAGAAACTTCTATGACCAAAATTCAGTTTCAGACAATAATATGGTACTTTCTTTACATGGTGAATTTTAACTTTTTCATACCACGGTTTTAAAAAAAATCTTCAATCTAGTTGAGTAATGAGCTAATTGTTTATAGACAGTCATGGCAACACTTGAAATCAAAATAAATGTCAATAACTTCATTAACTAAAATTCGAGCGGTTTCTATATTTGTTTTAAAATAAATTGTAACCGCGAGAGAAACTGTGAGACTTAATGATTTATTGAATGGAAATCTCATCTTAGAATAACATGAACTAAATTACAGGAAGAATAGACACTCGGGTGAAAACAAAACTATAATCTTTGAGGTTACCTGGATACTCAATAATTTGTAAATAATGCGAACGTATACACGTAAACGGCCGGAATATCAGTTTATTGAAGGTGTCGGCGAGTTATGCAGATTGTGCTTGGAGAAGTGTGAAGAAAATGTGCCAATATTTGAAAAAGCTAACGATATATGCGCTACTCTTGCTATGAGAATCATGATTTGTGTTGGACTTGAGGTAAGCAAAAGTACCCACGAACCGCTGACTGATTTATCTACTTCTCTTCTAACCTAACCCTTTACTTACAGATGTCCCAAGAAAATTGCCTTCCAAACATGATTTGTAAAGAATGTTTTAAAGAGCTAGAAAAATACTACACCTTTAGGAAAAAATGTGAAGTTTCATACCATAGACTGAAGTCACACTTACACGCTGCCCAAAAAAGAGATTTAGCCAAGAATTTAACTAAAAAAGAATGTCATATAGGTCCTAATAAAGAGGAGAAACAATGCGAGCTTCATATTGACCCTTCAAAGTTAATGCTAACTTTTAATGATGATCAAGTAGACATGTTAGATTTAAATGGTGTTGTTGTAAGTGAAAATGCTAACATGAATGAAGTAAGTATTCAGTAATTAACTTTAAATTTATTATACTCGCAAGAAAATTTCAAGCTCGGTGAAAAAACATACACAAGAAACTTTTCAAGCTACAAATGAAATGAATAAAAGCATACCAATAAAATAGATGATAATATAATCTGTGTGATATAATCTAATTTGTTTATACTTTTTCAAGTTATTCTTGATTGATTGAATTGTATTTTTTTTTTGCAGATTCCAGAATTGAGTGAAAGAATAGAAATTGAAGTGCCTGGTCCAATTGAGGTAAATACCTATACTTTTTTATTGTGTACTATAATAATTAATACTTCAGAATTTAGTGATCTCTAAAATTGTGTAGACAATTATTGACAGACCTAATCTATATATATATAAAACAGTCCCTGTGGCCTCTGTCTGAATGTGATGAACACAAAAACTACTGAATAGATTTTCATGTGGCTTTCACCAAATTACAGAGTATTTCATGGGGAAGGTTTTTATGTATAATACATCAATTTGGACCCGGTAGGTAGGGTTGATGGGAAGAACGAAGTCTGCCGGGTCTGCTAGTAAATATGTAAATAAATTGTTTAGTATTTCTTTCACATATGAAATATATACGTGAGATATATTAGGGAGCGTTCAAGTATTACGTAACGCAATTTTTAAAGATTTTTGACCCCCCCTACCCCCACTGTAACGCTCCGTAACGTTTTTCTGTAGCCCCCACCCCCCTCACGAAACGTTATGTAACACTCAAGTGATCATTTTTACCCTGGAAACACCTGCGTATTTCGAGGGATTCCCCGTAAAACGTAAACGGTTGCCAATTTGGGAGTTTTAATTACCTAATTTTTTATATAATAAAAGAAATAATGTTACGTAACGTGTTGTAAGAAGGACCCCCTCCCGCCCCTGTAACGCTTCGTAACGTTTTACGAAACCCCCCCGGCCCCCCAAATTGCGTTACGTAATACTTGAACGTTCCCTTAAGGGCATTTGAAATTTTGTACTAGTTTCTATTATTGTAAGCCAAGTGCCTCTATGCATATATTTATATATTTATTTATTACTAGTTGACCCGGCAAACTTCGTACTGCCTCAGCATCAATTAATAAAAAAAACTGAATGCTTTAAACCTTCCCTGTATTACACAAATAATTCAAGACCAAAAATAGCCAAATCAGTCCATCCATTCTCGAGTTTTTGTGAGACTAACGAACAGCAATTGATTTTTATATATATAGATTATAGGAACACCTTCAAAATATATATACATCAAAAAAGACAATACTGTTAAATATTGTTATATTATATTATATATTTGTACAGTTCGAGCACTATACATTTTCACCACATCAGCACTTTACTCGCTAGCTTTGAATTTATAACGCAATCATCAGTTCACGATCGGACAGCAATCATACCGCGTGTTCTCACTATCATTAATATCATTTAATTAATTATCAATAAAGCATTATAGCAAAACTTATCAAGACTATCAATTCAAGATTACGGGAAACCGTACATCTTTTTGGTCCTTCGAGCCGGATAGGCGGGACCTTCGTGAAATATCAGTGCATAGTGAAGTGCCTGTGTTGTGTCAGAAGGTTAACCCGTGGAGGATAGCAGTCAGCAGATCAGCTAAGTACAACATATATCAATTGTATCAATCAATATCTATAAGTAGTAAGAGCTTCAAACTAAAATGGTTGATCAAGGAATTAACAGCAAGCTTGACAAAATGCTGCGCAAGCAGTCAGCGAATTTCAAGGCTTTTAAAAGAACAGTATCATTCATCAACGTAGAATCAATTTCCGACAAATGGGAATTTGAAGACGCTCTTAAATCACTACAAGCAAGATGGTCAGCGATCCGTCTCTTGCATTGGGAGATTAATTCAGAAATCGATGAGGAAAATGAGCAATATGAAAATACTTTTATTGAACATGAAAAACAGTTTAATGAATTAAAGAAGACTATTAACATTAAAATGTGGTCTGTCGTCCACAGAGAAAACAGTACACCAAAAATGGATATTCCCTATTTTAATGAATCATCAAGACGTAAGCAAGATTATCAAAAAACATCAGATGTGCCAACCTTCAAGAAACAGCAATATAATAAACCAAATTTTAACAATAACTATCATCAGAACGGAAAAGATAGGTCATATGCCAATAATTTTGCTGCAAAAACCTATCAAGAACCAAAGAATTGCCCGCTATGCAAGGACAGTCATAGGTTATTCCACTGTAAAACATTTTTGGAATACATGCCGGATATGAAACGCAACATAGTAAATAAATTTAACCTATGCAAAAACTGCCTTTACGATCATAAAGGAAAAATATGTATTTCTGAAAAAAGATGTCGCAATTGCCAAGGGGATCATAATACATTGTTACACGATGCCTACAAGTCGGCGCCGACTGATGTGAATAATGACGCAAGTACAGCGGCATCATATGATCAGAATCATCAAATTATACAGAAATTCCAAAATGAAACAAAACGATTAGCAAACGGTCGTTATGTTGTCAAGCTACCATTAAAACCCGAAATCAAAGAAAGGTTGGGTGAATCTAAGCAAAAGGCTGTGGCACAATTTCATCAATTAGAAAGAAAATTTAGCAAAAATATCAACGTAGCAACAGATTACAAAACATTTATCAATGAATATATTGAATTAGGCCACATGCGGGAATGTAAACCGAATACATCGCTGAATTACTACTTACCTCACCACTGTGTAATTCGAACGGATTCCACGACAACCGCATTGCGCGTTGTTTTTAACGCGTCATCAAAATCCACGTCCGGCTATAGTCTAAATGACTTAATGTTTAGCGGACCTAATTTACAACAAGATTTATTTTCACTATTTTTAAGGTGGAAGGGACCGGAATGGTTACCAACATTCAACTTAAACAAAGAAAAAGATAAAATATCATACACAACTCATGAAGAAATTAAGAAAACAGTTCAAATAACTATCACAACCAAACAATGCGAGGATGACGTCATCAACAATGTACTTAACAAGTATAGTGACTTAACTCAAGCAACACGAGTACTCGCTTGGATATCGCGTGCATTGTCACATGATTCATACAAACCACCATTTCTTACAATAAATGAAATTAGAAAAGCAAATCACATTATAATCAAGCAAATTCAACAACATAACTTTGCAGATGACATCAGTAACCTGCAGAGTAAGGGTAAGGCGAACTCTAAAAGCAAATTAATATGCCTTAACCCGTATATAGATCAAGAAAGATTAATGAGAGTCGGCGGTAGGATAAACAATGCCTACATAAGTCATAATATGAAACATCCACTTATTATACCTCATAGTGGTCATCTCACAAATCTACTGATAGACCGTGCTCATAAAATGACTTTCCACGGCGGTGCTCGATTAACTCTGGCGTGGCTGAGACAGCAAGTTTGGATCATTGGAGGTAACAGAGCGGTCCAAAAACGACTGCGAGGTTGTGTAATCTGCAGACGACACAACCCTATCAAGCAAAACCAAACCCTGGGCGCCCCGCACGCGTGGCGCCGCCTGCGCGGCTACACACCCCCACGGACCCGGAGCCGGACCCAACAGCAGCAGTCGCTGCACATTTCACCGCGAATGTGCAATCGGTCGAGTTTGTGAGTGATAGTGCAGTGAATGAGTGTGACTCGCAACAAGTGACAAGTGCGCGTGTTCTGAACAAGGCGACGTCGCCTACACTTCGAAATAGTTTTAAATTTTAATCAATCATGAATCATGTTATCATTTTACTTTAAGCAATATTGTTTTATCACCTTGTTAGTAGATTTAATTCATATTATCACTCAGCATCTCATTCTCATCTTTTAGTGGCTCGCAGCATGTACAGTTCGAGCACTATACATTTTCACCACATCAGCACTTTACTCGCTAGCTTTGAATTTATAACGCAATCATCAGTTCACGATCGGACAGCAATCATACCGCGTGTTCTCACTATCATTAATATCATTTAATTAATTATCAATAAAGCATTATAGCAAAACTTATCAAGACTATCAATTCAAGATTACGGGAAACCGTACAATATTGTTATATATTATTATATATATACATAATAATATATTATCTTGATACTTCTCTCCAACAGACCTACAATTTATTGATTCAAAGATTTCTTTAGTTTATATTTTGGTAGAAATCCCTACTGAGACTAAAAACAACAACTTTAATATAATTTTTGTTAATATATTTTTTATTATGAATATAAAAATACTTGTTACATTAATTACTCGCCAAACTGTGATGTTTGAGCGAGGCCCCATTGGTGCGGTGCGGTGCGGTGCGTCGGGATGCGTCGACGCAGCGTCGACGCTGCGTCGTTTTCCATACATTTTTTATGACATGCCCCATTAGACCGTTGCGGCGCCGCGCGCGATGTTTCAACGGATCGACGGACAAGAGACGAAGCGGGAGGGAGGGTGATGCGCTGCGTTGCCGGAGCTCCGTTGCGACGACGCACTGCGATCCACTGCTGGGTGGACTGAGACGCAGCTGCGACGTGTGCGTACCGCAGTTGCGGTGCGTTGCCGCAGCGTCAACGCACCGCAGGTGTGGCATACAATGCGTTGTTCCATTGCGACGACGCACCGCACCGCACCGCACCGCGCCAATGGGGCCTCGCCCTTTGATAGCGAGATGCACTCATTTCTTACTTTATATAATTTTATCTAACCCACCACCATTAAACTAATTATAGCTAAATAAATAATAGTAACAACAATATTTTGCAAGTTAGACGAACACGAATTAATGAAGAGTGGCTGAGGGTAATATATCAATGTGCCATAATGCTATGTCTAGAACATTTCAGAGCCAGTCAGAGGAAGATCATAATCCAGATATCTCCGACTTCCTATCAACAATACTCATCAATTTGGGTATCCTGGCAAAACATGATGATAAGCTGTCAGTCTTAGACCCGGACATGAAGACTGTGACATTGGAAACCGGTGATGGTGATCAGATTCATTTGGAACTTACTGAAGAAGATGATGTGAGTTGTATTTAAAAAAAATTTTTTTCCACATCTATCATTCTGAAGCATTATATAGAATAGAATATACTTTACTAACGGACCCGGCAGACTTCGTTCTGCCCACCAGCGCCACCTACCGGGTCCAAATTGATGTTTGTATTATACATAAAAACCTTCCCCATGAAATACTCCGTAATTTGGTGAAAACCGCATGAAAATCTAAAAAATATTAACCACTATAAAACTATTTCCATATTACCTGCCGGCAGTCATGAATAGAGAAAATAAAAAAAAATTATAATAAAGCTTAAAATTATAATAAGGCTAAAGTCTAGTTGTGGTGATTGATTTAATCAATTGTGGATGGTAGGTAGGCATGATTTTATTGTGACATCCTAGGAGTAGGAACAATCCCTGGCCCATACCTCTGAGTTTATAAAAACTTACGTACGGATTCATACCACTGGCTTTCGGTGATGGAAAACATCGTGAGGAAACCGGCATGCCCAATTGCAAATGCACAATTAAACGCATGTGAAGTCCGCCAATCCGCACTAGGCCCGCGTGGTGGACTATGGCCTGCACCCCCTCGATGTTAGGGGGATGTTAGAGGAGGAGAGACCCTCGAGCTCCTCCGTGGAGACGTATATGAGCTGATGATGATTGATTTATTGAAAAATGTTATTTTTTTAGGTAAAAGAAACGGAAGATGAAGACATAGTTATCAAATACATAACATCAAATTATTCACATAGTAATGGAAGGGGTACCATACCGAATTTAAATAAAAGGTAAGTTTTTTTTATTTGCTTTGATAACTTTTTAATTATAATAATATTTAAGAAAAACAGGGTTGTCTCATAACAACAAACAAATAATCCTCACTAATAATATAAATGCGAATGTGAGTTTGTTTGTTAAGCTTTCAAGACTTTTCAACAATTTAAAAACTTAATTTTAACCAATGGATAACTCGATCATGTACGTACCTATGTTACCCACATAGGCTATATTTTATCCCCGTATTCAGTGACGGATTAAGATTCCTTGATGGACTAAGCAATCCACGCCCATGGGGCCCCCTAACCTTGTGTCTACTAGAATTGGTCTTTAAACCATTATTGGTGATGTGAGAGTAAGACGTGATGCCCTAAGGATGGATTTTTTTGTGCTTCTTCTGGTGCCCCCAGACGTGATGCCCAGAGGCAATTGCTTAATTTATTTAAGGGTTAATCCGTCATTGCCCGTATTCCAACGGAAATGGGAATTAAACGTGTGAAACCGCAGGGCAAGCGCTAGTGGGTAGACTATTCTTATACATATACTTATTCTTCTTCTTGACAGCCCGGTTGGCTCTGTGGTTAGTGACCCTGACTCTCAAGCCGCGGGTCGTGGGTTCGAATCCCACCCAGGACAAACATTTGTATGCATGAATATGTCTGTTTGTTCTGTGGCTGGATGTAAATATCTATAACTAGTGGCTCCCCGCGGTTTCACCCGCGTTCCCGGGATAAAAAGTAGCCTATGTGTTATTCCAGAACATATTCTAGCTCTGTGCCAAATTTCAAGCAGATCCCTTCAGCCGTTGGAGCGTGAAAGAGTAACAAACATCCATACATACAAACTTTCGCATTTATAATATTAGTAGGATATGTAGTATATCAGCTATCTGGTTACTATAACACAAGCTCACTTTGATGCTTAATTTGGAATCAGATTGGGCGTGTGTGAAAAATGTCCCAGGATATTTATTTATTCTTGGTGATTTGGTGGTGTAGCCCGAGCAGTGGGAGTGGTAGCGGGGGTAGTGGGGGCACCCTGTGGTGCTCCCGGTGCGGCGTGTGGTTCAGCTCGGCCGGGGCGCTGGCGCGGCACCGGCGCGGGCGGCACCGCGGCGCGGGGGGGCAGGCGGACCGCCCGCACCGCTGCCCCGTGTGCCAGCGGGCCTTCGCGCAGAAGGAGGTCATGCTGCGGCACCGCCTTGTGCACGACGGTCAGATATACTTAGAATTTATTTGCATGAATGTTATTGTAGCTTTGTTTTCAGTGATTAGCAGAAGAAATACTTATTTTCATATCTTTCAGAAGTCAAAAATGACTTATTAACCTGGTTAAATAACCGATTGATTTTTTCCGTTCCAACTAATATTATTATATTTTGGTCAATGTATAAAAAAATTGACAAATTATATACTAAATCCTTCCTCGAGATTGGTGAAAACTGTATGAAAATCGGTGCAGTAGTATTTGAGTTTATAATGAATACACAGACGCGTCGGAGGCACGGAGGACTTTGTTTTATAATATGTAAAGATATTGTTGAAAAGTACTAACATCAATCGATTTAATTAAAGAAGAAAGAAAAAGAAACGGCTTCTTTTAGTGTCGAGGCTAGGACAAATATGATTCGCGCATTAATGAATACTTAACGTTTCTAAAACAGGACAAACTGACTCTCATGTGACGCAGACGAAATTATGAGTCAGCTGGTAATCTATAGAAATATGTTTGAATGTTTCCATATGTGTACATACAGAGGTCCGTCCGTTCACGTGCTCGCTATGCCCCAAGAGCTTCACGCAGCGCGGAGCCCTGGCGGCGCACGCGCGGGCTCACGCCCCCCCGCATGCCCGAGCACTCGCGCTGCACCGCTGCCTCAAGTGTCCCAAGGTCTTCCTCTACGCCTCCGGTAACTACCCCACCCCAGCTCTTTACAGGCTCTTCAATAAACACCCACTTGTAAATAATACCCTTTAATATAACTGCAGTTTACGATCTTCCAAAAATTACCCTTTAATATAACTGCAGTTTACGATCTGCAAATATTACCCTTTAATATAACTGCAGTTTACGATCCTCCAAATAATACCCTTTAATATAACTGCAGTTAACGATCCTGCAAAAATTACCCTTCAATATAACTGCAGTTTACGATCCTGAAAAAATTACCCTTTAATATAACTGCAGTTTACGATCTGCAAATATTCCCTTTAATATAACTGCAGTTGACGATATTGCAAAAATTACCCTTTAATATAACTGCAGTTTACGATCTGCAAATATTACCCTTAAATATAGATGCAGTTGACGATCCTGCTAAAATTACCATTTAATATAACTGCAGTTTACGATCTTGCAAAAATTACCCTTTAATATACATGCAGTTTACGAGCTTGCCCAAATATTAAAATTTTTATAATTGCCGTTAAATTGTACATTTTTACAGTGACTAATATATTAAGAGAAAAGATTAGATTATTTGTTTGTATTTTAATCATTAAATTTTTAATCTCTGAAAAGCGACCAATTTTTTCCCATATAGTGTGAGACATTATTTTGACCATCACACAGGTTTAAGTCGTCACATGATGATCCACAACGGGCGCGTGTACGCGTGTGGTGTGTGCGACAGGCAGTTCAACGACCGCAGCTCCCTCGCGAGACACGCCGGCACGTTACACCTCACAACTCACCAACAAACCACTTCAACCCACGCCGAAGTCACTTCAACCCAGTTGGATCCCACTTCAACCCACCCGGAGGTCACTTCAACTATTCAACCCACCGACGGCCGCACCCCATCAGAAATTGGTGAACTCGATCCTCTATCTCTTATTTAGGAGTTGTCAAAGGTTACTTTAACTCGCAGTGCAGTGTTTTTATGGGAAGGAAAATCCTATAAATATATCGTAAATGAAAGGATTTAGATTATGTATAGCACTGTGATAGAACATGTTTTGGAGTTAACATATTATGAGCATGTTTATCCCGGAATAAAATTGCTAAGGTGAAAGTTACAAATAACTGGGTATTAAGCTTTGTTTATTTGCCTGTGTGTATGGAATTTATCCTGCAAAAGTTAGTTATTTTTGGATTTGAATACGTTTTGGATTCGGTACTTAATATAATATTTTTATACTATGTAACATACATGCCCTAAATTTTGTGGTAAAGTGATTTATTATATTTATATTCGTGATATTTTTACAATATGAATATGTATTTAGGTGTGTGTAGCGTGTAGTAAATTACACATAACTTAATGTATTATCAGTACATTATATATAGTCAGTAAGGGCCGGTGCCCATTGGCGGCAGGGCATGGCAAGTACTTTTAGGTGACGAATAAAAATATATCCTAAGAGAATCGAAATAAAGTTGAAATTTCAATGTGTGCGGTTTTGTTTTTGTACTAATTATCCTGCCATGCCGTGTCGCCAATGGGTGTCGGGCTTAAGTACTCCTACGATCGCCATTTTCTTAAAATTTTATATAGATGCCGATATCTACCGGGAAAAAATTAAATGCAGGCAATTAAGACGATAATCACTTAGCTATATTAGCTCTATTTAAATATACTAGACCGTATACTATAAATATAAAATGTACTAACTTAAATGAAAATGGCAATGTTATAAATAAAACTCTATTTTATTTACTTAAACATTTTATTGGAAAAGAAATTCATCCTAGATTGAAGGCAACATGGTATTGTATATTTTTTTAGAAAATAATGACAAGATTATAATAGCTGAATACTGGTGTGGGCGGAACGTGTCCGGTGTCGTCGCGGGCCCGTGACGTCACCTTGGCCGTGACGTCACCGTGTCTGTGACGTCACGGGCCTGCGACTCGACAGACGGATAGACGTGAACAAGCGACGGATGGCACTTCATCATTAAACAAAACACGAACAATTTCTTCAAATTACTTTTTAATTTTCATATAAAAAAATCAAGTAAACGCCACCGCATTGTAACATATGGAATGCCTTTTATTCACTTAAAAATAAATTATACACTTACTACAAGCATACAATTAAACATGACCGTTTTAGAAGCTATTTCGAATTTTGTTCAGGAATTTAAGTAGGTACGTGGGCCGACTTCGTGTTGTATTCATTCAAATATGTATGTGGCATTCAGCGTGCGAGGCGAACTGAACGTTACCGACTACACGATAAGATATATAAACATAATATCAGCATAAATTTACAGAACATCGTGCGGCGAACGAGGCTCACCGGTCGGAAAATGATAATTACACTTGAAGCTCTAATTAAACTCCTATATCTAAAATATAAATGATTATAAAAATAAATAAGGGGCCGTGACCCCCTCCCTCTCACCCCCCCACTCGCGCACGAGACACTTCGGACTTTTGTTTTTTGAGCAAAACTCGAAAATATTAAATTTTATTGATCAGCATCAACAATGGATAGTGTTAGACACGACATCGCGAGACTGAGGCAGTCCCGAAGCCTCCCCCTGCGCTACAACACACTAGTTGGGTCCCGTACGACATGAACACAGCGCACCCGTACTACTACATACAATACAACCGCGTATCTCTACAATAATCAACAGACAAAACTAATTAATAAAACGATTCTACCACGAAGAATAATAAGTTGCCGAATAACGAGAGATAAGCACACAGCTTTTATAATTTGTATGACTCGCAAATATCATCCCGCTACACATTATATAACATAGTTTATCGAATAAAATCCAAATTACTTAATAAAATAATTATTACAATTATTAATAATAATAATAAAAACAAGTTCTGTGTGCCTATACTATGCGAATTGATTGGTATTTGCGTTCGTTATTCATATATATACCGCTAGCAAGACATGATTCCTTCAAGTATAATGTATACATTATTCGGTTATAGCACATTATGGTCTAAAATAAAATTACTATTAAGTAATAATCAATATTTACATTTAATAGTCTCGACTACGACGCCCGACGAGTCCGATTGTTCGCAAAACACACGTAAGCACCAGCAATACTAATTTGACCTTTGTTTATATTATGTATTAAAGTTGACAATCTCTCGACGCGGCAAACGGGATATAATGCCTGGACGGTGTATAAAAATATGTAAAAATAACACTCGATCATCAACATATCACTATCTCGCTCGCACACCGCGCCGCTTCTCCCGTTCGGTTATTTGGCACTACGATGCTAGAGGGAGAAGACGGTACACGGTGTGCGCTTGGCGATACAATTATAAACTTTAGTCTACAGTATAAAGGCTATAATTGTATCCACTCATACATAGCTTACATTGTCTCGTACATTCAGAAGACCGTGGACGACGGTACGGGCCTAACGCACGTCTGTACAACGTCTATACTACGGATCGGAAGCGACGAACTTTACACTACTACACTGTCATATATATACATTTTTATGGACAATGGTCACAAAAATTGTATCTATGTGCTATGAAAGGTATTATTATTATGTATAAAAAAATTACAATTTTAAGACATAGATAAGGCACTACCGTTTTGTTTAGATATGTTAGTTATAGAAGAGGAAAATTGCAATGTTTCACTCACCGATATAAATAAAAATAATATTACATAAGAAAGAGAGAGGAATTTTACTCTTTAACAATGGCTTAAAGGCTAGAAGGGTACTAGAACAAAAATTTACAGCGGAACATAGAATCATCATTTTTGAAGTCAATTGAGATGTTGGTTATTTACTGAGTTTATTGTCATTAAAGCAACTTTCAGAACCGAGCATTAATAGACTATAAGAGCTTGTGAATACCTATTTGAATAAAGAAGATTTTTATTTGATTTAAACCTTTCATAGCACACAGAGTATATATAAGATAGTGTAGTGTATTCAGAGGCCCCGATCCCTGTTGTGGACGTCTACATGTTCTCGAACTGGTCGACGCGCCGCTTGGTGTTCCCCTTGCGGATCTCCCGCAGCGTCTTGTACTTGTCGCGGCCCTGGCGGACGTTCTCGCGGTGGATCTTGTCCATGGCCGTCTCTTTAGTCTCGTCCCGGGACTGGGCTAGGTCTTGCTTCAGAGCCTGTAAAGTGAGGAGTTGGTGATATAGATCTTTTGGTATTATTTATTTAAAGCCTTGGTTGTCCCACTGCAGGCGGCAAAGGCCTCTTTAAAAGGATCTCCAAATGCAAGCCCATCCTTAATAAAAAAAAAAAATCTTTTGGTAGTGTATAAAAATTTTTTTTCGTGTATAGATTTTTGTATGTTATTTACTTAATACAAACAAGTGTTTTTTTTATGTTTCTCTCTTTCTTATATAAGTACAAAGATTTTTTTAGATTATTTTTATGGACATATCTTATTATAGTTCTGGATTTTAAAATTATTCACGAGACCGGGTTAATCCGCCAGTACTTCCCACCTAGTAATACCATCAGCATCTCTACAAAATCCGTCACTTATTTATATCATCATCGGCTTCTGCTATCAATGAGGGGGTCTAGGCCATAGTCCACCACGCGGGCCATGTGCGGATTGGCGCTTTTGATCGTGACTTCTCGGGCATGCCGGTTTCCTCACGATGTTTTCCTTCACCGAAAGCCAGTGGTGGGAATCCGTACATGTTTTTGTAAAACTCAGAGGGGTTTGAAACCGTACCCTCATGATGGCGAGTCGGTGCGCCCATTGAGCCACCTCGGCGATCTATTTAAGTAAGTCATGCTTGTGAACAGGTGCTGCTTGTGGGGGCTGGTCTGCTTAAGTTTGCTATGGTTATTTTTGTAAACTTTTACTTTAAATTATTTTATTTTAAGTCATTCCCTAACACCCAAATATTGTCAGTGAGACTAATTCCTTCAAATGTAAATAAATCTAAGTTTGTTTTGAAAAGAGTAATTGCTGAGTTTGTTGCCGGCTCTTCTCAGCAATTCAACCTTCCGAACCGAGTGTTAGAGTTTGACTATTCTTAAGTGTCTGTGAAGGCCTAATTGAATAAAAATATTTTTTTTACCTTGAGCTGGTTGTGCAGGCGTTCGTTCCTCTCGGCGAGGGTGCGCCTATCGTTGACCGGGTCGACGAGGTCGTCGGGCGCCTTGGTGAGGTCGCCGCCGCTCTCGGAGCCGGCGTCGGAGCCCGCGTCGCCGTCGCCGCCCTCGCCGCCGGACCCGGAGCCCGCCTCGCCGGACCCGGAGCCCGCGCGTTCGGTGCGTTCGGCTAGGTGGTGGTGCTGCGGGGTTGTCGCTGCTGCTAGGGCAGCTGCTGCCTCGTCCTGTGACACCACAAATATCTCTCAGGTAAATATATAACTAATCTATCAAAAGTAAATTGTGAAAGTCTATATTTAAAAAAACTATAAAAAATATATAGGTAGGTATGTATGATAATTGATGTGACTGCACTCAATGTGTTAAAAAATTGGTTTCTAACTACAAAGCAAAAGCAATATTGCTTCATTATTCACTTTTATTCACCAAAAAAAAATTTAATTATTTTTGTTGTAATAATTTTTTTACTAGAACTGACAAGAACTAGAGCAATTCAGTATATTAAAATGGAATATACTCAAAAATATGACAGCACTACCTCTATGCCCTTTCTGTCACGCGAAGAGTTGAGCTGACTCCCCAAAAACCATTTTAACCCTCTATAACCATTTCCCTGCCGTTGCATACCTGTTTCCTGCGCGCCTCCTCGACCTCCTCCTGCAGGCGCCTGGTCTCCGAGTCCTTCTCCTCCACCTCCTGCTGGATGCGGGACACCTCCTGCTGCTTGGCGAGGATCTCGTCCTCGAGCTTGGCGCGCTCAGCTGCCTCCATGTTCTGTCATCATTGTTTAATGTTTATGTGCATAGGTGACATGCTTGGTAGCAAATAATGACAATCAAGAAAAATCTAATGAATCTAAAATACAGGGATGTATTATATGTGCCAATATTGTGTGATTTTAGACAATATTTGGGGGTTATTTGATCTACTTTTCTTATTTCTACTTTCACGTCGTTTTTACACACAAATCTAGAATTGTATGTGTATGTGTGGAGGGGAGTGTGTAAAACATATTAACGTTACTTAATGATAATCAAATCCACACACTTATATTGTGTGAGTGTGTGTGTGTGTGTGTAGAGGGTGGTGCATGTGTGTGTGTGTGTGTAGACGGTGGTGCATATGTGTGTGTGTGTGTAGAGGGTGGTGCATGTGTGTGTGTGTGTGTAGAAGGTGGTGTATGTGTGTGTGTGTGTGTGTGTATGTAGAAAGTGGTGTATGTGTGTGTGTGTAGAGTATGTGTGTTGGTGTACCTTGGTCTCCTCGAGGCGCTGCATCATGGCCTGCAGCTCGTTCTGGCGCTGCTCGAGCTCCTCCTTGGCGGCCTGCAGCTGGCGCAGCTGCTCCTCCAGCCGCCGGATCATGTCCTGAGCCTCCACCAAGTGCGCCTGACAAGAGATAATGCACCTTATATAACACAAGTGGAAGCCAAATATATTTAATTTGCATGATTCTAGATGATGATGATTCTAGATCTCATCTAGATTCTGCTGGTATCAAAATGAAATTAAAAGAAAAAGTGGAGTTATTAGTTTTGCAAATTAAGTTAGCGATATGTACCATTACAAAAAATAAATAATGTACACAATTAGTTAGTAATAGTAATGTAAGAACCAAATAAAAATGATCTATTACAATTTTAGAATAAATATGTACATATAAAGTGAGTTTGTTTTCATAACTACCTGTGAGCGTTCCATCTCTTCCTGCATCTGCCGCAGTCTGTCCTCGTATTCTTGCTGTTTCTTCTCGGCGCGCTCGCGGGCCGCGATCTCCAGCTGCAGCTTCTCTCTGTATTAAAAATCAACAGTTATATAAACACTTAGTTTTGCTAGCTATTTGAAACGAAATCTTCTTTAGAATATCATATCTGGAGGTCGAGGGGTTGCATTCAATTTCTTAGTTGGATAAGTTAATGAGATTAGATTTCTTGTGTGGGTGTGTACGTCACTGAACTCCTCCTAAACGGCTAAAACGATGGGATTCGAGAATGGTTTGGGTTCATAATTGGACCCGGTAGGTGGCGCTGGTAGACATAAGTTGCTGGGTGGCGAATCGAGGTGGACATTCCGACAGATAGTATTAGGTGGTTATATCGACTCAGTCTATATATGCCATTGAGACGTTTATGTCACCGCTTAAGGACAGTTACCTCTGCGCCTGCTTGGCGGTCTTCTCGTCCCTAGCCTGCGCCTTCATCTGCTGCACGTCGATGGTGTCGGGCTTGCGGCGGCGCATGTACAGCTCGTGGTTGCCCATGCACAGCGCCAGGATGCGCTTGTTCACGCGGACTAATGTCACATGAGGACAGTTACCTCTGCGCCTGCTTGGCGGTCTTCTCGTCCCTAGCCTGCGCCTTCATCTGCTGCACGTCGATGGTGTCGGGCTTGCGGCGGCGCATGTACAGCTCGTGGTTGCCCATGCACAGCGCCAGGATGCGCTTGTTCACGCGGACTAATGTCACATGAGGACAGTTACCTCTGCGCCTGCTTGGCGGTCTTCTCGTCCCTAGCCTGCGCCTTCATCTGCTGCACGTCGATGGTGTCGGGCTTGCGGCGGCGCATGTACAGCTCGTGGTTGCCCATGCACAGCGCCAGGATGCGCTTGTTCACGCGGACTAATGTCACATGAGGACAGTTACCTCTGCGCCTGCTTGGCGGTCTTCTCGTCCCTAGCCTGCGCCTTCATCTGCTGCACGTCGATGGTGTCGGGCTTGCGGCGGCGCATGTACAGCTCGTGGTTGCCCATGCACAGCGCCAGGATGCGCTTGTTCACGCGGACTAATGTCACATGAGGACAGTTACCTCTGCGCCTGCTTGGCGGTCTTCTCGTCCCTAGCCTGCGCCTTCATCTGCTGCACGTCGATGGTGTCGGGCTTGCGGCGGCGCATGTACAGCTCGTGGTTGCCCATGCACAGCGCCAGGATGCGCTTGTTCACGCGGACTAATGTCACATGAGGACAGTTACCTCTGCGCCTGCTTGGCGGTCTTCTCGTCCCTAGCCTGCGCCTTCATCTGCTGCACGTCGATGGTGTCGGGCTTGCGGCGGCGCATGTACAGCTCGTGGTTGCCCATGCACAGCGCCAGGATGCGCTTGTTCACGCGGACTAATGTCACATGAGGACAGTTACCTCTGCGCCTGCTTGGCGGTCTTCTCGTCCCTAGCCTGCGCCTTCATCTGCTGCACGTCGATGGTGTCGGGCTTGCGGCGGCGCATGTACAGCTCGTGGTTGCCCATGCACAGCGCCAGGATGCGCTTGTTCACGCGGACTAATGTCACATGAGGACAGTTACCTCTGCGCCTGCTTGGCGGTCTTCTCGTCCCTAGCCTGCGCCTTCATCTGCTGCACGTCGATGGTGTCGGGCTTGCGGCGGCGCATGTACAGCTCGTGGTTGCCCATGCACAGCGCCAGGATGCGCTTGTTCACGCGGACTAATGTCACATGAGGACAGTTACCTCTGCGCCTGCTTGGCGGTCTTCTCGTCCCTAGCCTGCGCCTTCATCTGCTGCACGTCGATGGTGTCGGGCTTGCGGCGGCGCATGTACAGCTCGTGGTTGCCCATGCACAGCGCCAGGATGCGCTTGTTCACGCGGACTAATGTCACATGAGGACAGTTACCTCTGCGCCTGCTTGGCGGTCTTCTCGTCCCTAGCCTGCGCCTTCATCTGCTGCACGTCGATGGTGTCGGGCTTGCGGCGGCGCATGTACAGCTCGTGGTTGCCCATGCACAGCGCCAGGATGCGCTTGTTCACGCGGACTAATGTCACATGAGGACAGTTACCTCTGCGCCTGCTTGGCGGTCTTCTCGTCCCTAGCCTGCGCCTTCATCTGCTGCACGTCGATGGTGTCGGGCTTGCGGCGGCGCATGTACAGCTCGTGGTTGCCCATGCACAGCGCCAGGATGCGCTTGTTCACGCGGACTAATGTCACATGAGGACAGTTACCTCTGCGCCTGCTTGGCGGTCTTCTCGTCCCTAGCCTGCGCCTTCATCTGCTGCACGTCGATGGTGTCGGGCTTGCGGCGGCGCATGTACAGCTCGTGGTTGCCCATGCACAGCGCCAGGATGCGCTTGTTCACGCGGACTAATGTCACATGAGGACAGTTACCTCTGCGCCTGCTTGGCGGTCTTCTCGTCCCTAGCCTGCGCCTTCATCTGCTGCACGTCGATGGTGTCGGGCTTGCGGCGGCGCATGTACAGCTCGTGGTTGCCCATGCACAGCGCCAGGATGCGCTTGTTCACGCGGACTAATGTCACATGAGGACAGTTACCTCTGCGCCTGCTTGGCGGTCTTCTCGTCCCTAGCCTGCGCCTTCATCTGCTGCACGTCGATGGTGTCGGGCTTGCGGCGGCGCATGTACAGCTCGTGGTTGCCCATGCACAGCGCCAGGATGCGCTTGTTCACGCGGACTAATGTCACATGAGGACAGTTACCTCTGCGCCTGCTTGGCGGTCTTCTCGTCCCTAGCCTGCGCCTTCATCTGCTGCACGTCGATGGTGTCGGGCTTGCGGCGGCGCATGTACAGCTCGTGGTTGCCCATGCACAGCGCCAGGATGCGCTTGTTCACGCGGACTAATGTCACATGAGGACAGTTACCTCTGCGCCTGCTTGGCGGTCTTCTCGTCCCTAGCCTGCGCCTTCATCTGCTGCACGTCGATGGTGTCGGGCTTGCGGCGGCGCATGTACAGCTCGTGGTTGCCCATGCACAGCGCCAGGATGCGCTTGTTCACGCGGACTAATGTCACATGAGGACAGTTACCTCTGCGCCTGCTTGGCGGTCTTCTCGTCCCTAGCCTGCGCCTTCATCTGCTGCACGTCGATGGTGTCGGGCTTGCGGCGGCGCATGTACAGCTCGTGGTTGCCCATGCACAGCGCCAGGATGCGCTTGTTCACGCGGACTAATGTCACATGAGGACAGTTACCTCTGCGCCTGCTTGGCGGTCTTCTCGTCCCTAGCCTGCGCCTTCATCTGCTGCACGTCGATGGTGTCGGGCTTGCGGCGGCGCATGTACAGCTCGTGGTTGCCCATGCACAGCGCCAGGATGCGCTTGTTCACGCGGACTAATGTCACATGAGGACAGTTACCTCTGCGCCTGCTTGGCGGTCTTCTCGTCCCTAGCCTGCGCCTTCATCTGCTGCACGTCGATGGTGTCGGGCTTGCGGCGGCGCATGTACAGCTCGTGGTTGCCCATGCACAGCGCCAGGATGCGCTTGTTCACGCGGACCCGGGGAGCGAAGAACACGAAGTCCGGCGCCTTCTTGTCGATAGGCTTGATGATGAACTTGCGGTCGTTGAACGATATGTTGCGGATCTCGGACCAGGGGAAACCGATTTTTGGTGTCAATCTGTAATGTTGAGATGGTGCGTTTTAGAATTGGTGGATGCTAAAGTAATCTTTGATTGTATCATTGATTAAAAAATGGACATAAATGGACATAAAAGATGTTCCGTAACAAAAAAAACTCAGAATTTATATTAAAAATATATCCAAATGACTGAATCCGGTCAATTACCATTACACTGGTTTATGTATGGCAAATACAGTAATTTGTGAACATTACCTAAAAAAATTTTTTTATCATGTCCTATGCTTAACTTATAGATGCACTTACTTATCATCCTTCTCATAGATATTTAGCCCGAGAGCGTCGACTCCGAGCCACAACTCCGTGTTCTTCTTGTTGCGGATCTCAAAGTAGTTGACGCCGTACATCTCGAGATCCTGTGCGATCTTGAGATACTCCATCATGGCGTCCTCGCGCAGCATGCCGCGATGCTCCTGCCACCAGTTGGTGATGCTCTGCTCCCACTCCTCGCGAGACATCTGATGGGGACATCGTTAGTCAGAGGTCAAAAAGGATAAATGGTTGACAAGGTCATATGGAGGTCGACAAGGTCATATGAAGGTCAACAGAGTCATATAGGGATCAGCAAGGAGGTTAAGAATGCCACATATGGGACAACATGAAGTCTATAGAAGTTACCACGAAGGTCATATTTAAAGTGAGGAGTCTTATAGAAATTAATTAAATATCACAAAGGTCATATTGAAGTCAGTATGACGTTTATATTGTAAGGTCAGCATGAGACCACTGACTGGAAAATGAAAAGAATTTCAAAATACACTATGGTACATGTCCAAAATATTACTGTACATAACTATAATTTAATAAAGTATATAGCATTAGTTCGTCTTCGTTCGTTTAGTCTCACTGTCTTATTATATGGCGATTCTTCCCAGGCAAAAGTCGACTTCTGAACCTAGTAGTATCTTTAGCAGCTTCATAGGTCCCTAAACTGAAAAAATGGCATTAAACTTAGATAATAGTGTAATGCACAAGGTTACCTTGTGCTGATCGGTGACTCGTTGAGGCAACAGGCGGTCATTGGCGAGGAAGCCAGCGGCATGGTGCGCGCCGCTGTGGTCGCCGTGGCGCGCCTGCACCGCGTACGACGCCAGCAGCACCGACGTCTCCGGCGGGCAGTAGATCTCGTCCGACAGGATCGCGTTCTTCACCTGCACACGGGGACGAACGACGGACAAGGTCAGATGGAGGTTGACAAGGTCATATGCGGGTCGACAAAACATGACAAGGTCATATGGTGGAGGTAGACAAGGTTATATGGGGGTCTACAAGGTCAGATGGACGTCGACAAGGTCATATGGAGGTAGATATGGTCAGATGCAGGTAGATATGGTCAGATGGGGGTAGACAAGATCATGGGGGTAGACAAAGACATGGTGGTATCGTCGTCTAGTCTAGACATTATTACAAGTAGCGTTACAAGGTCAGATGGAAGTTGACAAGGTCAGATGGAGGTTAACAAGGCCAGATGGAGGTGACAAGTTCAGATGGATGTTGATGAGGTCATATGGTGGTCCTTTGACTAGACATTATTACAAGTACTGTACAAGGTCGGATGGAGGTCGAACAGGTCATAATTATGGTGGAAGATTGCGCTGGTAAACGGTTTCAGTAGGTATAGTTATAGTAGTTTGTGCTTTGTCCTAAGTGGTAGTACATTTTAGTGACATCTTAGATCATAAGACTTTACATTAAACACATAATTTTCTGAAACTGAATATTTAAAAGAGATTCTACTTCATTTACAAACCCCTCAAGATAAATAAATTAATCGTAGCCTTTCGTTTCTCATACGATATGAAGCCTCTTTTTAAACCATATGTCCCTAGTACAAACTTAGATATAAATGATCCTTACTTGAAGGTAGAACAGCTTGAGTGTGATCTCCTGGATGAGCTCGTCGGCGACATCCTCGGGGTAGAATTTGGCTCGGAACTTGAACTGAAGGGGATTCTCCTTCTTGACGTCCTGTTGCATCACCTGTAAGGAGAATGGAGATTATGAATCATATTTTGTTAGATATAGAGTGCATTATTGAGTGCAAGCTTTTATCTCTCATGGGTACATAAGTGATAATATTAAGATGTTCTTCAGTTTAACAAGTAATTTTATGTGAACCGGTTTTTAGTGAATTAGCTTTAGAAATCTAACTGAAAATTGTTAAGGCTCTTGGTTTATGGGTTCCATTTAATGTTTTGTAGTCCTTTACTGATAACCTAAAGCTTTATAAGCTTTGATAAGCTTTAAGGATTGAAACCTTACGTTGTCTAGTTAGATTTATAGGTCAGTGATTTTGGCCTTCATAGTTGCTTAAAGATAATTATTATAACCTAAAATATATGGTTAAATTCAATCTTACAGTAAACCTTACCCATCTGGAGAATGGTAGCGACCCTGACTTCGTTGTGTGCCCGAGAGGTCCATGGTTAGCGTTTAAAAGGCAAACATTAATTACAATTCATCGTCAGCTGATCGTCACAGAGTTGTATTTATAATAATTTAGTATTATTTCATTTACCATACATTCATAGCATATTCAACAAAAAGTATACACAGAAAACATGGATTTGGTAAATAGCATATAGGTATTTATATAGCTTCTAATACTTATAAGAAGATGAATGATATAAAAATGATTTTTGTCTGTTATTTTTTTTTCTCGACACACATATTTTGATAAATTTATAACTCAAAAACGGGAGCACGGATTTTTGTGATTTTTGATTTGTTATACTTGTCTTTACTCCAAATAGTATATTTAATAAAGAATATGCAAAAAAAATAATTTCATAGAATTCGATTTCTAACATATTTTATGTATAGAAGTTTCTCATGCTTATGAAGAACGAAGTTTACCGAATCAGCAATGAAAAAAGACATTTCATTTCCGTACGAATTAATATCTTATTTTCGATTTAACAAAGAAAGCAAATACCAGTAGGTTATCAAAACTTTCTATACAAGTTTATTTTTTTTTTGATAAAGAGCCAACCAGTTAAAACGAATAAGCGAGTTTAATAAGGTCAACGGGTATAGAACGCCCTGTATATCACTACAATTAAAAGTTCAATTACACTGTGACATGGCATAGGGGTTCAATGACCTCAGAGATATAGTAAAAAAAATTGTATGATGCTTGAATATTTGGAGCACTTTCTCGCAATGGTTGAAGGGGTTTAGACAAATTTAGCTAATCGATAGAACTATGTTCAGGATTTTGACACTCAGGTGTTTTAGGGTAAACTGAGGTAGATAACGCACCACCGAAAAAGCGGGTAAACCCGTCAGGCTAAATCTAGTCTATACTAATATTATTAAGAGGAAATATTTGAATTTTTGTATGTTATGAAACATAAATTACTGGACTAATCTGAATAATTCTTTCACCAATGGAAAGCTACATTATCAGGGAGTAACATAGGCTATATTTTATCACAGTATTCCTATAGTAACGGGAATTATGCGGGTGAAACCGCGTTGAGGTACCTAGTAGTACATATGTAGCTTATCATATTGAATCATTTTAGTTATTAAAGAGGAAATAAATAGTTTCTAAGAATAATATACAGTATTTATTTATAACTAGTTAATTAAAGTATTTTCATGGAATTGAAATCAGTTGAATTTTCTAAGGAAAAATACCGCATATTTGAATAAATATCAAACCTATGACCTCACGGTGGTGTCGCAATCCTTAAGGAAACTTCCAATGGGTTATAATAACATTAAAATTATATATACAGCAATAACACAAGTTATTTATTTATTATTGATATTAATGAACTTTAATAGACAATTTTAACTCATTCAACTTTTTAACGGGTATCAAAAAAGGAGGTTCTATACATTTCGATTTATATTATTATTTTAATATAATAAATAAATCCCTATCTCTACTTAAATTATAAATGTGAAAATTACTGTACGTCTGTCTGTTATATTTTCACGCCAAAACCACCGAAAAGATGACCACCGAAATGATAAGAAAAATGGTACAGATATTGATATAGACTAAAGCTTAGGCTACATGTTATCTCGGGAAAGACCTATGTCCCGGGAACGCGGGTGAAGCCGCGGGGCGGGAGTATATTATAAGACGGCCCGATCATGTTATGCAGTATTGCCAGTATGTGCGTAATATAGTAAGCGAGATCGCAAGATAAGATATGACAGACATGTTACATATTGTGAAGATTAGCAAAAATAATATTTCAATTTTCGACCGTGACTTTCAAGCACATTTTATAAAGAAACTAGTGGATCCGGCAGACTTCGTTCTGCCCACCAGCGCCACCTACCGGGTCCAAGTATATGTAAGCTATCCTATCTCTCAAGTTGGATCGAACTGCACATGGTGTGCGAATTTTATTATAATCGGTTAAGTGGTTTAGGAGTCTATTGAGGACAAACATTGTGACACGAGATTTATATATATTATGAAGATAAGATTGTCGGCTCTTCTCAGCAAAAGCAACTTTTCGAACCGAGTTTTAAAGTGACTGTTCATAAGTGCTTGTAAAGGCCTATTTTTAATTAATAAATATATATAATAAATAATTATATTTTTAATTGAAACTCTTTATAGGTAGTGCACGTGGTGGCCTTTCTGGAAGACCTTGCATTTTCTCGGGATAAAAAGTAGCCAATGTGATATTCCAGAATATATTCTAACTCTGTGCCAAATTTCATTCTAATCCCTTCAGCCGTTGTTGCGTGAAAGAGTAACAAACATCGATACATAAATTCTCACAAACTTTCGCATTTAGGATTTAGTAGGATGAGCTTTGGTATGTCCGGAAATCAATATAAATACATGATTATAGGCGAAAATCTCAAATCTATAAAAGAAAATCGTGTTAGTTACACTATTTATAACTCGAGAACGGCTGAACCGATTTGGTTGAAATTTGGAGGTAGTTTAGAGCCAGGAGACGGACATAGGACTTTTTATACTGGGAAAATTCAAGTTCGCCGGGAACGAGGGTGAAACCGCGGTGAGGCACTAGTAATCTATACAACTACTATGTGCGCTAGATAGAAGGTCATTACTGACGCAAGCGCAGGTTCGATGCTACCGATCCATATTATGTTTTGTGGAAAATCCAATCTGTGTATCTTACGTAAAATACACAATTTGGCAATTTTATGTCCAAGTAAGACAGTAGATTCAGATCAGTATTACGATTCGAGTAAAAGTCACCATTACGTGACAAAAATCGTACACATCGATATGATTAATACTTAATCATATATTTATCATTTCCTAATATACTTTCATCATTTCAAATATTATTAGTGTAAAAACTAAAATTATGGCAATCATTTCGTGAAACGAGGAAATTAGCAAATTGTATAGAGGTACCCGGAAACCTAGGATCAAAAATATCAAAAATAAATTACTCACGATAAAAAACAAGTAACAAGATAATAAGAAATCAACGTGTTAATTTTTACTATAGATTTTATTCAAGTATTAACATTCTATGTTCATAATAAAGATAAAACAAAAGATACGGATTTATCGGTGTTTGGTGTAGTTAACGTTTCTGGTGAATGACAATTAACAATTTGGGAAAATATAACTCATCATAATGATTTAGTGGAAAATTATGGTATAAATTCATATAACGACATTTTCAAATTGATCCTAACGATACAATAATCACACTAATATGATAAAATCGAAAGTGTTAGTGTATTTGTTGCTTCTTCACGTCTAAATGGGTGGAGCGATTTGAATAAAATTTGGTGTGGAGGAATCTGGATTAACAGAAAAGCTACTCGGGTAAATAGAAGGTCCCCCGGGAACGCGGGAGAAATCGCGGTGCAGAGTTAAAGATAATAATGAATATGATACAGAAGAAAGGTATGTTAGTAGTTATATAGATAAAGAATTTATAATCGAGCAAGTAATACATGAATCATTGTGACACAAATTCAATTTTACGCAAACACGACAAAATGATTGACTGCACACAAACACTGCAAGGAAAGTAATACGAATCACCGAAGAAAATTTAACGAAACGTGTCCAATTGGCTCTTAAATATTGTTTGTTGGGGACAAATAAATCATCTCAGAGATATTTTGAGATAACAAGCGAAGTTTTATATAAGGAAAATTGTACTTTATAAACAGAACGGCAAAAATGGAAAAAGGTAAAGTACCTATTTATTGATATTGATTTAGTATCCGCATACTTGATTGAATCGGATTAAGTTCACTAGCTTTGATCTTTCTAAAGCCTTTCATTGATTTGATTTATGACATGAATTTTTTAATTCATCTAGCGATACTATTTTGTCTAGCTCATCTACTTCAAAACCTATTAGCGATATTGCATCAGCTACCCTTACCAGGTCTTCGCCCCTATCGAATGAAGCATCATCATCATCATCCTCGGGCGTCATCAGCTTCTTCACCGCTGTGGTAATCACTTTACTCGTCTTCTCCACAATCGACTCAGGCTTGCAACCATAACGTTAACAATCATCAATCATCATGATGGACTAATAAAATTAGAATACGCTCAACACATAATTTGAAAAAAATTGGTAACTGTACCACTTTTAAAATTAATGGAGATCAAATAGATCTTAGACCTCTCAAAAATAAATTATGAGCTAACGTATCTACAATAAGTCACACAAAACGAGCTAAATACACGCGTCGTTCAGTCAATGAAAATGCAAGTATTTTTTTCTTGATTCAAGATCAAATTTTGGAAAGTTGACAAAATCAACACGAGCCCAGATGAATTCCGAATGCCAAGTCAAAACACATCCGTCGACTTTCAGAAGTACCTCTATTTGACCTCTTATGAGTACTACGAAGGTACACATATAAATAAACGCACATATTGAAATCCACAGGTGTTAGCTCAACATACAGGTGGTAGGCGGCAGAGGAGCGCTAAAATGAACATCTTGCAACCTTTTCAACTGTGCGGGTTAATGAAATGAGATATTAATCAGCGAAGTCTTAGCACCACTGTTGAGCAACTCAGCCAGTCGTGGGAGCGGCGAAAGTACGGTCAACGACCCCGTCAATGATCGCTGCACAATCAGCTGTTCTTTTGCGAATGCCGATGATAACATTCGCACTCGTGTCAATATGCCAATCGATGGCGAGACAATTTTAAAATCGATTCGACACACATGGGAAAAGAATCCGCAACGCAATGAGAACGAGTGATACATCGTGAATTCCACGACGAGTACGTGATTACATCAATTGTAAATTAGAGGTGAAACCTGTGAATAGTTTTGAGACATTTCTCCGCACCATCGATACGTTTCATGCGTTCGATCTCGGCCAATAAGACGTGGTGGACGAGCGAGATGACCACATAGCTCCGTCCCGTTTGCACATAACCCAGTTGGCGGACAACGCCATGGCGGGGCACCTTGCTCGACCCTTCTCTTAAGTGTGTTACTTTGGCACAATCACGTTAATTACCGGAAAAATGTGCACTGCGGGAGTTTCTAGAAATTCGATATATTGTTGGGAACTTTTCCTTATAGTAAGCGTATCGAAAATCTGACACCAGATTTTTTTTTATCTCTGCAACTTTTAATGTATGCAGAACTGGTTTTGAGAGCGCTAAGTTACACCGCAAGTCAAGTTTTGTTATATTTAAGATTAGCTGATCAGCGTAACTACGTCTGCGTCATATAAGAATTTTTCCCTGTTTGCGACATGTTTCATTGATGCTCCGCTCCTATTGGTCGTTGCCTATAGCCTAAAAGTTATACCTTCTTCGATAAATGGGCTTCCCAATATAAACAACATTTTTGCAGATTAGCGCGTACAAACATACGAACAAACTTTGCAGCTTATAATATTATTAAAGATGTGTAGGACATCCGAGCTACATTTTATTATGCATTAAGGAGACAGCAAGGTCGTCTAGTGAGGCGGCCGTCACGCCACTTTCACCTGTCTGCCACCACTCCTGGACTACGCTGCTTATCATTTCGGAACACACATTGACCTACTGAGCGGCGGCATCAAAGTTCATATCGCGTAGTAACTATTGTTTTACCGAGTAACTAACTGATTATGAAGATTGTTTGACGCAATTGCGACGTCATCCAGTGTGCCATGAATTTTGAACGAGGCACTAATTACGTGTACGAGATAAAAAAATGTGTAAATTGTAGTGTCTGACGCGCAAGTACGTATTTCGAGATTTAACATAAAGGTACAGGTATTATGAGGTTGTCAAGGACACAGATGGGTATTGTTAATGGTGCAGAGGTCGTGATGCTCGCACCTGGTGGTGGCACTCGTGGGAACGGGGTCACAGGTGCGCGGGCGCATCGTCTCGCACCGCTGACCGCGCATCCCATGCCGATTTGGACAAACCAACCATCGGATATTGTGGCTTATGTTGACGTAAGCACGTCGAGATAATGTGATAGATAATGTAATATCATCCGAAAATGGCACTCTCGCTGACGATGAGAGATAGACACGTGCAGAAGTACTTGCAGGGAATGAACACGCCCTAGAATGTATTCGTTGAACGGAACTTGAGACGTTTATAGATACACGAAACTGACCTACAGTTTAATGCGAGCTATTGGTGTTGGTTTCGATGTTAACATGAATGAAATTGTACATGAGTATGTATCATATCATATACAATTTAGACATATGTACATAGTTAGATAGACTTGTAGTATTTACAATAATAGCTAATTACTGCACGACTCCAGTACTTGCAATGCTGTTATTTTCATTCCATGAAATTATATTAGCAGAACGCGTCATTATACTTCATAAAGTAGTTGTCTAGCGAGGATCTAAAGCCATCCAAGGTCGGCTTAAGCACTTATATCGGCAAATGATTAAGTAATCGTCGAATTCTCAGCACTCCACGGTATCTTAGAGATAACACATTCCATAGCGAGCCGGCACCGTGACGCAACCGCACCGAGCCGCACCGCACCGAGCCGCACCACGCCGCAGCGGCATCGTCACCGCAACTCGTATTGGGGCCATGTTTCATACGCGACGCGACGATAATCATAATTATCGCCAGGCGACAAAAAGCAACATTCCGCGAACGTTGGGAGACCAAGATCGCGTGCGCCGCAGACATGAAATGGGTATTTACAAGTCATACAATAAGATATAAATCAACTCGAGACACTTATTGAGAGCACATCCAAATCTATACACTACAAATTATAAACTAAGCGCATACCATAAACGGCAAACGAAATAAAAATCAATGGAACCAGACTATACTTAATAGAAACACGATCGTAAATCCGAGCTCGAGTAAAGATAGTAAAGAACGCAAGAAAATAAACAACGTCGCCGGAGAATAACACGTTTCACCGTGTAAATATTCATTAAACAACAGGAATCGACACATAAATACTGCTAGAAGATGCAATATCGATCTAAATATATATGCAGCAGAGGCTATTTTAGGAAACAGTTAATTAGGAGTACTAACAACTATTCTTGCAGATAACCCTAGGAAACCTACACACCATACACATATAGTGCTTACAGTGAAATTATAGCTATAAGTTTATATCTCAGGGTCGACGTCGCATGGACTAAGTTGAACAAGGGAATCGGAGCGAAGCTAAATAAGTAGAAAAACCTACAAATCCTATCTGTGATCCATATTAGATAATCTCAAGACAATCTGAATACAGTAGATAAATAAATAATGTCTCCTAAATTAGAAAGTTTTGACATAACAGTTTTAATGACACATGAAATTATTTTGGAACGAGATTTTAATTGCACTAATTGTGATGTTGTGACTTAGGGAAAGGGAAACTAGGTTGTGTCCAGTGAATTATAGCCACATAATGATAGTACTAACAAATTTACGACAATGAGTAAGCCGAGGCGCGTTTTTGTTAGCGCATGATCTAACCATTATGTGTGGGTAAGAGATGAGCGAATTGCTATCGTCGCCTCATAAACCAAAGTGTTAAAACAAACAGACACACTTGGGGACCATATTGCACTCAAAAACACATCTTATCCATAAGGCTGTATGATTTAGAATCAATTCAACGTAGTGACGTTTTTGAAACAACTTCTTAAAAGGTCCTTTTCGTATAAAATGAATCATGCATTAATTTCTGCGTATTGTAATTAGACTTGGTGATTGTATAAGAATTACAGAGTGTTATCACAGATGGTTTCGAAAATATACAGCATAATAAATGAGGCATAGAGAAGTTGTAGGAATGTAATAAAGGCACCGAGGTGCATTCGACTGTGGCATTTTACCTATAGCTGGAAAACCGGAATCTAAGATATGAATGACTATTGCAAATTGATGATAAATGTGTGGATCACAGATCACTTAACTATTCCTCAATCATTCAACGATATCGTAACAAGCAAAGAACTCAGTACATTACTATGAACTGTTAAACAGACTTTTGTATAAATAGTTAAACTGGATTTTGATTACTAAGGATATATAAAGCGATGGGTATACATTCGAACAGACGTTTCCGCCCAGCATTCCTGGGGCACCTTCCACTTTCCCGGGACAAAAGGTAGCCTATATTCTTTCCCAAGGTATACTATACCAAATTTCATCAAAATTTTGGGACAGACAGAGTTACTTTCGCATTTATATTAGTAGGGATTATTTGTATCATGACAATGACCGAGACGGTGCGAGGTGCGTAGGAGTCGATTTTTTGCCCAAGATTTAAAACTGTATCAGGTTCAACGGAACCGACAACGCCTACACTCGTTCGGGACAATTTATTTTCAATCAATGTTCTTTTTTAATACATCGATGATTTATTTACCATTGTAAGTAGGTAAGGTAGGTTGTAAGTTCGCGTTCATGGAGTATTAATGTCCCCCGGGAGAGAAACATATGTCTATGATGCGGAAAAATAGCTTTTTATTAGTGGTACTCGGTACAGTAGTTTTTCATTTCATCACCAACAGGTATTTTAACATTAAACAAAGATTTGGAGATCCGGGGAAAATATTGCTATTTTAGACAAAAATGTTTAACTGAAAATCCGTCTATTGTCTAGACCTATAGAATCTTTCGATGATAATAAATGCCATCTTAAGATTAGATAAGTATATTAACCAAGCGAAATTGAGACCTACTACTCAGGATATAAGGTCTAGTAATAATTAGTAACACTAACCTCGTCATGAAAATGAGTAAAACTTTAGGAATTTACAATTAACGACGGTTATAATATGTAACGAGTTATCAAAATAGTTATACGGTTTAGTCATAGTGGATATGAATCAACATTGAAAATATTGAGTTCCGTAATTTTAATATATATACTACTAGCTGACCCGGCAGACTTCGTACTGCCCCAATCTATATATCTATACTAATATTATAAAGCGGTAGAGTTTGTTTGTTTGTTTGCTTGAACACACCAATCTCAGAAACTACCAATTGGAACAGCTACCAGTAATGTGAGTAACACCCCAATAGAACATGTAGACCACTACATCTATCTTGGACGTCGTTTGTCGTTTGACCGGGAGTCTCAGGTGAAGGAGATTGCTAGACGGATCCAGTTAGGTTGGGCTGCATTTGGGAAACTTTATGAATGATAATGAATCTTCCGCTCTAATCCTCAGTGTCTAAAGACCAAGGCATTTAACCAGTGCATTCTGCCTATCGTCACCTATGGTGCTGAAACATGGTCGCTTACAAAAGACAACATGTATAAAATAATGGTTGCTCAAAGAGCCATGGAGCGAACCATGCTGGGCATCTCCCTCGCGGACCGAAAACCCAACGTCGAAATACGACGTAAAATGCGAGTCGTGGATGGGTAAACGGATCACGGGATTAAAGTGGGGTTGGGCGGGACATCTGGCAAGGCGGGATGACGGAAGATGGGCTAAAGCTATTACTGAGTGGTTGCCAAGAGAGACACAGGAAACCGGGTAGACCACCGGCTCGGAGGCTAGACGACATTGTCGGAGCAGCGGGTAGGCAGTGGATGTAATTGGCACAGGATCGTATAAAGTGGCATAAAAATAAGGAGGCCTATGCTCAGCAGTGGGTTATTACGGGCTGATTAGATAGATAGAAAGAAAATTAAATAGAAGGATGCACTCATAGATATGGTAACACAATATCGTATATCTTTTTTCCGTGTTTTGAAATGCGACAGGATGGATTGACATTTGGTTGTCAAATCTAATGTCAAATATTATGATTGCGTTCAAAAGTTTAAATTGTGACAAAACTAAAAATTGATCAATTTAAAAACCGACCAAATTAGTTAAAATCAGGTAGGTATTATTAGGTATTATTTTCAGAAATTAAAAATTAATTAATAAATAAATAGTTTACACAAATTAATGTCTAAAACAAACAAATATAACGGTTCCTGAACTTTCGAGACATTTTACAAAAAATAAATTTCTGAACGCACACATGAATAGTTGTTACAGTATTTGACAGTATAGGACAACAAATATTTGACATGTAATAAACAAATCAGCATTTATTGAAATGATTAAGTATTAATTACACATATCGAGTTTTCATTGTTTTAAGATGTATTCTGCTATTCGGGGCGGAGACAAATCCAACGAATCAATAACCATGAAAATTGATTCAGCAGATCTCGAGTTATAAGTGCTGTAACAAACCCGTCTTTCTTTTATATATATAGATAGGACCCAATCTTATGTTAGGAAAAAAAAATCTCTCAAAAAAAACACTATACATGTATTTTTATAATATATTAAAACCCAATATATAAACGAATTGTAGCCTCTTAACATATAGAATCTACACTAACATTATAAAGAGGAAAGATTTGTTTGTGACGAATAGGCTCCAAAACTACTGGACCGATCTAAATCCATTTTACCGATGGAAAGCTACACTCAAGGGGTAACATAGGCTATTTTAATCCAACGGGAACGGGTGAAACCGAGCGGCATAAACATATTACTGAATATTAATATTATATTTTGAAAAGGGTAATTACTGAGTTTATTGCCGGCTCTTCTCAGTAAAAACAACTTTCAGAACCGAGCATTAGTGACAATTCATAAGTACTTGTTGAGGCCTATTTGAAAAAAAAAGATTTTGATTTTAAGAGATTTCATAATATATATTAAACAGACAAACAAACAGTTAAGTGTATTCGTTATTAGTTAACACGGGTTTCCTTATTTGACTAATAAATTTGATACAATAGACCTATATGACATCGTAAGCAATACAGGAAAAACACTGGTATATAATAACTTACATGATGTCAATGCAATGAAAATATAGTTAACTAGCTGCCTCCCCGCAGTTTAACCCGCGTAGTTCCCGTTCCCGTGGGAATACAGGGATAAAATATAGCCTATGTTACTCGGGGATAATGTAGCTTTCCAAAGGTGAAAGAATTTTTGAAATCGGTCCAGTAGTTTCGGAGCCTATTCATTACAAACAAACAAACAAATCTTTCCTCTTTATAATATTAGTATAGATGACATCACCACTAAACACTCATAAACAGCCATTAATAATTGATTTACGAGTTAAGTCAATTAATAAGTCTGTCTGTAACGCTTTCACGCTTAAACTACATAACCGATTTCGATGAGATTTGGTAAAGATATAGACTAGAGCTTGAGAAATGACATAGAAATTCAGTAGTTTTTAAGATAATCGCGAACCGACAGACAAACGTGGCGTGAAACTTTGTTTTATATAGTGACGATATTTTAAGAGGATTGTAAAATTGATGGTCCCTGGTTATCGTATATGTGGGTATGTCTCAATTCTTCAATAAAACTAGATGAGTAATTTATGATTTGTAAAATAAGCCTGATATCTACACTAATATTATAAATAGAAAATGTATTTTTGTGTGTAAACTCAAAAACTTGCCCATTTGTACAATCCCTTCACCATTGGAAAGCTACATTATCATTAACATAGGCTATATTTTATCCCTGTACCTAATCCCACGGCAACGGGAACTACGCGGGTGAAACTGCGCAGAGGCAGCTAGTACAGAATAAAGAGGTTTCGGTAAAAAGACAGAACCTTCATGATTCAAGATTAAGAAGTAAGAAAATTGCCCATAAATGGTGAGTCATCATCATCAGCTCATATACGTCTCCACCGAGGAGCTCGAGCCTCCCCTTAAAACGAGAGGGTGGGTCTAGGCCATAGTCCACCACGCGCGCCTAGTGCGGATTGGCGGACTTCACATGCCTTTGATTGTGACACCTCGGGGATACAGGTTTACTCACGATGTTTCCCTTCACCGAAAGCCAGTGGTGTGAATCCGTACGTAAGTTTTTAAACTCAGAGGTACGGGCCAGGGATTTGAACCCTCGTGATCGTGAGTCAGTGCGCTCTCAACTGAGCCACCACGGCTGGTGAGTAATATAAGGAAAATTAGACTTAAGGGCCAAAATTCTATGTACAGTGATTAGAAGGAAAGCGCACACGCATATAACTGCTACATGTTTATCGCGAGGCCTCATAGCAATATTACGTAAGTGCTATACGTGGACTGTTAGGGCCAGCCACAAGCTATGGCCACATTGTGACAGCCCGGTTGGCTTTGTAGTGACCCTGACTTTCAAGCCGCGGGTCTTGGGTCGCAATCCCACCCAGGACAAACATTTGTATGCATGAATATGTTTGTTTTGTGTCTGGATGTAAATATCTATAATATATATGTATTTAAAAGTATTATATGAAGTATGTCATCTGGTTACCATAACACAAGCTTCATTTGAAGCTTACTTTGGAATCAGATTGGCCATGTGTGAAAAATGTCCGAGGATATTTATTGTTCAGTCCAGTCCAGTCCATATCAGTACCATTGTGTTTGCCAACTCGGTGTATCAAATGTATTATCGACGGTTGAAGGTTATTTTTGTATCATCTGAAGTTAGTCCAGTTAAAGAAATTAGGTCGAAATGTACCAAATTAAAATTGTACCGACAGTTATGATTTGTTGAAATGTAAATACACATCTAAACTAATATTATAAACAAGATTTTTTATATGTTTGTCTATAGATACCTACTAATATTATAAAGAGGTAACGTTTGTGAGTTTGTGACGTTGTGTGGTAATCTCTGAATCTACTGAACCGAATTTCAAAATTATTTCACCAATAGAGAGCTACGTTATTGTGGAGTGTCATAGGCTATATTTTATCCCCGTATTCGCACGGGAACGGGAACTACGCGTGTGGAACCGCGCGGAGGCAGCTAGAATGATTGTAATGTTAATATTTCAGTGATATTTTGTACTGTAGATAAATTTTTAATATTTGCTTATTATCAATAAGGAAATGATAAAATAAATAAATAAATATCCTGGGACATTTTTCACACACGGCCAATCTGATTCCAAAACAAGCAGAGCTTGTAATATGGTAACCAGATAGCTGATATACTACATACACTACTTTTATATACATACTTATATAGATATTTACATCCAGACACAGGACAAACAGACATATTCATGCATACAAATGTTTGTCCTGGGTGGGATTCTAAACCACGACCCGCGGCTTGAGAGTCAGGGTCACTAACCACAAAGCCAACCGGGCTGTCGATGAGGTATGATGATGATGTCGATGTTGTTGTCTCACTCTGTTAAGACTTCTAAGAACGAAACGACATATTTTATGGTAGACACCTAACACTGTTTGTATGTTAACGATTGCGTAATAAATGAAACCCTTAAATGGTGTCAGTGTGAATAAAATTGTCGTCACCATGGCGAGGAAACCCGTGGCACACATTAGTGCATAAATACCAGAAAAAACTACATTAAACCAGATCCAAAACGGATCTGTTTTGCGGCTCGGTGCCAAGTACTTTGCATTTCCTCTCTGAATCACATCATTTATTTACAAATGTTATTTCTGAGGAAAATTATATGGAGTATACATTCACACACAGACCACAGAATGGTAAAGTACTGAACGAACTTCTTTTTATCCTGGGACATTTTTGACACAGCCAATCTGATTCCAAGCTAAGCAGAGCTATGGATACTTACTTGGATTTTTATATCGAGACATAAAACAAACAGAGCTTTTCAAACATACAAATGTTCTTTTCCGGGTGGGATTCGTACCCACGACCAGCTTGAAAGTCAAGGTCACTAACCACCAAGCCAACGGGGCTGCCAAATTAAATTCTCACAACAATAAAGCTAAGGTTAATTCGAGTGGTGTCCCAATTGGTCTTAATTAATTAAATATTAAGTTTACTGTATAAAAATATCCAGTTTCATCCGCGTCCCAGAATCTTAAATTTACTCGGTACAAAATTGATGATTTTTTCTATTTCACGCAAAAACTACTGAACGGAATTTAATGAAATTTTAAACAAAGTTTATAACACATAGGCTACTTTTTATTCCGGTAAATTGGAAGATCTCCCGGGAAAGCGGGTGAATCCGCTACGGGAAACTACTAAACAAATTTGGATTTAAAACATTTTCCTCCAACTTAATGCCGTTTAGTTACCACCGCGAATAGATATAAAAATAAAACAAGCGATAATTATAGTGATATTTCAAGAAATGAAGCTGAGAACGTGTTTTTTCGAGAACATAATTAATTTTGGTCCATTAAAGTGATCAACACCATCGCGTGATGTGGAAATTTACTATTTTAATGACCGGAATAGAAAAAAATAGAGACACCGTGATTTACTTGAATACGATAGCGATAATTCAATTTAGACGTTTAGCTAAAAGGGCTTGAGAAACGAGTTGGATATGAGACTGAACATTTAAAATATAACCTAACCTATTACATACTAGAATCATACGTCACATTATCAAATGACAAACACGAAACAAGTAAGGATTACTTGATTGAACAATATCATGGTACAGATGAGACTATAATCAAAGCATTAAAGCTAAATATAAATATCTATAAAAGTATACTAGCTCCCCGAGGTTTCACCGGCGTCCCCAGTGGATCTTAATTTCTTTCGTGATATGTAGCCTATGTTCATCGCAATCCCTTCAGCCGTTCTGGCGTGGAAGAGTAACAAACAAACATCCACACATTCTCAAAAACTTAAAATCACCTTATTAACTTATTCTAAAAAAGGAAATATATGTCAGTTATCTGGTTGGCATAGAACAAGGTCTGCTTAGTTGGGAGTCAGATTGGCAGAGTATAAAATTTATAATAGTCCTGGCAAAATTTTATACTCTTTAGAAATATGACTACTAATGCTACCGTATGTGATAAAGTACATTTTGGTAATGTAAATAATGATATCAGAATGGTGTTGAACACGTGTTTAATTTAAAAATGACCGTTAACGGTCGGGATAATGAAATATACTTCATTCAAATAGGCCTTCATAGGCACTTATGAAATGAAACTCTAAGGCACGGTTCAGAAGGTTGCTTATGGCATCTGATGGATGGATAGACGATACTGGTCTCTAGACCTTGGTGTGCACTACAGCATAATGATCGCTTTGGGAATATTAAATTACGTTTTATATTATAGTTGTTAATTTTATGATCGAGTAAACTGTAATGACTTTTATTATGGCCTCTGATAAGTGGAATTCTTTGTTTCTTTTGAATTACTTCTACAATAGTAAAATGCAAAGATATACGAAATTTAACTAGATTAAAACTATTTAGGTAACATATAAACTTGTAACATGTATTGAATTGGAAAATTATTTGAAAAAAAGAGAAAAAATTTGCCTTGATGAGTTTCTTGCAGTTGAAGACCGACTTCCAAACTTGTAGTAGCTTTAGTAGCTTCAACTTTCATAAACCCTTTTGGGTTATTTAAATAAATTGCACTGAATTCTCAATCGTATAAAAAGGTAAGAATATCGATGCAAAATTTTTATTGTAGCATGGTTAAATCTAGCCATTTTAAACGAGACGCTTTGCCACAGCCAATAAAGATTGCAGCGACATTATACCTGCTCAACGGTTGAATGAATACCTGTTTGCTCACGTATTGCTGACTCACACAGCCATAAGCTATGGATTATTCGACGTGGGTGTAATAAATAAAAAAAAAAACAATTGCTCTCTACGATGAAGAATGAACATCTAAAGGTCAGTCAGTGAGGACATAAAACATTTATGCATTGACAGTTATCTTATTAGACACTAGCTGCCTCCGCGCGGTTTTACCCGCGTAGTTCCCGTTCCCGTGGGAATACAGGGATAAAATATAGCCTATGTTACTCGGGGATAATGTAGCTTTCCAAAGGTGAAAGAATTTTTGAAATCGGTCCAGTAGTTTCGGAGCCTATTCGTTACAAACAAACAAATCTTTCCTCTTTATAATATTAGTATAGAATTTGCTTGTAGGTTTTTTGTACGTGTTTTCTGAATACACTTCACCAATATGAGCTATAATTTCTCACCTGTGTTGTTTCAAAGAGAATTGTGGTAATCCAATCATTAATATTAATGTACTAAAGATGTGATGACGCCACACAACGCTTGTTTCAAAATGCCTATACATAATGCAAAAGGCTTCGTTGAAAAATTGCAAACATTAAATCAGGGATACTTCAAAGAATATAATAAATATGTGGTAGTAACATTTAATATATATTATTCACTTGCAATAGGCAGTCGGCAAACATTATTTATTGATATAAGAGAGATCGCAGATGTAGCTTTTGTAGAAGCAAAATGCGTACCAAATAGACAAACATTTGGAGAACATAGGTGAATTTCAAAGCGCTTCATGCTTTGATGAAGAAAGAAAAAGTTTTGAAGTCAATAACTAAAACGTGTTTATGTTTGGCTCAAGTTGTTTAGATGAATCATTTAAAAGATAAGTACAGAATATTAATATAGTAGCGATTGATAGGAGAGGTCATTGCATAATATTTTAAATGGGAAAGTTTGGATCAAATTTGGCACAGAGTTAGAATATGCTATGGAATAACATATAGGCAATTTATTTTGGCAAAATTAAACAACCCCTTGGAAAGTGTGTGGGTGACCTGTAATACTGTAATAAGTCTGCAAACAGTTTCCATTTACTTTCAATAATGAAAAGGGCATCTTCATCTTGGAAAGCCCACCTGTCTGTCACATTTATCCCCATAGAAAACGACCGGATAGAAAAGGACAGAAGACCATTAAGCTCTCACGTCGCTAGAGAAATTAGCGTCTTCGCAAGCGAATGGTATGTTAACGCTGTAAGTGGACTATTTATCAACAAATACGAGTCACTTGTTCCATCGAGGTTTATCAAACATCGAGTCAATGGATTGTGTTTACACATCGGCACGTGCCGGGTCGAGGTTGACGTTTTAATGTCCGCACGGGGACAGTTTGGAGGGGGTTCATTTACATCGTGTTTTCTAGAACTGTTTGTTCTTTGTGGACTGGGGTGCTTAACGAAAGTCTGACTGTGTAGGTACCAAAACTTCGATGAACTGGGTTCCGAAAAAAGACATTAAAGGTAAGATCTAGGAATAGATATATCATGTTTAAAGCTGCTCTAAATTACGAGGAGTGGAAAGATACATCAGGATGATAAATACTAGAGCTAGGAAGGCTTTCATTGCAATGTACATTGCTGAGTTTATAATTATACATTAAACTTCATTGACATTGCAAGCTTGACCACAAATTGATGTAATGGATCAATAATTATCTACGTTTTATTCTAGTAATCTCAGTTGGAATCAGTTAATTAAAAAAATCTATATAATCTGGGCATTTATACAATTCCGAAAATAAACTTTTGATAAGTTGAATTGTTCTGATAAAACCTTGAATTAATTTATTTTTAATATTTGAAGGCGGAAAACGTAGATTATTATGATTAGAAATGGGAATACAAAAAAAAAAGAAAATAGATTCTGGTGAAACTGTTAAGAGAGTGATAGATTGCACAAAACTCAAGTTGAAATGAAATATGAATACAAAAACTATTTTCCAAACCACGTATAAGAAATTATGTAAAAATCATTATCATCCTTATCAACACGTACTTTATAATTTGTGATAATGATATAGACGCTCCTAAATCCGGTTGAATGGAACGCACCAACAAGACTGACATAGACAAAATATTTGTTATCAGTTTTACAAAAAAACTATTCATAATGCTATTAATCCTACACGTGTTAATATGTAGAATTTGATGGTAGCAGCTAAAATAGAGAAGGTCATTTAGAAGTCACAGACGAAACAGTGTCGAAGACTGTTTTTAATGATAATCCAAAATGTCTGTCTCGACCATTAAAAAGCAATGTGATGACCTCAACAACAAATGAGGATTAACGTGGTCCACAGAAAGTTGCAAAAATCCATGCGATTTTTTTGGTACCAGCGACCGAAATGACAAACGGTAGATTTTAAGCACCGTCACGGAATATTTGATTGGATACCATTGTGGCGAAGAAAGTTATCAGCACAAGTGACCCTATTGCTCATTGCGAATCAACTTTGGAAATATTTAAGTTGACGTCCTCAATGATAAGGCAGACCTGACGGTAGGTAATCATATTCGGTAATGCTGTTGTTACATGTTGACATTGCCTTACCAGGTCAATGTCGCAGGCTGAGGATAAGTGCTGTGGAAAATAATTTCACAGAATTGTTTATAAGACGAAATGACGGAAGCATAATGTATTGAATGCTGATGGAATACGAGAAGCTAGAGTTATCACCGCGAGAAACCTTGGGCCTGTTGGATATGGTAATTTAAACAATAATCATGTCATAGTTAAGGTAAATGATGTATGTAATACGTTTTAGAGTGCAGAGCATATTATAGCCAATGATTGGCTGCGAGACAAAACAAACTTGAACTTGGACGACCGAGCTGAATATGCTAAAAATAGACATTACATATAGTTACATTCATATGTTCGGACAATGGACGCCTTTGCGCGATTGCAACTTCAAACTAGTGTATGAGCATCAACATTGATCAGACTGTATCGAAAGCCAATTTTTAAGTCTGTCTATACTATGTAAACATGCGGGCATAGGAGATGATATAAACCTGATTATTTTTTACAACATTGAGGACGAACAAGGTCATTGCATTCGCTATAAATTTTGTAATGGCTAATCATACGATCAATTTGCTAATAGTATTAAATAACGAAATTATGGAACAGGTTAAGTGCTTTTGAAAGCTATCTGAAATCTGAAACAAAACATGTTAAAATTGTATAGAATCTGAAACTAACCTTCTTATACAGCTTGATCCAAGTGAGGTCACCCTTGGAGTCAGTGTACTGAAGTCCGAAGAACCAGACCTCGCGCAGACCGATCGTCTTCACGACCTGGTCGAACAGCTGTTTCCCGGTCGTGGTCTGCTGGATCGCGAACTCCAGCTCCGCGTCCATCGTCGTCACACGGACGTTCATCTGGAACCCCAATCAGTGTATCAGCACAGTGTAATTTACTAAACTCTTAATAGTGTGGGCCACGTTTATTAGCTACTGCTTCATGATAAGAATCTGAAGAGTTGTGAGTGACGAAAGAAGTATAATGATGAGAAGGAATGAGGATTTTGTAGGGCTACTTATTATTGTGAACTTTCATAGCAATTATATTTGAATCCATATATAGAAGAAGGTTTTTTAATTAGTATAAGAATTATTGAGTCTGTCGGCTGGTGATTCATGGCCTGTATTTTCATTAATGGCGTTGGATGTGTGACATGCTTATTGGCTACCAATTGTTCAAACAATTTTAAACTTTCAGTTTCCTTAATATTTCTATGTACTGACAAATTTTGGGTTTAAATTCCGACAGTTAACCTTCAAATTTGGCAATTTAGATTTTAGTTTACCTCTCAAATGCATATTGTTCTGTCAAGTTTTTTTGGGATTATCTGTTATTTTTATTTGATGTTTATAAAATAAACTCGCTTAACATCTGTGACCTTGGGCTCAAGCGCATTGGAGTAACCTTTGGTGTCAAATCAAACAATATTACCTACAGGATATATAAGTACAGTAGGTACATATAACATAATCATGTTGACATTACCTTGATAAGTAAATAAGTGTTGTATTTTGTTTAATTGAATTTAAATAAGGTCTTTATATTTTCAAAGCTTTTATTATTTTGTTATGAGTTGCTGTTTTTTCCTGAACTGGACAATATAAATATAGAAATATTACTCATTAACCTTCACGGGAACAGTTTCGTTATAAAACCAGGATAATATAGAGGAAAATACGGTAAATTTTAACTAACTACCTATCATGTGAAAATGTACTTGACTTACATTCAGATGAGCCTGAATCCATATTCATTTGGACTAAATTATTTAATTGGTTTTTCATTAGATGAAGGCTGCTATTTCATAAGACTGACATTAATAAATTTTTGCTTGGAGAGTGAAATTAGAAATAGTATCAAAAGTAAAGGATCAAGCATAAATAGAAACTGGCGATTGACCTATGTTTCTAAATATACAATGTTCTGTTGAACCGATGCCAAACCGGATGGGGTCTTCCGGGAGTTATTATGTCATCATTATTTATTGTTGTGACTAGGTTTCCTTTTGTCATATCACAAGCAACAAATGCTTCTTCTAGTATTGTTACAGCTTCATTATTAGTTTTTGCCTGATGTTTTATAGGTAGAACGGCCTCATTATCTATTCAAGTTAGTAAATAAACCGAATTGATGTTACCTACCTACTTAGTTAAAAACGCTTTTTTACGTGTTTTCCTTTGTCAATATACATTGACTTCTTTGGTAATTTTTTGTGTGTCATGGCTATGTCTTCAACTGTTTAATTTTGCAGGAAATGTAACATATTTCATAAACAAAATTTTAAAGGTACCTACAATTTTAAAGTAAGTTTAAATAATATCATGTGTTTACTTTGTTTTTCGATCTTGAACACGCCAAGTTAACTATAGACTATATTTGTAAGTCTATAACTGCCTTCACCTACTAATGGGAAAGTGTTATTAATGTCTCAACTGCTTCATTGCCCTTATCCAGAAGGTTGACACTTAAACACAGACAACTACAGGACATTGTAAGACAATATTTTCAATATTTACAAATTCATCATCAATACTAAGTACTGTAACCACAATTCAAAAGCTAATTTCAGAAAACGATGACTGTATCACCGTTTAACAATGTTGGCTTGTCAGACATTGATAATATCGGTAGGATGTTGGCAACAATGGATGCACTGGCCGTCCATTCATACCGTATCCGAGGTCAAACCAAGATCCTTCCACCATAATTGTTACTTATCAACCTACCCGCATTTGGAGTCAATGCTTATGATAATAATGCTCGAACAATTTAAAATGACAATGATATAAAACTGGGTAATGATAAAACTCTATGAGTAATAGTGTATGATTCTACAAAAGTTAAAGAAATAGAGAAATCACTCAGTGTTAAATGTGTGGACTCATTAAGAATGTCATCATGCATAGTTTGCGTATAAACGAAATAAATTAAAGCAATTTCAAGATATTTGCATAACTATAACATTGATGCAATGGAATATAAGTTTAAAATAGTTAGTGTAAATAAGGTAGATGTTACAAATGTTTTGGTGGACGACTGATTTCGGTTAAAAGGCTTTTTTTATTCTACAAGATGACCCGACAAAGTGTCCTTTTATGGACAATATTATATTAAGCTAAAGAGATAGAACTAATCCTTAGTTGTAGTGTTTATATTTTAAAGTGTTATAGTGTTATATCAAGTTTTAAAATATAATTGATGAGATATGGACGGACCGTACTAAACTAAGTACCTCTGCTTTCCTCTTTGAGATAGGGGTTTATTTACCTATAATATATCTGTCGTCAAACCTCTTTATTAAATACATTTTCTTTACTTGAAATGTAAATTCAAGTTTTACGTAAAACAGTTGATTTGGGGCAGAATAACTTTACTAGATTTTTTTGTGATAGAGATTAGGAAAGTTCTAAAACAATTTGATATAGCAGACAATATAGCAGAGTAGGGTAATGATGGCAATGAAGGAGTATAAAATGGTGGTGATGATGAGTCAGGGCGAGATTGAGCAATGCTAATTCTAGATAAGAGGCCCGTAGCCGACGTAACGACAATAGGAGCGTTATCGCTAGAGTAAACGACGGATGTTTGTGCAAACACTGGAGCAATTTGCTCACTTTACCTTTGCTCGGTACACTTCGCTATATAATCGCATATTGAAGTCAGCAATTTTATCGTTTTATATTTTAATATGTTAACGTTTGAATGGTTGCATAGATTACACGTATTTTAATGGATTTTGGAACTATATGGATTATGTGAAGGAAATGCAGATGTTACAAATAGTAACAAATTTTATATTGCACTATGTTTCTCTTTTTGGCACATGGGCGGTAATTTGTTTTATACCTATACGTCAATGTACCAACGGGACACAAACATAGAGGGATAGAAAGAGAAACAAAACGGAGCTATTAATATATCAAGATTCAAACGATCCTATCTTACTAATATTACAAATCCTAGTATATGTCCTGACAATTGTGCAATAACAGAAGGGATTTAGGCAAATCTTGGCACAGAGTTAAAATCTAAAACAAGCCTCTTTCTTTCTGCGAAAATTTCAGATCCTCGGGAACGGGAGCAAATCTTAGAGACAGAAGCAATCAAAATTTTGCTTTTTTCGGAGAGAAAGGACTACAAAAACAGTAAAATACTAAACGCATATCTTTCAAAGCTAGAATTATCGTAGTGGTTTGAACTGGTTACTGAACATAGCATTCCGATTTCCGAATAGCAGTGTCTAGGGAAAGAATTCATTAGCAAACCGGTTTCCAACGAAGCCGACTTAATGCTGAATCGATACATTCCTATTGTATAGAATAATAGTTACTTCGACAGCTGTAGTTGCGTTAATTAACACATAAAATACCTTAGGATAGTAATGAATAAAATTATTGATGTGTAGTTTCATTCACACTCGGATCACACGTTAGAACATTTTATGTCTTCTCGATTGTAGAAATAGATACGTATTTAGAATATTACTTTGATTAAGTCAGGTTAAATTTTTTTAAGGCTTTTACTCGAAATTATAAGTTACTATCGGAGCAGGTAAATTAATATACAATAATGGGACGTATTGATTTATTTTATTTTAAGGGTTGTTGCAAAATGAATGGAGGAAGATCAGCTTCATATTTCAAATTTTGGAATTCAGCAATCAAAGTTTCGACATTTATTCATGAAAAACTTGGCGATTTCACTGTCTTTCCCAGGAAAGAATCATAACCATATATGAATATAAGCCTGAGGACTAGTGTAGCTTTATACCAGTGATAGATTTGTTAAATATGATAACCAGTTTCTTACAATGTCAATCAATAACATATATCAGGCAGTAATATAATGTAATTAGATGACACACACAGTCATGTATATTGTGCACCTGGCTCGCAAACCGCAAACGAGGGAGACGGGTGACATCACCAACATCTCAGCACACAAGTTAATATAACATGTACACAATACAGATAACACTGGAGATTACGTATGGCAACCATATGTGCCACCGTTTCTAATTATAGCATCGTAAGTTATAACTAAGAGCGCTGTAATTTCAGAGATCCGTCTTGCGAATTACGATTTAGATCGAGATCATTTCGTTGAAGATTTGACAGTGATGCTTGCTGATTTGGAAGAAAATGCTGGATCTGGTAGAGGTTTTAGGTAGCAGAACTAACTAACAACTGACATCATGTAATGTGTCTATGTTTGTTCAAGATGATTGCCGGTAAGTCGGCAACATTTTGAACAGAGTATTAGAGACTAAAGATTCATAAGTTCTTGTAAGGGCTTATTTGAATACAAAATGCTTTTTCTGACATGAAATCGGCGTAATAGTTACTAGTACTACGGGCTCGATGATAAACGTTTTTAAACTGCTTGGAGCAAAGTCTCCGACACCCTTGAGATGGCAAGTGATAAAATGGGAAGGGAAGAGAGTCATCGACATAATCTAAAAGCATAATTGGAGATGAATAAAAATGTATATACAGCAAAGTACCTACCTACTATAAACAGATCTTTCAGGTCTATGCCCTAAAACTATAGCGTTGCTGTCCATACAAATCAAATATTACAAAAGGCCAACCGAATAACAGACATTTCATACAGAATCTTGCGTTAACCAACTAAGATTAAACAAACAGATTTTTTTTTCAGTTTCCGTGAATATTGGTCGTAAAGTGGAAGACAATAGATGTACATGAGGCCCTCTCTATTGTGTTAAATACATGAATATGAATCTAAAAGATGACTATCTACAATTGTACTATGCGTCCTTGTATTCTAACCGTTGCTACGCTGTTGTAGGAAGTAAAGTGCGGTTTGACGATCAAGGCGAACACAACAACAATAATTAAAAACATTAAATTTCTTGTTGTTACGATGGTGTAATTAATATAATAGCGCTTAAACTCCATATATATGTGTATGTATGTTACAAAGGCATACGTAATTGGACGCTCATTTTACAAATTACTATCCGATTATGCCGATGTCATATTAAAATGGTATATTTCCACGGGCTTCGGTACTTGATTCTAACATTATGCATTGTACATGAAAATTCTTCGTTCCTATATAAGTGACTAAATTAAAAAAAAACTACGCACATATACGTAAAACTTTAAACAAATTGAGTAAAACAAACATCAGAAGCTAATCTTTTAATGGGATTACATTAGCAGTCTGGCTTTGGTAAATTTGTAGGAAACACAACAGATGATAGAAGCAATGTTGTAGCAATAATTGACTTTATTTCTGAAGTTATAAGAGCGGAAATGCAAAGGGGGAGATATCAATGTAACAAATCCCATGGTAGGGGGTTGAAATGGGGCGGATGGGGCAGGTGCAAGGACAGGTGGGGACGACACGTGGGCAATGTGCATGCCCTAAAAAACCAAACCGACCCTTCCCTATGTTACCCAAAGATTTGAATCTACCGATATGAGAAATATTAATATGTCAAAACGCCATGAAGTCTTTTAAATAGAATTATGTAATATGCAATTTAACTGAGATAATGATACTCAAACAAGGTAAAATCCTTGATACGAGGTAGGCACTGTTGACATTGTCATTAAGCTTTGAACTCTTGTGAACATTGAACAGCCTAAGCCTTCAGGAAATGGTGAAGTAATATACAAAGGTTTTGATTTATGCACAAGCTTGATGAACTTGAAAGGTGATACAAAAAGAAATGCCACCAGCGGCACCGTCGGACCAATTGTTAGAAATCGCAATAACGTGTGAGTAAGTGAAACGAAGTGAAACGGCACCAAATGGGCATGGAGCATGTCGACCGTCAAATTATGTTCAAGTACATCAACGCGGGTAGAGTAGTGAATGAATGACGTGGTACAATCACGTGTCCATCAGTGGCCGACCATAATGCTGATGCAGCTCAATTAATAGGACATCAGCTAAACAGCAAACTTACTGTGTCATAATTTGCATGCACTATTCAGCTAGCTACCATAACAATCGTTTATAGACATGCAACTATTAAGGCGAGGAAACAACTGAGGTAACAATATGATTGGCGAATGAATGACTAGCGAATTAGATAGTGCAGAAAACTTATAGAATCTTTAAGTGACACAAAATTTCGAAGCTCAGTCAGCAGTACAAGTGTTATTGCATTATAACTGTAACGCTATTGTAATAAGGTCTACAGAAGATTTACAAGTCATCACGTCTCACAGCGAAAGTGAATTAAATTTGGTCCCGTAAAGACATTGTCTGGTACAAGAATCAAACGTTGCACCGAGGCCAGAGTTGAAATTAATGTATTAAACACTTTTTTGTTATGCCAAACAAGCTTTCAGACAAGGAAAAAACCTTGAGGTTGTGTGTGATTAAAGTAACAATGATGAGACTCAAATTATAAACCAGTGTCTTAGGAAAACCAATTGGTTGTGAGCATTACAGTACAGGATAGTTTTTTTAATGAGGAAGATTTCTTAGATTTTAATGACACAGTGTCGACGATAAACTTAAAATTGTTCTCATGGTAGTACGATAGCTGTATCAATATTGAAATTGATAGATAAGTAACCATTAAATTTAGGGGCCATCACGAACGTAAACGTTCACCAGATCTATGATAAGATATACATAATTTGTTGTATTAATTCGATAAAAAGTATATAAGATCGTGAATTCGCATGTTACAAAAGCGTGCAACAGAGATAAATACAATAAAATACATTTTAATGTGGCCATTAAAGAATATCATGAAATTAAAGAGAACAATGTGTTTTTTCATCACGAACCGCAGGACATGGTTCAACGACTATGCACTGAAAGCGAGAGCACAGAACCTTTGGCGAAACAGGAAACCCTTCCCGTCTCCTTCTCACTCGAGGGTAAGACAGGGACGCGGTACAAAAAGACGGTTACGACCGTTTGCGTGATGCAAAATAAATAATAAAGCTATAATCGACCCCATCTTGGTTTCGCGAAGTTAACGCTGCGATGACATCATCCAAAACTTATGATTTGAGTCAACATTATTCTCGAAAACCTATACAACTAATATATTCTGTTGACGGAACGTTTAGCGATGGTGGAGACTTTGGAACCTGTTGCTAAGTTGATATTACACATGTGTATTGTAATTCGGATATCGTGATAACACGTACATACGTAACAAGACACGTTACTGTGCAGGTGGAAAATGAATCTTACTACATCAGGATATGAATGGATATTAAATGTAAAATATAAATATTCTGGAAACCTACTAATGGAAGTTATTCGGGAGGAAAATCGCTAGGGTAAAATCAGAATATTCCTAACGACTATGTAAAGGTTCCAAGCAAAATTCGTCCTAAAGATGATTATATAACCGAAAGCGAACCAACCTGTTTGCCTCCAGCAACCATGGTGGATTATCACAAATCACTTGTATGTTCACAGGCACAAACACTTGGGGTGTATGCGGCACTACCTACGGCCGCGTCTACCGGACGCAGCGGCAGAGTTTGAACTGAACGGGCGTTCGCGGGGATGCGCGTGCGCCTCGCCCCGTGTTCAAGGCCGCGCTCACCTCAGACGCCTACGGTTTCGCTGCTTTTTTTTTCCTTTTAGCGTCTAAAACGAATCGTGATCCAATCGATGAGTCTGCTATGACGTATGTGCTGCGTCTGTCCGTACGCACCGCGTATCAAGTAGAGATTGATCACTCGTAATATTCAATATGCAATTATGTATATAATATGCATATAAATTGTAAATGCAAATAGTTTTCTCGCGTACATCGTGCACCTGGTATTTTTTTCAATTACGTAACGAAGGTTATTCAGAATTATGGAGAGGCTTTCTTGTTTGACTAACTTTATTGAAGTCAATTAAAATAAAAATCTTTAACTACATGTAGGACAAAGTACAATTGACTTTGTACATACGTTAATTGTACTTTGTCCTGTTTCTATTTTTCATTTACAAAACTAGTAGATTCGATACGATTTACTCATACCTACAAACGATTTCATACACATTTCACGTTTAAATCGATGACATGATTACTATGAAAAGAGATTTTTCCTCAAAACTAAATCATAATCCAAAAAAAAAATAATCTAAAAGTTCGGTTGGGTAAGTTCTTTTTCTGAGAAAGCCGGCAATTCAGCAATTCTTCAAAACCAACATAGATTACAATACATTAAAACCTATGCACACATCATCATCATCATCAACAGCTCATATACGTCTCCACCGAGGAGCTCGAGCCTCCCCTAACATCGAGGGAGTTTAAGCCAAAGTCCACCACGCTGGCCCAATGCGGATTGGCGGACCTCACATGCCTTTAATTCTAACATCTCGGGCATGCAGGTTTCCTCACGATGTTTTCCTTCACCGAATTAAGCCAGTGGTGTGAATCCGTACGTAAGTTTTTAAACTCAGAGGTACGGGCCAGGGGTTTGAACCTGCACCCTCGTGATCGTGAGTCGGCGCGTTCCCAACTGAGCCACCACGGCTTTTTCACACACTAGAGGTAAAGTTAAGCGATATTCAATATAACTGACTTTAACTCAAGTTGCATGGACCATAGAGTAATGTCTCGCAAATCAATATCCATTTCTGGACTAAATTCTATGCCAACAGCCCAACTTGGGTTGACGCCTCATGTCTTGGCTGACCCCATATTTGGCACTCAAGTTATGTGATAGACCTGTACTGCTATAGTAGTTATTTAATCCTTGCTGTAGTTTTGTCTGTAGCTTTAAATTCAGTATTATTTGAGTGTGGAATGAGAGCAATCTTTCTGGGCTACTTTATATTTTAGAGGATCACGTAAAAACATCGTAAAAATATAATTATTTGTACGTAAAATGGACAGCGAAAGATAGTAACATCTTGCCTCCTTTCAAACTTCTATGCTCATCAAAATCTGATCAGGATAAATGGCTACTGGTTTCCGTCAAAAATGTATCATCAATGCTTTCAGACTTACACACGGTTACACTTTTTTTTATGGACTAGAAGGTGTTAGCCTCAGATGGCTTTTACCCCTTACATGGACTGTTTCGGTGAGCGCAGAGGACTCTCCACCGAAGGTAAATTTAAACGACAGCGCTGAGGGTGTCCCCTGTAGGACACACGGTAACATAGTACCATCGACTTATAAATCTTGATTCTATAAGACTATGATAATGTGACTTTATGTGGCCCATCAGCTTGCTTGTCAGACATCTGTCATATTAATTCTCAGTTATCAGCATAACAAATTGTAATTAAATAAATTATCCACTGTAAAACCGTATTAATGTCGAACAAAAGCCATTCTCCGCTCGATTCTAGAATATTGTCTGGTTTCCAAAGCCTTGTACCACCATTTGCATGTTTACGTACATATTATTTATTTGTACTCGATGAGTGGAAATAGCTTTTTAACCTTCACGCGTGGAATATAAAGTTTTAATATATGTGGGTTATGGAATAAATATGCAATAAATGATATTGCATTTGGCTGGCCGGTTGGTATGTGACTCTGATTTAAAAGCCGCTGGTCGTGGGTTCGAATCTCGCTTAGCACAAGTATCTGTGTACATTAACATGTCTGTTTGTTCTAAAAATAAGCACCCAGAAATTTATTATTAAATTTGGACAAGGACTACACATGTGGTCTATCTGGTTATATTTTTTCAGATTCATTTCTCTTTGAATGTTTTATTGAAACTGTTATTTATCAAAGCCAATTATATTTTCAGTATATACAATTATTTATAAGCATTAGGTACAAAGTCACTACTAGCAATTTAGCTAACTCATGTGAAATACGTCAACTCTCCGATGGCTTTTCGACCACGGTTGGCGACGTTGGCGTATTTGTACAAACATTGGCGCCAACTAGCCCAACGTGTTTAGCCGTATAGAGTGAGAATGCGCCGTGGACGGGTGCAGTGTCCACTAACCAGATAACGCGTGTCCCACTTTCCTATTTCCTTCCTATGACACACTTGGACACAGGCTTTGCTAAGTACCAACCATAAGTTACTTATGTCGTTACACAATATAAGAAATGATATGTTACAACTTAGATGATTTTGTGGCATATAATCTTGAACTACTTGTATTTCTTGAATATTCTTTTTGACAGCTCATATTTAAGCGTGTGTTAGAAAGAGACAAAACATAGTGTGAAAAGAGACACCCTATCGTTATATATAGTATAGTTTGGTACTTCTATTACGATGTGCAAAATTGGAATAATGCATGAGACAAAATTTCTTAAGTGACACAGTACGAATTTTCATGATGGCTTGTTAGAATAACACTAGATCGATTTTGTATTTGGTAATTCGATATTAATATCCAATCCCAAAGAAAAACCATTGCAATCTACAATATACTTAACTGTTACTTAATAAGGTCCAATTTGCTATATAGAATACAGAAAACAAACATTAAGGGAAAAAACAGTAAGTTACTTTTAAACATTCTCACCCAAAATAACAATAATATGTAAATAACACTGCATATTTTAGTATTATCTCAAGTGTCACACTAATTAGACAAAATTTCTGAATGGATGATATTATGCAATTAGAAATCAAACAAGTTATAATAACTTATAACATGTAAGTTACATACAAGTGAATATAACCATGCTTTAAACTTTAGTCCATAAAAAGACATCACAAAACTGTGTGAATGAGTAACATTCAATTAATATCAAATATTTTTAATAAAAAACTGGTGGTAAAGGACTGACACAGACATTATTTTAATAAACATAAGTTAAAAGTTACAAAATGCGATAAAACAACAGGAGACTATACAAGTAACTGATAGAAACAAGAAAAAAAAATCTCTAGCATGTAAATTATTTCATAGGGGAACTTCTAGCATGTCATAAGGTTTTAAAAGGGAATTTCTAGCATGTAATAAGATTTTAAAGGGAAATCTTTAGTATGTAGTAGGTTTAAAAGGAGAATTTATAGCACATAATTTGATGCCAAAGGGTAATTTCTAGCATGTAATAAGATATTAAAGGGCAATATTTAGTATGTAGTGGGTTTCAAAGGGAAAATGAGATTCCAAAAGGTAATTTCTAGCATGTAATCAGTTCTTAAAGGGGAATGTCTAGCATTATTTAGGATCTCATAGGGTAATTTCTAGCATAGTAATGTTACTTAGTCCAAAAGGGGAACACAATAACACACACTCGCAACTCAATGACTAACCATTGCAGTATCATTGCCGCTAAAATCAAGCGCGTGGCTAAAATATCCAAATATCTGGAAAAATAATTCATCATCATCATCATCAGCTCAAATATGTTACCACTACAGGAATATACCTAGATTAAAGAACATATTTTTTTATTCATTTTTAGAGGGCTTTGTCGCTGTTGCGATTATGACACCTTATTAATATCTTAACATTCATTTAGGTACAAAAACTACATCTTAATTTCTAATGCACAATTTATATAATATTTTGGCTTGATCCGATAGAGGATCAGCCGAAGCCTGAAAAAGTATTACAGTCTCCAATCTGTTTTACGCGAGTGGGTCTGAGAGATTCATTCCGGACACACTCCATCAACACATGGTATATGTCATTGATTACTCCACACAATATTTATATTGGGGAAGGTTTTGGGCCTTGCTTTCGGCTGAAATATATTTAAAACCACTGAAAAGTACTGCAACATTGAAGACTATTTTTATCTTAGCTGTCACTAAGCAAGTGAGCAACTTTGTTAACTTATTACTCATAACAATGATAAGATATTATTGTATAGAAAAATTTACATTGTTTTTAAAATTAATGCATTATCGAGGAAACTTATTTCAATGCCAAACAGGATGTGTTGATAAAACCTTTATGCCTGTATACAATGTTACAGGATGGTTTTTAAACTTGTATTAAAAAGATAATGTTAGATAAAGTACTTTGTTGCAAATGTATAAGGTACCTATATTTTTGCTTAGATTAATATTTATGTGTCTTCTTCAGTAAAATACAATCATTTTTCAATACTAATAAAAGTTTTGTTGTCTTCTTCAATTGATAACACATTTTTAATGAAATTTATCATTAATTTACTTAATTATGATATGAAATGAAATTTATCATGAATTTACAATTTATAGTATTGATATTGGTACAGGTATAATTTCATAAATATTAATAAAAATAAAAATAATCTTTGCTCAGTGTTGCCAAGTGGTAAAAAGTTTTAGTAAATGTAGTACTTTATTGTTTAGCTCCTTAAATATACCATGTTTGTGAACCACAGGAGATAAACAGCTAAGTAGGGGCAAACAGGCCTGCGGCCCGACTGATGGAAAGCAGTTACCGCAGCCTATGGACACCTGCAACCTATTGACACCTTAAGGTACTTCAAATAACCTCTATGTAGTTTCCTACACAAGAATCATAAAATTAACATATATAATCATTCACATCACTAAAACTGTGGCATCATCTCATTTTCAATTATTAATAACAACTTCTAGTTTTTTATCCTTATTATCATAATAAATAATAGTTATGGCATAAAATCCAATTGAAATAATTTACCTTAGATTTATGAATGTTATCTAGAATTCATTAATTAAACAATTATATACAAATTCTTATTAGAAATTTATTGTCTGCATCCACTAATAAAATACCAAAAAAATATACTTTAACAATAACTGAAGTACCTAAATATTAGAAAAAAACTATATAATTTATTGCTTTGCTATTAGTCCTGATAAGTGTGCAAGGTTTCAAATTAATCCATAATTTTGTTGGAGGTGAGAATTACATTCAAACATTCCTTTCTGTAGATACATACAGGCAAACCTAATAAAAGTGTTTTAATTAAAATATAAACTGTGACTCAATCATGCATAAATTGCTGAACTGATAAGCATATCATTTGTTAAACAGGTAGAAACAATTCTAGAGTAAAATGAATACTTTTTTTTATAAAAAGTTAGCAGGTGTATCAATAAGCTAGTTTTTTTAATATACCTAATTCATATTACTAAAATGCCATAGGAACATGTAAAAAGTTCACCAAGAATATTATAGAACAAATTACTATGAAAATCATGACTCATATCATTTGTTGATAGGTAGAAACAATTTCTAGAGTAAAATGAAAACTTTTTTAAATCATATCATCAATAAGCTAGTTTTTTACAATTAAATATTATAAAAATGCCATAGTGGCATGTAAATGAGTTTAAAAAGTTAACCAAGAATTTTATAGCTCAAATGACTATAAAAATCATGACTCATTAATGAGACATGACAATTTATGACATTAAGTGTGAGTTAACAAGTTTAAATTAATACTGCCTATGTGTAGTTAATGCCTGCAGAGTTAAATCTGCATTTCGAACATATATAGCATAATACTTTTTAAAAAGAATTTGATAGCCAAATTTTTCTTTAAGAAATGTTGAGTATACCTACACCTGACAATTGTTATAGCTTATCATCTTATCTACCTTAAAAACTGATAACCTATAATCATTCCTGGAAGTTACAACATAATGTTATCAGACACTTTTACTTTTCACTGAGAGCAAATGGTATAATAAATGTTTTTGAAATTACAAGTTTCTCATACCTGGGTGTTTGACCAACGATTTATAAGTCGCCTATCACATTGCGATGGTGAAATCAGACAAATCACGCATCTACAAGTGGATACACATTATACACATTAAAACTTGGTTTTGTACATATATAACCTCGTGAAACAAACAAATTATGGTAAACTCACCGATTTCGGCATGTTGGCGGCTTAGGATTACAATCTGCGAATGTAAAAGAGCATTTAGAAATTTGTCATGCAAATACCACCGCCACAAGTGACGGCGCGACATTACATGTTATATTGTGACTTAACCGCAGACTATCCCCGGGAAAAACCTCCCTCTAACCAAAATTTATACATTAATCTGTACATTTACTAATAAATTCCATTTAAAATAGTGATTATAGTAAAATTGTAGTTACCGGGCCGTCGGTAGAACGCAGAAATCGTTATGACCAAATTTGAAAAAACATATTAAGAAAATATCCACGGGTGGAATTTACAAGTTTTCTAATTAACTTTTTATTGTTACTTACCCGGTAAAAAGAAGAATATCACCTAATAATCCACATAAGTAGCACAACACACATAAAGAATGCACACACCCTATAGTCACAAAAATATCGCGATGTGACAACTGCCTGCGTGACGTGGTAGCAGGTGTTTTCATTAGTTCGCACACATTTTACTCCCTATTAGGATTTACACTAATAAAGTGATTGGTTAACCCTTATATCGTTGAGAAAATAACAATAAAATTATTAAAGCATATTTCTAATTTTAATTTACTAGTGGAATTGGTTGAATATAGTTAATTTTGCAAATAATAATAAATCAGAGAAAACTACCACAAGAAAGGTATATCTGTAATATAGCCACACTATGAACTATGAACGCTCCTTTCTACGCAGACTATGTTCCAAACTATGGACTTTATAAAGTCACTGAAATGATAGAAATTTATGTTATATATATAGAAAATAAAAATATTAATAAATTGTAAAAATCAACTACAGTAATACATTTTTATGGAGAAGAACGTTTTAGTAAGTTCCACTTTATATGTATTTTATCCTGACACGATCTAATCTGGGTGCAATGAAGTGTAATGTCGTTCAACAACTCTTTTAAAATTTTTAAATACTTAAAACTCTTAAAAGGTTTTTTGCTTTATTAGCTTAAAACTTACGAGTTTTATTAAAACATATAAATAGTGTATATATGTAAGTTAAATGTATTTCATAATGTATAAAAAGTATGTACATTCTGTAATAAAATTAAAAAATTACATTTATCGTGAAATATTTATACAAAAAATTCCGAACAGAAACTCTTATGTCATTAGTTGGAAGCAAAGAGGTTGGAAGTATTTGGCTTGAAGCCTTGGACTTGGAAGTATGACAATTGTCAACAAATAATATTACATTCGTTTTTTTTAGATTTCTACATTATCATTAAATAATATAAGCATGCATTGAATTAGTGAGTAACTTAGCGATAGGGCTTACGCAATTTTATAACCATTATATTATTAACGGTGATTGATAACCTAAAATGGCTTCGTCGCCTTTTTGGAGGCTATTACATTGGGGACCCCTTTCAGTTATATGTAAGTTTTAGTAATTTTACTTCCTTATTTCAAGAAAAGAGCGTACTCCTTTTTAAAAGGCCGGCAACGCACTTGTGGCTCCTCTGGTGTTGTGGGTGTCCATGGGCGGCGGTAATCGCTTACCATCAGGCGATATGTCTGCTCGTTTGTTTACCAACACATAAAAAAACACATTTTAGCCTAATGCACATATATAGCACAGTAGCAATATGACATATGGTACCTATGTTTTTTCCACATATTTAGCTCAATATTTATTTAACAGGTATTATAAAACTAATAACATGGTCCATGATTCACTTGCTGGGCATGTGGTGGCCGCCTCACGCGACTGTAGGAGGAGCCCTTCATGCCATGCTCTTTCTCTTCCTAGCGGGTTCCACTTTATATTATTTTCTACAGTCATTATTAGAGGGACCAGGATTTGTACCTCTGGGATGGAAACCGGTGAGTTTTCTTTCATTTTGAGTTATGTTAGCTGCCGCCCCGCAGTTTCACCTGCATAATTACCATTCCTGTGATCACATAGGGGTATGACAAATGAATAGTAGCTGATTCTCAGACCTACTGAATATGCATATTTAATTTCATAAAAATTGGTAAAGCCTTTCGGAGGAGTATGGTAACTAACATTGTGACATGAGAATTTTATGTACATATAAGATAATACCCATAATCTTGTTTTCTTTCTGTCATCTCATCAAAAATCTAGCTGCATATTACATTTAAATTATTATTTTTACATTCTCATTCTATTAACATATTTAATGTTGAACAAACATAAACAAATCCATGATGTGAAAGCAAACCTGTTATAAAAAAGAACTTTCCTATTATTAAAGTATAATTTTATAATTTTAACATTACAGGAAAACAAAGACCATGAGAAATACTTACAGTATTGTACAATATGCAATGGGTTCAAAGCACCGAGATCACATCACTGCAAGAGATGTAATGTATCACATAACTCTTAAAACAATGAACGTACATGTATTTATTAATTCTGGGCTTGCATTTGGTCACTGACCCGTCCATACAAGACGCTGCCTAAACCTAGGATGGGGCATGCATGCCCAGAAGAAACCTATACAAAAATATACATCAAAGCCTCCTCCATTTTTAAAGTTGTTTAATATCTTTTTAAACACAAATCGAAATATAAGCTGAATAGTCTTAATATAATGAAGGTTTTATGTAATTTTAAGCACTTTGTAAAACATTTACTGTAAATGAAAAAGTAAAATAGTAAATCTACCTTAAATTGAATTTGAATTTATTGCTTTACCATAAGCACAGAATTCTAAATTTTCCATCCAAATTTCAAGCAGATCCCTTCAGCCGTTTTGGTGTGATAGAGTAACAAACATGCAGTGCCGGATTAACCACATAGCAGGAGTAGCAATTGCTACGGGCCCCTCGCAAAAAGGGCTCCCCGTGCAAAAAGGGCCCCCGCGGTTCGAAATCCATCCACCTTTGCCTGAGCGTAACTTTTTGCGTTCCTTTTTTACCAGCGCATCAGGGCCCCTCTATAATATGTGCTTCGGGCCCCGCGCTTGCTTGATCCGGCACACTTATATAGTAGGATTGAGTTTAGGAGGAAAAGCCGTGGTGGCTCAGTGGGTAACGCACTGACTCGCAATCATGAGGGTGCAGGTTCAAACCCCGGCCCGTACCTCTGAGTTATATAACAACTTATGTACGGATTCACACCACTGGCTTTCGGTGAAGGAAAACATCGTGAGGAAACCTGCATGCCCGAGATGTCACAATCAAAGGCATGTGAAGTCCGCCAATCCGCACTAGGCCTGCGTGGTGGACTAAGGCCTACACCCCTCATTGTTAGGGGACGCTCGAGCTCCTCAGTGGAGACGTGTATGAGCTGATGAAGATGATAGTAGGATTAAAATGTAGTTAAAACAATATATAACGCTTAAATTACAGGTGGATATTGCATAACGAAAATGGACCATCATTGTCCATGGATAAATTGCTGTGTTGGTCTCAAAAATCATGGATTCTTCACCACTTTCCTCATGTTTGCTGTCCTTGGATGTTTTCATGCTTCTGTTGTAAGTATCAATGATCTGAAATGTCACTGCCTTTTGGAACGTAGTTCCTTATCGCGAGTTGTGAAAGGGGGCTAGACGGAAAAAATTCTTACGAAAAGTTGACACGACACTTTTCCGACCGGGGCCGAGCGTGGCCGAGCTTTGTCGAGCGGCGCGTTGCCAAGGCGCGGCCTACTAGTTCCGCGCGCACTATACTACCTACTACTTGATGTGTGTACAAAAAATATTATTATAACCAAAAAAAAATATATTAACATTTCCTTCACTTATTAATCGAAAGGAACTTCGTTCCATCCGGGTGTCCCTTGACACCTCTCAAGTTTCTGTTTTTTTTTTGGTTTCGGTTTTTTTGTTTTTATGTAATAATCTCTGTAACCACTCTAAATATAATAAAAAAAACCTGTCACAGACGAAAGCTCCACCAGTCCCAAGAATCATAGGATATCTGACTTTCGAAACTTCAGAAATGCTAGCTATTATTTATTCTCCTATTCCAGGTGCTATCGATATGCGTGTACCACGCGCTCAATCGCGTATGGTACATCCACTCTGGCACGGGTCGTGAGCCCATGATCTACCTCACGCTGACCACACTACTCGTAACCCTGCTGGCCATAGGCATGGCTGTGGGGGTAGTACTTGCTGTAGGGGCTTTATTGTATCTACAGGTTTGTATTAAAATTGTTCTTATCTTTATATTTATAAAGTCTACTGATATTAAAAAGAGGAATGATGTAATTTTTGTTTGTTTCTTTGTAAAGAGCCACTGAAACTACTGGACCGATCAGAATAATTTATTTCCCCAGTGCTCTCTATAATAAGACATAGGTACATTTCAATTCAATGCCTTACCAGAATTTATATGAACAGACACTAATGCTCGGTTTGAAACATTGCTTTTGCTGAGAAGAGCTAGTTTATTAGTTACTAGCTGCCTCCCCGCGGTTTTACCCGCGTAGTTCCCGTTCCCGTGGGAATACAGGGATAAAATATAGCCTATGTTACTCGGGGATAATGTAGCTTTCCAAAGGTGAAAGAATTTTTGAAATCGGTCCAGTAGTTTCGGAGCCTATTCATTACAAACAAACAAACAAATCTTTCCTCTTTATAATATTAGTATAGATATATAAGAATATCTGCTTCAATATGAAATTCAGAAATCTTCAGTAATCTTTTTCAGAGAAAAGAGATAGCATCAATACTCCAAGACATTGTTGTCGAATCTAATAACTCTGTTCTATTCTGTCTGAAGGTACGCGGTATACTTCGAAATCAAACGACTATAGAAGATTGGATTGTTGAAAAGGCAGTAAGCAGGCGGGCGGAATATGGCCTCCCTCCCTTCGTGTTTCCATACGATTTGGGATGGAGAAATAATTGGTTGCAAATGTTTTATGGGCACACGTATAGTGGACTCAGTTGGCCTATCAAAGAAGGATGCGGAGAGTTTGATTTTACCGTAAGTATTTTGGAGTTTTTTGTGAAAATGCTGACGGTCAATTTAAGTGAAATATATTTAAAATTCAAATAGGCCTTCCCAGGCACTTATGAAACGTCGACTGTAAAGGCAATAAACTCGGGAATAACTCTTTTCAAAACAAGTTTTTGACAATTTCATTTGCAATAATGTTAGTCCTGCTAGAATGTATTTTGTCTGGTCTTGTAAGGTGATGATAGTTCAGTTGGTAGTGACTCCGGATAGCGTGATGAAGGTCAAAAGTTTGAATTTGCTGAACTTGAGGTTAAGGAAAACATCTTGAGGATACCATAGCACGGTTGTAAAGTACTTTATGGTACCTATCTTTCTGGCTACCAAGTTGAAAATCAGTCAGCTGCACAAGAGACCCAGTGCAAAGACGCCTTGATATTTCGCATGTTACTGATGGTGGTAACTTACCATCTTGTGCGACCAAGGGTGTACATAGCTCTTGGCTAGCTTTGGGCAACAAAACTTGCCCCTCTTGCCCACCACTGAGTATGCTCTTGGATTGGATACTTATTAGTTTGCTATCTTCGTGGTATAAAAAAAACTGTCCAATCAGACTCCCACTGGCATTTATGATGCGCAACCGCTGAACCCATATAGAGTCAAAGTGGATTCCTCTTCAGAAACACTACCATTGCCTTTGTTACTTTAACGAAGAATTACATAAAAGAAATATAAAGAATCGTCACGTTAGAGGAAGTCTCTTTAAACGCCAGTGAGTTAAAGTGCTGAGTTAAGCTGCATATTCATGTAACTCGTTACCGTTGAGGCAGTGCGAGTGGTTTTGCTACTTTAACGAAGAATTACACATAAGAAAAGTAAAGAATCGTCGTCACGTTAGAAGAACTCTCTTTAAACGCCAGTGGGTTAAAGTGCTGAGTTAAGCTGCATATTCATGTAACTCGTAACCGTTGGGGCAGTGCGAGCAGCGCGCACAGAAGCAGGACAAGCTGTCCCGGTCGCGCGTGTACTCGGCGGCGACGCGGTACTCGGGGCGGTGGGTGCCGGTATAACTTAAGTTCGTTCCACAATATCTAGTCGTGTATATATGTAACCCGGTGCACGTTACGTTGGGGCAGTGCGAGCAGCGCGCACAGAAGCAGGACAAGCTGTCCCGGTCGCGCGTGTACTCGGCGGCGACGCGGTACTCGGGGCGGTGGGTGCCGGTATAACTTAAGTTCGTTCCACAATATCTAGTCGTGTATATATGTAACCCGGTGCACGTTACGTTGGGGCAGTGCGAGCAGCGCGCACAGAAGCAGGACAAGCTGTCCCGGTCGCGCGTGTACTCGGCGGCGACGCGGTACTCGGGGCGGTGGGTGCCGGTATAACTTAAGTTCGTTCCACAATATCTAGTCGTGTATATATGTAACCCGGTGCACGTTACGTTGGGGCAGTGCGAGCAGCGCGCACAGAAGCAGGACAAGCTGTCCCGGTCGCGCGTGTACTCGGCGGCGGCGCGGTACTCGGGGCGGTGGGTGCCGGTATAACTTAAGTTCGTTCCACAATATCTAGTCGTGTATATATGTAACTCGGTGCACGTTACGTTGGGGCAGTGCGAGCAGCGCGCACAGAAGCAGGACAAGCTGTCCCGGTCGCGCGTGTACTCGGCGGCGACGCGGTACTCGGGGCGGTGGGTGCCGGTATAACTTAAGTTCGTTCCACAATATCTAGTCGTGTATATATGTAACCCGGTGCACGTTACGTTGGGGCAGTGCGAGCAGCGCGCACAGAAGCAGGACAAGCTGTCCCGGTCGCGCGTGTACTCGGCGGCGGCGCGGTACTCGGGGCGGTGGGTGCCGGTATAACTTAAGTTCGTTCCACAATATCTAGTCGTGTATATATGTAACCCGGTGCACGTTACGTTGGGGCAGTGCGAGCAGCGCGCACAGAAGCAGGACAAGCTGTCCCGGTCGCGCGTGTACTCGGCGGCGACGCGGTACTCGGGGCGGTGGGTGCCGGTATAACTTAAGTTCGTTCCACAATATCTAGTCGTGTATATATGTAACCCGGTGCACGTTACGTTGGGGCAGTGCGAGCAGCGCGCACAGAAGCAGGACAAGCTGTCCCGGTCGCGCGTGTACTCGGCGGCGGCGCGGTACTCGGGGCGGTGGGTGCCGGTATAACTTAAGTTCGTTCCACAATATCTAGTCGTGTATATATGTAACCCGGTGCACGTTACGTTGGGGCAGTGCGAGCAGCGCGCACAGAAGCAGGACAAGCTGTCCCGGTCGCGCGTGTACTCGGCGGCGGCGCGGTACTCGGGGCGGTGGGTGCCGGTATAACTTAAGTTCGTTCCACAATATCTAGTCGTGTATATATGTAACCCGGTGCACGTTACGTTGGGGCAGTGCGAGCAGCGCGCACAGAAGCAGGACAAGCTGTCCCGGTCGCGCGTGTACTCGGCGGCGACGCGGTACTCGGGGCGGTGGGTGCCGCTGTGCGCGCAGCCCCGCGCCGCGCTGCACGCGCCGTGCTCGGACGAGCCGCGCCTGCCGCTTGCGCCGGGTGACGTCATCCGAGCCACCAGGCAGAGGAAGTAAGCATTATCTATTTATTAGACACACCGACAATATTACATACAATCATACACACACATATAATCATATAAACATCTTAAAATAAACATAAAATAAAGACATTGACAAGTATGTATACTAATAATAATACATGTCTCTTTCTAACACCTACTGTGATAATGCCCCCATTCTGATAGCCAATGTAACCCCACTTAATAAAAAACAAAAGTTAAGATTACTCCCCTATCTATCATGTGAGACGGGTACAAAAAACTATATAAATGTGAATATTTCATTTTTTCTATTATTAACTATAATGTTGTTAATGGGAATGTAAGTTTGTTTGTTTGTTATGCATACAACTAAACCGATTTAAAAATTCTGAAATAATCACCAACGAAAAGCTACATTCTAAAGTAGTAACATAGGGTATATTTAATCCTCCTATTCCTATAGGAGCGGGAATTACACAGGGTAAAACCACGGGCGAAAAATATTATTTGAAAGCGTATTTAGTTACGCGAAATTTCATAAATAAAAACGATATTGGTTTCCAAAGCAAAAACTCTGATTAATATCAATCAAATTGACCCTATATAAAGAAAGTCCCAGATTATTTATTTAAGATGTCAGCCGTAATTTAATAAATTTTTCATTTTGTTTATTCAGACACTGGTTGTTTGGTGAGAAGCTGATGGCCAACAGCGAAGTCCGCGGTCCTCGCGGCTGGTTCCCGCGCGCCTGCGTCGTTCCCACCGACGACTTCACCAAGGTCAAACCTGACTAGCACCCGATATTCACCCTAAACGATTTGGATATAGAAACGAGACTGGTATGAGGTTTTAAATGTCGCTATCAGTGCCAGATTGACGTAGCAGGAGTAGGAAATGGTAAGGGCCACCCGCAAAAGGGGGCCCCGCGAATCCAAATCTGCCCACCTCCACCTAAGATTATTTCTTACACCGAACCACAAGATTTTTCCGCAATATGGCCGCATTTTATATACATAATTCAGTTTCTAAGTGGTTTTAATTGATAGTTATTTTAAAACTAAGTTATCACTTACCATGGTGAGGTTGTGATCAATAACTTATACAAGTCTATAACTAGTCTCTACCGGCTGTTTCGCTTGCATTGAGTTACCTATCCCTTCACTTATGTGCATCCAAAAAATTTACAAATTTGATCAATGGGTATGCGCAAAAATATAAACAAACATAGAAATGTAATTTTTTATATATTAGCTATAACTATAAATGTGATTTTATTGATTGAGACTCTGGAATCATGTTTTTCTTGTATTTACAGACAGAAAAGTTTTCTATTAAAATTAATTAATTATTACAAAAAAATTATATTTGGAATGTGTTTTTAAAGTAAAATGCTCATTTTTGGGCTATAAAAGTAAGTTATGAAAGAATAATTAGTTTGTTTTTTGATCGAATTAAAGGTTTTCCATTTTTGTAGCTCTTCAAACAATATTGAGTCTTAAGCTTCTATGAAAACTTGCCATTTTGCGTTGTCCATAGTATTAAGTTAGTTTATATGGGTTTATGTAAAGTATGGTGTTGCATTTACTATGGCTATATATATAAAATTCAAAGACATATATGTCTAATCATATGGGTATAGCACTCGTTTTATTTTAGCAGGACTAATATTATTATTGTTAAAGAAATTGTTAAAACTTGTTTTGAAAAGAGTAATTGCTGTGTTTATTGCCGGTTCTTCTAAGCAAAAGCAACCTGCCGAACCAAGCATTTCACAGACACTTGCCTGTGAAGGCCTATTTGAATAAATAGGTATATACATATTTCATTTCATAATCAATGTTATTTTAATATTTTTATTGATCTCATTCTTTAAACATAAAGTCATAAATAAATAACTTACGGAGTTTCTTATAAATGTTTAAGGGGATGTCATAACTACTATTAAGGACAGGACTCATTTTTATGTTGTTTGCTCAGCTTTATATAAATATCTATATATTATTATGTTATAGTCAGTTATTTAAATAAACAAATGCAACAATTTGTGAATATAGATGTATGTATGTTACTCGTTTACGCAACAACTGCTTAATGTATAGAAGAAATTTCGCACATTAATAGATGGGATTAACGCATAGGATACTTTTTCCGGGACAATTGAAGATTCGATAACGCGGGTAAAGCCGCTGGGCAGTCATATGCCCTAAGTAATAGCTAAATTTAATAGTCAATTATATAGAGATGATGTAAATATCTATTTAAGTATGTATTTTAAAAATAGTATATGTAGTATATCAGCTATCTGGTTACCATATCACATGCTCTTCTTAGTTTGGAATCAGATTGGCCGTGTGTGATAAATGACCCAGGATATTTATTATTATATAAAAAAGCATATTTATTAGCTAAAGTATGATTTTTAAAAAAAATATTGCATGTGGAATTACTAGATAATTTGACATTTTGTACGTGCTTTTACCATTTTTTGTGTACATAAAGTTTTCAATATTTCATGATTTATTGATATTTTTTTCTAGATAAATTGTGTTTTTTTTTAACGTTTTACCGAAATAGTTGCTTACTACATAAGAAATATCTATATTAATATTATAAAAAAGAAAGATTTTATTATAAGTTTGTCACCAATAGAAAGCTACGTTATCTGTCTGTAGGTATCATAGGCTATATTTTATACCTGTATTTCTACAGGAACTGTGCGGGTAAAACCGCGGGACGGTAGTTGGTAAGAAATTTGTGTTGTGTAAAAAATGATTTTGTAAAAATTTTAAATTAAGAAAAAATGTTACAAGTTTTATGCAAATAAATGTAATAAATATGACATAAACCATGTATTTTTTTACACATCCAAAGCATGAAAAAAGGTTTTAAAATAAAAATATATAGGTATTATGTGTTTAATATTTTATTGTGCATTAAAATACAAAAATTATTTTCAATCACACTTTTACTTCTCCTTAAGCATAAATCAAAGGTAAAAACGCCTCTTAATAAGTTAGCTTATTTTGTAAATAGAAATTATAAGTTTAAAACTACACTTAAAAATCATTAAGATTGTTAATTATCACGATTTTTTTATTACAATAATAAATGCAAAACATTCTTATACAAACATAAAAATTAAAAATCAAATTGTCCTTCTAAAGTTTCAACTGGATTTAACATACAGACATTACTTAAAAACTAAATATTATTAATTTATGAACGTTAAAACATAGTATTATTTTGTAATGTAGATATTTATCACTATTAAGTTACTGCAAGTTTAATTCTTATCAAGTAAAAATCCACTCAAAAATTGTGTCAGCCAAAAACAGACTTTCTTTTTAGTCTTGTTTCTCTATATTTAGTACTCATTCTCCTCATCGAGTTCTCCCTCAGTGGAGTCGACTCCGACCTCCTCGTAATCCTTCTCCAGAGCTGCCAAGTCCTCCCGGGCCTCCGAGAACTCTCCCTCCTCCATACCCTCACCGACGTACCAGTGGACGAAGGCGCGTTTCGCGTACATTAGGTCGAATTTGTGGTCCAGTCTGGAATTAAGATAGAGAAACTTCATAAAACGACCAACGGATTAGGAAACTGATCTTTTTACTGGCACTAAAATTATCATCATCAGATGACTGATAAGCCATAAGACGCTGCTGAACAAAAGCTTTCAGGGATATCGATGAGAGAGGCTTCTGTTACTAAAATGAGATTAAAAATTTCTTTTCGTGAAGCGTTATCCACGAATAAGTAGTAGGGTTTTTTTGGTTTTGAGAATGCTAATGGAATGTGTAATTGCTCAAATTATATTCGTTTTGAATGGAAATAATTTAATTCTCGGAAACATTAGGATGGTCGCTTATTTATCATTATAGCATAACTTCCTATCCATCTTCAAAGTTAATCACTGTAGTTCTTCAAGTTTGAAATACACAGACAACAAGAATGTGTTTTTGGATTTTCATCCTTATTACAGTACACTTAAGTACCTATTAAATAAATTTGTACCTTGCCCAAGCCTCAGCAATGGCGGTGGTGTTGGACAGCATGCACACAGCGCGCTGCACCTTCGCCAAGTCGCCACCAGGAACGACCGTTGGAGGCTGGTAGTTGATACCCACCTGCAAAGAAATATCACTTATATTATGTAACTTATAGAGTCTAAATTGTGTTGGTCTACTTGACTGTAAGGTTGTTGTAACTATGGACGCTACCAAAAGTAAATGTCATTCTGACAATGTCATCAAGAGGCTCTCTTTTCTATCTGCTTTACGAACAAGCACATGTATTATGGCTGCTCTTATAATTATAATCAATAAACATCTGAGTTCCAAGCGTGCAGCTGCAGATTATTATTTCAATAGTGCTAGAAGGCCTAGTACACATTAGTTATACAACTGTATAATATATAATTGGGCATTTTCTAGAATCAACATTAGTCAGTAGATACATCTTGCCGGCAGACTGAGGATCAGTTTTAGAAAAAATTTGCTGGTCTATATTTACTTTGAATCCTGTCGGGCACCAGTCCACAAACTGGATGGTCCTCTTAGTCTTGATTGTCGCTATGGCTGCGTTCACGTCTTTAGGTACGACATCACCTCTGAAATGGAAAAATATTATTGGTCCTTCAAGCCGGATAAATCAATATTATCTTAAACTAGCTGCCTCCGCGCGGTTTTACCCGCGTAGTTCCCGTTCCCGTGGGAATACAGGGATAAAATATAGCCTATGTTACTCGGGGTTAATGTAGCTTTCCAAAGGTGAAAGAATTTTTGAAATCGGTCTAGTAGTTTCGGAGCCTATTCATTACAAACAAACAAACAAATCTTTCCTCTTTATAATATTAGTATAGATATAGCAAATATTTTTTTGTTTGCTCATGCTGTGCTGTCCAAGTCAATTACATAATCTAGTCGTTATTGTGAATGACTTAAGATCCAAATTGTTTTACCTGTACAACATACAGCACGCCATGTATTTGCCATGACGTGGGTCGCATTTTACCATCTGTAACAGTGATAAAAGATTTTGATCCTAGATTTTTTATAGTGAGCATGGGATTTAACAATTATGTCATATTATTTTCTCATAATACAGAGAAAGAAAATATCATATCATTTATAGACGATACTTTACTTATTTATTTCGTGGCAAGAGAACCTACGATTTATGACATAAATGATACAGCAACAGATGGAGAAATTGGAGTACCATGGAGGAAACATTTAGCATGATGTGGTCCAAATCAAATAACTACTTAATAATTCAGAATCATTATAATCACTGAAGGTACAAAGCATCAGATCATAAAGCTCTTACTACATTACCTGGTTAGCAGGCTCGAAGCAGGCATTGGTGATTTCAGCGACGGTCAGCTGCTCATGGTAAGCCTTCTCGGCGGAGATGACCGGCGCGTATGTAGCGAGCGGGAAGTGGATGCGCGGGTACGGCACCAAGTTGGTCTGGAACTCTGTCAGGTCGACGTTGAGCGCGCCGTCGAACCGGAGCGACGCTGTTATTGAGGATACGATCTGGAAGAGAACATTTTGAGATGATGACTGGAGTTGTAGCTGTTTAGGGTTTTGCTGTAATGTAGCTAGTTGACTGATGACTCCGAGGTTTTTATATGTCCCTCAAACTTTTCTGTACTATGGAGGAAGAAGAGTCCAAGTGTGTGGTAAGGTGGTGACTGGTTTGATGCTTTACCAAGATCCGTCTCTCATTAAGCTGTACCGTGGAAGATATATCGATGACGACGACTATTTTATACAATCCATGGGCTGAGAGTTGCGTAGGAAATTTATATTTGTCAGGTGGCTTCTTTTAATAGAGGTAAGTAGAAGGTCAAGTATTAAGGATTATTTAGTAAATTGGTTTAAATTGGAGGAATTCTTAAATGATATAAAATTAAACAGACTAGGTACTTAATTAAAAACTACTCTAATCACATTGCCAATTTTGCTGCTATGCATTTGATTCTTGATAAGTTAGTATGTCATATTCTCAATCCATCCCACATACCTGCCCAATGAGCCTATTCAGATTGGTGTAAGTAGGCCTCTCGATGTCCAGGTTCCTCCTGCAGATGTCGTATATGGCCTCATTGTCGACCATGAAGGCGCAGTCAGAGTGCTCCAGGGTGGTGTGGGTAGTCAAGATGGAGTTGTATGGCTCTACCACCGCTGTTGATACCTGTTGTTTGGGAAGAGACAATTGCATCAAGAGGATGATATAATGCTTAAGGTATTTTATACGCTGTGTTCGAAATTATGCATCTGATAGAAGGATTAGGAAAGGGCTGGATGAGGAGAGCGGAGGACCGGGATAAGTAGCGCGAACTAAGGGAGGCTTACGTCCAGCAGTGGACTAGTTTAGCCTAACAACGACGACGACGATAGAAAGATTGATGCGCTAAAAGTGTATTTGTTTGTCTTTAAAAGTATCTGCTTTCCCATGATGTGGTTTAGGTGCCTGTCTATGAAATTGGAACTAGTTCATGGTGAATAATAAGTATACTTAACTAAGCCGGTCGTGTGCCTCTTTTTATCCACTAGATTTCGCATATGTTATTTTATAAAGTTAGTCCTCAATTTGTCTTGTAAAATATGTGCCTTAGTTTCAAAGTCTAAGTGGTGAAATTTCAGGAAGGCTATACCATACTGCATTAACATGTACCAATATAAGGTATAATTATTACCTGTGGTGCAGGGTAGATAGAGAACTCAAGCTTTGACTTCTTGCCGTAGTCCACTGAGAGGCGCTCCATCAGCAGCGAGGTGAAGCCGGAGCCGGTGCCGCCACCGAAGGAGTGGAACACCAGGAAGCCCTGGTAAAGAGAATAGAACTTTAAAGTAAGTGGCTTAAAACTTTTTATGCGTTGACAAATATAAGTTTATTCACGTGGAAAATATTTCCAAGATAATTCGGAATCTCCAAAAACTTACAGGTAATTATTATTAGGTATAAACCACTGGAAAATATCATATACCTAGTTACTATAGCTTATAGACTATGATAACCAGAGAGCTGATTATTTAGTACTTTAAGATACCTAAATAAAGAGCATATTGAGAATGTTTTTGCCTAGACACTGAAGAAACAGACATGAAGGAACCCAAGACCTTAGAATTAGGAACTTAGGGTTATACAGTCTTTCAACAAAGACTGTACCAATTTACCTGAAGGCCAGTGCACTGGTCAGCTAGCTTCCTGATCCTGTCAAGGACGACATCGACGATTTCCTTGCCGATTGTGTAATGCCCTCTCGCGTAGTTGTTGGCCGCGTCTTCCTTGCCAGTGATAAGCTGTTCAGGATGAAACAACTGACGGTAGGTACCGGTTCGAACCTCATCTGGAAAACATGAGTTAGTATTGTTAAATTATGTTTTTTTAAGATCAAAGTTCAATACTAATGAAATCTAAATAGAACGATAGAGAGAAGTACCTAAACCTTAACCGGACAAAAAAAAAATCTTTGAATAAATAAACGAGTTATTCTCTTTTCTTAAGCTCAAGTATGAACATGAGCAATGATATTCATAAAACAAACAAAAATACTTAATAAGATGAATATCGTATTAAATTCACGATCAGCCAAGTGTATCTTGAGAAAGAGACGCCATGCGTGACGTCTCAAATTTCTAGCTCTAAGATGTGATTCTGTACATAAACTAAAAGACTGCTGTGCAACGGCGCGATTTGCCATTCTTTGTCTCCCTCATAACTTTATAATAACATGAGAGGAATGATCGATGCGCTTGCATGATTATGAGGTATGGGATAATCAGGTACCATGTAAATTATAGTAGAGATATCGTGTGAAGGTAACTAGAATTGAATTCTTACACTGGAACCAATATTTCCAATGATTCCCTGGAACATTATTTATTCCCACAGTTATGAGATTGCGTGGTAACCAAATAACTTATGTAGATATTATATGTTACATAATTAATTAATATTCATACGGAGGCGCAGAAAAAGTAGGTACCTATAATAGTTCTTGGGATGGTAAATTTACTATGGAAGATCATGGGAAGACCTAACATTATTATCTCTCATTTTGATTAGGAAGATTGCATTTTGCATAAAATTACCTTAAGCTAAAGAATTAACGTTGCTGTTTTGGATTAAACTTACAACATATGTGTTTAACATATTTTACATATATTTTCCTGGAAACATACCTAGATCTTTTCAGCATCAAGTTAAGAGTGTTACTTACTATTTATAAGTGAAGGTATATTTAAATTAAAATATTTTGATCTCTTGCATCAACTAGTATTATTACCTAGTTTCTTGTTCTTGTATGAGTCATGAAGACGTCAGACAAAACCTTCATCTTAACGCGGGCTCAATAACAATTTCTAGCTAACAATATACGCGTGAAGAAACAAAAAAGCCATACAAAAACCTGAGTTCAATTAAGCCTACGAAACTTCCAACGTTAATAGATCCACGGGGTTAATGAACCCAGGTACACGATGGCCCGTTATTACCTAGGTCTCAACCTGTCATTATGTCTAGACAAACGTTTTTCGTTGAATTGTATTAATACTATAGGATATGGTTTCTTTTTGTAACCTCAGCTGTTATTAACAGTATCTAAAGCTCTATTCGTTCATCAAACAAGCTACCGTCTAAATATGTAGGTATCCATGTTTTTTTGTTATAAATCATCCACATAGCTACGAATACTGTCCAAGGTTCTGTGAAGTAGTAGTAGACTAGGGTATTTCCAATATAATGGAGTAATTTTGTAAGAGGACTCTTACTTAAGTACAAGTTTTATCGAAAACGAGACAAGAGCCAGAAAACTAGGTTTACTGTGACGTTTCATTGTCAAGACATGCAACTAAAAGTATGTAGAAGGGTTTTAGTTATCTATGTTAAGTAATGAGCCCATATGAGATTCAACAATTCATGAAACCTATCGATCAATAGAAGTTTTTGAGTTGTCATTATGATGTTCACCATTTTGTCTATCTGTAGAACAAATTACCACAATAAAACTACCAATTTCACCGAAAGCCCACTAGTGCCATCTCTTTCATTTCACTGCTCAATAACTGCGACAGATACATAAACTCACCGACAACAGTAGGTTCCAAATCAACGAAAACGGCTCTTGGGACATGCTTGCCAGCTCCGGTCTCACTGAAGAAAGTGTTAAAGCTGTCATCACCACCGCCCAGGGTCTTGTCTGAGGGCATCTGGCCATCAGGCTGGATGCCGTGTTCAAGGCAGTACAGCTCCCAGCAGGCGTTGCCGATCTGGACTCCGGCTTGGCCGATGTGGACAGAGATGCATTCCCTCTGTGGAAAGAGAGAGATATATAATTCCAATAAAGAAAAATCTACTGGAGACACCATCAGTTTTAGGTAGACTATCAAAACGGTTTGGATCGATAATAAAGTAGCCCCAGAACAAAGGTTTTTAAAATTTCTGGAAACAAATATCTATTATGTACCTATTTAAATAGAGAAATGCGAAAGTGACAGGGAAAGGTTAAGATCCCCAGAAACGCGGGTGAAACCCCGGAGCGGTAGCTAGTGTATCGTATTTGTCACTTCATAATACACCTCTTATGATCCAAGTTTCTTTAAAATCCTTCAGCCATTGCTGCGTTTAAAAATAACAAACATCTATCCATCCTCAACTTTTGTTTAAGGTAAAAAAACAAAGTTTTTGTTATAAACTTAAAAGCAATAACATCGGGTGACGAGAGACCATTTGTTACAGTTCTTCAAGAAAAGTGATTCATTCGAGTGACTTAGTTGCAATATATTCCTTAAAAAATATACAGGCATTGTTCCTGTAAAAACCATAACATTAAGGTTGTTTATGTGATGGGGAATTAGGGATTTCATTGAGAAAATGCTTAAATAAATATTTTTTGGCAATAAAATATAATGATATCTGATAATTTAATTTAACTAAAAGCCACTTATCAAATCTGTTATTTAAATAACCGCAAACCAACACTAATGTTATAAAGAGGAAATATTTGTTTGTAACGAATAGGCTCTAAAACTACTGAACTGATCTAAATGCTACACCAATGAAAAGCTGCATTATCAGGGAGTACTAGGAATATTCCCGTTGGAATACAGGGATATAACATAGGCTATATTATATCCCTGTATTCCAACGGGAATAAGAACTACGCAGCTCGTAATGAATAAGTATAGATACATTTCATCCGCTACCTCCAATAGCTTAGTCCAATTCATTTCACTTCGCGTGACTTTTTTGTGACAATGTAAAAAGTGGAGCAGAAGGTTGTATTTGTAAGGGCAACGAACTTAGTCTCATTACCACTTGATTTGTAACTTTTACTCCTCATTTTCCTGTCGATTGATTTGAACACGAAAACAACATTTATTAGTCACTTTATGGTATTGGTCTAGTAACCTTAATTGAATGTTGGTTTCCAGTCGTTCTAGAGACTAGTGGAGCGAATGAAAATTTTTATGTAATTTGAATAGAAAAATTTCCAATAAAAATTTACAAGTAAATTATGCCCGTGGTGGTTAAATGGTGAAGGCTAGATGGATCAACTTCCTTGCCTTTAACTTCTATATGCCCAAGATGTCACATTCAAAGGCCTGTGAAGTCCACCAAGTCATACTAGGCCCGCGTATTCGACTATGGGCGTTGCTCTGTAGAGATGTATAACAGGCTGAAGATGTTGCTATACAGTAGTAAAATAGAGTATCTTGGTATTACTACGTACACCGCAACAATATAAACAAGAGTAGGTGCTACTATACGGAAGTAGATTGTCAACTTAACTATAAATAGAAACAATATTTTAACTATAGCTTAGGAAAAGGCACAAAGATTTTTCAAAACAAAACAAAACCTAGTGTTGATTTCCGTGCCTGCAAAATAGTCTATCCATTTTTTATGTGAAGGTTACCTCCCCTAGTTTACAAAATGTGGTTTATCCCGGATCAAACGGGGTTTTTAATGACCCGGAAACACGCGGACATGCGATACCGATCTTCATGTATTGAAACACTATTGAAAGAGGTTTTATTGTAACGATATGAGTAAGTTTTTGTTTTTAAAATGGGGAATTGCATTATTAAACTTGTTACACAGTGTTATGATTCTAAGTAGGTATTATAATATACTAGCGATCCCAGCAGACTTCGTTCCGCCCTCCAGCGCCACCAAAACCTTCCCCATGAAATACTCCGTAATTTGGTGAGAACTGTATGAAAATTTTTGTGTTCATCGCGTTTAGACAGACAGAGGCGCCAGGTACTTTGTTGTATATATAGGTATAGTTGTAGTTATCTGTTAGACTATAAAATGGTAATATGTGTTATAAAAAGTAAAACTCGAGATAATCCAGACTTAATGAAAAGCGAGAAACCTACCTACATTCAAAATTATCTAGGTAGGTACCTACTTGTATTTCAGAGAAAATTTGTTCTGTTTAAAATAAAAATGGTTAACAATTTCCTTTTGACTAATAGACTCAAATATCTGAGTCAACATTTTCTCAGTAAATAATGTTATTCAGCATTCTATAATGTTAATAGTTTCTGCCTACAGTGAAATGTTGGCTTCGTTCCAATAGGACAAAATTATGTTTGCAAATCAGACTTTGATAATATTACTGCATGAAACTTTGCGACTTTAAATTGATGTATATAATAAGGTCTGAATGTATAAATATATCATAAGTAGCCACCCGCCCCAGCTTCGCACGGGTGCAATGCTTATACATCACATTAGAAACCTCCAAAATTGTCGGTGTTTCTCTAACATATTATGCATACCTTAAAAACCTTCCTCTTGAATCACTCTATCTATTAAAAATAACCGTATCAAAATCCGTTGCGTAGTTTTAAAGGTTTGAGAAGACATAGGGACAGACAGTGGAGAGCGACTTTGTTTTAAGTATAATATGTAGTGATTGATTACGGAGAAGAAAGGTCTGTATATTCTCAATTAAAAAGATCCAAAATGGCCTCTTACTGTGATTCGAAAATTAAAACATTATGAAACAATGAAAATTCATTTCAAATTCAAACAATGGCGCAGGCGCCGCGGGCTCACTTGGCAATCCGAATCCTTTGTTCAACCATAAATATTAAGTAATCTGTGGAGGTCTGTGATTAAAAAATAAAGAAAATTCGCCCATTGTCTATGAACCCGCATTGTTCTTAAGTCATAGCTTTAATATTTTATCCCTAACAGGCAGAATTCCTGCTTTTCAGAACTTAGTTAAGTAAGAAAAATTTTTTTGCAGATGATACCTTACTATTAGGTAATTGAAATGTAAATCAAATAGCTTCCGTTGCGTGGTTTTACTCGCATAGTTCTAAAATATACCCCATGTTACTCTCTGATAACGTAGCTTTCCAATGGTGAAATATTCAGATCAGTCCAGTAGTTTCATAGCCTATTCAATACAAACAAAAAAACAAAAAATCTATCCTTTCCTCTATATTATATTAATATTTTTAAGTACTAAACTAAGCTGAGCTTTGACTATGGTAACCAACTACTACATACCCAGACATAATCATAAATATACAAAAGCCTTCTCAAAATATTGTCATGAAAGAAATAACGTACTAAACGAACCACAAAGAAACAGTTCAGCACCCCTTTTCGTTTAAAAGCACCTAACTACACACGAAACTTTTTACAGTATTACATTTTCTAATCTCACAATACCTTCGTGACTGCAATATAATTTTGTGAAATAGGTATCTGGCACGGTGAGGTACCGGCAGTGAATTGAACTGATACCAGCTGTAAATTAAAGTCATCAATCAAGGCATAAAGGTACGTGGTACAATACTAGGTGATTTACTATCGATACGTGAAGCAGTTGATGACTAGAAGCTTTGAGCTGTAAGCTCTGTTTGAGCTTTGAACATAGGTATATAGATTTATTATTATTACTGCTACTAACAGAATATTTTCTGTAAATTTTATCATTGTTACATAACAAAAAGTTTGGATGAAGAAGAAAGATATTTTAGTAACGGTACCAAGTCAGAAGTAAATGAGGTTGGTAGTAACAATATTAGTTTACCAAATTTCTATTGAGCAAGGCTTAAAAAACAAAAATTAAAATTATTTTAGATTAGAACACAACAGTCATAAATTAAGCCAGTTTCGTAGTATCATCTATACGTCTATTAAAAGCTTAAAAATACTTCTGGGGTTTTAAGACGAAGTGACAAACAAAGAAGAGTTAAAAAAATCAATTACATTGTTTTAAAAATAAATTGCCGCATTTACTACCTAATTGCTTCAATAAATAACCGAATAAGGCAGGAGGTGGGCGGTCAATAAATACTTTAGAAGTTAAACGCCTACGAAATTACTTCAAGTTTAACTATGAACAATTTAACTGCCATTGTCAATTACTGGATGTCAAATAGATATACTTATTACTTGGTAACCTTTGGTAGTATCATCATCATCAGCTCATATACGTCTCCACTGAGGAGCTCGAGCCTCCCCTAACAACGAGGGGGTTCGCCATGGTCTACGCGGGCCTAGTGCGGTGGCGGACTTCACATGCCTTTGATTGTGACATCTCGGACATACAGTTTGGAATCAGATTGGCCGTGTTTAATAAATGTGCTAAGTGAAGCTTGTAAGCTTCCTAAGCTTTTAGTGAGATGATTTGAAATAATGAGATGAAATGAAATATATTTATTGATTTAAATAGGCCTTCATAGTCGAATCTCGGTACGGAAGGTTGCTTCTGCTGAGAAGGGTCGGCAAGAAACTCAGCAATTACTCTTTTCAAAACAAGTTTTTATAATATTAGTCCTGCTAGAGCGAGTGCTAAAGCCAAGCTTCGCCATCAATATAATCATTTATACTGTGATAAGCCTTCTGTACCAAAGCTGAATTGACTCGTTCCTTAAATATATTCATAGGCAATTCTAAAATATTTTTAGGGATATAAATCTAATTGAAATCCGATGCTCTAATTTGGGAGTATAATATGTCATGGTTGATGAGAAGGAAACAATGAGTAGGAATTTACTACTAGGTAGGTAGGTAGGTAGGATGTTGAGATTAAAACTCATTATAATTTAAGGAGCGTGACGGTCAATGGAGCATTCAAAGTATTTGTCGATGTTCTTAAAGATTTCGTCTCTGTTGGAAGATTTCTGTTAATAGTATGAATGACTTATATAAAAGTTTTAAGCAAATTCAGGCCTTACTAGCTATTGATACCAGAATAAGTTTAGATTCACTGTTCAGTCAGAAAGCAAGACACATTTCAATAGTGGATTTGCTAAGTTTCTTGTCTTAAGTCGGGTCTTTTAAACAATAGCAATCTGAAACGAGCATAAGAATCTAAGTAACTATGTGAAGGTAAATAAATATAATATTTTGTAAATAAGTACTTAGTATTCGATATTGGTTTACCTACGCAACTATTTACACTAACTCAAATGACAAAAAGAAAATAACCATTCGGAAACATTAGATCATTAAATCGATAAATATACCGAATTGAAAAAAAAACTATCACATATAAAAATAGAATATTAGTATCTAGGTAGACCCTACAAAAAGACCCTAGATGAAGGGCCCTATGCTATAAGTAATTAGTGTATTAGTGCTTCCTGCGACGCCCTAAAACCGCCATTGTTGTGAGGGTGACATTTGACACTTTTCCAACAGATACTAGCTCCCGCCCGCGGTTTTACCCGCGTTTCTAGAGACCTTTAACTTCCCCGGATCAAAAGTAGCCTATATCTTTTGCTTCAGTGTATATCACCATATTTTTTGGTTCGAATCAAAATATTTTTTCATACAAATAGGCCTTTACAAGCACTTATGAACAGTCACTCTTAATGTTCAGTGCTGAATGTTGCTTTTACTGAGAAGCGCCGGCAATAAACTCAGCAATTACTCTTTTCATAGGTTCAGTGGTTTAAGCGTGAAAGCATAACAGATAGACACAGTTACTTTACCTTTTATAATATTAGTAGAGATAGTAACAGGGTGCGGAATCGATTCCCACGTTGGACAATTAATTGTATGTGTTAATGAACATATGTTTCTGTATTGTGGTGGATGTAAAAATCTACTTTTATGTGTTCTACAATTATGTTGTAACTTATGTAGGTAAGGTAGGATTTCAGTGAGTAGTTTTGTAGCTTCTTTAACTTATAGCAAATGACAGACTTATATTGCGTAATAACATCCAAGTATTCAATACAATTTTATATACATGACATACATTTGCATATGCATTCTAAGTTACTTCTTTACTTTAGGTAATTTTATTTCCTCGCACGAATCCACAGCAAGAACATAAATACCTAATCTTAAACACAAATTCAAATTATACTTATCAATTACAATCTAACCCACTTATGTCATCATTATAATGTTATTACCTTACGGAAGCCAAATAACGCATGTTAAAGTTATATTAGTCGAAATAATACAAACTCATCAGGCAAAAAGCCCTGGTGCCTATGATTACGAGATTGCATGTAATAGTCTAGAGGCGTGAGGTCAACGAACCCTAATTTCCTCCGCCATTTTGTGAGCACACAAAAAAAGTAAAAAAAAAGAATAAAAACACGAAGACATAGAGTTACGGCCAGTTTCATGATTTGCGCAGTGGGAGATCACTATTTGACTACTGTGTCTAATACGTAATCGGTTTAAAAGTACCTACCTATTATTGTAAGTTGTTAACAGAATGTATAAATAAGCATCTATTTATTGTATTCCGTAATATTAATTAGTATTATTAATTCATAACACACGTAAACTGATTGTAAAAAAAAATTACACCGATGGATGGAAGGCTCCATTATCATAGAGTAGCATTTAAGGTAAAGTATATTTCTACCGTATTCCTACTGGAACGAGAAATATACGGATGAAACCATATGGTGGAAGCTAGTGTAAATTAAAAACAAAGATTTTGAAGTTAAGTCTACAGACCTTAATCGTGAGGTGGTTTATTTATTTAATAATACAATTTTGTCACAATCAAATGTTTCTTTTTTAAGTCATAATTGTTACGAACATATTCCTTTAAAATATGATACGAATTATTTCTTCAAAAAGTGATACCTATATCTATACTAATATTAATATTATAAAGAGGAAAGATTTGTTTGTTTGTTTGTTTGTAATGAATAGGCTCCGAAACTACTGGACCGATTTCAAAAATTCTTTCACCTTTGGAAAGCTACATTATCCCCGAGTAACATAGGCTATATTTTATCCCTGTATTCCCACGGGAACGGGAACTACGCGGGTAAAACCGCGGGGAGGCAGCTAGTTGATAATAAAAAAAATTACGTGAGGCACTCGGGGACTGCCGCGGTAAAGCTATTGCATTGCATAGCATTTTGTATCAACTTATGCAATTATAATTTTATTTATTTATTTTAATAATAAATGCACTTTGTTCATTCATATTCAAAACACTTCATACACAAATTTTACAAGTACAGCTATTCACTGTTGTACATAAATACATATACACCTATATACTTTCTCATAAGCAGCTTATGTATTCGTCCGATTTCGGAGCAGCTCGTCTCGATTCGTGCGAGTTTCGTAGAGTCGTACAATACGTCTAATCGCACACAACGCCGTGTCGACTGTCGAAGACTGTCGAACTGAAACGACGTTAGACGATGCACGGCCTTCAAGCCACACCTCCTTGCCCGTCGGAGTGGGGGGTGTTAGGTTTTTTTCGTTACGGAATTTCTTGATTCGGTCGCCGCGCTCAGAGCCCGCGATAAAAGCTATGCAATAGCTTAAAAATATATAAGTACTAGCTCATATAAATCTTAGAGAAAAGGTCTAATTTCATTGCCATGTTGGCCCAACGTACAAACATTTGTACCAATACGCCAACATCGCGTGCTTAGAAATGCAAATGGCCGCTACATGTACTAAATAAATGATACATTTGGATTTAAACAAAGGTTAGGTTAGAAAGGACGCCTTGTACATTGTAAAAATACTTGAGCATATATTTTGACGTGACAACGTCTTATAAATTGGTTTGCCGGGTGACACTTCAAGAAACTGCGTTACGCTCCGCTCACGTCACGTTAGGTTTTAAATTGTTACTATTATTTCATCCTTCTTCCTACTATACGAATGAATATTCACATTAAAATTATTTTACCACTCAAAGTCGTTGTCACGTAAAACTTTTTTTTAATAATATGCATTCTGATGTGCATACGTATTTGAATACTTAGGCTTTATGACGTGGTACCCTTGCCACGAAATAGAAACAAAATAATTACGCGCGAATACGGAAATTGAGTTTTGTTTTTTATAAATGTCAAACGCCATTTTTTCAAAACGTCAAAGAGTTAAGAAGATAGCAAACAAACACCGTGCCGAAGTCTGCCGAACTTAAACGACGTTAGACGATGTGTTAGGTTTTTTTCGTTACGGAATTTCTTGATTCGGTCGCCGCGCTCAGAGCCCGCGATAAAAGCTATGCAATAGCTTAATAAATGTAACCCATTTCACTAACGCCTTACCCTGACTATGTTGGTAAATTCATATGATAGGTAGGTATTTAGTAAATATGACATTAGAATTTAAACACGTTTACTGTCATTTGATATATGGGTTTAGGGAGGTGTTGTGGCGTCACAGGGCACTCCTCTATGACTCAACACCAGCGTTTCGTGACTAAAAGGGGATGAGTTTCTAACGTACATACTATAATAAAGGACGCAATATCAAACATTCAAGGAATTTGAGACTTGAAATTTAAAAGGGAATTTCATTATCTCTTACTAAATTGTGTATGTACCTGATAATTAGATACATAGTAGATATACATTTAAGTCGCTTCGCGCTGTCAGATATGTACGTTAATATATTTTTCATCCCATCATCTCGGAAAGAGTATTTTTAATCTTCAATATCTGAGTGGAAAAGCCGTTTTTATTCTCTAGAGGATAAAGTAAATTGAATTTGGAACATCGTGTGCACTAAGTTTGTGAATAAAAAAAAAACATTAAACCTATTTACTGCTACCTCTATGGTGCCGAATATATCATACAACTTTTTTTTAATTTGTTAAAAACTCAGACTCGGCACCTTCTTGGTGTTCTTTTTTCAATTTGCTTTTTTTTGCATTTAGTCATTTCCTCGCTGAGGTGGAATGAAAAGTTACGTGTTGCACTCGAGTGCAAAGATTTTTCACCTCGTGCTCTTTTGATTCCCTCGCTAACGCTCAGGATTATAATTTTGAATCACTCGCTGCGCTCGTGATTCAATTTTAGAATCCTTCGCTTGCTCGGTCATCAAAATTGAACACGCGGTTAAAAAGCAACTTTGCACTCTTGTATAACAAATAACTATTAAATGACATGCACTTTTTGGACTAAAGATAGAGTGATTCAAGAAGGGTTGTATTATAACTATTCATAATTTACGAAATATTGTTTTGTGATTGATGATTTGTTGAAATGTGACAATATAACCATGCAAAGCCGGTACGGGTTACTAGTAGGTACCTATGTATTATTTTTTTCGAATACATACAAACATTTTTATAATATTCAAATTATACCCGAAGGTAATATAGGAACTGGCAAGAATATTTGGCTAGTTATAACTTTTTTACTTTCAAAGTACCTATTCATTTAAACAGACAACAAACATACACATTTGTCCTATATACGAATCGTATCAACGACCTGTAAGTACCAAGTGCTACGAATTCGTAGCACAATACTATAAGTAAATGGCCATAAAATAAGTAGATATCATTAAAACTTTTGATAAATGAAGTATCATTTATTAAAAGCTTAACGTTTACATAAAGGGCAAAAGCTGGGTCTGTTTTACAATGGTAATGAAATGATGATAATTTACTTGTCTTTGTTTTGATCGGATGACCTAATTTGATTGAATGACTTAAGCTTTTAAGTTCAAGTAGCATATTTGTTTTTGACTTATATATTTCAAAAGATTTTCGAGTAGGAAACTTAAGAGGTTTTTACCTATTTTTTTATCATATACCTATACGTACATAATTGTGCTGTGACTATGTTAAAAATTCTATATAATTTTGCAGATATGTAATGAGAAACAGCGCTCTATGAAAATCTCAAAAGTATTTATTTGCAATGCTTTTTTAACATTAACGTTACGGAATACTAAAATCACATTTTCCTCGTAAGTCTGAAATTAACTTTATAAAAAAGTTGCATGAGTGTGCTTTCGATTTTGCGTCCATTTCACTACACAGACTTCTTTGTTTGATTATGAATCAGAGTTTCAAGAATCGTGTCCCGACAGATGTTTCTAAATTAAATGAAATCTAATTAAGTACGACATCTTTGTATGTACAGCTGTTTTGTTACAATCCTACTTATAAATAGTAGGCATAAACGATAATAAATTCATACTCTTGTTTTGTTACTAATAATTAGGCTAAAATATGGTTACCGTTTTGGTAATATTAAATCGAGGAAAGAACTACACTAATATTATAAGGAGGAAAAAATAAGGAATTGTCTCCGAAACTACAGGAGTTCGTTCACCAGTAGACGGCTACATTATCAGGGGGCGACATAGGCTATATTTTATTACTGTATTCCTACAGGAATGGGAACCACGCTTAGTTCATTAAGAAGCTCTTTAATTAGCAGCAGCAGCTAGCAACTCGGCCCGACTTCGTCGCAGGGGAAATTTACCAATAAACTCAAAATTTACTCGTTTATCGCTCTTTATATTAGTTAAAACCGTATTAAAATTCGTTGCGTGCTTTGGAAAAGTAAGCGTAAAAACAGAGAGCGACTTTATAGACTGTCTATATGTTTTCTAACTTCGTTTACAAAGTAAGATTGTGATCAACATGTGAACTATATTTAGTAAAACATAGCATAATCAACCAGCCGTGGCGACATATTAATTAATTTAATTACAAGCGAAAGTTTACCTATTTGAACGCACCCATATAGTTCAAACACCTTTAAATTACTATAGTTATAATTTAATGAACGCGTCGAGACTTGAGTCACGTGTTTAGGTCGCCATTAATAATATTTAAAAATAAGAGATATATTATTTTTTTGAATTATTTAAATTAAAGTTTGGAGTCAATCTATGAGAGAAACAAATTGACATGACATTGAGATGACCTGCAGTACTAAAGTCATTAAGCCTTAAATAACCTAAATGGCTTCCTCCACTTATATAAAAGCTCTTGTGGTGGGCTAAAAGAGTCAAAAAACGAGCAACCCTTTCTATTAATATGAATTCCTATTTATCGAAGGTAGCTATTGCCCTATACCATATGAAATAGCTTATATATAATCCTATAATATTAAATTAAATAACCTAGTATTCTAACAAAGTACCTACCTATTAGTCTAATTATACGTGGGTAGCTTAGGTGGGTAGTATCAATTTGGAGAACAAAAGCACATTCATTATTATCAATAGTCATGAATTAATAATTACTAATTGTCCTGTGTTCGATACAAATCAATAATATGTTTATACTAATACATATATGTAAAGAAACAATATTTAATTTGGGATTAAGAATTTTCTTTAACAATAAAAAAATTACCAGCCTTTATTTATGTACTTACTTCTTTGTCCTACTAATATTACACAATTATTAATGCGAAAGTTTGTAAGAATATATAGAGGTATGTTTGTTACTCTTTCACGCCAGAACGGCTGAAGGGATCGCGATAGAAATTGGCACAGAGTTAGAATATGTTCTGGAATAACACAGGCTACTTTTTAGTATGAATTCAGGTAAGATTTGGTATAAATTCTGCATTTTAAATAAATAAATAAATATCCTGGGACATTTTTCACACACGGCCAATCTGATTCCAAATTAAGCATCAAAGTGAGCTTGTGTTATGGTAACCAGATAGCTGATATACTACATATACTACTTTTAAATACATACTTATATAGATATTTACAACCAGACACAGGACAAACAGACATATTCATGCATACAAATGTTTGTCCTGGGTGGGAATCGAACCCACGACCCGCGGCTTGAAAGTCAGGGTCACTAACCACAAAGCCAACCGGGCTGTCAATTGTCAGCCAATAGTCCGGCTAAATTGAAGATTCCCCGGTTACGCGGGTGAAACCACGGGGAGGCTTTCATCCTATTCTTTTGTTTGTAGTTTATTCTTATAAGCTATGGTGATAAACGTGCCGACTCTTTTCAGTGTCAGTTAAAAATATTGCCTTTGCAAATAAATGTCAAATGTTCTGATCAAGTAAGCTTAATGTTTAATAGATAGACGAATAGTAAATAGACTAACATTCCTATAAACAATGAGAACACTTCACGAAAACTAAGTATTTGTAATTTAAATAAAGCTGCATAATGTTTTCCTGGATCTATGTTAAATTTATTATTACTCTTTACTACTTGAGATGGTTTTAAGTTAGTTAGTTATGTCTCTTTCTGTTTTAAGATATTAGAAAAGGATAATTGGATAAATTAAATATTTTTTTTTATGTCTGATGTACATAATACGAAATTATAACCATTGTTTATTAGTATTATATTACTACAGAATAAAAGCTTGGTAAGTAAGGTTTGCCCGGTCATTGTAGGTAGTAGATTGTAAGCCTTTTCTGATGTGTTTATAAGTATTTAATTTTTGTTTCTTTGTTTGTTTGTATTTGACAGGCTCCGAAACTACTGGACAGATCTGTATAATTGACTGATAGGCAGAAGCTAGTGGAATATATTTTTTATTAACACTTTTTACTCCGGAAAAATTAAAGAACTTATTGACTGCAGGCTGAAGTTATATAGTAAAATTTTCAGCTGTAATATTTTATCATCCCCTTCCCATTTTACGACCCTGACTTTACTACCCATCCTACGTGACTCATGTGGCTGTCACACAGCTTATGTCTAGACTAGACAGACTTATGACCTAACAAGTAGGTACCTAGGTAAAATGTGAGGTTTATGAAATGTACTTTTTGCATGCAAAATAGGCTAAGATTAGCCTAATTATGACTTTTTAAAATGAAAATGATTGTTTAAACAGAACTTAGTTTTATGTTATATTGTGTTTTTATTAAATGTAATATGTTCTTTTATTTATTATTAAATGTTTAATATTATATAAATGGGAAATAAAGTTATCTCAAATGGCAAATAAAGTTCGAATAACTATTGAACAAATTTTAAAAATAATTTTATTTACTAAAATAATTTTGGATATCTACTTTATTATTTTTGAAATGATTTTATACAAAAAACGATTTCAGTTATTATTTCTATATTTTACCTAGTAGAAATTTTTTTTTATATATTTACCTACCTAAAACCAAAGTACTAAAAAAAACCTAAAAAAAATGTTACACATTGTTTTCTCTTACAAAATTTATTCAAAACTAAACTGTAAAAAATTAATAATAGGTATTTGTAATTGAAAACAAAATTGTACTCACCATTTTTTTAGGTGTTTGTTTTAAAACGCGTACAAATTTCGAGCGAGTGTGCCGTGGTAGGTCCGCTAAGCAACGCACCGGGCTAGACTGTATCAAAATCGGTAGGCACACAGTTTTTATATAAGCCGTGGTCGCGCGCACGGCTTATTCTCGACGGTTCAAGCTACGGAGATGCGATGTTAAAGTAGCGACAGTTACGATCTGAAGCGGAGATTTTTTTTTTTTTTTTAATGGACTAGAAGAAGAAGGTGACAGCCTCAGATGGCTTTTACACCGTTACGCGGACTTTTTCGGTGAGCGCAGAGGGCTCTCAACCGAAGGAAAATTTAAGCGACAGCGCTGAGGGTGTCCCCTGCGGGACCGTGCCTCGGCTCAGGGCGTCACTGGGGGAAGTGGGGACTCACTTGACATGATTAATGAAGCGGAGAACGTTCATAGTTCTTTTTAAACGACTTCAAAAAGGAGGAGGTTCTCAATTCGACGGGTATGTTTTTTTTTTTTTTTCATCAATGTAAACCGTAGCGAAATCCGTTGCGTGGTTTAGAAGTAAGCGAAGAAAGAGAGGAACATCGTTTTATAATATTAGAATCCAAATATTGTTATAATACATACATAAATAGCTTCTAAATACCATTTCAGTCATACCATGAAATATATATTAGATTGGTTAAATATGTAATGAAACGGAATAAAATATAGGTACCTATATATTAATTTAAATAAGGCTCTACAGACACATATGAAACGTTGACTCTAATGCTCGGTACGGGAGGTTTTATGAAAATGAGACGCTTGAGTTAATATATTATCATGCCTAAGTCTTAGTTTAACGTACTTAATTATAGATGTCATGTCATGTAATACTATCTTCATCATTTTCCTCGCCTTTTCCTATTTAGGGTCGGCTTTGAACGTCATGTCCCTTCATTTCATTTGGCCAACAGTAAAATCCACATTCTCTCATATTATCGTCTTTTAAACAATCAACAATACTTCCTTTACTTATATAAGTCTAATAATACTGTGGTGTTAGAAATAGAACCAATAGTAAGTACCTATATTAATTTATTTCGGCCACTTTATAAATTTTGCGAAGAAGTTTTTTTTTAATATGTACCGTGAAAATGTTTCTTCAAGCACTTTTGAATAGTCAGACTAACGCTCAGTTCAGAAGGTTGGTTTTGTTCCAATTCTGATCAGACTATTTAGTGGTTTTCTCATAGTTTAATTTCCAGAATAAGCCCGTTTATTCGTACCGCACTCGTTCGAGTTGTATTGAGCCTCGAGAGAATATTTTCAGTTTTACATTATACTAATAACAATGACTAACTCATCGTGAGTAATAAAATATCCTCTTGAATAATTTCATACTTATTTTGTGTTATTACAATATTATTTATAGAGTTGGTACACTTTTGTTTTTTATGCTCATCTCATTTTATGCATAAAATTGAGAATCTTTTAGGTATTGGTTTTGTAATGTACTTATTTTAATTTTAAATAGGATTCAAACCATTTATTTCAAAGGAAACAATGAATCGAATGAATGCCCGGTTGGTTTTGTGGTTAGTGACCCTGACTCTCAAGCCGCCGGTCGTGGGTTCGAATCTCACCCAGGACAAACATTTGTATGCATGAATATGTTTGTTTGTTTTGAGTCTGGATGTAATCCATATAAGTATGTATTTAAAGTAGTATATTATGTGGTATATGAGCTATCTGGTTACCATATCCCAAGCTCTGCTTAGTTTGGAATCAGATAGGCCGTGTGTGAAAAATGTCCCAGGATATTTATATTTGTGTACATAATCAATCTTAAAAAGTGTTCTCAATTCAAGAAAGAATGTAAATGCAATTGTTTGACGTGTAATATTTTTTTTAATAACCATTTTGTGTAAGTATGTACAATATCAATTTCAAAGAATAAATAAGTTCAATACAAGTAATTGATAGTTATTGCTAGTTCAGATGTCCGGCCATATGTGGACAATCGATTGAGCTCGAGTAGGCGTCATGATGATAAAGGTTACTCCCAAGTCATCGAAGAATAGCGATCTGGGAATCTGGATCTCGGCTTTCGCCCGCCATTTTATCAGCGTTCCCGGGACAAATGTACCTTATGAGTTATTCCAGGGTCAAATTTTATATAAGTAGATCCCTTTAAGCATCGTTGAGTGATAGGTTAAGATACATTTACAAAAAGATTTTAAATTAATCTTTCAAATAAAGTTGTCATTACCACCGGAAATTGCTTACGGCAGATTTTAAACTTGAGTTGGTTCAAACAGATGGAAACTAAAATTACCCTATCATCGTTGCATGAAAATGAAAAATGTTTTATTCAAATATGCCTTAACAAGCATGATGCATTATGAATAGTCAAACTCTAATGCTCGGTTCGGACGATTAGTTTTGCTGAGTTTAGTTTTGCTAAAATAATCTTAGATTAATACATTTCAAGGAATTAGTCTCACTATATTTGGTTGGTTTAGTTTTATCATTTAACGGGTTCAAGCCTGGGATATTAGCCACTGAGCTGCCGTCACCTTAAAATATATGTTCATTTTCTGTATTTAATCGACTGTAGGTAAGTATCTTATAACTTAAGCCACATCTTTTACACTGTGAACCATATTTCAGGGCAATTAGAGTATTTTCTTGTCTTTTAACTCGGTCAGATCGCTAATTGTACTCCCACTTAAGTATTACAATAAATAAATTGGTATTCAATGTTTTAAAGATCCGACTGATGACCTTATCAAAAAGGTACCTATAACTTTAGCCTCCGGTTGTACTTGGGTTCTTCAATATCATTCCTTCTGCACAATGTGTATTTTGGAGAAAGTTAAAACCAAGTTTTTTGACCGGCATTTTTCAAAGGAAATATACGGTAGAGAGTCTATAGATAGCTTCAAAAACAATTTTACACGATTTTTTTACTATTTTCTTTGTCATAATAACTTTATATCAAATTATTGAATGAAATGACGATTTACTGATTTGTGACTTCAAATTTAATTGAAATAAATATTTCTAATATCAAATTATGACACATACACGCGTTATTTCCAGACATAGGTTGGGCTGAGGCACGGTTACTAATGACCCGTGAAATTACCTACCCATCTATTGTCAAAGCTTGTAGACTTATCGTATAAATCTTATATTGTTATGCATTGTCTAAGGCGGTTTTAGATTCATATTAAAGATTGATTCATTCGATTATGATCAATGATCTAAATTCTTAATTTAGTAGCTGTGGATGGATAATGAAAACAAACGAATAGATTTAAGTAAATATGAGAGGGGAAGCGGGTGAAATTGAGAGATCTAACTAGTGTGTTTTAATCACAGAACAGTAAAAGAGGTTAGAAAGGAAATAGTTCCTGATTTGTATTAGAACCAGTGTCGCCGCTTGTCTCCCACTCTTTATCACCACTACAAGCAAGAACGCAATGCGTACGCGCATTACGCACACAAATTAACCACACTTACTTAGATCGCGAGTTTGCTATTGGTCGTCACACTAGTGCAAACTCTGTGCTCGACGTACACTCACACACGCGTAAAAGCAATTTATTTCTCATACATGCTAGGGCTACCAAAAGGTCGATTATTTATATCGATAAGATTACCCATTCAATTCTACCGGTTGCCTCTATCCATAGTTTCCTTGTATCTGGATCTTTTGGAAATCTAAAAATAACATTTGAAGTGTTATTCCATTCCATTAGCGGTTCCATTTACAGTAGAAACTTAATTAACAATAAGGAAATCTGTTTCAATTAATAACCCGCAATAACATTAATCGGTAGTAAAACACAGTTATTTTAATCATAACACATATTACTTATCATATTTTTACTGAAATCATTTGGATACATTCACAAATAAAATTACAAATTAATATCGACATTGTTTACAACTCGGTACAACACTATCGATACGTAAAGATTTCGCTGAATTCAAGCCATGACTCGTCGCCTGCGACGTTCGCAGTGAACGAAATACATTGCGTAATCACCAGTCATTAGTACAAGATGGTACCTACCTATTGCAAGCAATGTATACTTTTGTATCTGCTTGCGATAGTATCATTTTTGTCTACAAACATCATAATACTATTGCAATAATTGCAAATATCACTTGTATTTTAAGGTTTTTGGACTTACCGGTGAAAAGAAATCCCTTCTCGAGTCACACTACACACCTGGCTTCTTTTCCGACATGTTATAATAGCGCAAGACGGCATAGTTCTACTTATTTGCGGAGCTCCGTACACTGTCACAATATAAGCACGACTGTTGGACGGTGAATCATATTTTTGTCAGGATATGAGCGTTTGCTCATATGCGAGGCGCGCCTGCCACGCCCACATGGCCCTTCTAACCTCTTTTACTGTTCTGTGGTTTTAATGCTGAACATTTTGTTATGAAATAGGTAGGTTGTCGTAACATTAAAGGAATTTTCGCAAATTTTCATGGGCTGTAGGTGACCACTTAAAGTAGGAGCGCCTGACTAACCTTCACATTTATAAGTTAAAATCGAGTGAAATATTTTTGGTGCTTGCAGAAATGGTCAGGCGCTTCGACATTGTAATAAGATGTACTAGTATGTACCTACTTATGAAGTATGCTATGTTTTATATTTTGAAGTATGTACATTTTCTGGTATTTAAAGTTACTTACAAGTTGGCACTGTGTACTTTGGAATCACTGTAAGTAAGTAAGCAGTGTCCCAAAGACATTGATCTAATAAAAGAACAGCTTAATAGGTACTTCTAATATTTTTTTTATATAGGCTTGAAGAACTCAGTGGATTTGAAATAAATACGCATAAAATAAATTTAATATTTTATTATTACCCAATCACTTTATTAAATTTTTAATACTATAAATTTATGACGTTTAGGTAACATGTCTACTTAAATATTAGATCATTGGTAATCTTTAAAATACTATATCGATGGCACTATGAATACCAACACAGAATAAAAAAAAGAAAGAAAAAATTATTTGCTAAATCACGAAGATTCAAAAGTATTTTTCACATCTAACAGTTTAGTGTTTAACCGCTAGATGGCGTTAGTTGGCGCAATTTGAAGTTCAGAAAAATAAATCTTCAAGAATGAAAATAGTTATAAATACATATAGTTATATGATAGTTAGGATCATTTATTCTATATTTGATAGCTTTGCCGTTAATTTAAAGGTTATTTTAAGATCCAAAATTCAAAATGCAGATTAGGTAACCTAAATTTTAGTCTAAAGAGTGAGAACTGAAATGTTAATCACTGTAAATTGTATCATGTAATGACTTCTAGAAACTTAAACTAACTTAAATATTAAATTATCACAATACCTTTATCCATCAAAATTGTAATCTTTTAAATTGAAAATAAGACAAACACGAAATGAAGATATAAATATAAATTATAGTTTCATAAAATTATTAATGCATTTTTACAATTTCTAGTAATATCTAGAGAGCTGTTACTTTAATAATATCTCACGACAAAAAATTACATACTATTTTTGAGCGTCATATTAATTTAAGGGTAAATAAATGACAGCCTCTCTTTCTGTTATATAATGTTAGACAGTGACGGATATGTATTTCAAGATGAGTTTAATAAACTTGGATTTCTCGAAACAAACATTCAACACTTGTAATATATAAGTAGTAAACAAGAGAGTTTTTTTAAGAAATCACATACTGCTGTTTCTTGCTATTTCTTCTCAGTGAAAAGCTGACCTCCCAGAAGCTTCAGCAGCTTTGACCCTAGCAAGGCCAAATTGAATAAACGCCTTTGAATTCAAAACTTTATGTTAGTCCTTAAATAACCGTACAGACTAGGTATTTGAGCTAGATACCACAGACAATACATTTTTATTGTCCATAGATTTTGTCCATCATGAATCTATATCCTGTTTTCCAGTTGAGAAGTAGTTTTTGGTGTTCTTCGCCGTGAAGATGTATGGTGCATCTTCTGTTGGGCATTTAAATGATCTGAGGAGTATTGGGGGCACGTTGTCTGACTTGTTGCCGACCGGCTCCAGAAGGTTGTTCCAGAGGAGGTTGGCAGCTGGAAGGGATGGTCAGGAATTAGTATCAAGATCTGTTTTTTTAGAGCAGCTTCTTAATTCCTACATGACGTAATGGCATCAATCAAAAATGTATAAAATGGACAAGTGACGCTAACGAAGTAGCGCGCAATCCGCGCAATCTTCGCAAAATCTACTCGATCCAGATCATCTATATATATAAAACAAAGTCCCCGCCGCCTCTGTCTGTCTGTCTGAAAGCGATGACCACAAAAACAGAACGAAGTCTGCCGGGTTAGGTATAAAGTGTACTCACCAAGAGCATGTCCCTTCTGCGAGAAGTGGAAGCAGTCGTGCGTGATGTAGGACTGGTGGATGACGAGCGGCAGCGGCGGCGTGGGGGGGAGCGGCGCGTTGAACAGCCGCATGAACGGCTGCAGCACCACCGTGAAGTCCTCGTGAGTATCGTACCGCCCGCTCTCCACCTAGCAATATGAGAATTTACTGGTTAAAATACACACAACTGGATTTCCATGAAGGAAAACATCGTGAAACCTGCATGCCTGTGTTGTCACAATGAACGGCATGTGAAGTTCGCCAATCCACACTAGGCGCGCGTGTGGACTATGGCCTAAACCCGCTCGATGTTAGAGGAAGCTCGAGCTGCTCGGTGGAGACGTATATGAGCTGATGATGATATTTACAAGCACAGCAGCAGAAATAGATATACTAGCTTCTGCCCCGCGGTTTCCCCCGCCTTCCCAGCGGATCTCTAGTTTTCCCGGGATAAAAGTAGCCTATGTATTAATCCAGGATATCACCTTACTTTAAATTTTATTAAAACCGCTCCAGCCATTTACACATTAAGAAGTAACAAGCACACTCACAAACTTTTACCTTTATAACATTAGTGTGATATGGAAATGTCCCAGGATAATTATTTATTTCTAGGCAAATGATAATAATACTGAGGAAAGCAGACCGACCATTAAATGAAATCTAAACACTCATAGACTTGTGTTTCAACAATACATTGTGCAAACCAGACTGAAACTTGTTCTTGTTCAATATAATTGACTAAAAGGATTCTTGTGTTTGGTCAACGTAACAAAAGAACTGTGTCGAATGCTTAGTTCCGTTTTAAATTGTATGAGCATTTACATGCAGATATCTCTTTGGTGTTCTATATGTAATCCGCATTTCTTCCGCTGCGCGATTTCACCTGCGTAGTTTCCATTGTCGTAGAAATATGGGAATAAAATATAGTCCATGTTACTCCTTGAGTATGTAGCTTTCTATTGGTGAAAGAATTATTCAGATTGGTTCAACCGTTTTTTAGTTCGTTAGTTACGTACAGATTTTTCCTCTTTATAATATTAGTACCTATTAGTATGACTAACGGCTCACCCCGACTTTGCAGGGGCGCAATTAAAATTATTCTCGTATTTTAACCAATTTACACAGTCTTAATGCATTCAATACATATAAACCTTCCTCTTGTATCACACTATTAACCCGTTGCATAGTTTAAAATATCTATACCTACAGAAGAACAGACGTTTAAGAAAAGCTTTATATCGCTTCATTATTTTCACCAAACTAGTTCTTTTCGTTTGGAAGCCTTCAAACCAGTAGTTCTTTTTATGCCTTTAAGGAAACTATCAGTTTTAAATCATTGATCTACTAACCAAGAGCAACTCGGCCTTCTGATAGAGACGCGACATCCTCACGATGTCTTCCAGCTCGTTCCCCCCGCGGTGGAAGCACGAGCAGAACAGCGAGTGCATCAGCCTGCACATCATGGGTCGCAGCACACGTACCGACACAGATACATCTGGAAGATTGTGGTACACATATTGGTTAATTTAAATGTGTGAAAGGGTTGTATGAATAGATATGCTGTGGATGAATACTATAGCTTCTGGATTAAGTAGTTAGTCATAGTAATTGTAGGAGACATTTGAGCTAAGTTTTATTTGAAAGCCTTTTGATTGCCTTTTCTATACTAATATTATAAAGAGGAAATATTTGTTTGTTTGTTTGTTTGTTTGTTTGTAATGAATAGGCTCCGAAACTACTGGACCGATTTCAAAAATTCTTTCACCTTTGGAAAGCTACATTATCCCCGAGTAACATAGGCTATATTTTATCCCTGTGTTCCCACGGGAACGGCAACTACGCGGGTAAAACCGCGGCGAGGCAGCTAGTATATTATATAGTTATTTTATATTTGCAGTATCGTGTGGCATACAAATATTGCAGTGTAATAGATCTAAGTTTATTTAGAAAAAGTAATTGCTGAGTTTATTGACAGCTCTTCTCACCAAAACCAACCGAACCGATAGTCTGATAAATACATAAGTACTTGTGAAGGCCTTTTCGAATGAACATTATTTCATTTTTACGAATGGCATAATGAAAATGAAAAATGTGTTTTTTGTTACAATATAATATACTAAGATAGGTACCCTGGTAACTAGCTTGCCACACTCCCTTGTAGCTATAACCCCTTTGACTCACCTAATACTGGCACCAAATTGACAATAGTTCTCGGCAATTGTTTCTGCAAATAGTCCAGCGCTTTGCTGAGCTTCTTGGCGTGTGCTGCCGGAGACCAGGAGACAGGGGAGTGGCATGATGCAGAGCATATGTCGTTGGCACCGATGAACACGGTGATCATCTTCCAGTCGAGTTCTATGTCGATGTCTGGTGATGAACGCATACGGGCGACGATGATCTGGAAAGTGAAATGTGAGAGTTAAAAAAAATTGTCACAGATATTGTACAGGAAACACCTTTTACATAATGCACAAACAGAGAGTTGAATAATTTTTTTTTGGATAGGAATAGCTCGGTAAATAATGCTGTAAATAAATCAATAATAAATACATTATTTGTGGAATAGCTCGTGTATGTTATGTATATTGGAAAGCATGGACGATTTGGATTTTTTAGGGTTCCGCAGTCAACTAAGAACCCTTATAGTTTCACCATGTTCGTCCGTCCGCGGGTAATCTCAGAGATGGTTGGTAGGTACTACAGAGCTGTAATTTGGTATGGTAGCGTGTCCTAACACGCTCTTGGCTGGTTTTGTATTTAGGTATGCGTAGTTAAGTTTCCTTTACTATTTCCTTGTAGTGTTAAGGTCCTACTGATATTATAAATGCGATAGTTTGTTTGTTACTATTTCACATCTGAACGTCTGAACGGATCTAAATGAAATTTGGCATATAGAATATATTCTGAGGCTACTCTTAGTCCCGTAAAACTTCATGATCCCAAAAGAACGCGCGTGAAACCATACTAGGTTACAAGTTACAATACTCTGTCAAAATCAGCAATTATGAAGATTTCACACACCAAATAGAATAGAATGCTATTTAAAAAATACATATTACTAGCTGCCTCCCCGCGGTTTTACCCGCGTAGTTCCCGTTCCCGTGGGAACACAGGGATAAAATATAGCCTATGTTACTAGGGGATAATGTAGCTTTCCAAAGGTGAAAGAATTTTTGAAATCGGTCCAGTAGTTTCGGAGCCTATTCATTACACACAAACAAACAAACAAACAAATCTTTCCTCTTTATAATATTAAGTATAGAAAACTCAATTTTTGTAGGTCATTCAAGAACCGTAAATAAACATGTAAGATCATACAAATCAATTATTGAACAACAATAAAACGGCACAGTGTAGCGTGAACATTTTACAAACACCAAATTATGCGCATTCAAATTAATCACTATATCTAATGACTATAAATGCTATTATATAATATATGACCAAGAGGCCTCGATTCGGTCAAACTGCGAAGAGTCGGTCATGACGGTCATTGTTTAAAACCATCGACATGGTAGTTGGTAGACTCCTAGTAGAGCAAACGCTTTCCAATATCACTAATATATAGAAAGGAAGAATTGATTTGTTTGTATTGAATTGGCTCCGAAAGGATTTGGATCGATTTGAATAATTTTTTCACGCTATATTATCAAGGAGTGACACATATATTTATAGAAGACATAATTATAATAAAGGGAATAAAATATAGCCTATTTCAAAGTGTATTTTCACTAACGAAAGAAGGATTTAAAGTGACTATGACCGAACCAATGCAATAAATTATTCAGTCCTAAAAAAGGCCTAACAAGGCTTATGAATTGTCGACTCTATCGCTCCGTTTGAATTAGCGGTCAATTCTTTAGGATTATTAGGAGTCTACAGATCATAATGTCGCTGTTTAAACAGTGAGAGAACGTTCGAAAGTGTTTATGAGATGAGATGGACCAGACAGCAAGTCTGCTCGCACATAATAGCAAATGTTTGTTAAATATGATTTCACACGTAAAGTCACGCATAACCAATGTATTTGCTGTACAAATTGTGACCAATTATCTTGTTTTTTTAATATTTACTAGATCTATTGAATTAGCTGGTACCTACGTGCATGGGAAACGAAATTTTTTGTTGTATTTCATTAAGTGAAGATAGAAATTGATTATCTAATGGTAGAGTTTCAAATGTAAGTAAAAGTTTAAAATAATATATACCTATCTGATTTTAATATCGTGAGAAATTTTATACGCACGGCCAATCTTATTTCAAGTTAAGCTGAGCTTGTGTTATGGTAACCAGATAGCTGATATACTTTTAAATACAAACTTTTATAGACATTTACGATATAACACAAATGTTTGTTCTGGGAGGGATTCGAAACTACGACCGACGACTTGAAAGTCAGGGTCACTAACCACAAAGGCAACAAATTTCATCCTTAATGATTGTATATGGAAGTTCAGCATTTTAGGATGAAATAAATATGCTAAATTCTTTATACCAGGTAACCAGATGGTAGACATAGATACTTAAACCATTTTTAAATACATAATTTATATATTGATATTTTCACCCAAAGAACAAACAGACATGACCATAGGGCGGGAGTTGAACTCACGACCAGCGGTTTAAGAGTCAGGGTTACTAACCACCAAGTCAGTCACTCAATATCTTCCAAAAGAAGTTGGCAGAACATCGATAATAAGAATAATGAAATTTATAATCATTAAATTATTACTAACATATCCTCAGGCTACAAACAACATTATTATTTGTTACATGTCTTGTCCATCACGAGAATCGAACCCTGGTCCTAACGCAGTGACCTGAATGTTCATTCGTATCATGTAATTTATGAACGAAATTACATAGTATTTATAGATAATTTCACTTGGCTTTAACAAATTATAAAGTCATGTTAGTCTAGTTTATAAGTACCACTATTTCCAACCCGTCTTTGTATTTCACGCTTCATTTAGGTATAAACTAGCGACCCGCCCCAGCTTCGCACGAGTGCAATGCATACATCACATTAGAAACCTCCAAAATTGACAGTGTTTCTCTAACATATTATGCATGTATTGTATACAAAAACCTTCCTCTTGAATTACTTTATCTATTTAAAAAAACCGCATCAAAATCCGTTGTGTAGTTTTAAAGATTTTAGAAGACATGGACAGACAGCGGAAAGCGACTTTGTTTTATATTAAGTAGTGATACATTGTCTGTTTGTTTGTGCAAGGGCACGAGCATTTCATTATTGCAAATTGAGGTTTATGAACCGAATCAAACTGCGAACATTTTTACCAATTATGTGACTATAGTGCGTAAAGTAATCACAAATTATGAAAACTTACTAATGATTTGTTGGAGGGATTTATTTTTGACTGTACACTACTCTTCGTTTCCATTGGTGAAATATTTTTAGTTTAGTTTATTTGTTTGAACGTGCTTATCTCAAGGACTACTAGTTCAAATTGAAAAAAAAAATGGTTGGTTAGATTATTATCGTATAGCATTTAAGTTATAAAACATCACGCTACGACCAACAAGAGCGGAGCATTAATGCAAAATGTCTCAAGAACGGGTCAGCTAGCTCAAAGATATGGGTGCACCCAGTTATCTCTTCATATATTTTTTCATGCATCTTCTTAGCGATAGCAGGAGCAGAATACGCTAACGAAATTGACATCAGCTAATATTAGATAAGTTGACGAAGTTCTGGTCTTCTATAAAGTTCATTGACCCTCACCTTGGCCTGCTTAAGGGCGTCTTCATCTGAAGCGACGGGGAAGGCGACGTTGAATCTGGCATTCTTGGCGAGCCACTCCCCCGTGCCGGTAGAGTACCCTCGAAGGTTCGGGTTGTACTCCCGAAGGATGTTCGGAAGGGTGAGGTACTCTCGCCATGTTGCGTCTCCACCTGGAATGGTGCAGGAAGAAAAGCTTGGAAATTATGGAATAATACAATGAGGTTTGGAGGTCAATGTTGTTACTGCAGCTTTCATTGATAAAATGACAACATAGTTGTTTTTATACCACAAAAGTGTCATAGTGGCAAGCGATTGCCGTAGCCTTTGGACGCTAACAACACCAGGGGCATTACTGGCGTGTTGGGTGCTTTGCTAGAATCTCTTCATATTAGTCCACTCCTGTACTTTCTTTTACAATCTAGGCATGTTCTTTCTATTAAAATATGATGGACAATATACTTAATCTAGGTACCTCTGTTTGGCTGCCTTACAGTCTAAAAATAATGACTAATAAGATAACAAACCCACCTGCGCACCACGACACTCCACGATACTCAACAAAAGCGCCAAGCGCGAACTCTTCCAAGGCCCCGCTGCCGGCGACAAGGGAGTCCCCAATGGCTGCCACCACATCTATATCCCCTGGCCTCAGCTTGTGCACTGACGTAGGCCGTTCAGCACTTCGGCCCCAGGATGTGGAGTCAGCGCAGGGGAACGGCGTGCTCGCTGGTATGGACCTCTGTCGGCGGACGTACGACTTGCGGGACGGGTAGCGGACTTGGAACTGTAATGAAGTTTTTGAATATAGAATTGACCGTTGAATTGCAAATGGCGGCGTTTTAATTGGAAGAAATAAGGTTTTGTTAGGTTTTTAATTCAATTGAAGCGGCGATTTTTTATCCACCAAAGATAATTTTATAACATTTTTTTAAATAAAACGATTCGATTGTGATATGGCGAAAGTAAACTCTGTAACCAAAAAGATTGCTAAATATTAAATTGTTTGTCTCATTATATCCTACCATTTTGTTGTTAATTTAATCATTGTTGCAACTAACTTCTACATTTGAGACCAAGTCACATAATTTCAAATCTCCTTTCAAAACGAACCATTTCATTCTACTCCAATATCATTTGAAACAACATCAAGATTGAGTCACAAAGAAATATTTGGTCACCATTTAGGCAGAGTACATACTACATACGGTGGATCACGAACAAGGTCAGTCCTCACTGTCGTGTCGTGTCCTCAAACTTATCCAGGGCAAAGGTGTAAGTTACGACTGCACTTGCGTCCGTATACGTGTTGCCGTCCGCGGCGTGTCTCGTGAATGTTAAACACTTGGCCAGTTGCATCATGAGGACGATAATTTGAATACGAAACGTGTTTTGTTACACATTGTAACAGTATGTTACTTTATAAATGTGTCCTTCAAATATTTGGTAAATCTCAGAACTTATGGGCAATCTGATCTCAAACTAAGCAGAGCTTGTACTAAGATAGCTGAAATACCTACTACTTATAAATACATACTTAAATAGTTGCTAGTGGCTTCCCGCGGTCCACCCGTGATCCCGGAGATCTTCAATTGTCCCGGGAAAAAGTAGCCTATGTCCTTTCTCAGGCTCTAGGCCATCTGCGTACCAAATTTCATTTAAATCGGTTGAGTTGTTTTAGCGTGAAAACGATACAGACAGACAGAATTACTTGGGCATTTATAATATTAGTATTGATTCACATCCAAACTAGAATGTTTGTCCTGTGTGAAAATCTAACTAACAACCGACAGCTTGAAGAAAAAGTCACTAACCACAACTCCTCACTATGGTCAAAACCCTCCTCGTTCTTAGGGAAAGCTCGTGCTCCTCGGTAATGGAAAAGCGTCTTTTTCCGTTATGAAACAAAATCTCAAAATCTTTTTTTTTTTATTCAAATAGGCCTCAATAAAGCACTTATGAATAGTCACTATATAAAGCTCGGTTCTGATAAGTAGTAGTTTTTACTGAGAAGAGCCGGCAATAAACTCAGTAATTACTCTTTTCAAAAACCTTACAATTAACAGTTTATTAACAACACTACACTAAATAGGCGTATATGAGCATTTAGATTGCACATATAAGTACGAGTAATACCTTTCGCAATGGACACATAGAATTGATCCACAGATGAGACGACACGCAATGTTTACTTGATACTTTACCCAGATAAATGAGATGTACGTTTTTATTAACTACTAGCATACGCCTCGCGGTTTCACCTGCCTTCACTTTAACTTAATGTTAACAGACCGGTTGGCTTTGTGGTAAGAGACCCTGACTACAAGCTGGTCGTGGGCTCGAATCCCACCCATAACATTTGTATGCATGAATATGTCTGTTTGTTCTGTGTCTGGATGTAATTATAATATCTATAGAAGTATGTATCTAAAAGTGAAGTAAAAGGTTGTCAAAGCCATTTGAGGCTAACACCTACTAGTCCATTAGAAAAAGGTTAAGATTTCATCAAAATCGGTACTGTAGTGAGCGTGAAAGCGTAACAGACAGATTAGTGGGGAGTAGGTACAGTATAGTTTTTTAAGTGTTTGATAGTAATACGTGTGATGATGAAGAAATTTGATTAAATAATAGTTATGTAGGATCATATTACACACTAATATAGTTGCATATTTATTAGACTGAAACGGTGTAGTTGTAGCTTAGCCCGACTGTAGTTTTACTAAGATGAATGATGAAGGCTCTCGCGGGTCGATTAGGATAGATTTATGTTTAGTAAATATTTCAGGCCATTTTTATTACTGTTGAAAATTTACATCATCAAGAAGGAAGTGAAGAGATTTTTAGGGTCGGCAACGCGTGAGTAACGCCCCTAGGGTTGCAAGCGTCCATAGGCTGCGGTAACCGTTCCCATCAGGCGGCCTGTATGCCTGTTTGCCACCTTTGTGGTATAAAAAAAAATTTTTTAAATCTGTACTGGTAAATTACAATCCTTCTTTACACAATACTTTTAAGAGGAAAACAAACGAACGCTTATGCTAACTTGAAGCATTTCACATGTCGAAAATAATTCTCGGGAGTGATTTCTTCACGTCACTTTTCCTTATAATATAACAACTGTCATTCTGCTGTAAAAGTTTTAATCCGGTATTACAAACAGTATACATCGTCTATCTCTTTCTTTCATAATCCAATTGTCACGAATAATGTCACAAAATCATTGATCAATGACAAGGATGAAAAAGGACAGAGCATAATGAAAGATAGATAGATTTCAACCGTGACATGTAACACAACGGTTTATATAGTCACAATAGGTACGTAAGCAACACAAATATAGCATCTAATCTAATTGCGATTCGTTGGGCGAGTAATGAGAAAGCGTTTAAGTCGTCATTTGGCGCTCTTTGCTGCGTACGCGCATCGCATTCGATGATGGCAGACGGGCGTTTCGAACGCATTCTTTATTTAGATTTTGTTTTCTTTTGACATTTTTCACACACCTCCAATCTGATTTCAAATTACAAATTTGAGTAAATCTGAGTCCAATTTAAACGCTTGATTTTTTTCTTTCGCTAACTAGCTTTACAAACTAGGTACCAAGAGACTATAGAGATATCAGCTTAGACTTATTATTATTTATAATACATTTAATATATTATACAAAAAATAAGATATACCAAAGAATACATAATGCTAATTATTATAATTGTGGAGAAATACTTAGTTTTTAAGTGAGATTTAACTAATTTACGCCTTACGTTGTTATATTACAAACCTGTTTTCCTATGTAATATCTGCCGCAGTTTTTAAATGATCCGGTATGTCCGCTCGTCTGTTCAGACCGTTCTCATTACCCACTCAGTATGTGCCTGGGTCACTGCACTGCTGCCAAATGTAGGTGAATAGTTACATTAACCATAAGTTAACATACTCATTCAAATATTTCAATTGCTCGTGTGAAATAACATTATGTAAGCTTGTTCGATTCCGTATGCGATGGTAATCTAATGCCGGCTGTACACACTCGCCGAGACACCCCGAGACAGACCGAGAGCGAGTGTGTACATGATGCTCTCGCTTTGTCTCGCTCGCTCGGGTCTCGCCTCGGGACGCCTCGGTCGCGTGTCGGTTTTTGCGACCGAGTCAAAGGGTCTCGTTGTCCGATATCCGCTGTCCAAATGACACCCCGAGTGTGTACACGGTGCCCTCTCGTCGAGAGGTTCTCGCTCGAGACTCTCGCCGAGAGGTTCGAGGCGAGTGTGTACAGCCGGCATAATAGGTTTGATGGGTAAATGATTTTGATTAATATGCGTGTAATTGTTGTTTACACACGAAATGGGTTGTAGAAAGGAGGGACGTATCTTGTATTTTAGCAGTCTTATTTTAGGGTAGGCTTATGTTATAGTTAAAGTTAAAGGTTGTTTAACGGAACGATTGGGTGGGGGAATATTATCAAAATATTATCTACTAGCCGCCGTTGCGCGGTTTTACCTGCGTAGTTCCCGTTCCCGTGGGAATACATGGATAAAGTGTAACCTATGTTACTCGTGGATAATGGAGCTTTTGAATGGTGAATTTTTAGAATCGGTCCAGTACTTTTTGAGTTTATTCGTTACATACAAAAATACTAATCTTTCCTCTTTATAATATTAGTGTAGAAGTGTAGATTTTGTCTAATGTCGACGTTTCGATCAAGGTGTATTGATCGTGGTCACGAGAAGACATCGGATTAAAACTTGTTTATCTCAAATGCACCGTGTTTTTTCATTTACTTTATATGTTACATTTAAAGTTACGTGAGTTGATGTACATGCATATTATCGTAAAAAAAATAAGGTATTACCTCAGCAGTCGCATTATGACAAAATTTAACTGAGTTTTTTACAGATACCCAAAAGTTAAGTTTCAAACCGGTGGTAGCTTTTAACTTTCAGTACCTAGTAAGAAACTTGATTATAGTCTACGCGCGAATAGCCCCGATACACCTATGTATAAATCTTAAATTTAGTTCCCGAAACTCTTGTCCGTGTAAAGGTGTAAAAGCCATCTGAGGCTTACCTTAAAAAAACATTGAAAAAGTAAAAAAAAACACTCATCATCATCATCATCAGCTCATATAAGTCTCCACCGAGGAGCTCGAGCCTCCCCTAACATCGAGGGGGTTTAGGCCATAGTCCACCACGCGGGCCCAGTGCGGATTGAAAAAAAAACACTAATAAATAAATTCTTTACTTATTTTTCTCTCACAAAGGTTTCTTAGTATGTATATCACAATGCTTAGCTGCCATAATGTATAAGCTTTAACTTAGAGTGTCTTAACACCGCAAAACATTTAAATTAAGCAACCTATAGAAGTATTATAAATCCATTGATAACCAAAATACAATCATGTGTAAAGCCCCAATCACACGGCCGAGTCACACGATCGAATCCGGAATATTATCAGCTATTATAATAGCTCGAGATGAAATAATTCACACGAATGCAATATCTACATTGAAGATGGTGAGAAAATATCGAGAATTTATGACAAAGGTGAGTTTGTAGGCGAATAGAAAAATTGACGTTGCGAAAAACAGTTACTGGTGTAAGAAGGGTTGCATTATTTTCGTTACAATGTATAGTAGGTATATCTTATACCTATATAAAATTCTCGTGTCACAATGTTAGTTACCATACTCCTCCGAAACCGATTTTCATGAAATTTCATAGGCATATTAGGTAGGTCTGAAAATCGGCTACTATCTATTTTTGATACCCCTGAATGATCACGGGAACGGGAACTACGCGAGTGAAATCGCGGGGTGGCAGCTAGTAAAATATAGACATGAGATATATTCTTCCATTGATTCAAGAGGATGACACGTTTATTGATGGTAAAGCGGATTATACTATAGATCTAAGCATGGACTTTAATTTAAATATCCGCGCCTTTTCAACCGCGTAGTTCCCTTTCCTATAGAAGTATGGGGATAAAATAAGTAAAGCCTATATTACTCTCTGTTAATGTAGGTTTCGTTTGGTGAAAGAATTATTCAGATCGATTTTTAAGTTTATTCGTTACATACAAAAATACAAATCTATCCTCTTTATAAGTAGGTAGCTTCCGCTCCTTGGCGCAACGAAAAAAAATGTCAAAAACATAGGCCTCATTATATAAATAATAAAATACCGGTCCAAAAATAGGCCTCCGCTTATATATGATAAAATTCCGGTGTAAAAAAAACTAATTGTTTCGGAAGGAAGCAATTATGTTTTATTGGCAAATGTTAGATAACCGACGAATTTGGTCGTCGTTAATATCCGGGGTCAAATTGGTCTTAAGCAATTTGTATGTAGGTATTATATCTATTGTTGATTGTTAATTTAATAATTGATGACGAACAATGTTTTCATCGTGAATATTATGTATTTATTTGGCTAAGATGTAGACGTGTTAATTTGTTGAGTTTTAACAAGTTTTTTGACGGCTATTTAGTTTGTTTTTCTAAAGTTTTAAGAGACTAAAAATAAAAATCATTATTTATGTTTGTAACAAAATAATAGTAAGTATCTTAAGTACCCTATCACCACCATCCAAAAGATTCGTAGGGATCATAATAAATAAATATCGTGGAATATTTTTCACACACGGCCAATCTGGTTCCAAACTAAGCAGAGCTTGTGATATGGTAACCAGATAGCTGATATACCTACTACGTATACTATTTTTTATACTTATACAGATATTTATAACTAGCTGCCTCCGCGCGGTTTTACCCGCGTAGTTCCCGTTCCCGTGGGAATACAGGGATAAAATATAGCCTATGTTACTCGGGGATAATGTAGCTTTCCAAAGGTGAAAGAATTTTTGAAATCGGTCCAGTAGTTTCGGAGCCTATTCATTACAAACAAACAAACAAATCTTTCCTCTTTATAATATTAGTATAGATACATCCAGAAATGAGTTACCAGTATGAGTGAACTAGTTTTAAGAAAAACTACAGCCTACATTTGACCTGAGGCTTATACATGGCGGAAGCTCTATTAGAACCAGCCGTAACAGAAAACACTGTGCGTAAATCGCTAACCACGGAAAAGGTTACTAAAGACACCGTCTCATAAACGTCTATAAACCGACAATTTAGATAAACCAGCTATAATGCGTCTTACTATCATAACCTGCGGTTTATTAAATAAAGGCATGTCTACATAGAACTACATAGCTTAAAAAGACCCCTTAAAACCTATTTGGTATTTACAATGTCAAGTTCTCTTTTAAAATTAAGACTCTAATTGGCCAGTTATGAAGCTGAAGCTACGATCGATTTAAGAGTTAGTCTTTATCTGAGATTTGTCGGCAAGAAACTCAGTTTTTTTATCAGACTAAGGCTCAAGAATAAACTTAGCAAGGTAACATTTGCCAAAGGTTGTTCCCTTTAGTTAAACTTAAAGGAGGTAGGGCGCAACGGATTCGTCCGTTCGAAATTGGAGCAGCCCGACTGGGGTAGTACCTCCACCTTACAGAAGACCGCAGCCAAATAACACTACATGAAGTGTTGTGTTCCTGCGGTGAGTAAGGTAGCCAGAGCTCCATGAGGAGACGCTGTAGCGGCAGTGGTGGGACCAGGGATGGAGTAGCGTCGTAGGGGTGTGCGGGAGTGATGCCTGTTTGGCCCTTCGACGAGAAGTGCATTGCGCTTTGTCCCTTTCACTGCCTATACAGTTGCTCCCTTTTTTATAGGGTCGGCAACGCGTGAGTGATGCCTCTGGTGATGCAAGCGTCCATAGGCTATGGTAACCACTTCCCATCAGGTGGGACCGTGTGCCTGTTTGCCACCCTTGTAGTATAAAAAAGAAACTAAGTATTCAGAATAAATAGTATAAAAAATAAACTCTCAAACAAGTACCTAAATAAAAAAAATATTTCAACAATGCAAGTTTACAAATTTGACAGACGGTCCACTTAATGGTAAGTGGTCACCACCAGCCATATGCAATACCTGATGCATCAACCATCCGACCCTGAGAAATATGTGAAATATTTCGTTTTTACTTATCACACAAAAGCATCTGACTCAATTTGAAAACTTCACCCAGTATGTAGAAAGAAAAATTCGTAAGAATCCTGACTCATAAGTACTATGTCTTTCGAAACTGTACTCTGTGACCTTGCACCCAAAGTAGGTTTTAGAGAGGACGTATACTTAATGCATTAATCATGATGCGGGCTATGAGGAAAATATCGATAAAGTATGCAATGGTAAGTTATATAAAGTATGCAGATTGTCGAGAGCAACTATGCTTACTAACTCACTGGATCTCAAACGTTTCCACTGTCCCCTTTTTGAAATTAGAACTCCTTAGCGGTAAATCAGTCCATCTCACTCTTTCATTCGAAATGCCATGAAAAAGACAGTCATTTAAACATAGACCTCAAATATACACAATAGGCTCTGCATCTAGCTAGAATTGACGACATATAGTGTAGTATTTTTTCTCATTTTAGGAAAGTAAGAAAGAAAATACATTTAGAAATCATTAAGAAAGTACATACCTAAACACAATATAAACCAGCAGTAGTAGCCAGAAATGGACCTTGCTAGTTGCTAACCTATTTTAGGGTCTGCTCTTATTGTTATTACTCTGATTGGATATAGAAAATATTTTCAATACGAATGAGATAAAAACAGAAGGGGCAAACAAAACTTACGCTAACTTTAGGTGGACACATGGAAACTTTGAGTACCATTTTCCTAGCAGAAAAGTAATCTAGATAGACTTGGAATTTGCGCTTAAGATTGCGTCACGTCTTGAGATGACAAAAACTACAAATGAAGTCACGACTGTGGCAGACTTTAGGTCAGTGAGGTCTTAGCGCAATACTATTTACATGTAGACCTTTATCACTATTATTAAAAGCTTAGAAACATGATTACTATACTATACCTCATTTTGTAGCTTCATATCTACGCAAGTGATCATACAATTAATTTAAGGAGAACGATAGAAAATATTTGAGACAAATAGGCCTTCAAAGCCTTATGAATAGTGACGCTCGATTCGAAAGGCTTCTGATGAAAAGAGTCAGCTTAAATTATGATAGAATAGATGAAAAGAGCGTTAAATTCAGCAATTACTCATTTAAAATCTTAGTTATCAGTAAGCTCATTCATTACTTTGTTTACGGTATTTATTAGTAAACGATGGGAAATGAGAATAAATGCTTTCATTTTACAAATTAAATAAAAGCTACCTATAGCTAGTAGTTACTGACAACCTGACAAAGGTCACAGGAACTCGCTGGATGCAGGCATCTTTTGACCGGTCTGCATATAAATTGATGGGGGAGGCCTATGTTCAGCAGTGGACGTCCTATATCTGATATCATGATGACGATGAAAGCTAGTCAGAGTTTTGTTATGTGCCCATTCGTGGAATTAAATGACGCATAATATATAAGAAGTATTTACATAAAGTTGCGACTCTCGTTATGTATATTTTTAGCATTATTTATTCGAGGACATAATTAAATTTATACATTTTTCAATTCTTAAAAAAACGTGTTGACTAAGGCTGCCTGTATTTATAACCATCTGTGGAATTTTTTAGATAGTATTTTCTTGTTTCTTACTCGAGGCTCTTACTCTTCAGTGAAGACGTATATGAGCTGATTGATGATGATTCGAGGGGTTTCAATTGTTTTTTTTTACTAGCTTTAAAAACAGGAGGAGGTTCTCATTTGTCTCTGTATTGATACATTTATGACCTAATTTCCTTGATATAATGTTACCAAGTCCTCAGCTTACGTTGTAATTACTAAGCAGCAGGTAGATGAACCAATCATCATAAAATATCAAACAAGATATCATACAAAAAAATAAATGCTTCTAAGTAATTCATTGTGAAATGTTGATTTATTGCCTGCGTGCACTTATGTAACGGTTGGAACAAACATTTGCAATAGTTGGCCGTATGCGCGAATGTTTGACAAACTCTTGAAATTCGTGTAAAGACTCCATTTTTGTTTCAATCAAATCAAATAAAATCAAAATCTTTTTTATTCAAATTGGCCTCAATCAAGCACTTATGAATAGTCACTATCTATTAATGCTCGGTTCTGAAAGTTGTTTTTTTACTGAGAAGAGCCGGCAATAAACTCAGTAATTACTCTTTTCAAAAACCAACTTACATATAATACAATAGTGATTTTTACAAAATGTGTGAAATAGCTTGTAGCGAGCATTTCACTGCCAAGGGTATTTTGGCTGGTTGATGTGCTCAGCGACTTTGATTGTCACGCTGACGGTCGTGGAATCGCATCCCATCCAGGACTAATATTTGTGCATGGACAGGTTTTTTTACTGTCCCTGGAAATATCTATATACCTATATGCATGTACTTACATAGAATATATAAGTACTATCTGATAACCATCCTAAGTATTATTATAAATGCGAAAGTAACTCTGTATGTCTGTTACTGTTCTTTGCCTAAACCTTATAAACATTTCGGCACATTGATAGACTAGATCTTGGGAAAGGACATAAGCTACTTTTTATTCCGGGACTGTTGAAGCTCCTCAAGAATGCAAATGAAACCACGGGGCAAAAGGACGAATATATCATTGCATTATGAAAATTTCAAAATAACGGAGTATCAAAATGTGCAATCGTATAAAAAAAAATCCCAGTATTGCCGTGTGATCTTGACATAAATTTTATTTAATTTTAATTGTTACTAATTATACTTGTAAGCTTGTATTTGACCGGTATGTACCTAATTATATATTATTAAAATTACGCAAATTTATTTATTACTCTCATTATAGTATTAAATTGCGTAAGTTAACTTATTCAATATTATATATTTCTAATACTTAATGAATATTTATAATTAACTTTGGTAACAGTGTACCTACTATAAATAAATCACACCCATATCTCATATTTGTGAGTAAATTACGCCAAAACTAATGAATTGATTTAAAAGAAATTTAAAACAAGGATAGTTTTTTTACCTGGCTTAATATAAAGTAGACTTTTCATACTGTGAAAATTTAAAATCTTATTTAAAATTTTAAAACTTTATGAGTAATCCTTGGAACGCGGGGAAAAAAACCGAAAGACCCAAGATAGTATTTAATAAAAACTACCAAAGTGTCTAACAAAAAAACTTTTATACGTTTGTCTACGATTCTACAAAAGAAAAACGGCCGCTAGATCTCTTACTCTGTCGAGAGAGCTACATTCGAAACTATTTTTAAAACTCATACGAGAGGGGGAAGCCACAGTCTTTTGAAATAAAATTACGTTGAGATTTTTTAAATAAATTAATTAAAATATTTATATGACATGGTCTAATTGACCGCATAACAAGGTAGTATTTAAATTAAAAATTCATCTTACATAGTTTATATTGTGCGTAAACGAAGTATTTTTATGATATGATTTCTCAATTTTGTTAATGCAATGTCGAAAATTTTAAATTTTTGCACCTAAGTGGCTCCTCGTTTTCACCCGCATTCCCGAAAAACTTCATTATTTCCGGGATAAAAAGTAGTCTATGTCCTTGCTCAGGCTCAGATAGACAGACAGACAAAGTTACTTGCTTTTATATTATTAGTTTGGATAAGCCAATAATGTTTCTACTTACTTATTCAAACTTTACCTTATCTTTTCTTTCACTTATTCTAATATGAGTACATATACCAATATATATTTTTAGGGTCATTTTTCACACACGGCCAATCTGATTCCAAACTAAGCAGAGCTTGTACTATGGTAACCAGATAGATATAAAGACGAAAGTTTAGAACCCGTATGTGTGAATCCTTTAAACAGACAAACACTAAGTACCTATTACTATGTGGTTAAAATATATTTTGTAACAATTGTAAGCTTAGCAAAGAGGGTGTAAAATCAAGCTTAATTTCGTTGCTTAACCGTGAAGTTTAGCAGCTAAGTGAATGCTCAGATTCTGTCGACAGAGTCAATGAGACCATCTCAGGTGATTGCATAGTGTATGAAAGGGACAAAGCATATTATGGAGTTGGAGATAGTAGTTATTACAATATTACAATACATGTTTCCCCAAGTTTGAAGGTTATGTTGTTTTGTATTTCCGTGAAATGGCAGTCGTAAAGTAACTCTGACTGTTGACGCCTAACGACAGAACCGATTTTAGTGATATTTGATACAGATGTAGACTATAACTTGGCTACCTTCTATCCCGGGAAAATTGAAGATCCCGGGAACGCAAGCCACTAGTAGGTATATAATCAAAAGAAAATATTTTAAAAACAGAACATCACTTTCTTGCAAAAACAGAATCCGTTGCTATCGATTGTTTTCAAATAGCTTTTAAAAATGTTCTAGGTTTATTTACCAGAGTTTAAGTGTCCAGTCCAGTTAAGTACAGTCCAGTCCACAAAAGCGGACACCCGGACGTCAAGTAAGTGGGACACCAGCCGAGCATTGACCCTATATGTAACAACAAACCTGTAGAACCGCTAAACCACCTTGCCTTATATAGATGTCGCCACTGTGCGGGCATGAGTTGTATTGTTAATATAGTTTACTCTTGAATGAAAATATTGCCCTGTAGGCTTTGTGGTTAGCGAGGGTAAACATTCGCATTTATAATATTAGTCTATGTATACTAATATTATTAAGAGGAAAACTTTGTTTGGTTGTAATAGGCTCAAAAACTACTGGACCGTTTTTAAAAATTCTTTCACCATTCGAAAGCTACATAATCCACAAGTAACATAGGCTATATTTTATTCCTGTATTCCCACAGGAACGGGAACTGCGCGGGTAAAACCGCGCGGAGGCAGCTGGTTGCTAATAAAGTAAGGAAGGATACAACGACATCACACACAATAAAATGACGATTCTGACATGCAATACACTGTTGATTTTTTGCATATATATAACTGTAGGTATAGGTATTTCATGTTTATCCATTTGCAAATTTCATAATACGTGAAAGATAGAATCTACTTAAGGTGGTCGGTTAGCATTTTGAAATTCTTCTTGGCGGAAAATACGAATTTCAAAAATCGTGACTCATAAAGGCATAAGTTGGTATTGCAATATAATGACCCACGCAACTTACAAATCCCGTTTTTTTTACGTTATCTACTAATGCTTTGCTCCTATTGGTCATAGCGTGGTTTTATATATCTTATAACCTTCCTCAATAAATGGGCTATCTAACAGTGAAATACTTTTCGAAATCGAACCAGTAGTTCCTGAGATAAGCGGGTTCAAACAAACTCATCAGATTTATAATGTCAGTATGCATGTTGCATAAAACGGACCTAAGATTGAAGTCTAGACTAAGGACCTACTTATTAGGCATTATAAAATATGGATAGACTTGTATTTCGAATTATTAATTATTATTATTAACATGAAAGGAAAAATAATATCATTAGTTTTGCCTTATTCTTGGCAAGGTCAGATTAGGTTATAAAAGTATCTTTAAACTTTTTTGATCTTCGTTTCTTCGGTTCTTTTCTGGTCTATGTACTTTAGTTTAGTCTAGTTTATCCGTTTTATAATGTTAGCATATCTTAGTAATATTATAAATGCGAAAATTTGTGAGTATTGTTGTATGTTTGTTAATGTTTCACGCCAAAACTACCGAATTGATTTGGAAAATTTAAGATCTCCTGGTAATGCGGGTGTAACCGCGGGGACCCACTAGTAGAACATAACGTGAAGATATAGGTATATATTATAACTACAGTTAAAGTGATAGATAACTTTAAACACAGTAAGTAACTAAGAATGATATTTTTGACTTGATGACAGATGGAATTCCCGAATAAATGTTTTGAGGTTTTCTGACGTTATCAAGAAACTTGGGGTCATATAGTCTTTAGAAAGTTGGAATCGAAACAATATTTCCCAACGTACGAATGCCTATCAGACGCTTTGATACGCAATAAGACGAATTAAAATCCCAAAATGTTAATTATTACAACAGTTTTTTAGCAACCTTCGCGGTCTGAACTAAGAACATTAAGCTAGACAATAATCATTTTAAAATTATGATTCCGAAAGTTTATAAGCATGTATGGATTTATGTTTGTGATTCTTCTCATGCCAAAAAGGCTGCAGGGATTGTAATGAAATTTGGCATATAGTTTTGTTATGTTCCGAAATAACATTGAGGCTTTACAAATACTTTTTTCCCGGGAAAATAAAAGAGCCACAAGTAATGAATAATATGATTCAGGGAGATTTTTATAACTGATTAAAACTAACAGTAGGTATGTCCTATCGTAACGGACACAGCACACAATTTCACATAAGTTTGGACTGTAGGATTTAAATATTTTTCAAATCGATCAAGTAGTTTCGGAGTAGATTTCGATGTAGATCAGATTGGGCATGTATGAAAAATGTCACAGTATGTTTATTTAGCCAGATAAAAATACAATCTAGAACTTGATTTGAATGACTTAGAACCAGTTTTGAGTAACCCACATATGTAAGTAGGTATATATCAATATTAACATAGTAGGTAATTTGCTTGTTCATTTATCAACTAACCTCGGACCCGTGGTTTCACCCAGTTCCTGTACGAACTATATCCTACTAGTGGCTCCCTGTGGTTTCACCCGCATTCTCAGGGACCTTCAATATCATCAATATGAAGAAAAGTAGCATATGTGTTATTCCAGAATACATTTGAACTTTGGGCCAAGTTTTATCGCGATGCCTTCACCCATTTTGTCTTAAAAACATAATTTTCACAAACTTCCGAATTTATAAAATAAGTAGGAAATAGGATGTTACTCCCTCATAATGTAGCTTTTCATTGATGAAAGAATAATTCAGATTGATGGAGTAATTTCGGAGCCTATCCAATACAAACAAACATAAATAAAAGCTTTATAATATAAGTGGAGATGTGGTAACATGTGGTAGGGATTTTGCAAATAATACAGTGGGTCATAATAAATTTAAATTTTATTACTTTGTCAAGCATTTGCGGTACTATCTCAACTTTGAATGGAGAGGTAAAATATTTTATGATGTTTTGTGTCGAGTAAATCCTATTGTTGAATACTATGTAGGTCTCTTATGCACTGGTTTATGACTTCTATGCACCTTTTGCTTACAACTAGCATGTCATTCATAAATGTCTTTTTACGTTATGTCAAGTTATCTAGCGTCTTTAGACATCCTACTAATATTATTATGCGAAAGTTTGTGAGAATGTCTGTTGTATATTTGTTACTCTTTCACGCTAGAACGGATAAGGGGATCGCGATGAAATTTGGCACAGAATTAGGATATGTTCTGGAATAACGCATCTACACTTATCCTGGGAAAATTGAAGATCTCCCGGGATAGGCGTCATTAGTGTACTATAATACCCAGATGGCCAAGGCCATGGTTTTTTTGGAGTGGATTTTATTTATACCACAAAGATGGCAAACAGGCATACAGTCCCACCAGATGGGAAGCGGTTACCATAGCCAGGTGCTTAGCTTTTGGAAGCTTGCAACACCAGCGTTTCCGACCCTGTAAAAATCTCTTCTCTCCCTTCTTGAACCCCATGCTGTACTCCATAGGGAATACCATGGGAGCTCATTCCACAACTGAGTGTCCGCGGTAGGAATCCACAAAAGATATAACATACATATTGCTTTTAAGTCTAGCTATTAAAAAAACATTATTTTGTTAAAAATGCATGCACGCTTCGTCACTAGACGACAATTGTTTGTTCATACAGTAAGTTGTAAACATTTTTCACATAACAGTGAACTGTAATTGTTCTTTTGAGAATAAATATTCTTTAAACCTATATACAATCCAGAACAAGTAAGGAAGATGTTATCATTACAAGTGACATTAAACGTGGCATTACGCAAACAGATTAAAAAAAAACAACCACCAAAGGTACTTATTCCACATACTCGAAATGTTAAAAGTTCGGAAAGTAAAATTAAAAGTAATAATTATGTAATTCGAGCAGTGCCGCCGAGTTCAGTGTCCCAGCGTGACACCGATCCGATGTTATGTGTTTATGGTTTTATTAACCGCACAGGTTACACGCGCCAAATGAATTCCCGGGAAAATAATTTTTCCTGGGATTAAATGAGTTTTATGCGATTATATGAGAATGTTTAACGCTTTATAGGTCCCTACGGTTTCATCCGCGTTCCCGGGGGAACTTAAATTTTTCCAGGATAAAAAGTAGCCTATTTGTTTAAGTGCCAAATTAAATGGTGATCCCTACAACCGTTCTGGAGTGAAAGAGTAACAAACATACATCCGTAAATTCTCACAAACTTTCGCAATTATAATATAGTATCATGTGTGATTGAGTCACAAAAATTTAAAGGTCATTTAAATAACATTATTTTTTGTTTGGGAATATAATTACTACCAAATATCGATATAAAATTGCTTTCGACATTTAAAATCTTTGCCAGTCTCTTGTCTTTTTATTAGTCTATGGGATTAAAGTTTTAAGAAGTAGGTATGTAAACATCACCTATTATTTGTGGTAACCAAAAAACTTCTCAAGTGCATCTGTCGAAACGTAGATATGTGATGGTATAATAGAAATGATGATTAGGTACTCAATAACAACCAATTGAAAAGATTTGCTTGAAATATAGACATCTACTTATAATATAAATGTTAATGTTTATAAGAATGTTTGTTAATCACGCCAGAACGACTGAAGGAAACGAGAATATATTTGACATAAAATATGTTCTGGAATAACACATGACTACTTTTTATCTCTTTTGACTAACGCGGATGGAACCGCAGGAAGCTACTAGTATAAAATAAATCTGTCCTTTCACACGAAAAGTCGTTATAATATTACGACGATTCTACTGAATTGATTTCAATGTGATTTACAGGTTTGTGATATTTCCTTATAACTTACTAGTTCCCGCTGTTGTATCTACGTTTCCGGGGATCGTTAATTTTCCCGTGACAAAAGCTAGTCTGTAATATTCTAGAACATATTCTAACTCTATGCCAAGTTTCATTCGGATCCCTTGAGCCGTTTTGACGTTATAGAGCAACAAACATCTTTAGGATTCATAATAATATGTAGTAAGATTCAACATTTCAAATAGATAAGAAATACCAATTTAATATTTACAAGCAACTTTATATGTAAAAACATTGAGTTAACCTTTATTTAGGTATTTCGTTGATCACAATATTATTTAGCGATTTAAATGTGCATTGTTTTAATTAATTTTAAATTGACATACTTTTATATGGTCTACAAAATAAAACCAAAGATTTTTTTTATTCGGTAATAAAAACACTACATTTAACATATAACTTTTTGGAGCCTATTAAAAAGTAAAAAAAAAAACTTACCACATCATTGAATACTGTGAGGGTGGAATTCAAGGCAATTACTTCTGTCAACAGCAACAAATGCCCAAGAGCCAGCCACATTGTGGCAACATCCCGGACGAGACAATCCACCACACTGCACCTTTTAACACATTTAAAAACTACAAAAAAAAAATTATCGACACATTTTTTTAATAACGCAATTCGATTTGTTTTTTTATTTTATTTTTGAACGCGACCGAACGCGCGCGGCGTTTGGCGGGAAAATGTACGCGCATGCGCCGTGGTGGTTCGCGTGTGTCATATTGCACAATAAGATTGGCTTACGGGCGACCTTAGGCGGCTTGTCTTCTTGAAAGCTTACTTTACGCCTCGCGGGATACCCTGATTAGGAATGGCAGCTTTGAATTTATATCTTTATCTATCTAGGTAGGTATATAAAAAAAAGTACAGTGACATAAAAAAATTTTAAAGGTTATTTTTATAATTTCAGTGCTTTAGATGGAAAGGGGTTAAATAAAATGACCAAGTGGATTTAAGCAACGGGCGATCCCTTTAACTTTGGTTAGAATCTAAATAGTATTTAGTTTAATAAAAATATAATTAATAAATATCCTTCCACAAATGGCCAATCTAATTCCAAACTTTTTCACTTTGTATTGTGTTCAATACAGTAATACTACAGGACCGATCTGAATAATCCTTTTACCAATGTAAAGCTACATTATCGAATTTATAACATAGGCTTTATTTTATATCTACTCTTATTCCTACATACTAAAACGGATGAACGGAGACTACGCGGCTGAAACCGCAGAGTAGTTAGTTAGTATTTTCATATTTTATGTTAGCACCTTTATAATTCTTTATTTCTACTTTGTTTTATTCTTATGTCGTGTGGTTATCAAATAAATATATTTTTATCTATATCTAATATCTTTATAGGTATCGTCCTCCTATGTAAAAATGTCTTGGTCTACAGATGGATTTAACTGCCTGCCGTAATTCCTAATTTACCATCTAAATTAGTATTCTTTCGGTGTGAACATATTTATTTTACGATTTTTGCGTAACATCTCAAAAATTCAGATTTTAAAAGTAACATTGACCATTTGGTAACAATAGACCAGTAAATTATAAGCCGCGGGTAGATATTAAAATAATTTGGTCAAGTCGCAGGTTATTATTGCGGGTTAATTGCATTAAAAGTTAGAGAGCGTAGAGAAGTTATAAGTTTTTGAATAATTTTGGTATCAGACGTCTATGAATTTAATGGCAGTACTAAGTATGTTGTGAAAATGTGGCTCTAAACTCTAAAGTACCTAACATTCTCTGAATGGTTAGTCAAGAAACTATTTTTATGACACATAATATCCAACTGTGTTGTTGTGTTGATGTATAAAATATCAATGTTACCTGATAATCTACGATTAAATACTATTGAGTTTGGAATATATCTTTGTTCTCTGACATCACTCATCATCAGCTCATGTTCGTCTCTACCGAGGAGCTCGAGCCTCCCCTAACATCGAGGGGGATTTTAGGCCATAGTACACCATGCGGGCCTAGTGCGGATTGCCGGACTTCACATGCCTTTAATTGTGACATCTCGGGCATGCAGGTTTCCTTACGATGTTTTCCTTTACTGAAAGCCAGACATCACTATTGTCGTCAAGCCGGACAGCCGGACACTGGCCGGACATACGAGCAAATGACGAAACCACTCAACAAGTTTTGAGGTTTTTAGCAACATGCCTATGATAATCATTTCCGTCTGTATAAAACGTGGTTACCCAACATATGTATGTATTTGATAGATAAAATAGAAATTTGTTAATCGAACATTCGCTGATAAATGACTTGTTAACTACTTGTTATAACTTTAACTTAACACTACCTGCTATGTGTGTGTTATTTATTTACATATCTATCTACCTACACAGTGAGCGGAGTTTAGTTTGTGTTTTTCATAAGTAAATGGCTTTGTTGTTAGCGACCCTGACTTTTAAGCCGCTGGTCGTAGTTTGGAATCCCATCCAGGATAATCTTTAGAGTGCATGTCAAAATAATCTAAATATTATTTTATGAAAAAAGGCATTTACGAACTCGTCATTGTTATGCTCGGTTCGGAAAGTTACTTTTGCTGTGAAGAACATGTTTATTTGTTTTGTGTCGGAGGGTAATGTTTATAAAATTTATATTATGTATGTAACCATTAGAAGGTACAGGCACTATTTAAATAATACATTTGGGATGGCATTTTAGTAGATACTTATGATGAATATTTGATTGTGTTCTAATAAATCTTGGGAATGCGGACAAACCCACGAAGCGGAATCGACTTGAAGTTAAATTTCAGTCAACATTCTTTTAAACATGACGTTACGTATAAAAACAACGTTATTTAAAACCGACTAGTGACGTCACAAAACCGGTAATCTAGATTTCCGTAAAAGTGATTGCCGAAGTGAATGGCAAAAGGGCAAGGATCCAACGACAAATTAAAAAATATTTTTTTGTAAGGTAAACCCATAAACAGAGTAAAGTTGTAGGTATCATCTATAGACACTTTTGACAGCCAGTTGGCAGACCAGAACTTGTGATATGGTAACCAGATAGCTGATATACTACAAAAGATTAAATTTTTTATTTACTTGGTAGTTTCCATAGAATTTCTCCAGAACCAAACATGATACAAAAAATTCATAACCATAGGTACCTAAAAACTAGACACTTGAAGTTACAATTTGGTTTTTTATTTTTTGCTGTACAATTATTTTCCTCGGAGTTACAGCTCGTTGAAAATCGCCCAAAATTTTCGAATTTTATTTATATCCCTAACTTTTTGTGTCTAGTGTACATATACTACTTTTAATTAAAAAACTTATATAGATAATTACATCCAGACATAGAACAAATAGAGATATTTATGCATAGGTACATGAATGGGTCCTGAATGGGATTCGAAATCTCCCTCTTCCCTCTTGAAAGTCAGGGTCACTAACCACAAAGCCAACCGACCTGTCAATGCATAGATGTTTGTTACTCTTTCCGCAAACCTACACGGACTAAAACTACGGAACCTACGGACTTAAATAAAAAATTATATTTTGGAATATAGATAGTTTATTTTGGAACACAGATAGGATTAACACATATGATGTTTATCCCGGGAAAGTTGAAGAGATGGGGGCGCTACTAGTTAAAATATATAAGAGTAGCTGCCTCCGCGCGGTTTGACCCGCGTAGTTCCCGTTCCCGTGGGAATACAAGGATAAAAAATAGCCTATGTTACTCGTGGATAATGTAGCTTTCGAATGGTGAAAGAGTTTTTAAAAACGGTCCAGTGGTTTTTGAGCCTATCATTACAACCAAACAAGCAAAGTTTTCCTCTTTATTATATTAGTGTAGATGTATTTAGTACCCAGAAATGCCTTGTAGTTAAAATTTAAGGAAATACTTTCCTCACTGATTGTAATAACATAATTTATTTACACGGAAAGATGTAATGACATTGAAATTCTTAATATGGCGTTCCATCCATTGACGTCATGTCCTTTACTATAAATTTACATGAGGAAGATGAAAATAAGAAGGTGAAATAAGAATGACGAAACTTCAGAATTAAAAATAAATATAATTTGTGAATAAGGAAGATCATTATACTCATAAAATTATGTTCATTTAATTTTAAATGCAAAAGTTTGTTAGAATGTATGGATATATGTTTGTTACTCTTTTACGCCAGAAGAGCTGAAGGGATCGCGATGAAATATGGCACAGAGTTAGCACACGTTCTGAATAATAAGTAAACTATAATATCCTGGGACATTTTTCACACACGGCCAATCTGATTCCAAACTAAGCAGGGCTTGTGATATGGTAATCAGATAGCTGATGCAGGCCAAACAGACATATTCATGCATACAAATGTTTGTCCTGGGTGGGATTCGAACCCACGACCCGCGGCTGGAGAGTCAGGGTCACTAACCACAAAGCCAACCGGGCTGTCAAACACTACTTGTTATCCCGGGGAAATTGAAGAAACCCCGGAAGAAACCGCGGGATGCCGCTAGTAGGATATAAACTTATGAACGTAATTAACCTTTAGCAGTATCTCCATAAGGAAGCCATTTTCATCTCAATTTTCTTAAAAAATACCAAACTGGTTGTGTATAGCATGCAACATCCAATTATTTTAATGTATGTATGTACTAGTGGCTCCCCGCGGTTTCACCCGCGTTCCCAAAGGATCTTAAATTTTCTAAGGATAAAATTAAGCCTATGTGTTAGTACAGGTTATAAACTATCTGTGTTCCAAATTTCAGTCAAATCCGTTCAGTAGTTTTTGCGTGAAAGAGAAACATCAATCCATACATTCATACTCACAAGCTTTCGTATATATAAACTAGTGGACCAGGCAGACTTCGTTCTGCCCACCAGCGCCACCTACCGGGTCCAAGTATATGTAAGCTATCCTATCTCTCAAGTTGGATCGAACTGCACATGGTGTGCGAATTTTATTATAATCGGTTAAGTGGTTTAGGAGTCCATTGAGGACAAACATTGTGACACGAGATTTATATATATTAAGATTTGTAGGATGTACCAACAATATTATAAGTAAAAAAAGTAGGTACCTACATATAACCAGATTGAGTTTCCGGTTTGTTCGGTTACCGAAGTATCGAGTTCCTTTCCAAAAAGTAAACCGAATTTTTTAATTTCCGTTTTATCTGTAGGTACCATATTATACCTACATGTAGAAAGTACCTTACTCATGTTTGGCTCTTGATACTTAATTATTGTGTTACTGCCTCCGCGCGGTTCCATCCACCTAGCTCCCGTTCTCGTGGGAATATAGGGATGAAATATAGCCTATTTTACTCCCTGATAATGTAGCTTTCCAATAGTGAAAGAATTTTTGAAATCGGCACAGCAGTTTTTGAGTTTATTGATACGCACATCAAAAATATTTTTTTTACACTTTATAGTAATAGTGAAGATTAATGTACCTATTTATTTTACAAAACACAAACTTATTATTTGATTCATCATCATTAGATATCATTATTTTGAAATCAATTTGCCCTTATCTGAAAAATGTCTCAGGATATATTTAATAATGTACCTAGTACCTACCTATTTTTTAACCTAATTGGGTGGCGTAATTGTTCATATGATCCTAAAATAACCTTATTTACTCGATAATGATAATGGATACTATGTTGAAAAATGACCTTTTAGCCTACTACTAAGATTACCTACTTCTAGATCAGATTCTACCTTGACGGTTTCGGTCGCATAACTTTGTGCCGTGGAATTTGACATTCGACAATTTACGACATTACCATAGTCCTAATTACAATGAGAATAGAATACATTATCGATCTTCAAGTTAAAGTGTTACCAGACTAAACGACGCCAAAACAAGCTTTCGATCGCTTCGTTGTACGAGTATTATATAATTTATGCAAAACAAACTTGTAGGTAATATTATGGTTAAGACTTGAAATAACACTAAGCTTTGGTGCGTAAATACGAGAAGTCGTTGGTTCAGTGCTTAAAAGCTGCTTATGTTTGATTCTCATCTAGAACAAAAAGATCTCTCTCATCCAATCGTTTCTCACTTTCCAAGTCTTTATATTGACAAGCTTAAGAGAGCTTTTGACAAGCTTAAGAAAGCTTTTGAGAGTTATGCTTCCACCACGCGGTTTTACCCGATTAATTCCCGTTCCTGTAAGAATAAGTACGGGGATAAAATAAAGCCTTTTATAAAGAACTAGCTGCCTCCCCGCGGTTTTACCCGCGTAGTTCCCGTTCCCGTGGGAATACAGGGATAAAATATAGCCTATGTTACTCGGGGATAATGTAGCTTTCCAAAGGTGAAAGAATTTTTGAAATCGGTCCAGTAGTTTCGGAGCCTATTCATTACAAACAAACAAACAAACAAACAAACAAACAAATCTTTCCTCTTTATAATATTAGTAGGTATAGATTATTAAAATCGGTTATGTAGTTTAGGCGTGAAAACGTTATATATAAACGCATTTGTGATAGTTTTAAAGCTTTCTGGTTACACATGTAGATAGGTACATTTACTAATTAATTAAAGATCGTAAGTAGAGAAATTTCTCGGGATATTTATGATGCTTGTAATATATCTATGCAACGGCTTACCGTCGTCATAGTTTCGTTTGTGGCCTCAATACAAGTCAAACAACATTTAATACGATATTGAGGCCTACTATAAAAAAGTTTACATAATCTAAGAGTACTAAGCTGTATTTTATAACTAGTTGACCGCGCAACTTCGTTAGCGTCACTTGCCTGTTTTTGCAACATTTTCGATTGATGCTCAGCTCCTATTCGCCGTAGCGTGACGATACATAATCCATAGCCTTCCTCGATAAATGGGCTATCTAACACTGAAATAATTTTTCACATCGGACCAGCAGTTCTTGAGATTAGCGCGGTCAAACAAACAATCTCTTGAGCTTTATATAGAAGTGTAGATACGTAAACCTGCTTCAAGATTAATATTCGACTTGTTTTTAGGTCTCTAAATTATAATACTTTACACAATAAATTTAATTTGATTGCGTATATTTAAATCTTATATCTGTTTTAGAAGTAAATATTCATTATAGCCAATTTCACTAGTGATGTGCAATATTTTAATATCGATTTTAATTTGATGGATTTAAATCGGAATCAAGGTCGACATAAATTATTATTTAGACATATTTTACAGTTCTAAAATTAAGTTATGTAATAGATGGCCAACATAAACTGGTTATATGCTTATAGAAAATAATTCGATGACTATAATATAAATAATAAATATTTCACATGTTTGTGGGCAAACAATGTTTTTTAAACCAGATAATGTATTATTACAGACCGGTTAGCTTTGTTGTTAGTGACCCTGACTTTCAAGTCATCAGGATTCGAATCCCACCTAGGACAAACATTTACATGCATGAATGTCTGTTTTTTCTGTCTCTAAGTCTGGATGTAAATGTAAGCGACTGGAGCGATTTAAATAAAATTTTATATGGAATTAGCTGATGATGATGATGATGCTAATGATGATGATCGGTCCGACCGATTTCGGCCATAGCGGCCACTTTGACTCGTAGTCAGTCTGGCGCCGATGCACCCGAAGATGGCTTATGTAGCCTATCTTCTTCTAGCTGACACCCTCAATTAACACATAGGCTACCTTTTATCCTGGGAAAATTGAAGTTCCCCCGTGGAATCGAGCAGAAGCCAGTTGTCTATATTGATCAGATCACTAGTAAACATTGTCGCTTGTAATTAATACATGTGACATAAGTGTTCCATCGGTCGTTTCGCAATATATTGCGCCATTAGAAAGCCACTGCCAAAGCTGGACACGTAGGTTCCTGATGGCATACCTTAAAAGACCTAAAGATTTTACACAGGGCCGTATTCACTTGTGTACCTATATTATATTTTATTAAACTTATTTCTAATAGCCGGTATTAGATTATTAAAACACAAGTGGCTCCCCGCGGTTTCACCCGTTTTCTCGGGGGATCTACAATTTTCGCGTGATAAAAAGTAGCCTATGTGTTAATCCAGGTTATAAACTATATATGTTTGAAATTTCATCCAAATCCGTTCAGTACTTGAAAAAAAAATCTACATAAAGAGTAACAGACATCCATCCATCCATCCATACATCTATACTCACAAACTTTCGCATTTATTAGGAGGATATAATACCTATACCTAATAAAGATATGAATTGCTTGGTCGGTACATCTCAGATAAAGGTTGACTTCAAAACTAGTTGTAACTTAAGGAATTTCGACCATAATAAGTACCTACCATATTAGGGCCTAAACTAAATAGCTTTGGACTTTGAAGTTTTATGTCAAGTTATTGAAATAGTTTTTTTTATATTTGTTTATACGTGTGGTCGTTAAAAGTCTGCGTTCGGGTCAAAGACATCAAGTTTTTGTAACAATGCATAAGATTAGGAAAATTAGTAGAACGTAAGTACGTCATTAGAAATTCTATTTGAACACTAAAATATTGTTTTATTATTCTTTTTACGGTCTCCGTGACATATATGAATATAATGAGAAGAATTATGTTATTTCTAATTTGAGTAATGTTGAAATAACTAGGCCTAATGTTTGAATTGAACGGCATATCAAAAGGTAAATCCAAAATAATACCTCGAGGCAGTCATAATGAGCGAAAAACCTTTTTTTTGTAGAAACTTAACATTACATTTCTTTCCTAAAAATAAAAGTAAATTTTAAAGTTCAGAAAACTGTGTTGGGATAATTATTCTAGTTATAGGTCGTCGTAGTCTTAGTCTTCAGCCTAATCCGTCCACTGCTCGACATAGGCTTCCCCTAATGCGCGCCACTTATCCTGGCCCTCCGCTCTTCTATAGGTTTAAATGGTACCCCACGAGTCAGCAGAGTGTGTGTTTGTAGAATATCACACCTCTACATTCAAAAATATTTTCTATACATTATTTATAATATCAGATAATAATTAAAGGGTCTTTAGACCTAAGTGCAGCCTTGCTTTATCGGTTAACATTCGCGCCACAGCCTTGCATGTGAAGAATACACGCATTAATTCTGTTCAAAAATCGTGTGACATATCTAGGTTATTACGTGGTTTGGAAGCAAATTTAACCGGCCTTTAATTTCGTTTGTTTGTATTTGTTACATTTCATGTTATAATTAATATTTCATAAAATATTTTTTTTTTGTATAGCTATTTACAAACCAGTGAGATTGCTATTTACGATGAATAGGCGTTTATGGCGCGAGGAAATATATTTTGATAACCTTTTCGTGTGTTGCTGTTGCCTGATTTTAGTGAGATACATCTTCATTATAGCTTTGATTCATACTTACATGAGATCAAATAGTTGAAAGTTAATAAGTGTAATATGTATGGGCTAAAAGAGTAATAACATTTATTTCACAACTTTCGCATAGTTATCTACTTAATAAGTGAACTCGGCAAACGTTAAAATCATCAGATTTTAAGTTGTGTCTGTAAACACGATTACAGATATTTGTTTTTGAACCCATTCAATTATGCCGCATGTGCACTGTAGCAACAAAAAATTATTTTCATTGATTTGGAATTAATATTGATTGGTTTAACACATAGAATTTTCGTTGAATGTTAAGTTAGGTTATAATAATTGTAACATACCTTCTAATAAGCAATCGAAAGTATGTAGGTATATTAATTGAGTAGATTAATATTATTTTTGTAAGTGCAACACTGGCTAAGCAAGCTGTCGTCATAAATGTCACTTTACTGCCATATCTGTCAAATACTGTTAGTCACAGCGTTGCCAGAAGGTTACTTTAGTAACCTCACAGGTGATTTTTGACTTCGTTAGGTTACTTGGAGGTTACACCACAGAAAAGGTTACAAAAGGTTACTTTTAGGTGATTCAATGTTTGTCGTCAATATATTTGTGTAACGTCTACAATGGCACCAAATTGAGAGACACGCCTAAAAAAAAAAAACGACGTCAATAATTTAGAGACGTAAACAAGAGACGAAATTGAGACAAGCCTAAAAAAAAAAAAAAAAAAACGACGTCAATATTTTTCCTATACAAAAGGTTACTAAAGGTTACTTTTGTGGACAGTTCAGGTCACTTTTGAAATACCTCGCTGGCAACACTGGTTAGTCAGTTAATCAGTCAGTCAATCAATTGGTCGGTATAAATTTTCTAATTGTAATCGTGAAATATTTTCATATTTTTCATAAAGAAAACATGGCTTATTTAACTCAGGCCGATTACGTGAAATATATATGTTCTTGTGGACAGCTAAAACCTATTACAAGTTTGTATTTCTGCCGACATTGCTTGAAAATACGATGTGGATTTTGCATTTGTCATGAGGTACCTACATTTATGAATTTCTTCTTTACTTAAGCAGTATTTAAGTAATTTTTAAGTGAGAAATGTTACGGTAATCAAATATAAAAGTACAATGACTCATTACATATATGGTGGTATAGAAATTATGCTATAAATTGCTACTAAACTCTGAAATTAATTCTGTTTTGACACACCTTTGCTGTTCATTGTGTTCTAATGTTTTATATTTCATCCACGGACAATATTAAACGATTGCATAAACTGCATGTTAAAATAGCCTTTGATGTTTTGTTATTCCTCTATTGTGTATGAGCACTCCTTATTTATGTTTGAGATGAAAGAAAAGTCTGAGACATAAATTACCATATGTATTCGTCATCAGCTTATATATGCCCTTTGGAGGACCACAAGCTTAAAGCTTCATCTAACAACTAGTGGTTTTAGGCCGTAGTCCACTTGATGGGTCTAGTAGTGAGGACTTCACATGGCTTTTCCTCCACTGAAAGACAGTGGTGTAAATCCAAACATAAGTTAAACTCACAGGTACAAGGTAGAGATTTGAATTATTCAACCACTCACCACAGCTTCACCATATTTATTAACAATTACAATCTTAATATCACCAGGTAGACTCCCACTACTGTGCGAACTGTCTCGAAAACATGCCTTCATCAGAAGCTCGTCTGAAGAAGAATCGGTGTAGCAGCTGTTTTGACTGCCCAAGCTGTTTCCACACTCTCTCCACTCGTGCCACTCTCGCTCAGCCTCGGCAAACTGCTCAGGATGGAGGTGGTGATGTCAAAGTGGAGAATAAACAACCGAAAAAGATGTATTATCTGTCCTGCTTTAATTGTAGATGGACTTCTAGGGATGTTGGGATTCCTGATCAGCCTGTTGGTAAGTACTGTTTGAATAGATGTTCAAATATTTAAAGGGATAAGGATTTTCTGTATTATGTAAATAATATTGTATTGTCATCAATTTTTTGGATATTATTGAGGATGTTTTACATACTTTGTATAAAGTTATAGATGTACAATGGCTTTTTATCAGAAAAGCCGTGGCTTGACCTATCTCTGGTTAAAGCCCTGATGATAGAGAATAGACCTCCTAAGATAATTGTCCTTATAATAGGAGATATCCTATATTAAGTCATAATTTTGTCAAGAGACAAATATACTATATATACAAATATACTTTATATTTGTCTCTTGACAAAATTATATTATGATTAGAAAAGGTCTATGTATATACATGACAATCAAACTTTTAAACATTCCTATATGTTTTTATCACAAGAACTTTTCATATTCTAGCGTCAGGCGGCTGGCCAGAGAGAACAAACCCCTATGCAAACCGTGTTAATCAATTGTTGGATTACTACAAAGCAATCGCTCTGCAGGAAAAACAGGAGAAAATAGAGAAAAAATACTCTATTAGAGGAAAATATATCACTCTTACTGTGAGTATTTTGATGTTAAATAAAATGTAACTCGGGATCAGCATCCTGAACACTAAGTCTTGATTAATATGTTCCAGGATAAAACGGGGCTAACCGGGGCTATGGCGCGCAACATAGCCGGCTTGCCCTCCTCAGACGGTGGCTCATCCTCAGCTATAGCCAACTTTGTAGCCAGTCAGCCTACGGAGGATGTTGATGATTTACCAGAAGACATATATACTAAGGAGGTCAATTTGAAACTTAGTGAGTTTTTTTTTTTTTTTTTTTTTTTTTCCTGTTTTTATCATGCGATCAGTCTGTAGACTATAAGCAGATGTGTTGGAATTTGGTTTGTCGGGTAGGGCGCTACTCCCATTGGAGTCAACCCTTTCTTTTTAAGTATCAGTCTGCCTGATTCGTTTGGTCAAAAATATCTCGCCGCTTCTTCAAACGGCGAATGGTTTCAGGAATTGTAAGCTGCTCCGCAAGCTCATTCGGGTGCTTAAGCAGTCGGGTTTTGTACTTATCACCATGCGCACTTATTTCTTCCTTGACCATCGGAATATTTAGTATTTCATGGATCTCTGAAGTCTTAATAAACCAAGGTGCGTTTGATACTTGCTTTAAGATGTAATTTTGTACTCTTTGCACTATGAGTATGTTGGAAGCACAGGCTGATCCCCAAAGTTGGATGCCATATGTCCAGATTGGCTTAAGTATGCACTTGTATATAAGGAGCTTGTTGTCCGTTGCTAGTTTTGAGTTTCTTCCCAGCAGCCAATGGAGGCCCCTACACTTTAGGTTTATTTCGTCTCTTTTGGTTTGGATGTGTTTCTTCCATGTGAGCCTGCGGTCTAGATGCATGCCCAGGTACTTAACGGACTCGTGGTGTGGTAGCTGAACACCGTTTAGGGTGACCGAGTGGCAATCATTTTTGCGAAGAGTAAATGTGATGTGAACAGATTTAGCTACGCTGGCTGCAATTCTCCACTTGGCTAGCCATTCTTCTGTTTCATTTAGACTATTCTGTAATATGCGAGACGCTTGTGTTGGGCATTTGTGCGAAGCAAGTAGGGCAGTGTCGTCTGCAAAGGTGGCAACTGTGACCCGAGGGTTTTGTGGGAGGTCGGAAGTGAATAAAGTGTACAGTACTGGACCAAGAACTGAACCCTGTGGTACTCCAGCATTAATTTCATAGAATCCTGAGGTAGTTTGATTTTCTCTTACTTGAAATATTCTATTCGTAATGTAGGACTTCAGTACGCCATAAAAAGTGTGTGGCAATAAGGTTTTAATTTTAAACAGCAAACCCTTGTGCCAGACTCTATCAAAGGCTTGTTGTATGTCGAGAAAGGCAGCTGAGCAGTACTCTTTTTTCTCAAAGGTCTTTCTTATCGTCCTGCACACTCTGTGAACTTGCTCGATTGTGGCATGTTCTTTACGAAAACCAAATTGGTGACTAGGAACAATAGACTTTTCATTGAGGACAAGTAACATTCTTTGCAATAGGCACTTTTCATAAAACTTAGTGAGTGTTGCATTTATTTGTATATAAATGATAGTTGAATTTGAAAATATAAGTAAAGGAGCAAATAAAACAAACACATGCAGTTTTTAAATACAATAGAATTTATTAAAAATATAGGTGTTCAGTTTTATTTAGATATTTTTAACATTTTATTGGGAGGCACGGGGGGTCATGGGTTCGCTCTCGACATTGCACTATGCCGAGTTGCGGGCCGAATCCACTCTGCCGGGGACCGAGCTAGAGACCATTTGGTCTCCCAGCGGCAATGAGCAGGGGAGGTTCTTCCTACCCCCATGGGGACGGGCCGCTGAACTGTGGGGGAAACCGCTGCAGTGGGGTTGCGGTTGACAGCCTCGCAGCTCCACTGTAGCGGCAAAGCAGGATTAAGGATTAATCCTTCACTGTAAACTAATCTTGATCTCCCCAGTAACGAGTATGCCCCAACGCCTGGCTTCGCCCGCCTGGCAGCCAGCCCTCACGGCCCGGCTGCACCCGCTAGCCCGCCCGCTCGCCGTGAAGCGCAGCCAGCGGTGCCGCGCCTGCGACCACAACCTCACCAAGCCCGAGTACAACCCTGGCTCCATCAAGTTCAAGATCGAGCTGCTCGCCTTGTATGTATACACTAGCCGAGTCCCGCAGCTTCCCCACTACACGGCTTGGGTGCACCCGCTATTAACTAACTTTGAAAATCAACGGTTTTAGTACCCTCATTGCACTTCCTTAGGCAGTGAATTTTCAAAATTGCTTTTTTAGTGCTCTCCCCTACATTATAAGGGGAGCGGGAGAGAGTTGACGTCGTCCTCTCTCACCCGCTCCGCCGCCTCCTTCTGCGACATGACTTGGCCGCAGAAGGTTGCGGCCGCCTCCCAGGCCTCCTCGCTGCCCACCATTGCCTTGATAAAGGCTGGCAGCGAGAGGTCTGCCCACCATTGCCTTGATAAAGGCTGGCAGCGAGAGGTCTGCCCACCATTGCCTTGATAAAGGCTGGCAGCGAGAGGTCTGCCCACCATTGCCTTGATAAAGGCTGGCAGCGAGAGGTCTGCCCACCATTGCCTTGATAAAGGCTGGCAGCGAGAGGTCTGCCCACCATTGCCTTGATAAAGGCTGGCAGCGAGAGGTCTGCCCACCATTGCCTTGATAAAGGCTGGCAGCGAGAGGTCTGCCCACCATTGCCTTGATAAAGGCTGGCAGCGAGAGGTCTGCCCACCATTGCCTTGATAAAGGCTGGCAGCGAGAGGTCTGCCCACCATTGCCTTGATAAAGGCTGGCAGCGAGAGGTCTGCCCACCATTGCCTTGATAAAGGCTGGCAGCGAGAGGTCTGCCCACCATTGCCTTGATAAAGGCTGGCAGCGAGAGGTCTGCCCACCATTGCCTTGATAAAGGCTGGCAGCGAGAGGTCTGCCCACCATTGCCTTGATAAAGGCTGGCAGCGAGAGGTCTGCGCCGACCGTCGCGGACAAGGCGGCGCGAGGAGTCGCCCAAGCAGGACACTCCTCGTGCGTATGTTCCGCCGTTTCCTCGCGTCATCATCTGTGTCAAGTGGAAGGAGAGAGCCCCGTGAACATCCATCCATCCTATCCTACCTTAATCATAAATAATATTAAGATTTAGAACTCTAAAATGCCAAACCTATCCATTAGTTACCACGTGCCAGAAGTGAAGATAATATCCCACGAGCCGGTGAAGCCTGGCGCCAAGACGGCCCTGTTCCTCAAGCTGACCAACCCCACGGGACACGAGATGCGCGTGCGCATGCTGCAGAAGGACGAGGTACCCGCCGACCGGACCGAAGATATTGAATCGCTGGATAAGTCGTTGGACAAGTCGCTCAATTTGGATAAGGTGAGTTTTTGTTTATATATATTTTGTTAGGATACTTATTAAGTAATTGTTTTTACAAATCAGCAGGTTTATTTTGCTTTATTTATTATATTTTTAAACTGTTTTTGTCAGTGAATAATTTAATTCAATTTGGTGTGGAGTTATCTGACACCCTGGATTAACACGTAGGCTACTTATTTCGGGAAAATTTAAGGTCCTGGGACCGCGGGTGAAACCGCGGGTTTTTAGCACCTCCATTATGCCTCCTTAGGGAGTGAATTTTCAAAAAACCTTTTTTAGTGCTCTCCCCTACGTTGTAAATATCCTGGGACTAAATAAATATCCTGGAACATTTTTCACACACGGCCAATCTGATTCCAAAGTAAGCTTCAAAGTGAGCTTGTGTTATGGTAACCAGATAGCTGATATACTACATATAATACTTTATGTATGTAACATATTATAGATATTTACATCCAAACACAGAACAAACAGACATATTCATGCATACAAATGTTATAATAGGAATCCCTTTGCAACTTTCCCACTAGTTATAAATATACTATTCAACTACAATGTTTTATTCTAGGAAACATGGTACAAGTCCATCGAGCGTCCCCCGCAGTATACAGTGCGGTCTATAGTCCACACGCCCGCTGCGGCACTTACCTTGCCGCAGCGGGACGACGCGGCCGAATATGATGACGACACGCAACATGACACTAATGAGTAAGTACCGTCTTAATACTCAATAATCCTATGAAAAATGTTTTTCATTCCAAAATAGGTTGTCACAAGCATTTCACAAGGTTGGTTTTACTGAGAAAAACCGGCAATAACCTCACTAATAACTCTTTTCAAAATAAAGTTAAATTTATTTACAATTCAAGGAATTAGTCTCACTGACAATATTTGTGTTGGGGAATGATAATGAAATGAAAATGTTTTTTATTCCAAAATAGGTCTTCACTAGCACTTAAGAATAGCTTTGCTGAGAAGAACCGGTAATAACCTCCCTAATAACTCTTTTCAAAAGAAAGTGAGATTTATTTACAATTCAAGGAATTAGTCTCACTGACAATGTTTGTGTCTTGGGAAATGCTAATGGAATGAATGAAAATGTATTTTATTCAAATAGGCCTTTACAAGCACTTATGAATAGTCAGACTCTAACGCTCAGTTAGAAACGTTGGTTTTGGTGAGAAGAACCACCAAAACCAACGCAGGTCGTGGGTTCATACGGGAAACATTTGTATGAATATGTCTGTCTGTTCTGCGTCTGGAGTAATGTATGATTAAACCCATTTGGAATAGAAGAGATCAAATATAGTATCTTTGTTTTTATTTTCTTCATAGTTTGTGTATTACTATATTTTAACACTTATAATACTTAACAATTTACTAATTGTATACTAAACCCTCAAAATATCTTTCAGCATGATACTCTGGCGTAAATCAAACAAGTTGGGGCTGAGACTCGAAGTGGAGACCGATGCGGATGCACCGGATGGCTCGAAGGCTTTAGCTGCTATGTCTATAGAGTATTCCTACAGGAACACTGTCCCACCCTCCGCAACCGCTACTCATCAAAGGGATCACATACTCTATACCACTGTACTGCTGGATTTAGGTAATGTTCACGCTTAAATACTATACTAGTGGCTCCCCACGGCTTCACCCGCGTTTCCGGGATAAAAGTATTCTATGTCCGTCTCCTGGTTCTGAACGACATCCCTACCAATTTTCAGCCAAATCGGTTTAGCTGTTTTTGAGTTATAGTGTAACTAACAAGACTTTCTTTTATATATATATGGTTACTGTCTGGGAAAATCTGGTTTCCGGGATAAATTATGTCCCCCATAGTGGGTATTAAAGTCGATAGAATTGGTGGTATACGGTTTAAAATTGGTATACCAATATTCATAAAATCATTGGTTTAAGTTTTATAACAATTGTACTAACTTGTGGGTTTTGTCAAAAATGTCATAAATTAAATTTTGTGAATTACTATTCAAATGTTCTTAAAATCATTGGTATAAAATTTTTTTGACAATAATGGCACTGAAGGTTTTGTCAAAAATGACATTAAACCAATGATTTTGTGGTTTTAGTATGGATGTAAATTTTTGTTCTTGATAACTACTAAACCAAGAAGATATTATAATCTAACAATGAATTTATATATACATCATTGCATTAAAATTCAGATAAAGTTTTATTGTGTCTCAGTTAACAAAAACTTCAGTCAAAATATGACAAAAAGCTACTTAATTTTTATGTAGATATTTGGAATGTAAGAAAAATTGTTATTTATTATCAAAACTTAGCGTGCTTAAAAAATATAGCTAATAAAAAAGCATTTAAAATAGTAATCGAATATAGGCTTATTAAAAGCAGCTCATAACATGGTTATGTTAAATGGATGCTGATAAGCAATAATGTGTCAACCCACAAAAAGTCGAAAACAAAGGTTTTGATATATTTTTATAATGCATCACGTATTTAACATTCTACAAAAGTGTTTCAAATCATCTAAAATATAAAAGTACATAAAAAATGGATTTGAATCATACAAAAAGTCATAAATCACATTGAAATTATTATCTTTAAAAGACATTTTCTCAAAATCAAGTTTATGAGGGTTGACACATTATTGCTTATCAGCATCCAAATATAGCATAAGTCATGAAATTCCACTATTTAACTCGAGATAATGGCTTTAATTGGCTTATTTTAAGCCACGAGTGTATGGAATATGATATTTAAGTTATTTATTACTAAATAAAGTTTTATATTTTAATGTTAAGGATTAATGTAGTATAAGCTTTTTAAGCGTTCACGTGAGTTATATGATTCAGTTGTATTGTATGTAAAAATGCTTTTTTTGCACATTTTATATGAATGCTAAATATAAATCGCAGGTATTGTTCAACAGTTGAATAAATTATATTTTTCACTAAGATCGCCTTTCATAAAATTGTACCTATTACCTACTTGATTATTTCGACTTTATCTATTTTGAAATATAAATTTGGATGTTTGCGACTCAATGGCGTAAAAACAAACCTACGGATTTTGATGAAATATACCAAATAAGTTTGTTCAAATATAGCATATATTATATCTTGAAAAATATATTGATATAGAAAAAAAAACTCGCATAACTGCAGGACGGGAAGCAATAAAGGGACGACGGGAAAATAAGAAATGAGTATATAAGAGGTAGTTTAAAAGTAGCGCCAGTAACTGAGAAAGTGAGGAGCCATAGGTTGTCATGGTATGGACATATAATGCGGAGGGATGAAAATCATGTTACGAGGAAAGTTATGAATGTGCAGGTGGATGGTCGTAAAAGTAGAGGAAGACCGAAGAAAGTATGGATGGATTGTGTGAAAGGCGATATGTGTAAGAGGGGAGTGATGACTGAAATGACGGCTGACAGAGAGGAATGGAAGAAAAACACATGTTGTGCCGACCCTGTTTAGGCGGGATAAGGGCAGGAAGAAGAAGAAGAACTGCAGGACGGGAAGCATAAACAAACACAAATCACTGTATCTTTATAATATTTGTGTACAAATGAAGACATGTCAAAAACCTGAAAAATAATAGAAATGAAACACCATTTCGGAAGTATAAGTTATAATAAAAGTTCATAATAATATAGTTAAATTACAGCATAATTTTTTCAGTAGGTTATTAACTAGCACAGTGTTGGAAATACATTTTTCACGATGTGAGCATTAATATTTTTTTAATAATATAATTTATTATTGTTTAAATACAAATAGCCTTACACCAATATTTTCAATTTTGTATTATATATGATGTTACATTATATATCGACTATACACCAATTCTTCCCCTTAATTGATGTATATTCCATACTTACGCTTTTCTCATTAACAAATTTTGTTATTCTCAATTTTGTCGCTAGTATTTTTTTTTGTGCGCGTTGCATATTAAAAATTTTCTTTGGTCGAAGCATCAAAACGTGCGATGATAGTCTTAAAACTAATTTTGTGTAAATTTCCCCGATTTACACAATTTTACATGAAACACCTAACAAGATTAGAGAACTTAGAAGTGATAGAACCTTAGCCTCGATTCACAACTCTCTCTCAGAAATTAAAATAAAGTAACAGACGTTGGGCTTAAAAATTAAAGCTAAACTTTTAAAGTCTTATAGTAGAAAGCGGCGTCGAAGCTACCGTACTCATTTATTCAAAATACCCATCGTTAATTCATTATTAGTGATCACTCCAAAGCTAGGAGCTGGTCCCCATAACTAAACTGTTAGTACTACGTCGCTTACTCTTACTACATTATACCTAAGGCAGGGGATCATATTCTAGCATTTTACTTACAAGGGTTCAAAGAAGAAAATCCGAAACGATTCCGCGATACTTATCATAATAATCGACTTTTAAAACACTATAGAACTACAAAAACTTGCCAAAAAGCGATTCTAAACGCTAAAAAAGCTAAATCACTATATCTATACTTATAATCTAGGAATATTGAATTATGTGCTCTAAGTCTATCTGTTTAAAGTGTCTTTATATTTGGGATGTTGAATGTGATTACCGACTATGAAGTTAACTGCATTAATACTAAATTTGTGTTCATTAACATTAGCTTACATTTATATCATGAGATTCAAATATTTATGTGTTTTTTTTGGTTGATTTAGAGGCACTTCTCGAGTGGCTGTATCATTTTCACGACAGATTATACAATAGTGCACAAACATTATTGCTATAAAACATTTTTTAAAGATGAATACAAGCTTAATTTTATGTTGAACGATTGGTAAATATATATCACAAATACTGTAAATGTTGGACAGGACTTATACGTTATTTTACCATTCGACGTTACGTCAAAATACTTGTGATTCTGCTTTACACATTACTAGCATATAGATCATTTTATATTTGTTCTCATCGCTTATGTATCTGTGAATTTGTCGAAGATTTACGTGTCAGGAGCACGTATTTCTACCGTCACCGATGTTGGTCCGGGGGTAGTAGGGGAGCGTAAAGTAGCCGATCTGAGAGAAGTAGCCGAATGTCCGCTACTCGCTCTAGAACCCCGTCGAGACCCTGCAAGCAAGAAAGAGAAGGCAAATGTAGAAGGAGACGGAGAATCGAACAACTACAATAGCATAGCCGAAGCATGCTCCGAGCCAAAGTCAGCATAGTTTTTAGATGATGGGAAAGTGACATGCTATGGATACCCAAATTTTTTATGTATCTAATTTAAACTTGATCTTAATAGTATAAGCATTAAGTCTAGTTTAGTTTGAAACTATTCCTCATTCCGAAATAAGCAAATCTACATCAGTTTCGAAAAATAAGTTTTGAGAGTAAACTTCATGCAGAAGTTTTGTGTTTTTACAACTTGTGCCTAAAACTATTTGTTCTTTATCATTTGTATCTAACGTGCTGTTACTAGAAATCAATTGAAAATTTACTGATTAATTTATAGAAAATTATTTTCATGCTAATTTTGGAATGGTCTGAATCAAATACTATTTTTGTGTCCATAGCATATTTTTTATGATATTCTATAATAAATGACTCGAAGTACAATCTAATTTCGATTTACTGTCGCTACAAATACGGTTGACTTTGTCTTCAAGCTTACATCTAGGTACATATTCATGATGGCATATTCCTCCTCGTCCTTTCATATAACGAACGTCAGTCTAAGAGAGACTTTATGAATACATATGCAAGGTGCATTCTCACACAAAGACATCAGCGTGAGCTTCGGTTGGACTATGAGACTTCGCTGCTTTGTCATAGGGAAAATGCGTCCATCAATGCATTTTCGACCTTATGACAAAGCAGCTAAGTCTGTTTAAGAATGGAGAGGAATTGTGAGAATGCATCTTTAAGGATTTATTCACAGACCTATAATCTAACTAGATAAGAGTAAGTACCTCAATCTGTAGACCAACCGTATCTTTTTCTTTGACACCCGAAGGCAGTAAGCCCCCATTCGCGAGAGTTTTTTAACCGGACGTTAAAAAAGCGTTCAAATACAACAAATTCACACGACAGCGTTTTTAAATCGCGACGCTTTTTAATCGAGCGGTGTTGCATTTTCAACTTTAAGCGATGGAAATAGAGCATATTATGGTATTTGGAAATGCATTTGTTGTGTTTGAACGTCTTTTTCCATCCGGTTAAAAAAACTCTCGTGCGAATGTGGGCTAACGGTCTATCGATAAATGACGGTGTAAAAAGCAGACATTTTAGCTGCTTTATCACTTGCGACGACTAGTTAGATTATTAGTCTGGCTTTATTAATATCATAAGTGTTTTGTGTTTCTAATATTCAAGGGTCTAAAGTACTTTGTTATGTATGTGTCATCTATTTGTAAGCCGTCATGCGCATCTATTGAAATCAAATTGTCAATAGCAAAAGCAAAAGGGTATATCAATAACCTGAGGGTTTTCGGTGTAACTGATGACTTTGATGATGGCGTGCTGTTAATAGATGAAATCATCATGAATGTTAGCTTGGATAATGGAAAAATATTTTATAATGACAACGAAAATCAAAAATTGAGGGATGGAAACACCGAGATATGACAAAAAAGGGGATTATTTCAAAATTGGGGGTGTGTGTAACATTTGGATTTGGGGGAAATTACTTTATGCATTTTTCTTTATTATTATTTTTGATACTATATTTTACGTTATAATTATGTAAATTTATACACACTGGCTTTTATATCACCTAAAAGTACAAATATTACTATAAATTAAACATGGTATTAAATTATAGATGATAAGTAAAAGTAGAGGAAATATTTTAGTGAACCAACAAGTCTTAATATAATTATACTTTAAACTTATCACTCTAATGGATACTTAAAAATATGTTTCTTTTGAGTCTAATATTTAGATATTCCATACCTTCTAAAAGCAAAAGTAACTTCCCCAAATGATTGTATCAAGGTATAATGTGAAACTTTGCAATTGGATAAGTGTGGTTAAATGCTGTGATCAGCCATGCTATTCTAAAACTCAGATCTCTCATCGTACTGTCGTGGTAATGAAAGAGATAGATAGCTGTTTAGTGTTGAGTTAGAATAGCACAGCAGTATAAGCTGAAGGTTCGTACCAGGCGGGTCCTGGGGGCGAAGTTCCTGTTGGCTCGCTTGCCTCGATGGAGGTCGCATGCTCACGCGGGACCCGCGCCGGTCCTGGAAATTAATAAATCCCAGGGTTTTTTCGCACTGATTTCAAATTGAGCTAAGCTTGTTATAAGTAGGTACCGCAGTATATGTTCTGAAACATTTTTTTTTCATATTATTTAGTAAGCACCTAGGTACTTATTATTTAAAACGAGTCATAACATAGATTTTGCTCGCAGCTAAGCAAGCATACGTGGGGTAAACAAATACATAATTTTTGGTTGCTTCAAAAATCCTATTCAATAAATAAAAGTATCCTGTGACATTTGTCACACACATCTGATTCCAAATCAAGCACAGCTTGTACTATGGTAAGCAAATAGCTGATATATTACTTTTAAAAACATACTTACAAATATTTGTCCAGTGTGGGATTCGAACCCACGACCAAACGGCTTGATATCAATATCTTCAGAATTAATTAATTGGAATTTCAATAAGTTATGAACATTATTTATATACCTGTGAATGCAGTAGTTTGGAGTCTCTCAGCAAGGAAACGTTCATGAGGCGAGGGTTGGGCGTGTTGAAGATAGTCCGGTTTTCTCTCCAGCGGGCTCTGGAACACATTAAATAATTTTAAGACTACTAATAATAATTGTAGTTTTGATGGTATAATTTGGATAAATTTACAATCTTCACAGAAAAAGCAGCCTTCAGGACAGTGAATTTAGGCTATATTTTATCCCAGAATTCCAATAGGAACGGGGGGTAAACCCACGAGACGGAAACTCGTAAAGAATAAAACGACTTTTACTCCAATTTCCTAGGTAAGCAAACTGCAATTCCTATAGTTAAAATATCGTAGCAAGTTGTTACCTGCTGAACAAACGCAGCACGACGCATATGATGACGAACATGAGCGCCATACCGACCAGCACGCCGATCATCGCCGGGTCCAGGGTCCTGGTCGACTCCTCCACGCGCTTCACCACTGGAATATACGACCATAAGTTCAGTAAAAATAAATTGCGAACATATAATCAGAAGAGCTGAAGGAATCGCGATAAAATTTGGCACAGAGTTAGAATATGTTCTGGAATAACACAAATGACACACAAAAATTGAAAGCTTAACGCACGATATACAGGATTTAAAGGTTTGTTTTACATGAATATAGCGCCATCTATCCGTGATTCCCGCACCAGTATTGCATTGCAACGTCAAAAGATGTCGCTGTATTAAAAAGTAAATCCTCATATAAACCAAATATGTAGCTGAAATAGGTACTAGAAATTAAAATAAACAAAGATATTATTTACAATATACTGTCATATTGTAGGTATGTCCAATCTAAAACACGACTATCTTGATATGTCGTGCTTACCACATAAAGCTAACTAGCCAGTCAAGTTAGTTACCGATACACAAGATAGATGTCGCTACTAACCGAGCAGTCAAGTTAGTTACAGCTACACACGATAGATGGCGCTATATTTAAAGACTCACTAGTGCACACGACCGCCCCGTCGACCGTCACCTCTGGCACCATCTCGTACTTGCACGAACACCGCTCGTTGCGGCATTCCGTCTTGAAGTCAACATCTTCACACTGCTCGTTGAACATGCAGGTTTCGTTTATGCTTGCAGCTGGAAACGTGAAAGTTAGGAACTTAAGGTCAATATTGGGAAATACCCACGAACTAAATCCATTATTTATAGGGACGACTCGCTTGTAAGTTCTAACGACCACGATAAATGCGGTGAAACGATACGGATAGATATGAATTTTTTGGTCTTAAAAGGTTTGTAATAGTCCAAATGTTCCTCAGTCGAAATGTTTAGTTAGATCTCTCGATGATCCGGGTAAATGCTAGTATACCACAAACATGAACCCACCTAATGCACCTCCAGTTTTGAGTGGATTAAGAATATTTTTATACAGTTGTGTGGAGTGCCTAATTAATACTGTTTATGACGAGAAGTCATGATTAGAAATAAGTATAACAAAGGATGCATGAAAGTTCTTATATCTCGCAAAACCCATTCAGAAAACCAAGTGACGTGTTGGGCGCCACTTAATTCCATTATTACAACAAAGCCAACAAAACCATGTAATTTCGAATGCAAATACAATTTTCAAGTCTCCAAGGACGCAAAATGAAATAACATGCACATAATAACTGATTATTAAAATATAATAACATGCAAAACATGTTTCGTACATAGATTGCCTGAAAAACTGGTTTTTCCTCCTGCGACCCCGGTATTTGTACCTAAATATTGACGTATGTAACCGTATCTATTTGATGATAATAGTGGTTCGTGGTTTACGCTGAATAATGGATGTTTACATTTAGGTACTGAGGTGTAATTACGCATATCAAATATTTACTGGAAAGTAGCAAAATGTGGGAGTGTGCCATTGTTTGTTGAGCATACATGTTTTGGGTTTTTTTCGTACTATGTATCTACAATGGGATTGAGTATAGCTGATATACTACCATTAACTTACATCACATTATATGCAGAGACACAGAACAGGCAGATATATTCTCCATACACATGTTTTAATCCTGTATGGGATTTGAACCCACTACTAGCTTGAAAGTCACTAACAATAAAGCCAACAGTCTGACGAACTGTGAACTCTTTTAGTCGATTATTCTACTCGTTTTCCATTTTTATGATAAGGAGATATATTATTAAAAGGATATCGTAATTTGAACCTAACTTTTCTAATAAAATGTTACAACATTGACACCTAACCTAAAACTTGTCTTGTGGGGGATCAATAAAATAAAACAGGTGAACAAGCTTCGGCTTAGATCCTTGGATTATTCCCAAAGCGCGGCTTACGACCTTCCAGCGCATTATTAAAATTGATACGAGGTAATATTACCCAGGAGGATATATTTTATATTGGGTGGCTTAGCTGTCTACCACATTAAATCAGTAAGCTTACATAATCGTACAAGGTCTGAGTCGAGTTTGTATCAGTCAAAATCAGTTTGTGTCTCTTCAAATACAAAAATGTTACGTTATCTATATAATACGCGAGAAGCTTCCAGTTTTATAACCAACTGCATATAGGTAGGTATATATTTAAAAGTAGGTGAATTACCTAATTGTTAATAAGATTACAGACTTACGGACAGAAAAACAAAAGAGTAACAGCAAGGAGGCTTCGGTATCTACCTTCTTTATACTATTTAGACGCAAACTCACTTAATACTCTTAAGACACAGGCCCAAAACAGAGTAATTGAATTTTTTTAAAAAAATTGTATAAAAACATTTGTTATGCTAAAAAAACTCGCTTAAAAAGAGATAGGTGCCTAACGCTTGAGCCGTTCCTTTGAAAAGTCTCAAAAACGCGTCTGTGGATTCTCAAGCGTCATTGTTGTAAAGGAACTCGGCCGAAAAGGGATAAAACCGAGTTAAGAGGGAGGCAAGAGATCTCTTGAAAAAGGATCGGATCACTGCACCCAAGCGGAACAAATTCTTTTTAAGTAATATTAGAAATTCAGAGAAACTATTTACAATGATAAATTGTGCTGTAATGGTCATAATAGTTTCGTGTTAGTAATTCATTTATTCTATTCGTTTTAATATGTTTGTAATTATAGAGTTTACCGACGTGGTAACAACGTGAAATTATGATTGTTTACGAAAATTGCTTAATGAATATGTTCATAAAAGATTTCAAAATACTCTAAATTGTATTTCTATTTATCTATTCTGTTATTCTATTTACCTCTGCCTGTTTCTCAGCTAACTTCTTCTGAATCACGCAAAGGATTTTGATAGGTACGTATTTTGCTTTGGAAAGAGCGATTTACGCCATTGTTTGCGTTTACTTATTTGTGTCACTATTGGTTAATAAGTAAATAAATATCTATTATTTACAAAATCGCTGAACTAGCCCAGCGTTTCATCAAAAATTTTGTTTTATCCAAATTCTTGTTGTGGCTTCAGAGGCCCTTATGAATTTTGGATTGAGAATCAAAATGGCCGCTTCTGTCACAAGCGCATAATTCCCGTGACGTCACCGTCGACCCTTCCAGTGTAAGTACCTACTCACGTTTTCCACACTTGTCGACGTGATTGCTGACAGGCCGATCTTGGTGGCACTGGCATATCTTCTGCACGTCGTCGCACACGGAGTCCTTGAAGTTGCAGTCCGTTTCTACGGCGCAGTGGTCGCCGTAGCGGCCGCGGCGGGCTGGGTCTATGAAAAAAAGAGCATCATCATCAGGTCATATACGTCTTCACTGTTACACGACTACGAGGGGGCTTAGGCTACTACCACGCGGGCCTAGTGCTGGTTGAGGAATTCACATGCCTTTGAATGTGATTTCTGAACGGAGGTTTCCTCACGATGTTTTTCGGAAGACAGTGAATCCGTAGGTACGTAAGTTTTTATTAAACACTGAGGTACGGACTTCAAATAAAAAAAAAACAAAATAAATTTGGTATGAAATGGTACTTGTGATTATCCCTAATTTAATTTCAGTTAAATTGAAAGCGTCGTATATAGGTACCTACAGTAAAGCTACCGAGGATTAAAAACTGTGTAGACATGTAGCCAATTTATTGATTCTATTCAGTAGAAAAAGTTTAGTAGAAATATAGCTTTTGAGAGTAAAGCTGTAACAGCTGATCAGATTTGAATAAATATTGGAATATAGATCGAGCTCACGTACTCAAAGAGTTGAAGTATAATGTTTCGTTCAGAAATATTTAAATATATTATGTAGACTTTGTATGCACATGTTTCGTTCAGAAACTTTGTGGAATCGGAAATGAAAATAAAATCACAAAGTGTATGTGACTGGCCATTCATTTCAATGCAGTAGTTTTAATATTACCTTTTAGCAAAAGTATTTTAATAACTACAATTTGATTCAGATGCCATTGTTTCTAATTCCATGTTATTACTAGAATACTTGGAAACGTTTCGGGTCATTGCACTCCGGTTAAGCGATATTATTGATTATGCTAACTGAAGTTATGATATTGTTATTAAATTATCATTTATTATTGTTAATCACGCTAGAAAATGTAATGCACCTAAACCATGGTAGTTCATGAGATGAGTTATCTTAGTATCCCTATCATATGTTAAATAGCGTAACTACTAGTGGCTCCCTGCGGTTTTACCCGTGCTCTCGGGATCTTTAATTTTCCCGGTATAAAAAGTAGCCTATGTGTTATTCCAACACATATTCTAACTCTGTGCCAAATTTCATCGCGATCCCTACAGCCGTTCTGGCGTGAAAGAGTAACGAACATACATCCATACCTACATTCTCATAAACTTTCGCATTTCAACACCTCAATTTGTAAAAATAATAACTCCACCTTTTCACGAAAAATTCATTTTGATACCGGCAGAAACCGTATGACATCTAGTGTGATGACATGTACCTACTTAGTTATTAGGTTTGCAAATTAAGGTATCGATCTGTAATATGGGCAGGAAGTAGGATAGTATAGAGTTTACGCAAATTCCTTCGAATAAAGCTCAATAAATTGGACTCGTTAAAGAGAACGTCGCATAAAATGAATGCCTCCTTTAAACTATACGTTGTCAAGTACCTGGTACACAATATACGAACTGCCTGAAGTGATTGCACAATTTGTGCGCAATTTACATCACAATGAAACGCCGAGCTGTCTCCGTGAGAAATGGACGAGGCTTTGCGAAAAAATTGTACGAGTTTCTCGTTTTAAACTAGCTTCATATTACTTCCGCTCTGGAAGCAAATGAAATAGGACAGATATTTTTATAATGGAACTTTAGTGTCACTTAGTGCATATAATTATTGGGGATAAAATTGTAATTTTATGTTATTTATAGCTTTAGAGAATAGTATAGTTAGTTATAATTTTGGCACTTCTTCGAACATTTATATTATCTGTACCTAATTTTGGTTATTTTCTGTTTACATATTCCGAAGGTGAATGTACCTAAGGGTTGATAGCAGCCATTTGAAATCAATGTATCTATGGCCACCGTATTGATTGTTATATGATAGATTTGTATTTATAACTTTGATAAATTATTGAGATAATTTTTTTTACTTAGCTTAAAATATGTAAATTACAAATGAAACTGAAAAGGCTTTGGTTATCGTGTTAGAAAACACATGTTTATTAAAAATTTTATACCACGACGGCATACGGCCCACCTGATACGTCTACGTCTAGGGATCAAGTACATTTTTAACTATATCTAATAAAATTTCCAGTTCCAGTAAAAATAAACAAAATCCCTATGCCCTTTGCACTATGCATTTTTGATGCGTGTAGGATACATTAGTCATACCTAGATCATAGTTGTTGGCGTCTAGTTCAGCGGCTTGTGCGCAGCCCAGCGGCGGCAGAGCGATCGCGACGAGCGCCGCGAGCGCGGCCAGCGACGCCGCCGCCGACCGCTTGGAGCGCTCGCTTCGCATGTCGCTCACTACGCCCACGTCACATAACACACGACAGCCTGCGAACAACATATATATATATATATATATATATATATATATATAGTAATTGATTGTAATATCAAATTCGGTTGAGAGCCATCTGCGCTCACCGAAAAAGTCCGCGTAACGGTGTAATAGCCATCTGAGGCTAACACCTTCTAGTGCATTAAAAAAAAATTGATATCAAAGTCATTCATTAAGTTACCCTAGAAGAAAAGGAAGAAGGAAAAAAGATTGTGACGCCCAAAATTACATAGAAAAATCATAAAGAATTAACCTAAAAAATAAATGTTATATCTTAAAATTATAAGTTAAATTGACTGGTGTGTCAAAATGGACCAAAGGATTATTTGCACAAACCCACAACTTACCTATAATAGAGTGTTTATTATGTAATATGTAGTTGAAACGGGTTTTGTAAATAGCACCAATCAAGTATTTATTATATTACCTTCTTATTTAAAAATATAATATGAGATTAATGTTAATAAAAAAAAAATGCTATAGGATCCGTAATTCTCACCAATGTATCCCACTATCCGGCATATATTTTAGTCCTGGAAATTTTGCAAATATTTTGCATAAATTATTGTCTTTAAAATCACTGTAGTTATCAATAAACACAATTTAATGCGAGATTCGTTTTTAATATTAGATCAACGCACTTAATATACCTTCTTGAAATAAAATCTTTACAAGCAATTATAAATACCTACTCAAAAAGTTTTATAACAAGTGTGAATGCGACTAAGAACCAACACAGTGTATGTTTTTAAATAATAATTATTGAGATATAGTGGTTCGTTAAACAACATTATTATTAGATATATCTGTCACAATAAAACTATCAAATCCGTCAGATTATTAGCTGGCGAGATTATAAGCTGTTGAAAGTTTGTGAGCCGTATCACACTGTTTACAATTTAACGCATTATTTTTCTTTTTACCTAATATTTGGAAGTCAGGGCAAGCCGCGAGAAAACACTGGTTTTTAGAGTCCAGAACCTATACATACATAGACATATGAACGTGTTTTTTTAAACATAGTGTAATAAATACAGTTGAAAACGTCCTCTTTCACCTTTTTATTCCAACATTTTTAAACACGGACCAGGACGCTCCTCGGATGCCCCCTAAACTAGGACAAATACGAGGAAACCCGGACGGATGACAACCCTAATTAAAATGAATATATAAAAATAATGTAATCAAACTATAGTCAATAATCTCGCGAGAAAAAAAATCTAACTCTTTTTTATAAGTACTTAGTTTTACTGTGACATATCCATGTGCCAGAAAGAGACAAATATAGTGATAAAACGAGACAGCCTCTTGTCAGAACAGGATGCTCATATACAAGATACAAGTTTAGACTTTATTCTATACTAGCTGACCCATGTTAGTTTGTCTGCGTCCCATTTTTCCCGTTTTTGTAACAATTTTCATTGATACTCCGCTCCTATTGATCGTAGCGTGATGTTATATAGTCTAAAGCCTTTCTAGATAATTGGGCTATCCGACACTAAAATATTTATTCTAATCGAACCAGAAGTTTCTGATATAAGTGCGTTTAAACAAACATACTCTTCAGCTTTTATTAGTATAGATACCTAATTTTAGTATAGATGTCTAAATTGGTAGCTCTGCGTGAGTTAGTTAGTAATAACTAATAGTAATAAGTACTAACATTTATAACTACTGACGTTAAAATGGATGCCGATAAGCAATAATGTGTTAACCTCATAAACTTCATTTTAAGAAAATGGCGTTTGAAGATAATAATGTCTATGTGATTTTTTTTTTTCCCACACACGTCCAATCTGATTCCAAATTAAGCATCAAAGTGAGCTTGTGTTATGGTAACCAGATAGCTGTTATACTACATATACTACTTTTAAATACATACTTATATAGATATTTACATCCAGACACAGGACCAACAGACATATTCATGCATACAAATGTTTGTCCTGGGTGGGATTCACGGGACCCACGACCCGCGGCTTGAAAGTCAGGGTCACTAACCACAAAGCCAACCGGGCTGTCAAAAGACATTATATTTATGACTTTTTATATGTTATAAATCCATTATTTATGTACTTTTATGTTTTAGATGAAATCTTTTGTAGAATGTTAAATACGCGATGCATTATAAAAATACTTATATCAAAATCTTCGTTTTCGACTTTTTGTGGGTTGAAACAGTATTGCTTATCAGCATCCAAATATGTTTGTGTTCGACTCAAGGCTACGATAAAGCTAGCTATGTTAATAATATTATAAATTCTTAAATATGTGAGGATGGATGTATGCTTCAAAAAGGCAGAAGGGATTAAAAATGTAGGCACAGCGGTTGATATCCTAACCAGTATTATAAACGTATAAACACTATACCTAATCTGAATTGTAAAAACCACAAAAGTAGGTACCTAAATATGACTTATTTATTTAGGTTTCATTAAGATAATATATTATACAGTACCACTACAATTTAGAATTCGTTAATTTTTCAATTTATTTATTTGGTTAGTTTGAATTGATTGAGCTGTGGTGTTTTATTATATGTAGTTTATAATAAATAATATGTATTTAGACTGTGGTTAGCAAAAATGTATTTCAACTAAACATATAGTTAGGTAAAGAACAACAATAGGTATTACATAAAGACATTTGACAGCCCGGTTGGCTTTGTGTTAGTGACCCTGACTCTCAAGCCGCGGGTCGTGGGTTCGAATCCCACCCAGGACAAACATTTGTATGCATGAATATGTCTGTTTGTCCTGTGTCTGGATGTAAATATCTATATAAGTAGGTATGTATTTAAAAGTAGTATATGTAGTATATCAGCTATCTGGTTACCATATCACAAGCTCTGCTTAGTTTGGAATCAGATTGGCCGTGTGTGAAAAAAATGACCCAAGATATTTATATTTATAGATGTTCTTTCAGCTCATAACATCAAAAGTCTAGCGAGACCTACATAGTAACAGTCTGACCGCAAGCTTCTTTCATGATATTTGGGGACATTTGTATCTGACCTCAGACCTAAATACGCCGCCCGACGGTTACAGAAATAGTTTCATAATCTAGATTTAGGACTCCACAGATGAAAGGAAAGTTTTGTCGGCTCTGTAAATCAACTAGGGTTTTTGAAACAATTTTTGCTGAAAACCAGCGCTAAGTATTTCATTGTGGATACTTAGTAAATGCTGATGCATAATCCTTTTCTTTACACGTAATTAGTCCTAAGTAAACTTTTGTACCCAATTTTATGTATTGTAAGGAATAAATGAATTCTTATTCTTGTACAAATAAGCAGAGTTCTTTGTTTCTGAATGTATTGAAAACCGCTTTCCCGGGATTAAATATAACCTATGTTCTTTTTTGAGCTCTAGTTTATATCGGTACCAAATTTAATAAAAAAGTTTTAGCGTGGCGCTTGGACATGCTCAATTTTCACAGGGTAAAAAATAGTCTATATGTGAACCAAGCTATTAAACTACCGACGTTCCAAATTTCATCCAAATCCAGGAGGTAGTTTTTGAGTGAAAGAGTGACAAACATCCATCCATATTCACATACTTTCACATTTATAATATTGGTAGGATGGATAAGGATAGGTATATAATTATTTACAGGTAACTACTCAATTCCATATTGACATTTACTCCAATTTACTTATAAATATTTAAAGCAATTAGAAACATATCCACGGCAGATGTAAGGTCACCCAAACGGAAGGTTCCGAATATAGCTGTTACATGGATTAAAAGCCAGTCAAGTTAGATTAGATTTGGGTTATTCAGGCCAAGCTTTTAACCTCTAGGGTAACGTCGGTTAACATTTAACAGGCAGGCTGACAATTGAGTTAATATTCATGGAATTCAGAGGGCGCTGTCAGATCGCTGGTGAAGGAAAGTGCAGAAAATGCCGCCTGATAATGTGACTTTAAAAAAATACTGGTTACCAATTTGAAGTTGAAGCTATAATTTTTTTTTATCAAAAATTATAAAACTAGTATACCAAAAAAGAAATAATAAAATCGCCAAAAAAATTGAGGGGGAAAGGTGGGTGAAAAATACTACATGACCTATTCTTTGACCAAATATACACAAAAAATCTATCGAAGAGTTTGATAAAAAACAGTGTGACTTAAGAGTTGATGTATTGGATAACAAATAAAAATAAAATATTTCAAGCTACAATTTACATTTCAGATTTTCTAAAAACACTTTAGTAACCTTTCAAACAAGAATAAACCTTTAAATTGGTAATTATTTAGGACACTATCCTATAAAACAGACACGAAAAGTTACAAATATATAAAATGTAGGTACAGGAAAATTTAAGGGATTTACTGTGAGTTATTTGGGCAGCTTAATCCCTTAAATAAATTAATTGATTTTGATATCGGATCAAAGTCAAAGGTTCAATAAGGTACTTAAGTTGATCAAAGTTACCGAAGATTATCTGTATCTAAACCTTCGAAAGTTTCTTGGATTGGAATTTCCTTTGAACTTCAATATTGTGTTAAAACCATCTTATGATCAGGGATTATAGAAATTATACTACTTAATATAACAATTCCTATTTGTAATATAAAGAAGAATACAAGAAAATTAATCCATTTAAGGAGCAATTTTAATAAAAATCGATAAGCTAATAGATAATACTACTATGGTACTACCCGCTATTAAAGAAGTCTAGATCATTAATAAATGTTTTTATCATTAACAAAAAATATGCAAAGTAATATTATCTTAATTTTATAACATTGTCTCATTCTTACTATCGAGCAAAACGAAACATTAATCTGCATGTAACTGAGCATTCGAGTCTAAACAATCCTTGAAGGCAAATTAACTATCTTCTATATATATAAAACAAAGTCCCCGGCACCTCTGTCTGTCTGTCTAAACGCGATGAACACAAAAACTACTGAACAGTTTTCATGCGGCTTTCACCAAATTACGGAGTATTTCATCGGGAAGGTTTTTATGTCAATCAATTTGGACCCGGTAGGTGGCGCTGGTGGGCAGAACGAGGTCTGCCGGGTCCGCTCGTAACTAATATAAACATTTATAATTAATTTGAAGATACCTTTTCCCCGAAGGATTTAAAGGAAAACGTTACACGTATCTAATATGTTAATGATTTAATACATAATATATAAGGGTATATCTACTCTCTAACAATCAATGTAAAGGCAGAAGAATATTAACCAAAAGAAATGAAAGAACATTATGAAATACACAAACATATCTTATACAATATATCTTATGTAATGTCTAGACAAAATCTTTAGAAAACAGAATACACCATACATTGAACCCAAGTCAGCTGCCAACCAACTTTATATACATTGTATTCTGCGTCTGCTTTTATTTAGGTCAGTTTCGGGTTGGAGATTATACAAGATTCTGTATAAGCTTCCGTTCCGCGGTTTCACCCACGTTCCCGGGACCATCAATTTTCTCGGGATAAAAGTAACCTAAACCTTTTTGAAGCTCTAATCTATGTCTGTGCCAAATATCATAAATATCAATTCAGTGGTTTAGCTTTGAAAGCGCAACAGACAAAGTTACTTTGGCATTTATAACATTAGTAGAGATAATATACTTAGAAAGATATGATTGATATTTGATTTTTAATTTGTATTGAATTGGCTCCGAAAGTACTTGACCGATCTGAATAATACTTTCATTAATACAAAGCTACATGCATAGCATGAGGGAGTAACATTGGCTATATTTTATCCTCGTATTCCTACGGTATAAACCGCGCGCAGAAAATAGTCTACTATATAGAGTAGGTACAAAGTTACCAAGCCGTTCTAAGGTATCTCTCAAAACTCAATATATCAAGATTAGGGTACATATGTACCCTATATACCGACCCATATATCTACATCTACACTAATATTATAAAGAGGAAAGATTTGTATTTTTGTATGTAACGAATAAACTCAAAAGTACTGGACCAATTTTAATAATTCTTTTTTCATTAGAAAGCTACATTATCACTAAGTAACATAGGTTATATTTTATCCCTGTTTTCCCACGGGAAAGGGAACTACGCGGGTAAAACCGCGCGGAGGCAGCTATATACTACATATACATCCCAAAGCCTACTGACACGGAATCGTTTGCATAAACCCCGAGAACTACCGTGTATGGCTCGCCACAAATTGCCCAATAAACCTACGGTACCCTCTCCAGCGGTGAACTGAGATAGTAAACGCCTTAGTTAAATTGTCTCTCACAGATTTTATTGGTTTTAAATTTCAGGATGCCCGTGTTTACTTCCGTTAGCGCTTTCAACTGGATTCTTAATAGAGTTAATCACTACATTGTATAAAACAAGGTCGCTATCCACCGTCTGTCTGTCCCTATGTATGCTTAGATCTTTAAAACTACACAACGGATTTTGATGCGGTTTTTTTAATAGATAGAGTGATTCTTAAGGAAGGTTTTTATGTATAAATCATTACGCTATGATGAATAGGAGCGGAGCATCAATTAAAACTGTTGCAAAAACGGGCAAGTAACGCTTACGAAGTTGCGCGGGTCAACTAGTGTTCTATACGATAAGAAGAATAATAAAAATAAGAAGACCTTTCTGTCATTAGGGAATAGTGTAACTGATATCACTGAAAGAAATTTTGATATATGTATTTATTTATTTCGTAACACTAACCTAATATCATGTTTACAGATATGTGAAGATTTCCGTAACATCTAAGTATCTAAGGTATATGAGTTAACTTTATTTTGATAGAAAATAATATTACTTTGCTGATCTAGAATACTTATGTTCTATTACATATTTTTTATCGACTCACTTTTTATCTAGACCTCATCTACTATAGTATTATATATTAAAATGATTATAAACTGTTTAAGCGCGTTTAAATACTGGTAAACTACTCTTATGAGAAAAAGGTTAAAAATATGTTTCAGCTATGAAAGTTATTTAAATGGAACAAGACCCTTTCTATGCCTATGGGGACCAAATTTCTAAACTATTTGGTACAATCTAAAATTGAAGCCCATTTTGTATGAACGTTCCGGAATACTTTTAACCTTTTAAACAGCAATATGAATTCCCATTTTGAACTGAGACGATTTTCCGCTTATGCCCCTCAAATGTTGAAGCTCTCAGATTAAATGCAGTTTACAAACGCTTGTTTGAGTCGACATTTTGAGATTATGTGAAATGAAGTAATATTTACAGATTAAGGTTTAACATTTCGAGTTAAAGGATAGGATATATTCTTGTTATTTTTTTGGAAAGATAGTTTTTAAGTAACGCCAATTTGATACTATATTTTTGACTCAAAAGTATCTATGGAAAACGTTATTTCATTTTATTAAAATCATTTGACAATATAGCGGTTCAATGACCTTATTTACTGTAAAAAATATGTAGACATTCTAGTTTAGAAAAATATTAAATAATAATGAAATAATTTTATATTAAATCTAAGTTCTGGGCCGCAACTTCTTGCACGTATTTTTAGTACATAGAGTAGTGGTTTATTTAGGTTGAGCCTCACAAAGAAAGGGTTTAATTATTATCCATTGGTAAGCGATTCCTGTCAAACAATAGTAATAATGACAATTTAGCAGACGGTACATCTAAGTTAGTACAGTGATAGCAACAACAATTTTAGACAATAATAGTTGGATGCTCGCCAAAGCGTTGGCGACTAAACAAAGCGGACAACTGGCTCTCACTCAAGTGCAAGCGGCGGTGCACATTGGAATTAAAAAGTTTGGATTTTAAAACCAGTTGTTACTAGAAATCGGCGCTAAGCAATTACGTTTGTACGTGCGTCCTGTTTGAAAAATAGTTTTATATAGATAGTTATTATAGGCTAACATATGTTACATGTTTTGCTCTTCTAAAGTGACAATGTTAATCTAAAATATTAATAAACAAATACATAACTCCATGCTCGCATAGAGAGAAATAAATATCCTAAGATATTTTTCACACACGGTCAATCTGATTTCAAACAAAGCAGAGCTTGTACCGTAACAAGAATACTGCTATACGATTTTTTAATGCATTCTTATATAGATATTAATACTGAGACACAGGACAAACAGACATGTTCATGCATACCTACAAATGTTTGTCCTATATGGGAATCAAGCTGCAGAGCCAACCGGTCAGTAAAAAAAAGGTTATACACATTTCCGGTTACCATTACATAGAAATTAAGAAAATGAAAAACTATTTCCATTAATTTTAATTCCTGACCTCTTCTCAGCAAGACTATCCATCCGAACCGAGCGTTAGAGTAGTACTATTTATAAGTGCTTAATTAAGGCTATTTGAATGAAAATCATTATAAATTTACAATAGGCAACTTACCCTTAACGTTCCAATATAATTTTAACTAGAGTTACTAAGTATTTCCTCATGTTCTTGCCAAAACAAACAGCTACATAATGATCCATTTATTTCCAAATTGTTATGAGGAAAAGCGGATTAAACTGAAGGCCGACGAAGTTCTAAAGGCTTACCACTTTTGAGCAATTTGGTTTTATTGCAGGTAATATAGGAGGAAGGAACCGAGTCCAATTATTATATTAATTTGTATATTTTCTTAAAATAATACTATATGCTTATATAGCTCTTATATTTTTCTAAGTATCTATGCAATAGTTAACGTAAATTAGTGTGGTGCATACCTAATCTGCTAATCTTTATTACTTACTTAGTTTCAAAGATTTGAAAGCTTCAGTAAACAGATGTTTAAAAATATCCCATCGAGAAATATATCGGAGTCGTAAATGTCCAAGTAAAAAAAAGTTTAACGAAGTGTATTGTCCTGCAAAACTTAAGCACCAAACTTAACCCATTCAATAAATCTTTCGTAGTATACTGAGCTTTAAAGCTCTAACATCAGACTTAGTCCTTGAACTAAGTTATCTAAAAGAAAAAAATACTATCGACTTCAAGGTAATGAGGATTCTTTATTTTATTTACTACTTTAATAGCTCTTCGTTCCCGAGGAATCCTAAATTTTCCCGGGATAAAAGAACCGATATTATCGTACCTGTTCTAAAATAACAATTATTTTATTATTTAGTAAATATAAATTACACCTTACTTATATCACAGCCGAATTACAATTCTCACTAATTTCAATTATTCTTTTGAATGCTAATATATAAATATTAGTACAATGCTAAGTAACTAATGCCCATACAGAAAGTTCATTTGTAAGTTAAGTAATTTTAATCACATTAATCATATGAAATTGGGTTGAAATTGCTATGCTTTGTTTTTGCCTGACTTTATACAATATAATGCGAATTTAAATGGTGTAATGAAGGTAATTTAATATTAAGTACATAATATTTGGTTTGCGTTTGAACTTTTTGAATATTTTTTTGTCTACACTATAATATTATTATGAAAAAAATCTTTATTTACTGTTTCTAACGAAGATTTACCCTAACTTACTAATATTTATAAGTATATAGTTTGTGAGAATGTATAGAGCGCTTAGAAATTTGACATTAAAGAGAGTTAGAATATTTTCTAGAATAACAAACACATAGGTTAGGCTACATTTTACCCCGGAAAAATAAGATCCCTGGTAACGGCTGAAACCGCGGGGAGCAACTAGTTTATAATAATTTTAGCATCTCACTCTTAATTTAAATAGTAAACAGATGAATTGCGAGTGTAGTACAAACAAACAATTAAACAGCTACGTTTCAAATAGCTAAAGTCAAATACAGTTTGCTAAAATCACAAAGGAATTGGCAAGCCCTAACAATCTCGCTTTGAATCAAAGCACAGAAACATTACGCAATTCATTTTGAATTCTAACCTCATCTACATAAGCTTCATTATTGGTTACGTCGTTTACATGGGTAGTGATGCCAGCATATTTGTTTGGGATATATTATGGCGCCGAAAATTGTGAAAACTGAATATTTATCAATATATATACCTAAAACAAAGTCCCCGCCTCCTCTGTTTGTCTATCTGTACGCGAAACACAAAAACTACTAAACGGATTTTCATACGGTTTTCACCAAATTACGGAGTATTTCATGGGGAAGGTTTTTATGTATAATACATCAATTCAGTCCCGGTAGGTGGCGCTGGTGGGCAGAACGAAGTCTGCCGGGTCCGCTAGTAATCTATAATAAGTGAGATTTTTAACTATTGATAAACTGTGAACCTTAACATACTATTTACAAATTAACGAATTATGTTTTGGTAGATTTTAATTTTTCGACGTGAATAAAATCTGACTTAACCTATATTAATATTCAATTAAGAAAAAATCTTCAACTAAAACTTACGATCTTTCAAAAATTCTGAGTATAGCTAAAAAAGTCTTCATATTAGATTATAGTTTAACGATTTTTGTAGTTTTACGGTGACATATAGATGATCAATATTTTCAATACAAATTCAAAGTCAAAGCTATTTACTCAATTAAGGCTTTTAAAATATACTTGTCAAGGTTAAACCTACTAATGTTCCCACTTCATCGAAATAACTCAGCTTCTTTATGTAAAAACGATTTTTACATTTAAATTACCTAGAAAATTTTATGAAATAACATGTTTCTGCCATATAATTTAGTGGTGTAATTTTTTTTTTGTAAACATTCAATTAAAATTTATTTTTTATCATTCCCTAACATGCAAATATTGTCAGTGTGACTAATTCCTTGATATGTAAATAAATCTAATTTTATTTTGAAAAGAGTAATTGCTGAGTTTATTGGTGGCTCTTCTCAGCAAAACCAACCTTCCGAACCGAGCGTTAGAGTCTGACTATTCATATGTGCTTGTGCAGGTATAATTTGCTTATTTAATACTATACTTAAAACGAAAGTTTATGAGGATTACACTTGAAACAAAATTGGCATGAACAAAATACTTGAATTCCAGCTAAGTGAAGTATGCAATTCAATCTATTAAAATCTTTATAAACGAGAAAGGTCTGTGTGTATAACATTTAACTAAATTGTTCATTCTGAACTGCCATGTCTAACACTTTATTGAAAACTAGCTGCCTCCGCGCGGTTTCACCCTCGTAGTTCATGTTCCCGTAAGAATACAGGGATAAAATATATCCTATGTTACTCGTGGATAATGTAGCTTTCGAATGGTGAAAGAGTTTTTAAAAACGGTCCAGTAGTTTTTGAGCCTATTCATTACAAACAAACAAAGTTTTCCTCTTTATTAGTGTAGGTAGAAAATCCATCCATACTAAGCCGAGATAAGTCACTAGTTAACATGAAACGATATTGAAAGATATTTACGACCTTATAAACCCTTGGAAAAAGTCAAGTGGTCGTTAGTTATTATATTGATTAATATTAATGAATTTCCGTCTGTCATGTCGTTACCTAATTGGTTCAGAAGCTGTCAAGTTACTGCGGAGGGTATATGACGTTTTAATTACCAAGTAAAGGTAGCAGGATCGATACCTGTGCCAAATCTATATCTATACGTAATATTATATAGCTGAATAGTTTGTTTGAATGCGCTTATCTCGGAAACTACTAAAAAATACACAAGTATTGGATAGTCCATTTATTGAGGAAGGTTAGCTATATCACGCAATGACCAATAGGAGCGGAATATCGATGGAAAATGTAGCAATATCAGGGAAGATATGACGTAGACTTATGTTGTGATATTAGAGAGTCCTCTTTGTACTATATAATAAATTTAATAAAAATCTTATTGGTCTTAATAGCAGACATAATTTTTTTCTTTTTTTACTTAAGTAAATATCAATTTCTTTTCTAATAACAGGAGTCTCTGGTCTACTTAGTTTGCACCTTAGAGATTGCCCGATATATAATTTGAATATATTTTTAAACCTTTCGGTTATACTAGCAAATATCCGAAACCTCCAGCGGATATGCGGACGATACGACAACATCCTTATTTCAAATTGGTTTTCATAAACATGGTAACTGCAAACGTTTTGGAGGTGAAATAATAATTATTATAGAATGTCAGTGCGTGGCGTGAGGCACGCACAGTGCTTTTGATCACGAAACTTAATAAATGCAGACTGCAATATTAATGTAGCTAAAGTTACTTTTGACCCGTACTACTAATATTATAGAAGTCAGATGTGGGATGGATGGATGTTTGTTACTCTTTAACCCAAGAACGGCTGAAGAGAACACCATACCGCTTCGCGTTATTGTTAATTAAATTCCTATCTGGGACAAACATTTGTTATATTACCTAAAAATATATATTTAAAAGTAGTATATCTATTATTTCTACTCGGTTTAGTTACCCTATGGTAATCATTAAATGGTAATTAATCAGGTTGAATATTCAAAGCTCCTCTCAATTTGAAACTACATAAAAAAAATCCCAAGATAGTGAACTTTGGCTCTTTACCAAAGCTTTAACTATAAAGCTACTTACCTTATAGTTCAGTTAATACTAAAATAATTATAGTAGTGGGGATTATGGTCAAGTTACACCTAAGTATATGACTTAAAAGGTATATATAAGTCACCATATTTAGTGTATACGTACAATTCGTTAAATAAAATGACAAAGCAAAGTGAACTTTCATGTACCTTGTTATAATAACGATATTCCATTAGCTATATACACGAAAGCGCCATCAATATGACATACATTTCTATATAACTATTACATGACATGTCAATGACCTTTAGAAACATAGTTTTATAATATACTAGCGACCCGCCCCAGCATCGCCCGGGTGCAATGCTTATACATCACATTAGAATCCTCCAAAATTATCAGTGTTTCTCCAACATATTATGAATGTATTGTATATAAAAACCTTCCTCTTGAATTACTCTATCTATTAAAAAACCACATCAAAGTCCGTTGGGTTGTTTCAAAGATTTAACAGCGGAAAGCGACTTTTTTATAATATGTAGTGATACGAATTTAACATGAATAATAATCGCGAATGGTGTGAGAATGAACAAAATATCCTGGGATATTTTTCACACACGACCACTCAGATCATTCATGATGAAAAAATACATAAGGAATTAGATAAAGTAACATTACAAATAATCAAATAATTAATAGTAAAATCCTTTTAAATTGCTTACTACCAAACCTATTTACGCCGTGAAGCAAACAAAATATAAAACCAAAGACAACGTATCCTCAAGGATCTAACGCCATCTTGACAGCTCCACTTAAGAGACAGTTTGTATGAAAGCTAAGTGCCAGTACTTTGAACCCCTATATCGTAATGAATACGCTTTACCCCAATTTTGAATACATTAGAGTATTAAAGCTTTCCTTATAAAGAAAATTTTAAATCACTACATAGTATAAAACAAAGTCGCTATCCGCCGTCTGTCTGTCCCTATGTATGCTTAGATCTTTAAAACTACGCAACGTATTTTGATGCGGTTTTTTTAATAGATAGAGTGATTCTTAAGGAAGGTTTTTATGTATAAATCATTACGCTATAACGAATAGGAGCGGAGCATCAATCAAAACTGTTGCAAAAACGGGCAAGTGACGCTAACGAAGTTGCGCGGCTCAACTAGTAATTAATAAGAAAATGACGCATTTAAAGAAGTTATTTCAGTCAGTGTTATAAACATTCGTGTTAAAATAACTACACAAAACTAAAGCCAGATTTTCTAGCACAAAAACATAATTAACAATAATTATTTTAAGCGTAATATTTCTAACAAAAAAACCTACATACCTGAATGCCATATTAAACATTGTTAGTTTTTGTAAAGCCACATGAAACTGCATTTTTTTCAATCAAAACCAATTCCAACTAGGTTTAGGGCAACACGTTTCCCCTAAAAAGGAACTGAACAACAATGCACTTTATCTCAACATTATAAGGTTCGTATTTAGTTGTGGCGTGTTGACGCATGCGTGTTTACGATACCGCAGTGCGCGGCGCCTTAGAGACGCGGGAAAGCGTGCGGTTTTCCCATAAAAAAAAAATGCGCTGGTGACGTGGGCCAACGTTGGTTCCAACATTGGGCCAATCGATTTTGAATGGCCAATGTTTTATTTTAAAGTGTGTCACGACATGTCATTGTAAGGACAATCACCTCAGTTTGTATTTTAAAATGCAGTATAGTGCCCTAAAATGGAATTTATTAAAGCTATTTCATTACTTTATTACCAATATTTTTTGTTCTGGATTTTTTGTATTTAAATGGTGGAAAAGAACCTGTAAGGTACTTCGGTGTCTATCCTTAGTAAACGTCTTAATAAATTAACTACTAAGTAATATTACTATATTTATCTACTAATTAGTAAGTTTAAGGTAAACAGTTGCTATTTTTTTGTTGCGGAGCACCACGACGTATGACAAAAGAATTATCTAAGTCTTGATACTAATACGTAAAAAAACCTAATATTTATATGAAGCAAAAAAAAATATTTATGATGGATAGGTGTGCCCTAAGAAGCAGCAAAGAAAACGTCAAATGCGATCTGGCCATCTTTATTTATTTTATAACGATTAAAAAAAATGTGTCACTGTCATTCTAAATTACATAAAGCATTACTTACCTACTTAACTTAGCTACATGGAAACTACACATAACCAGTAACATATTCTTATTTTAAAAGCAATAAGTTTTATTTTCCTTTAACATTCAGCGCTAAGCGACAATTTTAAAACACTTTACATATTGAAGACATAGTTGCTTACATTTCATCTCTACCCACTATCTTGCAAATGGCCGTCCCTTAAGTAACTAAGTCTCATGAGAATTTAAACTGCTACCGTATTCAAGGGTTCAATTCTGTAAGGTGAAATGTTTGTACGTCGACCACAGAGTCCACAGACCTATAAATCTAACTATGTATGTATTTATAACTTGGATGTAATCCATGCTAATATTATAAATGCGAAAGTAACTCTGTCCGTCTGATTCAAATGAAATTTGGTACACAGATAATCCAGAGCCTGAGAAAGGACATAGGCTACTTTTTATCCCGGGAAAATTTATGATCCCCCGGGAACGCGGGCGAATAATCTATATACTTGCGACCCGCCCCGGCTTCGCACGGGTGCAATGCTTATACATCACATTAGAAACCTCAAAAATTTACAGTGTTTCCCTAACATATTATGAATGTATTGTATATAGAAACTTACCTCTTGAATTACTCTATCTATTGAAAAAATTGCATTAAGATCCATTGCGTAGTTTTAAAGATTTCAGAAGTCATAGAAACAGACAGCGGAAAGCGACTTTGATTTATAATATGTAGTGATATTCCATCCATAAAAACATAGGAATTTAATAATTAGGTATACGTATTTGTAAGTATATATTATATACCATTTTCATAGTTTATTTTATACGCAAAATAAGGGAAAGAAAGATGAAAGAAAATGTTTTAATAATTCAATTCTAATAGAAATGTAGAACATAGGTCCTACGCGCTGCCTTTGTTCCCATTTACATATTTTTTTATGAATAAAGCCTTGGCTGGCGCGATTGCGTACCAACCCACTGTTTTTATATCACAATGTACCCACATTTTAATATTTGCCCTTCCAGCATGTTCTGCTGTAGACTTCTTGATTATTTTTAGAATAAATAAGTTTTCCTTAGCTTGTATTCTTAATGTAATTTTTTCTACAGAAATACCTACTAATTACGTCATAATATGCAAGATAGTTTTGGATAGAAATATGTAAATAAATTAAACTTTAAATTGTCTATTCGTTGAGCTTATAATATAACAGCTACTCCCTCGAATTACAGTATCATTTTTTAGACTTTATAGTTAATGAGTTAGTTCTGCTGATTTGGATGTTATCTAAAAAGCAAGAAATAAAAGTAACTAATAACCTTATACTGTACCTCCACTACGACCATTTTCTTTTTAGGCCTTTTCTGAAAAAAAACAGGCACGCTACAAACGTTTATACATATATAGATACCAGCCAAATTTCTTCCTCAAAAATACACAATTTAGGTAAAAACTAAGGCCCAAAAAGTTTAATTAAAAAATCTCATTAACTTCATGCACTTAACTGACAAAAAGGCTTTCAGAGGTCCATCGGGAGGGGCAATTAAGCTTTTATTCAAATAAACCTGGAATTGACAACACGAACTGCATGACGGCTGATGAAAATAAATATAGGGAATGTATTTTTTTTCACGAAATGTTCGAATATATTATTGTCACCCAGCGACGATGTTGTGAAATTGATTCTGGGAATTTTTGTACTACTCATATAGATATCGATTATTTCATTTCTTTTTTACTAAAAGTGCCCAAAGACATTGTAAATTTAACAGTGCTTGGTTCCACTTTCGGTAAGTGGTATCTTTATTTTACAATCTCAATAGTTAGGTATTATTATTCAAAAAGCAATTTAATATATAAGCTACACGTAGATTAAGAAGTACGCGCGATCTTAAATTTTCCCGGGATAAAAGTATTGTAAGTGTAAATCCAGAAAATAAATAATAATATTCTATCGGTGTGCCGAGTTATATCTTATCCCTTTAATCGTCATAAATCAAAACCAAACATTCATATTAACAAATTTAGTAGGACAATCATACATAAATATAATTCATGATTAAAATAACAGTAATTATACATTTTAAATCTCTCTCAATGCCTTATCTGGCTCAGTGCCAAGAAAGCTGGCAACAAGCAAGCTATAGAAATGAAAAGAAATGTGTTTTAAGAATTAAAGGAGCTACTTGTACCCATGGTTGTTACCCGAAAATATAAAGAAATACTACTGCACAATATTATTATTTATTCACATCTACGAAACAGCTACGAAATGTGATACGACGTGATACGAATGTTGTACATTTTAAAGTTTTTGGTTTATTTATTTTTATGGGATTTTTTCAGAGTTTTCATATATATTATACTAGCTGCCTCCGCGCGGTTTTACCCGCGTAGTTCCCGTTCCCGTGGGAATACAGGGATAAAATATAGCCTATGTTACTCGGGGATAATGTAGCTTTCCAAAGGTGAAAGAATTTTTGAAATCGGTTCAGTAGTTTCGGAGCCTATTCATTACAAACAAACAAACAAACAAACAAACAAACAAACAAACAAACAAACAAACAAACAAATCCTTCCTCTTTATAATATTAGTATAGAAAAACAACTGACAAAATTAGAATTTACCTAATCAGCTTAAAAGAAGCTTCCGCGCAGTCTCACCCGCGTAGTTCCCGTTCTAGTAAGAACACAAGGATAAAATATAGCCTATTGCACTCACAAATAACGTAGCTTTCTATTGGTGATAGAATTATTCAGATTGGTCTTATAGTTTTGGAGCCTATTCCTATCAAACAAACATAAATTTTTCCTCTTTATAATATTGCTAGCTGCCGTCGCGTGGTTTTACCCGCGTAGTTCCCGTTTCCGTAAGAATACGACGATGAAATATAGCCTATGTTATTTATGAATAACGTAGCTTTCTATTGGTGAAAGAATTGAGCAAATTGGTCCAGTTGTTTTGGAGCCTATACCTATCAAACATACATAAATATTTCCTCTATAGGCTCTATATAATATTACTATAGATAGATTAATTTCTTGTATAAAATAACGGTTTAGTTAATTAGTCCAACTGTCAATCTAAGTAATTGCCACAGATAGCCTCAGACTTAGACTTAATTAATATATTATCTGAAACAAAAAGGTTCAGACAGTCGGGCGATTGTTTATCGATTGAAATGGACAAGGTCAGGGAGTGATTTTGGGCCAAAATTATTACTATAATATACTATATTAGTATAGTCCAGAAGTAGTTTAGGTAATTCTAAGTAATTAAGTATGGATTGGAAGTTATGGAAGGAAAATATCGTGAGGAAACCTGTATGTTTGAGATGTCACAATTAACGGCATGTGAAGTCCGCCGCCACATTATCTCGTTTTTAAGTATATGAGCTGATCATGATGAACTTATCATCATCAGCTCATGTACGTCTCCACCGAGGAGCTCGAGCCTCCCCTAACACCGAGGGGGTTTAGGCCATAGTCCACCACGCGGGCCTAGTGCGGATTGGCGGACTTCACATGCCTTTAATTGTGACATCTCGGGCATGCAGGTTTTCTCACGATGTTTTCCTTCATCGAAAGCCAGTGGTGTGAAACCGTACGTAAGTTTTTAAGCTATTGCATAGCTTTTATCGCGGGCTCTGAGCGCGGCGACCGAATCAAGAAATTCCGTAACGAAAAAACCTAACACCCCCACTCCGACGGGCAAGGAGGTGTGGCTTGAAGGCCGTGCATCGTCTAACGTCGTTTCAGTTCGGCAGTCTTCGACACGGCGTTGTGTGCGATTAGACGTATTGTACGACTCTACGAAACTCGCACGAATCGAGACGAGCTGCTCCGAAATCGGACGAATACATAAGCAGCTGTTTATGAGAAAGTATATAGGTGTATATGTATTTATGTACAACAGTGAATAGCTGTACTTGTAAAATTTGTGTATGAAGTGTTTTGAATATGAATGAACAAAGTGCATTTATTATTAAAATAAAGAAATAAAATTATAATTGCATAAGTTGATACAAAATGCTATGCAATGCAATAGCTTTACCGCGGCAGTCCCCGAGTGCCTCACGTAATTTTTTTTAATTTAAATTTGTGAGTCGGTGCGTTTCCAACTGGGCCACGTGATAAGTGATTTTTGTATTTATTTAAAAGGTGTGAATATAGGTCATTAAGAATTTTTAGCCTTCCTTCCCCCATATTAAATAATTAATCGCGGTTTTAATATTTTTGTTTGAACAATATTCAAATAGTTTTACTTTTGTTTATAAGTATGGCGTGTGACGTATATTTATAAAGTTGTAGAAAATGTTTTACTTACCAATTCTTGATACGTAAGAAGTAACAAGATATATCAAGGTCTATCCTTACAAACTTTCGCGTTAGTAATAATATGTTTTATTTTAAGTTACCTAGGGACCGTTAAAATTTCTTGTATGTAATATTATAGCAAGATAAAAGCTAGTTATTTTGGCATAAAAAAAGTAATAAAAACATACAAAAGCACCATTAAGAAGTAAATGTTAACATTATACCGCTCAAATTGCAGCAAAATTATCCTCTAGTAGGAAAATATACTCTAATTGCATCTGCATACGTTTCAAATTTCTATTCATAAAATGCTGCAAAAGAACTTATTAAGACTAAGTATTTCGAGTTCATTCACCTCTACGTTGAAGCTACGAAAGAGCTACGAAATGTGCTACGACGTGCTACGTAAGTTGTATATTTTATTTTCTTGCAATTTTATCTGCATATAGACATCCAGATATCATCATTTCTATATATATATATATTGCGTATAATATGATAGACTTATATTCCTTTGATTGAAGTATCCTTGAATAACTAATAACTATGTATTCATAATATATAAATCTCACAAAACAGAAGTAATTTAACCACTCAGAGTTATTTTTTATCACTATAATATAAAACGTTAAGTAATTAAATAAAATGTCAAATTATTTAAAGCTACAACTATTAAAACCAAAAAAACGAATACAAACATAATATTTTTAAGCGAAAGATACATATCCAGACAAAAATACAGTCGTCCAACATAAAATGTTTGTCCACACTAGGATTCGAACACAAGACCATAATATCAAGGTCAAGGTAACTAACCATAACTCCATCCGAGCTGTCAACTCTAAAACATATATTTTAAAGACGGCAAACCTTTTGGGAACATTTCGTTGACTTCTGTAGGCTTTAGCCGCCTTTTACGACACTCAAGAGATGAGTTTAGGAGGAAAATAGTCTACACTAGCACACACTAAAATATACATCTTCATAAATGGGGATGTTTGGATGTATGTATGTTTGTTATTCAATCGCGCTAGAAAGGATGTGGATGAAATTTGATACAGAGTTAGAGTATTCTGAGATTAAAATAGGTCTTTTCAGGTAGAAATTAATCATCAACTCCTAAGTCCCAATAGGTTGTTTTTGCTAAGAAGAACTGGCAAACTACTTCTAGATAACACAATTTTGTATAAGATTGATCGTTTTTACAACATTTTTGATTGATGCTCCGCTCCTATTCGTCGTATTGTCGATAAATGGGCTATCTAACACGAAAATAATTTTTCAAATCAAACCAGCAGTTCCTGAGATTAGCGCGTTAAACAAGCAAATTCTATAGCTTTATATATTAGTATAGATTCAATAAATGAAAATTCTGTGTGGACTCGACAGAGAGGGGGATCCGACAGGAATAATATAACTACTAAGAATTTATTTTATAAAATCTTTTATTTAATTTCCACAAGGTCACTGTGACACATTTTTTACCTAATTTTTTATACTATGAAGATGTAAGATCCCCCAGAAACAAGGGTAAAACCGAGGGGCAGAAGTACGTTATAAAGTTTGCAGTACTAAATGTTAAACGATGATATTTTGAATAAGACTCGAAAAAGAATACGTCTGATATTTACAAGTGTCAGCTTACCTTTGAATATGGCGCTGTGGGATTTGGCCTGAAGTAATGGATTGGCTAAGTTGCTAACGTTGAAAAATACATGCAATTTATTAAAGAATTTATTTAAATATATTAAAGTTAACTTTTCTAAACGGCTTTTATTTAGAGAATGTATTACCACAGTAAAATAAAACTTTTTTTTTTTTTTTGTAAGAATTGAGAAAATTCAGTGTTAGATTTAACCCTAAAAAAATCTGCTCTATTTCCTAGGGGATTAATTCTTATATTTTTAGAAGGGGTTAGCCTCAGATAGCTTTTACTCCCGTACGCGGATCCGGTGAGTGAAGAGGGCTCTCAACCGAGGAATTAATTCAATGAAAGATCAAGGTGGGCTTATATGGCTAGATTTTTTTGTTTTATACCACAAAGGTGGCAAACAGGCTTACGGTCCCACCTGATGGGAAGCGGTTACCGTAGCCTATGGACGCTTGCAACACCAGGGGCGTCACTCACGCTTTGTAGAGGTAGCCAAAAAACTAACTTTACTAACCCTTTAAAGAATACATTTTACTAGGTGAGGTGTGGCCATGAGGTGACGCTGTAGCAGTAGTGGGGGGACCAGAAATGGAGTAGCTTCATAGGGGTATGCAGGAGTGATAACTGTCGAGGATTCCGCTTCGAGCCGTCGCACCGGACGGACGTTCCTTTGTGCGCCCGCACGCTGCCCGACTCGATTCCGAGAAGCCCTTTCTACCTGGCACAGGTGGCAACCCAGCCCGGATTACGGATTGGATTCGAAGAAGCTTTCATTGTTTTTATTACCTGTCGGTCGTTTTCACGATAGACAGGACCAAACACCTGTCTGTTATCAGTCGTTTTCACGATAGTAACATTCAGGCCGCCCTTCAAGGCAACTATTTTGTAAATCCACGATTTTTAGTGGTGGCTGACGGATACCTCCCGGTGCCAACGAAGTCGGTCGTGCGTGCCCCGAGCGCCCGCTTTCCCCTTCAGGGCAAAGCAAAATCTCGGACGGGGCTGGATCAGTTGGCCTTGGGTTGTTCCCTAGTCAACCCCAGCTATCTCCTCCTCCCACCCTACCCTTTCCCTACCATCCCATCCCTTGGTGTTTGTTTGGGTGTGCGGACCACGGTCCAATAACATCCCTGCACCGAGGCTGTTAGGAACCCGTCTGCACATTAAGATTGGCAGAGGGAGACAAGCTTAGGGCACACTATAGGCACTCACCCCTCTGACCTACACCCGGTCAGAGGCCCATTCACCCTCACACAACCTCGGGTTATCCCACCCGAGGCGTTAGACGGTTAGGTCTAGCTTAGGGCGACCGCCTGCAGTTTCTTGTGACTTCTTCTCGCAGGAACGCCCCGCGTAACGAAGTCACCAGGTAGTTTTCCTCGCTAGCATAGGTATTCGTTAGCCCTTAAGGATACGCGACCGGCCACTATGGCCGCGTCGCAAAATTATTCAGGCGGGTCTCCTCCACTAACACTGGAGGAGATCCTAGAGAGCCAGCCCGAGATCTACGGCGACCTCGTCTTAGATTTCGGGCCGGATCGCATTCCGATCCCGACCGCCCTTCAGGCTAACGCGTCCGAACGCGAACGCGTCATCGCTGACGCACGTGTACGCTCAGTAGTGCGCAAAGTTCCGATATGGAGCCCCACTACCTTTTCGCGGCCTCCCTCAGAGGCTAGCTCGCGATCGCGCTCGCCGGTCCGCGCCCCATCCGCGATGTCGGCTCACTCAGAGTCCGAAGGCGACGTCGAGTCTGAGGAAGCTCAGACGGAATCGCCCGCCACCTCCCCCGCCTCCGTCATCGCCTCTTCCTCGTCGGAAGAGGATTCCCCATTGAACGTCCCCAAAGGGGGCAAACGTAAGCGTGGCAAGAAGGCCACCAACGCCGTCGCCGCGAAAGCAGCGAAGGTAGAGGACCCCTCTCCACCCGCGAGCTCAGCCCCCGCCCCCGCCCCCGTTCTCGTCGCGAAGGTCGCTTCTCGACCCCCGTCTCCAATGGAGACTCAGACGGCACCGGCCGCCACGTCCCCGCCTTCAGCGGGAAACGAACCGGCAGCTTCCGCTTCAAGGAAGCTAGCCCCTCCCCCTCCGATCTTCCTCCAAGATAAGGGGAAATGGACATCGGTGTCCTCGTGGTGCAACGAGCACCACATCGCATACACGTCGGCTCGGCCTACCGAGCACGGCATTAAAATCACGGTCGTGTCCTCCACCGACCATCGTCAGCTTACAAAAATTCTCCGCGAACGTAGTGTGCCTTTCCACACTTACGCCCTCCCCGAGGAGAAAGCCCTCCGCGTAGTAATCCGCGGCGTCCCAAAAGAGATTAGCACGGACGACGTAAAGACCTCCCTTCTGGAGCAGTCCCTCCCCGTTTTGTCAGTACACCGTATGTACAAGGGCCGCGCTGGCCTCCCGTACAACATGGTGATCGTCGCCCTCGAGCCGAACGCGGCGGCGAAAGCCATTTTTAAAATCCGCACAGTGTGCCATCTATCGGGCATACATGTAGAGCCTCCGCGAAAAAACAACTACCCGTCACAGTGCCACAGGTGCCAACTGTACGGGCATTCGTCGCGAAATTGCTACGCCACACCCAGGTGCGTCAAGTGCCTGGGAGATCACGGCACTCCGGAGTGTCCGCGCCCAAAAATTATTTCGGAGCAAACCGAAAAACCCGCGTGCGTCCTGTGCCAAACGGTAGGGCACACGGCCAATTACCGGGGCTGCTCGAAAGCCCCGCGTCCAAAACCGCGTACCGCGATCCCGCCCCTAATGAGGCGCCCGCTAGTTCTCGCGAACGGCGAGGTGGTCCTCGCCCCGCAGCGTCCGTCCCCGTGGACAAAGGTCAACTATGACCGTAACTTCCCGGCCACAGTGGCGAAAGCGGCAAGCGCACCTTCAGTGCCAAAGGTGCCGTCGGCGGCACCTATCGCGACGTCCGCCCCCGCTCCCAAGCCTTCCGCTTGGGAGAAACCTTTAATTCCGCGGCCTCTTATAGCGCCCACACCTATTAAACCCCGCGAAACGCCGGTTAAACCCCGCGAAATCCCCGCGCCCGTCGTAAAAAACACACAGTGCGAAGATACGGACTTCGCACTGGTCGAGAGATTCGTCAACTCGATTGATTTTGACGAAATTGAAAACTTTGCGGATCAGATCCGCAAAAATGAGGGCAACGGTATGGCCCTCGCGTTAGTAGCTATGCGATTCCGGAAAGTCGCACAATCGTTAGCGTCATTTAAAATCAACGTATAATGGATAATACATCTGTAACGTGTAGAGTCAAACCCAGATCCTTAATAGTAGGCTACTTCAATGCCAACGGCATTGCAGGTCAACGCGAGGAGATAGCAATCTTCCTCCGGGACCATCAGATAGACGTGTTACTTGTTCAAGAGACCTTTTTGAAACCCTCGCACAGGGAACCTAGAATTGCGAACTACTGCGTGGTACGTAACGATAGGCTAGATTCCGCCCTAGGCGGGACCCTGATCTACTACAGAAGGTCCTTGCACTGTACGCCGCTCGATCCTCCTCCCAACCTCCAGTACATTGAGGCGTCGGTATGTCGGCTCGGCATGACCGGTCACGATTCGATCACATTAGTGTCCGCGTATCTTTCTCCGACTTCTACCCGTTCGTTGCTCCGGAGCGACTTAGAGTTAATTTTCAGTCTCGGTAGCTCTGTCATAGTGGCGGGCGACCTAAACGCAAAGAATACCATCTGGAATTGCGTCGCATCGAATTCCAGAGGTAGACTCCTAGAAACCCTTTTAGTGCCGTTGAATATAGATTTAATAGCGCCCCTCGAACCGACTCATTTTCCCGGGAACTTAGACCATAGACCAGACATATTAGATGTTGTACTGTTACAAAATGTGAACTTACGTTTGCACGGCATAACAGTACATCATGAATTAAATTCGGACCACCGACCTGTGATCTTAGAATTCATGCCGCGAGTAGGTGCCCCCGATCCAGGTCGACCCTCTCCCACCAAAATTTCGACGGACTGGGCTAGGCTAGGCGAAAGCCTCAAGTCAACCTCGTCCGTTCACTTAGATAAAATCCCCGATAATATCGTCACCGCGGACGACGTAACAGGCGCAATCGACTGCCTAACAGATCACGTGCAATCGTTAGTTAACGATTGCTCACGGACAGTGCCGGACACGAGCGATCGTAAATGGCAAATGCCCGATGACATACGTGAACTGATTAGGCGGAAGAACGCAGTCAAGCACGTGGACGATCGTCGTCCGATGATACATGTCCGGGCTCATCTGCGCGCTCTCCAACGGGTCATCAAGGACCGTGTGGACGAGTGGCGTCAGACGTGTTGGGACCGTACCCTCGACGACCTCGAACCATCACATCAAGCCTTCTGGCAGTTATCGCGAAAATTCACTAAGAATACGATAGTTCCGGTACCTCCCCTCTCGCGTCCAAATCAACCTCTCGCGTTTGAAAGTGACGAAAAATCCGAATGCCTCGCCGACAGCCTGGCGCTTCAATGTACTCCTAGTTCTCTCCCGGTCGACCCGCGTCACGGGGAGCTGGTTAATTCAGAAATAGAACGGAGAGCTTCACTCCCGCTAACTCAGCCTTCCGCTGAGCCATCAGTAGCCACAGTAGTCGACGCCGATGAGGTAACGGAGCCCATACCCCCCGTGACCCCTGAGGAGGTCGAATCTATCGTCAAGAACTTGCACCCGAGGAAAGCCCCGGGGCCAGATAAAATCACCAATAAGGTGATCAAGTTATTCCCAGCCACTCTTATAGTGCTTTTAACCTCTATTTTTAACGCTGCCCTCTCTTGTAATCTATTTCCACAACAGTGGAAGGAAGCCACCGTGATAGGCATTCACAAGCCCGGCAAACCTAGATCCGAGCCCTCCAGCTATCGCCCCATAAGTCTGCTCAACGTCATGGGCAAGATTTATGAGAGGCTTCTCTATATTAGACTCAAAGCCTTTGTAGACGCAAATAAGCTCATTCCTGACGAACAGTTTGGTTTTCGAACCAAACATTCGTGTGTTCAACAAGTCCATCGTATTGTCGAACACGTCTCAAGTAAATTCATGCGCGGTCAGAAAACAGGCATGCTCCTCTTCGACGTGGCGAAGGCATTCGACAAGGTGTGGCACGAAGGCTTAATTTATAAGCTTTACACCATGGGTGTCCCACCTAGACTCGTGACCATCTTACGAGACTTTCTGTCGAACCGCCAATTTCGCTACCGAGTCGAGGGCGTTCTGTCTTCCCCTCACCCTATACGTGCCGGAGTCCCTCAGGGTTCGGTACTTTCCCCCCTATTATTCACGCTATTCACCAGCGATATGCCCAGGTTAGATAAATTCACTAACTTAGCCCTTTTTGCGGATGACACCGCCATATTTTGCTCAGGCACTAGCCCTCAGAATATCACTCGTAAACTCCAACGTGCAGCCAACGCGCTAGGCGCTTGGTTCCGCAAATGGAGAATAGAAATAAACCCCTCTAAAAGTCAGGCAATTCTCTTTCGCAGACCCACCGGTCGTGGTAGTCGCTCTAGAGACCTCCCCTCGACACCAGTAACGCTCTTCGGCGAATCGATCCCCTGGGGTAGGTCAGCCAAGTACCTGGGCGTAACTCTTGACGATAGATTGGGCTTCCGGCCACACATAAAGGCAGTACGTGCGCGTGCCGCCTTTGTGATGGGTCGGCTCCATTATCTCCTCAATTCAAAATCTAAACTTTCCTTAAAATGTAAAGTTAGACTCTATACCGCGTGTATTCGTCCAATTATGACGTACGCTAGTACGGTCTTCGCTCAGGCTTCTCCTACGCGTTTAAAGCCACTTCAAGTTTTACAGAACCGGTTCATGCGTAAAATCACGGGTGCCCCGTGGTACGTTCGCAACGTCGACTTGCACGTCGACTTAAAATTGCCGACCATCAGGCAATTCATGAAACGGGCCTCTCGTCACTATTTCGATTCCGCCGTTAACAGCAGTAACCCGTTAATCGTGCAAGCTGCAAGCTACACGCTATCCCGTATATCCAGCGTACGCAGACCAAGGATCGTCCTTGCCGAGTCTGACGACGAAACCACCAAAATTCAAGACCAGCTTGCAGCCGGTAACTCAGCTCGCGACATACAACCCCACACTAATACACAAATCCGATTCCGTCCTCGCCGGCGAGGACCGCCGCGACGTCCCACCCAGTCTCGTCTTGTTAGTGCGGCCCGTGCCGCAGCAACGACCCAGTCCGTTCCCTAAATAATCATGTCAAGTGAGTCCCCACTTCCCCCAGTGACGCCCTGAGCCGAGGCACGGTCCCGCAGGGGACACCCTCAGCGCTGTCGCTTAAATTTTCCTTCGGTTGAGAGCCATCTGCGCTCACCGAAAAAGTCCGCGTAACGGTGTAAAAGCCATCTGAGGCTGTCACCTTCTAGTCCATTCAAAAAAAAAAAAAAAAAAAAAAAAAAAAAAAAAAAAAAAAAAAAGATAACTGTCGATGCTCTTCGACGAAAATACATTACGCTTTGTCCCTTTCACTGCCCATACAGTTGCTCTTTTTTTACAGGGTCGGCAACGCGTGAGTGACGCCTCTGGTGTTGCAAGCGTCCTTGGGCTACAGTAACCGCTTCCCATCAGGTGGGACCGTTTGCCAGCTTAGTGGTATAAAAAAAAGGTGTGAAGTGCAGGTGTTCATACTATTTAGATCTTCGCGATTCTCTAGAGATGAGTAAGAGAGACACCTATATATGTTAAAAAGAGACAACCAATGTTGTAATGGAATAAAAAATACGCAATTCACAATAAAATTTTATCCTGTACCTTTAGTACTAATAACCACATTCAATAAGATACTAATAGGTATATTTGGGTCTAATGTTTTTGGGGCAAGAAGAAGAAAATTTTCGATATGGCCGAATGGTCCGACCCTGACTTTCAAACCGCCTATCTCGGGTTCAAATATGACCCATGATAAACATTTAAATGCATGGATATGTACGGGGTATATATAGATAAACTATATATGTAACTGCTGAGTTTATTGCCGGCTCTTCTTAGCAAAAGCAACCTTCCGAACCGTGCATTAGAGTCGACGTTTCATAAGTGCCTGTAAAGGGCTATTTGAATTAATATATTTCATTTCATATATATTAGGTATAGGTATCTAAAACTTTTAAGTATTTGCTATGGTTACGATTAACTCTAACTATCTTAAACCTAGTATTAGATTGGCCTTTCTAAAGTGCTTGCAAAGCCTTATTGAATAAAAATAATTTGAATTTAAATATAAATTCAATTCATGAGGTTTTTTGCATACCTATTTTATATGTAATTATCGCTAATATTACGAGTTTTTTTATACCACTGCCTAATCAAATCTAGACTATTTATAAACCCACCTGTTCAACCTTAGACAAAACATAGGACAAATCTTGTCAAACCATTCACTTATTATAACTATTTCTAGAATAAAATCGTAAATTGAATATACCAAATCAGCATTAGTTGCTAATCGCGATGGCCGACAACAACATCCGGTTCAAGATAACTTAATATCCGCCCTCGATCCACCACTTCCGGTTAATAAGCATCTGTTATACTAGCTTTACTACTTGGCTTTGCTTGTCAATAGTAATATATACAAGTAGTAATGGGAAGTAATTTCTTTTGAGTTGTATTTTTTTAAGTTACCGTTAGCTTAAAGTAACTAGTCCACGCAGACGAAGTTGCGGGCAGAAGCTAGCAGTATATAAAATATTTGGAGCAAATAAAAGACAGAAATCTGGTCCCAAACTTAGCTGAGCTTTTACCATGGTAACCGGATAAATAAATAAATAAATATCCTGGGACATTTTTCACACACGGCCAATCTGATTCCAAAGTAAGCTTTAAAGTGAGCTTGTGTTATGGTGACCAGATAGCTGATATACTACATATAATACTTTTAAATACATACATATTATAGATATTTACATTCAGACACAGAACAAACAGACATATTCATGCATACAAACAAATGTTTGTCCTAGGTGGGATTCGAACCCACGACCCGCGGCTTGAAAGTCAGGGTCACTAACCACGAAGCCAACCGGGCTGTCAAAGATAGTTTTAGATAATTAATCAATATATACAAATAAATGTGTCTTAAGTGGACATCGAACTCACGACCCGCTCAAAAGTCACCTTAGGTTACCAGCTTGCTCATAAATAAACTTCTATGATACTTAATTTTGTCTTACAAGTAGCGAAGCTCCTCTTAGACTATCTCAGTGTTCTCTGCTAGAATATTAATTACTTATTATGTAATGAAGGTTACAAACTATCCAATTAATTAGCAAGAAAATTAGTTTGGTAGATATTTGCTTTCTTAATCAAGAGTAAATTAGAATTACTTTGGAGAATGAGTTTGAAATTGAGAAGCATCAAATTACTTTATCACCGAAACCTAGTGGTGTGGATCCGTAAGATTGTCTTTTAAAGGAAGGAAAACATCGTGAGGAAACATATGCATGTTTCCTATGCATATGTTTCATCTCCTGATCCTGATTTTGACATCTTAGGCATGCGCCTAATCAAAGGCAAATGAAGTACCCAATCCGCACTAGGCCGTGTGGCCTGCGTGGTGGAGTACCTATGGCATAATACCTCCTCGTTGTTAAGGGAGGCTCGAGCTCCTCGGTGGAGACGTATATGAGCTAATGATGATGATCATGAAACAATTTTTCTCGGGATAGTGAAAATTCCTTCGAAAACGCAGGTGAAACCTCGCGGCCTATTTAAGGTAAAGTGTCAAAATAGCCTAGTTAGGAATCAAATACATAACTTATGGTAGGAGACTTAAGCGTTTTTGATTCACAAAGGCCTCTCGCCACTTTAGAAATCAGAAAATCTGCAAATCAAATCTCCGAATTGAACTAAATTTAAATAGAGTGAGAGTGAAGGCAAACAAATTGCTTACTTAACAAATCCGCATTTCATCGTTCCCTTACAAAATCTTCATTTTCATTTCACGCCTAATAAATCCTGGTTTTGAATTTAGTCGAGACGTCAATGGGTGAATAATTAATTATCGTTGGATTTTCGCCTTTGAATACATTCTTCTACAGTTTAAGTTTGTTTGGTTCCAATTTGTTTGATGTAAAACTTTCAAGGTTTAAACATTAATTTATAATGTTGAGATCTCTTATGGGATCTGTAGAAGGTATTATATAAAAATTGTGGTGACAGAGCACCTATATAAATATATTTTAAAGTATTACGTATATGTAGTATATCAGCTATTTTGTTACCATAACACAAGCTCACTTTGTAGCTTACTTTGGAATCAGATTGGCCGTGTGTGAATAATGTCCCTGGATATTTATTGGCTGTCTTTTATATACAATTGTAATATTAACTTCACTAACTCCGTTATCATTTCACTTTCAACAATAAACTATAAAATACCATGACAAATCAATGCCCTTAATAGTTGAAATTTATATACCAATAACCCATGTACAACTGGCGATAGGTACAACCCTTCTATTCTATAACACAAATTTCGTCAACGCGATATCAATCAGCTGCCATCTCACGTGATACCGTAGTAAATGAAAGAGACAGAGAATAGTGCTAGTCTTACCAGTGTCATTAGACCTAACAGAATTGAAGCTTGATTATGAGCTATTAAAATGTTGGCAGTTCACATCGCGCCAAGCACGCCGTGGTACAAGTTGATATAAAATATTTTACATTCCGTTATGTGGTAACTGGGTTATGCTTTTGTTTTAAGCCGTAAAAGGAATTCTGAGAATATTTAACTAGACTATTCAAAACTAGGGTTAGTTAAACTATGGTGGATTTCACCATATATTGTTAATGGTCTTCAAAAGTTTAAATCATGGTAAAATATTTGTATAAATGGATAATGTAACCCAAAAAAAAGTCGAAAACAAAAATTTTGATATATTTTTATGATGCATCACGTATTTAACATTCTACAAAAGTGTTTCAAGTCATCTAAACATAAAAGTACCTACATAAAAAATTTATTTATATCATACAAAAGACGTAAATCACATTATTTTAAGACGCCGTTTTCTCAAAACCAAGTTTATGAGGGTTAACACATTATTGCTTGTCAGCATCCATATAGTCTCAAGTTGTTATTAAGAAAAAGTTATTAGAAAAATGATAATTATATTCTACGAATATTACACACAGTTGAAGAGATCGGGATCAATATTTGGCGACAAAGTTAGAGTATGATCTTAAATAGCACATACGCTTTAATTACTGGAAAAGTAAACGAAGTTAAAAACATATAAAACATGATTCAGTTCTGTATAAAAAGCTAAGGTTCTATTAAAGTTTTATAAATATTTTCCAAGTCAAACTAAACGCCTCATTTTATCCCAAACTAGTGGGTCCCGCGGTTTCATCCGCGTTCCCTGGGATCTTTGATTTTCCCGGGATAAAAAATTCCATGTACCTTTCCTGGTTCTGAGTTATGTCCCCACCAATTTTCAGCCAAATCGTTTCGGCCGTTCTTGAGTTATAAATAGTGTAACTAACACGACTTTCTTTTATATAGGTATAGATTTTGTGAAAACATTAATAAAAATTATTTGTGAAGCAACTTGTTCCTTAATTTACCGTCTAATAGCTTTAAGTTTTGAGCTCTTAATAGTAATTACAAGTACCTCAGTCATTAAATACAAGATAGCCGCTGACATTTCTACATAATAGATGCTATCTATTCCACAATCTCTGAAGTTTGTACAACAAGATGTCTCAGAAGTTAGATTGCTTTTAATAAATTAACTTCTCTGCTAGTCTATTGTATTCCCTTGGCAGTTGTCACACTATTGTGGCGTCTCCCTCATTTGTGACCAGTATGAAAGAGACCCGTACCTCTGAGTTTATAAAAACTTACGTACGGATTCACGCCACTGGCTTTCGGTGCGGAACATCGTGAGGAAACCTGCATGCCCGAGATGTCATAATTAAAGGCATGTGAAGTCCGCCAATCCGCACTAGGCCCGCGTGGTGGACTATGGCCTACACCCCCTCGATGTTAGGGGAGGCTCGAGCTCCTCGGTGGAGACGTATATGAGCTGATGATGATGAAAGAGATAGTACTCCACGATGATTTAAATAAAGTTCTGCTTCATTTTCATGATATGGGCTACAATGATTTGTCTGTGAGACAAGTACAAAATTATTTTTTAATACAGCAACTTTTAAGTTTGATCAAAGTTCTCCTTACTTTACTTCTTCAAGGCATCTCTCTGGCCAATAATATAAATAATAAATAAATACCCAGGGACATTTTTCATTCACTGCCAATCAGATTCCAAACAAAGCAGAGCTTGTACTGTTGTAACCAGATAGCTGCATGTTTGTTTAATTAGTTAGAATGCGTACATTTGGATGGATGGATGTTTGCTCAATCACACGGCTAAAGAGGCCTGGATGAAAGTTAGCACAGAGTCAGAATACTCTGGAAAGGTACAAAAGCCATGGGAGAGCGGGTGAAACTAGTATATTATAAATAGTTGACCCACACAACTTCGTTAGCGTCACTTGCCCGTTTTTGCAACCTTTTTGATTGATGCTCCGCTCCTATTCGTCGCAGCGCGCCTTCCTCGATAAATAGGTTAACTAACACTGAATGAAATTTTCGAATAATTTTTGAGATTAGCGCGTTCAAATAAACATACTCTTTAGCTTTCTATATAAAATTTCGAGGGATTTTTTGGATTGTTTGTTGTTGAAGAGGTCTGAATAAAATTACCATTGAGTCAGAATATCTTCTGGAATATCACGTAAATCACACTTTTTTCTGGGAAAACTGAAGATCCCTGGGAATGTCGGTGAAACTCCGGGCGGCAGCTAGTATATTACAAATGTTGAATTTTCGATTATGGATGTTTGATACATAATCACGCTGAAACTGCCGACGAAGTCTGGCTAAAATAGGCCACAGAGTTCTAACATGTCCTATATGCTCCTTATGCCTTCGAAACATGGGGGCGGAAGTTAGTATTATTTATAAACTTCAGTTATTGTGAACTTACAATGTTAATTCTCAATTAGGTTAATTACAAAGTTAAGTTTTGACGTGGCTGAGCGGAGGCTCGGCTCGGATTAAAAAGGCATTTGTCGGCGGATCAAAGTGACCTGTTGCTCTGAATATTACACCCAGAAATTCCCATACACCCAGATTGGAATTATGTGAGTTTTAAAGCAGTTTTAGCTGAAGTTTTGCTTTTAAATTGAGCTTGTAAAATATAAGAGTATTTGTATATTATTTAAGTTCGTAAATTGGGTCAGATTTGAATTGAAGGCCTTTTCTTTCTTGTTCAGTTTTAGAATGGTAAATTAAATTTTATGCAATTATTAATTCAAATTGGCCTTTCAATTCTCGACTCTAACGTACGGCTAGAAGGTTGCCTTTGCTAAGTATACCTAGTACCTATATATAAGCGGATAGTAAGGATATATAAGCGCTAAAGGGATTAGTCCCTTGGATTAGGTCTAACCTTGTACGTTAAATGATGAAATCTCGCTTATTTTTCGTTACCCCTATGACAAAGATTTGTATAGTTAGTCTTATCTAAGCCACAAAAGTAAAGCAAAATCAATGACAATGAAATACTTTTCCAAATTAAAGGTGCTAACTTACTTCCTACCACAATTCCATATACCTACCTACATATTATGTATTTACTTTGCCACATTGGAAAAAAGTTACGCGTCCTAATCCGTGACCAAAGCCAATTGACCTGGTGAGTTCCAGATTCTGTTACCATTTCTATTCCAATCAGCAAGATTACTCGATAAAATCATTCTCCCTCTCCCTCACACTTACCGTGTTAAACAGAGTGAGATTTATCGGAAAGTTTCGACAAGAGAAAGCTGAAAGCCGCGTGTACGTGACTGAATTGTTAATTTTGTGAAATAAGTTACTATAGGTACATTATTGTTAATGCGTTACCTCTCAAACACTCATTTTCGAGAAATAACAATGTTAATTATAGTAGTGAATACGTGCATGACTTGTGTTAATGTAGTTTCTTTTACTATGAGGTTGTTACTAAAGTGTAGAAGTTATCGATTAGGACGTAGTTCAAAGGATGATTTATTTTAGGTATTTAGGTAGGTGTTGACTACAACTACCCGAGAAATAGATGTAAATTTCTATATAAAATTAACAGAGGGTTATTATGATTGTTTGATATTAATGGTTACTTAAGTGAAGTTTTGCACAAAGGCTTTTTTACAACATACCTATATGTGTGCTTTGTAAATTCCCATAATAAAGCAAAAAAATTAAACAGTAACTTAAGAGACTTATCCCTTAAGTTACTGCTTTATCGCACTTGATACATCGAAAAAGGTTTAAGGCTATGTCAGTTCTTCTCAGTTGAAAGCCCCTTCCGAAACGGTAGTAGCTTCAGCAGCTACTACTTTCTTATGTGCTTTTTGGGCCTAAACTGAATAATCTCGACTAAGTCTTTGATTTTTCTTAGATGGTGTTGGGTGGGTAGGCTAGTTTATTATAAGTTTCCGCGCCCCGTGGTTTCACCCGCTTTCTCAGGGCACTACCATAATTTCGGAATTTAAAATAGCCTAAGTTATTTTTTAAGCAAGATCTCAACCACAGATTTTGATAATATAAAATCTATCTAGTGAAAATTTTACGGACAGACTTACTAGCGTTTTCACTATAAGTCTAATTTCTTTGTTATCTCTGTTATCAGGGTTGTAAAACACCCGTTATGATACATTAGGTGCGCAAAGACGTTACGAGGGAGGACATCTTGGGCGCGCCAGCCCCGATCGATCACAAAATTGGCACCAGCACCCGGTCATTATTACAACGCCATCCATTTTAAGATACCACATAATGTTTGTACTTGGAGGATGTTATTTTAAGAGGTAGTTAGATACTTATTGATGAGTTTAGAATGATTTTACTTTGACAAAAAAATGTGAAGACTTGTTGTTTGTTTTCGAATAAGTAATTTGAAATCGAGAACTGTGATTATTTTATTTAAGCACTTTCAGTTACATATTTTTCTAAAGTGAAAATACATAAAACAGACAAGAAACATATGATTTAAAATTACTTTTAAAAAAAGTTTATTGATTTCGTAGTAAATGTTGACTAGGATAGAGGAGGAAATACCTACCTTTTATATTTCGGTTTGACTTTAAAAAGTGTTAAGACATTTTTTTTTCTACTTAGATAACTTAAGTACCTTAATTTGTATGAAGACCAACCGTGTCACATTTTCTTTGACATCCGAAGGCAATAACAATCAATCGCAGACTAAATGACAGCGTAGAAAGCAGACATTATTACTGCTTTTAGACACGCGACGTCTAGTTACATTAGAGGTCTATAGTCCACTTTCTATCCTATAGAACCACGGCCACAGAATACTGCAATGTATACCCATTGCCGTTGATGACCTAATTGTTTCTCTCTTAATTTTACTATATTGTGGCCTGATTCCACCCGTGTTGGAACTTGGAACCCTGCCAAAGGCAGTACGCGTAATGCACGCGACGCGAACTCACGGGCCCGCATTGTGCGCGGGTATATCTATAAAATACGCTTTATTCATAGCGTATTTTATGGATGAAACGTTTCCAATTTTCCATTGTGTTGTGAACTAACCGATGTTTTTGCTCGCGATAAAAGTCATATAAATAAAATATTGGATGTTTTACAAGGCCAATCTGATTTCAAACTCACGTTATCTATACTAATAATATAATAATAATAATCTATACTAATATTATAAAGGAGTAGAGTTTGTTTGTTTGTTTGTTTGTTTGTTTGTTTGGTTGAACGCGCTAATCTCAGAAACTACTGGTCCGATTTGAAAAGTTCTTTCGCCATTGGATAGTCCATTTATCGAGGAAGGCTATAGGCTATACACCATCACGCTATGACTAATAGGAGCGGAGCACCAATGAAGAATGTAACAAAATCGGGAGATTTCTTTTCCTGTTGAGAGCTTCCGCTGCGTACGCTGCGTAAACGGTTAAAGCTACGCTAAAATGATGTAAAACAGAATTGTTCCCCTCTGAAAGTTCTAAAAAAAAGTCCGCGATAGCATATGTCTATCTGTTAAGGTTGGCTCACTGTGACCATTTTTATACTTACCAAATTTGTTCGAAAATTAAGCATTATTTGTGACGGTGTTTTTATAAAGATGATATTAATCCTTATCCAAATAAATACGTTATTCATCACAAGTATTTAATTTAAAACAAAATTACCTTTTACATCATTCGATTTCAATGAATATCTTAGGAGATATCGCAAATTTAAAATAACATTGCACCAAAATAATGTTCAAGTACTGTACGGCGCGCGCCTTTATGTGCCGGGCCGGCGCGTGCAGTCATCAGTTAGCTCTGCGAGACCATCCTTCTACGTATACGAAGGGGGTTGAAAGTTAGCGTTAGCCCAAAGTAACTATTCCACGCGGACGGAGTCGCGGGCAGAAGCTAGTAATATTATAAAGGAGTAGAGTTTGTTTGTTTGTTTGTTTGGTTGAACGCGCTAATCTCAGGAACTACTGGTCCGATTTGAAAAATTATTTCGCCATTAGATAGTCCATTTATCGAGGAAGGCTATAGGCTATATATTATCACGCTATGACCAATAGAAGCGGAGCTCCAATGAAGAATGTTTCAAAATCGGGAGATTTCATTTCCAGTGGAGAGCTTCCGCTGCGTACGCTGCGTAAACGGTTAAAGTTACGCTAAAATGATGTTCCACAGAATTGTTCCCCTTCAAAAGTTCTAAAAAAAAGTCCGCGATAGCATATGTCTACCTATTAAGGTTGGCTCACTATAACTACTTTTATTCTAACCAAATTTGTTCGAAAATTAAGCATTATTTGTGAAGGTGTTTTTATGAAGATGATATTAATCCTTATCCAAATAAATACGTTATTCATCGCAAGTATTTAATTTAAAACAAAATTGCCATTTACATCATTCAATTTCAATGAATATCTTAGGAGATATCGCAAATTTAAAATAACATCGCACCAAAATAATGATCAAGCACTGCGCGCGCCTTTATGTGCTGGGACGGCCGCGGTGTGCAGTCATCAGTTGCCTCTGCGAGGCCATCCTTCTACGCAAACGAAGGGGGTTGAAAGTTAGCGTCAGGCAAAGTAGCTATTCCACGCGGACGGAGTCGCGGGCAGAAGCTAGTGATAAATATAATACTACCGATATAGCACTTTTGAAATACATACTTATTTTTTATTTATTTTTTTATACCACAAAGGTGGCAAACAGGCATACAGTCCGCCTGATGGGAAGCGGTCACCGCAGCCTATGGACGCTTGCAACACTAGGGGCGTTACTCACGCGTTGCCGACCCTGTAAAAATCTCTTCACTCCCTTCTTGAAGATTTATATATTATGCCCAGATTTAGTACAAACAGATGACTATGGACACCAAATGTTTGCCCTGGATGGGAGTCGACTTCTTACCATGTGAGGGTCACAAACCCTACCCTACCACTAGGCTAATAAAGAATATAAGCTACCGTTTTGCCAAGATTCGTTTTCTTCAATCCGTTGCGTAAGACTCAAATAACATACATCCAAACATCCATATATCATCCCAAATATCGTACAAAAGTCAAATGTTTTTCACGTTAACGCCCATTCAAGATTTATGATACCATTGCAGTTTTCACAGTAAAAAAATAAGCAATAACCATAAATAAAAAAATCTGTTCCAAATAGCTGGACCGCGGAAATGTGCCAAAAGGGCTGGCAGCATTGCCAGTATTGCCACGCTAAATAAATATATTTATGTAAAAAAAATATATGATAAAATGAAATATATTTATTCACCGAACTTATGGATATAGGCTTCTTTTGCTAAGTAGAACCGGAAATAATTTCCGTAATAACTAATTTCAAAACTAGTTTTTTTTTTCGATTTCTTTTAAAATCATATTAGTCTTACTAGAGGGAAGGCTACCATATCATCGTCATCATTAATATTGTAATAAGCCTTCTATACTAAAGCTCTCAAATATATACGCTATCCATCCATACTATACCTAATATTATAAATGCGAAAGTAACTCTGTCTGTCTGTCTATCTGTCTGTTACGCTTTCACGCTAAAACTACAGAACCGATTTAAATGAAATTTGGTACACAGATAATCCAGAGCCTGCGAAAGGACATAGGCTACTTTTTATCCCGGGAATATTGAAGATCCCCCGGGAACGCGGTCGAAGCCGCGGGGAGCCACTAGTACTACATAAGCGTTCCTGAAACTTTTCAAAAGACAAATCAAGAATGTATTTAAAGTCCTGCAAAGTGTCAAAAACACGAATATATTTTAATTGAACGGGCAATATTTACAAAACACCTACTAAAACCTTCATTCATTTGGATTATGATTTCCCATGTCAGAAATGTTATTTTATAATGGAGTTAACCGAACAAAATTATTTTACGTAGCTAACAGAATAATTTAATCTCTCAACCCTTGTCACATTTTTAAATTAAAATGTAATTTCTTGTGGTCCTTTATAAAGTACTAAAGAGAATATAGAGTAGGTAGTAATAGCGTCCTACCATACATTTATGTACATTACCATATGCATATTCTTTGTCCGTGTGTAAATACTACTTATAGTATAAATGCGAAAGTCTATGTATGTTTGTTACCCTTGTCACGTAAAAACTACCAAACGGATTTGGATGACATTAGGAACATAGATAGTTTATAACCTGAATTGATACATAGGAAAATTGAGAATCTCCTCGGAACGTGGGTGAAACCGTGGGGAGCCACTAGTATCTATATAAGTAACCATGTATTTAATGTAGTAATTACCATCTTTAAAAAGTATTTACTAAGTTTATTTTCGGTTCTTCTCAGTAAAAACAACTTTCAGAACCGAGCATTAATAGTGACTATTCATAAGTGCTTGTGAAGGCATATTTGAATTTTGGTTTTGGTTTTGATTTATATAGTACAAACTCTAACTTTGGGATAAAATAAGCTTTGTGTAAATAATGTTAACCCGGGATATTTACTACAATTATACTATAGCTAATCCACAGCTTAAACTGACTTACATTTTATACTCTAATGAAACCTTAATTTGTTTTAAAGCTGTAATTTATTTTGAAGACTAATTCAAGTTGATGAAGTTTGTTTAAGTAAATCGATTTGGTCCGATTTTTTATCTGTGATGAAGCGCTTTTGCTTTTGTTTTAAATTTTTATAATTTATTTGGTTCTTTAAAGTTAAAGCTTTATCAGTTTAATATTGAAGTACCGCACAAGTTAAGTCGAGTGAGATATATTTGTAAATTCTTTTTCAACCAAAGACTTTAGTATAGGTATAGCTTTTAAATAGGTATATGAATATAGTATAAATGTATGAATTTATCTAAGATATCTACATGGAAAAAAGAGACGGAAATTTAAACTATTAAAGTACGTTTTTCCATATCACCTAACACTCGTATTTATATTTATTTATTTTATAAAATTTAATTAATTTAAAGACCTTAAAAATCACATAAAAACAAACAAATCATAGCTTATATAAAGTTTTGTCTTAGTTAGAAAATCTAATGACAAAGCCTTAATTATAAGAAAGCTCAAAAAAATGTAACAAATTCAAAATGGCAGCCAATAATGAGCGGTCGTATGTTTCCACAAGCTCAGACTGCAGTCACGTGACAAGTTAAAATTATTACTTGGCCGAGTGTACTTTATCGTTAGGACATGCTATTAAATTGCTATAAAAAAAACATCAAAAAGCAACATCGTAAAAATGTGAAATGTACCTAATGTTCACTGCAATAAGACTGACTTTAAATTGACGCATGCTTCTTGTATTTAACTAGCTAATTTGCGGTTTTACTTGCATTCTTTTTTGAATCTTTGATTTGCAAAAAGTATCCTATGTAAGTAAATCTAAATAAGATATTTACTAACACTGTGCCAATCTATATAATGCTACTAATATTATAAACGCGAAAGTTTGTAAGAATGGACATATGTTTGTTTGTTACTCTTTCACTAAACAATGGCTAAAGGGATCCTCATAAAATAGGCACAGATTCAAAATATGTTCTGGAATAGCACATAGTTTTTTATTTCGGGAAAATTGAAGGTCCCCTGGGAAAACGCGTAAAATAACGGGACAGAAATGATGTAGGATTATTAAAATCCAAACAAACCTACTTCAAAAAAGAACTGCGTTAAAAGATACATAAATATTAATTTGAAATCACAGCGAAGAAAGAAAAACTCATAACGATTCTGATGGAAAATATTATCTTCACAAAATAAACAATAACCGGCTGGCTGGTCCACATTTATTGTTATCAACATCTATTACCAGAACGATAAGCTGACGTGATGTCTTTTGTAAGTGTCCAGAATAAGGAAACATTTAATAAATACTAGCTGCCTCTGCCCTGTGTAGTTTTTTAGCTGCATAATATTTTTCGGGTTTTTCATAGCTAATTGGCTGTCATTAGTATATTTCAATGGTGTAAAATTTCTTTAACCATGCAATTTGATACATCGTCCCATAGGTATACGGGGATAAAATATAGCCTGAGTTACTCCCGACCCAAGTATACTTTTCCGTGTGAGTCGCTAAGTCGGGTGACTTCAATATGAAAAAACTTATTTGCATTTCTATTAGAAAGCACAATAATTAAATAAGGTATAACTAGGTATTTTAAGTCAAAGTATGTAAGTACACGATATTTTAAACACAGAAGAAATAATGATAAAAAAAGTCTTGCAGCCTCGAATTTTGCAGGGCTATAAATTGTCTAAGAGCTTAGAAATCCTACTGAGATTTAAATCTTCATTGAAGGAACGTATTCCATAAATTACTGTACGCTCTTAAGCGAATGCTTTTTTCTGTGACAATGGAATGGATAATGTTTATTGGTCTATGTGCAATTTATTTCTTTTTTTACTATTTCGGTTAACACACAATTATCAAGATTATAACATACTTTTTTTTTTAAGGGACTTGAAGGTTAGCCTCTGATGGCTGTTACACCTTTACGCGGGCAATCGGTGAGCGCTGAGGGCTCTCAACCGTGGTAGATTTAAGCGACAGCGCTGAGGGTGTCCCCTGCGGGACCGTGCCTCGGCTCAGGACGTTGCTGGGGGTGAGGGACTCACTGGTTTGATTATTTGGGGAATTTTATATCGGACATTTTTTATAACATCTACAACACACAATATATATATTAGACGCAACGAAATACTTATTTAATAAAAACCTTATTTTCCCCGACTAAAAATATCCTGCAAATCTGAATAGCCACACTATTTCAAAGTGACATGCAGAGGGTATAAGGAAACCATTTTATTTTTTGATGAATTCGAGTCAAACCGCGGGAAGGTAATCAATAATCATACTAATATGAATGACATGAAAATACATCTATAAAAATTATGCATAGATCAGATCAATCATTCAAGCAATAAGGGCTTATAAAATCAGACAAAACTTTGCATACCTATAAATTATGTTATACATTTTATTCGGAGAAAATTTAATTCCCCGTGGAAACACAAGCAAAACCGAGGGCGGCATCTATCAGATAATGATATTAAAAAAACCTTCAGTTTTAAAACGGGTTTGCACAAAGAATTGCATGTTAAAACGAATCATTTTACATCGGGGTATTATGAAAGCATGAAATATGGAAGTTAATATAAATTAATTCGACCTTCAACAACTAGGTACAATCAGTTTACAACTAATTTGCAAGAGTTGGCGTGATATGGTATAATTTCTACGTACCTATTATATAGCTTTTCACAATTGTTGGACAGTCATACATTATCATTAATCTTTCCATTAATTTGGTTACTTATTAAGAGCCAGTTGACAGCATAATAAAGAAAAATACCTAGTTAAATCTATATGACAATAAATATACATAGATAAAATGCTATATGTATTGTTATGCAAAAATATAGGGAACGGCTGGACCGATTTTGGTCTTAAAATATTCAAAGGTCCTTTTGAAAAACAATTTAGAGGTATAAGGATTAACTTAATTAATTTAAAATGTTTGTTGTAATCCGAGCAAGGTAAGATCATTATCTTACCTTGCTCATAAAATACATGAATATAAAACATTTAAATACATACATAATATTTACATCTAGACAATATTGGGAGTCGAACTCCCGACCGTTTGAGCACAAGTTATGCACTGAACCGACTGGCTGGAAAACTGCATTGCTATTTCAGTAATAGGTACCATAGGTATCTAAGACGTAGTGGTTTAGTGGTGAACACACAAATTCACAATCATGAGGGTGCAAGTTCAAATGCCCTGAGTATTAAAACTTATTTCTATAGTCACCACTGGATATTCATTGTGAATCTCTTAAGTAAAGCAGGTAAAAAGGAATCTGCCTCTCAAGTGCAGCTGTTGAACGTTAGGTAACTAACGATAATAATGATATTAGTACAAAAAGTCAATGAAAAAAATAAGTAGGTAGTTATATATGTAAATTATTCTCAATTCAAATAAAGTTTCATTTTACATTCTTTACCATTTTTTGTTCCAAACACAAAATAAAGTATATTCATGTAAAACTACCTACGTTATTACAGTTATGACTACTGAAAAATAAACTTTAACACCACAATTCACAAGTTACATTTAAGGTTAACCAAAAAAAACTGTCGTAACAATTAATATTAATTCTACTTACCGTGTCATTCCTGATAACGGGAAGCTCGAACACGATCTACCCGGGCTTGTGCCAAGAGGAGTCGAACCTTACGCCCCTTTGCCACATGTGTAAATTATCCCAACACTTTTAAAAACACGTCACTCACTTTTTTATGTTTTTTTTTGTGACTGCAGACTTTATGCGGAAGGATTTAGGTTTGTGGGCGCGGGCGCGGCCGCCGCACTTCGCCAGCGTACTGTCCTACCCGTAGTGGTTAGTGAGGGGATGTTACACGGTAAAATGTTGCGGCAAACATGGTAAAATTTACTATATAATTTACCAATGTGGTAAAATTGTTTGCTGCTGGAATATTGACGTGTTTTCTCGGGGATAACTGTTTAGTGTTTGTATTATTTACGATAAGTAATTAAAAGTGTAAATAATTGTTGGTTGACCAAATCAATTAATAATGTCGCCGTTCCTAACTAAGAATAGAATTAGAAACAGAATATGAGACAAATGTAAGTTAATGTCTACTCATAAGTTAATAAATATTTTACATAAGTCAAATCTGAATATGCAAAGACAGTAAACATTTAAAAAAATCAATTTGTCATTTTACCAAACACTTTTGAATCCTTCCTATGTAAACGGGTAAAATCTTCAGTCGAAGGCACATCCCTATAAATGTACTACACATGCGCAATGAATGCAGACTATCAGGCCCCGAATAGACCCGAGTCTTCGCGGTAAATAATACATGCCCTGATACAGGGAGGTAACAAGGCAAGCCCAGGGCTATGTTTAAGGATATGGGGCTACAATTTTATAGTAATATAAATGGAAATTTATGAAGTGTTATGGCAGAAGGCTGTTCGAAATATCAGTGGTCACCATCGCTGTTTCGTCGACCGTAACTTATGAATGTGCTGCGTTATAGTAGAAGTTTGACTTGTAAGTTAATAAATGCCTAGAATTTACTGTAAAACCCTGGGTACAATATTTTGATCGGAGGCTATTTAATCATTATGGAGCATACTTATTGCAATATTATATTAGATTGGTACCTATATTACATTGGTACAGCATACTCAATTACCCAGAGCATATTGATCTGTCTAATGCCCTAACTAACCCAAATGCCCAAATAACTGATGCCCATTCAACCCACACCTCACTACGTCCCTGTCGCACCTATACACGTAACGAATTCTTAGTTGGTTCATTTGAAACTTAGACGAAGGTTTTTTCTTAGGAAACTTTGCAAACTTTATGCGCTAGTAAAACCTTTGGAAATAAGAAATTAATTATTCAAACAACCTTTATATTGTACAAGTCAATCGTGCTTAGGATAAGAACTTTCACCTTTTACGTGAGATTTTCGACCGCAATCTTATCTTGAGTAAAGCAAGTAAGCATTTTTACAACTGCTTGTTGTAAGCATGCAAAAAATGAGGGTGTAGGTTATGACTCATGAAGGTGCAGGTCATGAGGGTGTAGGTTCAAACCCCTGGCCCGTACCTTTGAGTTTATAAAAACTTAGGTATGGATTCACATGACTTTCGGTAAAGGAAAACATCGCGGGGAAACCGACATGAGATGTCACAATTAAAGGCATGTAAAGTCCTCCAATCCGCACTAGGCCTGCGTGGTGGACTATGGCTTATACCATGATGTTAAGGGTAGGTTGAACTCCTGTGTGAGACGTATATTATTATGATGGCAAAAAATGGATTTTCTTTGACAAATATTTGACTAGTCTTTGCTTATACGCACACAATCTTACTAGTCACTTAGACGTTTAATAAAATCCTACTACTATTATAAAGGCGAAAGTTTGTAAGTATGGATGTATGTATGGATGTTTGTTACTCTTTCACGCTCCAACGGCTGAAGGGATCTGCTTGAAATTTGGCACAGAGCTAGAATATGTTCTGGAATAACACATAGGCTACTTTTTATCCCGGGAACGCGGGTGAAACCGCGGGGAGCCACTAGTATATAATAAGGCTATTAATATTAAGGTACTTCAGATGTACTCAAAAGCTACCATCAGCTTGAGCTTTCGTAGCATGATGGGGTCCCATAAAACTTGCTACCAATCTTAGTTGAAAATATAGACCTTCACTTAAGACTAAGCTATCTTTGAACTTAACCTTTTCACGTCTTCTATACTGTTTTATACACTCCGGGCGGAATGAATGAATGAAGCTTAAGATTCCCTGAAAGACACCCACACATGCATTTCATGATAGTGAATGGACTTTTTACCTTCATACATTCACATTCAATATGAAGTTAAAAATAGAAATGGAATTGCGAAGACGGCACTGGCTCTTTACAGATTTTTGGTGTTGTTTTATGTTTTAACTTAGTTTTGTATATAAATTATTATTTGTTTGTGAATGAATAGTTTTCTTTTTTAGTTAAGAAATAAATTTATTTATTTATTTATTTTAGGAAAACCAAAAGCATTAAAACTAAAAAAAAAATTATGTTAATTAACATGTAGCCAATTATAGGTCTTCACTAATAGCATTAACATAGTGAGAAAAAACTATGGAGGGGCAGAGTCCAAAGCTCGCTCATCGTACTTACAGTATAACCTAAAATCTACAGATGGATACATTATATAAAGTTAACAGTACTATATATATAGTAAGTGTTTACTACTAGCAACAGGGTATAAATAATAGTCTTTCTCACATACAGCCAATCTGAAACCAAATGAAGCAGTGTTTGTGTTACGGTAAGTTTTAAACTACTTTTATATACAAACTTATAGAAATACATGAAAATATTTGATGGCATTCGATGTTTTTTAGACTAGACTAGCCGATAGTTTTATTATTTTATGTAAAAAATATGATCTACATTTTAACAAAACAACCTTGATATATTATTTGGGCTAAAGATATATTTTCTATTTGATACAAAAGTCCATAGGAGTTCTTAAATCCTTTAAATGTTTTATATAGATTTATTATATATTGTGGATACCTACAATTCTAAAAACCCCGCTCGTTCCTTTTTAAAATTTCTATAGCCAAGTTAATGTATTGATTGCAGTGTTTTGGCTTACCCTCAACGTGAACATTACTGATCCAATTTACACCTAAAGTCATTCATATAAGGTTTATATTTGATTGTAGTGTTTAAATGTTTATTGAGATGCTGCCTTGAGGGTAAGGGAGAATATAGAAGGAAGAGATCAAAAGGAAGCCGGGGTAATAAACTCGAGTTTATACATACAGATTAACGTTTTTTTTTCTTATTGTTGAATGGAATTTTTAAAATAAGGTTTTATAGATTTTCTGTTTAGATTTGGTACTAAAAAACGCGTCAAAGATTCACACGGGAAATTGGTACTAATTATAGCCTAGTTTTCTACCATAGTAGGTATTCCTAGATAATACCGTAAAAGGGTTACAACTGGTGGAAAAGTGTCACAACCATGAGATTTTAATCCAGATTTTTAGTTTCAGTAGGTAATAAAAAAAAATTGGGCTCAAATGGTTTCTCGAATATTTCTTTGTATCTTAGAGCTTTTAACTCATTATAATCAGAGAGGTTTACTCTTAGAAAAACAACTTTCAGAACCGAGCATTAATAGTGACTATTCATAAGTGCTTTGAGGCCTATTTGAATAAAAAATATTTGATTTTGATTTTTTTGATTTTACTTATTAACATCAAATGGATCGCGAAGTTATTTCCCAAAAAATATTTTTATTCCACATTATAATTATTATTCGGATTAAGCAGCTAATTCAAGTCTTTGCAGAGCTTGTATCACTGCGACCATACTAGGTCTATTGTGATCTTAATTCCACATGGATTCTTAATTGTTTTCAGACGCCAAGTCTCAAAGGGCGCCCAAGTATTTGAAGAATGTATAAAGCTATCATATTCGGGTCAGGAGACCCGCGTACCTTATGGAATATTTCATCTCCACGCATAGTTCGGAGGCGTGAGTCGACTCGTATATTTGCTTCACTCTTGTTTATTGTTTTTTTGGGGATGATGGTATGCATTAAAACTACATTATATATGTTATGCTGTGTATAATATTATAGTTAGAGTACCTATATATGCTTGAATGAACTGCTCGCAAACTAAGCAGACTTGTAGGTACTATATTTAGGGCACAGGCAAATTATTGTAATTCAAAATGCCAAAGACAAAAATATCTTACCTATATATAAAATTCTCGTGTCGCGGTGTTTGTGATTGAACTAACCGAAACGACTTGACCGATTTTTATGAAATTTTGTATGCATATTGGGTAGGTCTGAGAATCGGCTACTATCTATTTTTGATACCCCTGTGATCACGGGAACGGGAACTACGCGGGTGAAACCGCGGGGCGGCAGCTAGTTATTCTATAAAAACACAAAAAAAATTTGGACTGTCCCTGATGTTTGACCGTGCCATCATATTTTTTCGGTAGATATGGTCTCCTATCTGGTGACTCTAATTTTTTACGTCTTTGCCTTTATTTCAAAGTGAGGTATAACGCCACTTTCAAAAACAGTTTTATAGAGTTTAGATATTTCTTTGTTTGTATAAATAGAAACTACTGGAAATATCTGAATTCGTTCACCAAAAGAAAGCTACGTTATTTGTGTGTGTCGTAAGTTTTATTTTATCCCTATATTCCTACAAGGAACGGGAACTACGTGGGGCGGAAGATAGTTTTTATAAACGTAATTATTATATGTCTAAATTCCTTTACCTACTGTTAATATGTTTATAGTGAAGAATAAATTTACTCCGTGTTAATTACGAGTAAAGTCACGTCACCACATCAGTGGCATTTAAATTACTTTTTAAATATCCGAATGTGACACGCGAACTTACTTATGTTTTTATTTATTAGCGAAGTTTGGTTTTTCCTTTGTTAGAAACAACTAACCTAACACTCACTGTATATAAATGTGTTTTTATAAAGAAAATTATAAGAATACTAGCTGCCTCCGCGCGGTTTTACACGCGTAGTTCCCGTTCTAGTAGGGATACAGGGATAAAATAAAGCCTATGTTACTCCCTGATAATGTGACTTTCCAATGGTGGTATAATTTTTGAAATCGTCATAGTGGTTTTTGAGTTTATTTATTACAAACATACACACAAAAATATTAAAAAATCCTCTTTATTGTGTATATTGGCGAAGTTAGCTCTCAATTTTCATAATTGCTTTAGTGGTTTAGGATTGAAAGCGTAGAAAACAAACGTATTCGCATTTATAATAATTTTACTAGGTCGATTGGACTGAATTGTTAATTTATTGGCTTGTGAAAATTTAAACTTGTTTTGTGAAGAGTAATTGCTGAGTTTATTGCCGTCTCTTCTCAGCAGAAGCAACCTTTCGAGCTCAACGTTGAAAGTGGACAGTTCACAAGTGCCTGTGAAGGCCTATTTGTGTAAAAAAAAATCCATTTCAAGTTTATCTTAAAAAGTTAAACCCTAGTGAACTTAGATGTAGTTAAACAGTAGGTCACGTTTGACTTTTACTATGTGCTGGTATAATTATTTAATTTTAAGTTGGCGATAATTGTCCAAGTTACCACACGAAGTTACAAAGTTGTGACAACTTTGCCCTACTTCGGAACCTTTCGATAAGATCGTACTTAACCTATTTATTTTAAGCTCATGATTAAGTTTTTTGGAATTTCCGTCTACATATTTACTTAGGAAAAAGTGATCATGCAATAAAATTAAAAGTATACTATTCTGGGACATTTTTCACACACGGCCAATCTTATTCCAAACTAAGCAGAGCTTGTAATATGGTAACCTGATAGCTGATATACTACATATACTATTTTTAAATACATGGTTGGTACTTATATAGATAATTATATCCAGAGACAGTAAACATATTCATGCAACCAAATGTTTGTCCCGGATGGGATTCAACTCACGACCAGCGAGGAAAGTCAGGGTAGCCAATCGCTCCGTCGATCACCTATACATATTATACCTAAAGATACATAAAAGGTCATTCAAAAATAAGATATCGATAAAACAATATAACGATCTCATTATTCAATGCAATTGAACTGTGAAATAGAAATTGCAATAATTTATAGCTTCCAGAAATTTGGTGAACTTTAAAGTCGAATAAACGTCTCGGAAATTCATGCATTCATAATATGAAATAGGAACACCGTCCACTTCGTGATAAATTGCCACCAACTAGCCACAGCTATGCATGTATACACTTGCTAGCTGCCGCCCCGCGGTTTCACCCGCGTAGTTCCCGTTCCCGTGATTACTTTGGGGTATGAAAAATAGATAGTAGCCGATTCTCAGACCTACTGAATATGCAGATTAATTTTCATAAACATCGGTGAAGCCGTTTCGAAGGAGTATAGTAAACTAACTAACATTGTGACACGAGAATTTTATATATAAGATAGAAGTAACATATATTTGTCCTGCGTGGAAATCGGACCCCTGACCACCATTCAAGCTAACGACACGCAAAAGCTTTGTTCCTTTCGGATATTTATCATCAACCGATCTTTATGCATATGATTAGTACTTAACTGTGTAAACATTATCATCAGCTCATATACGTCTCCACACTCGGAGCTCGAGCCTCCCCTAACAACGAGGGGTTAGGCCATAGTCCACCACGCAGGCCTAGTGCGGATTGGCGGAGACATGCCTTTAATTGTAATATCTCAGGCAGTATGTCTTTTTTCATCGAAAACCCGAAAAATTTGGGCTATGTACTTGCAGCCTCATGATCGTGATTCGATGCACTGAGCCAATGAGCTACCACCGCTATAAACTAAAGCACCATCAAACAATCTATATATATATATATATCGGGAAAGCATACGTCCCCCGGGAACTAAAGTAAATCCGGAAGCTAGTACTGAATAAAACACAAGCTCGGAACCGGTGTATCGACCTGAATTCCCACGGTGCTATTAAAATAATCAAAATCTAATGACTGGATAGGTTTCCAACGAAATGCAAGTAAGTTATCATGTAAGGCGTTAAATAAACTTGGCGTTTTGAGGGTAGTTTCCTTTTAAACTGTGCTTCAAATCTTCTGCCACATGCTTACCATGGTGAGTGGTCAAATATAAGGTAAAGGCACGAATAAAGAATTATTAAGGTTTCATAAGTTCAAAATAAATTGTTGTGGCAATCGGTAAGACCAAAAGATTTCAAATAAATAAAAAGAAGAATAATAATAAATCGGACTACTCTGTAAAAAGTTATTCGCGTTGACTTGAGAACCTCCTAAATAAACCTCCTAGAGAAAAAAATATCACAAATTATTTTTTAATCCCAGCGCTTGCCAGGCTTTGTGGCTACAGACCGTGACTTCCTTGACTCTAGTTATAGGTTCGATTCTCCCTCAATACAAGAATGTGTCTGGACGCTAAAATCTATATTATAAGTCAGCTATATGGTTGCCTACAAGCTCTGCCTAGTTTGGAATCAGATTGACCATGTGTAAAATCATGTGTTAGGATATTTATTACCATACTAGAGGCTCTCCGCGGTTTCACCGGCGTACCCGGGAGATCATACATTTACCCGGGATAAAAAGTAGCCAAGCTCTAGTCTATATCTGTACCACATTTCATCTAAAACACACACAGTTACTTTGGCATTTATAATATTATTACTAATTTTCCTCACTGCAAAAAATCGCAACTATGCATCAATCCTTAAAGGAGTAAGCCATTTCACTGCAAGTTGATTCAAGTGAATATTTCATGCCACACTCAGGTTTTCCCTGTGGGAAATTAACTGGTAATGCTTGCTAATCAATTTATTGTGTCGCATTTATTGATTTTTCATTTAACAAGACAATCATGTCTGCAACTAGTTTTGTATCGCGTAAAATATTAGCTTAAAAAATCACTGGATAGAGGGTTCGTGTGATTCCAATGATATGTAGAAAGGAAGTCAACATATTTTTTTTGAGGATTAAACAATATACGTACTTTTTGACTTTTGACCCTTTAGCGTGTATTTTTATGAGGGTGAAACGAGGTGTTAGATAGATGAAAATATGATCAAATATAGTATTCGACTTTCGTTTGGCCTCGTGGTTAGTGATCTTGGCTTTCAAGTCCTGGATTCGAATACCACCCGGGACAAACATTTGTTTTCATGAATATATCGGTTAGTATGTAATATTTTATTTTGACCTAGTATGGTCGCATACAAGTTTTAAGATGACTTGAAATAGCCACTAAATCCGAATAATAATTACTTATTAAACAGTACAATTGATTTAGATATGGTATTCATTAATAGAAAGACCGAAAAACAAGGTTGGTTTGTGGTTTTCTTTATAAGCAAATTACCGTACGAACCCTGGGCGGGTAGCTAGTTTGGCAATAAGAACTAGGTTATTGTCCTAACTAGTACCTAATGCCCGCGAACATTTACAACCAAAATAGAGTATTATGTCAGTTAGAGCAACGGCCTAATCTCGCTGCTTTAGCTGAAACATATATGATTTGGAAAAGTGATTTTATGATTCACCGAGCTTTATATCTGTCTGTTATGAATACATCATCGTATTTGTAGCGTAGCATCAATGAAAATGTTGCAAAAACGGGGATGAAATGACAAAGTTGCTTGCAGTCAGCTACTAGCTGATTGCAAGCAACTTCATATAAATATACGTTTCAGCTAAAATGGCAATTTTAACTCTCAAGAATGTATCAACCAAGCTTCATAAAATAAAGAGGAAGCAAGAATTGCGCCGCTGTAGCCAAATTGGTAAGAATGAGATCATCATTTATACCACTAATAGGATAATATGAGTTTCTTAACATGAAACAACTAGTTATCTCCTCGGCTTTGTCTGCCTGAAATAAACATGACTTAAGAATATACGTTACATCTGCTCTGTAGATTCCGCTTGGGAAAAATAAATTAGCAGATTATTTACCTATATATTCTATTCTTAGATTTATAAATGCGAAAGTAACTCTGTCTGTTTCGCTTTTACGCTAAAACTACAGAACCGATTTAAATAAAATTTGGTACATATATAGTGCAGAGCCTGAGAAAAGACATAGGCTTATTTTTATCCCGGGAAAATGGAAGATCTCCCGGGTACGCGGGTGAAACTGCGGGGAGCCAGTAGTACTTTATACTTTATGCCATTTTAAGTTCATTATGAAAACTTAACGATTTATGTATTTTGTGCATGTTAGTGATTTTTTTATGATTATCTATATATAAAGATTACTCAAATTTATTTTAAATTTTTTAAGTATAATATTTTCTGGCCATCTGCTCTATTTTTCAGCAAACTTATATCAAACTCTACCTATAATTTAACCTAACATACTTGAGTTATTAACTTGTGCTATGAAAGTGTCGTGCTTTATTAATAGGCGCGTGAACTGGAGCGGGAATCGAACCTATGACCCGCATCGTGCGGTCGACTGTGATTAATCGGCACGAAACTTTAAAGGGTGATTACACAGGGGTTTTATAGTTTTGTTATAATGATATATACTAGTTTGTTCATATGGTTTTACTTGTGTTTTAAATTATTTGTTTTAAGTAATGTTTTGTGTGTTCGGATGATGTGTTTTTAGTATGAATAGTATATTCGATATTCGTAGGCTACGGTAACCGCTTCCCATCATGCGGGACCAAATGACTGTTTGTCATACTTGTGGTATAAAAAAAGTATGCAAGATGTAAGCATGGAGATTTTTAAAATATATTAAGTAATAATAATAATTTATTGGCCAAATAAACACTATCAAATAGGTTACCTGATTATTTTAGACTAGGTATAATAATTTAAAGCTTAGCATCTGCTGCCGTGGTAGGTAGAAGCCTGTATTACAGCGTGGTGTAATACAGGCTTCAGCCTAGCTCGGCAAGTGTTAATATTAAGTTATTTTAGCGTTTCTCATGTCAAACAGGAATGGTATTAATACTTCTGGTGGTATGGTATGGTAGTAGGTAATACTACTCTGGACGAATTCTTCTATGAGAACTCTTTTACTTCTGATTTTCTTAATTATCTCGATCAACACCACAAACACATAGCTAACACGGAACTACCTAATTTACCTATTTAAAGTAAAATTAAAATACCGATATTACTATTACTCTACTTATACTAATATTATAAACGCGAAAGTAACTCTCTGTCTCCCCGTTTGTCTCACTTTCACGCTAAAATATCCGGGAATGCGGGTGAAGCCACGGGGAAAATAAATACTTCGTTGGTGATTTACAGGTGGCCTGCTAGAGTGTAGGCTTTTTATATATTTACAGAAGGGCTAAAGTCATAAAGGTTTTGTCTACGATTTTCTAATGAACCCTAATACCAGAAAATATTGTCTGCATTGAACTAAGGGTGACGAGCGCCCTCCACCCGAGTCTAACATTTACTATGTAGCTAACAACTTTACCTTAGTTGACTATGTAATACTGCTACTACACGCTAGATGGCGCTTAAAATAGTTTTGTTTAAATTCAAAATTTATATTTTTAGCGCATGTAAATTTATAATTAACTTTTAATTTAGATACATAAATTTAATATATTATTTGTTTTCTAATTAAGTGTATTTTTCTGCAAAGCAAGATTCTAAAGTTTCCATTAGAATTATTTAGATGTCGCTAGTTGTCAGTATAAATTTATTTATTGTTAATAGTTTGTCATCTTATAGTATAGTTTGAAGTATTGCTCCTGTAATAAACTATTCAGGAATAGGAATAAGGACTAACATATTACTGTATATTTAAAACATATTTATAATAGTATGTGAGTTATAAACGAATTAATTGCACAATAAAATTATATTGCTAAACCTTTCTTATCGTGAGAAAAAATATGTTGAGTACTTGCCTAATTAGAAAAGAAAAACCTGTTTGTGGAGGTCAATCAACTTTGTTGTAATAAATTAGACACGTAGATATATTACCGTTCTAACATTTAATTAATTTACTTAAGTATCAATTTACTTAAGTATTGCAAAACTCAATACCTACTGCTATACTTTGAAAAACAAAATTACGGTATTTGATAAAAATACAGGTAGGCACTTTACAGATCAAAGCTGAAGCTCATGCTGGTTTAAATTCAACCCTTATCTGAAAAGAACCAGCAATATTTTTTGGATTCTTTATAATCTGACTGAGGTGTTTTTCTGTCAACTTTTCTATTTAACAATTCAGAATTTCATATACATACTCGTACACTTACATAAAGATTGAAATATAATTTAACATAAGTCGTATAAACTATGATGGAAGACGTAGTCAAATCGCATCAGATTTTCCCTATTTTAGTAACATTATTAATTGCTCCGCACCTATTGGTCGTAGCGTGATGATAATCAATACTATATGCAACACTGATAGATTTTCAAATTGGACCAGTAGGTATATTAGCGCGTCCAAGCAAACAAACAAACTCTTCAGCTTTATAATAAGTATGGATATATTATAATATATAATATATATATATAATATAATTATTTAAGTACCTACCTACGTCTGTATAAAAAAACTTACAAATTGAAATTTACAGGAATGTAAGAACTTTACTAACTTATAATTCTACACGAAGGTTAATTTTAGACTTTTCTCTATTTATATCTTGAATTAATAAACTTATTGTTCATTAATGTGATATTTAAAGTTCAAAGGGCGAGAAAAGGTTGTAACGCAGAAGTTAATTTGGAGGCCTATTTGAATTAATATATGTACCTATTTCATTTAATTTCAAGAGACCTCATTTCATAATGAGATGAGTAATTAAAATAATACTTAGCTAGATTATATGTTAACTTTTACTATTTGGTAACAAATATATATGCAGAAAATTAACGACCTATCTCACTACATACAACGATATGAATATAGAAGTGTAACAGGCTCAAAAACTACTGGACCGTTTTTAAAAATTATTTCACCAATCGAAAACTACATTATCCACGAGTAACGTAGGCTATATTTTACCCCTGTATCCCACGGGAACGGGAACTACGCGGGTAAAACCGCGCGGAGGCAGCTTGTAAATAATATGGAAGCCTATTAAAATAAATGAAAAGGCCTCATTGTATAAATACAGATTGGTATAGCTGACTTTTTGGTGGGATTTTCATTTGAGTTTCAGGTAAACTTTTACTTAGATAATGATAGATACTTATTTACTGCACTGACTTTTCCTTATAGGAAAACTTTCTGAATTTAACAGCTTGGCCGAAGTTGATCAAAAAGAATTAATTGCGATGTTGACACAGAAGAATAACTATTGTACCTTTACCTAGAGATCAATATATTTTCAATATATCATTCAATTTTTTTTTATATTAAAATAGGCCTTTAAGAAGCACTTATGAACAGTCACTATAATGCTCGGTTCTGAAAGTTGCTTTTACTGGCTCAATAAACTAAACTCAACAATTATAAAACCAACAATCAAATCAAATCCAACTTTTTTTTTCACACACGGCCAATCCGATTCCAAATTAAGCATCAAAGTGAGCTTGTGTTATGGTAACCAGATATACTACATATACTACTTTTAAATACATACTTATATAGACATGCATACAAATGTTTGTCCTGGGTGGGATTCGTACCCACGACCCGCGGCTTGAAAGTCAGGGTCACTAACCGCAAAGCCAACCAGGCTGTCAACTTAGATGTAATACATATAATAAACACACATACAAATCGTGTAAAATAGCCATATTCACTGCCAAAGGTAATTTTCTAACTAGTAATCCGATACACTATAAGAGTCCTCTAATAGATAAACGTAGGAATTCCAAGCAAAAGATGTGCAAATGAGAAAGCGTATATTCCTTTCTTTTTCTAATTTTGGGTAGACTTAACTATAGCTTGTTTCTTATGACGTCAAAAACGAGTAGAAACACTGTAAAGACACCGTAAGCAGTTCAGTATTCTGAGACTCGACGTTGAGGGAGTTTATGAAGCTGGACTAGACACAGAGTGACACGCAACGTAGCAGGAATACACCACCAGTTTATTCCAACATGTATACAGTAAAAAAGAAACCTTAAAGTTTTGTATTTAAGTCACAGATTACCGTGAGAAAATTTATTGTGCAACAAAAATTTCACAATAATTAGAAATAAGAGTAATATTTCGTAATATTATTTTTATTCCATTAAAACTAATAATCGATTTGATAATAATCATTAAGGTATAAATATAAATAGGTAGTTTAATTGTGTGAGAAAATTCAGTTGGAAGTGAAGTGCATGTGTCGGTGATGATGGGTGGGCACGGTTACCATGACAACGGGGCCAATGGCTCCGTTCTAGCTGACCAAAGCTTCGCTAAAGGATTTGGACGAATGTTCTATTTAATAGACCCTAAGGAAAATTTTGAAACTGTTGAAGAAGTACCTAATTTTTATGTTCAGGTAAGTCATTTTTACGAAATATAAACTACCCCGTAATATTAACAAATAATTAAATTATGAAAAAAATGTTGGCTAATATAGGCCTTAACAGACATAGATGTCAAATAAATTGTACCTAAAATAATTCATATGCTTACCTATATTTATATTTTTGGTGCCAAATTGAATTATTTGTTGAAAAAATAACCATGCGCATTACAAAAAAAACAACAACTTTTTGAAAAGAGCTGATAATATCTGAAACTGTTCATTGTTAAAACGACAAATTTTAGCCTTAACAGAATAAAAACAACTTATTTAATAGATTTTTATAGTAATTGTATTTCATGCCAATTAAAATATTTATTCTGCGCATAACAACAATACGTAAAAAACATAGTCACATAAAAAAGTGCCAGCATAAAAATTGTCTAGTAAACAAAATTACATAATCATTGTGACTTGCAAATACTGAGCTTTTTATGTAATACGGAAGCTCGGAAGGAATGACAAAGCTTTTTTATGGAGTATTTTTTCTGCACAACTTTTTTTACGTCTAGATATTTTGTCTTATGTCAAATCAGCGTTAAAAAAATATTGTTTTCATGAAAAAAAAAACATTTGAAAAAAATTCGCATATCTGTGTTTACATATTATAAATACAAGTCTAGTATAAATCTATAAATGATTCGGTAATGTATACTGACTCTTTCCATTATATAATGATAGAAAAGGACGAATATATTTTAATTATCTACACTTAATCTTATTGCACCATTCAATATTTATCTCTACAATTTTGATCCAATATTTCACTGAATTTAAAATGCAATTAAAAAACTTCGTAACGGACATTGACCTATTGTACGACCACAACAAATATATTCAATTACCTATCTAATTTCAAAATTACATCGCCTCTCGTCACTTAGGTATGTTCAGGTTGCGCAAGCGCCGATTTCGTACCTTGACCTAGAAAGTCACGGCCTATTGAAGTATTTCTATCTGTAGATACATATAATTTGTCAAGATCGATTAGAATATTATTTAAATTTTTTAGAGAAATTTCAATTCAACATTAAAAGATTTGTAAAGTAGGTATACACTAATGTATTTGTAAAATAATTATTAGGTACGTTCTTCATCTCAGTTTTACCCGCGTTCTTATCACCAGCTCATATACATCTCCACTGAGGAGCACGAGCCTCCCTTTATAGGGTTTCCTTATATAAATAAATAAAATATCCTAGGTCATTTTTACACACGGCCAATCGGATTCCAAAGTAAGCTTCAAAGTGAGCTTGTGTTATGGTAACCAGATAGCTGATACTTACATATACTAAGTTTTTAAATACATACTTAGATAGATAGTTACATCTAGACACAAAACAAACAGACATATTCATGCATACAAATGTTTATTGGGGATTGAGACCCAACAAACATTTTAGCGCTAGCGGCAGCCTTTTTTAGAGCTCTTACTGTTATTTAAGGTGTATAAGAACTCCGATAGCAACCTTCGACTCTACAGTAGGGTTAGTTATGAATAATTAAACCTTCCAGAGGAATAACAGTAATAACAGTAAAAAATATAAATCAAGGCGGTAGTATGGAGTTTATCGTAACCATTGTATAACTTATTCTTATAGCTTTTAGTTGCACAAACCTATAAAAGCAATTGTAAGGTGTCTACTAACACTTACTAACGGGTGATGTTCGACTACTGGGGTAGTGAAAGGTCTTGTAACACCTGAAGTCTTACTCTAATAGCTTCAAGAAGTATTAAACACTCTGAGTGATACTCAGGTGTCTACTAACACTTACTATCAACTGGTATTCTTAAAAAGAGTTAGACAAATACTTTATATCACCTAACGAGTTTTGTCGAGTCTTAAGAGTTACTAAGAAAGCTATAAGGATCTAAGAAGTGTTTATTATAAGTCCTATAGAGCTAGATTCTGCAATCCACCTTAGTATCAGTATTTAATCACTACGGGAGGAATAACAGAGATATCAGGATGCTTAAGTAATTAGAACTAAGACGCCATTTAATAAAGATATACCTACTATAAAATTGTGAAAGAAAAACCTTATTGCAATGTTTCTAGTCCAATTATTTACTTACATTGTTCATAATTTTCAATTAAAATATCTTAAGGAGGCTCCAGGAATTGATAAATAAGATAAATAAAGAAAAAAAAAATTCTGGCAGTATTTTTTTACATCATTTAATCATCAAAAGTAGTTTATTTTTAGGGCGCTTCAAAAATGAGATGAGAACTAGTATATATTGTTACCGTAAACTTACCGCCGCATGTGATTAAATCCCTATAACACCCAGTAATCTTAAACACTTTAGGTACTTACCTTAATTATTTTATTAAAACGCCATGACATGAATGCGTGCTATAAAATACTATCACTATTGACTCTAACAAGAACGTAAAACTCTGCGAAACAGTATAAATATTTAGCACTTTCGGTGAAATTTATTGCTACCAAAAAAGTAATTTAAGTGGTTTCCATAACTTGTTTACTACTTTAGCTTGCAGTTATACCCTGTGTATAGCTTATAAAACACTTGAAGTGGTAGTCACTGCTACTGTAGCACTGTTCTAACTCTTAATAAACACTTATTTATCACTCTCTATAACCATTAAATAGCCTCAAGCTCTCGTACGAACAGGCCCAAATCAGGGTTATAAGAGAGTTACAGAACGCTTTATCACCAAGTTGTTAGTGCCTTTACAGAACCTTGGGTTACAAAAATCCTCTTAAGCAGCTCATGTAGCCCTTATTCTTATTACCAAAATGTTAGTTGGGGAGTCAGGGTCACTAACCACAAAGCCAACCGGCTTGTCAAATGTCCCAGGGTAAATGGTTTTTATATGATTCCAGTCATGGCCGTACTTCTTCACATTCATGATATTGGAGCACATAGTCCTGAAGCTGGAGGGGAAGCGAGGAGTTCGCCTAAACGACGGAATCACCAGCATATCAAATGGAGTACTCCTTGAAAGTGGAAGGTAACTTGGAAGACTCTTACCATAAGCTTAAGTCGAATAAATACAGTATTATACTATAATCTCGTCATCGTCGTCGTTGTCAGCCTAATTAGTCCACTGTTGGAGGTAAGCCTCCCCTAATTCGCCACTTATCCCGGTCCTCCGCCCTCCTCATCCAGCCCTTCCCGGCAACCTAAGCAGGTCGTCGGACCACTGGGCTGGAGAGCTATAATCTATACTAATATAATAAAGAAGTGCTTGTTTTAACGCGCTAATCTCAAGAACTAAAGCTTCGAATTGAAAATAAAGTTTAAGTGTTAGATAGCCCATTTATCGAGGAAGACTATACTATAGTGTATGTAACATCACGCTACGACCAACAGAAGCTGAGCATCAATGAAAAATGTTGTCATTACGGGCAAGATGTGACGCAAACGACGATGCTAGGAGATGCTGCTAGTTTTTTTATCATGATACTAAACCTGACCTGTTCCTGTCTAATCCCTTTCTAGGCTTTGAGTTCTTGTAGATCAGTACTAACAGAAGTAAAGTTAAAGTCGAACTGAAGCTTAAAAATGTTTTTCATCCCACCATCTCGGAAAGAGTATTTTTAATCTTCAATATCTGAGTGGAAAAGCCGTTTTTATTCTCTAGAGGATAAAGTAAATTGAATTTGGAACATCGTGTGCACTAAGTTTGTGAATTAAAAAAAAGCATTAAACCTATTTACTGCTACCTCTATGGTGCCGAATATATCATACAACTTTTTTTTAATTTGTTAAAAACTCAGACTCGGCACCTTCTTGGTGTTCTTTTTTCAATTTGCTTTTTTTTGCATTTAGTCATTTCCTCGCTGAGGTGGAATGAAAAGTTACGTGTTGCACTCGAGTGCAAAGATTTTTCACCTCGTGCTCTTTTGATTCCCTCGCTAACGCTCAGGATTCTAAAATTGAATCACGAGCGCAGCGAGTGATTCAATTTTAGAATTCGCTTGCTCGGTCATCAAAATTGAACACGCGGTTAAAAAGCAACTTTGCACTCTTGTATAACAAATAACTATTGTCTTTCAATGTTCCATTTGACAAATTACAGGTTACTATGGCGTGGAGCAGAATCGTATATCTACACCTGGATTTACGCCAACTGGAGGCTGTTCGAGTTACCCTGGGACAGCACCACCACCTGGGTTCTGGCTGCTATTGGAGTGGACTTCTGCTACTACTGGATGCACAGGGCGTGTCATGGTATGAAGTACCCACTTTTGTTATCGCATCTCTAAATTACAAGATGAATAAGAAGATGGTCTGGGCTTCCAAGATAAATCTCGAATACAACAAGTTATAAATACAAGACTACTAGTGGCTCCCCGCGGTTTCACCCGCGTTCCCAGGGGACCTTCAATATTTTCAAGTTAAAAAGTACCCTATGTATAATTCCAGAAAATACTTTAACTCAATGCTAAATTTCAAGCAGTTATTATCCATCCGGTCAGCCGTTTTGGGGTGAAAAAGGAACAAACATCCATCTATCCATATTCACAAATTTTCGTATGTATAATATTAAAATAGCCTAGTTGCAGGCAGTTTTTTCAGATCGATTAGCGAAAAAAAAATCAGGTCTGAAAGGGTTCATAAGATTTTGGCATAGATATAGTTTTGAAAACCAGCATAAAATTCAATACAAATCTAACAAAAATACAATTTCTTTATGTTACTGTTTTACGACGGAAATAGGTAGTTATTTTTACTTTTTTGGACTTTCGAATTTGTATTAAATAATTACAGAAATCCACATCCTATGGGCCCAGCACCAAGTGCACCACACTTCTGAAGACTTCAACATGGGTGTGGGCATCAGGCAATCCGTGCTGCAAGGGTGGTGCGGATTTGTAAGTATCTTTTCTATATTACGCTAATTTCAGATATAACTGACATACACCCGTCAGTTATACAAATAAATTATAAATATCCTGGGTTAATTATTTCAATGAAAGAAGTTTTTCATACCATTTAATTAATTTTTATCCGGTGTCATTTTCTTATACCAAACTAAGCAGAGTTTGAAAATTTGATATACTACTGTTAAATACATACATACTAAACTTATATAAATAACTAGCTGCCGTCGCGTGGTTATACCCGCGTAGTTCCCGTTCTCGTGGGAATACAGGGATAAAATATAGCCTATGTTACTCAGTGATAATGTAGCTTTTTAATGAAAAAAGAATTATTAAAATCGGTCAAGTACTTTTTGAGTTTATTCGTTACATACAAAAATACAAATCTTTCCTCTTTGTAATATTAGTATAGATTACATCCAGACGCAGAACAAACAGGTTCGAATCTCACTCAGAACAGACATTTGTATGCATGTATATGTCTGTTTGTTCTGTGTGCGGATGTATTATAATTATCCAATTCAGCTATCTAGTTACCATATCACAAGCACTGCTTAGTTTGGAATCAGGTTATGTGAAAAATGTGGGATATAAATAAATTAAATGTTATAAAAAACTGCTTTGACTTTGATAGATACCATCGTCTTATTATAAGAATTTCAACATTCTAAACAACCGCAAAAACCTGCTAGAATATCGCAATTAATTCGGAAGGAAATTCGGAACATTCACAAATGAACATTTCAAAAATTGGTCGAAAACATTCCAACGTACTTTTTTAATGAAAATTCCCTTTATTTCCTTTACATATTTCTTCGGAACATTTTTCGAATGTTTACTATCTGAGGTAGAATAGGATCATAGCTTAAAGCTCAGAATTACGTGTTCATAATCGCATATTAGGTTTCAACCTGCATTACTGAGCTGAACTTAACTGAGCTTCCAAAAGCTTTCAGCCAAATACCAAGCATATTCATGTCACTGAACAAAGCTTTGGTAGTTTCACTCTTTGAATGCGGTTGGAATTTGTTCTGGTGCAGTACTACCTTTCTAACCCTGTTAGCGTACTGCGGTTTTACCTGTGTTTCTAATGAAAATAAGTTCCCTCTTGATGTATAAAAAAATATTAATTTTTGGATATTTCTAGATTTATCTACAATAAATAAAATAAAGTCAATAAATATACAGACATTCTTTATACCATACACAAAAAGGTACATGTTACTACTTTAAATTTTAATTATATACTTGAACCCAGTGGCAACCGTTGTTTCACCCCCGTTCTCTTGAGATCTTAAATTTTAATCCAGGTTCTAAACTATCTCCATCTTATTCCAAAACAAAGTCTAAATTTAGTACTAGGTTTAAACTGAAACTAAATAAAACGCTATAATAAAATGAAGTTTATCACTAGTTCACGAACGCCGCCAAGACCCCTAGTTTATTTAAATTTATTGAGTAGTTTATGTGTGAAAGAGTAAGATACATCTATGCCTCGGACTAATAGACTCACTTACGTAATTCTACTATTATTTAATTATATTGGTAATAGATTCCTTTTATTAAGTTAATATTCAGTTACCAAGTCTAAACCAGTTAAATGCTAAAGTTCAAAGATAAAATTTATATACCTCTTTATATGGTACGATGATTTTTAATGTGGTGAAAAACAGACTGATTTATTAACTACTGTTAAATTTTAGGGTTCAGTAAAATTGAAAAAAAAACCTTCAAAAATAAATAGACTTGAAGAAAGAAACTTAAATTCATTAAGCTATATGATGTATATCCGACAATATCCGTAGAACAAAACACATTAAATACCCATTATTTTCTTAATAAAATTAATTAATTTATTTACCATAATATCGAGTTTTCTGTCGAATAGTAAATAATATTTATGCGAAATAGGCTTCTTAACAGAATTGTTGTAGATAGTATACAAGAATAGCTTCCACCCCGCGGTTTTACCCGCTAATCCCCGTCCTCTTAGGAATAGAGGGATTAGTGTAGCCTAGACACCGACACAAATAACGTAGCTTTCGATTGTTAAAAGAATTATTCAGATTGTTCCAATAGTTTTGGAGCCTATACATATCAAACAAAATAACGAATCTTTCCTCTTTATAATTCTATAGATATAACATTAAATATTATCTATCGTTTTATAAATATATACGCAATATTTTTAATTTGCTAAAAAGGAATACTCCAATCCCTTGTAGTGTTGCAATGTGAAAAAAAAAATAGTTTAAATTACCCTTAAGTTGAACCATCTTAATGGCAAGTTTTTTTAAAACACTTAATTGAATAATAGGCACATGTTAACCGGTTCTAAATAGGTTAGCATTCTTGCCTGTTCGCTTACTTATTGTCTATAAAAATCTATTGCTCAATTTGAATATTTTCTTTTAATATAATCATATCCTTTTAGGTAATGTCAAGGAGGTAATATGGAAGAGTAGAGGCTTGATTGCTGTAAATATTTAAATAAAGCAAATTTACTAAAATTATTATTTGTTAATTACAATTTATTTATATATTAGTGGCTCCCCGCGGCTTTGCCCGCGTTCCCGGGGATCTCCAATTTTCCCGGGATAGAAAGTAGCCTATGTCCTTTCTCAGGCTCTGTAGTTTTAGCGTGAAAGCGTAACAGACAGACAGACAGAGTTACTTTCGCATTTATAATATTATAGTAGATATGGATGGGAAATCAACAGCGTTTAACAAAATTTAAGTAAATTGTTGGTTTATAACAAATACAAAGCTACTTAATGACAGATTTTGAAGAAGACATTGAAGGTATTAGAAATTATAGCAACAATTTTAATCGTAATTAAATTCAAAATATTTGTTATTCAAATTGGCCTTTACAAGCACTTATAAACAGTCACTCTAATGCTCGGTTCGGAATGATGCTTTTAGCCCTCATTCGCACATTTTTTACTGGACGTTAAAAAAGCATTCAAACACAACAAATGCATTCCCAAGTACCATAATATGCTCTATTTCCAACGCTCAAAGTTCAAAAAGCAACACCGCTCGATAAAAAAGCGTCGCGTTTTAAAAACGCTGTCGTGTGAACATATACATGGGAATGCATTTGTTGTATTTGAACGGCTTTTTAACGTCCGGTAAAAAAACTCGTTCAAATGAGGGCTTACTGTGAAGAGTCTTTATGAAGAGATTTTTTTGTCTATTATTATTGATACATGGAGTGTTTTTGAGAGCACGAATAATGCCTCCAATGAACAATCCAGTACACATGTTTCATTTCATTTGAAAGTTATTAGTAAGAATGACTCAATGAAAAATTAACTTTAACATACATAAAATATTGCCAGCCCAAAAAATAAATTTATAGATATATTTTAACCAGTAATTCAATACGGTTTTAAGTGGTTTTACATGTTTGTTACTTTATCTTTATTTTGAGATTTCATTAAATAATAGGATTAAGAAAATTATACTTAATCCGTAAAGGTCACCTAATGTTAACTCTCATAGTTTGGATAGATATTTTAATATATAAATTAATTTATTTTATATCTACTAAAAACTTTATAATATCTAAGGTAATTAAAACTTGAATACGAAAATAAATCAGTCAAAATAATAGTGATATCATGTCTTTGGTGATATCAATAAAAAATCTCTAAATTAAGCTTTATAGGGTTCCGTAGTCAACTACGAAGTAGTAGTATTTTCGCCATGTCCGTCCGTCCACGGGTAATCTCAGAGACGGTTGGTACTACAGAGCTGTAATTTGATATGGTAGTAGATATTAACAGCGTCGACAAAAAAACACATAAAATCTTGAAAAATATTTTTTATGGTACCTCCCATTCCCGTACAACACAATTTTTTTATATCCTCCATTTCTGTAGTGTGGCATATCGTTGGATAGCTTATTAAAAAATAGCAAAGGTTTGCTAAGAACGCTTTCCGATTCAGGGTTCCGTTTACGAAATATTAAGCTGTAATTTTAGTTAGAGTCATGTGTCCTCCCCCCCCCCTCTAAAAACTAAACCATTGTTTGTAGATATGTAAAAAAAATTCATGCTAGTAGTAAATACGATGAGTTTTAAAGGAAAAGTATCACGGTTAAGTTGGCCTTACAGGTTAACGAGTTATAATCGCCCAAGTCAAAAAGATCCTAAAATCAACCGAATACGACATTTTACCATTTCGCTGCCACCTCAATATTAAAAATATGTTTAAGTGAATCGTATAAGTATGTATACGTAAAGTATTGAATTTTCGCAATCTAGCTACGGAACCCGATACAGCGCGTGTCCTAACACGCTCTTGGCCGGTTTTTTGTATGGTTTTAAGACTGTCGTATCTTTTGAACTTTTGCAAAAACTGAAAAAAAATATGGCGATAAAAAATAAGAATATGTTAACTTGATTGGTATAATAAAAATATACACGAGTATATTTTATTAATTAGGTGACTTTTTTGGAATAACTGTTTGATTTAGTTCGCTATAACACTGTTAACTGATTAGATTGAATAGCCTTAATAATAAGCCGGATTAAAATCCGTTGCGTAGTTTAAATGATCTAAGCGTACAGGCGGCAAAAAGTGGTTAAGTTAAAGAAATTAGTTGACTTGCTACAAGAATACGAGTGAAACCGTGACTAGAGTTTAAAGCTCTTCTCATCAAAGGCAACTTTGTGAACCGAGTATTACTTTGTTTTTAAATACTTGTACAAGCCTATTTGACGGTTGGCTTTGTGGTGTGTGACCCTGATTTTCAAGCCGCCGGTCATAGGTTCGAATCCCACCCAGGACAAACATTTGTATGCATAAATATGTCTGTTTGTTCTGTGTCTGGATGTAAATATCTATATAAGTAGGTATGTATTTACAACGTAGTATATCAGCTATCTGGTTTCCATAACACAAGCTCACTTCGCAGCTTACTTTGGAAGCCGATTGGTTGTGTGTGAAAATGTCCCAGGATAAAAAAAATATTTCAAAGTTGTTTTTTAATGGACCGATGTTTACCTCATATGGCTTTTACACCCTTACACTAACTTACCCTTACGTGACTGTTTCGGTGAGCGCAGAGGGCTCACAACCGAAGAAATTTCTTATAGTATAGAATTAATTTCTTTGTCCTAGATATGTTACCTGCCTCTCGCCCTGGCTATACCTCCGGCTCAGTTCGTGATGCATCATCAGTTCAGCTACCTCTACATGTTCTGGATCCACACGGAGTCCATCAAGAGTTTGGGACCCTTGGAGTACATCCTCAATACTCCTAGCCATCATAGGATACATCATGGTAAATTATTTATAGTCTAAATATGTCAGACTAGTCGCTCCCCGCGTTTTCACCCGCGTTCCCGGGGGAACTTTAACTTTCCCTAGATGAAAAGTAGCCTATGTGCTTTCTCAAGCTTTAGTCTAAATCTGAACCAAATGTTGGTTTTGCAGTGAAAGCATCACAGACAGATAGACAGAGTTACTGTCTTATAATATTTGTAGGGATTAGTATTATCCCCACAGTTTTTATTAATTTGTCTCATGAATAAATGTTCTTCTTTAAAAGTATATATTTTTATTAGAATTCGAAGCGGAATTCGAATTTTAGGCGTAACAAATAAAGTCATATTAGCAAGTAATTAAATTAATGAAGCATTATTTCTTTTTTCAAGAATAGCGGTGTTCTTCATCAATATGTGTATTTTAAATATTACCTCGGTAGTCAAGTGACTTACTAATGTTCGATTCTCAACTCAGTACCACACTTTCTATTTCAAAAAATTTTGTCCCAAAACATTTGTTTCCAGTTTATTTAAGATGTTTTCATTGGAGGAACGCTCAAGTTTATTTACCTTTGCCATGTTTCAAAATAAAAAATATCATTTGTTTTTTTCAGGAAGCAACCCTTACTGCATCGACGTAAACTACGGGGGTGTTCTAATAATTTGGGACAAGCTTTTTGGGACATTTAGACCAGAGAAGAAAGGCGATCGTATCGTCTACGGTCTAATTTATAATCAGCCTTCTTTTAACCCTGTGCATTTGCAGGTAGGTATTTATTACCTGACTTTTTCAGAAAGTCATTTTTTTATCTTACTAACTGCCAAAGCCATCGTTGGAATCAGCTTTGACCTTGATTGAAAAGCTAAGCACCGGTCGTGGTTTCGATGACTTGGACAAACATTTGTGTTCATGAACATGTCTTTTTGTTTCGTGTCTGGTTACAAATACCTATATAATATTTTCATGTTTTTATGTTTTAAGTTGTTATATTTTAGGTTGGGGAAAAAGAAAATAGAAAATTATTACAAATTTATACATACTATAATGCTAAAAGACTTTTTCCCCAATCTAATATGTATGAATTTATAAGTATTTTCTCAGTACATACTCTCTGGTTATATGTATAATGTCTGGTTACCATAGTGCAAACTCTGGTAAGGAATCAGATTGATCGTATAGTAAAATAATTTTTTTATATACCTACGAAACAGAATTAGCAAATTAAAATCACTGATAACGAAAACAAACAAACAATCACTTTCAGTTTTTCGTTTTTAAACGGTTTTTTGTCAATATTCCTTAATTAATAAAATTCCGTTTTTAACTATGAAAAAAAAGCGCCACAAATCCATTCATTTAACAATAATAAGTTAATTATTTAAATAAGTATATTATTATGTAGTTAATTTGAATACAAAGGCAATCAAAGTCACACATCAATTTAAACGAGATACCTAGTTTTGATTATAACAATCGAAAAATACTCATTTAAAAATAATAATTTTGAAATGTCAAGACACTTAATACTTAATAATAGATTATTATTGTGACCTGTCACACACATAGTACCTATATTTTAAAATGTTAGGGTTCAAAAGTCATGTTAAATATTAGACAGTGAGTTTTATGTAAACTAGTTTATACTAGTTTATACTAGGCAGCTTTGCTTGTTTAATATTTTTTTGTTCTATTTCCTACAAGTTACCAAACTACATTTGACGTCAAATAAACAAAATGACTTTCGTAATCTAGGTAAGATAGGATTAAAATTGTAGACATAAACATTACTAGCGACACGCCCCAGCTTCGCATGGTTAGCAGAGCATCATTATCATATTTCAACAAATTAACTCAAAACAATAATAAACCTTCCTCTTGAATCACTCCATCTCCTTCCGCATTAAAATCCGTTGCGTAGTTTAAAAGATCTAAGCGTACAGACGGGCGGCGGGAAGCTACTGTGTCCCATAGGTACTATGTAAATATTACTTGGGGCACCAACGAAGGAAAAATACGGTAGCAAGATCTATTTTGTTTATGACAGTTTAAAAATAAATAAAGATAGCCATCTTGAATGAATTGTTAAAACTGAAACATGATATCTCAAATTATCTTGATAGAAACATTCTGTCAAGAACAAGACTGATTTCGGTCGCTCACATACAAACTCACATTCGCATTTATAATATTAGTTAGGTTTCAATAACTATATTGTGAAAGAAAGTACAACGAAAATTTGAATAAATTTCAAATCATATTATAATAACTTACAGTCTATTTGATAAAAATCTTCAGTTTTCATAAGAAAACAAGATGGTGTGAATAATTCTTTCACCAATAGTTATCCCCGTATTCCTACTACGAACTACGGGTAAATCCGCAGCGGAAGCTAGTACTATAATATTTAGCAATTGGTGACTTATTATTTTTCTTGCAGACTTTCTACACAAGATATGTGGTACAGAGATTTAAGGAGTACGACCACTGGTTTCACAAGCTGCGAGCTGTTCTCAGCAGGCCTAGCTGGAAGCCAGGGAACTCAGTTCGATTTAAGGATATGGAGGAAGACGTAAGTTTACAAGTATATAAACCATCGTAGGTATATGTTTTTGTATTAGATCTAAGTTGATTTTGAAAGATTTGAAAGATTAATTGCGGAGTTTATTGCTGGCTCATCTCAGTAAAAATAACTTCAGAACAGAGCGACAGTCACTCATAGTGACTGTTCATAAGTTCTTGTCATCGAGGTGCTTGTAAAGGCTTATTTGAATTAAGAAAATTATTTTATACAGTTACTTGATCTACAAGTATTTGTTGTAGTATTTTAGTTCTAGGTCTGGTCTGGCTATAGGTACCTAATTCTGAAAAAAATAAAATAGCTTTTAGTGGTAGATATACCCGGAGTTTATTTAGTTTTTATTCATTTCATGCCTGGCTTTTATAGGTATTTATTCCTGTGTGTATATTTCTATGTTTTTATATATAATAGCTGCAATAAACAAAACCTTTATTGAAATTATATTCTATAAAAGATAAAAAAAAATCGATGAAAAAAATTTAACGATAAAGATCTAAGATAAAAGTATTAAATAGGAATTCAAACTAAAATAAAACTTGTTCCTATAAAAATAGAGTAGTATTTAGATAAACTTATCTGTGAACACGAGTTCTATTCATAATTATTATACAAATATGTGGGTACACGAAGAAAACTTTGGGAATAAATAAAGATGAGGCAAGATTAGGCCAACTTTGTCCCGCAAAAGCCGACTTAACGACTTTAGATGTCCAAAAGTCAAGTTATTTCTTCTGAATTATGTAATAGATTATATATAACGTGAACTTTAGATGAATTCCGTCGAGTTTTTGTGGTTTTTAATATTCAGCTATATGAGTTAATGATAACTCTTTGGAAAATACTGGTTTAATGGAATAAATTTTCAAATTAGCGTCACCTAGGCTAGACACTAGGCAAGTCTTCGGATTACTATTATTATACAGAAAAAAAATAACAACATAATATGGGTTTAATATATGAATTATAAATAAATAAATATCCTGGGATTTTCGGACACGGTGAATCTGATTCCAAAATAGCAGAGCTTGAGCTGAAATAACCAGCTCATATTTTACAATTAAAAACGTACTTATCTAGATAGATATTTACAACCTGTCTCAGAATAACCAACATTTTAACCATTGACCGGTGAATTTAAATTTAGCATCGCTAACTGCAAAGCTACCTGGCCTGTCAATTGAAAATTATATCAACTATCAGATTACTAAAATACCAAGCTCTTTTTAAAGCGTAGAGCTGTGTGTAAAAATGCATTACTATATTATTTATAGGTTTTTTTTTTTGTTTTTTCAGCCTGCAATTCATACGCGTGTAAAATATGACGTGGTTCTTCCAAAATGGTGCACTGCCTACCTTCTCACACATTACAGTGTGGTTCTATACGGATTTTATGAACTATTTTTGATTCATAAGGTAAGTAAATTATATTGTACTAGGGGACCCGCCAGAATTCGTTCTGCCCACCTGCCACCTACTGGGTCCAAATTGATGTACAGTGAAACTTGGTTAAGTGGGACCTGGATAAGTGAGAATCCTCCATAACTGGAACTCATGCTGAGGTCCCAACACTTTGGCACTGAATTACCTCTGTTAGTGGGACGAGGTAAACCTCTATATCTGGGATTTGTTCTTTCGATTTATCATCATAGTTACCTCTATAACTGAGACAGCGAGTAAATTTTATATGCATAAACCTCTGTAACTGAGATAACATTGTTTGTTTACTCATTCTTATTCTACCCACAAATTCTACACGTAATTCCAAGTACGTAAGTACAAATTTTGAGCTTCAATTACCTTCAGTTTTAGTTTCGCTTTACTATCATATAGATGTTTATTTGAAAAATGTCGAAACGAAAGCTACAATCGTTATCATTACGTGAAAAACTTAAGTTAATATCCGTTTATGAAAGTGGGAAGACACGCGAAGAAGTTTGTGCCGAATTTAATGTGCCAAAATCTACTCTTTGTAGAATAATTCAGAGTAAACATAATATTGAATCACAATTTTCTGAAGGACAAGGAAAACTAAAACGTATAGGTACGTTTATCAGAATATCCTGAACTTGAACAGTGTTTGCTAACATGGGTTAAGCAACTTCGTAACAAAAACGTTCCGGTATGTGGACCGATGATTAAAGAAAAGGCACAAGATTTCGCGCGAAGGCTCGATATTCATCGCACCTGTATAACTGAAATAACCTGTATTCTCACCTCTATTAATGGAACCCTCTGTAAATGAGACAGATATTTATTTATACCTGTATATCTGAGACACTGGGTAAGTGGAATACCTCTATAAGTGAAACGACATTGCAGGTCCCTTGATGTCTCACTTAACCAGGTTTCACTGTATTATACATTAAAACCTTCCCCATGAAATACCCCGTAATTTGGTGAAAACCGCAAGAAATCTGTTCAGTAGTTTTTGTGTTCATCGCGTTCAGACAGACAGAGGCGGTGGGGACTTTGTTTTATATATATATAGAAGTTAATTTAGTCCGTACAGTTATTGAAATAGGTGTTATTTTGCAGTGATATACCTATATAAAATTAGAGCATTTTTCTATTATTAAGCAGACTATTATTATATGAGATCACATTTAAAACTGGTAATAATGATAAATTTATATTGTCTTATTTTATTTTTAAACTGGTGGCAGTTTTGGCATTTAGTATTTTATTACGTTAAAGAAACAATAAAGTGATCATTAATTACGTAATTATTTGTTTAAAAATAAAATAATATAGAAATCTTTTTCGAGATAATATCCTTTACTCACATCCGTTTTTATTGTTTTTGTAGAGATATATGTTGGAAGTATAGAGTATTTTTTATTTATTATAAAGGTGTAAAGCCAAGAACCTAGGGCGACCCCGGAAATTAAGTACTTAAATGCGAAGGCCAAAAGCATGGTACGAGTTAAATGTCGATCATAATTACTTATAAAGATATTTCCCATAAAGATATTTTACATTAAATAGGTAAATGAATGTATTAAGACAACAGGTAAATGTATTAAGACAACTGAATCAATAAGTAGGTACTTATTTATTACCTGAATGTTCTCTTATGTTGCCACTCCGACCAGATGATTACTTACCATGGTAGGATTGTGGTAAAAAAGTAGCCTATATGCTTTTCCCGGACAAATTCTGACTCCTCAAACATACAAATCCTTTCAGTAATTGCTGCGTGAAAGATTAACAACGATGCAACCTCACTAATATTCTTATTCATAATACTAGTGGCTCCCCGCGGTTTCACCCGCGTCCCGAGGTATTTTTTTTTTTATACCACACGGGTGGCAAACAGGCATACGGTCCCACCTGATGGGAAGCGGATACCGTAGCCTATGGACGCTTGCAACACCAGAGGCGTCACTCACGCGTTGCCGACCCTATAAAAAAGGGAGCAACTGTATAGGCAGTGAAAGGGATAAAGCGCAATGCACTTCTCGTCGTAGGGCCAAACAGGCATCACTCCTGCACACAGCTACGACGCTACTCCATCCCTGGTCCCCCCACTGCCGCTACAGGGTCTCCTCATGGAGCTCTGGCTACCTTACTCACCGCAGGAACATAACACTACATGTAGTGTTATTTGGCTGCGGTCTTTTGTAAGGTGGAGGTACTACCCCAGTCGGGGTGCTCCAATTTCGAAAGGAAGAATCCGTTGCGCCCTACCTCCTTAAAATTTATTGATTAATTTTTCGGAAATATAAAAGTTGCCTTAGTATTAATCCAGTTTATAAACTATCTGTGTTTCAATTTTCAAACAAATTTATTCAATAGTTTTTGCGTGAAAGAGTAACAAACATTCATCTATACTAACAAACTTTCGCATTAATGATATTAGTTGAATTAATGGGATAGGTATTCAAGCCATGGACAAAGAGACATATTCGAAATGTCACAAAAAACCGGCCAAGAGCGTGTTAGGACACGCGCTGTATAGGGTTCCGTAGCTAGATTGAGAAAATTTAATACTTTACGTATACATATACGATTTACTTAAACATATTTTTAATATTGAGGTGGCAGCGAAATGGTAAAAAGTCGTATTCGGTTGATTTTAGGATAATTTTTACTTGGGCGACTATAACTCGTTAACCTGTAAAGCCAACTTAACCTGATAGTTTTCCTTTAAAATTCATCGTACGTATATATTTACTACTAGCATGATTTTTTTTACATATCTACAAACAATGGTTTAGTTTTTAGAGGGGGGGGGGGGGACACATGACTCTAACAAAAATTACAGCTTATAAGCTTAATATTTCAGTTAATATCTACTACCATACCAAATTACAGCTCTGTAGTACCAACCGTCTCTGAGATTACCCGCGGACGGACGGACGGACGGACATGGCGAAACTATAAGGGTTCGTAGTTGACTACGGAACCCTAAAAATGACTTAATTTATTGAAGATTATATCTACTGTAGGTGGTTATCGGAAACTATAATTAGCTGTGAGTGATCCATACTACAAATAATAATAATTTTGGGTAACATTTTTCACGCTATTGGGCCCAAAACTACTAGTAGAACTTATACTTTGATTTTATTTATTTGCTATTATTATATATAGGTAGATATTATATGTAGATATTATTATTTTTTATATAGATAGACATTTAGACCCAGTTGTTCCCAAATTGAATAATATTACTTTAACATTTTTAATACCCATTCCAAACTGTTGACTTAATGATTAAAAATGAAATATGTAATTGTAATTTTGGTCGCCAACATGTTTATTCTCAGTACCTGTGGCAAAACTTTTACCGTAAAAGCGAGCTTTAAGTAGGCGAAAGCTCAGTTTGTCTTCATCTTCAAATACTTTCTACTTTTCAGAGTGTACTTTTCAGGTGTCGTATTCTGATAGTATCCATTTTTCCATAAAATAAATATACAAAAAAATATTTTTCTTTTTGGCGATGCATTCTGGCGATGCTTTTATGGGAGAGATTTTTTCAATTACATAATTTTTTTTTTAATAATTACAAAAAAACAACGCGAGAAAAGGATATATGACTATGATAGTAAATAATAATAATAGAATTGGTAGTCATTTATAAAAAAACCTATATAAATACATGAATGACATAACCAATCTATATTTCTATCTAAATCTTTATTGCCTCCAAATAAGCGCCAACCAACTTAAAAAAACCCAACTTTTTCACACCATTTTTTTTCCTTCAGAATACGTTCAGAAAGCAATTTGAATAACTTCTCCCGGTATAAAGTTCTGACTAACAAAAAATACGAACAATTTTCAGCTAAGTGTGGTATTGTGTTCGCACAAAAGGTTTCAATCACACGTAAAGAATAGTTTGAAGAAAATTTAAGGAGGTTATACCTACTAAATAAATATTATACCTACTTATATAGTAGTATATCAGCTATCTGGTTACCGTATCACAAGCTCTGCTTAGTTTGGAATCAGATTGGCCGTATGTGGACTATGTCCAAGAATATTTATTTATATTTTTTTATACCACTAAGCAGGCATACAGCCCACCTGATGGGAAGCGGTTACCGTAGCCTGTTCTTGTGCATTGTATTTTGTCTAATAGCTCATTGCGGATCCTCCCGAGAGATCTTCCATTTTCCCGGGATAAAAAGTAGCCTATGTCTTTTCTCAGGTTCTAGACTAGCTGTGTACCAAATATCATTTAAATCAGTTCAGTAGTTTTAACGTGATAGCGAGACAGACAGACAGAGTTACTTTCGCATTTATAATATTAGTATATATAAATTATTCTAAAACAAATGTTAGCTATGTGAAAGAGTAGCAAACATTCTTACAAGCTTAAGCATTTTATATTAATATGTATTTATAATATCAATTTAAAAATAAACTTATTTTTAAATTCAAATACCTAAGTGAATAATAAGATTCCAAGACCGTTTTAGACTGATTTAATTATATTATTTTCGATAGGTATAGTCTATACCTAAATATTTATAGCTTACAAAAATAACTTATGCATATTTAAAAGTATAATATAACAACTAGTTACCATAGTACAAGCTTAACTTATTTTTTATACCACAAAGTTAACACAAATTATATAAAACAAAGTCCCCGCCGCCTCTGTCTGTCTGAACGCGATGAACACAAAAACTACTAAACAGATTTTCATGTGGTTTTCATCAAATTACGAAGTTTTTCATGAGGAAGGCTGGATAACACATCAATTTGGACCTGGTAGGTAGCGCTAGTGTTTCATATAATAGTAACGATTCAAGTATAAATTATTATAATGTGTCCATCAGTGAGGATCTATAAATGGCTCATCTATTTTTTATGTTAAAACTCTGTTCAAAATTTGGAAAGCTGTTGGTCCCTCAACAAAAAAGAAATAAATAATATCCCTGGATATTTTATATGTTTCCTGTATGTTGACGTTTTTCGATTTATATAAAAATTCGGGGTCCAAAAGTCAAAAGTTTTTTTTCCTTTTCAGATTTTACCACAAACGACGGTTTTGATCCTGGTATTATACATTTTTGGGTCTTTATCAGTCTTTGGAATGATACTTGATGCTTCGCCAAAAGCTCCCTTATACGAAGTCCTACGGAGCTTCTCCATTTTAGTCCTAGCGAAGTTTCTGTCACCAGTACTAGTACTAGGACCTTTATTACAATTGTTCTATATAACTTCTGGAATGTTCTGGATGTTTTTTGTTTATACAATTAATGAAATAAAGGCTGATAAAGTAGGATGTTAATTTTGTAGTTTTATATAGTTTAGTTATATGGAGTAATTAATAAAAATATTAAGATGGAACCAATTTTTTATTTATTTATAAAATCGACATATGTATGGATCGTGAAAGTATTACTTTTTTTCCTATGACTGTATAAATATATATACAAATAAATATTTGACACATTAATTTGAATCTCAAAGAATCATTTATCGCAATAACTAACATATTAACATATAAAATTAACATATACCTATATAACCTTATACTTTTGTAATGTCATACAAAAATAACATTTGATCTATCTAAATGTCAGTTTAATTTGGTAAAAACATAACAAAAAAACGCATGCAAATGTGCAATTTTGTGAATAATCATTGCTTATTGTTCTTTTAATTTATTACTTTGATGACCTAAATTTTATTTTAAAATAGATTCATACGATGAGGTAACTAAAAATACCTACCTCCTTTTGTTATTACTGATACCTATTTGTTCTCAAATTTATTGTAGTCATTAACAGTTAATGACTTCGATGTGGTATTTCCATATAAATATAAATTCAAAGGCTAATTATTTATTAATCGTATATTAATAAATCAACACTTACAGGATGTATATAGGTAGCTAGTTACTTGCCCCGGCTCTGCACGGGTCAAATATTTATCTATCTTAACTAGTCCTTACTAATATTATAAATGCTAAAGTAACTCTGTCTGTCTCGCATTCACAAAACTACAAAACGAATTTAAATGAAATTTGGTCCACAGATAGTCTAAGAAAGGAAAATGGAAGGTTTCCCGGGAACGCGCTAACCTCAAGCAGTACTGGTCCGATTTTAAATAATATTTCAGTGTTAGATAGTAATCGAGGAAAGTTATAGATTATATATCATCACGCTACAACCAATAGGAGCAGAGCATCAATAAACAATGTTGCAAAAACTGGGAAGTGACGCTAACGAAGTTGCGCCGGTCAACTAGTTTACTAATAATGCTAGCGTTACTATTCAAGTATGAAAACAGACATACTCTATACAAAACACCGACATTTCAGTCATTATTTACATAATATTTACAAATCGAAATATATCCACATTATCCACACCGTCACATATATCACTCGTTTAAATAACGCTTTTTCTATTATACTCTGTCCATCCGTTTAACATCTTTTCGATACATTGTGAAATTTGAATTATAGTGACGTCCTCGGGAACGGGACCTACACGGGTTAAGCCGCGGTACGGAAGCTAGTTTTCTATAACCGACTATTGTGATAATCTGTAACATTAAATGGTACAAACTTACATTGTACCCAAAAAAAAACCTATTTATAAAATTAGGTACCTACCTATTGTTCCAACATAACAAGACATTAAATATTTTGTTGCCAAAATAATCGATTTTAACGAAACAATCTGGATCAAAATAAATTTGCAACATTTATTTATTTTATCATAAAAAATATGCTAATTCACATTGTTCAACTCACTACCGTATCAAAAAAACTAGGTATATCATCTGTCAAATAAAATCATCTAATTTATGACCATTTCTTTAATGAGTCATTAACATTTATTAATTTTATTAATGATCAAGCCTTTTATTGTATCATATTTTGATTGTCTTCGCATAAATATTAATAATTTAATACGTTTTTATTAATATTTATTTATGTAGGTAATAAAATACTGAACTTAATGTGCTATCGACATTTTTCCGAGACATTAAAGAACATGATTTTCTAATCCTGCTCTGATATTGTTAAATAGATGTTATGTATAAAAAGGACATCCTGAAAATCTACTTCACAAGAGCAAAGCCGCAGGCAGAAGCTTTTCCTATATATAATCTTGTTATAATATTATTTAGTTATTATTTATATTTGACCAAAGCAAGTGAACGGTTGCCCTGTAATACGGGTAAAACCGCGGGCTAGAAGCTAGTTTGCACAGACATAAAGTATATAATAGTATATACGTAACAGTAAGTCTATAATATTTATTAGAAAACAAAAGTAACTAACTAACCGTAATTAGACTAGAACCTTATTCAGGAGTCATGAAAAAACCCTCCCTTGAACATATAAATAGCTAAAGTTTTACCTCTAGCCCAGTGATTCCTAAAGTATTCTATATAGGCCCCTAGGGGACTTCAGCAACCACCAAGGGTATACGAAAAATAAGGGTCTACGAAATACATATGGGAGCTCTACGCGATACAAGGGCACAACAGAATAAAAACCGGCTAAGTGCGAATCGATCTCGTGTCTCGAGGCTTCCGCACCATCGTTATATGATTGTTGCCTTAAATTAGAGCAGAAATCCTATTATTTTTATTTATAGCGTCAACAGAAAATAATAAACATTATATAATAAATTTGATAGACAGACGGACGGACGGACAGCGGACGCTTAGTAATAATAATAATAATAATAATAACCGGGTCGTGACTCAGCCAATGGAAAACGCTGGTCTAAAGGAGTTTGAGAACCACTGTTTGACCCGTTAACTGTTTTAACAGATAGTAAGTAGGTAACATGGTATGCTGGAGTACTTAACTGTACAGCTTTGTTGAGTTAAGTTACGTTGTAGTTAAACTTGTAACTTGAGTTTATTTTGTGGAAAAGTAAGTACTAAAAAGGAAAGATTCATATGTGTTTGCATCTACTAGCCATCATGTCAATGGCTTATTATAAGTGACAATAAGTCCATACTAGTGGCTCCACGTGGTTTTACCTGCATTCGGGGATCCTCAATTTCCCCAAGACTTAGTCGGTCTATGTGTTTATTCAGGTTATAAACTATATGTGTTGAAAATGTCATTAAAATCGGTTATGTAGTTTTTGGGTGAAAGAGGAACTAACATACATCCATCCGTACTCACAAATAAGTAGGATAGGGTTGTACAATCATGTTACATTATTTATGACTATTTCTACATAAAAATGACCTTGTTTTAATTACCATAAATGTGTTATTGTATAGGAAAATGCCAATTGGACAAACAATAATTATGATAAATAAACGAAAAATTAACGACATTATTCATTAATATAAAACCGGCCATTAAATATTATCAACTACTAGTATTTATAAATGTCATGAAAAAATGAATTCGATTAACGCAATAATCGATTAGGATTGAGCGAGATCGCAATTAATCGATATGATGCAACTTCTAACGTTAGTTGCTTTATGCTGTTATGTCATAAACAAATCGTAAATCACAAATAAACATAATTATTGTATTGTTTACATTGTTCCGGTGATTAGGGTTCCGTTGGCGGTGTTTTTGTGATATTTGTAGCAAATACCAAAACGACTGGCAATTAATAGTAGGTATATCTAACGAAAAAGAAACTATGAACAGAGTAAAAAATAATTTAAAAAATTTAAGTTACGTGTTAACTTAAAAGTATAAAAAATCCTTTTTTATTTATTTAATATCCACGATTCCATTTCCATTATAATTAATTAAATCAATAAAACCCACGATATAAAACTCCAATTGTATCATATTCAAACATATGATTTAAACAAAATGGCCGCGCCGTCAAAAACCAGTGCTTTCAACAAAGTTTTAACTCCTTTCCATTTACTAAATTTTCCATCAACCATTTTCCATTTTCATGATTTACTTCCTCATTAATTAATTATTTACCAATAAGTTATTGTTTTCAGAAATTTAATGGAAACACAATTACGTTTTTTATTATCACGCTGTTTAGCTAATTACAGTGACAACAGTTGCAAAATCTCTACACGGGATGTTTACTTCTTGTTCTTGTTCACTGATGAAATGTTCTCTTATATTTAATAAATAAATATCCTGGGACATTTTTCAAATACGGCCAATCTGATTCCAAAGTAAACTTCAAATGAAGCTTGTGTTATGGTAACCAGATAGCTGATATACTACATATAATACTTTTAAAAACATACATATTATAGATATTTACATCCAGACACAGAACAAACAGACATATTCATGCATACAAATGTTTGTCCTGGGTGGGATTCGAACCCACGACCCGCGGCTTGACCGTCAGGGTCACTAACCACAAAGCCAACCGGGCTGTCATTTGACTAACTGGTTGGTGTGGCAACCCTGGCTTCCGATTGTTATGGATTCAAATCCCTCCTAGGCCAAACATTTGTGTGTGTGAACACGTCTATTAGTTTTAAGTAGATATGTATTCATGACTTCTTGAACGAAAACATGTCTTGGAAAAACTTTGATTTATAACGTGTGCTAGGCAGGCGGTGGCCCCACTTAGTTCTGTGAGATACCAATTCAAGTTTATTAAATAATTAAAAATAAAAAAAAATTAAGAATATTACATTTGTTTGTGAAGCAATCAAACTTATAAATATAGGATTAATCAAAATAATTTAAAGAACACTTTCAAACAGGTAAAGACAGTGAGTGTGAGGAGCTGTAAGAGAAAACTCTGGATCAGCAAAACAGATTTTGAAAATTCTTTTACCAATAGAAGCCAAGTTATTTGACACTGTCATAGGCTATATTTTATCCTCGTATTCCAACGGCAACTACGCGACGGTAGCTCTTGTTAGTTTATGAGCACATGCTTTTTATAGTGTAAACTTCTATGTACTGTTTTATCGTAGAGGAAATTTATAAAGAAGAAAATTGAGTTCCAGCCGACTACATCTTTTTAGTTAGATTATGCCACGATTTACCAATAAATACCTACCATAAACTGTAGATACACGTTTGGCTTTGAAAAAGAAATAAAACACAGCATTACCAATAATGCCACACACACATGTCCAAGCCCCAAAACCTTTAAATGAAATAAAAAGGTTTACCTTTTGCCTATAATAATACTTTTTTTTACAAAACCTCTGAGATAGCAATCGTTTTTAGGCTTTCGACCTAAACCGGTTCCAATGTTTACTTGACATAAAATTGTGCGCAAAAATCTTTAAATAGCATGAAGAATTTGACCTCATGGTACGGCCAAGGACATCAGTATGTGTTTATTTATTTTATTTGTTTAAGAAAATAATATTATTTGAGATGCGATCACAGCAGCATTAAAATACCTAAATTCTTATAAAATTTTAATATTAAAATCTAGAGTGTTATTCACGAATATTATGTGCATAATTAAATGAAAAATTAAATTATGATGCTTGATATTTAAATAAACAAAATCATTTTGTTTGAATATTATTTGGAATGGATAAATATTTATAACTGACCTATCTCAGCGAAGTAGTAGAATTTGAGCTGAATTTATGATAATAAACATTACTTAATTGGTTTACAAGAAAGTCTAATTTTACTTATCAGTGAAACTTTTGGCTAGAACGCAGCCTGCCTATGCCATGGCGAAAGACAGGGTACTTTTGATGGCTTGGTTATGATAAAGTTTTAATCCTTCATATACTTAAACGGATATTTATAACCAGGCACAGGACAAATATATATGATCCACTTAAATGCTCGAAAGTCAGGGTAATGTAGTAATACTAATGTAGCGGCCACCTAGGGCTTCGTGTCCTGAGAGCGGATGCTGCTGGTTCCGGTCAACCCCAAACGGAAAAGAATGCCTATCTATAAATGCACAGACTTACCCTGGGATCCTCGTCAGGGGGGCTTCTCCCGCGCGGGAACCGAGTTGCACAGTTGTTATATTAGGTAGAAATATGCGGAGAAAATATATAGTATGCGATTGACACGTAATATTATTTGAAGTTTATGTTATAAGTGTCATGTAGTATTATTCTTAAAAGGACCCTCAAGGCGGGTGTCTATGACTTACACATAGACATTCCCCACCGTGAAGGTTTGGCCCGAACAACTAATATTATTGTATTAATGCGAAAGTTTGTATGTATGTTTGTTACTTAATCACGGCTGAAGGGATCTGGGTGAAATTTGGTACAGACATAAAACAAGTTTTGGTAAAGCAAATAGACTATTATTTCGGAAAACTAAGAACTCCCAAAACTAAGGTGAATAGGAAGAGCAAATGAATTTATGAATAAAATGTTTGTTGATTGTATGATGAAAAATAAAGATGTATGACAGTATTATTGTATGTTCGGATCATATTTCAAATCGTCTCGTATTATCGTCGCGGATAGCACATCTATAAAAAATAATACTATTGGTCAAGGACAATAGAATAGTTACAGAAACACACGTGATAATAAAAACGTGTTAATTATCATAATTTAACTGACACAAATATGTATTTTGTGCCTGTGAATATTATTAACATAATCTTTCATGTACTTTATATATGTATAAAAAATAATTGTCTGTCTGTCTTTTTTTTTATATAAAAAGGCAATTATTAAAATCGATTTCTCAATTTTTTTTTTACTTTCAATCAACAGTCGTAAAATTGAAAAACGTTTTATAACGATAATTATATTGGTCCCAATAAATTTTTTAAAGAGTAAAAATAACTCGTTTTCGTATTTCAGGTCAGAACAATAAAAAATGTAAAATATTTTATTGATGACTACAAAAATGCAAAGCGAAAAATAAAATGTCTGCAATATGGTGTACATATTTTGCTGGTTTTAAGACGGTGCCAATTTGAAAAAATTATGAAATACAGAAAAAAAAAATGTTACATACCTACGTATCCGAAGAATAATAATGTAGAGTAAACATTCAGATAGCTAATCTTTACTATTCTATGGTCAATAGACTATATATACAATACTTTATAAAAAAAGCTCCATTTTACTTTTTATTTATAAATACTAATCTAATATCAAGACTACAAAACAGTACAGAAAATAACGGCATTCTTATATCAACTTTAATAGTCAGACAACGCCGCGTGACATAGATTAAAATCATAATATTATCATCATTAAAACCTTTATTTATTAAAATATTCATTAACCTGTATATTGTATATTATGAAAGTGGCATAACATGTTGCATCATGTACACAAGTTCATTAACATTGTTGTAAAATTAACATTAAAAATCTATGTAAAATTTGTTCCTGATATTAAAACGCAATTTATTAGATCTACGTGCTTATACCTAGAATGAAACTGGAAACTGTATACCTACGCATAATGAAGCGTGCAACATTGTTAATTTACTTAGCAATTAGGTATTTTGAGGTAAATCTTGAGGATAAAATGTATTCTGAGACGAGTGCAAGCCTCTCAAGTTATCGAAAGCATCGTCTATATTTTTATAGGTGTTCAAAAATCAAACTATCGATAGATAGGTACACAAACAAAAAATAAAATCTTTCCTGTTTATAAAGTTAGTATGATTAGTAAAGATCCCTACCAAAGAGGTCTATTAAAATCTAGTTCTGTTATACCTACTAACTAGATATAATATTGGAAACTATAAATAGAAAAGTTTCTTAAGGAAAATGTTGCTTATTGGTGGAAAATTTTCTCTGCGATGAATGGAACGGAGTACACAATATGCGCTAGCTGCTACCTTTTTTTATAGCCAAAACATTATTTTGAAAGATACTAACATTATTTATTTGTATACTACCTACCAGTAGTCGACCCACGCAACTTCCTTTGTAACATTTTTGATTGATGCTCCGCTCCTATTAGTCACAACGTAATGATATAGAGCCTCTAGCTTTCCTCGATAAATGGGCTATCTAATACTGAAATAATCTTTCAAATCGTATAAATAGTTCCTGAGATTAGCGCGTCCAATCTAACGAACAAACTCTATAGTTTCACCCTCGTTCCCGGGAGACCTTAAATTTTCCCGGAATTAAAAATATCCTATGTTAATCCTTGTTATAAACTATCTGTGTTCCAAATTTCGTCAACGTAGAGTTAATGACACATGAATCAAGGCTTGATCAAGGGCGCAACAGTTCCTTATGACTCTTCGAAACCAGTTGTTCCAAAACAAAATAAACAAAACATGTTTTTTACTAAGTACTCAATATCAATTGCATTAAAACAATTGTACCTACGTGGCGCTTAAGGTTGGTACATAACTTATTTTGTATAAAACCTGTTCTTGGTTTAAGGAAATGTTTATATATAGGCCAATGTCTTGTGAGATACACACTATCATACAATCTGACAGACAGTTTACATGAATATTCCCAAGTTTATGTTCACACAGCGTTTTTAAAACGCGACGCTTTTTTATCGAGCGGTGTTACATTTTCAACTTTGGACGTTGGAAATAGAGCATATTACCTATGGTACTTGGGAATGCATTTGTTGTATTTGAACGCTTTTTTAACGTCTGTAAAAAAATCTCTCGTGCCTCAAACTTAGTTATACTCCTAGCGAGTAAGCCGTACAATAATCCACACAAGTTCAAGGCCCATTCCGTCATTATTAATGAAAGTTGTTTATTTGCATACATTACGTATCATGTACCTACTAACATTTTGTAGACATACATTGCGTCATATTAATAAATAATACTAATATTATAAAGAGGAAATATTTGTATGTAACAAATAAACTCAAAAATTAATAGAATAATTATTTCACCAATGAAATGCTAGGCTAAGCTTTTTATCCTCTCATTCTTACGGGAAAGGGAACTATGCGGGTGAAACCACGTGGCGGCAGCTACTGATATTAGAAAGAAAAAATTATTTTTTTATTGTTATGAAAAGGAAGCACTAATAGAAAGCAACGTTATTTATGTGTATCTTATGGTATCTATATTTTATGCCTATATTCCTATGCGGGTGAAATCGCGGGGCGGAAGCATCTCGTTCATACAAACACTCGTGAGTGACGTCACAAAAGTCTAAGTCGTAAATAATGTTAGAATAACTACCTTATTACTCACTTTAAGTTAAAACAGGTAATCTATTTATTGATCGTCATAAACAACTTTTACTATCGGGAAGCTTTGTTTATTTGTAAGCTTGCAGTAATAAAAATTATAGGACATTCTTTTTACACGGTCAATCTGAATCTCATCTTAGCAATGCTATAGATGGCAGATTTGTGATACAATAAATGTTCTTCTTTTAAATTAAAGTAGGTACATATATCTATACTAATATTATAAAGAGGAAATATTTGTTTGTTTGTTTGTAATGAATAGGCTCCGATACTACTGGACCGATTTCAAAAATTCTTTCACCTTTGGAAAGCTACATTATCCCCGAGTAACATAGGCTATATTATATCCCTGTATTCCCACGGGAACGGGAACTACGCGGGTAAAACCGCGGGGAGGCAGCTAGTTTATTATAAGTAATATAAGTTCATGGCCAGCATTATAATAATTTTAGGAAAATAATAAATAATGGCAATGCAACTTAAAACGTATTAAAATGCGAAAGTTTGTATAGATATTTTTCACCACCATGGCACAGGCTACTTTTTATTTCAGGTAAATTTTTGGGCCCGGGAACGTAGATGAAACTACGGGGAGCGAGGAGAGCCTATGTACCTACTGGAGTACACGCGTTTACATATTAGGTATAAAACAATGCCGTTTCAGTAATATATACCATCCAAACGTTAGATTTAAATAATTTATTTTAATGTCGTCAAAACTACTTACTATAAACCTTTGAACTTAAGGAAAATTGCATCGATTAAAGTGAGATCGATTGTTGATAACATGTCTTAGAAAAAAGATGTATTCTACAATACTCCATCCAATGCTACCAAGAAATGAACTAGCATCCGCCTCGCGGTTTTACTCGAAGTTTGAACTCATAAGGTTCTTGTTCGTAGAACAATCGTGATATACGTTGTATGAAAGTCGTGACTTTGACATCTATATCTTCTATATCTTTTGACCAGAGATTCTCAAAGTTTAAAGTTATGTTGTCTGATTATATCCAGTAAGGCAGTAAGAAAAATAACCTTCCTGAATTGGTGTAGAGGTGGTTTAGGGGGGAAAGCACCGACTCACTATCATGAGGGTAGAGGCTCATACCCCTGGCCTATACCTCCGACTTTCAAAAACATACGTACGGATTCACACCACTAGATTTCAGTGAAGGAAAAACATCGTGAGAAAACCTCCATGCCCGAGATGTCATAATTGAAGGCATGTGAAGTTCGCCAATCTGCACAAGGCCTGCGTGGTGGTCTATGGCCTAAGCCCCCTTATTGTTAGGAGAGGCTCGTGGCCCTCTGTGGAGATATGAGCATGATGTGTATATGAGCTGATGATGATGACTGAATTGGTTGTCAGTACTTCTTTGATAGAGACTTGGGTGGAAGGTAAGTGAGATTTCCCCACCCCAAAAAGGGGTTTGACTTCCATACCATCAGTAGCTTTATGCAGCAATGACCTACATAAGTGTCCTCAGCTTTTAAGTTTTGAATTTTTTATCGTATAGATGCAAATTTCAAGTTTATCTCAAATTATAAAACTACTTTGATCTTGTTTTCTTTTTGCTACGCCACATGTTATAAAAATGATATCATATTTTAATATTTGCATGTTTGTTTTTTTTTCATTAGGTAGGTACCTACTTACCTAAGCGATCAAATCATACATATTGATATCTAAAAAAAGATAAGATAAGTGTATTTTTGCAATAAATGCATGAAGGTTAAAGATAAATATGATTAGAATGAATTATCATAATAAAATGTTGTGTGCATTTTTCTAAAATTAATTATTTATAAGATACAAAAGTTTGAGAACTCCTAACTCAAGTCAAACTGACCACAGATGTATTATGAAGATATTTTTCCCTTATAAATGGTATAACCGAAAAAACTGCAAGTAACGATTAGTAGAATTGTCTTTAAATTTTATTTATCATTATTTTAGAACCATTATCAGCTCATATACGTCTCCACTGCAGGATCACAAACCTTCCCTAACGAGAGACCATAGTCCACCACGCAGGCCTATGCAGAGCGAGTTCACATGCCTTTGAATATGACAGCTCGGGCATGTAGGTTAGGTTTAGGCCATAGTCCACCATGCGGGCCTAGTGCGGTGCGGCAGACATCACATGCCTTTCAATGTGACATCTCGGGCATGCAGATTTCCTCACGATGTTTTCGTTTGCCAAAAACGTGCGGTGTAAATCCGTACGTAACTATAACTCAGAGGTACGGGGCAGGAATATGAACCTGTACCTCTTAATAACTAAAACAATTCAACTATTTATAGGCTTGTATAGTAAGTATATTAAACGATCTTTCATTAAATAGAGCTAGAGTCAGTTACCTATATAAATGTCACTTCTTTTACGAAAATTAATCTCTCACATAGAAAATGTAAATAAAGCAGATACCTTCCCAAACACTTGCTCGACTGAAATCATTATCTCTGAGTTTTTTTTTTAAAACACACTCAAGTACATAATTAAGAAAGGTAAGAAGTTTGAAGTGAGGACCTTTGATCGAAACTCGGATTGTGAATATCATTAACATTATATTACTTATCTTCCATATTTAATTGTACTTGAAGTTTTAATTAAAAGTTTGCGAATATAGAATGTCACTGAAGAAGCAAGCTTTAGTCACACACGCTGAAAGCTAAAGCTAGTAAAATATGAATACATCAAATACAAAGGTATTAAGGTATGGGGTAGACCGGCTTTTCTGAGGGACCTTCAACTTTTCTGGGATAAGGTAGCTTATATAGTTTACTAGGCTTTAGTCTATCTCTGTACCAAAGTTAAATAAAATCGGTTTAGTGGTTTAAGTGAGAAATCGTAATTGACTGAAAGAGTTACTTTCACATTTATAATCTTAGTAGTGACTAGCCGCCATCGCGCAGTTTTACCCGCGTAGTTCCCGTTCCCGTTGGAATACGGGAATGAAATATAGCCTTTGTATTTATGAATAACGTAGCTTTTTATTAGTGAAAGAATTGTGCAGATTGGTTCGGTAGTTTCGGAGCCTATTCGTTACAAACAAACAAATCATTCCTCTTTATAATATTAATAATTATATTAGTATAGATGACACAGTCTAGAATTAGTCAAAGTAATTTATATAATTTATGCTAAATTGTAATTTATTTAACTAAATAATAATCGACTATATGTTTCTTTTAATGTAATTTAATGATAAAAATATAGGACGTTAAAAATTGTTTGCACTTTTTATGCAGAAACCACTTTTTAAATATATTCAAGAGTCATAAAAATATGCATTAAATGGAGCCGAATATTATATTTCACTTTAGCACTAATAAAATATGAAAAAAATATTGATATTATTATTTTGTAAACCCACAAGCTTTTACACTTAAAAATACAAAACAAAAAGAATATTCAACTAACTTATAAATAATTTCAATGTTATTTATGACAAGGTGATCCGCGCAACTTCGTCTGCGTCACATCTTCCCCATTTTTGCAACATTTTTCATTGGTGCTCCGCTCCTATTGGTCGTAGCGTGATGGTATTTCATTTATATCATTCCTCGATAAATGGGCTATATAACACTGAAAGATTTTTCCGATTCGGACCAGTAGTTTCTGAGATAAACGCGTTCAAACAAACAAACTAGCCAGCTTTATAATATTAAGTATAGATTTTATTAAATGGTATCTATTTATAAGTTTGATTCTAAGTGGTTCTAGAAATATTATAATAAACTAACCGAGTAACGATAACATTTAATATATAATTTATTCAATAAATTAAACCATCTTATTTACATTTTACATTAGTACTAATGCTTGGCATAATGATTGATTTTTTTGGTGACTGTTATTCTGTTATCTCTATCATGTCTGTATCGATACCTACTTACATAACATTGTATGTAGGTAATATAACTTTTAACTTTTTCCTCGGGACTGCGGATATTAAATAAATACCTAAGAAATAAGTATCCTGCACCATTTGTCTTACATGGGCGATCTGATTCAAAACAGATGCTGGTGTGGGATGATGGCCACCACCAGTGGACTCCACTGACTGCTTTCGATCAGGCAGCATGGAGTCAATTTGTGCGGCAGTTATAAAAAAAACTAAACAGAGTAACTATGGTAACGAGATAAAAAATTAAAATGATTTTTTTTATTTAAATTGGCTTTGACAAGCTTATGATGAATAGTACTTTAACGCTCGGTTCGGAAGGTTGGTTTTGCAAAGAGGAGCCTAAGAGTTTGTAGTCTAAGTGTAAAATCATATTTTATAATATTTTTTAAAACAAACTTAATTTATTTACATTTCAAGTACCTATAGGTGTCGCTGATAAAACTTGTGTGTTGGAAAATGCACTGCACATCTTCGACATGAAATAAAGAAATATATAAGTTCATATGTGTACAGACAAATCAAAAGGTTTTTTGACGTGACAACGTCTTATAAATTGGTTTGCCGGGTGACACTTCAAGAAACTGCGTTACGCTCCGCTCACGTTACGTGACGTTATGTTTTAAATTGTTACTATTATTTCATCCTTCTTCCTACTATACGAATGAATATTCACATTAAAATTATTTTACCACTCAAAGTCGTTGTCACGTAAAACTTTCGCCCGTATACCGACTTTACAGGCAACCAATTTTTTTTCTTTTTATTCTGAATGTGATTCGAAACCTCTCCCAGCATTCGAGAGTTTTCGTTGAACATTGTGTATTACTTAACCGTCTTATAATTCCGGGACGCTATCGCATAGGTCAGGGCTCAACAATGTTTTGTCAAATAAAAGGGGCACATACCTATACATAATAGTATATGTAATACTTGTTCACATTTCGAATTGTAAAAGTATGAATCTGTAATAGTTTATAGAAGAGAAATTGAAGGTATGAAGAGATTTTGGATCCCATCAGGTGGGACCCTATGCATACCCACCTTTATGGTATAAAAAGAAACAATGATCAGTCATCTATTTTTCCCGGTATATTATTATGAACAATTTTATTTAACTTTTTTAAAAGTCAGTTAATTTAGCATTCAGTGAAAATAAATTACCAATACATTTTTAAAACATGTGAGTAGGTAGGTACTCTATAATATCTGTCATGTTATTTTCTTGTTCCCAAAATTAAAACCAATGAAAAAACTCGGCAGACAGGTTCTAATAAAACCGTTTTTATGGATTAGGAATCATTTGAATATGACTTTAGGTAGGTAGGTACAATCAAGTTTTTATTCTCAGACATCGTCATATTTTTTTGATATTAGAGAAATTCGAAAAAAAAATCCATTTGAATGATCGCATAGAAAAAACCGAGACAACTTCGACTTAATAAGTTTATTATCGTTATTTGCGCAAAGTGCTTTTTTATTACACTTTGCAATATTACATCAAAGCAATTAGCGCAAATTAAATGTAGTGTTTATTGAAAAACTAGAGGCTCCCCGCAAACGCGTTTCAAAAAGTAGCCTATTTATTCCAGAACATTTTCGATTTTTGATGATTTGATCGCGATCCCTTCAGAAAAAAGCGTTAAAAATACAACAAATGCATTCCCATGTATATGTTCACACGACAGCGTTTTTAAAACGCGATGCTTTTTTATTGAGCGGTGTTGCATTTACAACTTTGGGAGCTGGAAATCGAGCATATTATGGTAGGTACTTGGAAATGCATTTGTTGTTGTGTTTTTAACGTTAAAAAAACTCTCGTTCGAATGAGGGCTTACACACATCCATACATTATTAGGATGTTTTCTTCACCGACCGGTTTCTCCAAACTATATTTAGCTAATCGCGAAGATTAAGGAAATGTGAATTTATTTAATGTTGTTCTATAATAATCAGGCTTTGTAGGAAGTCGGAAATAAACGTTGCGATGACACGATTGTCCTGTGTGCGTAGGCCTTGATCTGTCAGTTAGCTAGTTTGCATTTAAAAATATAATTTTCCTATGTCTGTTTTTCTAGAACTGGTGTTATGTGCTTCAAAGACTTTTGTGCCGTCAAAATGGAGGAGTTTCAATAGGTGGTCTATTTTATTTTTACAACGAAAATGTAAGAAAAGTTAAATTAAAATTTTAGTAACATTTACATGGCATACTTACTTAGTTACTATCACTAGCATTTACATAAATATTGGTAGGTAATTGAATTGAATTGAGCGACTTATCACATTTGTGACAAATTTCAATTTATTTTATTTTTTCCATTAATTTGTAAATATTGTTATTCAATTATTGTTATTGATCATTGCAGTATATTTTACTCAAAAAATAATATTATTTATCTTCGTTTACTAAAATATAAAATTAAGTTTTGCTAATTTCCACAAATGATCGACGGACCAATCAAAACTGCAATTCGATTGCTTTTCGCAAAAATATTCATTCGAGGTTATTGTACAGTTAATAGACAGACGTTTCCCCTGATGGTAAGTGGTCACCACTGATGATGCTGATCAGTATTATGTAGTGATCCTCCCTTGATCATCAGCTGTCATAATTTTTGCTACCACCAGTAATGGTGAATTTTTTTTTTAATCGTACCAGTAGTTTTGTCTCTATTCGTTACAAACATACAAAAATACAATTCTTTCCTCTTCACAATATTAATGTAAATAAAATCGATAACGTTAATTATTATTTATATTAAAAGTTTATTTTTCCACTTCGGCCTCTTAACATGTAGAAAGATAAATTTGTCTCTTATCTGTTGCTATGTATAGGTACAAACATTATCATCTTAATGACCGGTTGGCTTAGTGAATCGATTTATCTAACTACTCATAGGTCGTAAATACGATTCACGATTTGGACATTTTTTTTACTTTTGACTGGCTTACTGGCTTTGTGGATAGTGAGTGACCCTGACTTTCAAGCCGCTGAGCGTCGGTTCGATTCCCACCTAGAACAAATATTTTAGGGCATGAACATGTCTGTTTGTTCTGTCACTATATAAATGTCTAATTAGGACTAGTATATTCCGAATTAGCTTCCGTCGCACTATTTCACTACCGTAGTTCCCGTTCCCGTAGGAATACAGGGATAAAGTATAGCTTATGACATACACAAATAACGTTTTATATACCACAAAGGTGGTAAATAGGCATACGGCCTACCAGATGGGAAGCAGTTACCGTAGCCTATGGACGCTTGCAACACCAGAGGCATCACTCACGCGTTGCCGACCCTGTTAAAAATCTCTTCACTCCCTTCTTGAAGAACCCCATGCTGTACTCCATTGGGAATACCATGCCATGGTACGTTGCATTATATTGGTTATGTTTTATCCGAAATCGGTGCAGTAGATCCAGAGATTGGCCCCTTACAACCTTACATATTCTTTATATATTTCTTTACTTTAGAAGCTATTACATTCTGCTTAGTTTTGGGTCAGGTAAATATAGTTCAAGGATAATATATAATTAATTACACCGTGACTACATAAACAAGGTGTGTTTTGCACCTACGTCTATCAGTAAATTGTAAACAGTTATTTTTTATTAATCACCGTAATTTTTTTACCGTAAACTTTTTGCAAACAAACAAACCTAGAGTCGTAGAACTTATATCAAAACAAACGGCTTTATAATGACTTGCTTACTTTGTACTGTATGTCTGTTTATATCACTTAATATATATATTTGTATATAAGAATAAACACTTCCAACGCGTGTGGTTACATACCTACTAAATGTTATTAATAACTATAATCTGTCTAACCCTTTAATCACCGTGGAAAAAAAAATACCATTAAAATTAACTTTAAAGTATTTTCGGAATGTGGTTAAATTGATGACAAATATCACTATAGGTTATTTAACCCGGATCAAAGACGAGTTAATGTAATATTCATATCATATACCTACCAACATACAGCCAAGGAATGTTCGGTGATATGGTAAAACACTTTTTATTTCAATGAATATTAAATAACTTTAAAAAAAAGACGATACCTTAAAACCGGTCAAGTTTTCGAAGGACCACGCTTTTCGTTTGGCACATAGATCTACAACAGTCCAGACGGAGTATCGTCTCGATAAAAGTAACACCAATTAAGTGAGTGATTTACAGTAAAATAATTTTACTAATATTTATAAATGCGAAATCAACCCTGTATCCGATTTTGATGACACTTGGAACAGATTGGAGCATGCAATTTTCCCGGAATAAAATACCTTTTATTGAAGGTTATTCGGGAACATAGCAAAAACCGCGTGGAGACACTAGTGATAAATAATATAGGTATCATTTAATGGTACCTAATGAAGTATTTTTTTTATAATTGACGTGAGTATTTAGTCATTAGCTATTCATAAATGCTTCTAAAGTTTTATTAAAAAATCATAACACAAAAGTAGGTGCTTGGGCTCTTTCATTCACCTAATTGACTATGCTCTCTCTGGATTATTATGAGGTCTATGGTCAGGTGTCGAAGTTATATAAACCACAATTTCACACGACAAATACCGGCCACATCTGATTCCGATTTGAACAGTCCACGGAGAGGGTCCGCTAGCGGTAAGTTAATATATAGTCCATTTAAGATATTTATTTTACCGACCATTTTTATGGGTTATATGTAAAAATTGTATTTAAATGTTGCACACACATGTAAAGTCTTTAATTTCACATTCAGGTTAACAATTCTTGTTATAAACGACAGGCTACTTGTAAAACAGAATTTCATTTAAAACTTTTTTGTTCATACCATAAAGATAATAAATAACTCGTATTTACTAGATATTTTTCCTTAACGTATTTACTACATAAAAAGCATAATTTTTCATTTACTATTGTACCTAAACATATTATTCTCTATTTAGTCTACAGTACAAAACAACAAAAAAAAAGTTGAGTATCGCAATGACATATACACAGCCAAATTTTTTTCTAAAACACGACAAAACCAAAACAATGACTATACGGTCATTAAAGCCAAACATGTTTGCAGTGTTACACTGTCCGCGGCGCAGTGCCAGCTATTTATACAAATGCGAACGACTCACGGGGACTGTATGCATAAAGTACTCAGCGAGAGCGCACGCTTTAATACGCTTTAAAAAAACGTTTTCGTGATTTGAAAAATCGGTACGCGGGCGTTATTCTGTGGCACGCGTTTTTGGGGTTAACTTGTAGGATAGTGACGATTGTGAAGCAGTTTGGTTACAATGTAAAATTTGTTTGTTGAGGAGAGACACTTTTTTTATAATTCTTGTTGATTTCATTTTGTCTTCGATTTGTAAAACGTAAGTTTTTTTTTCTTTTTATCATTTGTGTTTTAACAATTTCATTCATCCTTATCTGTTGTAAAATGTTAATGGCTACCATTATTAGAATTTTATGTTGATTTCTTTTTCTTTTCTTTGTGTTTTTGTAAAATATCCTTTATTTATGGAGTTATACGATATTTCCGGTAGAGTAATACCTAAGTATTAACCTATATCACGACCACAATAATATTATCATTGCAGGATATCATTTCACTTCCGTATGCGATGCCCTACATTTACATTCAAAGCACATACATGCACTTAGAATAAATAAAATAACCTTCAAATTGGCTATAAAATATGCTTACCTTTTAAAAGCCTTTTATTACTAAACCTCCTTTTTATTAGGGGTATATATTGTCTCAAGTATTTTTTTGGAACAATAATTTTTTTTATTTCGAAGGTCAATTTTCAATAAAAAAAAACTGAACAACACCATTATCATATCTTTTTTTTTTTTTATTATAAACAAAAATATGTTAATTTAAACCAGTCGGATTATATGAAATACGGAATAATGATGTAGGTATGTTTATTGTGATGGAAAATTCGTATAGATGTGTTATTTTATTTGCAAAACTCGTTTATCTCATTCATTAAGAATTGGTTAATGAACGCTGTATCTACTACTAGATAAGAAACGGACTAGAAGTTTCCGCGATACTAAATAAAATCGTAAAATCTTCAATATATTATAATCAATGAAAGGATTCTGTAAATATCCGATAGACTTTTATTTTGTTACGAAAATACAAAATTACTACTTGACATATTAATATCATAGTATTTATAAACATTAAATATCCCCTGAATACTGAATACGATTTTTTGGGATCTTTCCGACGGTATGTAGGTTTGTAAACGTACAAAAAATCTTCTCCAAAAATATACCAATTTAAAACTCGACTAAAAACGAAAAAAAAAACATCAAAATCGGTTTACAATTGGCAGAGATGTCGCATAGCATCACCTACATAAAAAAATAAAGCGTCCGTTAATGAACTCAGTTAAAAATAGCATAAAAATTTCCAAATTATTATTAAATTATTATTCAAAATTGAATCTTATTTGCACCTGCATAATGACCTCCTATTCAATAACAACGGATATATTTAGACGATATTCGTTGTCGTATAAATTAATTGGCATTGATCTTAAAAAATCTGTGACACTTTTTTTTATATCCTTATTATGATGACATTTACAATTGTGAAAAAAAAAATATGTTATGAACTTTTAAAACTATTATTAACTTAAAAAATAAAGAAAAAAAATTATTAACTTCATTGCTAATTGTTACTACATGGTTATTTTGTACTTTAGGTATAATATATTAAATTTATTTGACAGGCCTCCTAAAGGTACTTATACTTCTTGTAATCCAAAACTTATTATTTATTTTGTTCTTTGTATTTAAGGTTAAATCATAGCAAAACCCTATAAAAAAAATTATGATTTTAACTGCTCTGATTACGAATATATTCATCAAAGTACTGAATGTGATTTTTGCATATTTTATATTAAAATACAGTGTAAAAGGCAGAGATCTAAAAATAATGAGAGAAAATCTTACAAAAATAATGATAGTTTTATAAATTACATTAATATATCCATAATTAATCTTATATCAAAGACAACAAAACCTCTGTTGGATTGAATTAATTATTCAAACTTTAATATTAATGCTTAATTATATTTAAAAATACATATAATCATGAAATGAAATATATTTATCAATTTAAATATGCCTTCACATGCACTTATGAAACGTCGACTCTAATGCTCGGTTCGGAAGGTCTCCTTTGCTGAGGTTATTAATCGATTACTGATATACCAATTATCGATTATATTATTATCGATATATGCAACAAATATCAGCTGTCACTTCGCGGCTAAGTCAGATTTGAAATACTACACGTATCTATTATAGAAACCAGCGGTTTCTTCAGTAGCTTTGACCTGCATAAATGACCTACAGTTTAGTCCTTAAACTAAATAAGTGTTATTGTATTTGTGATTTGATAATTGCATGTTTCTATGGCAACGTTTTTTAGTTGTAAACGCTCCACGTATTAATTATTTTAAAAGAACGTTAAATTTAGGACATTGATAGATATAAGTTCAATTTATATTATGAACCAAAAACTGCATTTAAATGGAACTTTAAGCTGTATCATTTATACATATTTAGGAAGCCAATAAACTGTCATTCACTTTTAAATTAAATCCTACTGATAATTAAAAAACATGTAATAATTGCTAAAGTTTCTGATCATGAATGTAAGTATGTTACTTTTTAACGCATAAACTACCGAATTGCTTTGAATGAAATTTGGAACACAGATAGTTTATAACTTGAATTAATACGTAGGCTATTTTTTAATCCCGGGAAAATAGTAGATCCCCCGGGAACGCGGGTGAAAACGTGGAGAGCCAATACCAAATATAACGTAATGTCACTAAATGGCTACATTCACGTATATTGAAAACTAGCTGCCTCCGCCCGGTTTTACCCGCGTAGTTCCCGTTCCCGTGGGAATACAGGAATAAAATACAGCCTATGTTGCTCAGTGATAATGTAGCTTTCTAATGAAAAAAGAATTATTAAAATCGGTCCAGTACTTTTTGAGTTTATTCGTTACATACAAAAATACAAATCTTTCCTCTTTATAATATTAGCTCTATATAATTACCAAGTACAAAATATTATCGATTTATTATAGGTATCCTATTAAACCAGTCTCCTTTATTACATAGGTTATGCATATAGATTATCATGTTGTTATTTAACAGGCATAACATGTTTGTTACTTTTTCTACTATTTTTAATTGAGTCGGGCGTTCTCTTTACTTCGTAACTTCGAGGCTGAACAATCTACTTTTTAAAACAACTAGACCAGCATATGCTTTATTCTCTTCGCATGCATATTAGGTACCTATATATCATCATCATCATATCAGATACAGGATTCCCCCATCGATTTCCATGCAGACCGGCAGAGAGATGCCTACATCCAGCGCTCTCTTCGCTACTCTTTCACGCCAAAACGGCTGATAGAATCGCGATGATATTTAGCACATGGATTAATGAAGAATATCCTGGAACAAATATCGTGGGACATTTTTCACACACGGCCAATCTGAGTCCAAATTAAGCATCAAAGTGAGCTTGTGTTATGGTAACGAGATAGCTGATATACTAAATATACTACTTTTAAATACATACTTATATAGATATTTACATCCAGACACAGGACAAACGGACATATTCATGCATACAAATGTTTGTCCTGGCTTGAGAGTCAGGGTCACTAACCACAAAGCCTACCGGGCTGTCAAATGTTCTAGAATAACATATAGGCTACATAGGTGAACTCGGGGCGGAAACAAGTTGGAATTATAATCAATGAATGACTAACAATGAGATGGATATGAAACATAATGTATAGTGCTTTATTTAAATATATTTATAATATTCATAAACCGGTTGGAAAACGTCAAATAAAACAATTTTGTGTAAAAAATTATTTCGAACAAACCTGCCTCAATATAGTTTACATTTCTACGATAACATATAATAAACCGCGATAACTTGCAGATAAAAAATATATATTTGCTTAGAAACTGTAATTTTTTTTTCTAAACAACCGCTTTGTAAGATAACATTTATTTTATCTCCCTACACGAAGTATTGTGTGAATTATATAACACTAGTTGACCCGGCAAACTTCGTACTGCCTCAGCATCAATTAATAAAAAAGCTGAATGCTTTAAACCTTCCCTGCACTTACACAAATAATTCAAGACCAAAAATAGCCAAATCAGTCCATCCGTTCTCGAGTTTTTATGAGACTAACGAACAGCAATTGATTTTTATATATATAGATGCTGCCAATCCGCACTAGGCCCGCGTGGTGGACTATGGCCTAGAGCCCCTCATTGATAGCAGGCTCTAGCTCCTCAGTGTAGACGTGTATGAGCCGATGATGAGTATCAACCGTCTCTGAGCTTACCCGCGGACGAACATGGCGAAACTAAAAAGGTTCGTTCTTTACTACGGAACCCTAAAAAGTAACTTCCTTTTTAAAAGTCGTTTGAAAATACGAACAAAATGAACTTTTATTCCCCTCACGTGTAAGTCCAAGAATCAATTTAATCCGAGTGTCGTAAACAAGGCCACATGCAATACGAGACGCCATTATACAAGTACGTCAAAAGTTCATTGAACCTAACAGATATAGTACACGCGCCGAGATTATCAACATAAGTAATTATCTATATATAATTTCATTCAATTATCCACGACTATCATTATCAGTCAATAAGTGCATAAGTTATCAGTTAATACAAACTAGCTGTTAATTTGTTGCAATGAGCTATTTACGCCAATTGCTTCTCACGGCATGATTATACTAGTGGCTCTCCGTGGTTTCACCCGCGTACCCGGAAGACCTTCCATTTTCCGGGATAAAAAGTAGCCTATGCCCTTTATCAGGCTATAGACTATCTGTGTACCAAATTTCATTTAAATCGGTTCTGTAACTTTAGCGTGAAAGCGAGACATACAGACAGAGTTACTTTCGCGTTTATAGTGTGAGTTAGGACGCATGATTTTGCGGTAATTTAGAATATTGGTACACTTTTAATTGGTTATAATGTTAATTAAAGCATTGTATTGTAAGTATGGTAATACATGAAATGTATTTTAAATGCTATTAATATAGTACATGCGAAAGTTTATGATTATGTATGTATGTTTATTACTATTTCTCGCATAAACAAATGATTAGATTAAAATGAAATTTGGATCACTGGTAGCTCATAACCTGAATTAATATAAAGGCTACTTTTATTCCGGGAAAACTGAAGATCCCCGGGAACGCGGGCGAAGCCACATTGATCATATTAAACCCGTCCCGGCATCCTAAAGGCTAACTTCTAGATTTGAACTTAAGGGCCTAAGGCTAAAATAAATCTAATATGTATCATAACCCTATAGCGTGATTTAGAAGGAGATAGCAGATAAAAGACAGAGATAGCAACTATGTTTTGTTTAGAAGATAAACATATTATAGGCTGACCATTGCGTGATCGATATTACAGTTTAGATATTATGTTTTAAATAAACAATACACGAACTAATCTCGTTTCTAATTAGTTAACGAACTATAAAAACAAGTGTAATAAAAATTCTCACGATAAATTAATGCGATAACCCATTAATAAGATAGTATATGGAAATTTTTAAAGAAAAATATGTATTACGATTTGGTCGAAGTGAGATCGGATAAAGGGGGGCAAGAGGTTGAATGGTCACGCTAAAGCTAGTGATATAAGAGTGTTTCTTGGAGTCATTGAGACGATAGATATAGGCTTTTTTCTATTATCTGTTGACCACATTGATAAGAAACTCACTAGTTTCTTTTTCCCCGCGTACCCGGGAGATCTTCCATTTTGCCCGGGATAAAAGTGGCCTATGACCTTTCTCAGGCTACAGAATATCTGTGTACCAAATTTCATTTAAATCGGCTTGACAGACAGACAGACAGAGTTACTTTCGCATTTATAATATTAGTATTGATGTGGTCGAAACTAAACAATCACGACCTTAAAGGCAAAAGGCTTTCAAGTATCTACACAACGACATTGGTTAGTGACGGTTGGTTTTGTGGTGACCCTGACTTTCAAGCCAGTCGCGGGATCGAATCCCACCCAGGCCGACTGCTACACTCTTTCACGCAAAAACTACCAAGCGGATTTAGATGAAATTTGGAACGCCTATTGTTTATAACTTCGATAAATACTTAGGTTTCTTTTTATCCCGGGAAAATTAAAGATGCCCCGGAAACGCGGGGGAAGTCGTAGGAAGCCACTACTACCTAAGTAGTTATTAATATAATCCATGGTTTAAGTTTCAAATTAACTTAAGTGAAGTTTCGTTCTAAATATAGATCACTAGTGGCTCCCCGCGGTTTCACCCGCGTTCCCGGGATAAAAAGTAGCCTATGTGTTATTCCAGAACATATTCTAGCTCTGTGCCAAATTTCAAGCAGATCCCTTCAGCCGTTGGAGCGTGAAAGAGTAACAAACATCCATACATACAAACTTTCGCATTTATAATATTAGTAGGATAAATTTCCTAGAACACGATTTACTACACTAACATATCGGAGCAAATCTGGAAATACTTCCGCCTATAATTATAGACTAAAGGCACTACTTAAGTAAAACTTAGTATCTATATATACCTATACTTACCTGGTAATTAATCTTTATAATAATTTTAGTAGGTAGCTACGAAACACATACCTTTTTAGGGACATCTTAGACTACTTACTCTCAAAAACCAAAAAAGCTGCTAACGGTTGCATATTTTGCTTTGAAGTACATTTATGTTATAGGAACTGATATAACTTGCTTTACAGTATACCGCTTGTGATATAGGAGTTAGGAACTTAATTTAGCTTCGTTCAATAAGTTTTAGCTTATCGTCTAAAAAAGTATTACCTATTAAGAAATAATTCTATTGCTACAAATTTCATTTTGTTCTTAATATTTTTGACATGACAATATATTTTTTAATTAAAACATAGCTCATGTTATTCTATAATAATGTAACTTTACATAGGTGATTATTTCGATCAGTTACCTAGTTTTTGAGTTTGTCCATCACATTTTTATGCAAACAAAATATTTTTTTATCGTTATTCTAGACTGTTTCTATTCAAGTTATCAATTAGTCCCGAATACGAAATACAAAAATTTGTGAGTATGGATGTGAAAGATATGATGTGGAATATGATTGATGCCTATCAACATACCTATGTTTGTTACTCTTTTACGCCAGAACGGCTGAAGAGACCGCGATAAAATTTGGCACAGAGTTAGAATATATTCTAAAATAACACATAGGGTATTTTTGAATATAACCACGAGGAGCCACTAGTATTATATGATCTAACCGCATATTTATTTGCGTAAATAGATATTAATCTATATGATTCCTCCAATTGCCCTATAAATGCGGCATAACCGGAGACACTGATACAAATTAATACCGCTCGTTATTGTAGGCCTTCAATTAGTATAATTGATGCCAATTATTGTGTACGGGCCTCAGAAGTACGCATCCATTCATTCATATTATTACTGCTATATTATATAGTCGAATAGTTTGTTTGAACGCGCTAATCTCAGGAAATGAAAATATATCTTAACTAGCTGCCTCGCGGTTTTACACGTGTAGTTCCCGTTCCCGTGGGAATACAGGGATAAAATATAGCCTATGTTACTCAGTGATAATGTAGCTTTCTAATGAAAAAAGAATTATTAAAATCGGTCCAGTACTTTTGAGTTTATTCGGTACATACAAAAATACAAGTATTTCCTCTTTATAGTATTAGTATAGATATTGTCTAGCCCATTTATTAAGGTATGCTATAAGATATATAACATCACGCTATAATCAAAAAGAGCGGACCATCAATGAAAAATGTTGTAAAAACGGACACATACGACGCTGACAAAGTTGCGCGTGGAAGCTAATGTTTACCTGTGTAAAGTTTTTATTAAAATATTTGATAGGAACAAAGAAAGCGTCAAAATCACACCCTAGAGGGGTCATTCTCGACATTTTAAAAGAAATATGAAAAACGTATGTGAAAGAAAATATTAATACGACCATTTTGCCGAACTGTCATTTTGATTTTATTTGGGGACACATTTATATTTTGTCCCCAGGACACGAGTGAAACCATGGGACAGTATCTATATTTTATACCTTTTTTGTTTCGGGAACTGTTTCAAACACAGTAGATACTTTAAAAGCATTAAAATGTCACATGATATTCGTATTATATATTACTAGCGCCACCTATCGGGTCCAAATTGATGTATTATAAATAAAAACCTTCCCCATGAATACCCCGTAATTTGGTGAAAACCGCGTAAAAATCTAGTCAGTGGTTTTCGTGTTCATCGGGTTGAAACAGACAGAGCCGGCGGGGACTTTGTTTTATATATATAGATGCCGAGACGATGGTTATGGGAAAGTAACAAATTGACAAAACAAACAAAGTAACTTTATTATAGTCTCGCAGATGCTTGTTTTCAAGATAAAACTTAGATTGATCACCCTTTAATACTTATAAAACTTCTGCTTTAAAATCTTGTGAATAAGGTTCATTTTTGTTCGTCATTCGTTATTATGTGCTATTGTTTATAAAATGTACCGCAACATTTTGTTATCTTTCAGTTGATAAAAGATATGAATGGAAAATGAGGTAGTAAATGTTTATTGGTTGTTATTATAAGTCTTTCTAATTTCTACACAATCTATATATTTTGTATATAAAATTCCCCCGTGTCACAATGTTAGTTACTCCTCCGAAACGGCTTGACCGATTTTTATGTAATTTTATATGCATCTTCAGTAGGTCTGAGAATCGGCTACTATGTATTTTTCATCCCCCTGTGATCACGGGAACGGGAACTACGCGGGTGAAACCGCGGGGCGGCAGCTAGTAGGTATATGTATATATAAATGAATCCCTATTTTCCTTGGTCATAGACGTGTGAATGGCTGGAGCGATAATACATTATTTTTTTATTGTCAGGAGATAGTTCTTGTATGAGAGGAAAAAATTGTGCATAAAATTTTAATACTTAATGACCATGTTCACTTCTCAAATGTATAAAAATTAAAACCTTAGGGTTTTAGACCATATATTTTTTTCTAAAAATAGGACGATGACCAGACACAGTTGCACGGTAACTACTAGGTAAATAAATATCCAGGGACATTTTTCACACACGGCCGATCTGATTCCAAATTCTATTAATTACTTTCAAATACATACAGACAGACAGGTGTATGTCCACAAATATTTATACTATGAGCATTGAACTTACGACTAAAGTCAGGGTTAGCCACTAAGCAAACCGGCGTCTACGTTTTTAATTTTAAGCCATTTATGTATTTGCTTAATTGACAATTTTCGTAATGAGTTTTTGCTTAAGCAATTAAAATTGCTAATGTTATAACATAAGTACCTACCTACTTTCAATTTATTTGATAATGAATCAGTTGATAACCTCAAAATATTTAAGATAACGTAATACAAAAACAAAAAAATAGAACTATAAATAATAAAAAATAGTCATGAGTTAAAAAAAAAGTCATTGACAAAACTTTCTTAATATTGAATCCATATTTTTTAAAATTATTAAAAAAACTAAATTAGCGTATTCAGATAAAATAAACTTTCCCATTTAAAAAGGTACACATATTAAATTTAAATATATATGTAAAGATTTGTGTTTCAACCCTAACATACTATCTAGGCTAAATAAACAAAACTATTTAATTTTAGCTTCAAAGTGTTTGTACGTACGAAAAATAATATATATATCGTACACTCACACTTATAATAATAAATAAACTGACTTGAAGAATTGTATTTGAAGATAATATAAACAATTCATACACAAGAGATTTCTGCAAATAATCATATCGTACCTTAACCTATTTATTTTTTACTATGTAGCATTACTAGTGGCTCCCCGCGGTTTCACCCTCGTACCCGGGAGATCTTCCATTTTCCCGGGATAAAAAGTAGCCTATGTCCTTTTTCAGGCTCTAGACTATCTGTGTACCAAATTTCATTTTAATCGGTTCTGTAGTTTTAGCGTGAAAGCGAGACAGAGTTACTTTCGCGTTTATAATATTAGTTAGAATACCGAAATAATTAGGTATGTTTTTTTCTTACAAACTACGCTATAGATTTCACTAATATGAGGAATGATTTATGTAATTGTAATCACAAATGTTATAGAACAAAGTCCCATGCCGCATCTGTTTGTCTATTCACGATAAATTTAAAAACTACTGAACGGTTTTTCGTGCGGTTTTCATCGATAGACAGAGAATTTTGATAGGAAAATGTAGGTGTTTTATTGCACTCATGCGAAGCTGGGGCGTGTCGCTAGTTATAATTAGTCCCATCAAACACAAGCTCTGATTAATTGATTATTATTATATATATATTGCAAAAGAATATCCCAGGATATTTATTGTTGAAAGAAACTACAAAATTTACGACCGCAGTTAAGCTTCGATTTAATATATTTTACAGGTAATTAATTATTTACCTTTCACGGTCAAAGCCGGGGGGGCAAGTGAGTTAATGTATTATATTAACGCTCGTGCTACCTGCCAACACAATTTTCCTATTACCTTAAGGTTGACAGGAAAAGATATAAAAGCTTTTTCTATATGGTACCAAAATAAACCGAAGAAAGAGTATTTTAGTAAAAAATAATTTTAATAGGTATAATTGAACAAGAATTAATGGTTAAGTACTAGGTACTTTTTCAAACTGGGTTGAAAACAAGGACGAAATTAGGAGTATGTTGTGTATCTCTTATTACAGGTTTCTTGCCTACATTAAACAAATACAGTATTGTTGTCGACATAGAATAAGTTAATAATATTGTATATAGTAAATAGATAACAGATAATAGATATAAGAATTATAATAAATAAATGTACAGTCCACTAGCGCTAATGTTAGAATAGTTAAACCGCAACGTTCTCGCTCGCACACTGGTAATTGTCTTAGCGCGATGTCTGAGTATACGTTTGCAAACTGTAAAATGGGAATATAAATAGCCAGTTTTGGCCGTAAAAATATAGTCTTCAGTCAACAAGCCTACAAGTAGTTTCTCTCAACAAGAAAACCTTCGACCCCTGCTCAAGAAGAGGAGATCCACCGCTACAACCACCAAGTAAGGGGTAATTCAAACTTGCCCCTTACATCTGGTCCTTCAGAAGCCGAATCCAGTGGAACACCAGCAAGCTCTCCGCGCCTTTACCAGCATTCCTGAATTGTTGGAACTATTCGTTCAGGAAGAAAATCGACATGGTGAAGACCCGAAGCGAACGAGCAGTGGAAGATGGATCAGACGCCGGGTCAAGAACAGGATCTGCTGCAGCAGCCACCACCAGCACCAGGGCTGCCGGCACTAGGACCGCCGGTACCGCCGCCCCCGCACCGGGAGCCGCCCCCGCACCGGCCCCCCCCGCCTCGGGTGGCCCCGCAACGGGCCCCCCCGCTTCGGGTGGCCCCGCACCGGGCGGCCCCGCACCGGGCGGCCCCGCTTCGGGCGGCCCCGCTTCGGGCGGCCCCGTTTCGGGCGGCCCCGCGACAGCCGCCCCCCCCGCACCGCGCCGCGCCCCCCGCATCGCCGACTACGGGTCCTACTCAACGGCGACGCGCTCACACACAACGACGACGGGCAGAGCGGAATCGGAAGTTGCAGAATCGGAGTCAACACTCAGGAGCGGTGTGGACATCACAGCAAGACCAGCACTATCCAGAAGATCAAGTATCAACCGGCAACGGGAGATCCTAAAGGCAAAAGAAGAGTTGCTGATGCGGCAAACAGAACTGGCCGCACTAAGACTATCTCTACTGGAAAATGAAGATACCGACCAAGAGGATGAAGATATGGAGTCAGAACGAATTTCAAGAACGAAGTCATGGGTTGAACGAACTGACACCTTGGCCATCAAGACTGGATCAAAGGAAGCCTGTCTGAAGAAGAAGTCAAGCAATACGCCGGGAGGTGATATACAGGTACCAGGGATGATCGTTTCATCTAAGGCGCACCGACGCCGTGATGAACCCTGGGGACCGACTCTCGTCGCACCGTTGAAGCTTACTTCTGACCGAGACAACCAAGATGCCGGAAACCCAACGACAGCTGCAAGACCCGACCTGAAGTCTGAATACTCGGATCTTGCCGCAGCCATAGCGCAAGCAGCGCGATCTCTTCATCCTATTACGCAGAAGCAGAACTTGGAGCTGCCTGCGTTTAGCGGATCTTCAGGAGATTGGTTGCCGTTCAGGGCAGCCTATGAACAAACATGCACTCATCTAACGGATCATGAGCGACTAGCGAAGCTAAGGAAAAGCCTCAAGGGAGTCGCCAAGGATGCAGTGAAATGCCTATTTATAGGTGAAACAACACCAGAAGCAGTAATGAAACTTCTTGCTGCAAGGTTTGGCCGTCCAGATGCCCTGGTCATGGCCGAACTACAGAAGCTGAAGACATTGCCCAAACTTACCGAGTCACCGAGGGATATCTGCATCTTCGCATCCCAAGTGACTAATATCACGGCAACAGTCAAAGCATTGAAGAAAGAACACTATTTGTACAATCCTGAAGTAGTACGAACAGTCATCGAGAAAATACCGGCAACACTACGTTTCCAGTACTATGACTTCATCACCGAACGCCCTGAAGAAGAACCCGACCTGCTGAAACTATCAAGCTTCCTCGAGCGCACCGCGGAACGGTGTGGAAGTTTCGCATCAGCAGAGACTTCAGAAGCAGAGCGACCTGTCAACCCCAAACGACAGGCCCGCACATACCTCACTGAGGAACAACGAACTACTACTTCAGCAAAGAAGACGCCGTGCCCCATCTGCAAGACAGAGGGTCACCAACCAGATGGCTGCCCAAATATGAAAGAAGCGGATCCTACCAAAAGATGGGAGATTGCCAAGACACACAGGCTATGTTTCCGATGCCTCCAAGTCCGACGTTTCCGCCACACATGCAAGCCGAAGAAGTGTGGCAAGGATGAGTGCACACATTTCCACCATCCGCTGCTACACAACCCAGCACTTCAAGCCAAGGAAGAGAAGCCAGTCTCCGTCGTCGTCACCTCCACCAGGGAAGAGAGAATCACAACAGCGACGGCCATGCTGAAAGTCCTCCCAGTCCAAATGACCGGACCGACGGGCACATGCAGCACCTACGCGCTTCTAGATGATGGGTCTACCTGCACCCTCATCGAAGAAGCAATGGCCAGACAGATCGGCGCGACGGGACCAGCAGAGTCCTTCTACATTGAAGGCATTGGCGGTGCGCGACTTGAGGCGGAACAGTCGCATCGGATTCAACTGCAAATCAAAGGTCTCAACTCGGATTACTTCAAGATAACAGCCAGAACCATCAGAACTCTTGACCTGTCACCTCAGACAGTGCCGAGGGAAATGGTGCGAGAATTTGAACATCTGCGCGACCTAGAAGATTACGTGGCACACGACAATTGCGTGCCTACGATCCTGATCGGTCAAGATAATTGGCACCTATTGCTGACGCACGACCTGCGGCGCGGCAACAAGAACGAGCCAGTAGCATCGCGCACCGATCTCGGATGGGTACTCCATGGCATCCGAAGCAACTTCAAGAACAGCCAGCGGGTGATGCGCGCATGCCTGCGCGAACCGGCGTGTACCAGTGAAGATGAAGGCACAAAGATGGAACAACTCATGAGGGAACATTTTTCCCTGGAGTCACTGGGGGTAACTCCAAAACGCTCATACACGGACGGGGAACAGCGAGCACTATCCCTGCTGGAGGACAACACCAGGCGCCTACCGGCGGGAGGTTTCGAGACATGCCTGCTGTGGAAGAACGACAACCCCAGAATTCCTGAAAATTACGACAACGCCGTGAAACGACTTCACAGCGTGGAGAAGAAACTGGATCGAGATCCAAATATGAAGAAGCGGTACCAGCGACAGATAGATGTGCTCTTGCAGAATAACTTCGCTGAAAAGGCACCGGAACATAAGGAGAAGAGACTGTGGTACCTGCCCCACTTCGCCGTGATAAATCCTATGAAGCCAGAAAAGCTTCGGATCGTCCATGATGCAGCAGCGAAGACTAGAGGCACCTCTCTGAACGACCTCCTTCTCTCCGGGCCAGACCTTCTTCAAAGCCTGCCAGGGGTACTTATGCGTTTCCAGCAGCGGTCGGTAGCCATCACCGCTGACATTAAGGATATGTTCTTGCGCATAGACATAGCAGAAAAGGAACGAGACATGCAGCGTTTCCTCTGGAGAGGAGATAGACGTGAGGGACCACCGGAAGAATACCGAATGAAGAGCGTAATCTTTGGCGCCACCTCATCTCCGTGTACTGCTATATTCGTCAAGAATAAGAACGCTGAAAGTTTCCGGGAACAATATCCGAGAGCCTACAAGCCATTTGTCGCGCATAGAGTCGCCGAGATAGCAGAGGAAACCAAAACGGCGGAATGGAGATGGGTACCAACCAAACTCAATGTCGCTGACGACGCAACCAGGGACACTCCAGAAGACTTCACGCACAATCATCGTTGGTTTCATGGCCCCGAGTTCCTATACTCACCAGAGGAAGAATGGCCTCGTGAAACGGAAAACAACGATGAACAACCCACCGGTGAAGAACGCGTCCTGGCCGCCAAAGAAAATAGATTGAACCTGTCCGAAGCACTGCCTGACGTAACCCGCTTCTCCAGCTACATGCGTCTCATAAGGACAACGGCACGTGTACTACAGTTCATCGACAATATGCGTCAGAAGAAACAGTGCACGTTTATGACATATAAACGGACACTCAAGAACCAGGAGAAGGATCCGGCATGGCGTAAGAACGAGAGGAAAGGAAAAACTGTGCGACGAATGCAAGGTGATGACAAACATGTGCCAAAGTTCATCAACATGGAAGCACGATACATGCACCGCGCAGAGAAATTGTGGGTGACAGCACAGCAACAACAGCTGTTTGCGGAAGAGATCACCAACCTGCGACAGGGCAAGCGGTTGTCATCAACCAGTCGTTTAGCACCATTCGCCGTGATACTGAATGAAGATGGTCTTATACGCCTCAAATCAAGAATCGCCGCCGCAACCGACATCAGTGACACTCAACGGGAACCGGCCGTCATCGATGGAAATCACCAGTGGACTCGACTGTACATCAGATGGGTTCACACCCGTCTTCACCATGGTGGTTTCGAAACGACCGCCAACGAAGTCCGCCAGTGCTACTGGGTACTCCGTCTCCGCAACGCTGTGCGCTCAGAGATACAGCTGTGCCAGGCGTGCCGCTTAAGAAAAGCGGCGCCAGCACAACCATCAACCGGCAACCACCCGCCGAGTCGATTGGCGCACCATCAGAGACTCTTTACCTACACAGGCCTGGACTACTTCGGCCCGATGACCGTCACTGTCGGTCGAACACACCAGAAAAGATACGGCGCCCTATTCACCTGCCTGACTACAAGGGCAGTTCATTTGGAGCTAGTAAGCACCCTCAACATCAACTCTGCAGTTATGGCACTGCGCCGCTTCATTGCGAGGCGCGGGTGCCCCACCGAGATATGGTCGGATCAAGGCAACAACCTCAAGGGTGCTGATGGTGAACTCCGGCGTGCAGCTGAAGAAGCAGTGCAAGAAGAGGCGTCCGTACGCGCCATTAGCTGGCGTTACATCCCGCCCGGTGCACCTTTTATGGGCGGAGCCTGGGAGAGACTCGTGAGAAGCGTCAAGACTGCACTTCAAGTGACCCTGTGTGAGCGCGCACCGAAGGAAGAGGTGCTCGCTACGCTGCTCGCCGAGGCAGAACACACCATCAATAGCCGCCCGCTTACCCACGTCTCGATGCTACCAGAAGACAACCACGCGCTGACGCCTAACCACTTCTTACTAGGTGGGCCGTCACGTGTACCGCAACCAGGAGCCTTCGTGGAAAAGGATGTCGCCGGCCACAAGGAATGGAGGACCAGTCAACGCTTGGCGGACATGTTCTGGGCACGCTGGGTACGGGAGTATCTACCCGAGCTGCAACACCGGCGGGAGCCCAGAGCAACGAACGGGGCCATCAAGATCGACGACCTCGTCCTCATAGCCGACGGGAATCTACCCCGCAACGTGTGGCCACGGGGAATAGTCGTGGCGACATTCCCGGGACCAGACGGCGAAGTTCGTGCGGTGGACGTGCGGACAACCAGAGGGATCCTGCGACGGCCTACAAAGAAGCTGGCAATCATAAGGAGCGCCGAGGGAACCAGTCCTGCCGCCAACACCCAGGGATCAGCTGGAACAGCAGCGGCGGGAGAGATGTTGTCGACATAGAATAAGTTAATAATATTGTATATAGTAAATAGATAACAGATAATAGATATAAGAATTATAATAAATAAATGTACAGTCCACTAGCGCTAATGTTAGAATAGTTAAACCGCAACGTTCTCGCTCGCACACTGGTAATTGTCTTAGCGCGATGTCTGAGTATACGTTTGCAAACTGTAAAATGGGAATATAAATAGCCAGTTTTGGCCGTAAAAATATAGTCTTCAGTCAACAAGCCTACAAGTAGTTTCTCTCAACAAGAAAACCTTCGACCCCTGCTCAAGAAGAGGAGATCCACCGCTACAACCACCAAGTAAGGGGTAATTCAAACTTGCCCCTTACAAGTATCAAAAATTCATACAATTTCATCAGCATCATCATTATCACATCTTCAAATTTCAACCCAATTTCAACCTATATAAATCTCAATTTCCTTCTTTTCAGTAGGAACACACGTAATTCAAAATGGCGACGGTAGACTACACGTTCGCAAATGCGTCTGTCGACAATGCTTTTTCGGAGATGGTGGCAGACCAGCTCAAGGGCATCGGGAGGATGTTCTACATCCACTCCCCGACTGAACAGCTGTTCGAGAGGAAGGAAGAAGTACCCAACTTCTTTAAGCAGGTAATTGAAAAATCCTGGGAGATTTTTCACAAGGCCAATTTGATTTTGAACTAAGAAGAGCTTGTACTATGTTAGTCCAGTCTTCTTTTAAATACATAATTCTTCTGTACTTGTGTTTGACATAACTCCTAAAGGGCTGGACAGATTTTAATTAAGCTTTGTGTGTATATTACAATGGTTTAAAAACACAATTGGTGGCGCTAGTGGGCAGAACGAAGTTTTCCCGGGTTTCCGTATTCATATAGATAGTAATACAAAGACACAGAACAAAGTGACATGTTCCGTTCATGCTCAAACATGTTAGTCTAAAATCATTAGGGTCAATATAATTTAGGTCGTTATTCATCCCTCTCTGTCCCTCATTACTTCTTCGAAATCATGCAACAGATTTTAGATAGAGTGATATCCGACTTTCAGAGGAGGAGGTTTTTTTTCGCATTAGTAAATTGCACCCATGCGATGTCGGGGCGACTCGCTAGTTACATATAATAATAAGGAATATTATTAATTATTTATTTATTTATAATTAGAACGGCTTTTGCCAGTAACACTAATTACATTATTAATATGTAAGCTGATAACACACAATATTGCAGTATTTATAATTATCAACATAAACATTGACTTTGCGAACTAGGAAATGAACATCTGTTATAATATTAATATTATGTTATGATAAGACTAATTTAAGCTCAAGTATCAAGTCCCATTCAAAACATTGAAATGTTTCTCAAAAATTTTTACCGTAAAAATTTGAAACTATTTTTTATATTAAAATGAAAAAACCTGTTCTCATCTCGTCATAAAAATGTTGTTGCAACAGTATTGACATTTAATACCTACATTAAACAAACCAAGGCTACACTATTTGTCAATATGCAATATAAATAATGCAAGTTATATTTTTATCAATGGCCGTAGAACGTAACTCTTTACACTTAGGTGGTTTGCAAGCAGAAAAAACTATAGTGTGTCAAATTAATAACTAATAATATAAATGTAAAAGTAATCTGTCTGTTACGCTTAAACAACTCAACGATTTTAGTGAATTTTTGTACCTACAGATATAGACTATGGAATGGACATAGGCTACATTTTGTGCCGAGAAAGTCGAAGGGAACGCGACGTATTTTATATATTCTTACTGCTTCAAATCATTTAAAGAAAAATAAAAAAAGTTAACAAAGTAAAAATAAACTTCATAATAAAAAAAAACATAAAGATCAAAACAAAATACTAAAATCATTTCTTCTACGTTAAAAATCGAAGCTCTCTAAAATAAATATAAAAAAAAATAGTTTACAGATTATAAAAACAAAGAGTGCACTGCTAATTCCTTCTACGTTAAAAATCAAAACACTTTATAAAATAAATAAAGAGAGATTCTACAAATTTCTTCATACATAATGAAAGTCGTTTTTATCATAGAGCAAAGGCCCACTTGAATATTAAAGTAATCCATCAGGTTTAAGAAAGTATTCACGTAGGAGTGATAAACGGACGCTATCATTTATGCCCGATTCCAAATTAATGCTGCAGAATTTCAAACCTTTTAATATTGGACCCCAATTACGCAGAGAATCCTGCTTTGAATAATTTCTTCTGATCTTTAATTTCATTGGGGACTTTGAGAAGAAAATGCACATTTTGTTTTTAATGAAATAAATATCTTGGGCGCATTTGGTATGAGTATTTTTTATTTACAGTTAAATTTGGATGTCTAAATAGTAGGCATGGTAACGATCATGACTTTTAAGGGCGTGGTTTTGATTCCCACCTCTGACAAACAAATGCAAGATCAAATCTATTTATTCTGTCTTGTACCTAAAACCATGTATTATATGTAGTACTAGTAGCTCTCCGTGTTCCTGGGAGATCTTCAATTTCACCGGGATAAAGTAACCATGTGTTATTTTAGAACATATTCTTACTCTGCGCCAAATTTCATCGCGATCCCTTCAGCCGTTGTAGCGTGAAAGAGTAACAAACATACACTCACAAACTGTCGGCTATCTATACAATTTTTTTTTTGTTTGAAATCCCATCAGATTGCTGTGAAAGAATATTTCATTTAATAATGGAACATAAATGCTGCTACATAAATGGGCTGCTGGAAGAAATTTCTTAAGAAATAAGCAGTTCCTTTGTACTTGTGTTGCGTGTTAGTACTTTCTACATTTTGTCTCTATGTGTGTACATAAATAAAATAAATAAATCATTACAACGAAAACCAAAGCAGTCATCCATAACACAAACCACATCTAAAACCTATCAAGTTACGCCTCACATCAACTAGATATACTAAGTGAATGTAAGATATCGAATAACAGTGGTTACATAAAATTGCCACACTACTAATAGGAACCGGAGGAAGACGGCTGTCCTTCTTCCAATCGATAATTTAAATTGATAAATTTAATCGATAAGTGATAATTATAATTGCAACATTGTAATCGCATCGCCATGACACCTAACGTTTATACGGAGTTAAATACTGAGAGTTTTATCTCTGAAATATATATTGAGGTATGTGTTATAATTTTATTAATCTTTAGTATAGAACAAAGTCGCTTCCGTCTGTCTGTACCTACGCTTAGATCTTTACGCTATAGATTTTAATGCAGTTTTCATTAATATTAATTAATTGAGTGATTCAAGAAGAAGGTTTTAAGTTAATTTGTTGAAAAAAAAATTTTACCTCATCCTGGGACCACAAGTAATGATCCCAGTTAATATTACAATCTAGCCCTAGTATTAGACTAATAAGTAATTTAAATTTGTATAAATCTTCTATAATTTGTTGATATTATGACAATAATGTTTTGCTAACTTTGCGAGGCCGTATAACCGTTGTTTTCCTACATAGTCTGATGAGCATATTCTTTATAAATTCATAATAGGTGCAAATAACACAAATATTTTTTAGTTAGGTATATATATAGAAGTATTCTTCACATTAAATAGCTTTCAATCCCAAACTAAATGCGTAGAAATAACGAAAATACTTTTTCCAAAAATATCTGCCCGTATATTTAAACGTTCTCAGGCCTGTCTGACAGAGTGGGTGATGGATGTCCTAGCAAATGTTGTTAGTGATCCGTGAAATAGAATCTAAGAGCTTATATTTCTTATGCCAAACATATACTAGTTGTTCTTGTGTCTTTACCTGCAGTAAAGAGGCAATTAAAAGAGAATTAAGGAGTGCGACGCCTCCAAACTGCATTGTAGTTTGGCTTATTAGTTTGTGTTATATATATGTATTTGAATATGAATAAATAAATAAAATAAAAATAAAAATAAATTGGGAAGTAAAATGTATGTCATATGAAATTAGTATTTTAAAATAATGTGTAGATACTTATTTCCATTTTCTTCCAAGCTTGAGACTTAAAAAAACCTTACATAGTTCCATTATATATTATCATTTACCTATGAATTGCTAATATGTATTTTTGGTACTAAAAATATGGTCTTACTTAATGATGTAAATATACTATAATCAGTAAAATACTCGTAAAAGTAAGGTATAAATATTTTTCACTATTTTTTTCGTATGTTACCAAAATGCGAGATGGGAGGTCTTTGCCCTGCAGTGGGACAGCCCGGGCTTTAAATGATAATAATAAATGTAACCAAAGTATTGGTACCTACGACTATACTCATAGCAATAACTATATTTTGAGCCGATCAACCAACTTCAGCGCTAAGCAATTTATGTCAAAAGCGTTTTACATACGAGTACAGTAAAAGCTCGATGCAAGCTTACGTGACGATCTTCGACGCGTGTTCATGATAGAAACGCAATATTTATCGAACGTGCTATACTAGCGAAACGTTGAAGTTAAGTTTGTCAAAGCTCAGACCGATTTGGCCTCGCGTAAGAAGGTTCCATTGTTATTTTTTTTATACCACTAATGTAGCTAGCAAACAGGCATACAGTTCAACCTGATGGGAGGTGGTTACCGTAGCCTATTTTTGGTTTGTTAACTCATAAATGGCGATTGCTTTGCATCTATTTCATTTGGTGATATATTAACTAAGTAGATGACCCAGGTAAATGTTGTTCTGTCATATAAAATACTCTATAAGCTCAGACCAACTAAATATACCCAAAATTATAAAAATCTGTCTAGCCGTTACGGTGGAGTTCCATAACAAATACTGTAACAGCTTTTCATCAAAATGACAGAACAATACTTATAAACCGTCCACTTGAATCACCCTACTTTTAGTTGAAAACAGCAGTAAAATCCGTTGCGTAATTTGAAAGACCTAAGCGTACAGACGACGGGAAGCGACTCAGTTTTACCTATACTATTTAAAGATTTACGGTTGAAAGATACAAGTTGTAAGCAAGGTACTGACAGGTGGACAGACAGACGACAAGGGGCTAAATAGAAAGGTTACAAGTTCATTGAACCTTTAGGTACGGAACCTTAAAATAGTGATCTTATATTACCGTGACACTTTGATCGATACTACCTATAGTTTGACTCTCAGATAGTTCTTTCAGGCTTTGGAAGGAAATGGATAGGTGTAAAAAATATCCTAGCCCTGCGTATCTATTTTCCCAGGGGGTCTAAATTATCCAGGGATAACAGTAAGCTAAAATTCATCGGTGTAACAAATATCGACGATCGCGTGTTAATTTAAAATCCATCCATCCATCCATCTTTACAGAATTTCGCGTTTATAATATTGTGAGATTGAAAACTTTTACAGTTTTAATATGACGAGAATTAAGCAAACAACATACCCATTCAGACTATATTGCGCAAAAGACTAACCATCTGTCTAATCTACCTAACCTAAGAAACTTTCGCCTTTATAATACCTACTCTTGGAATACGTAAAGATAGGCTACATAAGCCATCTTCGGGTGCACCAGCGCCAATACTCTGATTAGGTGTCAAAGTGGTCGCCATGGCCGAAATCGGTCGGATCGATCATCATCATCATCATCTTGGAAGGCGGATTTATATTTAGTTTCCATGAAGTAATGTAATATTCTTTTGTTACAGTCATGGCCGTACTTCTTAATATTCATGATACTGGAGCACATCGTCCTGAGGCTCGAGGGGAAGCCAGGCATCCGGCTGAACGATGGAATCACCAGCATATCGCATGGACTCTTCCAGGAGTGTGGAAGGTACGATGGTGATATCTGGTTATAACCGGTTCTGGGATATTGTGGATGTCATCTATAGGACAGCTCTTTTAGATACCGAAGATCACGGTCGAAGTGATTGGTTATCTATACTTAAATTTCCTAATTTAGATTGCTAACAGTTTTGCCTATCAAAATTTACCTGGTCTACATATTATAAGTATCGTTTGAAACTCCAATCCATTTAAAAAAGGATTGAAATCGATCAAAAAAGATATTAATCAAAAATATATCTAAACGTAACATACAACTTCCTCCTTTCCTGAAGTCAGTAAAAACATGACGATTAAAAATCTTCACTAACAATAATTCTTTGTTCCGCAGACTGATCTGGCGAGGAGCTGAATCGTACCTCTACACCTGGATATACTCTAACTTTAGATTAGTAGAACTGCCCTGGGACAACACCCTGACCTGGTATGCAGCAGCTTTAGGAGTGGACTTCTGCTACTACTGGATGCACAGGGCATGCCATGGTAAGTTACATTATCCCATTAATATTATAAATGTGAAATTACTTTTGCCTGTCTGTCTGTATCCACAGACTAGAGCTTGGAAAAGAACATAAGCTACCTTTTATTAAAGGTTCCCAGAAACGCCGGTAAAACCGCAGGGCGGAAGCTAGTCATTGATAATGCCATATAGTTCAAAACCCTTGACCAAAATTTGCACGCAAATAAAAAGCCAAAATACAGTTGTACAAATTAAAAGACTTAAAAAGATTCCTAGAGGTCGAAGTTTCTGAAGTTCGTAATGTATCGGAAATCAGCATCAACTGAGAAAAACAGGCCAAAAAACTTAGTGAGGTTACATTATTTTATTATCTGATATATCTGGCTGCATTAAAATAATATACACAGCTTTTATAGCTAAGTACTTTCACTGTATTTACTGCACACCCTATTCATACACGTATAATTTTATTTGATATTGTATATTGAACGACTTGAAATATAAGAAGACCGGCGAAATAAGATACAGCAATGTTCAAGTGATTTAGAAACTTAGAAAGTGTTAAGATTTCCACTTGAACGCGTGAGAAACCTTAGGGTGAAACCTCAAATGAAAACCTCAAATGAAATGAAATACTCAACCTCTTTTGTTGATACTTATATACATATCTATTGTAGTTCAGCTTTCAAGTAACACTACTCTTACTATATCATCAAAATTCTCAACAAAATTATTGGTCGCTTGGCTTTGATTAGCGACTCTGACTTCCGAGCCGGTCGTGGATTTGATTTCAACCAAGGATATAACATATCTATGAGCATGAACATGTTGTTTGTTCTGTATACCTATGTGATTTTTTGGAATACCATGCAAGGTCCTCTTAGTTTTGAATCAGTACCGTATAGAAAAAAATGTCCAAGATATTTACTTATTAACAAATGTTGATTTACTTTTCCAGAGGTCCACATCCTATGGGCCCAGCACCAAGTGCACCACACTTCTGAAGACTTCAACATGGGTGTGGGCATCAGGCAATCTGTGCTGCAGGGGTGGTGCGGATTTGTAAGTTACTTTTTAATAGATTTTTTTTAGTTATGAGTTTATTAATGAAGGTCAGGTAGTGGTATGGAAACTGTCATATTTAATGATTGTTGCTTAGGTTTTGGCTATTCGTGAAATTGTTGGAACATAAATTTATCTGAGTTTGAGTGATAGCATTTCTTAATAAAAATATTAAGTATGCCTGCGTAAGTCGTAATTAATGCGAAAGTTTGTATGGGTGTTTGATATTCAATTATATGTATATATGGCTGAAAAAATTTGGCTAATACATATTTTGCATTTAAAAATAATATGTTCTATGATAACACATACCTACCTAACTTAGGTACTTTTTATTATCAGATCGAAAATCTGTTCAAAGGTTATTTATTATTTTCTTTGTTCTGAACATAATCAGTATTCACAATAATGTTAACGAAGAATAAGTATATAAAGGTATAAGTATAAAGGAAAGAAAACGTCCTTAATAAAGACATTTTAACGAAAATAATTGACGTTATATGTACAGATGGCGTTGTAAAAGGTTATTATGCTCCCAAACAGGGAATAAATTAGCTATTATTACCAAAATACATTCCCTGGCACGTACATGAACCTAATATTATGCGAAACTTTTATTGTGGTGTAAATGAAAATTGAATTACAAAAGAACCGCCCGTTTTACGTCTTTTGAAATAAATATGTAGAGAACAATACTAAAAACATTATAAATATACCAACTTAAGGAATTAACTCACGTAGCCGAATGAAGTTAAATAGTAAAAATTTAAAATTACTTGAAACAACAATGGTCGAGAAAATTCAAAGCAGACATTTTCGTACTCATTACTAGAAATTAATAAAAATAGCAATACCAAAAACTAATTATAGTTTGTGCTAGCACCTAACCTATTAATTTATTAATTAAACTATCACTCGCGACCCGCCCCGGGCCAAAACTGTCAGTGTTCCTCTAACAATATTATGCATGTATTGTATATAAAAACCTTCCTCTTGAATCACCCTATCTATTAAAAAAAACCGCATTAAAATCCGTTGCGTAGTTTTAATGATTTAAGAAGACATAGGGACAGACAGCGGAAAGCGACTTTGTTTTATAATAGGTATGTAATGAAATACGTATTTTAAAACCGTCAACAGTTTAGTCTAAAACTCCAAATTTATTTCAGATCTTCTACCTCCCTCTCGCCCTGGCTATACCTCCGGCTCAGTTCGTGATGCATCATCAGTTCAGCTACCTCTACATGTTCTGGATCCACACGGAGTCCATCAAGAGTTTGGGACCCTTGGAGTACATTCTCAATACTCCTAGCCACCATAGAGTACACCATGGTAAGTTGAAAAATGTTTTTTTTTTGTTGATAGAGGTTGAAATTGGACTCTTTGAATTTGTAGTATTAAACGCCATAAAAAGAAAAATAAACCTCTTTAAATGTCATTATGATGAGATTGAGTGTTTACAAAAGAAAATAGAAAATAGAAGAAATTGCTGAGTTTATTGTCGGCTCTTCTCAGCAAAACCAACCTTCCGAACCGAGCGTTAGAGTCTGACTATTCTTAAGTGTCTGTGAAGGCCTAATTGAATAAAAAATATTTTTCATTTTTCATTTTCATTCAATAGATTATACAAAGCGTAATAAAATAGCTAACTCAAAAAATATCCGCCCTAATCTTTGATGTTTTCGTATTTTAGATACAAGTATTTTAATTTACACTTGCTTATGAATATAAAACTGATTCTAACGAAATCTATTTCGTTCACAACAATGCCTTAAAATATACAATAACTGTGTGTCTTAAAAACAACATTGCTATCATAAACTGCACGGACCACGTTAAGTAAAATATATTTACAATTTAATATGGGAATATGAAATGGCGTCTGGATTTCGAAAGAATCTCATACTTCTGTCAATAAACCGTTATTTATAGTGTCTGTAAGTAACTTAAATTAAATTTTGTGTCCGTGTATTTTGAAGTTTTATAACCAGCTCGCCAGAGCACAGATTGCCGAAGCAAACTTTATTATAACATTCATAGTTGCAAAACTATTCACAAAAATGTATCGAGTATATTTTAACGATTTTGTCTGTGATATTTACAGAATTATGATCTTCTTATATATTTATTATAAGTACGAACTTATGATATGACGAACCTACCTGGAGGTATGTGATATGAAAAAAAATGAGTAGTGATCGCTTATTATTTTTAAGGTCCATAAAAATGGGGTAGGTGATTTTATTACCACAACATTCCTCCCTGTGGTTTCACCCATGTACTTCACATTTCCTTATTAATACGGGAATAAAATATAACCAATGTTACTCCTTGATAATTTACCTTTCCATTATTGAAAGGATTTTTAAAATCAGTTCCGTCGTTAATGCGTGAAAGCGTAACAAACATTCGCATTTATTACATTAGTTTTAAGTAAAAATGACACTTTTACAAGGAACAGTATACAAGTATTTCAATTCCCGTCCATGCCATTAGAATATCGTTATTATGTATTACGTAGGCTTGACTCGTTCCAAAAGGTTCGATGTCTAAATCCAGAAATAATTGGAAAAGGCAGAGACGAAGAGCCGTCGTGATGACAATTTGAAAACATTTTTTTTCTTTAATAAGAACGCTCACACACTGTTCTATATAAACATTTTATAGCATACTTTTTCATCCTTTTAGCTGATGAATTTCCTCTTTTTTCTTCGCCCACGTTATTTATGAAACGTGGAAAATGCTATAAACATTTGTGGCTTAACACAAATTGTGACTTACGACCTACTTATTAAGAAATAGAAATTGCTTCCCACTCTTGTTTTCTCATTATTTCATAAATTAATGGCGTAAATAAAACTCTAAAAATGTAAACGTTTGTATAGATGTTTGTAACTCAATCATGCTAGGGTGGTGGAAGGGATCTAAATAAACTTAGCATGGGATTAGAATGTTCTTAAAAAGCTACATAAACTATTTTTTTTCTTGCGAAAATTCTCCGGAAACCTGGGTGAAACTGCGGAGCAATAACTAGTAACGTGATAAAGGTTTTAATGTCACTTAAAGGGTTAGTTCCTCCAGTCTTTTTTGACAGCATAGTAGAATTAATAAATCATTATCACATTAATATTATATTCGTCAGACAAATATTTTACTAATACCCAATGTAAGGAAGAATTTATGAACTAAATGACGTATGGAATGGAAGAAAAGCACATGTAGTGCCGACTCTTATACAGGAAGACTTCTTAAACCCAAAGCAATATTATAAAAAATATATATATATTATTTTTGTTCACAAAATAAATATTTATTAGACAATAGTGTTTCTACAATATTTTTAAGATCGTATTTTTTCCTTGCAAAAATATTATAGTTTTCAGTAATATATGTTAAGTATAATTATCTAGAACACATGTTTTGGGTTCTAGGCAATTACAATTAAGCAACTTTGTTTTCTATATTTGAAGCATTCTTGATTATAACCTGTTTTGTGTTTAATAAAAAAAAATATTACCTCAGCTCAACAATCGTTCACAACTCCTAATTTGTTTACAGGCAGCAACAAGTACTGTCTCGACGTGAACTACGGCGGAGTACTCATCGTGTGGGACCGCCTCTTCGGGACCTTTAGACCGGAGACAGACAAGGTCGAGATAGTCTATGGCCTCATTTACAACCAGCCTTCTTTCAACCCGCTGTATTTACAGGTAACTTTTTTTTGTTTTGTTAGTGGTAATTTTTTTTTTAAATCAAATTAGTATTACGTTTGGCTTCAGACACACTCTGACATGAGAGACGTCGAAGCCAAAGGTGTTACACCCTTGCCCAGAAAATGCCTATTCACTCTAGCCTTGAAAGTGACCAAATGTCTTTTTAAAACTGATCAACTTAGAGGACGCATGAAATTTAGTTCTTTTCAATGGACTAGGTATAGGATAGTCTCAGATGACTTACAACCGCACGTGGACTGCTTTAGTGAACGCGAAGGGCTCACAACCTTAGTAAATTTACTATATATGGTTATATTTTGGGCAAAAGTGGTCATATATTGACCACCCTTTAGGACAAGGTCCAAAGGGCAGTGACTTATCATTAGGTTTTCCTTGGCGCCCACGTAAAGATACATGAAATATTTTTTTTTAAAGTAGTGACATTTAATTTAGATTTATAAAACATATTTCTAACTATAATAATTTTAAAATGATCCTGTTATGTGTAACTAGTTATCATCTATCTATCCATCTAACTTCCAATGAAATTGAATTCAATAAGGAGACGGTAGTATATTTCAAGTATTGGAAAAGTAGCGTGGTTTATTACGAGTAGGTATTTTTGTTATCCTGTCGTCGCCATCTCTATTTATTTTCATTGACTTTACAATTTTCTTTCATGTCATGTTATTCAACAATTTATTTCTATTATTCTTGTTACAATTTTAGTTATCTAGTTGAGGTCTTGTTGAAATTGACTCGTAAAAATGATTAGATATGTAATAAATTAACACTTATAATTACAAAATTATGATAATATATTTTTGTCGTAAAATGTGAAAAATGTAGCAATTTTGACTAATTTTTGCACGTAAATAGAGTTGTCAAGATTAACACACATTTCGATGCTAAAGTTCAAAGAACGCGGGTTTTAGTTACCTATAGGTTAATTTTATTTTTATCTTGTTGAAATTGTAGCGTAATGTCAGTAAACTTATAACTAACTCCCCATAAAACTATAATTAAATTTTCTTATCGTAAAATATAGAAAAAATAATCAATTTAGACGAATCTTAGCACATAGATAGAATATGTTCTAGATAACTTACTCCGATACTGAAGACCCGAGAACGCTTATAAAAGCTAGAACAAACATTTTCTCAGCTCTTTTCACTAAATTAATATTATTGCCCTTCTAAGCTTATTTAGGTATTACACAGGTTAGGTACTAGAAATCCTCTTAACTACAAATCTTTATCCGCATTTACATTACTAATTAACGCTAAGTGGTCTCGTGTAATGAACCTACATAGAATAGAACTTACTATATGTGGCAACAAATACCTTGGGCAGGGTTGCCAGTATTTAAAATAATAAATATACTGAGTGAAAAGAAAATGGCGGCTAGTTTTAGGTAACATGTTTTTGAATAAATATTTTTATACATAGTCTATGTGACTGACACTAAGCCAACTGACTTATTTTATAATTACATTATCAATAATCATCTGTTCTGCCTCGCTAAATTTGGCTTATATAGCCGTTTTGTATTATCTTCTGCCCCGTGATTTCACTCGCGTTTTCGGAGGACCTAAAACTTTACTCAAGATAAAATATAGCCTATATAGCCCAAGCTCTAGTCTAGCTAAGTCTGTAAAAATCTATGTTGAGTTCATTGCATTTATAATATTAATAAAGTAAGAATTATATATTGTATGACTTTTAAATTATATCTATTTAGCCTAAAATAATTTTATATATATTTAGAAATGTCTTTAATCTTTCAAATAACTTCAACTGAATTGCATGCTGTTTTCCAGAGAACTTCTTCCCTAACAACCCTAACGTTCCTTTGTGGAGAAAGCTGTGTAATTAGAGTTTCCTGTTAAAATTGTATACAGTTTTCAACGTTTTAGAAGAGCGCCTTTACAAATTCTGATTTAATGACTATGTACTTACTTCCATTGGCTATTGTGTATTGTTTGAGTTGTACATTAAATATTCCCTCTATATGACGAAGCCTTTCGCTTGGAGTCCTAAATAATTTATTAGGGAGAGATGAATTTACTATCTATAGATAATATTTCTTTATTCCTTTGGTTCAATTCTAGGTAAATTTTTAGCCAATATTTTGGAATAAAATTTGGTTTTTTCGTTATTAAAAAAAAAAAATGATTTTAAATTATGACACAGCTGAAAAAACACTTTGATAATGTATGCAATCGTCAATTAAATATAATAAATACATATCAATAAGCCTTAAACGTTAACCACCTTAACTACAAATTTATAATTTACCTAGAGATTTTTGAACATTCGCGAACTAGATTCATGATTGATTAGATCTAAACGTCGTCGAAATTATGTATATTTTGATAATAGTCCACGCGCATCGTCGCGTTATATACAATATATCAATTCTAATATAACTACCAAATTGTATCCTACATTCAAGATACAAAGCATTGGAGACAGAAGATCAAAATCCTTGCGGCTTCACAAACACTGTCCGAACACTGTGTCTAACTTGGTTTTCACTGTTCAAAGTCACTGTTCCACCCACTATGACAGTAGCTGTTTAATTTGAGACACCTCGAGTGCTTTGTGAATTCTACCTTTGTGATTCTCTAAAACATACTTCGTAACAAAGTCACGGTGTAGCGTACCTCTCACGTGATAACGTAGTTAATGAAAGGGACAGAAACACTGAACTATTGTCATATTAGTTTAGAGAATTGGAACGTTTCACTCAGCTGCAGTTACCAGATTTAAATGTAATTTCGTTTGTGTTCAGTGTTGACTAGTCCTGTAGAAAATTATTTATGTTATGATGAGATAAAGACTAAAACGTTTGTTTTCTGATTTGTTGTAACTTTATAATACGCCAGTTTAGTTATATTTATCAAACTACAAGTTTAAAGTGTTGAGAAATTGCATAGCATAAGAGCAGTTCGCGTACGGGTGTAAAAGCCATCTGAGGCTAACACCTTCTAGTCAAATATAAAAAGTCCATATAAGCAGCAAAAGAGTAAGATAAAAATATCGCATTTTTTTGCGAACAATACTTTTGTATGCCAAAACTAGTCAACCCAAGCATTGGGCGGAGTTTACCGCATTACTATTTTTTATAAAAAATCCATTTAGTTACGAATCAAATATATATAGAATTACATACAAGCCCTTCGGTTGAGAGCCCTCTGCTCTCACCGGAACAGTCCGCGTAACGGTGTAAAAGTCATCTGAGACTGACACGCCTTAGAATTATGTAACCCCTAAACTTAAGTTAGTATTCAAAGGTGACCACTTACCTAACAGTAACTTTAATATCATTTTTCAGTCGTTCTACACAAAATACGTTATTGAGAAATTCAACCGTTTGGAGTCATGGGGAGACAAGTTCAGGGCTGTATTCTGGGGCCCCAGCTGGGAGCCAGGCACCCCCCGGCTCGGCGAGGAAGACATGAAAGTTGAGGTAAATATAGCTGTAACCTCTTGAAGGCTTTTACCTGTTTGTGAACGGGATGAATGTGGATTCTTTTGTCTTATAAAATAAATTTGGATAGGTCATAGTTAAAGTATGTAACAATTATAAATAAGTAAACGCTTTCGTTCCTTATGGGTAATAGATGTATAAATGTTTATTAGAAGATCTGATTAGTTTAAGAGAAATATATATTGTAATTTTAGTAATCTACATGCCAAGTCGTAGGTTAAGTAAAGATGTCCATACAATTTTGTCCTACAAAATATGAGGTCAATAACCTGCAGATCCTAGACATTTTTCCAATAAGTAGTACTTTGTCATCGGCCATTTTGAGACGAGTACATTCGTACATATTATTAAATTGAGTAAAAGTTCTTTGATATCGTCTGGAACAATCCAATACTTGTCTGCGAGAGCTTTCAGTATCGGATCCATTTCGCTTTGACTCGATTACTGGTTAACCCTTGAAAGCTGATTGTCGTAAATCTTTTTATATATTTTTTATCATTTGTGAATAGGATATAAGCTATATTCAACATTGACAATATTAATGTTTAAAAAATAATATATATTCCAAATTAAAAGTATGAAAATCCAAATTTTATAAAAAAGACTAGTGGGTACCCGCGTACCCGGGACGTCAACCATTTTCCCGGAATAAAAAATGTATTTTCTCAGGCTCTAAACTGTGTATCAAATTTCATTTAAATCGGGTCAGTACTTTTAGCGTGAAAACGAGACAGAAAGAATTACTTTCGCATTTATAATATTATGGATATTGTTTACAAATAAATGCAATTTCTCTTGCGGCAAACTTCATTATACTGAAGCATACCACTTACGGCTAATTAAAAAAAACATAAAACCAATAGATAGTCAGGTAGTATTTTAAATAGCAACACTCAATTAGTAGAATTACACTTTTAATTACGTTACAAAGCTTTTAGAGTTGTCCACTTTTATTAACAAGGTTTTCTAGAAGTTCAGTTGCTATTTTAGTTTTATTTAGTTTTATATAAGTAAGTCTGTATTTAAAAGATAAAGAATATTATTTAGTTGTAAACATGTATTTATGATAATTGTCAATTTCTGAATTTGATTTAAAAATATTAATATTAAAAAGATTTAAATAATATTCTATATTCACGTTGAAAGGGGTAAACTTATGCTCCTGCAGTGGAGACATATATGCGCTGATGATGATGATATTTGATACAGAAATTCGTCAAACTTAATGCTTCAATCAAATATAATCTTTTGAATCACCATTGAATGAATATACAAATAAATCTAAAAGAGTCTTTAAAACTAAAAATCATCATACAGTCAGACCGCAAACAGAGGGTTAAAAACAGGTATATTTTTGTTCGCAGGTTGAAATAAGGGATAAGTACGACGTACAATTGCCGGCTTGGTGCAACCTCTACTTGGTGGCACACTATGCTATTGTCATGTATGGATTCTTCGAGTTAGCTTCGAGATATATGGTAAGTTGATAAATCTATACATCTATACTAATATTATTAAGAGGAAACATTTGTTTGTTTGTAACGATCTCCATATATAATAGGCCCCGAAACTACCAAACCGATCTGCACAACTCTTTCACTTATAGAAAGCTACGTTATTCACTTAGATTATAAATATTTCATCCCCGTATTCCTATAGGAACGGGAACTACGCGGGTAAAACCGATGGCTAGTATTAAATAAATAAATATCCTTGGACATTTTTAACATATATCCAAACATATTACAAACCAAGCAGCCCTTGTAGGTAATGTTACCTACTATGGAAACCAGATAGTAAATATACTACTTTTAAATTCCGACTTATGTAGAAGTTTATATCCAGTTACACTTTTATGTACGGTTAAGCAGTATTTCCTGTTTAAACGGTAGGGCTCCATATACTAAATTTATCACTTATTCAAGCTTAAATGCCTCCGTCTAAATCTGAGAGTCAAATCTGTTAGCAACGCGAGTAAAGCCGTAACATAGAGGTCTGTGAAATTCAGTAGTGACTGTGTTAAATATCTATAGTAACATAATTAAATAAATAATTCATGTAGTTCTTATAAAAATATAAATTTTAACGACGTTATTTATTACTTAAGTCAACCATCACAGACAATATTTACATTAAAAATCTTCCCTAAAGAGTTTATTTATACATTTTCTTTGCTGATAAAAAATTTTGTCCTAATATTTGCATACAGTCCTAATCGCTGCGGGCAAGGGTAATTCAAGGGAATATTTTATTGAAACGCGGTTCGTTAGACAAATAAAAGTCGACATTTTGATATTAAATTATTCATGTTATATTATTATCATGAACTTTGAATTAGGAAGGAAATTCGTTGATACAAACATTAGAATAACATTACCAAATATTTGTGGACAAAGTTTATCAAAATACGTGTTTGATAGAAAACAATTTGTCTATCTTATTTATGGTTAAATCTACTACGTTAATTTTAAAGTTATTAATAAAATTCTAATAAGTATGCAAACTTTTTTGAGTGAAATTCAACTGAAACCTTCACTTCTAAAAGTTCACCTTTAGAAGGTTTTAAATTCTCAGTATTTCAATATTTACTTTAAAAATAATGCGAATCACAAATTATAGATTTGTTCAATCAAAGTGTCAAATTGTATGATTTATAACTTCGACCTTACTTCTACGAATCAATCTCCAAAAAGTTCTAAAATTCATACAACTTTGGACATGAAAGGTGATTTGAAACTATATTTACTTAGTATCTTTGTCTAACCAGACATACCAACTACTTTTTATGACCTTAAATGTAAATCCTAATCGAAATAATACGTTACAACTATATCTTTAATATTATAAAATAAAGTCTTTTCACGCCGCCTGAACGCTTAGACTTTAACGCAACGGATTTTAATGCAGTTTTCATCAATATGATTTAAGAAAAAAGTTTATTTGAAATATAAGAATGACTCTCTGTCAACCGTGCAAAGCCAGGGCCAGTCGCAAAATATTTTATTAGACAGTCAATAGTAATTTTTTTGTAGTTTATATCTTAAAATCACAGTGTGTTAACGAACATATATCGCTTATGACTAAATTCATTAGAGTAGCAACTAAAATAAATACAAAATTTAATTCTTATAAAAAAACTGCTCTGAAGATGAATACTCTATCTTTCAGTTCGGAAAATATTATATGTATATCAAAATATAGGCCTTCACAAGCATGAATAGTCACTCTAATGCTCGGTTCAGAAAGTTGCTTCAGCTGAGAAGAGCCGGCAATAAACCTCAATTACCCTTATACTATAGTACTACAATATCCTTAAACCCCGTTTCACATTATTCTCCATTCTTTCCAGGGCATGACACCAATTTCGGTGCTGATCTTCGTCCTGTACATCATCGCTTCATTGACTATCATCGGTATGCTGTTCGACAACTCCAAATATGCTCCTATCTTGGAAGTCATCAGGTGTTCTGCCCTGGCATTCTTGACCAGGTCTGTGGCGGTCGCCAGTCCAGGCATTGCCACATCCTTGCAGGTCTTTTACGTAGTATCAGCAATGTTCTGGTGCCTGAATATGCTTAAGCTTCTAGAGATTAAGAAAACACGGAAGGTAGATTGATAAATCGACTGATTTTATTGTTAAATGTTTACGACTGATGTTTGTTGATTCGGATGTTTTTCTTGTTTTTGTGGTACGTATTTTATTCGGTACCTTAATATGATTCGAGGTTTTGTTTGTTGCTCGCACTGCATCGGGTGTCTTCGTTAAAAAACGAAGATAACCGAAGCGCAGTTTAGTTTTAGGATAAAATTTCTACGATGTTGCAACTTAAAAAAAAATATTTTTATTATTGTATAATTTTTTTTATTATCCATCGGCTACATAGCTTTTATACAATTTGAAAATCATCATCCTTGAAGGTTTTATTTTGATAAAAATTGGTTACAAATACTCTTTTTAAATTTGTTTAACGTTCATAAATGCTTGTCAAATCGTTAAAGCAACAAATAAAAAAAGTTTTATATAAATCTGCCATTTGTAATGTGCCTTTGTGTTAAAATCTAAGAGGCCATATGTCCATCTCTTTTTACCGCAATATGTGTATCTCATTCTAGCAAACATAAATGTCAAAATTGACCTTTTAGATATTGACATCTTTAGTTATAATAATTTATCTAAGCGTACTTAATAGCAGAAACTATTCATCTTTTATATGTAACTATTGGCTCCCCGCGGTTTCACCCGCGATTTCGGGGAACTTAATTTTTTCCGGGATAAAAAGTACCCTATGTCCGTCTCCTGGTTCTAAACTACCTCCCTACCAATTTTCAACCAAATTGGTTCCGCTGTTCATGAGTTATAAATAGTGTAACTAACACGACTTTCTTTTATATATAGATTTGTATCTTAGTCAGTTAATACTGAATTCAATGCGGTTCTGAGTTCACTGTGGTTTTTGGTCATCAATTACCTCTTTGATTCAGCAGACAGCTTGCCATTAAAATTCGAGCTTTAAGTTGAATGCGATAGAGTTAACTTTACATTAATGAGATAATATGGTTGACGGTTCCCTCGTAGTCGTCATATTAACGTGTTATCATAAATTATACTCTAGTGAACATGATTTAAGGTCCAGATTTAAATGGAAAGCTTTTTGACGTTCTGGATGACCAACTTAAATACAAAATATTTCAAACAGCTTTTAAGTACGCTTTTGAATAAATAAAGCTTTTTAAGCGTTTTTAGCAAATAGCAGCTAGCGTTGTTCAACTATATGTAAATAGCTTTTTTTGTTATGTACCTACCTAGTTTTTAAAGTAGTTATTTCATATAAACATAAATAAAACACCAAATATTTAGGAAATATGACCTAATTTTATGTTACCTTAGTAAATGTACAGTAAACTAAATAAATCAATAATGTTTAGTCAATTGCTCTGCATTTGAATTATTATATAATTATTATTAATGAAATGAATGTTTTGTTATGGATTTGATGCATAATTTATTCTCACGAATTTATTAAATATAAAACATGTGCAAATAATATTCAGTTTTATTTCTAATACCCTATTTATAGATAAATAAATAATTATGAGATCGCTTTTATTATCATTCATTCAAACTTAAAAATATGATTCACTCAATAACTGTTCAAAACTTGAAGTTTTATTGAGTGAAGTGTAGACTAGAGTCTGATAACAGTTAAACCTTATATAAAATTCTCGTGTCACAATGTTAGTTACCATACTCCTATGAAACGGCTTGAACGATTTTTATAAAATTTTATATGCAAATTCTGTAGGTCTGAGAATAGGACAACATCTATTTTTCATACCCCTAAGCTATCACGGGAACGGGAACTAAGTGGGTGAAACCGCGGAGCGGCAGCTAGTTTTCATATAAATTTGGCTCAAATACCTACACAGTAAATTAAAGTTATATACAAAAATGTATCATTAGGAGCTTATGTCAAAGTCTCTAAGTCGAGTTAAAGTATTTCCAGGCATTCTTATCTTCAAAATAATGAGCTACCCTGAATAAATATTAAAAGCACATCTTTATTTACACTGAAAGTAACATTTGAATTTTTAGTTTGCAGCGGAAATAAAATCTGCATAAAATGCATGTCACTGGAATTTCATAGAACCGCAAAAAGTTTAAATTTTAAATTACATATCTTAACATTAAAAAAAGTATATATACCACTTTCTAGTAGCATTAAAAGTATTAAAACCAACCAGTAACGTATGTAGTTAAAAACCAAAAATGATACAAAACCTAATTACTTTACTCTTGAGTCAAAATACAAGAATCAGACAATACGATCCTACAAATGTACCTAAGATTAAGATTTGCTTTCGTTCTCATAAAAAAACTTCCCTCGATCGGCCAAATCCAATATTTTTACGAACATAGAAATTGTTTTTTTATATTTTCGTCCAATATTTGTGATGGACGTAGAGGCTTTGTATTGTCGAACTGTGAACGCACGACTTCTCAGTTGCTTCCGAACCTCCGCGGTGGGATCACGTACGGCCCGGGATAAAGTGGGCCATCCGGATTTCGCGCCGAAACGACTAGGCTGTACAGATATACGACTAGCTCTAAAACTGTATTAAAAAAACTATTAAACGGCATTGTGTGGTTTATAACATTTGTATTTAGAAGTTGTGGATTTGTGATGTGATTTGGTATTTGAATGGTGGTAAGTCGTTTTTTTTCTGATATTGGTAGTTTATTTTATTAGAACAATGGTAACTAGGTACCTATATATAGCAGTATTTTTCTTAACAAGCAAATACTTTTTAGATTTAATAATAAGTGCTTCAATGCTTTTAATTTAATTTGTTTGTCATACACCCTCAAGCGTGATTTCGGTGTCACTTTTTAGATAAATCTACTTAGTGATTTCAGACGATAAAAACATGCCAGTACTAAGAATTTTAGCTGATGATAAAATTATATTTATGAAAGTAATTGTTTTTTTGAACGAAAATACTTTATAAATAATTGTGTAATTATTTTAAAAAATATATTTAATTTTGGATTCAAATTTCCTTTAACAAACGTCAATACAGAGTGAGGACTTTTAGGCTAATCAGCTTAATAATAAGACTATCTCAAAATGGCGAGATTTTTTTCAGTACTTATATGTTGAAGGCTAACTTTCGGTCCGGTAGTAAATTCAGTAGCTTTAGGTAATTTAAGGGCCATTTTAGGACCTAAAATAAGGCACCTATTAGGCCTTTTAGCCCATAAATATTACCGGTTGGCTTTGTTGGGGACCCTGATTTTCAAGTCACTGGTCGAGAGTTCATGCACACAAATGTTTTTCCGGAGTGGGAATTGAACTTTTCTAAAAGTCAGGGTTCAGTTTACATATTACTTGATTCAATTTGAAAAATATTTCACATATACGTCAACTTTTGAAACGCGACAAAAGTTGGAAGCTTATGCAGTTCACGCTGGATGATTGATTTTAAGTTAGATACACGTTAGTGCAATCGTAAGTGAATATAACCATATTTTACACATAATCCGTTAAATACAGCCCGGCTGGCTTTGTGGTTAGTGACCCTGACTTTCAAGCCGCGAGTCGTGGGTTCGAATCCCACCCAGGACAAACATTTGTATGCATGAATATGTATGTTTGTTCTGTGTCTGGATGTAAATATCTATAATATGTATGTATTTAAAAGTATTATATGTAGTATATCAGCTATCTGGTTACCATAACACAAGCTCGCCTTTGAAGCTTACTTTGGAATCAGATTGGCCGTGTGTGAAAAATGTCCCTGGATATTTAATTTTAATTTAATATAAATATCCTGGGACATTATTGACACACAGCCATAATGATTCCAAGCCAAGCTAATAATAGTATCATTATTAAATGTTTTCTTTACAATATTCGCCGAACTTATTGTTGTTAGTCGAAACTTCGACATGAAAAAGCTTTTTAATTAAATTTTACTAACCACAATTTTCTTTCCAACTTAGGTATATAACAAACGCTAATATTTGTGTTTATAATCTCCTTCTTCCTGCCCTTATCCCGCCTAAGCAGGGTCAGCACAACATGTATAAATATCCTAGGACATTTTTCACACACCACCAATCTGATTCCAAACTAAGCAGAGCTTTTAATATGGTAGATAGATGATATACTACATATACTACTTTTAAATACATACATATTATAGATATTTACATCCAGACACAGGACAAACAGACATAATGAATATGTCATTGCATACAAATGCAATGTTTTTCTTCCATTCCTCTCTGTCAGCCGTCATTTCACTCATCACTCCGTTCTTACACATATCACCTTTCACACAATCCATCCATACTTTCTTCGGTCTTCCTCAACCTGCACATTCATAAGTCCTCACTTCATGATCCTCATTCCTGACTTCTAATATGTCTATACCATGAAAACCTGTGACACATTATTATTTCTAAAATAATAATTTTGTAAATATATACATGATTTATATATATATATATAAAACGGAACGATTCGCACGTAGACTACTTTTCAATGTATAAAAATATAATACATGATATAAATCTAAATATACTGGGATGTATACCTACAAGTAAATATACGACATGAATTTTTGTCCTGGGTGGAAAACAAACCTAAACCAATGGGTTGTAGATGGATAGCTAACCACAAAAGAAGCCGGTTATTAAACCAGATACGACATAAAGTAATTTTCATTCCGGAAAAGCGGTATAAACCGCAGGGACGAAGTCAATACTTTATATAATATTTATAAAGTAATTTTGGTAATTGTTTGTCGAACAAAGTTAATTAAAGAAATAGCCATTTTCACCAAATAAATTGAATACCTACTTCATTATTTACGGACTCTGTTACCGTCCCACGAATTAATCTTCATAATGGAATGTAGCGGAAGTCATAGAAAATGAGAAATGTGTACATTTTTTCATTATTATTAGAATCCAATTAATTGTAGCTCTGATTGGAAATTGGAAATAAAATATTTTCACTGTAAACATTATAATTGAAACTGACAATGTTTTGTTGTGATTCGAATGTTTCTGTTATTTCAATTTTGAATCAATATGTACTAAAGTAGATATAGTGGTACCATAGTAAGCTTATAGGTAATAAGTTTGGCCATATGTAAAAAAAGTTCTAAGGTCAGCTCATTTCTCTACACTCACACAAATTAAAATTAAGATTCGATTTACGTTTGTACCGTATAGGCTCCGAAACTACTAGACCAATCTGAATAATTCTTACACCAACGGAAAGCTACATTATCAGCAAGTAATATAAGCTATATTTTATCCCCGTGTACTAAGAGAAACTGGAACTACGCGGTCGAACCACGCTGCGGAATCTCGTCTAAAATTGCTGTAGGCAGAGCAATTATTTTTGCTTGCAAGCAAATAGTTTAAAAAGTATGCTTAGATGTTGTTGTTTTTTTTTATACTACAAGTGTGGCAAACAGGCATACGGTCCCACCTGATGGGAAGCGGTTACCGTAGCCTATAGACGCTTGCAACAACAGAGGCGTCACTCACGCGTTGCCGACCCTGTAAAAAAGGGAGCAACTGTATAGGCAGTGAAAGGGACAAAGCGATAAGTGATACCACTACCAACTTATCCGGACGTACTTAGGGCTACCACCAATTAGTATTTCCTCAGTATAAACGCACAACAATAGAGGCTTTCATGAACTTACTAATGTCATTAGTTGGCGACCCTAATGGGTGAGTAAAGTTGTAAAGGTCGGTACAGGAAGTTACTTACGTGAAAAATACTAAATGGGAAACTTTCTTTACCCACACCCTCCTTTTATGGGTTTCTAAAGGGATGTACATACAGTAGGTAACTTTATTTTTTATCCTAATCCCAACTAATATTATACATACGAATGTTTGTGAGCATGGATTTATGATTGTTACACTTTCACGCCAAAACTAATGAACAGATTTGTATGACATTTGGAACACACGTAGTTTAAAACTTGGATTAAATCATAGGCTACTTTATATCCCGGGAAACCGGATCAAAAGTAATTTTAGGTTGCAGTAGCCGTTATGATATAAGTAATCTTTCTAATATTCTCTCCTGGAATGCAAATTATCCTAGACCATAATAGGCATTAAACCACCACGGTTTCTCATAAAATATTTAATTGGCCCAATTGTGCTCCGGCCTAAGCCGTTAAAGCTGCTAAAGCTACTACCGATTTGAAAGTCAATTTCTAACTAGGAAAAGTCATCAAGAAAACTCACTTTTTGAGTTCTGATTAACTGTTTAAGAATTTAGAAAAGGTTACGTTACCAGTCGAATTGAGAACCTCCTCCTTTTGAAGTACATAGTTTAAAAAAAGCAAAAGAGTGACCATAGATCCCAAATAGTATAGACGTAGCTTTAAGTCCGTACGGCGAAGTTATAAAAACGAACACGTACGAACTACATAGATGCCAATGAGTTAACACAAGACCAATTTAGGCTAACGCAAGTTTACTTTACCTATGTGCTTTGCTACTTGTTATATGTAGCTGGAAAACTGGGTTCTCAAATCGAAGTACCTACCTATATAAAACACTAGCCGCCGTCGCGCGGTTTTACCCGCGTAGTTCCGTTCCCGTAGGAATACGGGTGAAATATAGCCTTGTTATTTATGAATAACGTAGCTTTCTATGGTGGAAGGTGGAAGAATTGTGCAAATCAGTCCGCTAGTTTCGGAGCGTACTTATTCGTTACAAACAAACAAATATTTAAACAAATATGGCAGCTAGTCATTTATTAATTAGATACAGTTATAAAATTAGTAGGATTATACAAACAGATTTATGTCAGAAAGTCGATAGTAGGTATATTTGATAGACATCAAAAAGTCGAACGATTCAAGAATAATTGAGAGACATTAAAAGTATTGACTCTTTTTATTTCAATAAAATCGCGTCTACAGAAAAATATCAGTGACCTAGTTTCTATAAGCAAAATTGGATTGAATGAATGAATGAACGGAAGAAAAAGTTGATAAAAAAACGGCACAGAAAACAAAGGCTAATGAAATACCGTTTTATAATTGTTTGCGCAAGGTTTTTTCATAAAATTTGTTTATAGCAATATTTCTATATGATTGACTAGCTGCCTCCGCGCGGTTTTACCCGCGTAGTTTCCGTTCCCGTAAGAATACAGGGATAAAATATAGCCTATGTTACTCGGGGATAATGTAGCTTTCCAAAGGTGAAAGAATTTTTGAAATCGGTCCAGTAGTTTCGGAGCCTATTCATTACAAACAAACAAACAAATCTTTCCTTCTTTATACCTAATATTAGTATAGATTAAACATACAAATAAAATGTCAAGTTCGTTACAGTATTCGAGCCGTTAATTTAATCGCTCGCAACGAATCGAATTAAAATAATTGAAAACGATCGCCAGTCGCAATCAGTTAACGTATTTGGCAGACGTCCATGCTTTTGGACAGGGGTTGTTATCATTTTAAGTACCATATAATGCACTTGTACAAATTGAATTATAAATTTTGACAGTAAGGTAATGTTATAAGCATCCTACAAATATTTGTAAGAATGTACAGGAGGTATGTTTGTTACACTTTCATGCCAAAACGGCTGAAGGGATCGGGTTAAAATTTGATACGGAGTTAGAATATGTTCTGGAACATAGGCTACATAATACATAGACTAATTCTTATTCCGCGAAAATTTAAGATCACCTGGAACGCGGATCCTAAAACGTTTTTATAGCCAGTTTATAACAAAGTCAACTACCCAGCGAAATAAAGCCAATTAAAGTATACAGTTATTTAGGTACGCATAGGTACATATATATACTAGCGGACCCGACAGACTTCGTTCTGCTGACCAGCGCCACCTACCGGGTCCAAATTGATTATCTATATATATAAAAATGAATTGCTGTTCGTTGGTCTCACAAAAAGTCGAGAACGGTTGAACTGATTATCTTTCCTTGGTTTTGAAATGTTCGTGTGGGTCCAGGGAAGGTTTAAAAGGTGAGAAAAATGGAATAATTGCCGGGAAAGTAGTTTCTGAGATTAGCGCGTTCGAGCAAACAAAGAAACTCTACCGCTTTATGATATTAGTATTGAAGTATAGATTGAGGCAGTACGAAGTCTGCCGGGTCAGCTAGTTATACATAAAAACCTTCCCCATGAAATACTCCGTAATTTGGTGAAAACTGTATGAAAATCTGTTCAGTAGTTTTTGTTTTCATCGCGGTAAGACAGACAGACAGAGGCGGCGGGGACCTTGTTTTATATATATATAGATTCTACCTTGAGCTTTAAGTAAATGATAATAAAGAGAGTAATCAATCTGTAACATGATAACGCTTTGTCACCAAACACCCTTAGTTTCGGCAGCTGCACTTAGAGATGTATTAGTAGAGTATATAAAATAAATGGCTAAACACATTAGCGGTAATTAAGTACCTACTTGACATTAACATGCGGTGAAGTAACATTTCGAGTATCGAATATTATGGGTCTGGAAAAAATCAGTCCATATACCATTTTAACTCAGAATTATATAATTGACGAATATTTTATGTCATTTTTTTGCAGTGATTTTCTTGTTAAAAATGTAAGGTTGTGGTAGTATTTACTAATAAGAAATACCTAAAAAGATGATATAGTATATCATTTAGGGTTTTGATGCCATATAATATACTTTATTTTCAGTACTAAAATTCCTCGGTAACTACTATTTTACGGAATTTATTAAAATACTACGTAACCTTGGACACATAAAGACTACAAACAAGGCTACATTGAGATACAAATGAATCATTACTCTGAGGCATCTGCGCCTAAATGTAAAATAGGAGCAACGTGTTGCCAGACACAATAATATGATAATTCAAACAGGAGCATGAAATTCCGCGTCTGTTGTGAAAACGTTTGCATTGCCTTGAATTATTATGTCTGCATAATTTTATTTTGGTACAAAATATGTTGAATTTGTTATACCTACAGTGTCTTATAACATTATTCAGCTTTTGAATTATATGCTCTTTTTGTTGGGAAATTTAAAAAGTATATTTTATTTTTGACATAACGATATATCAATGCTTTATTGATAAAATTATAAATCAATAAAGACTCTACAAGATTTTTATTTATTTATAAAAGTTACATAGATCTTTAGTCATTACATTTAACTTATCATTGTGCCTAAAACCTGTATGGTAATTATTTAAATCATATTCTGCGTGAATATGTATAATTATTATTATTTTCCTTTTTGCTAGATCCCCAGGGAACGGTGGAAAAACCTCAAGGCGGGAGCTAGTCCTATATAAAAATCCGGTTAAAAAAATTATTAGGATTCGTTTTACAAAATATTCTAATATTTAATCAGTATATATAACTTGGTATTTACATTACACAGTAGGTATCTATATGTTCGACAAAGCTTCGAAGGCAGCCGACTATATTGTAGCAGTATAAACCTCAAACTTTCTTACCACTATAGTATAATTTCCTCACAAATGTTTCCTTTACCGAAAGCTCGAGCTCATTTTGGATTCAAACTCACGACCTCATCTCTCAAATTCATATTCATGCTAAACTTTAATATATACTGCAAGCTGAAACATCAAAACTGGTGTATTTAAATAATTTAGTAGTTACCTTAATAACAGCCCTGTTGGCTTTGTGGTTAGTGACCCTGACTTTCAAGCCGCGGGTCGTGGTCTCGAATCCCACCCAGGTCAAACATTTGTATCCATGATATCTGTTTGTTCTATGTCTGGATGTAAATACCTATCTATATATGTATGTATGTATTTAAAAGTAGTTTATGTAGTATATCAGCTATCTGGTTACCATAACACAAGCTTCATTCGAAGCTTACTTCGGAATCAGATTGGCCGTGTGTGAAAAATGTCCCAGGATATTTATTTATTTAATTTAGTAATTACGTAAATGACCAAGGTACCTACTTCGATTACTAAAAGCGTAGGTAGTTGGTACTTAAATAATTAGGTCGTTGTGGTTGATTAACTATTTAGGTCAATTTCGGTTAGCCGATGTGCTTGCAAGCTCAATGAGCTTTATATAAATTGAGCTTTTGCATCCGGTTTGTTTTGTAGGTAAATAACGGGACTGAATGGGACTCGCGTGTTTGTTATTTAGGTTCGTATTTTGGTGACGTTTCAAAGCGCTTTTCAATAAACATGGCCTGCTATATATTTTCTATATATAAATAAGCAGAAAAAAAAACCGCCTCGCGGTATCACCCGCGTTTTCGGGGATCATTAACTTTCCCGGGATATAAAGTGACCTATTGCAGAACATTCACAATGTGCCAAATTTCATTCAGTCCCTTCAGCCTTCGTGAAAAGGTAACAAACATACATCCTATCATATTTTACCATTTATAATATTAGTCGAATATATATACCTATCAGCTTTATAATAAAAGAAGTGAAACCGAATTCTCAAACTTATATAACAGCGGTTTTCAAATAATTTGGGAAAAAAACAACTTAATTTTCTACAGAATTTTAAAAGGACTACGTAAGTCACGGAAGCCATAAAAATACTTATTCCGAAACAACAACATAAAATAACGAAATTTTGTACAACCTTTTTGCACCATACCTACCTGTAGGTACAAGCTCATTCCAACTCTTACAAAATTTACGAGACAAACACGACTGTGACATTACCTTTAAAATCCTTCTTCAGAGTAAGTATTTCTAAATGAGCAACACCACCACAGATCTATAGTCTAACTAGACGCCGCGAGTGTGCGTACTTAGCGTGTTAAAAAAGGAATGAAAATACCCTCGATTTTGAAATATTATTCGTTGGTGCTCCGCTCCTATTGGACGTAGCATGATGATAATGAAATGGGACCAACCGGGATGCACCAGCTTTCAAATAAAATAATAATAATTGCTTCGCTCAGTCGAAAGTTATGAAATAAAAAATAAAAATACCAGTCGAATTGAGAACCTCCTCCTTTTTTTTAAAGTCGTTTAAAAAGCGACAAAAATGTCTATTACCTATGCCGTCATATAGTCCGCGATCGACCGTTATTGCCTTCGGACGTCAAAGAAAAGTGACACAGTTGGTCTTCATATTAATTGAGATGTGATAAGAACATTTATTTGTTGGAGACATGGTAAATACATTGGTGTTACAATGGCGTAGAAATATTATTAAACTCGAGAACATTACAAAAGGCGATATGAAAAAATGTTCACTGTCAGATAGCGCATATATTCAGGAAGAAGGCTATATACCACCACGCAACGACCTAGAGGAACGGAGTATTAGTGAAAAATGCTCCAAAAAGGGGGCGTGACGCTGATCTAGGCTTCCTAAAATGGGCTATCAAACACTGAATTTATTTTTTCTAATCGGACCAGTATTTAAGCGCGTTAAAGCAAACAAACAAACTCTTCTGCTTTATAATAATAGTAAAGATTGAAAATATTACATTGATGATGATGATGATGATGATGATGATGATGATGATGATGATGATGATGATGATGATGATGATGATGATGATGATGATGATGATGATGATGATGATGATGATGATGATGATGATGATGATGATTGGTCCGACCGATTTCGGCCATGGCGACCACTTTGAATCCTAGTTAGTCTGGCGCTGATGCACCCGAAGATGGCTTATGTAGCCTATTTTCGCGGCGAAGCTACATTATGTAATTTATCATAAATATACCTAACCAAATTATCTTACATAGTAAGTAAATATTTAATCTGTGGTTTTCGTCATCTAGTTAGATTAGATCTGTGTCCACTTAGACCTTGGCTTAAAATAAAGGCACTCTCCCTACATGGTTATGACAATGGAGTATCGTCTTACATCCCTCAAAAGGGACTGTTTGAATCCATTAGCGCCCTACATTTACACCATTAGTTAATTGATGTATACTTTACCAATATTCATAGCTTTACTGTTTAATTAAAACATAGTTTCTTCTTAGAAGTTCCTCTGAATTCTTGGTTTTACGCACATACAATATCTAGTACCAAATATCTACAAGCTACGGAGATCTTAAATTTTCCCTAAAAAGCTTAAGTGCTATTTTATGGCATATTTAGGTCCAACCCAGTGCCAAATTTTATCTTTACTCCTTCAGCAATTCTGGAGTAACAGACATTTACCCAAAATTTCGCATTTACCTATAATATAAGTATGATTATTAGTATATATATTACTAGTAGCTCTCCGCGGTTTCACCTGCATTTCGAAAAAAATGTGATTTCCATTTTCCCGGGATAAAAAGTAGCCTATATATAAGATCTCAGGCTACCCTCTGTACCAAATTTTGAAATAAACACAAATATAGAAAATTACATCAAGACACAGAATAAACAGACAGTTTTAGCGTAAAAGCGACAGAGACAGACAGTCACTTCCGCATTTATAATATTAGTTAAGATTTTAATATACTTGAGTACTATTTGACATCTAAGTGTAGGTAGATACAGTATATAAGAAAGAATTCTATCAATAACAAATGCAAGGTCACGACATTCAGCTAGTAGGGTTCGTGAAATAAAGGATAGCATAAAAATTTATGAGAAATACATCATTCGAGTCATGCACGCTTTTTGGTCCTTCTACCTTATATCGATGTTCTTTTAGGTATGCTACAGAATTATTTATTTACTCCGGTTTAGTAAGGGCTTATCTAATCTTATAACTGCCAAAGTGAGTTTGTTTATTTAGCTTTCGTGTCGAAACCACTTACACGTTATTCAAAATTATTTCTTCAAGTTCAATGGAAAGCAACATTATCAGGGAGTAATATATGCCATATTCTGTCTCAGTAAAAAATATCCATTTACTCCGTTTGTTGTTCTTTATTCAAGATAGTATTAACTATCCATCTATATAAATAACTAGCTGCCTCCGCGCAGTTCTGCCCGCGTAGTTCCCGTGCCCGTGGCGTAGGTACAGCCTATATTCACAGGAGATAGTGTAGCTTCCCAACTGTGAAATATTCTTTCAAATCGCTCAAGTAGTTTCGGAGCAAGACAAACAAACAAACAATCAAATGTTTCCTCTTTATTATATCCTGGAACATTTTTCACACACGGCCAATCTGATTCCAAACTAAGCAGTGCTTGTGATATGGTAACCAGATAGCTGATATACTACTATTAAATACATACTTATATATATATTTACATCCAGACACAGAACAAGCAAACATATTCATGTATACAAATGTTGGTCCTGGGTAGGATTCGAACCTACGACCCGCGGCTTTAGAGTCAGGGTCACTAACCACAAAGCCAACCAGGCTCTTTATAATATAAGTAATAGACTAAGAGAGACACACTGATTCAAAATAAGCATAGCTTGTTTATCCAACATAATATCTGTCATATAAATACGTTGTACTAACACACGGTTTCCATCAAAATATATATATATGTAAGTATATATATACAAAGCCATATCTGTAGGGACATGTTAATTTCTCCGCTTGCTCGGTAATGCGTGTAATTGTCAAACAGAATTAATTAGAGACTGTTGGATCCATTTTAATTACAAACAATATTGTTGAAGATTAAAACGCTTTGTGGTTGCTTTGTTGTGTGGATGAAACATTAGTATAGGATAACAATAACTATTTGAATATTTAACATACGGCTGATGAAAATCTTCTAATTAAAATTTCAAGTAAAAATATAACTTACGGGAATGACTTCCGAAAGCTCATTTAATTTTGGTCGTCATAAGTGATCGTTCACTTAAAAGTACATCGATGTAAAAGCTACTTTAAAATCTTTATATCAATGGAGAACTAGATAAAAGTATTATTTGTCAAATTTAAGTTTTTTACTGATGTCCTTATTAATAAGCCAATAAGCTTAATAAGCCAAGGCGATTTCATCCAGATGAAATCGCTTGGCAATAAGGGCGCCTAAATTGCCAACATTTTAGCTATTTTTTGTATAGTTCTGATGTTAATTTATTTATTTTTCATATGTTGTATACAATAAAGTATATTTGTATTATATCCTCACCATATACTCTATCATAAGCATCATTATAAAACCTACTTTCAATCCAATTAGATTTATTTACCTGTATTTTAAAAAACTCTGAGATATATAAATACTACCTACCTAGTGGTAAACTTAACCTGGTTGGAGCTCATTGCATTGAATAAATCGATATGGCAGCCTTTTCATTTGGCTCCCCGCGGATTGTTGACTAAGTCCTTCGGCCGAAACCAATTTGCATCGAACGAATGAATTGAGCAATGTTCATTCGATATTGCTTTTAATGGAATGCTCCATTCGAATGATTTGGAACCGAGCAGTGTGAGTTTGCTCCGCGGTTACGAGCGGCAATTCCTCTTTATTTTTTATGTTCTGTGGGCATTCGATGTCCTTAGATGAAGTAGGTACGTTGTATCATGAAGCTGTGTGTAATTTTGAAATGGAGTACTCAGTCCTCTGTAGGATAAGTGTAAACTTATTTACTTTTTATAAAACCAAATATTTTATACTATAAAAGTAAATTTATGGATTATATATATTTTGACTTTGAAATATTGAATGTTTTGTATTTTAGGTTAAACCTAATTCAAAAATTATACATATCCAATTTAACTAACGTAATTTATAAAAAAAATGCATCAGCTAAATGATATTAATCTTTGAAAAAGAATAACAACAAAATGGCTATAAATATCAGACGTATTTATATAAAATTGTATGATTTTAAGCATTAATTAATATATTACAATATTATGGTTTTAATAAACCAAGCAAAAACAAACTCTAACTGCATGATATAAGTACAAATATGTGAATACCTAAAATAATATATACCTATATATTATATTTTAGGAATGAGACATCTTTTTTATTTAATACATTATTGCTTTATTAAAACAAGCACTTGGTCTAGCGTGGGTGTACTAAAAATAGTTGGAATTGGTTTTATTTTTAGCTGAAATTTCTGATTCATAATAATTTATGTTTAATCATATATATATTATTACTTTTCGAGGTAGTAGTGACGTAAGTTGTGAACAAGGTGAAATCTTTTTAGGATTCCGTAGCTAACTACGAACCCTTATACGAAAGCCCGATTGGCTTTGTGGTTAGTGACTCTCAAGCCGCGGGTCGTGGGTTCGAATCCCACCCAGGACAAACATTTGTATGCATGAATATGTCTGTTTGTCCTGTGTCTGGATGTAAGTATGTATAATATGTATGTATTTAAAAGTATTATATGTAGTACATCAGCTATCTGGTTACCATAACACAAGCTCACTTTGAAGCTTACTTTGGAATCAGATTGGCCGTGTGTGAAAAATGTACCAGGATATTTATAATTTTATTTTTGAGGAACAATGTAATGACGTAAGTATTTTTCGTAGTCAGTCAATTTGATAAATAAAATAACGCTACATTATAACCAACCAGTGGCTCCCCGCGGATATATTTAGACTTAAATTCCTAATATAAGGCACAAGTTAATTTTTTTTGCAATACTGGTAGATTTATGACTTGAAAACCGAAACTGACTAGACTATCCAAAATAATATGGTAAAAAATCTATAAAACAAAGTCCCCGCCGCCTCTGTCTGTCTGACTGAACGCTATGAACACAAAAACTACTGAACAGATTTTCATGCAATTTTCACCAAATTACGGAGTATTTCATGGGGAAGGTTTTTATGTATAATACATCAATTTGAACCCGGTAGGTGGCGCTGGTAGGCAGAACGAAGTCTGCCGGGTCCGCTAGTTATATCACTACATAGTATAAAACAAAGTCGCCGTCTGTCTGTCCCTGTGTATGCTTAGATCTTTAAAACTACACAACAGATTTTTATGCGGTTTTTTTTAATAGATAGAGTGATTCTTAAGGAAGGTTTTTATTTATAAATCATTACGCTACGACGAATAGGAGCGGAGCATCAATCAAAACTGTTGCTAAAACGGGCAAGTGAGGCTAACGAAGTTGCGCGAGTCAACTTGTTAGAAATAAGATACATAGTATAAATACCTATAAAACCCTTGAGAGTACTTTTATCATTCATTTTACTAGTAAGTCAGCATTGTTTTGTAAAAGGTTAACACAAACGTTGGAGCTGTCAGCTTAACTTGACTTACGGTACACGCGAGATTTTCCATCAGAACTCGACTGGAGGCTTTTTACGGATATAAAATATTCACAACTACACTTCAACCGTTACGGCTAAGTGAATAACTTGAAATAGCATTTCACTTTGCTAAGTTTGAAACGGTGTCTCTCTTATTTCGTTTCACAATTTAATTTCTAACATTATGACGTAGGCTCTGCCGAAAATAGACTTGTATTCTTAATGATTTTATTTTCAGAACACTTTCGTAATAATACGTTTGTCTTTTGGACTTTTATTAAAAGTTATATTTACAAGCTTTTATGAAACTTTAGTGCCTGTTGTTGCTGAAAATAACCAGCAAGAAACACAGTCCCTTATTGCTGTTTTAAAGATCTTTTACTTATATTGATACATTTATTTCATAGGTATGCCCATCTGTGCACTTTTAATGAAGAAAAATATTACATACTTTTAGAGAAACTATAAGATTTTTTAATGTTTATGAAGTCGAGACAAAGCTGACAACTAACCACCTACTTACCTACTTGACAGCTTTTAAATAAACCGCTTATTTTTAATAGTTGTACAACTAAAAATGTGTTTTTTAAATAGCACTTGTGTTATAAAGAGTTCTTTGGATATCCTGAACCGATTCAGTAAATTATTTTACCAATATAAAGCCACGTTATTTGTGAGTGTCATCCCTAATATGATCAACGTTAAAGTGGATGTATGGATATTTATAAACTACTAATCGGATTTGGATTAAATCTGGAACACTGATAGTATAATCTGGATTAACACATAGATTTATTTTTATCCCGGATGAAACCGCGGGGAGAAATGAGATAAAACGTTTTTAAAAACTGTTAATCGATTAAAGCCTAAACTAAAGTCAGTCACTATCAATAGATAATGCAGTTAAATGCCGGTCTGTCTATTTTCCTTATCTAGATTTAGATATCTAGACCACTAAAGTTAGGTTGGTTTATATCTCTATGACGCAATATAGTCCACTCAGAGCTGAAAACCTATTTATGTTCCTACCAATCAAATTGATTGGAACCCTTATTATTGGGTTAAAGTGTTTTGATCCGAAGTAAGGTTAGGTCTGGGGTCAATTCTTAAGCTCAAGATATTATTATAACCTTGATATTTTTCTACACTGAATAAAAGAAATAGTGTACAAACTTAACCGTCATAATTTATGTAAATCTTTATTAATGTTGAAATCGTGAGGAGATTAATATTGTATGAATTGCTATGGGCCTTAACTTGCCTAATTTAAAAATTATACGTACTTCGTCGGATATGCGACATGTGTAAATAAATAAATTTGAAAAATTAAATATTAGCAATAAATTGAGGAATTAAGTCCGTTAAAAACCGTTTAGCTTTCACAAAAACGTTTAGAATAGGCTTGTATCTAACAAAAGCTATATAATAGAGGAGAAGGTGGTAATATGACCCCCGCAGGTATATTGGCCCCCTTCAATATTAGTTAGTTCCCACAACGTTAGCAAGTATTATTTTGGTGCAACGGGATCAATTCAATATACTATAGATGCAAAACCCTAGAAATCCGCTTGGGGCGGTTGCATTCGTTTGTCATTTGAACAAGTAGAAAATCGCACCCGCCAAACTTATTTCTCTACTGTGAGTTTTATTCCATAATTGGTAAAAATATTGATAAATTTTGCTGTTGTTTTAAACATTGTGTTCGAGATACTGTGGTCTACAGGATTTATAAGGTAAATATGCATTTTTTCAATTTACAATTGTTTTAGGTGGTTTATCAAAATATTTTGAATGTTTCTAATTTGGCCCCCCGACAGTGGTTGTATTATGGCCCCGGGGGCCACATTATAAGTAAGACTTTTTTAACATTTTTATGTTTTTATATTTTTATTTTGTGGTTTCAGATGCTTAGACAAAGCGTATTATCTCCATATTCAAAGAAGGAACAAGAGACATGGGACCCTGAACAAATTAAAAAAGCAGAAACCCGTGTAAAAGGGCGCGCGCGAGGACTTGGACGTGAACAAGGTGTCCGACATAATCATGATGGAGGAACCACTAGTAGAGTTGGTGGTCGGCGCCAGAGAAATCTAACACCCAGGAGTAGTTCTGAGAGTGACGAAGCAGATGTAGATTTTGATGAGTCAAATCCGATTAGGGTTCCTGACAACGTAAATGTAGTCTATATGTTTTGCGTAACCATTTATAACAATGACAGATCTGGAGAGCAATGGATACTGTGACAGAATTGCGAATTATGGGCTCATATCGTCTGTGCAGGTTCAGAAGGAGACTGTTATATTTGTGACTTCTGCCGTTAGGTGCCAATACATTTAATGTGACCCCCCCCAGGGGGCCACATAACCATCAGGTCATGTCGAGATGCCAAATTGGATTACTTTAGAAAATATTATAATTTTGATTTTGTTTACCGAGTTTCTTTTATTTTATAGTAAGATGTGTATACTCAAATAAATTCTTAACCCAATAGGACATTTTTCACATTTTTAATTCCTTTATTTTAGAAATAAACCCTCAAAAACAAAGTGGGGGGCCACATTACCACCTTCTCCTCTATCTATTTTTTTTTAAATGGTTGTATTTAACATTAAATTCGAACAATCCGGAATAGACCCTCTGGAAGCGATATAATGGAGCGTAGAAAACTATTTCACCATTTTCTTTGGGAACGATATTACGTTAAATAAATAATCTGTCATACAATTGACATTAATAGATAATAAAAGTAAACATAATGTAATAAACCAATAGATCAAAGTCTATTAAATTCGTTTTAATAAAAGTCAATGGATAAAAGTCAAAAACAAATTTCAATATACAAACAACTATTATTTTATGAAAGCATGCTTTATCTGTTTCATCGCTTTAACTGCTTATAGCATATACAAAATGTACTAAACGTTATACGCTTAGTTATTTATAACGTGCTATATGCTATTAGGAATCAATTTATCGCAACGCTGCTTTTTTAAATTAACATTCTGGGCGTATGTTGGTGAAATGTGGAGGTACTTATCTTTTTTTTTCACGAAATTTTAAACCAAGTTTTAGATGAGATTATATCTAGATATATTAGACATACAAGATATGTCTCGAATATTTTAGTAACCTGTTTGGAAAAGTATAACTGGTACAAATACCTATTTAACATAGTATATTACTATATAGACCATAACTTAAAATCTGGGAACAACTATTTTAAAAGAACTCTTAAACACAATTAATCAACAAATCATTAATCGCAATTCTTTTCATATTGCAAAAAATCTACACTCATATTATAAAGATGAAAGATTTGATTGTTTTGTTTGTTTGCATTGAATAAGCTCCTTACTTGACCGATTCGAAAATTTTTTTTTTCACTGTTGAGAAGCTACACCATCTCCGGTGAACATAGGCTATATTTTATCCCCGTATTCCCACGGGAACGGGAACTAGCGGAGGCAGCTAGAATAGATAAGTACAATACTAAAGACGTTAAGAATATTAATTCAACATGTATTAGTTATATGTAACTAAAACTACAAGCACACAAGAGTATGTAGTTACTTAATTCATAAACTTGAGACCTCTACTTAAAAACTTAAGCGCAAAGTTAATGTACCCGCTTACATAAGAAACACCCACATGTAATTTTAAAGTTCTCTTTCCAATAATATAAGGACTGTGTAAAGACTTAATAGAATTACTTATAAAGGAAATTTTTTTTGATATTACTTCGTAAAATCGCTCTTATAAGGCTTTTTGAAAATAGCACTTTTATTTTCAGCGTATTCAGCAAAAGCATGTTTAGTTAAAACAATACATATTTAGTCGTAAATATATATGGTACGGTGATGTATGGAACCATCATCATCAAAGTCAGATTAACTTACCAGCAATGACCCTGGCTAATCTTAAAATCTAAAAATATAATATAAAAAAAACTAGTGAAACATTTTTGATTTTGATCCGGTGAAAACTTTTGTCCTTCAAACTCTATTGTAACATTGTCAAAGTAAAATATACTCTTCACCATAAACTTTAAGGTCCAAGTAACATAGCAACAGTTTCAAAATCTTGGTTGAATTTACGTTAGAGATTACGGAAAGTTTCACACAAAGGCCTCTCAAACAAGAAACTTAGAACAAAGACCCTAAATATTTGTACTAATTAAATACATATTGTACACAATAAGGAATGTAGCTTCCTTCTTCGACAAGCATTCATTAGATAAACATCTTACTAGTATTAAAAGTGCCAAAGTTTGGATGGATGGATAGACAAATGTTTGTTAGTCAATCACTCCAGAACAACTCAATCTGGATAAAATTAGGCATAGTTCTGAAGTAGAAGATCTAACTATCTTTCTTTGAAATTTGTGTTAAAAATGAAATAAATAAAAGAGTTTAAAGAAAAGTAAAAAGTACGTACCACTGCTATAGCAATCTCTTTTTTACTTGTAATTTAAAATAGGTCGAAAATAACACATATATCATAAATTTATTCTTTAAATTAAAGTTATTTACACACATTTAAGGTTCTATAAAAAAATCCTGCAGCCATAAAAAAGAATACTCAGTTCTCTCAAATGTAAAATTTTTACTTCTTACTCTCTCGTGAGTATAAAATTAAACTGCTTATGCATAAGCATATATATCAGAGGGGCAATTCCGCTAAAAAATTATAGCCATATCGCAAACGAACCGCAAGCGAACGATGATTTTTACGCGTTTTCGTATTCCACTAATGCACCAAAGATTATAATTCGTTTCCAATCTGAGGGGCAATTCCGCTAAAAAATTATAGCCATATCGCAAACGAACCGCAAGCGAACGATGATTTTTACGCGTTTTCGTATTCCACTAATGCACCAAAGATTATAATTCGTTTCCAATCTGGTAACGCTTGGCGTTCGTTCGAAACATCAAAAGTCCCATTCTGCTAAATTGGTCGAACGACCGACGAACGTTAAGTCATATTCCACTAAAGATTTTGACAGATTGTAAACGAAACGCAAGCGAACATCGTGCGTTCATGTGTCAAATGCAACGTTTGAACAAAAGTAGGTTTGAAGTAACTTTTTCTCGTTCGTTTCGTCAAAATGATGTCTTACATGGATTTTGTAGAACTCGCCAACGAGGTGGATCTAGGAAGAGTGAAAAGTAGAAATCTTGTGACAAGACAAAGTAATTACGCCTTCGATTTAACAGATCGCGAGTTTGTTAAAACCTATCGGTTGAGTAAACATAATGCCAGATTATTAATTCATGAGCTTAGACCTCATATGCCCATGAATTTACGATCCGATGGTATTGATGTGGAGACTAAGTTAAGATAGTCATTTGAATACTACCAAACCCAAATTATTAAAATACTAAAGTAAATACTATATACCAAAATACTTAATATTATATTTCCAAACATGGATCAATAATAATAATAAAAAATAAATATATATATGGACATTTATCACACACGGCCAATCTGATTCCAAATTAAGCTTCTATAATACTTTTAAATACATACAAATCAATATTTACAATGTAACTGTAATTTTATGTAATACTAGCTGCCTCCGCGCGGTTTTACCCGCGTAGTTCCGGTTCCCGTGGGAATATAGGGATAAAATATAGCCTATGTTACTCGGGGGTAATGTAGCTTGCCAAAGGTGAAAGAATTTTTGAAATCGGTCCAGTAGTTTCAGAGCCTATTCATTACATACAAACAAACAAACAAATCTTTCCTCTTTATAATATTAGTATAGATATTGCAAATAAACAAAAAATTTGAAACGGACACTCTTCTTCTTTATTTATATCGCAGACAGATGGCTATTGGCTATCTTGTTTTGACAAATTAAGATTGACATGAATAAAACATTGTCATATGAAAAGTTTGCTAATAATTCGAGTGCCTACTTGTTGAGTGTGGTAAAATATTGTAAAACTCAAATTCAAATTTAAGTGCATTACAGATATTTTTCATTCTTAAAAAAAAATTGAGTATTCAAACTTTTTATTTTTTTTTAAATTTATTTAATAGTGCCAAGCCAGTGCCGCTCCATCCATCATCCACAGACTAAATATGATAATATTTTAGGGTTGAAGGCAGCGGTGCGTAACAATATATTTCTAGACGCAGTTCGTAGTTCTTTTAAATCAGTTAAATATTGATAAATACTAAAACAACGTGCCTTAAGCTTTTATGACATAACTATTATTATTAATATGCCTAAATAAATATTGTAAATAATTTTGTAACTTATATCATTTTTATGAGGCCACACTGCTGCGTGAGGTATCGCTCCAATATCGAAACGATAATGGAACGTTTTCGTTACAATCGAAATGTGTGCATGTAAATAGTAGAATAGCTTTTTTGGTTACAACAGAATGCGGATTGTAAACGAACCGTTATCGAAATGAAATTGGAGGTCTAGCGTTGTGATTTAGCGGAATTGACCCTCAGATACAGTTTCGTGCTCCAGCTATACATATATGAAATCCTTAAATCCTGCCAATGGAAGACATGAGCATAAAGCTCTTAAATAAATGGTGCTCATCTCTTTGATCTCCTCAGGGATTTGAGTTAAATTAATAATGTATTTCATTAGGACGACGTAAGCTCAGCGCGATATCTTTTGACAAAATCTTTTGAATACATTAAAGGTTGTTCTTACACGATCTTCTAGATTGAGTGTGTGAAGTCGATTGTTATTTATTTTTATATAATACTAGATGCCTCCGCGCGGTTCCACCCGCTTAGTTCACGTTTCCGTGGGAATACGGGGATAAATATAGCCTAAGACACTCCACAATAACGTGGCTTTCTAGTGGTGAAATAATTTTGAAAATCGATTTTGTAGATCCAGAAATTACCTCTTCCAAAGGCACAAACTCACAAACGTTACCTCTTTATAATATTAGTATTGACTAGTTGTTCTGCGCTTTTTGTTAGCGTCACTCGTCCGTTTTTGCAACATTTTTGATTGATGCTCCGCTCCTATTCGTTGACGCGTGAAGATATACAACCTAAAGCCTTCCTCAATAAATAGGCTATCTATATCCATATCCTGAGATTAGCGCCTTCAAGTAAACAAACAAACTCTTCATCTTTATATTTTAGTATAGATTCCGCCCTAATTCAAAAATCGCCTAATCAAATCTCTTGCGTGGTTTATTTATAAGTACGTAGTAAGGGGTGAAATAGAAGGCAGTTAGCGTTGTTTATATGAAGATATTAAATATAAAAGTAATATTTACCTGCAAAATAGGCCCTATATAAAGTAAAATAAGACCTCTTTATTTTCCCTTGCAATACAATTATGTTAGGAATACTTTAGAATATAATATACTGAATAATTTTATAGCATTAAGCTTGTAGCCACATCTCGTAGCGCCGTAGCGCCGTAGCAATACAAAAGGGTTCTACGGCGTAGCATAATATTTTCTTAGCATAATCTTCTTTGCCTTTCATTATTCACTGAACATAGTTGGAATTTATTGCTTTTGCTGAATAAATTGACGGATTAAATGCGAAATGTAGGTAAAAAAAATACAATAAGAAATTATTTAACAAGTAGTTTCACAAATGGAATTATAGTCCGGGTTCCCCCGTACAAATTTTCCAATTGATTACTATCAAGCTCAAGCCCAGAGTAGCTTAATTTTGATGAGACGCCAACAATGTCCCGATTGTGGTAGATAAAAGGAGTAGAAGAGAGTCAAAAAAATTATTACTAACAGGTTCTTTTTTTGTTGAATCTCAAGATAATTGTCTAAATTATTTGAAATAATGTTTCTCCATGCTTGACTTGATACTTTAGAAAAGTAATAAGTACCATGATAATATAGTCGTTTGGGCCTTACTACACAGTGTGATAAAGAATGTTATTGGAAAAATGATAAACATTTTTAGACCACCACCGTACATTATTTGTATTAAAGTTCTTTCAATGTGGAATCTGATAACCGTACACACCCCCCGTCAAGTTTGACGCGAATCTCTGTGGTTTCCCTCAAAAATACCTACCTACATCTTGACTATTGTACACATACAACAATGGGTTACCTTGACAGCCGTGAACATGTCTATTTATAAACTTGAGAGATGTACTCGTATCTTTAGCCCTCATTCGCAGTAGTTTTTTTAACGGACGTTAAAAAAGCGTTTAAATACAACAAATGCATTCCCAAGTTTTTATCGAGCGGCGTTGCATTTTCAACTTTGGGCGTTGGAAATCAATACTCGCATATTATGGTACCTACTTGGAAATGTATATGTGTTTGAACGCTTTTTTACCGTCCGTTAAAAAAAAACTCTCGTGCCATGAGGCCTTAGTCTCGCTGAGGTTACTATTAAGAAAATCCTACAAGCATTATAAATGCGAAAGTTTATGAGAATGTATAGATGTATATTTGTTACTCTTCACGCCAGAACGGCTGAAGAGATCGCGATAAAATTTGGCACAGAGTTATAATACGTTCTGGAACAACACACAGGCTACTTTTATCGCGGAAAAATTTAAGATCCCTGGGAACGCGGGTAAAACCGCGGGGAGCCACTAACCTACCCCTTTTAAAACGATTTTAGTATTTTTTTTATGACAAAACAACGTTTGCCGGGTCAGCTAGTAACTTTATGAAAATATGTGTCCATCCTTATTACTAGAAGAAAAATTAACATAAAATTATATTCCTTCAGGCGAATCGATTTAGAAAATAATGAAGAAAAGTGGCAAGAAAACATTGAATAAGATTTTATTTATACAGAATAATGTACCTAGACCTAACAAGAAAATGTTATTACAACATTACATTAACATGTCATTAATTAGAGAATTTGGTAATTAATTAGGTCTATTATGAATCTGTTTACTCTTACTCAAAAAGAGAATATATCCAAAAATTTTATGCAATTTTTAATTACAATGATGTAATAGGTATCTATGTCGTGGTGGCTCAATGAGTAACGCACGGACTCACGATTATAAAAAAACTTATATACGGATTCACGCCACTGGCTTTCGATGTAGGAAAACATCGTGAGGAAACCTGCATGCCCGAGATGTCACAATCTAAGGCATGTGAAGTCCGCCAATCCGCACTAGGCCCGCGTGGTAGACTATGGCCTATACCCCCTCATTGATAGGGAAGGCTTGAGCTCCTCGGTGGAGACGTATATGAGCTGAGGATGATGATGATGATGAATATGTATCTATGAAACACACAATCCCTATAAAAGGCGAAGAGCAAGCAATAATTATAAATCAGCATTAAATTAGAAAAAAATCCGCGATGTAAGCCTCGAGGCGGAGCACTCATATTACACGAGTTAGGTATGCGGCACACGCCTCGCTCGTTAGCGAGAAACGATAGATTCTAGTAAGTATTTTATCATCATCACCAGTCGAAAGACCCTTACTGGGGTTTTCAGGTGAAACAGACGCGAAGTTGTTAAAAGTGTTTGTTTGTAATGTTGGTAGCGCCGTATTTGTTTCGCTTTATTTTTTTGTGTACAATTTATATTTTGTTACTCTGGAATAATGTAGTTATGTATTATTTCTAATATTAGAGTGACTTTTAAGGTTCTTTTTATACCACAAAGGTGTCAAACAGGCATTCGGTCCCACCTGATGGGAAACGGCTACCCTAACCCTAGCCTATGGACCCTTTAGGCCTTTTTTAGTAGTTTTTTATTTTTTTTTTCTTAATTATATAGGATACTTTTGCACGTTACTAGTAAAATCAGCCACAAAAGTGACTCCGTCATATTTCAGCCAATTTAGATTATGTTTCCTTAAGAAGGTATTTGAGGCTTAAGTATTTATATACCTTTCTTCAAAATTTGTTGCGTAGTTTTTAAAAAGTAAGGTTTAAAAGAGACCGATACACATAGATAATTAGATTTCAACTATTTAGATAATTATCCAGTCTCACGAACCGGTAGCTTTTGTAGCTTTGACCTTATTAAGATCCCAATTAGGGTCAAGAGGTTGGTTTTCTCTTGACCACGATGCATCTCAACTAAATCGTCGTATATTTTACGTGTATGGAGTTCTCAAAAGCGAGACCACCGCAACCACTACTAACAATTTAAAAGTCAGTATTTAGCTACTAAGCCCACCCGTCAGCTTCACTAATTAATTAGTTAGTTTAGCGGTGTCAGAATATTGGTAATTGAATTGGTTTATAATACAAATTGACATGTAACCTACATAGGCAGCTAGTTCTGCTAACTGGTAGCCGTGAGGGGTTACTGTCAATATCGAAATTGCATTGGACCTTCTGAGAATTCCAAGCGGCCATATTGGATTTTTTTACTCTTTTATTTTCGTGGAAACAACGTTGGTGAGTGTAGTTTAAGATTTTTTTGTTTCATATTTTTTTTTGTGAAACAAAAAGTCTTGAAAGAGATTTTGTTGGCAATTTAGTTTATTTATTTACGTATTATTCGAAAAGGGTGATAAATAAAAAATAAAAAACGAATGCCATAAAAACGTACACATATACCTAATATTAGTAATTAAATTATTTATAAAGGAAATATTTATAACCCAGCTTATGAATCAGTTGAGACTTCGTCAAATAGTATTTTTTATATTATTATTACTATTTATTACTACTATTTACTTTTATAATCTGTGCCCCACCGTACTACAAAAAAAACATAATTAAGTTAGTAATAATTATAAAAAGTTTTTAAGTATATTTTTACTTTTATAATCTGTGCCCTACACTACTATAAAAAAAAAATAAGTAAGAAATAATTTCATAAAGATGATACACTTTTTGAGTCCAAATAAATGGTTTTATTTTTGTTACAGATGCATCTTTCCACACTATAATCAATCTTCTAGAAGTGGTACAGAAGATTCTAGAACAACGCACATATGAAGCGGAAACTATGTTCACCATCATTCACGTGTGAAGACATGGAGGAGCTGAATGTGGTAAGTTTCTTATACCACAAAGGTGACAAACAGGCATACGGTCCCACCTGGTGGGAAGATGATGATATCAAAAATCTATATAACACTTTGGTCAGACTTATAAATAACACCTAATAATATAGATAAATTTGAATTATCATCAATACTAGCTGCCTCCGCGCGGTTTCACCGGCGTAGTTTCCGTTCCTTTAAGAATACGAGGATAAGATTTAGCCTATGTTATTTGCTGATAATAAAGCTTTCTATTAATGTTAACATTTTTAAATCGGTTAAGCGTGAGGGTGTTTCAACCAAAACTTACATACCTTTTACAATATTTGATTCTAAAAATTGAAGAAAAATTTAAGTTACAAGGAATCCGAAAATCTCCATCTACTAATAAATTAATCTTAATCTCTCCACTCACCAAATCTAATTTGATTAATAGAATTAGTTTTGCATCTAATTTTTCCACCGCATTTTTAAAGTTTTAATAGGTTCAGTATAATTCTATTAAGAACTTTTGTACCTAAAATTTCGTAAGACTTGAACAATTTAATTAATTTCAAATCCTCTAGGAATCGTTTCGTTTTAACTAAAATGTTTTGCGTGAAGTTTAAATTGTGTTATTTTGTAAATTTATTAAAGTTATTTAAAATGAAAACGAGCATAAAATGTTTAAAATAAAACTCCAAATTAGCTTTATCGAGTATATTAAAATAAATACACAATATTATACTTATTCATGGATCACAAATAAGTTTATGAAATCAACATTTATTTCGTGTGTTTGAAAATGTTTAAAAATCTGACGATCAAAATAGCACATGTTAGAAATATCTACGGCCCTGTTCTATACAGCATTGGGCTTAAGACTTGTAAATCAGAAACAGATATCATATGGGTTTTCAACCAATGATAAATCTCTGCAACAAGATTTATGTATAAAATTAATACATAATGTTAATGACATCAGAAATTCGATCGTAAATTGCAATGTGAGCTTTGTGTGAAACCAAAGTTACTCGTTTAAAAAATCATTCTCTTGTTGACAAAACTTCTTCACTATTAAATCAACCAAGTACAACAGATGGATCATCATCTAATTCAAGGTCAGAAGGTATGATGGTTGCCGTAGGGTCCACCCGAGAAGTTCGAGGGTCCTTACGTTCCACCTCAATCCTGGTCTTATGCGTTTTTATATAATCCTCATGAGCATTCAAAGCCATCCTTCTCTCTTTACCCTCAGTTAAAGTGGCTTCCCAAGAAAATTTGGCTTTATACGGATTTTTCTTAACAGTTTTTACAGCACAGTCCTTCAAATATGCGTAGTCTTGCAAATATTCAGTCTTCAACCCATCTTTGTCTTCGGCGACAAAGCTCTTTTTTACTTTAGCAGCTTTCTTTATAGCTTCAGGAAACAATATCGCAACTGTATCATTAAATATTGTTTTCTGATTTTTCATTATTTCTAACATTCTTCTTTCCTTCTCTAAACGCTGAGCTTCCAATTCTACTAACGGTTTCTCGTGTTCAATCAGTTCTGCTCTATTTATTCTCTTCTTAACAGCAATTGTCCTCTCGATTAGTTTCTGTATTATCATTTGCCATTTCTCTTCTGGACCTATTACTTTCAATTGGGCTAGTCTCCTGGCTTCTGCTGCTTCTTCTAATCGTTTTTCTTCAAGCTCTCTTAACCTGCGTTTTTCTTCAAGTTTTTCCGCAAGCATCGCGCCTTCTTTGCGTTTCATTTCCAGCAATATTTGTGGATTATTTTTCATCCATTCTTCTTGCCACTTCATAAAACAGAGCATCACTCTTAATTCTCTTTGAATCATGCTTTTCATTCGTCCAAAATACGTCTGGTTTTCTAACATAAATATTGGTGGATCTAAAAACATTCTAAAGGAACCGTTTACGTCGCTCACTCCAATAATATTTTTGGCTATTGGCAATGTATGAAGGCTTACCCCAGTAAGCATAGTTCCAGATAGGGTCTGTATAGAAATAGGTAGGTCACTCTTTAATAACAAATCCCACGTTTCCAAACCACCTTCGGATGTAGCAATAAAGAGAAGGCTCGGCTTATACAATGACCACACAGCGTCGGTCAAGCGATAAGGGCGTTTCTTCCAAATGAGAGGTCGATTGGCTAATTTATCGGACCAAATAGCAAATATTTTACCGCCAACCGTCAACGTCAGACTATTCATAAATGGATTTTTCTGTGTGCTAGTTATTATACCATCGTGTATACAACAGCCGTATTGTATGTCGCAATATTCAGAGTTTACTAATTCACCGGTATTAAATTCGTGACCCTCCCATGTACATCTTCTCATTTCACCATGCTGTGAACCACAATATAATATGCTAATAGATTCAATATCCTTCTCGGTTTGGGGTATAATTTCACAATCGTAATATTTTCTACCTGTTCCTGTGTTCTTGGGCGTATAAATGTATTTAATATTCGATGGGGTCATCCCAAAACTTTGTAATTGTAATACCTGCGGTACTCCCGCAATCCCTAAAATTAGTTTATAGCAAGGTTGAAAGTTACGGTCAAGTGCTTTAAAAGGTGAAACGTCAACGAGGAGGCCCGATGGCCTTTTGAGCACTCTTTTTGACTTTTTAACTTTCTTACCTTCTAAAAATGTTACATTTTCTACTGAAAGGTTCCAAATTAATATATTACCGTCCTCAGAACCAGTGAAAAACATGAGTGATTTCTTGCCATCTTCCATTAATACTGTTTTACCTGTTGGAGTGACGACAAAGTTAGGTGACATCCAATTTATAGCAGTGACAGATCCGTAATGGCTAGTGATCAAGCTACTTAAAGCTGTGGCTTTAACAACAGCGTTATCTTCTACGCTTTTCATCCAACCCATGTGAGCTTGCATTGCAATTCGATATTTCTCTTTGGTCTCACTTAGTACTTCTATTTTTTCAACATTTTCCAATTTGTGTGTCAAATCCCAAATAACTATTTGCCCGTTGACACATCCACCAACTAAAATATTTTCATTAAACGGGCAGAAGGATAGTACTTTGACTTCGCGGGGGGATTCTAAGTAAAGCTTTGGTATCAGACTATCAATGTGACTCCATATCAATACAGGATTTAGACCGTAGACAGCTCTTTGTATTGGATCGCGATGAGAACTCAAAGTCTTCATAACAGATGGTGAACCATCAGAATAACTAATGGCTACAATACCAGACCACAAAGGATGAAACACTGCACAAGAAACATACTTATCTTTGGCCCTTACATCTGTAAAACAAACATACTGTTCAAACGTCATCGAATCATAAATACCAACATTTTTTTGACTGACCAAATTCGGGTAATCATTACAGTACATATCCATTACAGTATTCAATTCTATGATTGAGTCCATTTGAGCTCTCTTCGTTGACATAAAACTATTGATCATTTTAATATAAGATGGTCGACGCATGCGTTGAAAGGCAGCTTTGTATGCTTTCAACCCGACATCATCAGGAGGTTCAGCAACTGAATCTTCATCTTCGTCGTCTTCATCACTTTTCGCTTCATCTTTTGCTTCAGCTGCACCATCTCCTTGTCCTGTATCGCCACCGGCTTCTGTGTCATCTACTTTACCCAGGGCATCAGCTATTGATTGTGTCCACATATTTTGTGGATATCTCAACACTGTTTGGGCATAGCTACTTACTTTTGGAGCTGCTGCTTGAGAAGCGCAATCAACTCGACGTCCGAACACATTTGAGAACTTTTGTCTATAAGGTGTTAACTCTATGTAGCCATCTCGAACCGAATGTGTATCTCTTATATGAAATTTATCCGGCTGATACACAGTTGGAAACTTAGCTTTTATTTCAATTTCCATCAACGGTCTCGTATTAACTGGTTTCAGTTCATATATTTCTGTCTCGCTTCCCAAACTCTTCCAGGGCCTCGGTTTCTTTTGCACAGCCTTCTCTAGTTTCTTTTCTTGTCTTCTGATGAATTTATCAGATTGTTGTTTGCAATGTTCTTTGGATTCCTTCGTGCAACATATGTAAAATTCATCAACGTCACTTGATTCGTCAACTACGTATCCCAATAGTATAAATTCTTCGGGATAAGCGTCTAAAAGAGGTTTGAAAGGGTAGAACTCGGACAGTTCACCTCCCAGGTCGATGGTTTCCATGATCTTGTCCTTGCTTACCAGCTTCCATGGGTACTGAGCGTTCACATGAGTGCCTATCACAAGCTCGATTTGTATTTGTGTTTCTTCACCGAGTATTACTTTATGTACTCCTTCTACCTCGAATTTTGGAATGAACCGCTTTCTTCGAGGAAGCGGCTGCTGAGTTGTCATCTTCGTTGTTTGTACAGTTTTAACTGTGAATACAAATAATTATTGTCTTTATATGTGACACTCTTGTTATTTATTGACAATGTTGTGACGTCCCATTTTTCTTTTCTATTTAATATGGTATATTTTTTATTTGATTACGAAAAAGTATCATTTCAAATCATTGATCTATGCTATTTATCTGGATTTCGTAACCAACTAAAGTAATAAGACCGTAGAAAATATAATAATATAATTTCGATGAAGAGAGGTAATAAAGTTATTAATAACCCATTTATGGTTTCAGACCAATAAATGTGTTAGTACGAGAACTTAATGCTACCATGAAACCTTATTTAGGTGACAATATATTTTTATATCTTCATAGCGGTGAAGTAGGGAGTTATTATTTATTCTAAACGAATGAACTTTAATTATATTATTGATTCATATATAAGAATATGGATAAATAATAAAGTGAGTATTTGAATGTTTTCTAATTACAGATCCTAACTAATATTATAAATTCGAAACTCTGTCCGTCTCGCTTTCACGCTAAAACTACTGAACCGATTTAAATGAAACTACATTAACTTTAAGCCACAGGTAGCCAATTCCTACCGAGGAAACACACGTGCATGATTGTATTGTTTTGTCTGTGTATAAAAATATGTTTTACAAAGCTTTTAAAAACTAAGTGGTTCTTTTGAAAACAGAATTGCCAATTAATACTAAAAGTATCAATGGACAATAATATTTATTAATGGTATTTATTTATAGTTTTAATTTGGGTAACCCACGCAAATTTACGAACAAAGGTAAAATATCGTTATATTTTTTTACTAGCTGCCTCCGCGCGGTTTTACCCGCGTAGTTCCCGTTCCCGTGGGAATACAGGGATAAAATATAGCCTATGTTACTCGGGGATAATGTAGCTTTCCAAAGGTGAAAGAATTTTTGAAATCGGTCCAGTAGTTTCGGAGCCTAGACATTACAAACAAACAAATCTTTCCTCTTTATAATATTAGTATAGATAGCTATTCCAAAACCAATTTATTCGCGGTTATAACTCTCAAAAGCAAATTTAGATTAATTAATATGAAACCGTACATTCAAAAGGCTGGCAAATTGGCTCTACACGCGTAATGTTACCATATTGATTTGGCATTTAATAGCATAATGTTTGTGACATCGAATTTAAATTGATTTCGATTATACATCAATTGGGCATAATTTTGAAACTCTCATAAGATCGTCGATAAAGCCAATTTCATGATACATTGACGGTTTAGTGCGCGTATAGAGGAAGACAGTAGTCTTTGAGCCGGCAATGTAACAAGAAATCGGCTAAGTAAACGGTTGGAAATGAGTTCCACAATTAAGGGGCAGATCTGTTACCACTAACGAGACCTAAATTCGGCGATTTGGTTTGTTTGTAAAGTCCCATAGTACGTACTCACGTATGCTAAAATGTTGAAACATGAAATTATGATACTATTCAGATATAATATCAAGTTAACGTAGCAAGATCTATTATAGAGTGACATACAGACAGATAGGTACCATTGTGTTTTTTTACTAATAATAGCTAAAGTTTGATTTCCCGATTACAGTTATACAAAATTGTCATAACTTAGAATTTAGATAAGGCTTTAACAGGGCACTTGTGACAGTAAATTAAGTAAGTAAAGCAATGTGACATTGCTATGCTAGTGTGGGATGATGGCGACCACTAATGGACTCCACTGACTGCTTTCCATCAGGCAGCGTGATGTCAACTTGTGCGGCAGATATACAAAAAAAGAAGTAAAAACATACATTACTACCGATTCGGAACTCAGCCTTCAAATGAGAAAAATCTATAAGAAACTCAGCAACCTTTAATTTTATTTTCATCTGGCTATATTTTTTTTGTTTTTTTATTCCCTAATTTAAAGTAATTCCACAAAGAAATAACTATAATAGAAAGCATAGAAATACTTTATGAAACTAGCTTAGGTAAACAATAACCCTTTATTAAAGGCATATTTTAAATTTGATACCTTTTCTCATGTAATAAAAGCTCCTTAAACCAGGACGAAGATTATTTAATTAATTAAATTAGTGCTCGTGATGGGGCCTTAATATCCCCGTATAATTTATTACAGACATTTTAATCTTTGTTAAAGAACTTTTATTAATTCAATTCATCCAGATTAATGTGCCTTTGAACTTCAATGTAAGCCTTTTGATTGTGAAAAGGTTAAAAGTTCATGCTATTAGAATACGTGTGTAGTAAAGAATGGAATGTTATTAAATCTAATTCTTATAGGTATTTAAATAAGGTATATTTTTAATAAATGATCATGTAATACATTCTATAAACAGTCATGTAGGTCCCAAGTGAGTTTAATATATTGCTTTAGCGGCGCCTGTTGGTAGTTTAATTCAATATCATAAATTTTATTTCACAAAAAAATGTAACACAACCGCAAAATATTTGTTATTCTATAATGGATAAGTTACAATACAATAATATTGAATTCAAATGAAACTGTTAATGCAACGTTTAAATCTCTGTATTTAAATAATTTAAATTTGTTATTTCCATGTATGTACAATTTGATTTTAAAACCAGCTTGTAATAAGCTAGATAGCTACCAGATATACCTATCGGTAAATACATATCAACTCATAGATTTTATAAGTTTTATAAGGTTAATATTTATGTACTACCTGATGTGAAGCAAACTTACGACCAGCGGTTTAAAAGACAGGGTAGCTAACCAGAAATTGTAATTTGTAATTGTTGTAATTGTAAAGGCCTTTACAACTTATGAATAGTCAGAAGAATGAATAAATAGAGAATTCTTACCAAGATCAAGCATTGAACCTTTTGGCTTTTCGTCGGTTGCTTCAGAAGTTGCATCAGGAGGCTCATCATCTTCATAACTAGTTTCAGAATCACTGTTCCTCTGTACATTTTTATTGTTTTTACTCTCTCCTTCACTCTCTGAATCACTCATTTTTGTTCTTAATTAAAACTATCGAATCTGTATAGGTAAACATTTATGGGTTAATCCGTAGTTGCGCGTAAAGTCGATATTGGCTGGACTATATGGCTATGTTTGGTATTCAAATATTTGTAATAGACCAAATAAGTACCTTATTTGGTGGACCTACCTACTGGAAAGGCGAGTGAAACTTTAAGGCAACTTTCTATACAACAAAATGTAATTTTTCAGTAAAATCGTCATTATCAGCTTGCTAACTTTCCATTTACAGTCCGTTTTATTAGATCCATATTATAAAATAGTCCCAAGTAAATAAATAAAGTATCATGACACTTACTTTGATCAATACACAGTTAAACACAATGTAGAAAAAATACTTGTACAGACACAGATGATTCCACTTTTATAAAACTGTGTGTGTAGCTGGAAAACCAGCTTATTATTAAACCATATTAATTGTAGATATATCATGTATCCCAAAGGTTGTTTGATAAAAATCGCTATATCAATTTCAGACCTTATTATCACTTGTATATGATATTTATTTGTACTACTTTGTATTGTAATACTAAAGTATTATATTCTAAACTCACTTACAGGTAAGTATACTAACAAAAACACAGTGTAATCAAAACAAACTATAAGTTGCTCAGATACAAACTAATATTGATTTAACATCAGAACTATGCCAACGATTTCCAAGCACACGTGTTACAAACATAGACCAATAAATCTAACTAGATACCGTACCTCAATTTATATGAAGACCAATCATATAATTTTGACGTCCGAAGGCAATAACGGTCGATCGCGGACTAAGTCATTCGCACGAGAGCTTTTTATCGGATGTTAAAAAAACGTTCAAATACAACAAATGCATTTCCAAGTAGGTACCATAATATGCTCTATTTCCAACGCCCAAAGTTGATGATGCAACAAGTTTCGTCGCGTTTTAAAAACGCTGTCATGTGTGAACATATACATGGGAATGCATTTGTTGTATTTGAACGCTTTTTTAACGTACGTTGAGGGCTTAATGGTGGTGTAGAAAGCAGATATTGATGCTGCTTTTGACACGCGAAGTGCACTCGCGACGTCTAGTTAGATTATAGGTCTATGGTCATAGCCAAGTTGGACTATTTGATTAATTAATTAATAATAATAATAATAATAAGCCTCTTATCCTGAATTTATAAGATATCTCTGAAATTATAAGATATCTCTGAGTTCAGTGTGCCTCTTGGCAAAGGCCTCCTCTAACAATTTCCATTGTACTCTGTCTCTAGCAACCCTTCTCCATCTTGGGCCTGCCGTTAGTTTTAGTTCGTCTTCCCATCTCTTACTTTGTCTTCCTCTATTCCTTCTCCCATCTCTAGGGTACCAGTCTGTTATGATGTTGCTCCACTTTTCTTGTGTACAGCGCAACATGTGCCCGGTCCATCTCCACTTCAAGCTATCAATTCTGTTAAGTATGTCTGTGACTTTTGTCTTGCTCCTTATGACGTTGTTTCGTATCTTATCTTGTCTCTTAATACCTATCATACTTCGTTCCATAGCCCTTTGACAGTGTTCCAGCATGTTTCTGTGATGTTTCGTGAGGGCCCATGTTTCACTCCCATATGTAATACATGGGAGAATGCAGGTATTGAAGACCTTCTTTTTGATATCAATACTAAGATCTGTGGATTTCATGATCTCTTTCAGTGACCAATATCTTTTCCATCCGTTAGCTATTCGTCTTTTGATTTCTTTTGTAGTTGTGTCAGTATGTGAGATGATTTGCCCTAAATAAATATATTCCTTCACATATTCAACAGGTTGGTTGTTAATTTTTATTTCATATTCATTTGCATTCGTTAATAGCTTCGTTTTGATTATATTCATAGTTAAACCCACTTTTTTGCTTTCTTTGTTTAGGTCTTGTATCATTTTTTCTAGGATCTCTGGTTGTTCTTCAAACAAGACGATATCGTCGGCGAATCTAATGTGGTTTAATTTTTGTCCATCTATATTTAATCCATGTTGGTCCCAGATTAGCTTTCGAAATATGTTTTCCAGCACCGCCGAGAACAGCTTTGGGGACAATGGGTCGCCCTGTCTGACGCCTCTTTTTACTTGGAATGTCTCTCCCAAGGTTTCCAGTTGTACTCTTGCCTTACTGTTGGAGTAGATGTTTTTAATGGTGTTTATGTACATTGTAGGGATTCCCTGGTTTCGTAAGCTCTCCCATATGGCTGTGTGGCTGATGCTGTCAAATGCCTTAGAGTAATCAATGAAAGCCATATATATCGGTTTGTTGTACTCATTATATTTTTCCGTAATTTGCTTGACTGTGTGAATATGATCAATCGTTGAGAAATTTTTCCTAAAGCCAGCTTGTTCCTTCGGTTGATTTTCGTCAAGTGTGTTGCTTATTCGGTTTAAAATAATTTTGGAGAAAATTTTATATATGTTAGACATCAGACTTATTGGTCTGTAATTCCCTATGTCGTCTTTCTGTCCTTTTTTATGTATAAGAATGATGTGGGATGTCTCCCATTGTTCCGGAACCTGTCCCGATCTCAGGATGTCGTTAAAGATTTTAGTTAAAATGGGGACCAGTTCTTCTACGGTTCCTCTTAGTAGCTCGTTTGTGATTCTATCAGGACCTGGTGCTTTGTCTAACTTTTGACTCATTATGGCTTTCCTAGTTTCGCCGGGTAATATGTCAGGTTCCACGTTCACTAAGGGCAGATTGTAATTTAAGGTTTCTCGACTTACATGTGTAGTGGTGTCTTGATTGGAATATAGATTGCGATAGAATTTTGTGGCTATTCTATTTATGTTCTTTCGACCTGTTACATTTTTTTGGTTGTTTTTCAATTTCGGGATCCATTGGTTTGATTCTCGGAGTTCTTTTAGAGCTTTTCTAGTTCCTCCTGTCCTCGCTATATGTTTTTCTAGGGTTTGCAACCTTTTGACTTTCCTATCCCTTTTGATGCCTTCTTTAATTTTTTTGCTTAAGTCAGTTATTTTTTGGATGTTCTGTTTCCTTGTTTTGCAGTCGAATAAACTTTTTCTATCTTTTATAAGTTGTAGTGTTGAGTTGCTTAGATTGTATTTATGTTGTGTCTTTCTTTGGTCTTTTTGACATATTATTTTGTTTTGTAGTTTGTTGTAGCTAGCTTTTACATCCATTGCATCGGTTTCTAATAGTTCTTTGCTTAGTATTGACAGGGAATTCTCCATTGTTTTGTTGAGTTCTGTGCAGCATGTCGGGAGTGTGTTATGTATGGCAAACTTTCTGGATCTTTTGGGTGATTTCGTCTTGAGTGAAGCCCTTACCATGCGGTGGTCGGTATTAAAGTTTAGTTTTGATATAACTGCTGTATTTGTAAACAGTTTTGGGTGGCTACTTATGATATAATCTATTTCGTTTCTATGATTCCCGCCTGGAGAGATCCAGGTCCACTTGTTGTTTTTGTTTTTCTTGAAGATACTATTTAGGAGGGTTAGATTGTGTTCTAATAAAAGTTCGACCAGTTTTTGCCCATTTTTGCTTCTTTTGCCGTAACCAAAGTTTCCTAACACATATTCCGCTTTATCATGTTTTATTCCCACTTGCGCATTAAAGTCCCCCATCACTACACTTATATTTTTTGAGTTTTTGCTTGTAATAGTTTGGGATAGGTCATTGTAAAAAGATTCATGTTTAAGTTCATTTGCTTGTTCCGTAGGAGCATAGGCTTGGATAATTGTCCATGTTTTTTTGAAGTTAGGTAATTTGATGTTGAGTATGGCAATTCGGTCATTAACTCCTATGAATTCTATTATGTGTTCCTTTAGGTGCTTTTTAACTAAGAATCCGACCCCTCCTTGTCCTTCGATGTCTCCTTTGTTGAATAATATGAAATCTTGGTGCTCTTCGATACATTCTCCTGTTCTTCTCATTTCACTAATTCCTAGAATATCCCATTTTAGGTCCTTCAATGCTTCTTCAAGTTCTGATAAAGATTCTGGTGTTCGTAAAGTTCTGGTATTTAGAGTTGCTATGTATAACTTGTTCTCACTTCTTTTGTTTTTGTTTTTTATTCTTGTTAGAGGGTGGTGGTCTAAGTCTTCCGCGGGGACCAGCCGTGGTGGAAGACATTTTGTTTGTTTGTGTGTATAATTAATTGTTGGTGTAATTATCATTTGATTCCGGTGGTCCGGGGGCGTCTTTAGTTTTTTGAGAGATTTATTTGTGAATCAGAGCTTGCTCTTTCTACATAGTTTAGTATGTTAGGTCTTATGATTTCTCTAGTATGTGTTTTCGGTAGAGTGGATGATGGGTTGTTCCATGTTGTTTTCTTGTTGTTTTTCTTTCCTGATGGTGCTTTTGGTGAGTCGGAAGTTTCTCTTTTCCTCTTCTCTCTAATTTCTTTTGGCTTCTTTACCACAAGTTTGTCATATTTTATATAGGCGATGTTTCCCTTCTTTATTTCTTCTTCTACTTGCGGCTGTAATTGTTTGCGTTGGTCTAGGATTTCTTTGGGGTAGTCCTCTTTTATGTTGACGCCTTGTGGAAGGTTGGGCTTATTTTTCAGTATAAGATGTTTTTTCCATTGAGTTGTGATGGTGACTACCACTGGACGGGTTTTATTTTCGGTTTTCTGCCCAATTCTATATACTTTGCTGATTTCATGACTATCCATATGAACTCCCAAACTCACAATTATTTCTTTGATAAAATCCACTAATTCCGTTTCGAATTTAATATTTTCGTTGATTCCAAAAAAGACAAGGTTATTTTTCCTCTTTTCTATCTCTGCTCTTTTAAGTTTAAGTTCAAGTTCTGAAATTTTATCCTTGAGTTTAGTATTTTCCTCCATGATAGTTTTCATTTTCTCGTCTAAAGCCTCCATGACGCTCTTAGTTACGGAGTGTGTTATGAGTTCGGTTTGATTTTTAAATTTCTCGTCGAGTTTGTTTAGAAGTAGTTCCATGTTTTTATCCATTACTAAGGAAATTTCGTTTCTTTTCTTGTGTGGTATCACTGGTTGGTAGTTTTTATTTTCCTTAAGTGGCCACACTGCTTTGGTAATGTCACCGCACTAGTCACTGACACACTGGCGTAATGTTGGTATTACACTGGGACGAGTCTATTGTCTATGACTGTGACTAATTTTAGGTTATAATTCCGGTTGTTTTTTCGACAATTATCGCACGAATTTTAGCACTCTCACTGTGTTCTTTAATTAGTAGTGGTTAATGAGTTTCGTTTTAATGTTTTTGCATTTCACAGCACGAAAATGTCACTTTAAAACACTATTTTGTGATTAAAATTCACGGACGTCGTTGACGTAGGTGTTATCAGTTTGGCAACCGGAACCGGAATCGGATTAATTAATTAATAATCCTTAATTTAATGTCGATTTGAAATGCTTTATATACATATTATATACGGCAATATTTAATAGAATTAATACTATAACTACATATAATAATACTACGTGACATGTTTCAGTCTGTTCGCGATGAAATCAAAAATACAGAACGGATTTTCATGAGGTTTTCAGCAATAGACAAAGTGATTTATGTGTGTTTTATTTAAGGTTTCAGTGAAAATGGTATCCATGTGAAACGGGGGCGGCATGCTAGTATTTTATACGACGAACTAACAAAGAAGCTTTTGTAGTAATCAAATACCTACTAAAAAACTAGTCTATATCATTCAAGCATGGCGTCGAAATGGTTTAGGTATCATCGACAAAAAATTATATAAAAGTTAAGAGTACAGCGAAGGGCATACTCAATTATCCCCGAAAAATTAAAATTCCCCATGGAAAAAATAAAGCTAGTTTTTACATACAAGTTAATTCATTCATATAACTTACCCCCTTGTGAAATAGTCTGTCATCTCAAACATTCTCAAGTGCAGTAAATCCAGAACTCAAGTCTGACAAACGACTCTAGACTGATTAATGTATTCTGTTGCAGGGAGCTCTATCACGGAGGAAGGAGTCTGTGGCCCCTCTCACGGGGGAGCGGGAGAGCACGATCTTGCGTCACGCTTTCTCTTACCCATTAGCTTTGGTGCTCCGTTTACGTGTCTTACAAGTAAGTTTGCCTATACTTTTTAGTATTTTTGAATAATATAATAGGACTAGTTTCTACCGCTACCCGCGTAGTTCCCGTTCCAGTAGGAATACAGGGATAACTTTGGCTTTAACACAATTAACGTATCTTTCTATCGGTGATATAATCCATACTAATATAATAAATGCGAAAGTAACTCTGACTGTCTGTTACGCTTTCACGCTAAAACTACTGAACCGATTTAAATGAAATTTGGTACACAGATAATCCAGAGCCTGAGAAAGGACATGGGCTACTTTTTATCCCGGGAAAATTGAAGATCCCCGGTAACGCGGGCGAAGCCGCGGGGAGCCACTAGTAATAAATAAAACCTTTATTTTCCAAATGGGATTACACAAAAATGCTTATATTATAATATTATGCTATGTAAGTACATACTACATACATACATATGACATGTACATATAACAGCCCGGTTGGCTTTGTGGTTAGTGACCCTAACGTTCAAGCCGCGGGTCGTGGGTTCGAATCCCACCCAGGACAAACATTTGTATGCATGAATATGTCTGTTTGTCCTGTGTCTGGATGTAAATATCCATATAAGTATGTATTTAAAAGTAGTATATGCAGTATATCAGCTATCTGGTTACCATCACAAGCACTGCTTAGTTTGGAATCAGATTGGCCGTGTGTAAAAAATTTCCAAGGATATTTATTTATAAAAAAATTACCCGGATCAAATCCAATCCAAATAGGGGTAATAACGGACACTACCGGATCATTCCGGATATACCCCAGCATTATTAACTCGTGTCACGACTTTGGCAAATTTCTTCCCTTTTGTCTAATTCCAGTTGTTGTTATGTTCCGAGAAATATATCTTTGGTTATTTATTGCATTGATTTATTCATTTAGTTTGAGATAATAATGAATAGTTTGTTTGTTGATGTTTATTTTGTAATATATACTATAATATTATAAAGAGGAAAGATTTGCATTTTTGTATGGAACGAATAAACTCAAAAAGTACTGAACCGATTTTAATCATTCTTTTTTTTATTAGAAAGCTACATTATCACTGAGTAACAAAGGCTATATTTTATCCCTGTATTCCCACGGGAACGGGAACTACGCGGGCAAAACCGTGCGGAGGCAGCTAGTTAACTCTAAACGAATTATGACAAGTAACATTAAATAGTTTAAATAACAACTGTTAATAACAGTTACGTAGGAATATTTTTTTACCCATTTTGATAAGGAGCTATTACTTATTCACAAATTCTAGGTACCTACTTTATTTAGAAAATACTAGTGGCTCCCCACGGTTTCACCCGCGTTCCAGGGATCTTCAATTTTCCCGGGATAAAAGATACCTATCCAATGTCCGTCCCCTGGTTCTAAGCTACCTCCCCACCAAGCCAAATCGTTTCAGCCGTTCATGACTTATAAATAGTGTAACTAACACGACTTCCTTTTAAATATATATATTGATGTAGTAGGTACTTAACTATTTTATCGCTCCGAAAAAGTTTTTCTTATAAAATATCGATAAATAAATTCGTAATAAAACTCTTTCATAAAATAAAATTATATCCCAAATAACATAAAATTCATTCGTTTTATTTTTACACTCAGTAAATGGTCTATCGGTATATAAAATCGACTTTGGTCGAAAATCTTTTCATCTAGACAATCGAATTACGGTACCCACTTCAACCCATGCATTCCCTAAAACAATCGTCGACTAACCCCCTCGTCATAGCTTCCTTCTCACTCGATACCGTAGTTTAGACAGAGACGGAGCATATCGAGATATTTTTTCCCATACCGAATGGGCAGGGTATTTTATTGTTCGAATACCAAATTGATGGATAGTCTAGACTCAAGACGTAAAACGCTTTGTGAATCGTTTTGTAAAGGAATAGCTCACGTTTTACGATGGAAATCTTTATTGTTGAAAACAAGGCACTTGGGGTATCGCTTTTGATAGTGAAGTTCGAAGATCCTTAGATTTTATTTTATAAGCGACCACTTCTGAGACTAAGTGCTCTCAAAACATGATTTATTTCTTAAATACATATTTTATTATGTATAGTTCATATAATTGTTCTCTTATTGATTGAGGTAGTTTTTTTGTATTCATTCGAAAAACCAATTCGCGTAGTATTTTTGTATGTAGAGCTCGGTAAATAATAATGTAAGGAACTACGTTGTTGACGTGACAACGTCTTATAAATTGGTTTGCCGGGTGACACTTCAAGAAACTGCGTTACGCTCCGCTCACGTAACGTGACGTTATGTTTTAAATTGTTACTATTATTTCATTCTTCTTCCTACTATACGAATGAATATTCACATTAAAATTATTTTACCACTCAAAGTCGTTGTCACGTAAAACTTTCGCCCGTATACCGACTTTACAGGCAACCAATTTTTTTTCTAAATAAAAAGTAAGCCAACTAAAAGCCTTTAAAAATCATCCCCCGATCTTAATAAAATATTGTTTTCAGACAAGCATTGTTTAGGATTCATTCGAAAAATTGGTTTGGATGGTATTTTCGTATGTATGTAAATATGTCCGGATTTCCCTGTATCTAAATATAACCTAACCAAAAACCCCGCTAAAATCTTTTCCTGATCTGAAAAACTCAGTAAAAAAAATATATAAAAAAAAAACTTTTTTTTCTTTCAGATAGTATGCGGAATTTCAGCCATGGTTATGGGCAGTGTGGCCTTCATAGAGGAGAGGCAGAAGTTCAACATGGGGCTGGGTATACCGGCCGGAGGCATCAGCGTTCTTGCTGCTGGTGGGTATACCTATTCCTCGTCGAAATCGCTTTTTTAATGGACTAGAAGGTGTTAGCCTCAGATGGCTTTTACACCCTTACGCGGACTGTATCCGTCGAAGTCACATCAATTTCTTGCCCTTTTACGTATATACTAAGGAGTGAGCGAGAAAGCGATATTAGACTTATAGGTTATGTAAATATCTTTTGTCTTTTAGATGTTTGATATAAGCCGAGAAAATAATTTTTTTGTCATATAGTTAATTAAGCTATTGAACAAATGAATAACAATTGAAGATAGTAACTAAAAATACTCCAAAACTGTTTCGTTACTTTAATTTATACTATGCAATCCATAAAAGTTCACAAATAAAACTTACCTTCTTTGCAAAAAAATTGTAAATTCATTTTAGCAGTTCTCACAGATTTATGGGAAAGTCAACAAATATAATGCTTAATTAAAATGAAAATACCTACAGCTTTTCATATAAAATGCGACGAGGAAATATAAAGTTAATACCCCGATTTCAACACGCTACGAGATTTCACGAGATTCAAATAAAAGAACTCCGTAATTGAATTACAGGTATAATACGAGCCGACTTCAAAAGCCGTGGTATATTTTAAATACCCATATTTTTTCCTTAAGTAAGTTACCGTCGGGGCTGAACCAAATACGATATTGAACATTTGGATAACATATTGGTACTATTTGGTACCTACATTAAAAAAATTGTACCTCAAAGAACAGCGAAAAAACGAGAAAACAAAGTGGCTAAATAAGCTATATTAAAAGCCCCTAAAGTCAAAAAAATGCTTCAAAAATAAACACCAAATTTGACCTACAAAAAATTAATTACTCCGTAACATGAAAGCGAGAAAATACTACTCTCTCGTACTCAATGTCACACTTTATCCGGTCCAATTTGGAGACGAAAAAAAAAGTCTACTAACTCTCATTATTTCTTTGTAGCCGTGTCAATCCACACGTCGAGGGGTTGGAGCGCTGTGTCAGGCGTAGCGGGCGCGGGGGCGGGAGCGGCGAGCGTGTTGTGGGCAGCCGCCGCGTGCCTGCTACTCGCATTGATCGTGCAATGCTGTAGAACTATTCTGGACCCGCCTGGAATTGAGGAAATGTAAGCTTGTTAATGTGAATGTGTGTGTGGCCAAACGATGAAGGTTATACTTATTTGTGTTAATGATGTCCGTTAATGTATATTATTAGAATTGTACAGTACATCTCGATTCTGGTATGAACTATTTGAGATATTTAAACATTTTAAACTTGACAAATATTTTATAACTGCTCCTTGTCGAAATTTTGTATGTTGTGTTTGTTTTTATTTAACTATGTTAGCATCATATAGTAAGTTAATTTAATAACATGATTGATGTATGTTAGAAACATAGCATTCATATGGATAAGATCTAATAGATTATGGATAAGAGATAATTATTATAATCAGCATAATTATTTTATTAAATTCGCACAAAACAAACATCAGTCCGTAAAGTTTTCGTAAATTATATAAAACATTGAATATCATATTCCCAACAACAAATAAGTATTTGCCTAACAGAACAATAAACAACACTGTACGCCCCAGTAAATCTAATAAATTACACCCACGCAACAAACTGTTCACAAACACGATAACTCGTTACCTTTATTAGATAAATATGAGCGTTGCTGGTAATTTTATTCTAGGAATGGTCCTGTTGAGGAAGATTCGCGGCCGTCGTCACGCGACTTGGTTGTCATTGCGTGCGTGCAAATCGCCCTTGCAGCCGCGACGCTTCTCAGTGCGGCGGTGTGCGCGCGGATAGACTGCGGCACATGACGTCAGCAGGCGCGCCCGCTCACGCGACGGCGTGTGAGCGAAGCGCTCGCTCCCGCTTCCGCTCCTGCCTCCGCCGAACGCAACGTGTCCCCACCCGATGACGTCACAGTAGAGCGTGAAAAAGGCGGACGCGTTGCCTGGCTCATATAAACTGACAGGCGTTTATTGTGTGATATAATACTTTTAGTAATAAAACGTAACAATAGACTCGTAATGAATGAAATGAAAATGATGTGTAATATAAATTTCATTTTCACAGTATTGTTTGTAGAGCTTTTTGTATTCATTTTGTAAATAAAAGAATGATTTGATTGAACGTGAATAATATTTGCTAGTTATTTGAAAATTGAAGAGAATTATTCAAATCGTTTTTATGTACAAATAAATCGTCAGAAGCACTAAGGAGACCAGTATTTTTTAATTTCTTAGAATGAATGTAGAATATTTAGATGAATATTTGAAATAATTGGCTGTACACATAAGATAATTAATTGTGTGCAGTAATATCATTAAAATAAATAATTGTATTAATAGATATAAAGTAAGTGAATAAACATCGTAACAATCTAATCTTAAGCAGTATATTTATGTAAATAAATTAAGTTAAATTATAGCCTAGATAATGACAATGTAGTGGTAACACTGTCGTGTTTTATTTATAGTTTTTATTGTTTTACTGTACCTTTCACTTTTCTAAATAAATTTATGAAAATAATATAAAGTTCTCAAACACACAAGACTTTTATTGCATTTATTTTCATCGGATAATACTTTAAATTACTTTTAACTCCTAGAAACTATACAGTATAAAGTTAAGGTATTCTGATAAAGGATATATACATAATAGAATAAGGAGCCGATCCTAAATAGGATAAGGCAAGAAAAATGATGATGATAATAGAATAAGGATAGAATAGATTCATACAGGGTCGGCAACGCGCGAGTGACGCCCCTGGTGTTGCAAGCGTCCATAGGCTACGGTAACCGCTTCCCATCAGGTACCGTATCCCTGTTTACCACTCTTGTAGTATAAAAAACTATTCTAATTACATATTTAATAGTCGTTTTCATAGTGTTAGTTTATACGTTGGTAAAACTCAATAGTACGAGTACGACTTTCACAAACAACCTAAATAAATTTTGTTCCACACTAAACAGAGCTTGTAATATGGTAACCAGATAGCTGTTATACTACATATACTACTTTAAGTATATAGCTGAAAGCAATAAAGCTTATGAAGGGAGACAAGCCTAATATAGGACAAAGCACGGATTTAATTATTCGAGACAAAGCGACGGGTGGTATCAATTTCCTTTATGTACCTACATAGCACTTTTCCGTGTAAAAAGAGGCACAGGCTGGCTTAGTAGTTAACTACAGATTCCTATATAGAACAAACGTTTGTGTGCATAAATATGTCTGTTTGTTCTGTGTCTGTGTGTAATATCTATCTATATATATAAAACAAAGTCGCCGCCACCTCTGTCTGTCTGTCTGAACGCGATGAACACAAAAACTACTAAACAGATCTTCATGCGGTTTTCACCAAATTACAGAGTATTTCATGGGAAAGGTTTTTATGTATAATACATCAATAATTTGGATCAGGTAGGTGGCGCTGGTGGGCAGAACGAAGGCTGCCGGGTCTGCTAGTATAAGTAGGTATATTTTAAGAATATATTTACAAAAGTTTAAAGTCAGATTGTTATAGGTGAAAAATATGCATGTTAATTATTTTATTAATTAAATGGCTAAATAATTTGTCTAGTCGATGCTACCCAAAGCAAATATTAGCGATATTTTCTTTGTTTTTTCTTTGTTGTATCAATATGTAAATGTATAAGTATAAACATAAAATACAACATGTAATGTAAGAAAAGTAACATTTGAGAAAGCTTCTCTTTTTCGTTTTTACTCATTAGCTGAAAATTTCCAATTATTTTTGTATCCATCTTGAAAGCGTAGTGTTGTCCATTTACAATCGACGAAGTACATTTTATCGACATATCGATATCGGTATCGATACTCTAATCGATTTCCGATATATGAATACTAAGTACTACCGATGGGATTGATGTCTGACATAAAATGGAACATGGACTATAAAAGTCATATCTCATATTATCAATTTTGAACCTTCTCGCTTCAGCAATAAGAGCTTTTTGATTTTAAACGGTTTATCCTAACTGAGGGTATAATGGGGTAATATTTACAGTATAGGATATATCGGGACTATCAATAAGGTTGTTACGATATTATGAGATGCTTTGAACGACGATTTAACAATGTCTGATCCCTTTTTAGGGTATAGACCTACTGTTATAAACCGGAGATGTGAGATAAATTATGACTGATAGTGTAGCATGTTTATAAATAGGCCTTTGCAGACACCTATAAATAGTCAGAACGCTCGGTTCGGGTGGTTGCTTATAATGAGAAGAGACTACAAAAAGTATGTCGTTTAGGTTGAAACTTAATAAGACACTGGTTAAAGTAAGATTCATTCTGACAAACCTATGTGCGTGAACATGACTACTTACCCTGTGTTTATAAAGTTAGTTACTGATGTAGCACAGGCTTTTCTTGGTTTCAGATGAAATAGGTTGTGTGAGTAGGTATATGTCTTAGAAAATTTTTATATGAGAGTAACATTGGGTAAAATGGCTCACAATAAGACCTTTTAGACACGAAACACGAATTTATGTGATCTACTTATTTTATTCGTTTACTTTTATGGTTTTTGGTTCTATATTGTAACAAATAAACAAATTTTTAGGATAAAAGATAATCTCTCACGAGAAATAGTCAGTTTGTTACCGACCTGTCAAATGAATACAAAAGGAAAATTCATATGAACTACAAGGGTTCCCAACAGTGTAGATTTCACAGGATTGTGACTTTTTTCGGGTCACAGATGCGAGATTAAACGTGGGGCTCGATTAGGCCCCGGCCCCGGCCTATTTCCGATTGCATGGTCCATCGGCCGCAAAGGTAAGCCATCACATAAATAGTCACCGACGGAAATACGATATTGACCGGCAAATTGGAAACGGTAGAAAGAGACGTTTGTTTCTGGAGTCATGTATGCATGTGAGGAAATACGATAATATGTAGAGAGATTAGTCTGGCTTTCTACAGTTATACATCAAAATTGTGGGTTACTTACTAACTTATCAAAGGTGTAATTTATTTAACAACACGACTATATGGTTACAGGAAAAATTCATAACGACCAAAATATTTTGGAATATTACTTAACATGTTTTCCATAAAGCTAAGCAAATGTTAAAACAAATATACCTAACTATAAAATAATTAAAACTTTTATCTTATTGTGAAAGGGGCGGCGGGTAAATAATAGAACTAGAAAGGGTAAATCAACCTCACACACAGTTGCACACAAACAGTCCGCCGCTAACCTTTGACCTTTACAACTAATCCGCCATTTTACCTATTCTATAACCACAACTATATTTTCAAATGAACCCACAACCCAAGTCGGTGTGTCCTCATAATTTATATTATAATGTCATCGGTGTAACAACCCATTTGCTACAAAGCCACTTTGTCAACGCTGATTTATGGTCGTACATAAATATTTTACGGTTGAAGATTTTTTATCTTTTTAGAGGACCGCTGGGAGGTTTTTATCAAGCTCTTTAATAAACCGTCGTAGCCGAGTTTTCAAAGAGCCTATTTAAGGATCAAGATCGTTTCAAAGTTATAGTTTTTGTGACGCAATTTGAGTAAGTCTACGACTGTAAGAAATTGTTTCTCTTTGTCGGTATGTGACTTTATTATACTATTATATTATTTAGATACTATTATTACATTAGTTACTAGGATACAAGGTGGAACAAAACGCTTCATAGCTCAGTTATTTTGTACAAAATGTTAACAAATTATTTACAAACACCTTCCTCGTTTATCAATATTTCTGTAGATAAAAACCTTCTTCTTTCTCCGTGCCTCTTCCCAGTTCATTTGGGGTCGGCCCTCCGAATATGCTTGCGCCACCCGGCTCTGTCTTGTCTTCTGTAGATAAAAACCATATGTAAAAAATCGCAACGTTGTTTTATATTATTTAAAATTTCGAGAAAAGAACCTGTGACTATTTTTAATTTCTATTCTAACTAATACAATAATAAACGTGAAATTAGCCATCCGTCTATAACGCTTTCACGTCTTAACCACAAAATCGATTTTTATGCAATTTGTTACAGAAATACACTAGAGCTTAAGAAAGGACGTTACTATATATTCCAGTAAAATTGATGGTCTTCAAGTAAGGCGGAAGGTAGCACTCGATAAATCTCATAACTTCATGATAATTCTAGTGAAAATTGGAAACTCATACAAAGTTCAATGGTAACTGAAGGTTTCAGGAATCGGATATTCCCCGATGTATTTCTGAAAATAGAACTGATTTCCCGCACATTTGCAAAGACCTGTAGTAGATAACAACGTCAATATTCCAGTGGGTGAATCCAGCAGTTCCCAGAAATGTTCTCCGCAGGTATTTTATTTATTCACAATTTAACTACAAGCATGAATTAAAAATAAAACAGGTGTCAAACAGTACCTACTTTTGCAGTTGATTTTTGTTGGAAACCGTATTTTTAAAGGGTTGTCAATGCCTGAGAGACGTCGCGGGTATTGCAAGCGTTCATATGATTCGGTGACCGCCTCCTATCAGGTAAAAATACATCGATGAAGCATAAACAAAACAATTTTTTATATTATCAAAAATATCCTACCCAATCACTATTTAACACAGAAAATAAAAACCACGTAACTTTAGTATTTCTTTTAAATTTGACAGTTCACCGATTCTAACGTCACAAACAGACCAATTACAATTACCTACGAATGGCGGCACAAGATTAGGGAACACGCAAAATAGAAAGTTGGCACATCCCACCCCAACTTCCCCTTTTACCAATTAACTTTTGGGTGTCCACCGAAGGCAAAGGGTGCCAAGGCTCTCAATAGGTACCTACCTGTTGGGTGCGTTGGGATTGAAATTGGATAAAAAAATCACCTGAAGTGAGATTGACAATTGATTAAAGATTGGAAGAGAAATTTAGAGGGTTTTTTAAAGTACTAGATGACCCGTGCAACTTTGTAAGCGTCAGTTTTTTGCAACATTTTGCATTGATGCTCCGCTCCTATTGTCTGTAGCGTTATGATATATATAGCATATAAGCCTTCCTCGATAAATGAGCTATCGAACACTGAAATAATTTTTTAAATCGGACCAGTTGTTCCTGAGATTAGTGCGTTCAAGTAAACAGACAAAGCCTTCAGCTTTATATAATAAATAAAGTATAATAGAATAAAAAAACAAAAGAATCAGATTGCTTAAACATGTAGGTTCCTTCTAAAATTATATGCTTTAAAGAGCATCTAAATTAATAAAATAAATTCAAATGGGGAATATTTTTAACTAAGTATTCATTTAGCAAAATATCCTTCTCCCTTACTACTTCAAAAACCTAATATCATAAAGATAATACCTACGAATTCTCTTCAAGGTATAACTCGCTTTACCCCAAAAATACTAACATATATATAGGCATATATATATATACGCATTCCGCAACAACCCTTCGCACAATGTTCACCAAGTTATGACAAGTCATGCAATAAATAAAATTAGGGTTGCCATAATCGAGTTCCAAGGAAATAGAATTACACGCCACTCAGCGTGCCTATCGCGTTTGACAACCTTATACGTAGAACGTCTTAGATATGTGAACGTGTGCCAACCCTAAATCGACGGTGTACCTTATGTAAATTGTACTCAGGGGTGTCATAAAATTATTATTAAGATTTATTGCTCATATTCCTTTTTGTCGTTTGTTAATATTGCCTTCACTTTTCTTCTAAAAAGACCATTTAAGAGAAAATGGTAGAAATAAACCAATGGATTAAAAGGATATTTCTAGACGCTCCTTTGTAGGTAAAAAAAACCCCAAAGTCATGTTTAGTTAAACTACTAATAACCCCAATAAATATACCTAAATGCGGAAGTAACTCTGTCTGTCTGTTACGGATTACCACCATAACAATTAAGCCGATATTTGGAACAGTGAGCAACTAGAGATCAGTAAAGGACATAGGCTACCAATTATCACGAGACAGTTGATTTGTCCACAAAAATGCGGGTGAAACCACGGGGTTGAAGCTGGTCTACAATAATATTATAAAGTGGAAAAACTTTTCATGTGTGTATGTTTGTAATGAATAAACTTAAAAACTACTGTGCCGATTTCAAAAATAATTTCACCATTGGAAAGCTACATTACTGAATGGGAACTATGCGGGTAGAACCGAGCAGAGGTAGCTAGTAATACATAAAAACGAAACAAATCAGCTTCCTGCTATAGAAAGCAATAGAAGAATGTATAACCTTCTGGCCTCAAGGGCATAACGAGGCAGTTCAAGTGAGAAGCGGAGCCACTTCATGCCGGATAACCGTTTGACTTAAGCTAACTTGAGCCTCATATGAGAAGCCACATAATTTTCTCAGTTTTTTTTATATGCTCATTTATATGAACGTCCTATAACCAGTGACGGATTAAGACTACTTGATGCCCTAAGCAATCCACGCGTGTGAGCTCACCTATCCTTGTTTCAACTAGATCTCAAGTAGTCCTAGACTACTCTTTAAACCTAGTTTTTATGTAAGACTAGCTGCCTCCGCGCGGTTTTACCCGCGTAGTTCCCGTTCCCATAGGAATACAGGGATAAAATATAGCCTATGTTACTCAGTGATAATGTAGCTTTCTAATGAAAAAAGAATTATTCAAATCGGTCAAGTACTTTTTGAGATTCGTTACATAAAAAAATACAAATCTTTCCTCTTTATAATATACCTAAGTGTAGATAGTGTAGATGATGAGATCCAACGCATCTTAGAAATGGAAGAAATTATATTTATTTTTTGTTGCCCCCCGCACGTGATGCCCAAGGCAATTGCTCAATTCCTTTAAGAGTTAATCCATCACTGCCTTAACCTAATATGATGATGTTTCAACGTAACTTTATCACCCAAAAACTACAGTTCGCGTTTTACGCTTTCACGTTATCCCTTAAACTGTACGTCTCTAGCACAGGTGTTATGTTGTATCACAACTTCACAAGTGAATCCAAATGGTAACAAAGGGGAAAATGGCCGGCCCACTCGAGCCCGAGGGCTAGAACCGACTTCTGCCCTTTACGAGAACTTCGAGTACGTGTTGGTACTTCAGTCGGTATTCTCAAAGACATTTCAAACGGATTCGTGACCTTTTTTAGTCGATAGATATAAATAGAAAACATTTAAGTCCGTACTAATATTATGAATGCGAATGTAACTCTGTCTGTCTGTAATGATTTAACACCTCAACCACTGTTGATTTTAATGGACATAAGCGATCTTTTACACCTGGAAAGTCAGAAGTCTATACAGTTGCTCCCTTTTTTACAGGGTCGGCAACGCGTGAGTGACGCCTCTGGTGTTACAAGCGTCCATAGGCTACGATAACCGCGCGCCATCAGATGGGACCGTATGCCTGTTTGTATAAAAACTTAAAAAAGGTTTCTGAGGAACCTGGGTTAAACTGTGGGGCTAAGCTATGAAATAAACTGTATTTATTTATAACGTCAAGAAGTATAATAAGTTTTAGTATGCCAAAGCTTCGCAAGTGATAGGTATTTGAGATACACCACAGTAACGCTGCAACATTATAAGAAATAACGAAAAAATAAAACAAAGACAATGTAATTAAAAATGAGACACTTCCAAGAAATGACAAGCTACCTACCTACCCCATTACTCGGAAATGATACAGAACAGTCTCATTAAGGAATAAAAGAAATTGTAGAGTTTCAGGGAAAGTGGTTTTATTTAGGGGCAGAATTTCAAGTTACAACACAAGACATTTTGGTTGAAATAAGTAATAAATTTATAATAAGTTATAAGCTACAATTAGTTAGCAAAGGTGACTCAATGACCAGTTGGTTGGTGACCTTAACTTTAATCTGCCGGTACTGTGTTCGAATCCCACGGCAAACATTTGTATGCTTATGCAGGCCTGTTTGTTCTGTGTCTGATCTGAAAGTAGTATATATATATAATACCAGTGGCTCCCCGCGGTTTTACCCGCCTACCGCGGATATCTTCCATTTTCCCGGGATAAGAAGTAGCCTATGTCCTTTCTCAGGGTCTAGACTAACTGTGTACCAAATTTCATTTAAATCGGTTCAGTAGACAGACAGACAGAGTTACATTCGCATTTTTAATATTAGTATAGGTAGATATCAGCTATCTGGTTATCACAGTTGCAAACTCTGCCTAGTTTGGAAACAGATTGACCATGACCTATAAATTATTTCCTTTAATTTAAGACCTAAGACTTCGTTAATGCTATTTTAACAATCTTACTACTATTTTAAATTCGAATGTGTGAATGGATGGATGTTTATTACTGAATAATGGAATCTGAATAAAAATGGGCTTTATACCCCGGGATAATTCCGGGGACCCCGGGAACGTGAGTAGCGGAAGCTAGATTAAATTATTTATGGCAAAATACTTCAACCCCAATGTCTGTTATTAAAAATTGTTACGGAACAACTTTCAACTATGTTAGCTTTTCTAGGTACATTACGTATTAAAGTATGTTTCACAATTGAAATGAATGGACTGTGTGAAAGATGACATGAGTAAGAAAGGAGTGAGTGCTGAGATGACGACTGACAGAGGAGAATGGAAGAAGAAGACATGTTGTGCCGACCCCACGTAAGGTGGGATAAGGGCAAGACGATGAGTAAGTTTCACAATTTTTACGTTCAAGGCTTTACAAGTGTCAAATTACGTTCAGAAACAAAAAACATATACCATTTTATTTTCGTATCGTCAAAGTATCATGATATTGAGACATCAGTGTTTACCCTAAATGTAGATTTTATGTGATATTCTGAAGGTATCCAATTTCATAAAATGGTATACCATTATTATATATTTCAAATAAGCAAGATTCAACCTTTTACTCTGTGACTTAAGGTGCGTTTTATCTTGAGATAATGATACCTTAATTTGCTGGTTTTTCAAAGGGTAACCACTGGAAAATCGGCAACAAGGACCCGGAAATACCTCGCTTTCACTTTAGGGCCGGAAATATACAATTTCAGTGTAATTTCGTAAAATATTAAGGGGAGAAAACTTTGGGCTATACCAAAAGCATTTAATAATTTTTTTCTGTTATAGAATAAAGCTTTTGGTTCTAAGTTCAGATGTACACTAATAAGTGTAGTTAAAACCTTTGTTTTACCCGATAGGATTTTTAACATATATTTGAAGATACCTTAATATAGGAAAACATTTATAGAAATAATAAATTAAATTATAAGCCTAATTGATAGACGTTAAGCATTACTCTTTACACCATATTATTATGTTGTGGAGTACTTACGTATGTGTGATATACATAATATTAAATCATTAATTTAATCATAATTTAGTAATATTTTTCTTTCAACATTCCTCGCACCATTTGAAGACTTTAGTGATATTTTTTCTTAAAACATAGGTACCTCGCACCGTATGAAAACTAAGCAAAACTGAGTAAGTCAGTTCATGGACTAAATAATAATAAAAATAGCAAATCTAATACAGTTAACTCAATTTAAAATAACTAAAGAGTAGGTTAAATAGCTTTGCCAAGTAAAAAGCTTTTCTAATAAGTGACTTATTAGTTCACTGAAGCATGCTCGCGCTATCTAAATATATCTAGCTTTCTGACTAAGTATATTTTTTAGTTTAGACAATTTACTGAGAGTTTTTAGATTTTTTCTCTCGGTCTTAGCAAAAACTATATCCCAAAAACAAAGTTCCCGCAGTCTGTCTGTCTGAACGCGATGAACACAAAAACTACTGAACAGATTTTCATGTCGTTTTCACCAAATTACGGAGTATTCCTAGTTATCATGGGTAAGGTTTTTATGTATAATACATCAATTTGGAGCCGGTAGGTGGCGCTGGTGGTTAGAACGAAGTCTGTCGGGTCCGCTAGTTAAGTATACAGTGTGTCACAGTTCGTGACGATCGACATACATCTTTGTCAGTGAATAAAGTGTCCCTTTTAGACCCTTTACTGTACACCAGTCGTACCTACTGGATATTAATGAATGAGGTAAATGGTACTCATAGCTTGCAATTTGCAGCCGGTTGGCTTTGTGGTTAGTGACCCTGAGTTTCAAGACCCCGGTCGTGGGTTCGAATCCCACCCAGGACAAACATTTGTATGCATGAATATGTCTGTTTGTTCTATGTCTGGACGAAATTATCTATATAAGTATGTATTTAAAAGTAGTATATAAGCGTGTGTGAGAAATTTAGCAATGAGATGAGTCTTAAGTTGGATAATTATATAAAGCAGATAATTGGAAGCTTATTTTTGTTCAAAAGATGTCTGTTAATCATTATATTGTATGGTATATTCATATTTTGGATCTTTTTTTAGAGTATTTTCTATCAAAAATGCATATTCGCATCGATATAATTTGTAAAAAACATAACTTCTGGCGCTATCGGGTAAAAATCAATATGCATAACATTTTTTGGTGTATCGAATTCAAGACTTCATTGTTTTGAAAGAGCTATATATTTTTCTCCTTAATAAATAGGCAAAGCAGTAATTTTCAGTATCTATGCTGTTTCTATACGAAACTAATACCATGTTTTTAAATAAAATTACACCTTTCAATAGATTTAAATTACTTTCTAAACTAATGTTTGCTTTACGCAAGTAATGCTTTATCTTTAATAGCTTTCAAGCTTCCTCTTTCTCAGTAGAAGTAGCGTAACACAAAATTAGGAAAGCTCTCTCAAAAGCTCGTGAAAAGATTCGGAACGCTTCTCAAGATTAATGTCTAGACATTAAATGTTAAAGGTACTTTATATATTTTACAAGTCATCATCTCATAAAAAAGCTGTCGTAAATGATATTAAAATCTATATATATAAGTTTATGGATGACGAAGCTTTTCATACAAAAAATCTTGATTTAATAGCATTTTATGAACATAAAGTTCTTCAATCAAATGGTCGTCTTATATTTATTGACTTCAATTTTTCAAATCGCTGTTCGATATATGAGTGAAAACGTTAGTGTAAATTTAAATGAAAATGATAAGTATTTTAAAAGTAAAAATAAACCAAAAAATCTTTATTAATTTGTACGTAACGTATTATATACTAGCTGCCTCCGCGCGGTTTTACCCGCGTAGTTCCCGTTCCCATGGGAATACAGGGATAAAATATAGCCTATGTTACTCGGGGATAATGTAGCTTTCCAAAGGTGAAAGAATTTTTGAAATCGGTCCACTAGTTTCGGAGCCTATTCGTCACAAACAAACAAACAAAGAAACAAACAAATCTTTCCTCTTTATAATATTAGTATAGATGTACCAAGTATCTTCAAAATAGTACATTGTACTATATATTATTCTTCGCTTAGTAAGAAAACAAAAAATATTGTAAAACGTCTCAGGATATTTATAATCTTTATCCAAGGTTGTAAGTACCATATCAAATCTCAATCAGCTTTCTACCACGTCATCCATCAAAGCTTCCGGTTTCGAAAGCTCGGGAAAGCTCGGCAGTTTTCGCATGTTGGTACTTCGAGCGAAATCTTCGGGAAGTAAAACCATATAAGGGCAACTTTAGAACTTTTCGGAAGTTTTTGAATAAATAAGCAGTTTCGAGTATCTATATTTCTTTAATAGCTGTTACCAATCTCAAAATACAAATCTTGCACTTGAGAGCCTTTAGGGATACTGTGTTGGACAAATTGGCAAATCTCGAATGTATTTATTTCTATATTTGAGGTGACCACTTACCATCAGATGGAGATTTGAGATAATATTTTGAACTAAAGTGAAACAAGTAGTATTATAGTTTAAAAAATATATATCAATTCAAGATAGAGAGCAAGGCAGTGAAGGTATCAAGTAAAAAGTCAATATATATCCTAATCTATTATTTTATCCTACTAAATCTATATACATAATTATCTTGGGACATTTTTTACATACGGTCAATCTAATTTCAAACTGCCTGAGCAGAGCTTGTGCTATGGTAACCTGTGCTAATAAGGTTCTTATTAAGAAGTTAAGAGTTTAAAAACATATATCATCCGGGAACGCATGAGAAACCGCTAGTTATATCTATACTTACTAATATTATAAATGTGAAAGTAAACAAAGTTATGTCAGTCTGTCTGTCTGCCTCGCTTTCAATGAAATCCTTTCTTTAAATGAAATTTGGTGCACATCTGTGCAGAGATAGTCCAGAGCCTGAAAAAGGACATATGCTACTTTTATCCCGGGACAATGGAAGAACTCCCGGGTACGCGGGTGAAACCGCAGGCCGAGCTATATATCAAGTAAATAAGCAATAACAAATATTTGATTCCGGTTGGATATTGTTTACATTAATATAAAGTTATTGTTACAAAACAAATACAGCTACATATTGTTTGGGTTCAATTGCAGTTAGTAATGTTAACAATCAAAATGTTAGAACAGTAAGAAAGTTAGGTTTTTCTCTTAGGTACTCTTTAGAGGTTTGCTCGTAGATATGAAAGATTTAATATTTTTCTAAGATAAAATGTATGTATATAAAACAAAGTCCCCGCCGCTGTCTGTCTGAACGTGATGAACACAAAACTACTGACCAGAGTTTAATGCGGTTTTCACAAAATTTCGGAGTAGTTCATGGGGAAGGCTTTTATGTATACATGAATTTGGACCCGGTAGGTGGCGCTGGTGGGCAGAACGAAGTCTGCCGGGTCCGCTAGTACAATATAATACTTTAACTTCGACATAAGTTCAGTTTTGCCGTTTAGGTAATTATTGAGTATACGTTTCTGGTCTAACTAAACATTTATATATTGATAATGTTTAAATATTCATCATATATTTAAAGAATACTCGATACCCACATATTTTGTAACGATTCGAAAATAGAGAAAAAAAAATATTTTGAATAGTTTAGTGTGAACTAAAGTACCTATATATAAAAGTTATAAATTACAATAGAATTTTCCATCTAAAATGGTCATTATGGTCCAAGACTAACGTTTTACTATACTGCTAAAATTCTATACAGTCAGACAGGCTAAAAAATGTTTTTATTCCCTGCCTTTAAACACTACACACGATCGAAGAAAGTAAGCTTTTAACAAAAACAGTAGGTAGGTAATCGAAATGACCCACCCATAAGTACAGACGCGAACACAGCTGGCGATGTTACCCTTCACTCCAAACAGAGGTGAAAGGTCAATATTGGACGTAGGTACTCTAGCAGCACTTGTGTGGTAACCCGTATCGGGGAAATTGGATAATAGAAAATACTCGACCCTCCCTCGGGCTCTCGCGTGTTACATTGGAAACTTGAAAATAACATTCTTTTAACTTTTTATTTCTAAACTAACTCACTCGCGCTACTTTGTCTGCGTTTTTCGAACATTTTTCATAAATTTTTTTTGTTCAATTTTTCATAAATTTTTTTTTGTTTGTTTGGTTCAACGTCCTAATCTCAGGAATTACTAATCCGATTTGAAAAAAAAATTCAGTGTTAGATAGCTCATTTGTGGAGGAAGGCTATATTTAATCTGTGAATTCTTACAGGAAAGGGTACTACGGGGCGGAAGCTGTTAAATATACTGACAATAATGAACCCGAAAAATCGGTCCATACATTTCGACGATTCATTTTTATTTATAAAGATTATATAATGCAATGTTGGCTTTTATAGTGACTTGTCCAGGCTTCGCTCGTACCTATCTAAGTTACTTATGACCCCGCAAAACCACCCGACCAATCATTTTAAATATGTTTAATGTGTAAGGTACCCAACCTTTCGCCATTACATCTAAATACAAATCATTCATTATTTTTATTATTTTATTAATTACATCTAAAGACAGATCAGGCATTTCATTCATCTCGAACATTCTCGAACATTCCCGATCCCCGAAGAGATAAGTCGGTTTAATAAGAAACATCAAACATTTCCTCTTATCCGTAGACCTCTTCAGCGGCTTAACGGAGCGTAGTTAGTTAGTTAATCAAATAAAATTAGGATCATCTTTCCTTAGAACGACATGGTTCAATCCAATTAGATGGTCTTGTTAGAACATTTGCTGGGATGTGGTATAAAACACAAGATTATCTTACTAACATTCATTGTTAAGAGAGGTAGGGCGCAACGGACTTTTCCGTTCCGAATTTGGAGCAGCCTGACTGTGGTAGTACCTCCACCTTACAGAAGACCGCAGCCAAATAACACTACTTGTAGTGTTGTGTTCCTGCGGTGAGCAAGGTAGCCAGAGCTCCATTAGGAGACGCTGTAGCGGCATTGGGGGGACCAGGGATGGAGTAGCGTCGTAGGGGCTATGCAGGAGTGATGCCTGTTTAGCCCTTCGGTGAAAAGTACATTGCGCTTTGTCCCTTTCACTGCCTATACAGTTGCTCCCTTTTTTACAGGGTCGGCAACGCGTGAGTGACGCTTCTGGTGTTGCAAGCGTCCATAGGCTACGGTAACCGCTTCCCATCAGGTGGGACCGTATGCCTGTTTGCCAACCTTGTGGTATAAAAAAAAATATCATCAACATCATTTTCCTCGCCTTGTCCTATTTAGGGTCGACTTTATGCGTCATATCCCTCCATTTCATTGTCTTACTAACATTAGGTATAAATGCAAAAGTATTGATGGATGTTTGCTTTATCACGCAAAAATGACTTAAAAATTTAGAACACAGATAATTTCAAACCTGGATATACTCATAGGCTAATTATTATCCTGGGAAAACAGATCTTCCCTCAAATTCCCGGGCAAATTGAACGTGTGTGAAACCGAGAGAAAAAGCTAGTAACCCACATTATTTCATATGTAAAGTACATGACTATATAAATTTTGTTTATTTTTGTCAGTCAATTTAATCCGGAAAATCACCTAAACTAGTACCTACATTGATTTTGACGAGACTTTCACTGTTAATATTTCATCTCATTAGGAGTACATATAATTTTCAACACTTCTAGTCTATATTAAAGCGAACTTTAAATATATTTTAAATAAGGTACAGTTTTCAACCATCTCCTATAACTTGTGCCTATGTACTGACACTTTTGTATCTCTTGAGTTGCATTTGTCTCCTGAAGGAAATAACTTTTAATGAATATACTTGTTCGTGTTTGTTTTCTTTACGCTTTTATTAACCAACGTGTAGTATCGTACTAATATTATAAACTAGTGGCTCACCGCGGCATCGCCCGCGTTCCCAGGGGATCTTCAATTTTCCCGGGATAAAAAGTAGCCTATGTCCTTTCTCAGGCTCTGGATTATCTGTGTACCAAATTTCATTTAAATCGGTTCAGTAGTTTTAGCGTGAAAGCGTAACAGACAGACAGAGTTACTTTCGCATTTATAATATTAGTATGGATGCGAAAGTTTGTGAGAATTTATGGATGTATGTTTGTTACTCTTTCATCTTTAACGGAACGGCTGAGGATCGCGATAAAGTTTGGCATAGAATTAGAATATGTTTTGGAATGTCACTTTTTATTAGGAAATAGAGCCACTGGTGCCAATATATTTTTTTTCTTTGATATTAGTTAAGTAGTACCTACACGCTATATTAAGACGAACAGACTCAAAGCTTTTAAATGCTATTGACTTAATGTGTCTAAATATAAATAAATATCCTGGGAAAGTTTTCACACACGGTCAGTCTGATTTCAAACTAAGAAGAGCGTGATATGGTTAACAGATAGCTGATATACTACATGTACTACTTTTAAATACATAATTATATAGATATTTCCATCCGGACACAGAATAAACAGACATATTTATTTATATGGTATTCGAAACCACGACCGGTGGCTTTCAAAGTCAGAGTCACAAAGCCAACCGGTTTGTCTAACTAAAGATCTAGGCAATCAATTTCTAGTTCAATGCCCTAGTCTATATAGGGACTTGGGTATAAGATTCTTGTTCGACTAATAGAGATAAGAAATCACCTATCAGACACGACCAATCACCATTGAGGTAAGGGACGAAAAAGATCAAAAGAAATTTCCAACCGTTTTTCTTAAAAACCAAAGTAGGCTATAAGCAATATCTGGTAACTTTATAAAGCTAAAATATTCTAAAAAAAATTATCAATTTTGATAGAACATGTTAGATAACCTGTTTTTTTTAAACTCATCCAAATCGGTTCACCTATTTTAGAGCTACAGTGCCACTGATACACACACAGAAGTGTGCTTTACATTTACAACACACCTCTATTTTAAACCAGGTACCAATCTTTGTCCCTTTCACTGCCTATACAGTTGCTCCTTTTACAAGGTCGGCAACGCGTGAGTGACGCCTCTGGTGTTGCAGCGTCCATAGGCTACGGTAACCCCGCGCCATCAGGTGGGACCGTATGCCTGTTTGCCACCCTTGTGCTTTAAAAAAATGATGTATGTATTTCTAAATTACCAATCTCATAGTTCATTTAAGGGATTGGCTCTCAAGAGCATCCACTTCCACCATAAAGCGATCAACGTAAGGTATTCCAACTATGACATCCTCACAATAGGATTTCAACCAACAATTGAGTTCATCGCTTCACTCTAGTACCGACATATCTAGGTTCCGTTGCTGTCTCCCGGATATCTTCAGTGGAGATTTATTACTGAGATTTGGGGGCAAGTTTACTTTATAGTCTGCTTTGTCTCTAACAGCAGCTGTCTCAAGCAATAGTAAAGAGACAAAGTATTGAGGGGTAAAGCATCGTTGAACTTATATTTACTAGCGACCGCCGCGTGGTTTCATCTGTGTTCTTGGAGGACCTTCAAATTTCCCAAGATAAAAGGTTGCCTATGTTTAGGCGTTACTATTGCATTTATAATATTAGTAGTGGAATAGGGATTTGAAATCAAACTAACCAAATCAAAGATATAGAGCAAAGATCAACTACTTTAAAATAGAAACTTATATATGGGAGAAAAATATATTTAATTGTCTGTATATTTATATAATAGACTAGATCCATCCTACGGTTTCACTCGCGTACTTCCCATTCCCGTAAGAATACGGGGCTAAAATATGTCACTCCCCGATAATGTAGCTTTCCGTCAATGAATGATTTTTCCAGACTGGTGTTGTAGTTTCATTGCCATATTCATTACAAACAAAAAAAATAAAATCCTTCCTCCTAACAATTGAATATTTAATGTGATAATTTTGTTGAAAATTCCCTTATTGTGGCATAGTGTTAACCAATCGTAATATTTCACAATTGTCAGTAGGTATTTAATTAATGTGAGCATATAAACCGCATAATGCCATTCACAGACCAATTTCAGTGCATACATACAGGCTATGATATTTTCCAGCACGCGGATGTATCTCGCCTCGTCTAGAAGGGGCTTAACTTTAATGGAATTATATTGTGGTATAAAGTATGGGAGGGAAGCGATTTTATCAATACTAATATTATAAATGCGAAAGTAACTCTGTTTGTCGGTTTGTCTGTGTCACTTTCACAATTAAACTAATAAACCGATTTAAATGAAATTTGGTACGCAGATAGACTAGAGTCTAAGAAAGGATATAGGTTACATTTTCTCCCGGGAAATGGAAGATCTCCCGGGTACCCAGGTGAAACCGGGGAGAGCCACTAGTTAAAAATAATTATACCGCTTTTATTTTACGCGGTACGATCTAGGTTTCTGATTTTATGTTATACATGGATATTTAAGATGACAGTTAGTTTTTTAAAGTAGCACTTTAAAATAATTATGAAAAGCAGGAATGCTTAAAGCAACCAACTTTTTGCATGTCAAGTACACAAACACACAGACAAAATTTCCTTCCTTTGAGTTATTTATCTGCCAACAGATATTTAAAAAAAATGAGAAACCTGAAAAACTGAGTAGCATTTTTACAAGGTATTTATTCTGTAAGTATGCATAAAATCTACACTTATATATTAAGAGGAAAGGCTCCAAAGTTAATTTACCAACCTGAATAATAATTTCACCAATGGAAAGCTACATTAACAGGGAGTCACATAGGCTATATTTTATTCCCGTACTCGTACGGAAACGGGAACTACGCAGGAAAACCCGCGACGACAGTTCATATATAAGCTAAATTAAACTACTATTTATGGTAAATATATATGTATTTAAGAGTATTATATGTAGTATATCAGCTATCAAGTTACCAAAACACAAATTCTGCTAACTTTGGAAACCGATTTGCCGAGCGTAAACAATGTCCCGGGATATTTATTTTTATTTTCTGCGATATAAACCAAGTGACTTACTTGATAAGTAAATCTTTCCGGCCATGACTTGTACGGACGAAATAAGCTCCTACACACAGCATTTGCTCACCTCCCCTCATGCATTATCACTTAATTGGAGAGTCGTGCTCTCAACGTGTTAATGTCACGTGATAAGAGTGGATTCAGACGTGCTAGTTAACGTTATTAAATATTGTATCACATCTACGCCATTGTTTTTGTAAAATATCCCGGGACATTTCTCACACACGGGCAATCTGATTCCAAACTAAGCAGAGCTTGTGATATGGTAACCAGATAGCTGATATACTACATATACTACCTTTAAATACATACTTATATAGATATTTACATCCTGACACGGGACAAACATACATATTAATGCTTACGAATGTTTGTCCTGGGTGAGATTCGAACCCACCGGCTTGGAAGTCAGCGTCACAAACCACAAAGCCAACCGGGCTGTCAAAAGTCACAAGTTACATCCGCGGTTTCACCCGCTTTTCCGGGGACCTTCCTGGGGTAAGAGCAGCCATTCCCCTAGCTCTAGTCAATCTGTATATCAAATTTGATGGTGTAGAAATGTATGTAATAAGTAGTATTTGGCGTTTGATGGGGCGAGATAGTGTGTTTACTGCTTATTATGTGAGCTAGATTTAGTGTTAATATGTGGGCTGCTTTATTTTTTTACAAACACGGTAGCGCTTCTAGGTTTTCTATGGTGATTTTATTGATTGAACATTTGGTTCCATCAAATAACTTTAAGCCTGTTGATCGGATTTAAATGCATTTGATACGCAGGAGCAGTGAACGTAATTCTGTAAGTACTAAATTGTATAAAAAAAAGTTGGTATCTAATAATGTTGAATGTCTATTTTATGGCGCATTTAAAGACTAAGTCTAAGTCCTTATAACTCTCTATATATAAGGGACAGTGAACATATCTAAATGTGATCATATCTGTCTGCCTGTTTGTCCTACTCCATAAAAAAGTCTAGAAGTTACAATCACGATTACATAAGATACTTTGTACCCTAAAAATAGGTTTTTAGACGTTAGGAAATGAAGACAAAGGCATGTAAATAACTATGAACTAATAAAACAGCAATATAATAAAACACACCAATTGGTAGTAAAATAAATAGGCTGTGACATCCCATAAACGTAATAAAATGGACAAATAATAATATCGAACTGTAATAAAAGAATACATTATGATAAATAACAGGGGAAATATTGTATAACCCACTGAATATTATGTTTGTTTGTTTTCTTATATTCGTTATGATAGGAAAAACCGAATATTTCATAAAATATTGATACAACAAGATACTATTTTATACATTTACGTTTTGAATCAAGGGAAACTTTAACTATTTAACTGAGCTTACGCGATATTGCAGCCACTTCTGTGTAGGAAAAATATCGTGAAGAAACTTCCATACCCATGCACAATATGAACTGCGTCCTATCGCACTAAGCCCTTTCATCAGCTCATATTATGTCTCCATTGCAGGAGCACGAGTCGTAACAAAGAAGGGGTTTAGGCCATAGTCCACATCGGCTTAGTTCGGATTGGTGGACTTCACATGCCTTCAATTGTGACATCTCGGGTATGCAAGTTCCTTCACGATGTTTACCTTCACTGAAAGACAGTGGTAAGTCAACCTCAGAGATACGGGATTTAAGCCTGCATTCTCATGATCGTGAGGCGGTTCGTATAACACTAAGCCACCACGGTCATACATGTTTCGTACATTTATCTACTACTAGCTGCCTCCGCGCGGTTTTACCCGCGTAGTTCCCGTTCCCGTGGGAATACAGGGATAAAATATAGCCTATGTTACTCGGGGATAATGTAGCTTTCCAAAGGTGAAAGAATTTTTGAAATCGGTCCAGTAGTTTCGGAGCCTATTCATTACAAACAAACAAACAAACAAATCTTTCCTCTTTATAATATTAGTATAGACTAGTGGTTCCCCGCAGTATTACCTGCGTTCCCGGGAGATCTTCCATTTTCCCCTGATAAAAATCCTTCCCGATCAAAAATCGAGATGTCCTTTCTCAGGCTCTAGAACTCTAGACTAGATGTGTACCAAATTTAATTTCAATTGGTTCAGTAGTTTTAGCGTGAAAGCGAGACAGACAGTCAGAGTTACTTTCGCATTTAATATACGTATAGATGTAGATTTCTACAAGCTTAATATAAAGTACCGTTGGTAACTTAAGAGGCTTTAACCATCGTTATTACTATGTTAATTATGTATTTTATTAAAATATCCAGTTTATGTTGAATATCAATGTATAAATACTGGCTTTTAAATGTATAATAGAGAAGATATCTCTTGAGACAGATTAAAAGCAAGTGCCATTAAAATACGGTATAATTACTCGCATTTTCCTCATTCACATTTTCCCATCACGTTTTCCGTTCCTTAGACAATATTTTGTTATTTTTTTTCCTGTCATTATATACCTCTGTCACTAAATATAGCATAGACAGAATCTCTAGAAATACACACACGTGGTGGCTCCCCGCGGATACACCTGCGTTCCCGGGGATCCTCTATTTTCCCGGGATAAAAGTAGCCAATGTGTTATTCAAGAACATATTCTCACTCTGTGGCAAATTTCATCCAAATCCCTTCAGCCGTTGCTGCGAAAGGGTAACAACATCCACACAAACATTACCATAAACTTTCCCATTTAATGATATTAGTAAAATAAGGATTTATGTAGAACAAAATAACTAGTAAAATAAAATTAAAAATAATATTGTGACGTTTTTATAAATATTCGTGGTAATATTAGAAATTAGCTTAATATTATGATATTGTTAAATAGCTCATTTATAAAGAAATACCCCCTAAGATGAAAAAACGGATGTTAAAATATATAGCTATTTTATGCATATGACACACAACACGAAACAGAAAAACCTGACAAACGAGTTCACAAACTAATTTGCGAGTAAATCCAATTTATAGTTTGCACTTAGTTCTATAGAAAAAAACAGAAATACAATCTGAAATAAGTTTTGATTGCGAGCGTAGGGTTAGGCAACCAAATTTTATTGGAAGCTTTTTTTACACAGTGCTTAATACTTTATTGTCAAATCTGTAACTGTAACTCTATTGTAACTGTAACTTAACTGTAATCTATCACTACATATTATAAAACAAAGTCGCTTTCCCCTATGTCTTCTTAAATCTTAAAAACTACGCAACGGATTTTGATGCGGTTTTTTTAATAGATGGAGTGATTCAGGAGGAAGGTTTTTATATACAATACATGCATAATATGTTAGAGAAATACTGACAATTTTGGAGGTTTCTAATGTGATGTATAAGCATTGCACCCGTGCGAAGCTGGGGCGGGTGGTATTTTATATTAGGTAAGTACGAACGAGTGTTAATCGGTCAAGTGCAAGTCGGAACAGCGGTCTTTCCACGCCTAACTAAATCAGATTTCCAACACACACATGTCATATAGTAACCCGATATAAATATGAATACATCCAGATACAGAACAAACAGATATGCACATAATATCAATGTTTGTCCCAGGTTGTAATCGATGCCACTTACAGCACCTTAAAAGCCAAGATCGCTACCTAACTATTGACTACAAAAAAATAAAAATTTCATGAGTTTCAGTTCATGCATTAAAACGTTTGTGCTTTAAAGTCAGGGCTAAAAAACTAGTCAAAAGAACCAGTAAGATTAATCTAGATAATTTTACTATTCACAAAAAATTATACCTAGATACTTAAAACTTTAGTTCAGCTAAAAAACGAAATTTAGCCACAGGCACGTAACATTACTTTTTTAATTAATTAAGCTGATCTAATTAAACCCAATTTGCAGGCCCATTCACAAAGCCTTGGAGCGGTCATTTGAAACGGAAAAATAAATGTTCAAAGAAATTCTCTTTAAGGATTATTTATTCGCGTTCTAATTAATTGTAATATTTACTTGGTCTATTTTTGTATTGCCTTTAAAGCTAAGATTTATGTAAGTCGAGTCGAGAAGTCTATAATAAATATAATATAATGAATGGAAATTAATAGATGAGAGTTAAATCTCTGCTTACATGATAAGCTAGCATTTATCTCGCGGTTCCCTATGCAATCCAAGCGATCCTATATTTCTAACATCCAACTTTTTATAGTAGCTAAAATGTTATCCAAATCCATTCATAAAAAATAGCGTCTTTGTAGGACCTACAAAATACACGTGATATTCGTACTAGTCAGCCATCTTGGATATGCCGCCATATTGGATTTAGAATGACATTACAAAGTAAATGCATTGTCATCCAAATGGAATACTAGTGGCTCCCCGCGGTTTTACCCGCGTACCCAGGAAGTCTTCCATTTTCCCGGGATAAAAATTTGCCTATGTCCTTTCCCAGGCTCTAGACTACCTGTGCACCAAAAATCATTTAAATCGTGTAAGCGTGAAAGCGAGACAGATAGAGTTACTTTCGCATTTATGATATTAGTTGGGATACATATAATACATATAATGCAAGTTATATAAAAACTTTTAAAGGCAAGGACCTACACGCTTCATTTCACTGTCCCTCATCATTTTCTAAACGACATCGGTACATAAATTCTATGAGATATCTTCAGCATTATCCTAAACCATCGAGCATGTAACCAATAGAGTAGCAATAGTGAGCCATTTGTTTAGCAACGCATCAATGATTTGTCACGTATAACTAACAAGCCACGCTCGAACTAAAACAGTACCCGGCCAATAAGAGACCTGTGTTTACGTCTAGTGCAACACTTGACCTTGAGTCGGCCAATCAGAACACAGGGGCCGGCGCAGCGCTTTGGCGTATTTTGTTTTCTAACAAAACTGTTAACAGCTCTACTCTATTGGTTACATGCTCGATGTCCTAAACTGAGTTTATACTATCATATATTGTACCCACGGTAAACTATCAAAGGTTGGGGTAAACGTTTTGTACATGTCAAGCGAACTATATTTAGGGTCTCGAATAACCCAGCTTAAGGTCTCACTGCCAAGGCCTTAAGCTATGGGATATTATATTGTGTTCATTATAATCAAATACCTATTTGATGATAGATCAAAGCAAGCTAGAGCTTTATTACTTTTCCCTAGGTTTGTTTCATTTTGTAAGAGAATATTATTAAAAGAAATGCTCGGTTTGGAAAGTGGGTTACAGATAGATAGATAGTTCCATGAAAACTAATGATTGATAACTATGACTAGCGGCTGAAAAGTCAGGATAGCCCTCCAATAAGTCATAATATTATCTGGAATAAAATTACTATTAACATAACCAATGGAAAAAATATAAAAGCTAACCGGCCAATCAAAATATTTTGAATTATCGCTTATAATTTATTTCAGACTAGTAGCTCCCCGCGGTTTCACATGCGTAATCGAGAGATCATCTATTTTCCCGGAATAAAAAAGTAGCCTATGTCCTTTATCAGTCTTTAGCTAGACTATCAGTGTACCAAATATCATTTCGTTCCGTACTTTTAGCGTGAAAGCTACAGACATACAGAGTAACTTTCGCATTTATAATATAAGGATTCAGTCCAACGGATCCCTTAGGGATATCACCAATATATCTTGTCACTTAAACCCAACCTGTGTGAAATTAACGTCCCGCAGCTGACGTGGGTACGCTGTTATTAATTAGTCCCAAATAAATAGTGTTGTGGTAGATTCGAATTTTTACAACTAAAAGTCGGCTAAGGATAAAGGAAACTCGACTAGAGTTTCCTTTTTTTTTATTCAATGTCAGATTGCCTTTATATAAATAAAAATATGTAATTTATGGTAATAAAACAGAAAACATACACGGTAGGTAATTAAATATTACATAAAATACTCTTATGTATATTATTTGTTTTTGGCTATTGGAAGAACTATGGTCATCTCTTGTCATTTTGTTTTGGAAGCGACTATTTGTACGGGTACCTACTGGACAAATAAATTAAATTTATTCGTACATTTATTCATTTATTTTAATTAAATATGAATTGGATGATTAGCCTATGTGAGGTTAATTAAATTAATAACATTTATTCGATTTTATTTAATTAATTTTGGTTTCAATTAAATTCAAACTTAGTTTAAAAAAATGAAATATTGGGATTTTCGACTAGATTTATGTATCGGATACTGAAAGAACAAAACTGCCGGTCATCACTATTGTAGCGGGTCACCCTTTTTTGTATCAGTGACAGTTGCACTTGTCATTTTTGTGACTCGAATTATTAATCCCACAGAGTTTGCTAGGTCATCCCCAAAACATGAGCGGTGAACCAGTGTCAAATTGTGCGTCATACAACTTTTTCTTGAACTGCAGAATGGTAAGTTTTGACATATTCTCTAATTCATTAAAATTCTTATTTGGTATTCTAAACGTTGAAATGAGTGAGGAAGAATTTACGCCTGTCAGATTGATCAAAAAGTTTTCTTTAGCTAACGTTCGTACTTCTAGAAACGCCTACGCAATATTTCGAGCAATGTTGCAAAACTGAACATTAGCGCGTAAGAATTCGTCAGTCAGAAAACACGAAGTAAAAGGTTGAGTATATTTAGGAAACTCATTTCACAAGTGGAACCCGTGCCGGGCGAAGTAAAACTTTCGTGTTTCACGCGAACTTGGTTCTTTATTGTGACACCAACACGTTTAAGGATCGTGTCGCTTAATTGGGACATGTGTTTGGGAACTTCGCGAAGTAACTCCTCCTACTTTAGCCCCGTCTTCTTAAAGTTCCCTTATATTTAAATGAAAGTTTACGTCGTTTGGTTAGGTAAGGTACAAACAAATTCACATCCATTTCAGTTAACGCGAAGCTAATTAAAAAGTATTATTATATCATTTTAGTTTTGTAAAATCACAGCACAGTCACAAAACGTTAATAAAATGAACGTCCTTCTACGCCTACATCTAATGCCTATACAAAATCGAATGGGTTTTACTCAACCATAAAATCCAGTAGCATCTATCAAAGATAAAAAAAGAAAATACTAGTTTCATCCGCGTTCCCGGGAGATCTTCAATATTCCCGGGATAAAAAATAGCTCATGCCGAGCATCAACTACGTCTGTTGCAAATTTCATTCAAACACCTTCTGCTGTTTTAGCATGAAAAAGTAAAAGCATACTCACAATCTTTCGTATTTATAATATTAGTAGGATGGTTACTTTACTAACAAGTAGGGGAAGGTGGGGGAATTGCAGACGCTTAAGCGGAGTCAGAAATAAAATTCACTACTATTAATATTTATATAACTATTTATAATAAATAATAATCAGTCTATCTTCATGAATTATTAAACTATAATTATACCTATCAAATCAACATTATTTATTAAATGAGATCAATCAACATTTATTAAAATTTAATCAAAAACAAAAACATACATCTCCCTAATTACCCCTAGCCTTAGGGGTAAATACGGACCAGTACTGGGTTAATTGCGGACTATTACGGATTTTTTTTTCTACTCGTTTTGTACGAGTAAGTTTTAGAGTTTGTACTTGTAGTAAATGGAAAAGGAGACGGACAAGTTTCACCTGTTGTACTTTGTTTTACACCAGATTTTTTTATTATTACGGGGTTATTACGGACATCCGTATTTACTCCCGACCATTTGACCGCAATTGACCCAAACGAGTTTTATGGGAATTTTTAGGTTAACAAAATTTATCATGGCAAATTGTTGTTCTGTTTATTCATCATTAACATCGCAATCGACAGAAAATATTACTTTTTCACTAACACTTATTCATGTTGAAAAACACTCAAAATAGTAAATACCAAAAATTACATCAAAATAACAAAAAATGTTAAATTTAAATGACCTTGAAACGTGTGCGCGGCCGTCTTTCGGAAATGTTTGGTGGGCACTAAAGATGGCGGAAAGTAACGCGTGATCGTGGTTCCGGGATGCTGGCGGCAGGGATAGAGTAGATAAACGTAAGTCCGTATTTCCCCCGCGTCCGTAATTCGCCCACCTTCCCCTACCTAGGTAAGTACTTATCAAGACATTATTTAAATAAGATAAAGCCGACTTTTAATATTTTTAATTAACTTATGTGAAGATTAAATACGCTTACCGAAGTTAAAACCTTTACAATTTATTCTATTTACTTTGTTGATAAGCAACAGTCGTGACATGATGACATTTTTTATATATATGTAGCAACAATACCTTTTGTACTATTGCTAACCACATAAACAAAAAGAAAAATAAATAATCATTGCATATATATGTAGGTATATACGAGTATACCTAATAAAGAGAATAAATTTGATTTTATGTTTTTTCGTTATGAATAGGCTCCGAAACTACAGTACCGATCTGAATACTAATTATATCACCAATAGAGCTATCTACGTTATTTCTGAGTACCATAAGCTATATTTTATCGCTGTATCCTACGGGCACGGGACGCGGGTGAAACGGCGCGGCGGAAGCTAGTATTGGTATAAATTTATTTGGTTGTAGATGCTATTAAGCCCCCGGTGTGGATTCGAATCTCACCAAGGACTAACATTTGTGTGGATAAACATGTCTGTTTGTTCTGTGTCTGGATGTAAACATCTATTAAACGTAGTATGTTTACTAGATTTTGATTACCATTTATCGTGATCTGCTTAGTTTGTAATTAATTGGCTAGAGGCTGAACAGTCGGTCGATTCTGGCCAGCCGGCTGCGGCTTGCTGGTCTTCCTTTCCCATCCCAGAGCGTGTCCTTCCTATTAACCACGCGCTCCCTGGTATATCCATGGCTACTCTTATATAACTATTCGGGTACCAGTGTCTCTGTTCAGTTACCAAACAAGACTGAGCATGGGGGCTGTTGCCCGAATGGTTGTATAGGACATGGGTCTGTTTAATATAGGTAGTTATCGAATATCTACAAATAGGTACTAATCCAATGAAATTTATGACATGCTACCAAACCGATCCCTCGTTCCCACAAATCCCTTAAAGATTTAAACGGCTCACCCTTCAAGGTTTCTCGGTCCCTTAACGACATACTTTAACCCTTTCTTAAGGGCTTTTCCAAGTAAACATGCATTTTGTAATGATCGTTGGGAAATGTTGGTAAATATTAATAAGAGTTTCAATTTGCTGTGTTTTAAAATAGTTTTTATAGATATTATTCGAATTTAATTTAGCAACGTTTTGATGCTTCAAGCTTCTTATTTTCTAATGGATTATTGATAGAAAAAGCTAATGTAGGTATGTAAGCTTTAAAGTCATGTAATATTATAAACTAATGGCTCCCCGCGGTTTAACCCCCGGAGATCTTCCATTTCCCGGGACAAAAAGGTAGCCTATGTCCTTTCTCAGGGTCTAGCCTATCTATGTACCAAATTTAATTTAACTCAGTTTAGTAGTTTTAGCGTGAAAGCGACAGACAGAGCTACTTTCGCATTTATAATATTAGTTAAGATTATAAAGAGCAAAGATTTATTTGTTAGTTTGTTATGAATAGGCTCTGAAACTATGAAATCGATTCGAATAATTCTTTCATCAATAGAAAGCTACGTAATTTTTTTTCGTTTTTTTTTAATGGACTAGCAGGTGTAAGCCTCAGATGGCTTTTACACCGTTACACGGACTGTTTCGGTGAGCGCAGAGGGCTCTCAACCGAAGGCTACGTTATTTGTGAGTGTCATAGGTTATATTTTATCCCCGTATTTCTATGGGAACGGGAATATATTGGACTATCTATCTATTGTGACATCTCGGGCATGCAAGTTTCCTTACGATGTTTTCCTTCACCGAAAGCCAGTAGTTTTTGAATCCGTACGTAAGTTTTTATCAACTCAGAGGTACGGGCCAGGGATTTGAACCTGCATCCTCATGGTCGTGAGTCGGTGCGTTTCCAACTTAGCCACCACGGCTAACAATAATATATTTTATCTTTATTCTATGCATATCAATACAATCTAGACGCCATTATTTTCTGAAGATCGGTCTGTCTGGAAAGTTATTGTGATTTATTTAACTTTTTAATTCGTTTCCGAGGAATATGCAAAGTTGATAGGTTTTGGTGAACGTAAGAATGAATAGTAAAGAATTTGAGAATAATCATCAATCTTTTATCTTTTGTAACACGTAAAAAATACATTATCTGTAATTTATTCAAAAATTTTGTATCGCCAAGTTTCTATGAATATAAAACTCTGTAAAGTATAAATTCTTATTTGTAATGTTTTTATGTACATATATTCGGTTAAAATTTTCTAATTGAATGAATTAGCTATTTACTATCGAGTACTTATATAACTAACTACTTATGTTGAGTTTTTGCATACACGTTTAATTCAATAAATAAAATTGTCGTAGTGGCTCTGCGGGGAACGCTCCGATTTATGATCATGAGGGTGCAAGTCCAAGCTCTTGGTCCGTACCTCTGATTTTATAAAAAACTTACGGATTCACACCACTGGCTTTCGGTGAAGGAAAACTTCGTCATATACGTCTCTAACTAGGAAGACGAGGCTCCCCCAACAACGAGGGGGTTTAAGCCATATTCCCCGAGACTAGTGCAGAATGCCGGACTTCATCATCATCAATAGCTCATATATGTCTCCACCGAGGAGCACAAACCTTCTTTTTTATTTGACCTCTCAGGGGAATCTTCATAGGCTACCTGGCAGCTCCGGGGGGAGCCGCTGGGTTATCTGTGACTCACCGGCACTACATGTGCCGGCGCCTACATACTAAACCCTTGGATGTACCAAGGACGCCTCGGCGCCGTGTGGGGGGGGGGCTGCGGGACACGCGTAAGAAGGAGACCCTAAGCCCCCTCGTTGTTTGAGAAGGACGAGCCTTCTCGAGGAGACTTAGGCCATAGTCCACGTGGGCCTAGTGCGGACTGACGAACTTCACCTGCTTTTAATTAGGACGTTTCCTTAGTACAAAACAATTAGACAAACGCCCCCTCCAATGATAATGATATGGGAACTGTCATCTTAAAAGACTATCATTGAAGTAAAGTTGTCTCCGAAGCCCGTTACTTCACACATGTTAAAAATTACCTCACGTCTAAGAAACAACTTTGTCCTTAACGGCAATAGGGTATTTCCCCCGGGCAGAGTTTGCGAGCTAAGTTACTGAAGTAAGGTAGATATTTATGGGATCACCACACGTCGGCTAAGTCGATAACTTAAACTCTTTTGGGGACTATAAGAGTCAAATAACGGTTATAAATAAAGGTTTTAAACATTGTTATATACTAAGGCATGGTTAGTTACTATAGCCGCAGATAGTCGGTTCGATTTAGGCCAATATTTTATGCGTGAATATCTATTTATCTGTGTCTTTATATAAGTACCTACTAACTTCCACCCTATAGTATAACCATTGTAGCCTGTAGCCTGATAATGTAGCTTTCAAATGGTAAAATAATTTTTGAAAACGGTCCATTAGTTATTAATTGATTTCGTAGCATACAAAAAATAAATACCAGTCGAATTGAGAACCTCCTCCTTTTTTTTAAGTCGTTTAAAAAGTTCATCCATGGTGGCTCAGTAGTAATGCACAGACTTACGATCGTGAGAATGCAGGTTCAAACCCCGTCCTGCAGGTACCTCGGAGCTAAAAAAAACCTTACGTAAGGATTCACGGCTTTCGGAGAAGGGTAACGTCGTAAGCAAACTTGCATGCCCGAGATGTAATAACTGCCCCGCGTTGACCCCCTCGTGGTGAGGCTCGAGCTCCTCAGTGGAGACATATATGAGTCGTAGAATCATATATATAAAAATATCAATATTTCCTCTCTCTTTATACTATTATACTAAATCATATAATAATACCTAATAACTAATTATTATGAGTTTTATGTTTAATCTCGAAATTTAAACATTTAACTTATAACATACCTGTGTCAATTACCTTGATTCTATTAGTGCAAAAGTTAATACATATCAAAAATAGACGTGTACGCACGTTTATGCATTTATCTTCTATGTATTCAGTGCATACGTCATAGCTTTGTTTATTATATTTACGTAGACAGTTTTACTATTTATTTACTACTGGCAATACAATCCTTTAATATAAAAAAGTATCATCCATTTTCAGGATAAAGGGAACAGGAATTAACAAAATCAGAGGGTGGACGCAACGTAAAAAAGCGGACCTCTCGTTCTAACACGTAGTAAAAGAAAGAAACAGAACATATACCCAGTGATTTATTTGTGTTCAGGTGTAAATATAGATACAATGTCATTTATGGCGTTATTATTGTAAATGGTATCTAATAATAGATGGGAAAATACATTTTCTATTAGAAAGGTTGTCACAATTAATTTCCATTTTGGAACTAGTTTAGATCATAAAATAAACAAACAAATAATTTACAATATAGGCTGTCCCGAATATATTATTATACCCTTTTATAATTTCATATTGAAGCTGGATTTCAATTTCAACAAAGGAATGTCAATTAATTTATTAAACATGACTTTACAATATTTTGAATTGTCAACCAAAACATGTCATTAATCTGTTACTAAGGGTTATACACCTTTCCTTTATCAGTAATTACTATAAGTAATTATAATACTTTTACTCTGTACAAACACGCTAAGTCACGGAAAGTTTAAAACCTCAGTCACACATCTGATGTCACGAGAAAATCCATAAACAAATAAAGCTTACAAAATCAGAATACTATCTCATAAAATCTCGGAAAATTATATAAGACTCGGATAGTGTGTTTACGGCACAGTTCAATAAAGTTTACCAAACGCAACAGATCGATTGAAAAATAAAAGAAATAAACATAAACAAAAATGGCTATCGAAATTTTCGCTAAAGAAATTGGTAACAAACTCGAGCCTGAGATGGCTCGAGCCAACACTGAGAAGACCCTTGCAAACACTGATATGCCAATCAAAATAGACGAAGTCGATTACGATGATATGCTATCATCAGCTGGGGAGCTAGGGCGCTACCAAATACTGCTCTTCTTATCCGTCTTCCCGTTCTACATGTTCGGAGTATTCATATACTACTCCCAACTCTTCATCACTGAAGTATCACCGAACCACTGGTGCTGGGTCCCAGAGCTCGAGAACATTTCAGCCATCGAACGAAGAGACCTCGCGATACCGGGAGACTCGAAATCTCGATTCGGTTATTCGCAATGTAATGCATACGATGTGAATTGGACAGAAATTCTACTAACGGGACAGAGACCTGATAGCACGTGGAAGACAGTCAGTTGTCAACATGGATGGGAGTTCAATCAATCGGAAATACCTTATCCAACGATATCCAGCGAGCAGGGATGGGTGTGCGAGAAGGACAGCTATCAAGCGACAGCGCAAGCGATATTCTTCGTTGGCTCCGCAATCGGTGGGTTTCTTATAGGATGGATAGCAGATCGGTACGGGAGATTACCAGCGGCAGTCGTCAGCAACCTGGTCGGATGCGCCGGAGGCGTCGCAAGCACGTTCTCTGGTAACTTCATACAATTTGCCACAAGTAGATTCTTCATGGGGATGGCATATGACAATTGCATGATGATGGCTTATCTTCTTGTACTAGAATATGTTGCACCAAAATATAGAACTCTATTATCGAACTTGTCATTTGCTCTCTATTACGCAGCATTTGCTGTTGCGTTACCATGGATAGCTCTCGCATGTGATGACTGGAGGATATTTACTTTAGTGACCAGCCTTCCATCGGCACTCGCCATTTTGGCTCCATTTTTTATACCAGAGAGTCCAAGATGGTTACTATCAAGGGGACGTGTCGATGAAGCTGTGGATAAGATACTAACTATTGGTCGAATTAATAAAAAGGAGATACCACCGAAGCTTATAGAACAATTTAAAATATCTGCCACACATGATAATAAGAAGGAAAATAAAGAAAGCTTCTTAGAAATATTTAAAAGACCAATTTTAAGGAAGGTGTTCTTTTTCATTTGTTTGGATTACATGTGCTGTACGATAGCTTTCGATGGCTTAGTGAGAAGTATAAGCCAGTTAGACTTTGATATATTTGTCTCATTCTCGATGGTCTCCTTTACTGAGTTCCCCTCGATGATTGTCGTGGCTTTCGTCATGGACTGGATGGGCAGACGTTGGTTGACGGTAATTTTCATGACTATCTGTTGCATTTTTAGTATTCTTACAATGTTCGTGTCTGGAATATGTTCAGTTATGGCTGCGGTTACTGCTAGATTTGCTGTGAACATGGCTTATAGTGCTGCTACGCAATGGGCTGCTGAGTTACTGCCAACATCAGTGAGAGGTACTGGAGTATCAATTGTTCATGTTTGTGGATTTGTATCGACAATTATATCGCCTTATGTTGTATATTTGGAGACGATCGTACCGTGGCTACCATTAGTGCTGATTGGGTGTATAGCTGGCTTCGGAGGAATAATAGCGTTGGGGCTGCCCGAGACGGCGAAAAAAGATATGCCCCATACGATTGATGATGCAGAGAATCTGGCGAAGAATCGAAGGTTTTGGGACTTGCCGTGGACAAGGAAGAAGGAGAATGTTGTAGCTGAAGGTCATGTCAACGACTGTTTTGAATGTTAACATATTTCAAATTATTTCTGCCAATATTTTATATTTCAAAATTGTTATAATGAGTTTTCACGAAAATAAATTACAATGTTAACATTTACCTATTCGTTTTTGTCCTCTATACATCTATACCTATTTACCTACAAGCTATGTAAGGAATCATTCTTAAAATACTGTCGTATAAAGGGACTTGGTTATTTTCACTGGTTGATTAATGAACGAATGACTGAATGATGATGAAAGACTTGTAATAAATGAATAAGTCACCAAGAAATAAATGTAGGTAGATATTAGTTATATACTTCAGAGACAATTCACTTAAATACCACAGTTCTTGAAGATTAAGCCCACGCTTGGAAACTCGAGATTTCCATAAAAAAATATTTGCTCAGAGAAAACTTAGAAACTGCTACTTGAGGCTTGGAGAACAATATTATAACTTCCGCGTTAGTTTTTCCTTTAATCAACTTAAAGCTTTTCTGCGTAAGCTCCTAGCTTTTATAAACATTTATTAGTACTTCTAAAATGATATGGCCGAATGTGGCAATTACAGGCCCTAGAAGATACTTAGCATAATAAAAATTAGAATAATCTATACTAATATTATAAAGAGGTAGAAGGAGTAGAGGTTTGTGAGGCTGCAGGTTTTTTTTATGGACTAAAAGGTTAGCTCAGATGGCTTTTACACCCTTACGCGGACTGCGGTAGGTAGTCGTGTATCTTTTTATCAATAGAAAGCCACGTATCTATTCGTGAGTGTCATAGGCTATTTTTTATCCGTATTTAGGCAAAGCGCGGTGGAAGCCAGTTATTTATATAAACACATGTCAGCTTACTACACAAAAACTATACCTTGTATGTCCTATATATATCTTGTTGAAATATTAAAAATATGAGCTAAAAATACATTAAAGAAATTGTATAGTATGAGATACAAAATACTAGTGGCTGCCCGCGGTTTCACCCGTGTTCCCGGGGGATTTTCAATTTCCCGAGGATAAAAGTAGCTTATGTCCTTTCTTAGGCTCTAGACTATCTGAGTACCAAATTATATTTAAATCGGTTCGGTAGTTTTAGCGTGAAAGCGAGACAGACAGACAGAGTTACTATCGAATTTAAAATATTAGTAAGGATTTATAATATTAATTTGATTCCACAATAAACCGAAAGCTCTATACCGGTATATCACTATACAAAAGCTTAGAGATGCAGTTTGCAGATGTCTACGAAAGCTCTTGACCACTGCAAGGCTTAGACCACTTTAACTTTGACTTAGTTAGCCTCAAGAGCTTCATGGTAAGCTCGTGTTTCAGTGGTCTATTCAGTAAAGTAAACATTAATAATAGATTTATAAATATATAGAAATCTATATAATATATATATCTATTCTAGCTGCCGCCCGGTTTCACCCGCGTAGTTACCGTTCCCGAAATCACATAGAAAAAGAAATCTATATGTGGTAGCCGATTCTCAGACCTACTGAATATGCATATAAAATTTCATAAGTCAAGCCGTTTCGGAGAAGTACGGTAACTAACATGGTGACACGAGAATTTTATATATATAGATAAATAAATTGGTTTTTGATGAATATCAAGTAATTATGTACCGTATATCCGAGAAAAGAGAGAAGTACCTACTCTATATACATACATTAAATCAATTGTGCGAGATGTCCCGAAAATGCTCTTATTCCAAAAGCACATAGATTTGGGTTGGTAGGGCAGTAATTTATTACATTTCTATTATCTGCTGGGAGGGGAGAATGTTCAGCTTTTCAGTGGATCTCACAAAAGACGGAATATTTATCGTTTTCAAATTGAGAAGCCTTTCAGTTCTCGCAGTGAATAAAATGCGGTTTTGTTAAGAGCATTCATATAGTGTTCTAATTTATCTTTTTGTCCGTGTATATTAATTTAAAATGTTGATCCTTTTTCCCTTTGCCACGTCATAACTTCCAACGACTTTAAGTATTTCGTTGTTTTTGTTCACAAAATATTCGTCACATATTAGTGCAAATGAGGTACTTGTAAAAAATAAAAGTTTAATATATCCCCTGGCAACGCATGTAAAACTGCAGGGTGAATATTATAGTTAAGTGAATGTTAAAAACTACTAGATAGTAAAAACAAATTAGAGATTCATATAAATATTCGTTGCTCGCCTTCTACTATATTATAAAGAGGAAAGATTTGTATTTTTGTATGTAACGAATAAACTCAAAAAGTACTGGACCGATTTTAATAATTCTTTTTTCATTAGAAAGCTACATTATCACGAAGTAACATAGGCTATATTTTATCCCTGTAATCTCACGGGAACTACGCGGGTAAGACCGCGCGGAGGCAGCTAGTCCTAAATATTAAGCTCAGGGGAAATTAGTGCTTCTTTGGGAGTCATTAGTGCTCAGTTTAGTGTTGACATGGGCTAATGATATTCAGTACCGCACTAAATTGAACCCTTGTTCAAACCTTTTAATGTTACTGGACATTTTACGAAGAGGAAAGTTATATACACTGCATCGACAATTAAATTAAAAGCTGTAGGACAATTTAAATCCTATAATATTTATGTAGGTTTCATTTTATTATCCTACTAATATTTATAAATGCGAATGTTTCTAAATATGTATGGATATGTTTGTTACTCTTTCACGCCAGAACGGCTGAAGGGATCGCGATGAAATTTGGCACAGAGTTAGAATATGTTCTGGAATAACACATAGGCAACTTTTTTAACGGGAAAATTAAAGAATCCTTGGGAACGCGACCGCAACTGCGGGAAGTAATTAGTAATATTATAAATTTGAATGTGTGTATGGCTGTGTGTTACTTTTTCACACCAAGGAAACGGATATTTGGCAGAGAATTAGAGTATCACTCTTGCATACCCCTACCTACGACGCTACTCCATCCCTGGTCCCCCCATTGCCACTACAGCGTCTCCTCATGGAGCTCTGGCTACCTTACTTACCGCGGGAACACAACACTACATGTAGTGTTATTTGGCTGCGGTCTTCTGTAAGGTGGAGGTACTACCCCAGTCGGGCTACTCCAAATTCGGAACGGACGAATCCATTGCGCTCTACCTCCTTCAAATGACTTCAAGTCTTTAGATATGGGACTATAGAGCCTAGATTTACCACATTGTATATTTTAAGTCCTAGTAACAGATATCTAAGCAACACAAGTGAAACCGCAAGGCGTACCTACGCTAGTACAAAAGAAACCTTAATATCCAACAGTTTAGTCATTATTAGGTACAATGCCGTTAAATCACGAAGTTCTCCGTTTCAAAGAGAAATATGCCTTCTCCCCATCACTTAACCTGACAAGTTACCGTTGGAAAATGAACTTTATATCTTTAGCATTAAGAGCTATATAGCACAGGGTTGAAATATAAAGAAATCGCTATCATTTATTTGAATTGTAGGTACTTCAGGAGGATCATTTTTCTTATAAAGTAGTGAAGATACTTTAGTATGTTTTACGTGAGAGAGTTTATGGTATTATAGTACAGTGGCTGCACACGTACGTGGATCAAATAAAGCCTATATAGTCCCTAATAAAGTAGCTTTTCATTGATGAAATAAAAATTTACATCGGTTTAGTAGTTATTGGGCTGACAGACTGACTAAGAGTCAAAGTGGTCGCCAATGTCGCCATGGCCGAAATCGGTCGGAGCAATCATAATCATCATCATTTTTTTACCTTTCAAAAAATTTTCAGCTAGATGTTGATGAATTTTGGTCTTCAGTTTTTATGAATTTCCAAGCCAGTTCTGTAAATATTACTAGTTAATAATTGAAATTAAACTGGCTGAAAAAACTTTAAGCAATAGACTCGAAACTTAAACTTCTAACTTGAGTGGGGACAACTTTTTCAAGAGGCATTATGCTTTCGGCTTGGCAAAAACTTACTTTTAAGAGATAATGAGGTCGAGAAACCAACTGTGTGACAGGTCAGAAATCAAACTAATATTATGAAGCTGAAAAGTTTATTTGTTTGTTAGTTAGAACACATTACTCTTAGAAACCTCTAGTTTGAATACGGGGATAAAATTTAGCCTATATTCAACAGCCTATTCAATGCAAACAAACAAAAAAAAAATCAAATCTTTCTTCTTTAAACAATAATACTAGCCGCCTTCGCGTGGTTTTACCCGCGTAGTTCCTATTCCCGTCGGAATATAGGGATAAAATATAGCCTATATAATTTATGAATAACGTAGCCTTCTATTAGTGAAAGAATTGTGCAGATCGGTTCGGTAGTTTCGGAGCCTATTCGTTACAAACAAACAAATCTTTCCTCTTTATAATATTAGTATAGATTAGTGTAGATAAGAATTCTTCATTAATAAATAGAATTAATATACATATAGAATTGTATATTGACAACAAAGAAAATTACCTATCAAATACACAAACTTTTTTTTTTTTTTTTTGATTTCCCAGGGGAATCCTCATAGGATACCCGGCAGCTCCGGGGGGAGCCGCCGGGTTATGTGGAGACTCACCGGCACAGAAGGTGCCGGTGCCTACCCACTAAACCCCTGGGGTTCCATTGACGCCTGGGCGCCGTGTGGCGGGGCCAAGGGACACGCGTAAGCCTTACAACCGCATGCCCCGCCGGCGCTGCTCGGCCTCCCAAAAACAACTGGAGGCCGGGCCCGTCTCGGGGGGCGGGACTCACGATGCGAAAACGCATGCGAGTCCCGTCCCCCTCTCAACATCACCGGAGATGCCCATGGAACAAATGGGCATCTCCGGCATGGGACCGTAGGCGTGGACGGCGGATCCCCCGATCCGCCGCCCCGGTCCCCGGCGTTACGGCGGCAACCGGCCCGCAAAGGCCAGTCGCCGCCTACCGCGCCTGCGGCGGCGAAGCGGGAGAGAGTTGACGTCGTCCTCTCTCACCCGCTCCGCCGCCTCCTTCTGCGACATGACTTGGCCGCAGAAGGTTGCGGCCGCCTCCCAGGCCTCCTCGCTGCCCACCATGGCCCTAATAAGGGCCGGCAGCGAGAGGTCTGCGCCGACCGTCGCGGACAAGGCGGTGCGAGGAGTTGCCCAAGCGGGACACTCCTCGCGCGTATGTTCCGCCGTGTCCGCGACGCCGGCCCTGCATCAAATACACAAACTACAACAACCGTTGCTAAGGTTAATAATTACAAGCACAAGTTATAATTGTTTGGCTCAAGGCTCTTGTAACGTTATGCCAATTTGATACATACCTATTTTCCAGATAATTATTATGTGGAGAGTAATTACTGCCAAATTGCTTCAAAACAATTTTCAAACCCGCAACTGTAGGGGATGAGCTAAAATTAATTTTCATTTCTAGAGGAAATATCCAGACTATGAAGTGAGACTAGACTTAATAATGACCTACGCAAAAAATATATTTTTGGTTGTTTGGCAAAATCTAAGTACATTTTCTTTTAATAAATAATAATAATAAATATCCTGGGACATTTTTCATACACGGCCGATATGATTCCAAAGTAAGCTTCGAAGTGAGATTTTGTTATGGTAACCAGATAGCTGATATACTGCATTTACTACGTTTTAAATACATATAAAGATATTAACAATATGATATTTTCAATATTCAAAACGTCAAAGTTATATAAAGATTATATAATGCTATTAATATTATTATATAAAGATAGCAAGAGTAACAAAATCAAATCTAGCTTGGTTGGCTTTGTGGTTAGTGTCGGTCGTGAGTTCGTATCTAGGACAAACATTTGTGTTTGTCTTGTGTGTAGATGTTAATCTATATATTTGCGTATTTAGAAGTACCTAGGATCTTATGATGTTTTTCAGTTTGATGACCAAAAAACAAGCACTTCATAATTTGGAATCAAATTGGCCATATGCGAAAGAACCCAGTCCAAAAGTATTTATTATTCTCTAAAAGATTTTTTTTACATAAACGTAATTTCATTATAATAATCTCAATAATCCTGTTACTTCCAAGTTCTAAGTGAAATGAACGAAACGCTCAATGCTTTACAAATACCATTTAAATTGTGAGAGCGAAGTTTGAAAAGTTTGAAGTATTCAACGGAAGCAGTTGAAAACTTGATATTAGGGAGAGCTTCCATGAAAAGGCGCAAGTGCCATTTGAGTATCTTTATCTATACTAATATAATAAAGCTGTTGATTTCGTTTGAAAGCACTAATCCCAGGAACTACTGGTTTAAATTGAACAAATATTTTAGATACCTATCCAACTAATAGCCCATTTTTCGAGAAAGACTATAGGTTATATGTATAACGTTACGACCAATAGGAGCGAAGCAGTAATAAAAAAATGTTGCAAATTCGTAGGAAGTATTAAGTAAATACGAGTAGGAACATCGACAGCTGGTTGACTTTGTGGTTAGTGACCTTGACTTTGTGGTTAGTGACCCTGACTTTCAAGCCAGTTGTGGGTTCAAATCCCAACCACAACAAACATTTGTATTCATAAATATGTCTGTTTGTTAGTTCTGTGTCTGGATGTAATTATCTATATTAGTATGTGTTTAAAAATAATATATGTAGTATATCAGCTATCTGATTACCATAGCATAAGCTCTGCTATGTTTGAAATCAGATTGGCCGTGTGTGGAAAATGTCCTAGTATAAAGATTATTTATTGAAAACTAGCTGCCCCGGCAGACTTCGTACTGCCCCAATCTATCTATATCTATACTTCTATCTATATCTATCTTTCACTGCCTCTATAGTTGCTCCCTTTTTTATAGGGTCGGCAACGCGTGAGTGACGCCTCTGGTGTTGCAAGCGTCCATAGGCTACGGTAACCGCTTCCCATCAGGTGGGACCGTATGCCTGTTTGCCACCCTTGTGGTATAAAAAAAAAAAAAAAAATACTTATTATAAATCTGTAGAGAGGTCAATTCTGTACATGAAATACATTTTCAAACTATCTGGGGGTGATTAGTGATCGATACTGATGCCAAAAATGCATTCAGTAAAATTTTTGTCTGTCTGTCTGTCGTTCTGTATGTTCCTTATAGAAACAAAAACTACTGGACGGATTTTAACGAAACTTGGTACAATTATTCCTCATACTCCTGGGCAGGTTATAGGATACTTTTCATCACGCTACAATTAATAGGAGCAGAGTAGTGAAGGGAAATTTTGGGAAAACGGGAGAAGTTACTCCATTTTTTAAGCTTCCGCCGCGTGTGCAGCCTTAATGGTTAAGGTTACATAGAAATTATTATGACGAAATATTCTACATAAAATTTTCTAAAAAATATCTCGCAACAGCATATGTCTATCTTTTATAGTTGACTCAGAATAACACGTGTAACTCCTGACAGCTTAGCAGTTCGGAGCATTCTGATTATATTTGTTTACTCTTACGTTTATAATACTCTCACTAATCCCTAATTTAAAAAAGTTAACATTATTACCTATTCAATAAAAAAGAATCATAAAAATCGGTATAGAAACACCAAAATTATAGAAGAAATAAGCCATCGCGTCGTCACACGTGAATACTAAATCATGCTATAAGTAAGGATTATTTTTAAACGACTTAAAAAAAGGAGGAGGTTCGAGGAACGAAGTCGTGGGTTAAAGTTAGTGTTAGCCCAAAGAAACTATTCCACGCGAACGAAGTCGCTGGCAGAAGCTAGTCTATACTAATATTATAAAGCGGTAGAGTTTGTTTGTTTGTTTGCTTGAACGCGCTAATCTCAGAAACTACTGGTCTGATTTGCTAAATTATTCCAGTATTAGAAAGTCCATTTATTGAAGGCTATATATTATCCAGCTACGACCAATAGGAGCGGAGTACCAATGAAGAATGTTTAAAAATCCGGAGATTTTTTTTCCTTTTGAGAGCTTCCGCTGCGTACGTACGTACGTAAACGGTTTGATGTGCACGAACACCGAAAGGCTACTCTACAGGTGCAAAAGCTGACAGATTTCGTCCCCATCAAGCAAGGTGTGAGGCAAGGGGATCATCTCTTGCCAAAGCTCTTCACTAATATGCTGGAAGACGTAATTAAATCTCTAGACTGGGAAGAGAGAGGAATAAATATAAATGGCACACGCATGTCGCACCTGCTTTTGCTGAAGACCTTCTTCTACTATCTGCGAAAGTTGCTGATCTTCAATCTATGCTTACAGAACTACACGAAGCATCCCTGAAAGTGGGTCTATGTATGAACATGTTCAAAACCAAGCTCATGGCTAGTCATCTAATTGGAACAGCTACCAGTAATGTGGGTAACTCCCCAATAGAACATGTAGACCACTACATCTATCTTGGACGTCGTTTGACCGGGAGTCTCAGGTGAAGGAGATTGCTAGATGGCTCCAGTTAGGTTGGGCTGTATTTGGGAAACTTGATGACATGTTCCGCTCTAATATTCCTCAGTATCTGAAGAAATGCTAAATGCCTTGGGCATTTAATCAGTGCATTCTGCCTATCGTCACCTATGGTGCTGAAACATGGTCGCTTACAAAAGGCAACATGTATAAAATAATGGTTGCTCAAAGAGCCATGGAGCAAACCATGCTGGGCATCTCCCTCGTGGACCGAATACCCAACAGTCGAAATACGACGTAAAACGCAAGTCGTGGATGTGGGTAAAGGGATCACGGGATTAAAGTGGGGTTGGGCGGGACATCTGGCAAGGCGGCATGACGGAAGATGGGCTAAAGCTATTACAGAGTGGTGGCCAAGAGAGAGACACAGGAAACCGGGTAGACCACCGCCGGCCCGGTGGGTAGCAGCGGGTAGGCAGTGTATGAGATGTAAAAAGAAAGAGGCCTATGCTCAGCAGTGGGTTATTACGGGCTGATTAGATAGATACATAGAAAGAAAGTTAAATAAAAGGATGCACTCATAGATATGGTAACACAATATCATATAACATTTTTCCATGTTTTGAAGTGCGACAGGATGGATTGACATAGGTATTTCAGTTGCCACATTTGGTTGTCAAATCTAATGTCAAATATTGTGATTGCGTTCAGAAGTTTTAATTGTGACAAAACTTAAAATGGATCAATTTAAAAACCGACCAAATTAAAAATCAGGTATTATTAGGTATTATTTCCGGAAATTAAAAATTAAATAATTAATAAATAATTTACACAAATAAAACAGTACCTGAACTTTCGTGACATTTTACAAAAAAATTATTTCTGAACGCACACATGAATAGTTGTTACAGTATTTGACAGTATTGGACAACAAATGTTTGACATGTAATAAACAAATCAGCATTTATTGAAATGATTAAGTATTTATTACACACATCCAGTTTTCATTCCTTTTAGGATGTATTCTGCTATTCGGGGCGGAGACAAATCCAACGAATCAATAACCATGAAAATTGGTTCAGCTGATCTCGAGTTATAAGTGTTGAAACAAACCCGACTTTCTTTTATATATATAGATATAGTGATAGTGATGATGAGAAGGGAAGCTGAGTTCACCATTAATAATTCATGGCGAAGTTAAGGGAGATGTCATTTAGTTTGACGAGGGAATATATAAACAGTGTGGACATTAAAAATTCACCAGCTTAGACAGACAGCTGTTTGAACTCTTGCTTGGGTTCAAAGATAAATATTGCATGACAACTCTTTTTTTTTAATAATAAATATTTTATTCCATTAAGCCTCCTTAGAAATTTTCCCAGTGGCATTTATTTACATACGTAAAAATAAATATATATTTTTAAAGCGACAACCCTAAAATTGGCATGTTAAGAAATAGTAAAAAAAGTCTCATTCATAATGAACTCCGTAACTTTTAACTCAAAATTTTCACACAAAATGAATCCTGTAACCATTTAATTTTTTTATAAATAAATATCCCACTACTAGATAAATTGGTTCTAAAAACAGAATTCTTTTATTTATATCTTTCGCCAAATAAGATCGTGATAAAAATATCACAAAGGGGCGTTGTAAAAATACTCTTACGCCCCCTGGTGGCCCTTGTCAATGCTATAAATGTTATGTACACAAAGTCAAAGCAATTTCACAGTTTGTTTATAAGGCATTTAAGATATTATTAGATTTATATGTCAAATGGCATTCCTTCGTTCCCACACAAAACCGTGTGGGTGGACTATCGACTGAGCTAAAAGCGGTAAAATCAGTCACGTTTCAATTCAAATAGTAGGTGTCACAAATGTACGCGTGTTTAAGAATTTTACTCGCTTTTTTAAAGGTTAAATGTCTTTTGCGTGTAGTTTTTGAGATCTATTGAATTATATATGAATTAAAGTGGCATATACTATCAAAATATAAATTAACGAATGACTAACCTCGACGTTTCGATCAAGTTGTGTCGTCCCGTTATACCTATATATGAAGTTAGTTCGCGAAATGTTACAAAACCACTAGTCTTCATATAGTTCTTATTGAGTAAAAGCCTTTGATAACCTTGAGACAGTGTAATGTCGAACAGTTTCCTGTGGTTTAGATAGTTGCTGCCGGAGAATTACATACCTACCTAAATGTAGGTATCTGCGACTTTTACGCCCAAAATCCTGTCATAGTCCGTAAAATATCATAGTTGCGATCAGAAATTGTTGATTGTCAATGTCAAATGTCAAAAACCAATTTAAAAAAGTAAAAGTAATGCCAACTTTGATTTTATTAATATATAGATAGTAGGAATATTAGAATCTTACAATTTGAGGCATGAATACAGGCTTAGCTATTGCGAGTGTGTTGGCAAACGTAGCGATTATTAGATCAGACTGCGGGACGTGAATTCAATCATATCTCTCAGCAATTCCTGATCAAATGGTAATAGGATTGTGAATAGACTACATTGTAAACATACGCTTGTGAATATTGTTGAGAAACCCATCGTTTTTATTAATCGATTTTAAGTTAGACATTTTCAATTCATTTCATTCATTTCATTTTGGTCATAGAGGGCGCTGGTGTGCCACTGTCAACATCGTCTCTGTGTATCTTTAATCATTAAAAATTGAAAACGTGGAATTAAAGTGCAATTTACCAATAAAAAGTCAGTTAAGTGCATAAGGACTAAGGACAAAGTGAAGAACAGAAAACTTTCAATTAAGTATTACGATAATCAATGACAATAACTTTTTGTATGTGCAGTGACTATTTACCAATTAGACAAGCCAGAAACGTAAAAAGTGACTTTAAATTGTGAAATTCTGGTTGGTGCTTATCGAAAGACATAAAGTTTAGCCAAATTTTCGTGTGAAAGACATTTTGTGTACAAAATAAATAACCTCAAATTTAACATAGTTCAAAAACTCAACTGTCATTGCCTACTTTACTACAATACTTGAGGCGCCATCTATCGTCAAGTAGCTGTACTAGCTCATAAATCGATATACCAATCTTTTAACTATATCATCCAACGCAAATAGTTCAGAGAAACGCTACGAGAGGTCTCCACTAGGATAGTAAACAAGAATATATTTTTAAAACGAATAGAAGAAGAGTTCTTAGTACGCGCGCGTACCACTAGAGGTCACTGATATCCAAAACCAACGCTACGTTTGAAATTTTTGTAATTTTTATACCAACATTTTGGATTAAATTAGAAATAAACATGGAAGACGTCTTAACTGCACTCCGTAAAATCCAAAGCGAACTAAATGAACAAAAAATAGCAATCCAAAAAAGTGGCGAAAAAGTAACGGAGCAAGTAACCCAAAATATTAACTACATATTGGACGAGAAGTTCAAAACTTGGGAGGAAAATTACGAAAACCTTAAGGAAAAACTGGAAAATCAAGAGAAAAGACTATATTACCTAGAAAAGCAGACAAGGCAGAGGAATATTGTCCTTTTTGGACTAGAAGAAACGGAAACATCATACTCAAAATTAGAAACTAACTTGGTCAACTTCATAAACCAGCATTTTACTGTCAAGGTAGATCGCAGGGACATACAGGAAGCCAAAAGAATAGGAAAAAAAGGGGAAAGACCTAGACCAATAATCATCACAGTTCTAACACTTGGTACGAAAATAGATATTTTGAAACAAAAGAAAAAATTAAAGGACACCTCATTTTATATAACAGAAGATTATCCGGATTATGTCTTGAAGAAAAGGAAAGAATTACAAGAACAATTCAAGTCTGAAAGAGAGAAAGGGAATTCGGTAATTATTAAATATGACAAAATAATAATTCTGAACAAAAACACGAACCCATCAACCAACAACAAAAGAATGTTTCCAAACTCCCCAGAAAACAATCCCAGCGACAAACACAAAACCGAAGCGAATAAGAAGAACAAAACCAATGCCCACTTACAAAGATCGTCAAGTCTTTCTGAGGGGCCGCTAAAACCAGGTATATTGAACTTCTTCGGCACAAAAAATCAAAAAAATACGTCGACAAATCAGGAAACCAATAACAACAACATGTAGCAATCAGCACACCCCTCTCACATGGAAAACACACAAAGATCACTGATAAAAAATGAACCACATCTTCCAATCCGGCTGGTCACCGTGGAAGATCACGACCACAACCCTCCAAAGAATTTACAAAATAGTACAAACATAGTACAAACAAGTTATACATAATCACATACAATGTAAGATCACTCTCATCTTACGAACGCCTGCTTGAATTAAATGAAGCAATAAAAGAAATAAAATACGACATCATAGGCTTATGCGAGGTAAGACGCACGGGAAATAAAATAGAAGAATATAACAACTTCATTTTATTCCACACAGGAAGTACGCCTGGATTGTATGGTATAGGCTTTTTGGTAAATAAAAGTCACAAAAATAATATCGAAGGTTACATCGGCTTTACAGAGAGAGTGGCATTGCTGAATATCAAATTCGGCGACCTACCTATGTCGATCATACAAGTCTATGCACCTACAGAAAAAGCAAGCGAGGAAGAAATTGAAAGCTTCTACATGACAGTTAACAAAGCCGTAAAAGTAGCTCACAAGTCATACATCATGATGGGTGACCTAAATGGAAAAATAGGAGAGCCTAGACAAGAAGAACATCTTATTATGAAACCAAATGGGTATGGAATTAGAAATAAAAGAGGGCAAAGGCTAATAGATTTTGCCCTAGAAAATAAACTCGCAATTTTAAACACCTTTTTCAAGAAAAAATCAAAAAACAAATGGACATGGAAATCACCAGATGGAAACCACAAAAACGAAATTGATTTCATATTATCAAATAAACCACATATTTTTCAAAATTTAGAAGTACTGAATATAAATTATCATTCCGACCATAGACCAGTAAGAGCAACAATAACGCTAAAATCCTCCAAGAAGAGTAGAAGTCAGTACATAGATCAAAGTGCGACATTAAAAACCGAAGAAGAAATAGCTAGATATAAAGAATGTCTCATCTCTTACCAATCTCAAGGTTTACTGGATTGGCAAGAAAACCTACCGGTACAGAAGTACTATAACAGTATTACCGAAGTTATCACCAAAAAAGCCTAAAGACATCTAAAAGCGCTAGTGTAAATACTTGCAATAAAGCAAATACTTTATCAGAACGTACATTAAGATTGCTGAAGAGGAGACAAGAGCTTCAAAAAACGAAAAATAAAACCCGGGCTATGAAAAATGAACTGTCAGCCCTCTATAAACTAACAAGTAAATATATAAAGCAAGATTATGCCAACCACAGACTTAACACTATCAAAAAACATCTCAACAAAACAGGAAGTGCAAAAAAAGCTTACAAAGAACTGAGAAAAAACAAAACTTGGATAGATGGACTGAACAGTAATGGTATAAGATCACACAACCGCAGAGAGATAATCACTATAGCATCTAACTTTTATAGGAACCTCTACAGCGCCAAGGCGGGGACAAATTCCAGCAATGGAAACCTTGATACTTCAGATTTGAGCAATGCGAACGACATAGCCCAGATTGAGATAAGCGAAGTCTCGAGCGCATTGTCAAGACTAAAAACAGACAAAAGCCCAGGCACAGACTATATCACGAACGAATCTTTAATAACAGGCTCAAAAAGGCTAGTCGGACCATTGACAAATCTGTTTAATAGCATTCTAGAAACGGGACTGACACCCACACAATGGTCACAATCTGATATAATTTTAATTTATAAAAAAGGTGATCCAAATGATATCAGAAATTATAGGCCAATAAGCTTATTGTCATGTATCTACAAACTCTTCTCCTCAATTATTAATCGAAGAATTACCGCGACTCTAGAAGCAAGTCAACCAGTGGAACAAGCAGGCTTCAGAAAAGGTTATTCTACAATCGACCATATACACACCCTAGAGCTTGTCTTAGAGAAATACCAAGAGATGAGGAAACCACTCTATGTTGTCTACATCGACTATCAGAAAGCTTTCGATACTGTCTCACATAACAGCATATGGAACTCCTTAACAACCCAGAAGGTGGAAGAAAAGTACATACAAGTTGTTAAGAGTATCTATAAAGACAGTAAAAGCAAAGTTAGACTGGAAACATCTGGTCCATGGTTTCCCATTAATAGAGGGGTAAGACAGGGAGACCCACTATCTCCAAAACTTTTCATAGCTATACTGGAATCAATCATCGCTCAACTCGACTGGAGGACATGTGGTATAAGAACTAACAACGAGTACTTAAGCCACCTACGATTCGCAGACGATCTAGTCCTGCTATCAGAGTCGAGTTCAGAACTACAGACTATGATTGAATCACTAAACGAAGCAAGTAAGAGAGTCGGTCTAGAAATGAATCTGTCTAAAACCATGGTAATGACGAATGGCACCAAAAAGCTAGTAACGGTAGACGGCGTACCTCTTAAATACACCGACACATATATATACCTTGGCAAGCAAGTTAGTTTTGACCGCATCAGTAACAAACTAGAGGTAGACCGCAGGATTCAACTAACTTGGAATAAATATTGGAGTTTAAAAGAAATATTTAAAAGTACAATGCCAATCAACTTTAAAACGAAACTCCTGAACACTTGTCTTCTGCCATGCTTAATATATGCGTGCCAAACATGGAAATTTAATAACACAATAAAAAATAAGATAATAACGTGTCAAAGAGGAATAGAACGAAGCATGCTAAATATAAATAAAATCCAAAAGATAAGACACAATAAAATAAGAAAATACACGAAATCAGTGGATGGGCTAGCACAAGCCCTAACACTAAAGTGGAAATGGGCCGGGCATGTTGCACGTCTACAAGACCAAAGGTGGACGAAAAAGGTAACGGCATGGCAGGGCCCCCAAGGAAAACGCAAGAAAGGGAGACCCTATGCTAGATGGGAAGACGACATCAAAAAGATTGCGGGAACGAACTGGATGCAAATAGCCCAGTCTAGAGAAGACTGGACATCTTTGGAGGAGGCCTTCACCTGTAGAGGGGTTCTTGCAGATACAGAATAAAACTAGAATTAAGACACACTAACATACAAATCTAGATATAAAATACTAATACCTAGTTATTAAGATTTATTATTTGTAAGTAAGTTTGCAAGAAATATAAGGCTTTTTATTTTTATTTTTTTTATTTTTATTTATTTATTTATAAGTTAGACATTTTCAAACGACACTAAAATTCTTTTGCACTTTTTTGGGAAATGACTAACTCTTGAAATAATTTTGGTACCTACAAAATTTTGCAAGATGGCGGAAAATGTTCAATCCTTAACACAAAGACCTGTTAAAAACAAATAAAATGTGAAATGACAATGTTTTTAAAATGCAATTTAACTAAAGCTAGTTAGCAAAATATATCTATGAGAACCACCTACATTCAATAGTCAATCTTATATACCCATAATCAAAGTACCTACATATTAACAAACGTAACGTGGCTGGACTAATTCTCTAACCGTGTTCAAAACAAGAGTATTCAACATTGAATCCCGTATATGTGCGTTATGCGGCCTATCTCTTTGAGGTGTATACCAGAACGGTAGCCTGAGGGGTTTGACAATAATATATTCGTGTGATTTCATGAAAAATATTGACGAATTGACGGCTTTAAGGCTGAAGGTAGTCGTGAAAGATGAGCTGAAGACACGTCGTTTATGTTTTTGGAATTTATTTTGGACACACTAGATACAGAGCTGTACCTATAGTCGAATTTGAGGTAGGGCAGTATTGCTTACTGGCAGGGCGAAAGTTAATAAAATATCGTAATAATTGATCTGCCCTCGAAGCTCGGGCTCCTAAATCTATCACCATGTGTGATACAATGAATGAATTCTATAAATAAACAATTTATCTATGTATATATAGTTTATGGTAAAGTAGGGCATTGTGATTTTAAGGTAGGGCATTGCCCCACAGTATATAAATATAAAAAATAGCCTATGTTACTCCCTGATAATGTAGGTTTCCATTAGTGAAATAATTATTCCAGTTCCAGTAATTTTGAAGCTTATTCCTTTTAAAAAAAAACCAAACACAATCTTTCTATATAATACTAGCTGCCCCGGCAGACTTCGTACTGCCCCAATCTATCTATATCTATACTTCTATCTATATCTATCTTTCACTGCCTCTATAGTTGCTCCCTTTTTTATAGGGTCGGCAACGCGTGAGTGACGCCTCTGGTGTTGCAAGCGTCCATAGGCTACGGTAACCGCTTCCCATCAGGTGGGACCGTATGCCTGTTTGCCACCCTTGTGGTATAAAAAAAAAAAAATACTTATTATAAATCTGTAGAGAGGTCAATTCTGTACATGAAATACATTTTCAAACTATCTGGGGGTGATTAGTGATCGATACTGATGCCAAAAATGCATTCAGTAAAATTTTTGTCTGTCTGTCTGTCGTTCTGTATGTTCCTTATAGAAACAAAAACTACTGGACGGATTTTAACGAAACTTGGTACAATTATTCCTCATACTCCTGGGCAGGTTATAGGATACTTTTCATCACGCTACAATTAATAGGAGCAGAGTAGTGAAGGGAAATTTTGGGAAAACGGGAGAAGTTACTCCATTTTTTAAGCTTCCGCCGCGTGTGCAGCCTTAATGGTTAAGGTTACATAGAAATTATTATGACGAAATATTCTACATAAAATTTTCTAAAAAATATCTCGCAACAGCATATGTCTATCTTTTATAGTTGACTCAGAATAACACGTGTAACTCCTGACAGCTTAGCAGTTCGGAGCATTCTGATTATATTTGTTTACTCTTACGTTTATAATTCTCTCACTAATCCCTAATTTAAAAAAGTTAACATTATTACCTATTCAATAAAAAAGAATCATAAAAATCGGTATAGAAACACCAAAATTATAGAAGAAATAAGCCATCGCGTCGTCACACGTGAATACTAAATCATGCTATAAGTAAGGATTATTTTTAAACGACTTAAAAAAAGGAGGAGGTTCGAGGAACGAAGTCGTGGGTTAAAGTTAGTGATAGCCCAAAGAAACTATTCCACGCGAACGAAGTCGCTGGCAGAAGCTAGTCTATACTAATATTATAAAGCGGTAGAGTTTGTTTGTTTGTTTGCTTGAACGCGCTAATCTCAGAAACTACTGGTCTGATTTGCTAAATTATTCCAGTATTAGAAAGTCCATTTATTGAAGGCTATATATTATCCAGCTACGACCAATAGGAGCGGAGTACCAATGAAGAATGTTTAAAAATCCGGAGATTTTTTTTCCTTTTGAGAGCTTCCGCTGCGTACGTACGTACGTAAACGGTTTGATGTGCACGAACACCGAAAGGCTACTCTACAGGTGCAAAAGCTGACAGATTTCGTCCCCATCAAGCAAGGTGTGAGGCAAGGGGATAATCTCTTGCCAAAGCTCTTCACTAATATCCTGGAAGACGTAATTAAATCTCTAGACTGGGAAGAGAGAGGAATAAATATAAATGGCACACGCATGTCGCACCTGCTTTTGCTGAAGACCTTCTTCTACTATCTGCGAAAGTTGCTGATCTTCAATCTATGCTTACAGAACTACACGAAGCATCCCTGAAAGTGGGTCTATGTATGAACATGTTCAAAACCAAGCTCATGGCTAGTCATCCAATTGGAACAGCTACCAGTAATGTGGGTAACTCCCCAATAGAACATGTAAACCACTACATCTATCTTGGACGTCGTTTGACCGGGAGTCTCAGGTGAAGGAGATTGCTAGACGGCTCCAGTTAGGTTGGGCTGTATTTGGGAAACTTGATGACATGTTCCGCTCTAATATTCCTCAGTATCTGAAGAAATGCTAAATGCCTTGGGCATTTAATCAGTGCATTCTGCCTATCGTCACCTATGGTGCTGAAACATGGTCGCTTACAAAAGGCAACATGTATAAAATAATGGTTGCTCAAAGAGCCATGGAGCAAACCATGCTGGGCATCTCCCTCGTGGACCGAATACCCAACAGTCGAAATACGACGTAAAACGCAAGTCGTGGATGTGGGTAAAGGGATCACGGGATTAAAGTGGGGTTGGGCGGGACATCTGGCAAGGCGGGATGACGGAAGATGGGCTAAAGCTATTACAGAGTGGTGGCCAAGAGAGAGACACAGGAAACCGGGTAGACCACCGCCGGCCCGGTGGGTAGCAGCGGGTAGGCAGTGTATGAGATGTAAAAAGAAAGAGGCCTATGCTCAGCAGTGGGTTATTACGGGCTGATTAGATAGATACATAGAAAGAAAGTTAAATAAAAGGATGCACTCATAGATATGGTAACACAATATCATATAACATTTTTCCATGTTTTGAAGTGCGACAGGATGGATTGACATAGGTATTACAGTTGCCACATTTGGTTGTCAAATCTAATGTCAAATATTGTGATTGCGTTCAGAAGTTTTAATTGTGACAAAACTTAAAATGGATCAATTTAAAAACCGACCAAATTAAAAATCAGGTATTATTAGGTATTATTTCCGGAAATTAAAAATTAAATAATTAATAAATAATTTACACAAATAAAACAGTACCTGAACTTTCGTGACATTTTACAAAAAAATTATTTCTGAACGCACACATGAATAGTTGTTACAGTATTTGACAGTATTGGACAACAAATGTTTGACATGTAATAAACAAATCAGCATTTATTGAAATGATTAAGTATTTATTACACACATCCAGTTTTCATTCCTTTTAGGATGTATTCTGCTATTCGGGGCGGAGACAAATCCAACGAATCAATAACCATGAAAATTGGTTCAGCTTTTCTCGAGTTATAAGTGTTGAAACAAACCCGACTTTCTTTTATATATATAGATTAGTAGATTTATCAAATATCTAACTTAATTCGTATGAAAAGTGCGATCTATACAAAGCCGGAGGGGAATAAATTATGAAGAGATAATTTCCGGTGAGGAAATGTGTATCTGTATGGAGCTTTTAAATTTTCTCAATATCAAGAATTCTATCAAAGTTTCCAAGCTTGAAATAAGGCCTCATTTCAACCGAACGATTTCTATATTCTGTCTATGGCTTTATAGTAAAGGAGCGGTACAATTTTATTTGTGAACATCCGCTTGTAATAACTAATAACCTATAATATAATAATACCTAATGAACTAGAATTTATAATAGGCTCAACAGATAACATAACAGAAAACCAAAACAATGATATCCATATTTTCTTGCTTAATTGTAAGCAACTAGACAACTTGTTAAATTCAGTTTTTCCATATATCAATACTTTGAAGTATTCCACATAAGTTCCAAGAAATTAGTACAAAGAAATATATATAATAACTAGCTGCCTCCCCGCGGTTTTACCCGCGTAGTTCCCGTTCCCTTGGGAACACAGGGATAAAATATAGCCTATGTTACTCGGGGATAATGTAGCTTTCCAAAGGTGAAAGAATTTTTGAAATCGGTCCAGTAGTTTCGGAGCCTATTCATTACAAACAAACAAACAAATCTTTCCTCTTTATAATATTAGTATAGATAAAATTTACCGTCACACACGTACGTAGGTAGGTACATACTGTTACTATATATTGAGTCTAGCTACTAGACTATTGAGAGCCGGAGAAAATTGGCTGGAAATTGCCATCTAGCCCTTTCCAATACATAAGTGAATGTATATAATGGCCTATAGACCTCTGAGGACCTCTCCGACACGTTATAGGCCCCTTTAGTGTTATCGCCTTGATAATGTACCTCAATCCCACTTCGTGACCTTTATTTTGATTAAAGGACGGCAACCCGGTCGAATTACCTTTATCTTTAGGTATATTGTTACTATCTTCTATATATGTATATCATTAAAAAATGTCCGCGACAGCCTATGTTTATCTGTTAAGGTTGGCTCAGTATAACCATTTTTATACAAACCAAATTTGTTTTAAAACATTATTGCATTATTTGTGAAGGTGTTTTTATAAAGATGACATTAATCCTTATCCAAATAAATACGTTATTCATCACAAGTATTTAATTTTAAACAAAATTGCCATTTACATCATTCGATTTCAATGAATATCTTAGGAGATATCACAAATTTAAAATACCATAGCAGCAAATAATTATCGCGTACTGCGCGCGGGCGAGGGCGCGAGCCCGGTGGCACCAGTTAGCTCTGCGAGATACTAACCTTCTACGTAAACGAAGTCGCGATATGCATAGAAACTAAAAATAAGTAGATATTTACTATTTTTAATTAATATCTTGGGACATTTTTACACAGACAATCTGATTCAAAGCCAAGCAAGCTTCCACTACATAGTACTTTGAAGATATTAACAAACACATGTTCATGAACAAAAGTTTGTCCTGGGTGGGAATCGAACCCCCGTATAACGACTTGTAAATCAGGTACTCAAACTAGAAAGCCAACTGACCAATCGTTTCTTATACTTTGTAACTTTTGACGTAATATTGTCGGGTAGAAGATTTTTTTAATTACTAACTTTTAGGTTATAAAAAAAGGAAACAAATACATCGTGTTCATTTTACACTTTATTTTCACAAGATCGAGAACATCAACAAATCTCTTAAAAATTACAATAACGAAAGACTAAATTTAAGGGTCTCGCTAGAACCCTACAGCTGCGATTATTACAATATTTACAAAGATTTTAAGCTCTTTGGCCTGTACAAAAAAGAAAATATACACAAATAAAAAAAAATATACACAATATATGTAATTCTAAATCAATCAATAAAATTATAAAATTGCGAACCAAAGTCAAGGTAACGTAATTAAAAATATAATAATAAAATTTCAACAGCAACTATTTAAAAATAATAGTTTTTTTAATTTTTCAAAATGTTTTTTTTTAATAAAAATTATTATATGTACATTAATCGTGTGCCGCGTGATCTAGTGTGCATTTATACATGTCATTATTTAAGAATACTGACGTCGGTAATTGCAAAAAAAAAATAAGAAAAAACTTGAAAAAAAAATTTTTCTTTACGACAATTTTTTTCTAAAGACGTAAGTACAAATCACTGATTGAAAAGTATCAAGAAATATTGACAATAAACTAAATGCACATTTTTTTTAATTTCTAATTCTATTCTAAGTAAACCACTCGTGAGATATCGTAGATAATTCACGATAAATGGTTATGTGCCATTTATCAAGTGAATTTACATTGATTTAAGTGGTGTTTTAACTTAACTGGTCGTGGAAGTCCGATTTTTTTTTGTTTTTCTATTTGTCATATAAAATTATTATTTTAGATTGGTTTTTGTGTGTCAATCTTCTCTTGGCAAATAATTTTTCTTTTGAAGTCTACTAGAAAAGATTTTTTTCGTCTAAAATATGTCATATCGGACAACCACGGCCAGCCTAATAGATGCATTACAAAGTACTACATAACATGGGAAAACGCCATAAAAATAGACGAGGAGCTTCTATTTTCCACACACAAAATAATCTCCGTCACAGCTCCCGGCCTATGATTAGGCGAAGAAGCTTTAACCACCTAGAGTAGGCACAGATAGGTTCAGTACATTTGGCTTATTACGGGAAATCCTTAGGTATATCACATCAACTATTATTCTTAGCCCTTGGGTAATTAAAAACAAAATATTGGAATGTCAAATGTCCAAGATTCAAAAACCCAACAACCCTGTAGGATATTTGCAATGCATTTTCAACTTTACAGCAACGGTAACAAGGTAGAAAATCCAATGACAATGAATCAAGGGTCAATTACCCAAAGGATTTAGGGTAAAGCGATAATAATTACCACTAAAATAATTATCCTATAAATTACCCTACAATATAGCCTTGAGCTGAGATCTTGCACCTAAATCAATAATTAATATGCCTATTAAATTTTATATTCTATAAACGCCATGACATATAGTAAATATTGATTCTACATACAAATGATTTACTAAATTGTTTAACATTAGAAAACAAGAATACAGGTAAAATCATTCGGATTTAACCGAATAAATACATTATATGCCATGACGCACTAATTTCTCGCCTGGATTTACTTGTATGATGAAGAAAAATAATTATGTGTGAATTAAAAACTTTCTTTTTCCTAAAAACATCTGAAAAAGCCATCTCAAATACATCTAGGCGCGAAATTAGTGATATTATTCGTTAAAATTTTATTATTAGTGCATTCGGGACCAAAATGGGGGGGGGGTCTCCTAAAATGTAATTTTCCGCTAATCTACTAACACTAGATAAAAAAAACAATATATTTTGAACTACACGGGGATATGTGAAAATGTAACACCAATATTTAATTTAAGAGAAAAAAATATGACATTATTTATTTATTTATATATAAGTAAATTGTCTAATTAACTTTAAATTGACCGACACACAATTTAGCTAAGTCTCGAAATTTTTATTTTTTTTTCAATATTTTAAAATTCACTTGGAAATTACATTTCAGGTTTTAGTTTACTGTCATATAATAATGTATGTGATTACATTTAAATACATGATAATAATTTTATACTGACCACCATTGTGACTTTTTCAGGATATTTTTGATATGTTTGTAAAATACAAATTAAATATACAGGCGGACACGGACGAGTTAAATAATAACAATCAGCTGCAAAATAACAAAAAAAAAATGGTGGTCAGTATAGAAAAATGTAATAAATTTCCGTTAATTTGGTAACTACACAACATGAATATTCCAAAAAACACTTCAGTCCAACTCTTCGATAAATCCATTTACGGTTTACAGTAAATTTCAATATGCAAATATTAATTAATTAGTAATAAGTAAAAATATATGTTTTTATACCAACGTATATGCCGTGCATTCACCACATTCACACAGTTATCGTGACGATAAGAAAACTAAAATACAAAACTGAAAAGCACCAATGAAAAGAAATATACAACATAATTTGTATTTCATACGCACTGAAATTATAACGAAGAAAGAAAAACACTTAGACGATACTGCCGCATTTGCCGTTGGTAAGAGAGAGGTTTGGTCCTAACCCCCTCCCTAGGGTTCCGTGACTGAAGGAGCTGCTCAATCCGGACCCGTTAATATCGAACCCGTTATTCATGTATTGATTATTCTGCAATCCGATTAGCAATTCCACTAGAGCGTTTGATGCACTCTGAGCGTTGAGCAACTCAAAAATGATACAGTTGCACTCCGGCTCTGGGTTCTTGAGGGAGCTCTTTGTGCTGGAGCTAGAGCTGGTGGAGTTAGTACCTGAGCTGTTCGTCGGTGGGTTTGGGTGGAGGGGGCAGTTCAGCTGGAGGTTTTTAGGGTACTGGGTGGGGATCCCAGAGAGATGGTTGGCTGCGGCTCGAGCGTAGAACACGCAGGTGTGCCCGTCCGCGTCCGGGTAGTTAGGGTTGCCGTTGTGCTGAAAAATAAGGAAAAAATATATGGTTAATTATTTGTTGATATTGTAAGTCGTAAGAAAATGGTAATTGCTTTAGTTGGGGGGACCATATATCCCGCGGTTGCTTTATCGATCACCATGTAGCTCCGTCATTCCAAATCTCGTAGCACATGCAACTGTCGTAGCAGATACAACAGCCATAGTACTCAGCACTCACCCAAATTAGTAAATGTTATACATATTATGTCGCGGTTGCTCTATCGCTCCCCAAGTCTCGTAGCACATGCAACTGTCGTAGCAGATACAACAGTCGTAGTACACAGCACTCATCCATATGCCCCGGATTCATTCGCTCATCGGCTTCACAAGTAGATCCGTCATACTAAGTCTCGTAGCTGATAGCTGATGCAACTCTCGTAGCACAAACAACTGTCGTAGCTTATAAAACAGCCGTAGCTCACCCATATGACTAGTTGCGCGGCGACCTATCACCCTGCAGCTAATGTAGCTCACTCGTACCAAGTCTCGTAGCACATAAAATTGCCGTAGCACTTACATCAGCCGTAACACACCCATATATCGCGCTGTTGCGGCTTCACAAGTTACTCCGTCATACCAAGTCTCGTAGCCGATGCAAACTTCGTAGCACATAAAACAGCCGTAGCTCACCCATATGAGTAGTTGCGCAGCGGCCAGATGTCCTGCAGCAGCGGCGGCTCGTAGCGCGAGGGCGCGGTCGGCGGGCGGCGGCGCGCGCGGCGGCGGCGCGGCGAGCACGCGCGCGAGCACGCTCACCGAACCGCGAGCACCCGCGTTCCGCAACACTTCTAGTGTGGTCGATACTTCCGCGGACGAGAGGAACGCGCGACGCTCGTATTTGAGACGGATCCATCTGGAATGATGGAGTTGTTTATTAATGATGTAAATGGCATTAAAGCTGCGTTTAAGCGGCGGTAGCTTTTTGATGTTTAAGTGAGTAGATTAAATTTAGTTCGTATTACTTCTTTTTAAAGCAAGTTCTGATGTGCAAAAATAATTTTATTTGCGGAATTGGGGACTCTAAGTATTCCTAAGCGCTTATGAAGCCTATTTGAATAAAAAAAAACATTCATATCAAAACCATTTCATTACTTAAACTAAGCAGTGTTACTAGGCACAAAACGTATTCTCATCATGTACACTGACATTATTTTCTAACACTAATTTCTGAATGGAAATCGAAAGTCAGAAACGTAAGTCTAAGTAATTAGTAAAAGACGTTCCAAAGTAAGTTCCAAGTCTCTAGTACTAACAAAAAAAAATCCTCTGAAACATCTCTCAAATCCCTAAAAATCGAAGCAACTACCCTAAACGACATCCTTACCTCTCCTTCTCCTCTCTAGTAGAAGTAGCCACTGGCTTGATGTGTCCGCGCGGGTCCGCCTCCCAGATCGAGTTGGCGAGCGTGTTGCCGATCGACACCATCACACTCACGTGACTCAGCCTGAAATAAACCGTAAAACAATTAGTTTAATATTGTGAAACTAAAGCACTTTTTCTTATTTTTTTTATCTGTAGGGGTAAATTCATCACTACAGTGATTATAAAACAAAGCTTTCCGCTGTCTGTCCTTAAGTCTTCTTAAATCTTTAAAACTACGCAACGGATTTTGATGCGGATTTTTTTAATAGATAGAGTGGTTCAAGAGGAAGAATTTTATATACAATACGCATAAGCATTGCACCCGTGCGAAGCTGGATCGGGTCTATAGTGTAGTATACTTACGGCCACTCGTCGAGGTCCAAGGATCGAACCCGCGACACATGTGAGCCGAGGTTCCTGTGTATGCCCGAACACTCGATGCATATCAGCACGCCCAGGTTGAGGCTCGCCCAGTCCGGCTCTGGAATTGGAAGGTACAGGTTCAAGTATGTGGAATAATAAATGGATATTTTTTCATAAGATTTTGTAAAAAAAGGTTTGTTTTAGTAGTGTGGTTAAATTTTATGTCATGTAAAGTATTCTTTTTTTTTTATATATACTAGTTGCCACAACAATATTCATGTATTTTCGTAGCCAAGTAAATATTCACATTTAGACAGATTCTTAAATGTATATCCCAAGTAACGACGAATTAATCAATTAACAAAATTTTCATTATAGCAATCAATCTTTATTCATCACAAAACCAATACCCCAAAAAAAAATGTACAAACAAAAAGAGTGTTCCCCAAGGCTCCAACCTGGGACCCCTACTCGATAGTAAGCACATACCTGGCGCGGAACAATCACAGCAAGCGTTGTTCCCGGCGACGCGGCGGATGTAGCACGTGGCTCGCACCTCGCCTGTTGAGTTCGCACCCGTGGGCATCGGCTGGCGGGACGTCTGCAAGACGAAAAAAATAAATAAATTTAGTTTTTTTTTTATGGTAAAGAGGTATGAACACGGTACAAAGGGGTGACCGCAAAAAAAAAAACAATATTAATATGAAACAATTTTGTATTATACTTTTCTATGATATCAAAATATATATATGGTCCAAGATCCAAGATCCAAGATTCAAGATTCAAGATCCAAGATTCAAGATCCAAGATCCAAGATCCGGGACCCAACCTCCAAGATCCAAGATCCAAGATCCAAGATCCGAGATCCGAAATGCAAAATCCAAGATCTAAAATCCAAGGTCCAAGGTCACTCACCCGTCCCTGCAGCGAGGCTAGTATCTGGGCCTCCACAGCGGCGACCCAGGCGTCCCTTTCTGCGGCCGCGGCCCCCGACCCAGCCCCGGTCCCGGTCCCAGCGCCGGCCCCCGATCCGCACACCTCCCACCGCCACCGCTTGCCGTCGAGACTAACTATGCTGAACTCGCATTGGGTTGTGCCTTCACCATCTGTAGACAAATAAAACAATCATAATTAAATCACTATAATTGACGGCCCGGTTGGCTTTGTGGTTAGTGACCCTGACTTTCAAGCCGCGGGTCGTGGGTTCGATTCCCACCCAGGACAAACATTTGTATGCATGAATATGTCTGTTTGTCCTGTGTCTGGATGAGATATCTATATAAGTATGTATTTTAAAGTAGTATATGTAGTATATCAGCTATCTGGTTACCATAACACAAGCTCACTTTGATGCTTAATTTGGAATCAGATTGGCCGTGTGTGAAAAATGTCCTAGGATATTTATTTATTATTTTATTTACTACATAGTATAAAACGCCGTGGTGGCTCAGTTGGGAACGCACTGACTCACGATCACGAGAGTGGCCCCTACCTCTAAGCTTATAAAAACTTACGTACGGATTCACACCGGATTCGGTGAAGGAAAACATTGTGAGAAAACCTACATGTCTGAGATGCCACAATTAAAGGCATGTGAAGTCCCCCAATCCGAACTAGGCCCACGTGGTGGACTATGACCTAAGTACCCTATCGATGTTAGGGAAGGCTCGAGCTCCACGGTGGAGACGTATATGAGCTGATGAAGTGTCTGTTTACTACATCATATAAAACTCTTGGAAATTTGAAAGTTTTGGAAAATTATTATTATTTGTAGTACACTAAGAACATACCTTCTTCTCCATCTTTCTTGACCCCGCTGCTCTTCATCCTTCTATGTCTCTTCTTGACATGAGGAGTGTCCTTATCAGCTCCATTAGTGGAGCCCACTTCTATTTCCGATGCTAGTGACTGTCTGCTTGAAGCCGGTTCCTTCATGGTGTCGAAGGCGGACATCAGCGCTTTATCTGTCACTCGGGACGGCTTGTCTTTATAGCCTGGAAATGGAAATATTGGATTTAGATAAAACACAGAATAAGTTGTCAGCTATTTGGTCCAGCTCTGATTACTTTGGAATCAGATTGGCCGTGAGTGAAAAATGTCCCAGGATATTAATTTATTTACATTTATCTATTTATTAGGAGTAGAGCTCTATTCTGTCTAAGGGTTCCTGCAGAAAGTTCTGCAACCATTACCCATATTTTTTATATTATGTGGTTTCTCATTACTGTGATATACAAAAAAATAAGAAAGACCTTAAAAACCAGTTTTATTTGATACTTTTGGTTTATTGAAGATTTGAAGAGCTTCTGATGAGATATTTGAAACTGCCATAATTAATTTACAATCAAAACTAATAAAAGAAACATGCAACATTTAACACATTGTACATAATTTACCAAATTAGACAACTGCTTCAACCAACAACCCTGAAACCTTACACATAACTTTCAATTTAACTTACCAAGTGAAAGTCCCCCGATGCTATCATGTATATCAAGGCTGGTATACCCGTTGTACCCTGGCACAGTTGTGATGATGGACTTGGAGCCCCGAGGCTTCTGGCCTGGCACCTTCACAGTCACGTACTGGAGGGAGATCTCCTTGCCGTTCACATCCTCCATGTAGTCCTGGGAATTAGGTAGTCTTAGGTTATATCCTGAGATATATTTGTGAGAATCGATGAAAATTGGCACAGAGTTAGCATATGTTCTGAAATGACTATAGCCTACTTTTTATTTCGGGAAAATTGAAGCTCTTCCTTTAGTAATGTTATGGTTTTTTGTCTTAAAATGTTTGAAACAGTCCAAATGAGGTTCTAATGCAAAAATAATTGATAAATTGAAGTAGATCCAAGAAGAAACCGCACTTTGAAACTTACATTTTCATATTTTGGAGATGTATACAAAATTTATGACCTAATTTATGTCCCATTCTAGTTCCTTCCTTGTATTCTATTTGTACTATATACTAATAGGTTGTAGCTTAACTTACATGTAAACTGGGATGATAAGTCAGCCGGCCGTCATCGCACAGCGTCACATATTTCTTCTTCCACTCCTTATTGAGTGCCTTGCTGCTCTTCTTATACAGGTACCCCTGTTTCAGTGGTATCGCCCTACCAGACCCAAGTTCCCCATTCTTCAGCCTATCATCCCCTTTCTTCGAGGGCGTGAAGAGATTGGATCTTCTCCTAGATTTCCTTGAAGTTGTTGGCGTGGATGAAGGCGTCGGCAGATCTTTGGGATCTTTGATTGGCTGGAGGTTATCGAGACAGTGTGGCGCTGTGAACTTTACGTTGTTATTTTCCGTTGCTATGGAAACGAGGCCTGAGGAGGAACCATGGCTGCCTAAGGAGTTCCCCCATCTGGATGAGGTATCTGAACCGTTGGTGCTGTGTATTTCTACGACGTGTGTGGAAGATATGCCACTGCTGTTTGAGGACGCGTCGAAGGATTGAGCGCCTCGGTGGAGGTGATGTGATGATGCTGATAGCGTGTGATGACCTCGGGGTAGCGAGTCCTGAAATAATGTTGCAAGGATTAAAATTTTTTTGGATGTGTGGCTTAGCATACTTACACGATGTTATAAAAGTACATTGAAGTCAATCAACCAATTAATGAAGATAAAATTTGGGTATCAAATACAGTCAAGGGTCTACCACGCAAAATGCCTATCCTTTAACTACTGCTTAATACATTTAATAATGCATAAGTTTCATCATCATCATCATCATCTTCAGCCTATTCATTCCACTGCTGGACGTAGGCCTCCATGCATAAGTTTATTAATATTAATTTCACAAAAGGGAAGGCTCTGCTTAGTTGTGGCCGCATGTGAAAAATGCCCATGGATAATAGTTAATAAAGTTTGTCCAATTTATTCCATAATTTCACTCGCAAATTTCTTAAATATTAACACATAATAATTGCGTATTCAAGTGAGTGTAACAACAATCAGGGAAGGCCAATTGATTGACTGTTTTTAGATAAACATCTAATGAAGATAACAGATAATAATGGTTATTTAAACCAATATGACATTAACTGAACTCACTAGCCGTTACACAATACAAGATAAACGTAATCCAGTGATAGATTAGATATGTATGAATAGTTGCATATTGTACGCATGAGTGGGCTAAATATTTACAATATTTCAACATATGAAAGGTAAATATATATTATGGCATTTATTTGTAAGTCCTTATAGTGTTAATGCAGTTCTCTGATACACTTATTTTAATTTAAGTAACCTGAGTGGAGTTTGTGTTTCATTAAAAGTATTAAGGATTTTTATATGGTTTTCATTAATAGAAAGGGAAATTATATAGAGAAGTTATGACTTATGAGTTAGTTACTGGCTTACTGCCCATTCCATGCTGTAACGGTTGCCAGCTTACTATAAGTCTGCATTTTTAGTTTCTGTATCAAAATGCACAAAGAACTAATCTTGTATATAAAATTCTCGTGTCACAATGTTAGTTACTATACTCCGAAATGGCTTGACCAATTTTTATCAAATTTTATATGCATATTCAGTAGGTCTGAGAATTGGCTAAAATTTATTTTTGATACCCTTGTGATCACGGGAACGGTAACTACGCGCGTGAAACCGCGGGGCGGCAGCTAGTATTTTTATAGAAATGTAAGTAAATTACAATATACACAGCGATACACAACTAGGGCACTGATCTGTGAGGCAAGAATGTGCTAAGGACTTAAGCAGTATATGCCCAGTGACATCACTGCTATTTTTTTATTACTAGCTTCTACCCTGCGGTTTCATCCACATTCCCGGTTGTATTTCCACTTCACCAAGTTAAAAGGTAGGCTATGTATCTCGAAAACATACTTTTCACCCAAATTTCTTTAGCCGTTTATTGTCATTTGCAAATCTATAATTATTTTTAAACGACTTCAAAAAGAAGGAGGTTCTCAATTCGACTGGTATGTTTTTTTTTTTTATGTTTGTTACCTCAGAACTTTCGACTGGGCGAAGCGATTTAAATTATTTTTTTTTTTTTTTATCAATTTGACAAACAGGTCAATCAAGTTAACCAATAAAATCTAATACCTGAAATTACAGGTAGATCAATTTCATCAGCTGAATTTCAGACAGATATAATTCAAGCATTTAATTAAATAATTAATTTACTTGAAAGCCAATGAGCCGTGAGATGCTGTAAAGTAGTTAATTATATATTTTCGCGATAGTAAACTATGTAAACTATTTTCTGACTATTGTCTATTGAATGAATATTGTGTTGGGAAAGTTATCTCATTTATTTATGAGCCACTAACAAAGTTAAAAGTTGTAAAATTGATTGTTACTTTGTAACTTTTTGGAATAATGTCTGTATAATCCTACTACTATTATAAAGGCGAAAGTTTGTAAGTATGGATGTTTGTTACTCTTTCACGTAAAAACTACTGAACGGATTGAGTTGAAATTTGGAATACAGATAGCTTATAACCTGGATTAACATATAGGCTACTTTTGATCCCGGGAAAATGGAATACCTCCCGGGTACGCGGGTGAAACCGCGGGGAGCCACTAGTAGAGCATACATTTTGTAAGTAAAATCAACAAAGTATTTTAATAATAGTTTTGAACAAGTAATATAAAAAATTTAATATTTTAACTCTGATAAGTGACAAATCGGTAAAGGAAAACATAGTGAGGAAACCTGTATGCCCGAGATGTCACAATTAAAGGAATGTGAAGTCCGCCAATCCGCACTAGGCCCGCGTGGTGGACTATGGCCTAATACCCTCATTGTTAGGGGAGGCTCGAGCTCCTTGCTGGGGACGTATCTGAGCTGATGATGATGATGATGAAGTGACAAATCACAGCATTGATTTTGATTTTTTTTTTGTATAAGCTCTGGTTATTTTGCAATCTCATAAAAATAAAATATATATATTATTAATGTGTAAATAGAGTATGTGGGAATGGATGTACATTTGTTACTCTTTCACGCAAAAAGTACAAAATGTATTTGGTTGAAATTAAGAACACATATAGTTTATAGTTTTGATTAATACATCTAATAGACTACTTTTTATCGGGGAAAATTGGAGATCCCTGGCAATACAGGTGACACCGTAGACTAGGACTTATATTGCAATATTATGAAATACTGTTTAGCAATAATAATAATTACTAGCATAGATTATGTAATTTACAAGTGAAAAGGATTAAGTATCCTGTTTATTTAAAAACAATTACTTTAGACAGGAAGGTAATTGGTTAATGTTTTTGTAATTAACATATGGCCCAAGGATTTCTTTATCTTAGTTTTAATTACTTATAACAGACACTTTCTTTGAAATGTTTTGTACATTATATGCTTTTTATATTGTTTACAATAATTAGTAATTGTCTTCTTAAGTTTCTTGCCAGTTCTTGTTAGTTAAAGGCCATTAGGTTGAGCCATTACCATTTTCAGCAATTTTGTCTTTCATAAGTGCCCCTTTATAGCTTTGATCTAAACAATAACAAATAATTTTTGGATCACTAACTCAAATGAATCTTAATGTTGATTTTACTTTTACTTTTTTATTGTTTACTAGCTGCCCCCGCGCGGTTTTACCCGCGTAGTTCCCGTTCCCGTGGGAATACAGGAATAAAATATAGCCTATGTTACTCGGGGATAATGTAGCTTTCCAAAGGTGAAATAATTTTTGAAATCGGTCCAGTAGTTTCGGAGCCTATTCATTACAAACAAACAAACAAACAAACAAACAAATCTTTCCTCTTTATAATATTAGTATAGATAGGCTAGTGCTGGGCTCCTATCATGATAAATGGTAATTTGACCAAAACTTCTAAACCTAGCGCCAACATAAAGCATCCAAAAATCCTTAGTATAAGCTTTATGGTAAAGATACAATTGAAAAAACATGATTAAACTTGTTTCTTCAGTCAGTGATTGTTAATCATAAGGAAATTACCAATAAATCACATGATATAACAAATTTAATCAGTGAAATCAGTAGCATATATCTCTTCTACATAATAATACAATAAAGAATGTCCTTGTGTAATCTATGAAATACATTAATCATGTTCCAAATTATCATTTTCTTGAGACAAAGAATTTCATTGGAACATTATTATAATGACCTTCAAATCACCATAGATGGACCCATAAATGACACCCACTTGTGGGCAAAATCTACTTTATAGTAATTACCACGCGCGTTTATCAGACACATGTATGGGACCAAATCGAGGTTCTATAATACAAAGCTGTGGTTTCCTTACCTTATAGAGAAATGTTGAGTGATTGTGGCTCGGGGAATTAGCCAGAGGCTGGGGGGTAACCGGCCTCGAGCCTCCAGATAAACATTGAGATGAAGCCGATAATCTCGTCCCAACTATCTTCTGACACGCTGAAACACAACAGACACACCATCAAACACACGGAACCGACACGATAACATTTCTAACAACACCAAAACACGGTAAAAAACTATATTCCATGCACGCACATTCAAATTTTTGCGATTTCCTTCGGTCACGTTCTTCGGCTCTTTGTATGTTGTAGCACGAACTCCGACGCCTCAAACTAGCTATCGGCGACATATTCGACTTGAATATAAGTGTTTTATCCATGTCTCCATTCAGAATGCGATAAAAACAATTAAATTTTAACGATTTCAAGTTCGGGCGCACAGCGTCAAAAAAATGTAAACAATGCAAACATAGGAATGATTGAGAACGAACGATACGACCGCGCGGCTGGGGGCCAATGTTGCCACTGCGTGCGGCACAAACTCCCCGCGGCCCGAAACGAGATCCACTACACTACCGATCTAGGTACTCCAGTCGCATCACGCGAGACGAGAACTATAAAAAATATTACGTAATTTTGTAACTCTCTATTGATAAAGATTAGAACGTATTGAATGTCTGTCTGCCGTGAGATAAGTACTTAAATCAAATTAATGAATATAGTTTTATAACGATTTACAGTTGAAAGCGTCGTCATTTTACAAATTTTATCTTATTTTCAGAAAATGATAAAGAGTGATATGACTGGTTCATTATTTATCACGAATTTCCAATAAACTAAGTAAGTATATCCTGTAATCATTCTCATTTTATCGTATAAACGTACGTAATGAGATAATAAATGCAAGCAAAAGATTGATTGTCCGAAAAGCAAACACTCCTTAAAATCAAACACGTCCTGATCTAGTCTTATCCCAACGTTAAATTCAATCACAAATAACAAAACCATTTATGCTAATCAGAAACGGTAACAGCATTCCGAAATCTTTGTTGACAAAAAAACCTATAGACATGACATCATCTACGAATACGATATATTCTTACGTTACACTTACCATCTTGGAACACTCGTTCGACGTTCAGGCCGTACGTCGCACAGGTCTCGTAGTAGGAACATCTTCGCAGCTCATTCGATAGCTTGCGAGCGCGGTTGTCGTCCACGACGCGTGGACTACTTTCACTTATGGCATCTAGAAGAGCAACCAATCATTTTAATAGGAAATAGTCAATCGGTAACACGTACGTAATTATGTAAATTATGAATTTATTATATGTTTATGTGGAGATATTTACTGGCATATTTGCAAGACTTCGACGTCAAAGCATATTAACGCGGGATGTAAATAATTCAAGCGCGAACATCCCTACTTGCGTGGCTGGGTAACAAGTTGAAATGTCAGTCAACTACCGAGAGTAATTATATTATCATGGAATATTTGAGGCTATTTAAGGACTTTACCTACAGACTAACCTTGCTATAAAAATGGGAATTCCATAAAACTCACCTTGGGTCCCCACCAGTATGATAGGAATCTCGGCTGAATTCCTATAGTGGGACATTTTGTTGAAGTAGTTCGATACTGTATTATAACTGATCTCGTTGTCAAGACTGAACACGAATATTACGGCATCCACCCAGGATGTGAACTGTAACAAAGAAAAACAGAATGTCAATAAATGAAAGAATTACACACAAGAAGCAAGATAAGTAAAATGTTGAAACAAAGAAAGTTAAAACCGCGAAGAAAAAAGAACAAGTAGTAAACCATTAATTAAAAATTCTACAACGCATTGCGAGCTATCTACAAAAACCAACTAGTGCAATTTGCTCCTAAAGAAAAAACCGCACCCTTTGCACCTACTGGTATACCCATAATAATTACGTGGGGTAATTTCGTGCAGTCGTAGGGGTTTAGCAGAAGGGTTATGTGATACACGTACCTATACTTTAACATACGTAATGTAGCAAAGTGACCGGACAGGGTAGCTTGCATAATAGGCTGCTTTTGTCGAGCAAGTTATCTATAAATCCTGCTTCAATAGCTAAAGAAAATACGGACGAAAATATAGCCCTCAGAGCAAATATTTTGCTATCCAATAAATAATGATATTTGAATTGCCTATCTTGTACGCGGCTGGCACTACAAACTGTATGCCTTACTCGGCTTCCACTTGTATGAAGTAACGTGCGTAGGAGGGTGTCACCCCTTTCCTCTGAACAACAAGACGAGAGGAGCTTCATCCGGCGATAGAGTGCGTGACGATGACACGGGAGGGAAAAACCTTGGAAAAAACCCCCTCCTTCATCTTTTGTATAACGAATACCTATCAAAGCAGTTGGGAAATAAACTCACGTTTAGACTGATGTTTATTTGGATTGAAATTTGTGAAATCCTTTGTTCATTTTTATTAGGATAACAGTAATATTAGTTATTATAAACTTACGTTTGCGATTACAAACACATAATAAACATTTTATAGATACTATTGAAACCTGTTACTATGCAAAAAATACATTCCAGACAAACCGAATAAAAATAACAAATTCTATCCAACAAAAACATAAATGTAGAAACGGCTGCTTATAATCTAAATTATATCTTATTCAGATGTTATCGTAGCGTCTGCGAATTTCATCTAAACACAGAGAAAGATAACAAAAGTGGAATAATAAGCGAATAGCTGGGTCCAAATCGAGGCCACACAAAATGAGATGACAATTATTATTATGCGGTATTCAAATACTGGATTACGACTGTATTGCATGTTGTAATGGAATCATAGCCGTGAAATATTATAGCGAAGGTTACTAATGCGCCCTGCACGCGAAATATGTGTAATTCAGCAAAAGTCGCGTGAAATAAACAGCCTGCAGCATAAATGTATGCGGAAAAAAATCTTGGAATTAAAATACTTGTGTAAAGATTTTGAAATAAAGATAGGATACCTGAAATGTATTTAATGATTGAATATTGATACTAGACAAGTAAAAATAAAACAAGCTACAAAATAGAATAAGCTTACCCATCCATCGAAACACCCGAAAAATATTCACCACTTATGACAATTTTAATACTTTCATGTTGGTTGATATTTCATTTTTATATTAGTAAAAGGTCATTAAAACATTGGAATGATATCGAGAAAACGGTACAGTGTATACAGGGCGGCTCACCGGTTGTGACTGGGCGGGCGGGAGCCTCCAAGCTTGGGCGGCGAAACCTTTAATATGTCTATTCCCCTCGCACACGCCGATATCCCATATAGCAACAGGGATAGATTAAAATGCATACACCTCCAATGCAATAGTCAACGTTGTACTGGACTGATAATTATATTTGCAACTAAAAATAGAATTAAAAGATCGATCAGATAGAACAAATCATATCTTGCGAAGTTATTTTGTCTAACCTTAGTAAAATGTTTTGTAACGTTTCATAAATCAGACAATGGATTGCTTTCTATAACTATACTAGAAACAATAGCAGTCTAAATAAATTTACAATTAATTCGTATTTGCGATAAGATTTTGCTCTAAATTGTGTGAACTAATTACTATAAAACGCTTTATCATTGTTAATTAATTACGCAAATAATATTGAATTGACATTTGACATATCATATCGTCTGTCATTTATTAGACATAAAGAATGATTGTATAAATATTGAATAACAAGATAAATTAATTTTTCATTGAAAGTGAAATTGATTCAATGATCCCTTTTGTTAAGAAGAGAAATTTGTTGTCAGAGGTAAAGGACTGAGGGTGTAACGCTCTGTAAGGGCCAACTTTCCCAGACCTTGAGCTCACAGACGGCCTACGTTCACGCCGAGTCGGTTGAATACCCCCAGCAACAAGGTCGAACAGTGACAAAATATAAATTAGAGAAAACCATTTTGACAAAAAATATAAACGCTCTGTACATTGAGAGAATAAATTTTGCGAACAATACAAATGTTAATGGTGCTGTTCCAAGTAAAAATCTATTATTTAACTGTACCACTTAAATATTGAATATGTGTGGCAAAAGAAAGTTTTTCATGAAGCTGACATCGTCGCTTTCAAAAATGACCAGGTTTATTCAGCTGGTTATTGAAAATAAGCCTCGGAATCGAATAATTTACGCTATGATACAACTGTATTCGATTATTGTGGAGAACGAGGCAAATATGTCCACACTTTCATCTTCAATGGTGATCGACCAGCAACGTATAGGAAGGGAAATTATACGGAAGTAATAGAATGTGGCTAGCCAGAATTGAGTTCGTGAGTGCGGTGCCGTTCTGCATTAAATGCGGCGTTAGTGCTGAAATTACTTAGAATTATTGGTAAATTATTGTATATTGCTTGCTACATCAATAACATGGATATTCAGTTAACTAAATTTATAAATTATTTATAGCACAGTGGTGAAAAATACTAAACATGGCAAAACAAAAGACTGAAGAAGACAAATATAAGAGTTAAATTCAAATATCAAATATATGAACCAGTTGCAAACCATAATTCTCAGTAGGAACTAATAAAGTTAAAGCATTATCAGCACGAAACTCGAAAGCGTATGAAGGAAACGATGCCCGGAAGTCAACTCACTGAGCTACGCACTGTGTTTTGCAGAATTGTCGCATTTTGTTATAGATTTATTTCGCCATTGTTCCGCTGATAGGTCACCTAACGTTATCTTTTGAGGGCATTGGACCAGAAATGGCGTTTCGCTTGTCCGCAAATGATTATGATAACATATCCGGTGTATCCCAACAGATTGCATTCATAAAAAAAAGTTGTAATTCCATGTTATATTATGATGCTGTCATTAGTAAAGATAAAGAAAATAAGACACTGGAGTTTTGGCACCAGTTTTGACCGTATAAATCAGAGTTTATCTGCTTTACCCTCAACTAAAAATTTAATTTTCTGACTCCAGACAATTCTAGCCCCCGTGTACAAAATCTGAGACACAAAATTTTTCTTATTACCCATTCTCCCAGCTCATATATTCCGTAACAATGACTATGCAACATGCACAATTTGTGGCTTTTGTTGGGTTGGAAGTACATGGGAACAGGTTCTCGTGCCCCCACAAAGCCGGGGTGCGTCTCGAACAATGCATGTCGGGGCTATCCACTGATGTAGTTAGCTACAGTTTTTTTTTACGAGGCATGAATAGGACGGAGAATAATGTCAGGGCAGGTAATCCGATCCACCAACGTGACCCTTGTGGCTCTCTCCGGATATTGTTCGTGATACGTGAGACATGATACTTTTTCAGTACAGGATATAAATAACAAGTACTTCGCTATTGACCACAGCCACGCAAAAAGTTAATTCTTGACTTGTAAACAGTACGAGACGATTTGTATGTTGTACATAAATTACTTCAATAAATGGATTCTTGTAATAATTGTATTCATAATAATCAGCATACATGTCTTGTATAGCCTCTAACATTAATATTCCAAGGTAAATAATGAAAAGGAAAATACTACGGCTTTATTAGATAAGGGTCAAAACACATAAGGGCGACCTTTGAATGCATATCTATATCGCTCAATATGTTAAGACCGCTCCGAATCATCCAAATATTTCTTTGATCCTTCGAAAAGGAATGAAATCGTGACTGAGGCCCACAAAACCGGAGCCCATATTCTTGATAGTATTATTATGTCTATAAAAAATTATGCTCGCATATAATCACTAGCAGACATACCATTTAAACTTGCTCTATTAAGCATTGGAGCACGTGCCAAAAATTAAGTCTAATTAGGTTCAAGAGGTAACTGTAATATGTGTAAAATAGTTACATCCGTTAAAACCGTAACAAACACGACGGGGGCTCGTAGCAAACAAAACGTGCAGCAAAATTACGACATAATTAAAGAGCCCCATGCTAATTAAATTGTCTACAACTGAATGTACCCGGATACTGGAGCCAAAAAATGTTTGCGGTTACACAAACCGGTTAAGCGATTTTAAACTTAAAGACAACGCAATAAAGAATAGATGCAGTACTGTTTGAATTTCTTAATGTGGTACGTTCAAATATTATGAGTTAATTTACTTCAAAGCCTACCCTATTTTGAAATTTGATTAAAAAGAATGCCACTGAACTTATAAACCTACTATTTTTATAGACGTAATAACAAGAGCAGTAAACACCTAAACTAATCAGTAATAATGCTATTAAAATGAAGGCAAGTATTTTAATGGTTGAATGTGAATTTGAATACTTCGCATATTTAGTACCTAAAGGTGCTGTACTAACTACAAGTATCTATATGACAGTAAATAATAAGTATCGAGTATAAGAATTTACTATTCTTAGCTCACTAAATACAATCGTTATTCACGAAAATAGTTTTTCCGATAGCTAAAAGGAAAATATTTATAAAAACCTCTTCAGACCTACCAAAGTCCTATGATATGATATACATTTCTTATAGTATCCCGTTGCAGTAAGGACGTACTACATGAGAGCACTTAAAAGATAGGTGAAGTTGACGGCCCATTTTATAAGCTTTAAAGCACCTCTTTAGATATAAAAGCGTAAAAAATTTATTGGCCTTAGCTGAAGTACGTTTTTATCATAAAATGCTAGGAAGTTGCACATTTTTTACGCAATTCTACTTTACCTTTGACAAATACAATAATAAAAGTGTTCAAGGCTAACAAGTAGTATTTGAATATCAGCGGTTTTCGTTTATCGTTTCTGTATGTGCGATATTCCGGTATTTTATAATAATAAAGAAACAAATACAAAAGAATGGAAGGTTTTATAAAATAGAAAATCAATTTTATTCAATAATTGTAAATATCAACCCCAAATTATGAAAATCTTTTATTCCATGCACGATCTTGGAGAATAAAAGGTCAAAGAATGAAATAAAATCACCCAACAGTGCTTCATAATAATATTTGTAAAACGCTAATAATATCTAATATGAAAAAAATCACAAATATGAAGCTCATTTTCTAAAACGAGACGAAAATACATAAACAACTCATCAATACTGCTGGGCAAGGAAAATATCGTTCATATTGGTAACCTACCTACTCATATGAAGGCTAAGACTCGTATTCCTTTTCCTTATTTTCCAAGAGTAAACGCTGAAACGCTTTACACAGAAAATGTACGAAAGAAAACAAATACACATTTTCTATTACATACTGAATATGTAGCGAGGAACACGTCGCAGGAGCGTAGAACCTCCCCTACTATGCATTCTGTCATTACCCTGCATCAAAGTTTCAGTACAAAAGACATCGACTTCATCCAAGTCGAAAACACGAAACTTTTCTTGTAAATAAGGGTGATATTAGCGAGGGTGAAATGTATAAATGAGAGAACATAAATTAAATTGCTTTCTACAAAACAATCTCTGTTCATAAAGGGAGAATACTGTTATAAAATTAATTATTAACGGACGTGAGGGTTGAAACTAGAAAGTGGAGTAGCTCGTAGGAACTATTAATTAATCCGTGCTGTAGTTTGCTGATTGAAAATGCACCTGCCTGATGGCTAAATAATTCCGTAGGAATTAGCACCTGTATGTAAGCACTATGTTCTTCACTAACATTGTTTAATGTAAATAAATAAATAAATAAATATCCTGGGACATTTTTCACACACGGCCAATCTGATTCCAAACTAAGCAGAGCTTGTGATATGGTAACCAGATAGCTGATATACTACATATAATACTTTTAAATACATACTTATATAGATATTTACATCCAGACACAGGACAAACAGACATATTCATGCATACAAATGTTTGTCCTGGGTGGGATTCGAACCCACGACCCGCGGCTTGAGAGTCAGGGTCACTAACCACAAAGCCAACCGGGCTGTCTTGCACGTAAATTAACAATTTCTCTCATCACCATTTATCTGGGAATATTTTTAACTAATACCTCTTAAGCTCTTACAAATTACTGCGGTTTTGTAAAGTCATTGAGTTACTTAGACAAGTCTTTACCAACTCAAAAGTGGTTCTCCAGAGACGAAATCTGGTCATTCCCGTGTACAAATATTTGACCTTCGACGCTCAACTTTGCAAGTCAGCCGAGGTACCCGGTGACCTATGAGATCAATGCCCTCTCAATGTTGAATAACGGTCTCTAGTTTGAAATTCTAACGACACTATGGCTATAGAAAGGAAATCGATTTTAAACTATATAGGCTTTTAACAATTCATAGGTCGATGCTTGATTGTTGCTTTGTGATGGAAGCTTTGTATATAGCTTTGGTATTAGGTAGTGTTCATGCTGTTAAATTGACCTAACCGTTCACAAATATAACATGAAGTTCTTATAAGTAGCTTGTTTAGTTATATTTAACATGAGGTATATCAGTTCCTACTTCCTACGTCCAAAAACTTTGAACAAACTGAAGATCTTTTAATATTATCTCAGAATTTTCTAATTGTAAGTTACTCTAACAAGACATTCCCAAATTTTATCAGGGATAAAACCCAAGTAAAAATTGTAACATGTAGCTCAAGGCTCTTTCTGAGTATTACCATTTCACCCCAGCGGGTCCTTTGAGGGATATTTGTATGTAAATAATAAATACATAAAACTTATTTACGGTTCGCACAGGTGCTGGTAGGTAACATTCTGCTTCCGGTTTGAATTTATGAATAATATTTTCGATCGATCGATGTAATTCCACTGGTTATTGAAGAATTACGTGAATTTAATATTAATTATTAGATTCGCTTTGCAATTAACAGTCTGCAAACTTCAAACGATGTTGACAAGCAAAATATTAAGTTAGGGGGAAATAAAAAGAAACCATTTTGAAAGCTCTCCGTAGCACCGCAACGGTAAGTACACAACTTTAATAAAGTTAAAAAGTTCAAAGTGCTTGCAAAAGCGCGCTCGGTGAAACATCTCCGTGGTCTTGTTTATTGATTTTTCTTGGCATTTGATTTATTTATAAAATCCAATAAACAAACAAATCAACGTTATCAAGTCTGCAGTCGTTGTTTATAACTATTGATCTAATCTTTAGCCGATAACCGCTCAACCTGAATAGAATTTAGCTCAAATAAAATGTTTTTGCACAGATAAACTATATTTACGGTTGATACTAGCAAGACTTATTTCCAAAGTAAAGCATAAATTTATAGAATTAAAGTCTTAACGCTAAAAGCTTACACGTTAATGGACTAAAAAGCTTCTGTAACATTATGTACGGTAGCATCATTAATAATAATTAGGTTTATGTATTGTGTTTTAATATAATCGTTTGTTATGTCACAACAATGTCTTTATTATTTAAAACATTTGTGAATATAAACATAAACAACCAGACTGATTTGATTTTAAGCTACGTTAAATCCATCAAATTATATATCAGACTAGTGACTCCCCGCGACTTCACGTGCGTTCCCGCGGGTTTTCCCGGGATAAAAAGTAGCCTACCTATGTGTTACCAGAACATATTCTATCTCTGTGTTAAATTTCATTGCGATTCCTTCAGCCGTTGTGGCGTGATGAAACTCACAAATCTTCGCATTTTTAATATTAGTAAAATACTTTGTATTGGTTTAGTGATTCAATTATTAAGCAAATAGAATTTAAGTAACTTCTAAATCTACAACAAAACGAGTGGATTGTTTATGAAGCTCATAAACAGTTCGTATAAACGATATACTAGTAAACAAAAAAAAAAAAAAAAAAAAAAAAAAAAAAAAAAAAAAAAAAAAAAATAAACGGTTACCGCAAGTTCGCATACACAGTGGTCTAACTTACAGACATTTATAATGTTGATGAACGGCGGTACGCATAAGAAATATGTAAGCAAAATATTTTAAACTTACCCTCAGCTACCAACTATCTATAGTGCAAAATGTTACAACTGACAATGTCACCGGAATTAACTAACATCTAAGATACAGGCTCGGCCTAGTTTAGATGTTAGTACTCCTTGTAATTATGTATGTACCTATGTCTATAAGTTTATGTAATATTTATTATCGTATTGTATTTGGTGTCAATAAATTACTTTTTATTTTTTTATTATTATTAAACAAGAAAACTGGTCTGGTAACAGTTCTCGATATTTAATATTCATACATAATTCCAACTTATGTCATCGTGTCGAAAACTATCAACTATCGAAAGTTATGAATCTATTTTAGCACTAAAACGGTTAATAGATTTATAGCCGTACTAGTGACTTCTCGCGGTTTCAGCCGCGTTCCCTGGGGACCTTAAATTTTCTCTGTACTAAATTTCGTACAAATCTGTGTAGTGGTTTTGGCGTGAAAGCGCAACAGATAGATATAAATAAATAAATAAATAATAAATAAATAATAAATAAATAATAAATAAATAATAAATAAATAATAAATAAATAATAAATAAATAATAAATAAATAATAAATAAATAATAAATAAATAATAAATAAATAATAAATAAATAATAAATAAATAATAAATAAATAATAAATAAATAATAAATAAATAATAAATAAATAATAAATAAATATCCTGGGACATTTTTCACACACGGCCAATCTGATTCCAAACTAAGCAGAGCTTGTGATATGGTAACCAGATAGCTGATATACTTACATATACTACTTTTATAAACATACTTATATAGATATTTACATCCAGACACTGAACAAACAGACATATTCATGCATACAAATGTTTGTCCTGGGTGGGAATCGAACCCACGACCCGCGGCTTGAGAGTCAGGGTCACTAACCACAAAGCCAACCGGGCTGTCATATAGTCATATAGTTCTTAAGTTCATAGACTATCACATTAATTATGAAAAACTCAGTAAACAATGAATTTTCATTGCAGTGTAGGGTAAGTTTATACCGAGTAACAATTTCCTACTCGAACAAGTTAATAATTAGTATACAATACCCCGTACTTATATTACTTTGTTCATATAGTCCGGGTGGCGCCTCACGCAATATTTTTACCCTAGACTTGTCCAGTTCATAGTGAGCGCCGCCACCCTTCCATAGACACACCCTCCTTTGAAATGTCAAATTACCGTTCCACAGATAATTAAGCGAACTATCTATCATCATTCGTTCTTTCATTCACTTGAATAATTTAGCTACATTACCGTCAAGTGGACAAGGAATAAGCTGTTTTCGTTTAGCAAAATTTTCTGCAGCATAATTAACAAAAAATTAAAATATCACGATGCTGGCAAATTAATGACTTGGCAACACAGCTTAAACATCTACAAATTAGCTGTAAGTTATTATATCTACCTATTATAATTGATAGCTGGCTGATTGAGCCTAATTGGATAGCTAATTAACTAACAATATTTGTAATTTTACAAACGAACATTAATTAGAACTGAAAATATACGTAGAAAAGAAACAAGTAACACACGAAAGAATACTTCGTGAATTTCATATTACACGTACAGAAATCGTTAGAACATATTCGCTCTAATAGGGTACCAAAGTTTTTTTTTTATTAAATCCCAGTTTGTCTTTTTTTCAAGGCGCCAAACTGTCGGCACGCGTGTCGAGGGTAGGCCAACTTAATCCAATAAAGCTTTCCAACTATATATAGGCTCTTAATGGCACGCGATAAGGTTTATAGTCCAATATCAACTATAGCTTGCCGTAAGCGCCCATAGGTAAAAAAATATTGAACGTATGATGTAAATTAATGGATATGGCATATTTGAACTTTCTGTAATATAATTTCACCTGTAACAAGTAGTTTTACTCGTGGTTTTACAAAGTAACACTTATACTTTTTTAAATACAAATAAGCTTAAGATCATGTAAAACTTTATCGTTGTTTTGACGTGACAACGTCTTATAAATTGGTTTGCCGGGTGACACTTCAACAAACTGCGTTACGCTCCGCTCACGTTACGTCACTTTATGTTTTAAATTGTTACTATTTCATCCTTCTTCCTACTATACGAATGAATATTCACATTAAAATTATTTTACCACTCAAAGTCGTTGTCACGTAAAACTTTCGCCCGTATACCGACTTTACAGGCAACCAATTTTTTTAAAGATCCTTTGTTCTCTATCTTCTATTAAATGATTATAAATATTAAAGACACTCTTTTATTTTTTTAACCATTAATTTCATGAAGACATCTCAAAACTATAAAAATTGTACCACATCCGAAATACTTTAGCCGTTTAAGCTACTTGAATCAAGGGCCAAACTTTTTTACGGACCATTCCGGCAATTAGCAACGGAATGATTTGATTGAGAGTTTCCTCAGTTTACTATTTTTAGTGTGAAATAAAGATTGATTTTTGCTATGGGATAACATTATTACTAGGAGTATAGGTTGGAAGTATAAAAAGAGAATAATTGATCATCGTTCAGCTCTATTGTTCAATGTTTTTTATTGATACTTAAAATAGTAATTAATAAAAACTGCAACAACAAAATGTTATGCACGATTTTAAGTCCAGTGCATTACCAACTACTTTTGTTCAAACAAGTACCAATTGTTTTTTAAATCCTTAATTTTTAAAATCCCGTTAGGTACTAGCCTTGAGCCGATCGTATCGAAAAATCCTAGATCAATAGTATTACTCAAAATACTAACAATAAAACCTCCAATTCGTTTACAAAATACCTATCCCAGAATACAGTTGAAAAACAATACGTAACAACCAACTGGAAACCAATTCCATAAACGTGGGGAGTATTTAAAGAGCGACGTTATTTCGCTTTGAAACTGGGTCGGAACTGGGAGCTTCGCAATTACCGGGCAACACTGTCGGCCAGGATATGTGCGCTGCAGTTGGCCAGCCTGCGTGCCTCTATTGTCTATTATTCAGTTCGTGACGCGTGGTGACGACTTTCTTAGCGGCAAACATTTTGCAATATTTTTACGATATTACTATTATTAATAGAAAAACTTTTAATTAACTTATGTAATAGATACTAAGTAGCTTAATTTGTTATGAGCATAACATGATTTTCTATATGTATTTAAATTGTTATAATCATAACAAAGCTCTGATATAGGTACCATTTTTCTAAGACATATTTGTTGTTTGTTTTTAATTTTTTATTATTTTCTTCTACTTATACACGCATGTATGTGTTACCTTACCTAATCTATACTAATATTATAAAGAGGAAAGATTTGTTTGTTTGTTTGTTTGTTTGTAACGAATAGGCTCCGAAACTACTGGACCGATTTCAAAAATTCTTTCACCTTTGGAAAGCTACATTATCCCCGAGTAACATAGGCTATATTTTATCCCTGTATTCCCACGGGAACGGGAACTACGCGGGTAAAACCGCGCGGGGGCAGCTAGTTTATTATAAAGTACGCATGTGCAAATCACTCAAATGCCCACCCTAAGCCACCTTATCATCCTACTTTGCTACCCCATTTAGCTTTAATCTAACTCGCTGCCAAGCATTTCAGCGCATCCGTGCGGAACAAAACAAAGGATTTTTCAATTTAAAAACTATTAAGGGAAGAGCCGAGAAAATCCATGGAGAAGGGTGAATAAAGTTTGTTCCCTCAGGCTTTAGTGTTATGCTAACATGATTTAATAGAAGAAAATGATATATGAATCTGCATGTCAGTGTGTTTTATTTCATTCCGTTCATTCGTTCTTCCATTCCGCGCTGCAATCTATATAAAATTGATAGTTTTTTTTTTTTTTTTTTTTTGTTTGCGTAGCATTACACGGCTTGTGTATTTGCCAATGTCAAGTTTTTAAAACGAGGAAACTTTTAATGTAATAATCATAAAAATATTTATTTGTTATCTTTGACTGATGATGACTACAAATGGCAGTAAAAAATTGATAGTTATATTGGCATATGGATGTGGTATGACCAGGTTTATGCCATTTTTAAGGAAAGTAAAATAAAACTTTTTGATTTCAGGCCAATATTTAAACGTTATTAATATAGGATGTTTAGATTTATATACTTATGACTGCCTAAAATATGTAGTATATCAGTATACCAAGAGCATGTATTTAATCATCCTCCCGCCCCTTGATATTTGTTTCAGTAGGTCAATCCTTTAAATAAGTTAATAGACGTTTATATTAAAATAACTTCAAAATCTCTACAAACTTGAGTTGAACTCACGCTAAGCTTTAAAGAGGCTTTACTCTATTACTTCCGTAGAAACAAATTATTCACCCTCCGAATAATATTTTTGCATTGGCAACATATTTTTTTTTCTTTTGCACCATGGTCACAGCATAGCAATAGGGTAGCGTCACCACAGGCTATATTTAGAACACTATATCGGGACAATCGGTTTGCGGGTCGCGGCCCGCGGGTCAGCCCGGGCTAATGCGATGACGTCACCCATATCTACCCGGGTTTTTGATGGCGATACACTGTGATAGCTGTGCGGGCAATTATCTTGAAAGGGTTTACTAGGTGATCAGACTTGCTAGTTAGGCGCTAAAAACTTCTTTGTGGTAAAAGGTGAAGGTAGAAGATGATTATGACGATTTTTGGAGTGTTCGAATTACAAAGATTGACGTTAAATTCTTCAGGACACAAGGTCATAAAAAGATTTAAATAGGATAATATTGACATAGATCTTTTTAATTAATGTATATACAGGGAATAAAGCTTTCAGCTTTGGAGACTTAAAGATAAACAATATCAGAAAAAAACAATATGACCCAGCGTTTCCATTAGCGCAGTGAAATTCTCATTCTAGTTCCATCATATTCCCGGGAGGAACTACATAATCTGGCTCAGACAAAACTACAGTCAGCTTTCCTCGAGCCGGGATTAGTACACAATTATCTGGAGGCTTATCCTTAAAGTCACGAGCAAACCTTCACAGTCCACTATACATTTTCAACCCTTGTCTTGTGGCGCAATTCCTTCGTATTGCGGACCTCTCCCTTGATCCCATAGTTAATGAAAAGGACAGAGCATATATGGTGATACGATTCCGAACTGTTCTATCACCTTATGTAATCACTCCAGCTTAATAATTAACCATCCAATATAAATGCTATGCACCTTATTCCTGGTACTGACGAGTTAACTACACTTCATAACAAGGCTTGCCTCCCTTCGTTGTTTGCTCTGCGAACTGAACTCCGATTACCGATTTAATTAATGCTCGAGTGGCGCTGACATTCGATTCAATAAGCATGGCTCTATTGTTGGAAGTTATAATCGATTTCTGATTGGTGGAAACTGAAGCGGTAGTGGATTGTATCGGGTTAAGGGAGATATTACAGGTTCATAATGAGCCCTTGGTTAGATGCTGTTTCTTACTGCCTTTTAGGAACTTCGCAACAAATTTTACCAATCTATTTTGTAGTCTTGCCTATGATCATCACTAAAGGCTGAGTGCAAATAGGAATAGCACTATTACTATTAATCTCTTAATCAGAACAGCTATGTGCCTTTTTAGGTCATATCCAAGGATATTTTTAGAATTATTCCACTGCAACCAAGAAAGGCATCTGAAATACGTACAGCCAGATATATAGTTCTCCTCAATGTGTCAATGAACATCCCAGGAGTTGAAACCAAAACAGACCGGGCAGCAGTTCCCCCATAAAAGTCGTGTTATTTGTGAATACAGTAAAAAACGCTAAGCGGCTTGTAAATTTGAAACGACACGATCGTAAAACGCCACCAGAGGCTTTGTGGCGGCGTAAATAACGTTGAACATCTATTAAAACGTTCAATCCCCCTTTATAGCACAAATCGATAGGAGCATCCTGGTTCGAGAGGGTGTCCGTTGGCACACGACACGGTTTTGGTGAAAAACTTGCGAGAGCTGCACGAACTTAGGTTTTAGAACCTATAGGTGGTTGCTGAGCTTCTATAGGAGGACAATATGGTGTCAATTGCTAAAATGATTGTGTAATTAATGTTATTACTATCCTAACTATATATTAGACTAGCTGCCTCCCCGCGGTTTTACCCGCGTAGTTCCCGTTCCCGTGGGAATACAGGGATAAAATATAGCCTATGTTACTCGGGGATAATGTAGCTTTCCAAAGGTGAAAGAATTTTTTAAATCGGTCCAGTAGTTTCGGAGCCTATTCATTACAAACAAACAAACAAACAAATCTTTCCTCTTTATAATATTAGTATAGATGAACTGCTTTTTAATATAGTGGAACTGGAAATATGGCTTTAATGTGGATTATTAACTGATGACAGATTGAAATGGACATGACGAACATAGACGATCAATAGAAGGCGAGGAAGATGATAATGATGAAAAGTCTTTGCGGGACGAATGTAACGTTTATTTGACGGAATCCATCATATACATGGACATATCGTTACATTTCTGCAGATATTAGAAACCAGCCAAGATGTTTTTTTATGTGTTTGTAGGCAAACGAGCAGACGTGAGACGTGGACACCAGAGGAGCCACAAGTGCCTTGCCGGCCTTTTAAAAAGGAGTAGATACGCTCTTTTCTTGAAGGTTTTATCAAGGGTTGAAATATATTAACAAAGATGCACCAACACGTGTATCAATGGACACAAACAAATCGCCACTAGGTCACCGTTTCGGAATACGTACAATCGAGTAACATCAATTCTGTATCAGTACCTCTGTGTATGATCTACAAATGTATTCCGAAGTTTACACGCGATGTTCGATCCAACGGATGATTGGTTGAATATTTTATTATATGTATCGATTTCTTTTGGAATCGGAAGCTCATTACTAGTATGATAGTTACTTTTATAAAGAGAAATGATTGGGTGGTATACGTACAGGAACATCAGATAGGTAACTAATTACTATTGTTGATAGATAATGCATTTTAGATTCCTTTTAAGGATAAATATTTATGTGCACATATGTCTGATTTATATATGGTTACGGTGCTTATATAAGGAGTGTGTTGTTTTTCCAAAGTTAGATACAATTATTTTTATATTTGATATATAGAAATTCCTCTTGAATCGCTCAATGTAAATAAGAAAACCACATTAAAATCGGTTGCGTAGTTTAAAAATCTAAGCGAACAGGGGGAGAAATGGCTGAAGGGAATTTGTTTTAAACTATGTAGAGTTCAGATACCTACCTATATATTTATTAAAAAAAATCATTAAAATCACTTCGCCCAGTCGAAAGTTTTGAGGTAAAAAATTGAGAACCTCCTATTTTTTGAAGTCGATTAAAATCGGGGTAGTTATATGCATTCGATTATCTAGTTATCATATCATAAGCTCTACTTTACTAGGATGAAGCCGGTATTTGATACACTAATTGAAATAATTTTTCGAACGTTGAAAAATGTGAACTAAAAGGTCTAAAAGTGAAAAGAACTTACTCAATAAATCAATGAATAAACGCTGCTCAGATTCCCGTTTGAATTTTTTATGCTACTTTGATTGGCTTTATGTTGGAAGTTAAGAAACTTAATTTCCTCCTACTATTTCTACCCTCCTACGATAAATAATAAAGTTTTCACCAAGTAAATCTATGTTTTTTTTTCTTTTTGTTAAATTTCAACAGTTTTTACTCGTTTATTAATGTTTTTATCCATTTCGATGATGATAAAATACTTTTATTTGTTATCATGAAGGATGCTTTTGGGAAACTGGGTATTTTGAGGAAATACGCATTGTCGTAAAACAAAACGTTAATTCGTCGGAGAACGAGACGCCTTTATTGGTTTTCTCACGTGTAGAAAGAGATAGAAAAGAGGCTGCGTTTCATCAAAGACTCATGAAGTTAATATAACATTATTTATTTATATCGCTATATCATTTATTTACTTATCTGCAATATATTTTGCGACTAGCGCCACAAGCCCTTTTGTGCAGAATAATATTTGTACTCCGCTCCTATCAGCCGAACCGTGATAATGCCTATAGCCGTTAATAAACGGACTACCCACACTAAAATAGTTTTTCTATCTATTCGAACCAAGTAGTTCCTGAAATTAGCACATTCAAACAAACAAAATTTCGAAGACATAAGAATCATGTTCCTTGCAGGTTTTAGTTAGCTTACCTGCATTTCAGGAGAGCCTCCCTCGTCCCTGATAAGGAGGAGGTAGCTGTGGCCGTCGATAATCACTTCCTTCTTGAAGCGACCGCCTGCAACAATATTAGAAAATAAAATGATAACATATATGTAATGTATCCTATATTCATGGAGGTAAGATTATTTTTTGATTGACAACGTTGAGTATTATAAATTGTAGGACACAACCTTCTCACATATTATGTACTCCTGGTACTTTTATTCAGTATCGATAAGTAAAAATGAGATATGCAGAAGTTAAAAATAACAAGATTTTAGTTGAAATCATGTTATTTTTAAGGCTGTAATAAGATTCTGAAAATCAGTTGGAATCATAAGTAATTTTTCACGGATTTTGAACTAAGCAGAGCTTGTGATATGGTAAACCAGATAGCTGATATACTACATACTAATATACATACTCAGACAAACATATTCACGCATACAAATGTTAGTTCTGTGTGGGATTCGAACCTACGACCAGTGGTTTGAAAGTCAGGGTAACTAACTACAAAGCTGACCGGATTATCGAATTGTACTACCCCACTAACCATACCATTTAAGCCTGTTTCAAGCTTATGTGAATCTTTCTTTTAAATACATTTTAATTTGCCTCATTTATCACTCCAAACAAACAATGTTCCATTTCAGTTCCTGTTTTAAACGTGTCATCTCATAATGAATATGTCCGTTCATTTGCGTTGCGTGGGATGGTAAATAGGCGTTTTTAGTCCTACGCATAAAGTAAATCCTCATGTTTACACCATAGCCCTGTGGAATAGGGATCAATGAACTATCGCGAACCAACGTATAAGTAACGCCATCTATGTTTGATTGGAAACAACTTGTTAGTGACCTCTGTTGAGATTTGGTGGAACTATTGTATCCACCAAGTTGTCGTGAATACGCTGAACTATAACAGATGGCGCTGCAATTAACTTAGTTATATGGGAATACAATTATTGTCAACATCACTACATATTATAAAACAAAGTCGCTTTCCGCTGTCTGTCCCTATGTCTTCTTAAATCTTTAAAACTAGGCTTCGGATTTTTTACGGAGTGATTCAAGGTTTTTTTTATATACAATACACGCATAATATGCTAGAGAAACACTGTCAATTTTGGAAATTTCTAATGTGCTGTATAAGCATTGCACCCGTGCGCAGCTGGGGCGTAATTAATACATATTTGGGAATATAATAGGATTTGAAATCAAAATATAAATATTTACCTTCTGGACTCTCTTCTTGCATGTAAGCACCTGTTAAGTACCGATGGACTAGTGCTGATTTCCCACTGTCTGGGGAGCCCAAAACTCCAACTCGTAGTTCGGTAACGCCTCGCGATGCTGTCCATTCTTGACTGTTTACGAAGGAATCTGGAAAGATGGAGAATATTTTTATTAGTCTAAAGAACATAAATAAGCTAAAATATTACTAGTAGCGCCATCTCATGACTATCAAGTCAATGTGTTGCTAATGAATCTTACTAGATGGCGCTAGCTGTACTGAAATGTAGAAAATGTAATTCTATAGGCATGTTGCTTCAGGTTGCTTCTCGCAAAAATGACATGAATATTAATTCATTTAGACAGAAAAATCTCGTTCTTAATTATATCTATTTATGCTTAAAAAATAATTATTTAATAATAAATATGCATTAATGAATACCAACATAAGTACTTAATGCAATAACCACTTTCACTAAGTATCCCGTTACTTCCTTGTTCGTTTGTTAATTTAATGTATTGAACGGGTTTTGTCATATATTTTAGAATAGCTGAAGCGTAATGAATGTTAGGTAAACTCACGACTCATTTAAATAATGTTATAGACATGTAATTAATTATGCAAACAGGGCGACTAGACATGACACGTGATATTTATTCACAAATTCAACTAGCTACAACCTTCGGATTCACTCGTATTTCTTACCCGCTTCAAGTCAATATGGAGTGATGAAGGAAGATAAAAAATTCTAATTTTATACTAGAGCAGTCCCAGTGGTTTTACCCGCGTTCCCAGGGGATCTCATATTTTCCCGGGATTAAAAGTAGCCTGTGTGTTAGTCAAGGGTGTCAGCTAACGCCATAGCAAATTATATTAAAATCGCTCTAGCCGTTTAGACGTTAAGAAGTAACACCACTCGCAAGCTTTCGCCTTAATATGTACTCGAGTTAATACTCGAGTTAAATACGTATATACATGATCCTCCTCTTTCCTATTTGTTACTCTTATGTATTTTGCTGTGCCCGACAGGGTTCAGAATGTAAATTAAACTTATATTAATTTTAATATTAATATTGTGAAATGCAAATAAATAATATGAATATGAATAAAACATTTGTAACAAACACTAGGAAATATGCTGTGTTTATAAAATAAAGTAGATACATACATTTAATAATATAAAAGATCAAAGGTGACAGTGCATTAGCAGAAATTGTTACTGCGGCGTTAATGTTTCCTTCCGTAGTGTAGTTAGGGTGTGATTTAGGTAGAGAAAGCGGAGCGATAAGCGGAAAGTAACAACTATTATGACAGTTTGTTCTTACAGTTAGCCCACAGACCACACTATAAAGGTTGGAAATTTATAGTAACTTAACAATATTGTCAAAATGAGCTTATGTTGAAAAAAGTATGGCTTGTTTTAATTACAAGACACTGCGCTGGTCGTTTATTAGATTCAAAATAATAGGTTTTATTTAGAATAGTAAGTGGTCTGATTACTCATAGAAAGGGCTTTACTTAGTTAAAATATGTACCTATATATAGTATATAATAAAAGTGCAATCAGATGTCTTTATGTTGAAACTTGCCGAGCATAATATTTGAGTTGTAGTTTTACCTAAAATCTTTTGTGAAAATCGCTAACTAACAAGTCACGGATCGCTAGTCGCTCCGCTCATTACTATGTTAGCACCTCATATTGTGTAATGTACTAGAAGCGAAAATATCGCAAATGCATGTTAAATTATCTACTGAAAGTGCTATAGCTTATGTAATACCTTTTACGATATTTTTTACGACATTTCCCTATATAACACAGTTTTTATAATCTTTGTATTGTAGCAGTTTTGTGTTAACTCTGGCTATGGGTTGTAGGTTCGATTTCCATTTAGGACAAACTTTGTATTAAAATTATAGTCGTGAAACGTCGAGTATTATTTATTATTTCTATGTCTGTTAATTTTGTCGCTATTTTTTTTATCATTAGAGAGGCTCGTGCTGATTTCAAAATAAGCAAATTATAGTGATTAAGGTATATTATTATTACTTTTAAATCAATAGTTATAACACCCAGACACAAAAATGCGACAGATAATAAACAGACATATGCAGTGCATGCATACAAATGTTTGTCCTGGTTAGGCATTGAACCCACTACCAGTAGCAGCTTGAAACTCAGCGCCGCTAACTACAAAGCCACCGCTATATATGTTGAAAAAAAAATTTCATGATTGATCCAGTTTTATAAATTTAAAATCTTCATAATATTAGTATAAATTTCTAACTCAAATATTGCCCCAAAATAATAATAAACAGGGTAGGCAGATGATGAATCATTCACGGGAATATTTTTCATTAAAAGAAGCCAAATAGTGAAATGTGATTACGGCACTTTTGCTCGGTAATCGGATAACTCAGCTTATTCGCAACTTCACAAACATATTGTGTTACAAATCACTTTAGTATAAAAGGGTGTATAAATATAAAAGCTTTTTAGGTAAATGTCACATCTTAAGCTTATTTCTAAACCCACTTATATAATAAAGATGATAGAATTGAACTCTCTGGTCTCAATTGGCCGACTGCGCAAGAACGGGGGTTTGGTTTTCTATATGTATCTAAACAAACATATAAAGAGGATTTTGATATTTTGTTTGTATCGAATAAACTCCTAAACTATTAGACCGATCGGAATAATTCTATCAACAAAGGAAAGCTACATCATCAGAGAGTAACATGTGCTATATTCATCGAGCATGTAACCAATAGAGTAGAACTGTTAACAGTTTTGTTAGAAAACAAAATACGCCAAAACGCTGCGCCGGCCCCTGTGTTCTGATTGGCCGACTCAAGGTAAAGTGTTGCACTAGACGTACACACAGGTCTCGGGTACTGTTTTAGTTCGAGCGTGGCTTGTTAGTTATACTTGACAAATCATTGATGCGTTGCTAAACAAATGGCTCACTATTGCTACTCTATTGGTTACATGCTCGATGGCTATATTCTATACCTAGGTACTCGTATTCTTACGGGACCGAGAACTGCGTAGGTAAAACCGAGGAGCGGAAGCTAGTGTATTAATATATGACGTAATAGCCTTTTCACAAAATGGCTGATTGAATTTGTTCACTTTAGTACTTAAAGTGATACTTATTTAATCTATAGCACAGACGTAACTAATTGACCGATTTTATTCATTCATTCTTTACTGATTTCAAACTAAGCGATCGATGTCAATAAAAAAAATACCTTTTGTAAAACACTTAGAGATCGAATTCAAACGAAATTAAAGATGTTATATTTATCACTTCCTTTTCAATAGTAGAATTATAACATTGAATCACAAATAAAGGCCTTCATAGACATAAATTGGACATCACCTTCAATTTGCAAAGGTAGATAATACATCTCAAATGTAGGACGAACATCTGTCTTTATACTTGAAAAGTAAAAAAAAACAGTTTTTTTTTAATTGGACACGCGCAGGTATAGTACCAAAGTCTTTTGAGAACTGACAGATTTATGTAAAACTTTACTATTATGCGTTTGTAGTGCGTTTTGTATTTGAAGCTATTCGTTAATCTATACTAGTTGCCGCCCCCGATTTTACCTGATTTTAAATTATACCTATAAAAGTGTGAGACACGGACATCCCAGGAGCTTCCTAAACTTGAGATGGAGCTTACATCTTTCTTACGCCAAAAATACCGTCTTGCAGAAAGTGAGATCCTACAAGTATTATCAGTATTATTACAAAACTTTGTAGTTTTTTAAATGCTAAAATGTAATTATTATTTAATTGTTATTTTGTACCTGTAATAATAATAAAAAAGTAATAAGAATATAATTATGCTATCTAATATAAAAATCTGGTGTCACAGTGTTTGTAATCAAACTCCTCTGAAACGATTATCTCTTAGATGTCGTTTTCGATTTGAGCCTGAGAATTGGCCGTAAAGTATCTCAGTCACCATTTTTTTATCGAGATTTATATGGAAAAACAACATAACCTTGGCAGAGTCAATTACTTCCAGTATGTTAAATTCAACTTCATTAAATTAGCTGTAAAATAACTAAATATAATCAAACAGCCCCAGGTTTCATTTCAATCCCTACTATTTACATTTCAGTCTTATTAATAACATATTAAATTCTTAATTTAACTTGTCAAACAAGACTTGTCATTAATAACGTCATAAAATCAAAATCACTGCAGCCCCTAATCCGTGGTGGAACACGACTAAACACTCGTTCCACACCTTTACGACGATATAAAAATAACGTAGCTAGTCATGAATGCTAATGTAACCCTACCAAGGCGATTAGTGTCTGAATCTAAAGGGCTCACCGTGTTATATTTGATTTACGATCGCATAACAAGCAATACAATTTTATTTATTACGGGAAAGGATAGTACGGTAGGTATTTCTGTTCATATTCAAATAGAATTATACTACTTATGTCCCTACTGATGTTATAAAAAGTGACTCCCTGCGGAGTAAAAGTGGCCTGTGTGATTCAAGAACTTATTTAAACTCTGTGCAATTTCATCGCTTTCCCTTCAGCCGTGCTGGCGTGAAAGAGTACCAAACACATACACTAATACTTCCAACCATTCTCACAAAATTCGCAATAATATTACTAAGATGCGAAAGTAGAGTTACTTTGTAGAGTACTATCTGTTACACTTTAACGCCTGAACCACTGGATCGATTTAGATGACATTTCATACAGAGATAAACTAAAGCTTGGGACATAATGACAGCCCGGTTGGCTTTGTGGTTAGTGACCCTGACTCTCAAGCCGCGGGTCGTGGGTTCGAATCCCACCCAGGACAAAGATTTGTATGCATGAATATGTCTGTTTGTCCTGTGTCTGGATGTAAATATTTATATAAGTATGTATTTAAAAATCTATCTGGTTGCCATATCACAAGGTCTGCTTAGTTTGGAATCAGATTGGCCGTGTGTGAGAAATGTCCCAGGATTGGTATACATAATAGGTACCTTTTATGTCGAGAAATTAGCGTTTGGATAGATGGATATTTGTTACTCAATAACGACAAAACGGCTAAAGGGATCTGCATAGAATTTTACATAGACTTATTATATATTATACACACTTTTATATTTAATAAAAAAAAATTGGGATTCCAAATGAAATCTCCGAAGAACGTTGAAGTTGATTGTGCAACTATGACCAATTACAATACAATGACAACTATGTGTCCGTTACGGTTGATGTCGTAACGTACAGACGGACAGACAGGTGGAACTTGGGGCCATGGGGTAACAGGGTATGAAGCTGAATATTTATTCATCCAAAAAAAGCGACTCTTCTCGTCAAATCGAACCGAGCATTAGAATCGACGTTTCATAAGTACTCTATGTTTCCTCTATGTTTCCAATCCTTCTATCCTATTATGACGAGGAATTTTATGAAGATGGATGTTTCTATGTTACTTTTTTACTCTTATGTTTGAAATAAGATTTACTCGTTAATAAGCTTAGATTATAAATTCTATAGATGGACGATTGCGCTTCAAAAAATGGCACCGTCCAAACAAGGCTTAAAACAGAAAGTTGCCTTGTTTCGCTCTCAGTCGCTCTGTGACTGCGGTGAAGCAACGATGCCTAAGTGTGCCGTTAAAAAGTGCAAAAACAACACATTAAAAGTGCAAAAGAGGGATGGAGTTTCATACTTTCAGTAAGTACCGCGTTTTGGTTAATTTACCTTCATTAAATAATTGTATTTAGCATAATATTAGTGCAATATTACAATGTTTTTGTTCTTTTACTTCATTTACCAAGCTCGCAGCTATCTCTATCTTTCTCACAGGGAGTAAGTGAGAAGTGGAACTGTTGATATAGAACAGAGTCGGTAGAAAAAATCGGAGTAGTCATTGCGTTAATTTTTTTTTTGTTGGTACTTATAATCAAAATGATATTTATATAAGAATGCTTTGTTTATTTTAGTTTTCCGCAAAATGAAATTCGAAGAGAGGAATGGAGAAATATATAGATATACGTCTACATTATGCCGGCAAGTTAAAAACTTCAGAAATAAAAGGCAAGTCAAAACGGCAGTTATATAATAAATTAAATTTGTTTCAAGGCACGTAATGGAAGTAAACAAACCAGTAAAGTGATTAAAAATATGTTCCTAATTACGAGTATAAATATATAATATTAATAATTAATAATAAAAAATGCTTTATTATGTACACCATTTTTTCATTACATATTACCATACCCCATACACACACAGTTAACACAGATAAAATTTACCTTTTATTTAACACTTTAAACAAAAAATATTGCACCGTTCGACTCCACTCATTCTTTGTCCTAACGATGCGCCTCGATCGTAAAATTTTATTGCTTTTTATTGGCATCTTAGAATTTTGACTTTAGATAGTTTGTTTTAAGGTTGAAATTGTTTACCAGTGCGTGTCGCTTATTGCTTTTTGTTCATTCAACTCGTTTTTGTACATCCATAATTTTTAAATTCAACTTTATGCGTTTAACTTAACGTTGAATTTTCATTAATGTATATTTATTTCAACCAGAGTCATGTAAGCACAATTAGCGCCATTTCTAGGATAACTTTTTCATTGAACTGCGCATCTATATAATCTAAGTTAATAAGCTTTTATTTATTTACATTAAATATCACAAAACACCAATAAAATTATTTCTGGATCAAATACAAATTATTAAACAACAAAATTACACAATATTTTAGGAAAAGCTTAGGTAACGGAACAATTTTTTTGTCGATTAAGGCTTTTATTTTAAGTTATTCCAAGGCTATAAAGAATCGCGGATCTCAAAGCCCCGTCCAGTGGTCTGTGACAAATCATAATAGTGAAGAATTACTAATGTCATCTTGCAACAGTTGCGCAATTTGAAGCACGCGCGACTCGACGCGACGCGACAAGCAATTTAACGCTAGAAAGTGTTATAGTGTCAAGTTCTTTTCTATTTTTTCAGAGAAACACGTATTTGAAACTTTGTAATTTGATTTTTATGTTAACGGTAAAGTCGGATTAATAATTCGAGTCAGAAAAATGACAAGTGCAACTGTCACTGATACAAAAAAGGGTGACCCGCTACAATAGTGATGTTCGGCAGTTTTGTTCTTTCAGTATCCGATACATACATATAGTCGAAAATCCCAAAATTTAATTTTTTAAAACTAAATTTGAATTTAATTGAAACCAAAATTAAATAAATAAAATCGAATAAATGTTATTAATTTAATTAACCTAACATAGGCTAATCATCCAATTCATGCTTAATTAAAAAAAATGTATAAATGTACGAATAAATATAATTTATTTGTCCAGTACCCGTACAAATAGTCACTTCCAAAACAAAATGGGGTCCATAGCGTGACAAGTGATGACTATAGTTCTTCCAATAGCCAAAAACAAATAATATACATAAGAGTATTTTATGTAATATTTAATTACCTACCGTGTATGTCTTCTGTTTTATTGCCATAAATTACATATTTTTATTTATATAATGGCAATTTGACATTGAATAAAAAAAAGGAAACTTTAGTCGAGTTTCCTTTGTCCTTAGCCGACTTTTAGTTGTAAAAATTCGAATCTACCACAACACTATTTATTTGGGACTAAAAACCTGCAGCACTGGAAATGTCAATTCTCTGCCTACAATGAATAATCTGACTATAGTTAAAATCCTCAATTTTAACTAGGTGGCCAATTTAAAACATTTTTCCTTTTTTATGTTTTTTTAATCCACAGATTGAGATGACAACGGTAATTTCTTTTAGTCTATGCCGCTTGGATGCCTTTTTAATAAAATCGCAATAAAAAAAAAATATATTTTTGTTCAAAAACTATCGATTGGGGTATCTATACTAATATTATAAATTAAAGTTTGTATTGCATAGGCTCCGAAAATACTAGACCGATCTGATTTCTTTCACCAAATGGATAGCTACATTATCAGGGAGTAACGTAGGCTATATTTCATCCCCGTATTACGGAAACGAGAAGTACCCGGGCGAAACTGCGCGGCGGAACTCAGTTATATTATAACAACTTATTCTCAACCTTAAAGACTATAATAGGACCCTTACACGGACCATAAAAGTCTGTGTAAGGGTGTAAAAGCCATCTGAGGCTACCTTCAAGTTCATTAAAAAAAACCCTTCCACATCCGGTAGTCGGAAAAAATCTATATCTACTTAGAATAGTCATTTAGCGGCGGAAGGAAGCCATATCTGACTCCGTCGGCGTCGCTTCCCATACAATGCGCACTTGCCGGCGTCACTCGTGACTCGACAAACGTAGGCACCCGCCTACGTTTGTCGAGTCACGAGTGGCTGCGAGACTACAATCATTGTTTGTTTGTTTTTAATGTCGTTTTGTTATTACCTGTAAATCTTAGAGGGCTTCTTGGTTTTAAGCATATTTAATATTGTGCGTTTTGTTGATTTACTATGAAAACTAAACTTAAATAAATAAATGTAGGTACTGCATATGGGCAATGGACTAATGACAAAATATTTACCTGAGCTTGTGCCATGTTACCTAGAGTCCCTACTCCCGTTACCAATTATTATGTATAATAAGATAATTACACTAGTAGCTTCCCGCGGTTTCACCCTCATTCCCAGAGGATCTTAAATATGTCCGAAATATAAAGTAGCCTAAGTGTTATTCTAGAACATATTCTAACTTTGAGCCAAATTTCATCGCGATCCCTTTAGCTGTTCTGGCGTGAAAGAGTAACAAACATGAACATTTATAATATTAGTAGGATACCGCTCAAATTATTATTAAAAAAAACCTAAGCTTACTCGAGAATTAATTTAATTGCCAAAAAACACACCAATTGAATAACCTTCTTCAAACAAAACCGACCCGTAAGGCCTACGATCTCCGCCTACTCGTAGTACAACAATAGGCCAAAGGTCAGCCAAAATAGGCCCGCTGCCCCAAGACAATAGGCCTCTTCAGAAGTCGCAAACTCGAGTGGGATTGTTAGACTTGAAAGGGCGTATATTTCTTTGTAAAGTATAATTTTCATTAAAACAATGTTTGTATGGGAATTTAAGGGATCTTTTGAGGTAAAAAATGCGAGTAATTCTTCGTCTTATTACGTATGTATTTGAATTTAATTTATGATGACTCAAGATTATATAAAGCTACAACTATATTTTTCAAAATTAGACTAGGTACTTTAAATAAATAATTATCCTGGGATATTGTACATAAATCTGTACCATGGTCACCAAGCAAAAACTATAGGACGGATTTGAATGAAATTTGTAACACAGATAGTTTATAACCAAGATTAACATAATAAGCCTCGCCATCCAGCGAGGTAATGTAAGCATCCTGGGCACTCTACCACAGGCCAGCGATTTAGATAGTATATTTTATTTATAATTTTAATTTAGTATGTTGCTATATATTTTACTTATAAGTTTTGTATATATTTATTTGTTGATGTGAAAAAATTGTCATAATAATATTGGGTAACTTATTTGTGGTTCTAAAATAAAAGAGATTAACATAGGTATAGGCTACTTACATGACTAGAAACTTGAAGACTTGAAGATTCCCGGGAACGCGGGGAACCACTAGTACTACATTATATACTTTTAAGTTATACTTGCACACAATGTTTGTCCTGGGAAAAAATTACCTATGGCCTTATAGCTTTACTAGGCTTAGTAGATGTTACAAAACCCTATTTTTATTATGCTAGTTACTTAACAAAAGTATTTCATCATTAAACATAACAACGCGTGACTACTACCAACCTTGCAGTATTGATTGTCTTTGTGCTCTTTATTATTTCAATGTCGGCTTTAATGTCCGCTAAGCCTTTTGCGTTTGCTATTAAAGAGATTGTTTCATTATAAGTTGCTATTTTTAGACGAGTCTATTGTACTATTTATCTGATTTTAGGGCGTTCTACTTGTATCCTATAATCTTATATATCCTTGACTTTATTTTAATTGAAAAAAACTATAATAAAATAAATACAATAAAGTTGATACTTTTTGGTTTGATCATAATTATGGCTGCTATAACCACGAATATTATAATTTTAATAGTATCTAATGTTCCCAATTTAATAGTATCAAATATACCTACATGTAGTCGACCTTTATACTACCTTACTATATAAATACATATCCTAAAATATTCCTTTATATATGGTCAATTTGATTACAAATAAGCAGATCTTATTCTACTATACAGTAACTTGACAGCTACGACATAAACTACTTAAATGCTTGCATTTCTATATTTACAAATAAACTACTTAAATGCTTTCTTATAGACATTTACAAACAAAACAATCAGACATATAGTATGCCCTAGTTAGGAGTGGAACACACCAGCGATCTTAAAGACATCATCACAACCAAGTCATCCAGAAAGTCATCTTCACAAAGCCTTAAAGACTTACACACTGAGTCAACTCAGTACTAAAGAACGTGTGACCTAAAATCCTCAATAGGCCTGTGTGGTTACTTATTCAGAGCTCATGCTGACAAGCCTCGAGTTCATATGGAGTCTGAAGTCTGGCGCCCGTCGACAGTGGCGCCATCGCAGTGATGCGTCTAAATAAGTAAACTACGAGTAGGTATATAAACATTAACTGGTTGAGTAATATGGTTAACAGGGTTGCCAATGTAAATAATAATTAAATAGAAATTTGTTACTAAAAAAAAAATTAGTAATGCACTTATCTAAAGGAATGGTTGCTCCATGCGGTTGTTTCCGAGATCCTGAGAGGATCTTAAATTTTACTGCAATAAAAACTAGTCTATGTATTATTCTAGAACATATCCAAATTCTGTGCCAAATTTAATGTAGATGCCTTTAGCCATTCCAGCGTGAAAGAGTAACAAACATGCATTCATGCGCTTTATAATATTAGTAGGTACGTAAACTCACGTCCAGTGATTTGAGAGTTAGAGGAACTATAAGTAACTTAAATTTATTAACTAAGTTAATAAATTTAAATCATATGTACTTATAACAGTCAATAGGATATACAAAAATAAGTAATGATTCTAATGATCGTAACGTTGGCCTGTCTTGTACCCAATAATTTCAGTTAGTCAATGCGCTATATAAGCTTAAATTTACGCTTTAGAGTGCATTTTAGAATACAAATTATTTGACAGAATTATACCAAGAAGTCATTTTACATACAACTTCAAATCAAAATGTATATACTCACATAATTTATCATCATTATTAACTATTAAATCTATGCTAAACGAAACGTCAAAGGAAACATTGTATGTTACAACCCTACAGTACTACAAGGCACAAGCAAACAGCGATTAATTTGAATCCATTCAAATATCAACCTTATTACGACGTTGTAAAGTCTGTGCAGACAAAACAGTGTAACTAACATGTATCTAAAAATAACTAGTGGTAATTTTGCACTAAATCGTTGGGAGAAGTGGTCAAGTAAGAAGTCAGTCTTTAAATGGTGCGGCCTCTTACCGTTATGGAAGTTGATATTACGTGCCTATATATAATTTTTTTATAGGTCTAAATCGTTTTGATGACTGCTAATTATGAGTGTTTATTTCTTGCAATTGTTCGTACATTTTGTTAATGTTTTTTTATAGTTTTTGTACTTAAATAAACTAGGTACGTAAAATTGTAAGCCAAGCAGGTACATTTGTTTGTATCTTAAAAGTGTGTCATTATGACGCCAAAATTTAGTAAATGAATTTATATTTATGTAAAAAAACATCCGGGATAATTCAGCAATATGAAAAGACACTCGACTAAGTTTCAGAGTGTAGTCTATGTTTTGTCTCTTTCTTTAACTAAGCTATATCGATAGAAGTCCGCTGCTGAGGATGCTTTGTCGGCTACTACATTTATACTACGTTTTTTAGAGAACTAATATCAATATTATCTTAATTATTATTATTTATAACTGAAATTGCCGGATCATCAATTTTCCCAGGACAAAATAAATCTAAGAGCTAATCCAGGATATATTCATACTCTGTAGCAATTTTTTTCATTTTAATTTTTATACAGGGTTCTGCCCGGACATATAGGTCTATCTAGGGCCGTGGGTTCGAATCCCACCCAGGAAAAACATTAGTATGCATGAACATGTCTGTTTGTCCTGTGTCTGGATGTGAATATCTATACAAGTATGTATTTAAAAGTAGTATATATAGTATATCAGCTATCTGGTTATTATATTACAAGCTCTGCTTAGTTTGGAATCAGATTGGCCGTGCGTGAAAAATGTCCCAGGATATTTATATTTATCTATCCATCAATTTATATTAACAAGATTATAAATAGCTCATAACTTGTACCAAACAATGTTGCCACTGAATCACCCCAGGCGGCGCCACATGTCGTCTCGACACCGGACAGTGATTAATGCGCACAATCGCATCACATACTGTCCAGCACTTGCGCTTTCAACGTCACTACACTATCTTAATTATGCGATTCTGTTCACAATTATACATGGTAATTGGTATAAGGACTATAATTGCGTGGGTTTGCACATTAAATAAATATCCTCGGACATTTTTCACACACGGCCAATCTGATTCCAGATTAAGCATTAAAGTGAGCTTGTGTTATGGTAACCAGATAGCTGATATACTACATATACTACTTCTAAATACATACTTACATAGATAATTACATCCAGACACAGGACAAACAGACATTTTCATGCATACAAATGTTTGTCCTGGGTGGGATTCGAACCCACGAACCGCGGCTTGAGAGTCAAACACAACCGGGCTGTCCTGACTTTGATTTATAGGGTATTTAAAATATTGTAGACCTTTAATAGTTCTGTAGGTAATATAAATAAATATCAGGTTTTTATAATTTCTCTTTTAGTTAATTGGTAATAAAACAGATATATATAGTGTAAAAGTCTTATTATCAAGTTGTTCACAGTTAGACTGAAATTTCGAATTAATCCGTAAGTTGATTTAAATTATGATTAATTTTATACACTAATATTATAAAGAGGTAAGATATATTTCTTGTTTCGTAAAATGAATCGATCTGAATAATTCTTTTACCAATAGAATACGTTATTGTGAGTTTCATAGACTATATTCTATCCCTGTATTTCTACGGGAGCTGGAACTATTCGGGTGAAACCGCGGGGTGAAACTAGTTGTTTATATACCAGAAGTAGGATCAAGAAAATAAATAGCGTATGCATGAACTTTATTGACATTTTCATAGTGATATAGACACTTCCGGTAACTTCGTATATGCAATTTAAATCAAGGAAGTTGAAGAAAATGAGCTCATACATACTTGAACGTAAATCAACAAAAAGTATGTCTTTCACTTTTAAAAGGTACTCAATTGACATTTACAAATATCAAGTACGGGTTCTGTAGAACAAATTTTCCAAGTAATTACTATCAAGCTAATTTTCCCTGAGTAGCTTCATTTAGGTGAGACGCCCAACAATGTCTTGTCGACAACTCCCGATTGTGGTAGATAAAAGGGGTAGAAGGGATCAAAGATGTTGATTTCATGAGTAAAAAAAAAAATTACTAACAGGTTATTTTTTTGTTAAATCTCAAGATAAGTCTCAAAATTATTTCAAATAATGTTTCTCCTACAAAATTTGTTCTACGGGACCCGTACTACATATCTTACTTCAAAGGTAACACATACTATCAACAATAAAATATACCTAAATAGGTTATGCCTATATACTAGCTTCTGCCCCGTGGTTTCACCCGCGTTCCCAGGGGGATCTTCAATTTTCCCGGGATAAAAAGTAGACTATGTGTTAATCCAGGGAGTCAGCTAACTTCAGACCAAATTTTATTAAAATTTTAGATGTGAAGAAGTAACAAACATACACACTCACAAACTTTCGCCTTTATAATACATATTAGTGTGATTTTCTGTTTAGTACGACTAAGATTTGATTTATAGTGATATTAAAGCTCAGAAATATTAAAACATGATAATTAATAATATCATAATAATACTTCAAAAAATATACCTGCTGATAAATTGTATAAAACTTAGAAAAACCCAAACATAATACTAAGAGCTAGTACTAAAAAATATCAAGCCCAGACCGCTCCTAAAAAACTAGGCACTAGGCGTTCCTAGAAACATCGACCGGCCGAGCCTAAACTATTAGTTTGTCACGCGATTCTGTCCGCAACACCGCTAAGCCATTGTCATAATGGAGTTTATGTTATTTCATACAAGGACAGACGTAATTATGTTGTTTTTTTATGTTATTTTGCACGCTCCGTTGAATTTTGTTTCGTGACATTAATGAAGACCATGAAATTGCTTAGATTTTTTAATATACAATGTTTAACCGCTTACAGTATTTTAATATTAATAAATTAAGGAAATAAAAACTTAAGAACAATAAGTGTTTCCTCCTAATAAATGTTTTCAATGCGAATGTGACTTTGTTTGTTTGTTACGCTTTTTCGCCAGGACCACTAAACCGATTACAAAAAATCTTTCACCAATGAATAGCTACATTATCAACGGGTAACATAGGCTATATATTATCCCCGGATAACTACGGGAACGGAAATTACGCAGGTTAAACCGCGAGGCGGAAGTCAGTACTTAATACGTCTTCTAAATTTACTTCATTACTTTTATTACTTAGAAAGATTTGATTCTCAGCTCATTTAAGTCTCCACTAAGCTTTTATCTTGTAAATTGTATGTTGCAAAGATATTACTTAACTGTTATACAGCTACATTGTATACAAAAAAGCATATAATAATGTTGGGCAACGTAAAAATATTTTTACGAATTTATCGATAAAATTTAAATACAATTTCATCGACCAACGGACAATACCCACACCGTTAGGCAAGCCGTCCGAATTGTATGAAAGGGTTATAAAAACGGTAGTAGGTATTACTTTTTGCGTAATATTCCTCGATCCGTGAAATGAGACTGCCAAGATTGGAATGATGTTTCACGCAGGAACATGGGTCTATTTTCTTACAATTCTGTTGGCAACCCATAAATGCCTTTGCCATACTTCAAAAACCACTCAATCTTCAACGAAACGAATTCAAGTATTTACAAACTAATAATTAAATTATATATAACAATGGTAGATGCTGTCTGTCGGATACATTGTTCTACAAACATCTGCGAGTACATGCTCCACATCACCTGCACATCTGCCTTCCTTGCACGGGCCATTGTGAGAGCCCTCGCGAATAGATTACGGAGTCATTGTCAAAAGGAATTGTGAGCGAAACCCTAATCTTGGGTCGTGACGAGACGTGCAACAGTCGATATCCGCGACGATAGTTTTTATCGACCTTTTTAGTGACCGTGTGACGAATCGATGGCGCGTGTCGACGGAACTACGTTTTTGTAAATAGTTTTTATTTAATGTCATCTAAATATCACCTTGGTGTAGCGATAAGATTAATTGGGTTTAGTTTTTAATGATACCGCATTTATCTCTATTGTTTTTTAAAATGGCTTATCATCGAATTTTAAACACAATGAAGATTGGACTATCTTTTATCAAAATGATCGTTCACAAAAGTATGACAATACAAGTGCATCTAAAAATAAGCGTAACATATTCCTATCAGTTTGTTTCGAGGATATTGAACCGATTACCTGATTAACTGATAAAATATAAAGGAAATAGATTAGTGTTACAAACGTTTGAGTATTCCGTAAATAACGAAAACAATGAATGCTTGAATTTGTATTGATAACTGTAACTTAAATCACCCTAAAAAAAACTTTACATATTTGAAGTCTGTGCTAAATTTTATCAACGTTATTTCTTCCTTTCTAACAAACATTCATCCATCCAACCCTTCGCGTTCATAATATTAGAACAACATATTATGCGTTTTTAAAAACTATCGATATTAACCATGTATATTTCCCCTCCCTACATTGTATATTGTACCCTTCGCCTTCCTTTTGAGAATATTTTAAACCCATAATTGCATGTTTTGCGATACGTGAATTCGGTTTGTCGGATCATTATGAAGTAATTTATCCTCGGTTACCATGGAAACGCCTACTATTTATTATTTAACGACGGGGTTGCGTTTCGCACGCTCTAATGATATGTTTTTATTTATTTGCATTGAGATGGTAAAATGCATTCAAGTTTTAAATTGATTTTTAATTATGACAGATTGTTGAGAGTTAATATTTACACAATATGGTATAGGAAGTTACTATGAAGGTTTGGGAGATGTAATGGGGATTTTCTTTAATATAATTAATTAATATCCGCAATCTGCATATCTGATTTTTTACTATTATACTAACCTACTAATATAATAAATGCAATCCTTACTATGTGAAGAGGTATGGATGTTATTTACTCTTTCAGTCACTAACTGTTGAAACGATCTGTTTCAAATCTAGCAGAGAGTTAGGTTATGTTCTAAAATACCATATTCCATTTCCGGGATAAAAGTAACCTTACTTTTATCCCGGAAAATAATAAGGTCTAAGTGGTACATTTCTATTCGAAAACCAGATTTTGATTACGCTACGTGCCAAAGTCGTAATTGCTTTAAAATAAAATGTGTCAAAGTGGATATAATTTAAATAAGTAACTGCATATGAGTAACAAGTTACTTGTTACATTGTTAAAATCCCCTCGATTTGTGAGATTATTACATTTTCAACAAATAAATTGACTAGTATTCTGGCGCCGACTCCAAAAATAACAATCTGGACTTATATTTATAAATGCGGATGTGAGTTAGTTTGTTACTCTTTTAGGCTAAAACAGATAAAAAAAAAGTCACCAATTGATAGCTACATTATCAAGGAGTAACATGGGCTATATTTTATCCCCGTATTCTTACGGAAACTATACGAGTGAACGCGTTTCCGGGGGACCTCCGACTTTCCCGAGATAAAAGTAAGCCTTTCTAAAGACACCAAAATTCATCATAAATTCGGTGGTTTTAGCGTAACAGAAAGACAGTTTTTTTCTCATTTATAATACATAGTAGTCATTATTATCTTAGTATATATAAATCTCGTGTCACAATGTTTGTCCTCAATGGACTCCTAAACCACTTAACCGATTATAATAAAATTCGCACACTATGTGCAGTTCGATCCAACTTGAGAGATAGGATAGCTTACATATACTTGGACCCGGTAGGTGGCGCTGGTGGGCAGAACGAAGTCTGCCTGGTCCACTAGTATTATTATAGTTATTAAACCTTTCCATCCGACGGTTGTCTGGAAGAAATCGCTTAAGACCGCCACTTATACATTTAGTTATGTTTTACTGTTTATAAAGTGTTATCTATCTACACTTTAAAGTAGGAATTAACCATGTCATGTCCAATTGGTACGTTCGCACATCCACGGCATAATGTCCTTTGTAACACCATATGGAACGCACTGAGGCAATATCTATCAGCTCATATTGGCAAGATACGGCAGGAAATGTACCAATAATATACGTAAACTAGTTTCAAAACTTGACTCATACAGACTGGAAATATTTATATGAAATACCTACCTAGTAGTATATTTTGTGATATAAATTTACTGTAAAATGTGTAGCTATATAATCCATATATAATAATTTTTATAATCACACTAATATTATAAAGGCGAAAGTTAGTGACTGTGTATATTTGTTACTTCTTCACGTCTGCTGGAGCGATTTTAATAAAATTTGGTAGGTATGGAGTTAGCTGGCACTCTGGCAACACATAGGCTAGTTTTTATCACGGAGAAATACAAGATCCCTTGGGAAAGCGAGTGAAACAGTGGGGAGCCACTAGTTTAATATATTTTTTAATTCCATTTGATACAATTTATTACAAACAACAGATAATAACGATATATCAAAGTGTATAAAAAATTTAAAAATATTTTACTACCACATGAAAATACAAAACTGTCAAATAAAAAAATATTTAAACGTCAAAAAATAGTGTTGCGAAACAATTTAAAAATACCCCACTCCAATGTATCGATATCGAGATCACACGTCCGAATCGGTATGAGCGAGCGTGCGATTTACGATTCAACACGCGGCGCGGCCAAACAATGACTTCCGTTTCCTGCGCGGCCGCACTGTAGCCACGTGCGCCCGCGCACCGAAACGACCGTCTTCGGTATGTCGAGTTTATGTAAGTTTAATAATGAATTTCATACGCGAATGGTTTTATGAGCGTGTTTGAATTGAACAGTATTATTTTATTTTCCATTAAATATTTTCTATAATCGTCTTATAATATCTATTTGGGATTATTATTGTTGTCTCTCTGTCCCTCTCGCTAAACTTAGGTATATAGTGTCTCATAATCAAATAGGTACCTACTTAATTGAACACTATCGATAAAACTATTTTACTTTATGGCTATATATCGAAATAAACACATCGATGAGTATTATGCATACAGCACTATAGAAACAAATTGCAATACTGTCTGTTCCGATAACATTGCAGAGCATAGTATACGTACTATAGTCCATTGCACATGAGTACTTATTGCTTGCCGGAGGTCGCTATCTAGTTTGATTTATCTACATGCAAAGTTTCCTCCTGCCAATTTATGTAAACGGCTATAAATGTATAATAATAGTTATTATTTTCTTACTTAACTTTACTTTGATAACGGACAACATTACACTAGTTATAAACTACTTTGGGTACTTCCAGAAACAACAGACATGTTCAAAGACAAACGTTTGTCCAGAGAATCGAACGAACCCACAACATTGAAAGTTAGTGTCGCTAACCACAAACTCAACCATCCAGTAAAAATCTCACCATTAAACATGAAATAAAAAATAATACTAAAAATAAACAAGTTGCCAGCTCAAAAATAATGACACAAATAGAGCATAATAAAACTATCTCCCACAGCCCTACTGGGGCTAACGAGGTTCTATTGTTATAAAAAAATAGAGCCGGCAACTCTTTAACTAGGTCAGCTGTCACATCAGCACGGTGGCGACGGAGACGCGACCCTACCCAGCAAATGGCTTTTCCGATTGGTCTCCCCGACCCATTTGGAAAAACTGCACTCTCTCAAAACCTCTTAGGTTCTAAACTTTTCGAAATAGCAACGCGGCTTTTCCATTATATTTGCAGAACTATAGCGCTCCATCTATTGGAAACACATAATTTAAAGCTCCCAACTGAGTGAAGCTATAGTAGTTTGCAAGTAATAAATAAATCCATTTGACTTCTTAGGTCAACCAAGCGCTGCCATAAAAGTCGAATGAATGATAAATGAGTCATAAACTCAAGTCGACTTGTCTCCAAAATGGTGATGACAACTCCACTTAACAAACTGCTCACTGATTAAATGATGAATCAGTGAACAACGAAACGAATTAGATCACCAAATGTTATTTCAAATCTATAGAGATGAAGAATAATATCCTGGGATATTATTTGTACGGCCAAATTATGATGATAACTACATAAACTAATTTAGGTAAATAGATATTCTATTTTGGTTCCACAATTAAAACAAAATGCAATATTTAAGGAATTGTTTAATGATTAGATTAAGAACAATCAAGGTAATGCTCCAAGCAAATTTGATTCAAATTGTAAGTCGCTGTCGAACCGCTTTATTTTAACGGTGCCTTGTTCTCCCCACGTCTGCTGCCAACTATTAGCTATCAGCCAATATGGAATACCGCCCTCCACACCATAACCTATTACTCTAACACTATGTGCTCCAATCCACAGCCCAAATTTATGTGAATATACACCAGTCTTGTACTGCTTAAAATCTTCATAAACTTGAAACAAAGCTTCTATTGAACCCTTGGTAGCCAGTTCGGTTCGAATATTGTCATCATCGCCAGGCACATAGTAAACTGACCTGCCGCGATGCTTATCTGATTGGTAATCGATACTGGCATCCTCACATTTGAGATGACATGAGCTCGAGACCAATAAACTTGGATTGTACGGTTTGCATTTTTGTGTAACCAGTCCATCACTTATCCAAAAATTAAAGCAACCACTCGGGTAACCTCCCGAGCACATATCTGCTGTCGCAGAACATTGGATACCGCAGCACTCCAAATCTTGTTGGGACAAAATAACATTTTGGCCAGTATGTATGCAGATTCTGTCCGATGCCGTGTCAGCGGATCCGAAAGTATAACAAGAACCACATTTCCCCTGATCGTTGATAGTTTTTATGGAATCGCAATTTGGCCACTTTTGTCTCGCATCAAAGTTTTCAGGTAAATCGAACGTCGCTGGCTCTGCGTAGATCTTCGGATAAGTGATATTAGGAGTGTACGTTAAAAATGTCATACCTTCCAGGAAGTCGTAGTGGGTGATTTTGTAGGAGAAATTTTGGCTGTTGAAGTGCTCGATGAATTCTTCACGAGATAGCGTCTCGTACATAGCCTGCAGGGCCATATCTAGTGACAGAGCTGCCGGCGCTAAGGCCAAGAATATCGTTAGACGAATCATGTCTCTTCAAGATATATCCTCAGACTGAAAGTGAACTTACTGACAAATACAGAGTGTTAATATACTCTTAATTTATCTCAAGAATTTCGCAAAATATTTGTGTCATATTTTTACTATTGCCAAGTTATTTTTTTATGGCTAATAATATAATTTTTAATATTTCATAAATTCTTGAGTTTTGATAATGCCATGGCAACAAATTTTAAGCAGTTATTATTGTTCATCGTTTGTTATGTGTAGCGTCGTTGAAACGGTATTTAAAGATTATTAATTTCATATTATTGGGCAGACTGGCATACACTTTAATCAACTTGAAATATTAAATCTGAGGCCAAAATCCACTTTGTATAAGCAGCTGAACCACCAACAGTGAAATAAAAAGTAAGTTAAAAGTTGCTAACTAATAATTACAGAAGATACACTTTTAAAAAAAGTGGTATATAAAGAAAACAGTTATCTAGGTTTGCAGGTATCCATTAAAAATAACTTAAATACATAAATAAAATCCTGTTCCTAGAAACTCAATGCCGACCATTAAAATACATCTCTTCAAGTCTATTCTAATAGAATACAGCCAGATAATAAGTTCTGATTTTTATTTGATTATTTCCACTATCACATTATCTCAACCAAAACCTCTTTAATAAAATATATATGTATTGTTACATGCCAATATAAAAACTAGGGTTATATTCTACTTTGGTTCCACAATTGAAACAAAATGCAATATTCAAGGAATTGTTTAATGATTAGATTAAGAACAATCAAGGTAATGCTCCAAGCAAATTTGTTTCAAATTGTAAGTCGCTGTCGAACCGCTTTATTTTAGCGGTGCCTTGTTCTCCCCACGTCTGCTGCCAACTATTAGCTATCAGCCAATATGGGGTACCGCCCTCCACACCATAACCTATTACTCTAACACTATGTGCTCCAATCCTCACCCCAAATTTATGTGAATATACACCAGTCTTGTACTGCTTAAAATCTTCATAAACTTGAAACGAAGCTTCTATTGAACCCTTGGTAGCCAGTTCGGTTCGAATATTATCATCATCGCCAGCCACTTGGTAAGCTGATCTGCCGCGATGCTTATCTGATTGGTAATCGATACTGGCATCCTCACATTTGAGATGACATGAGCTTGAGACCAATACACTTGGATTGTACGGTTTGCATCTTTGTGTAACCAGTCCATCACTTATCCAAAAATCAAAGCAACCACTCGGGTTACCTCCCGAGCACATATCTACTGTTGTGTGGCATTGGGTACCGCAGCACTCCAAATCTTGTTGGGACAAAAAAACATTTTGGCCACTATGTATGCAGATTCTGTCCGATGCCGTGTCAGCGGATCCGAAAGTATAACAAGAACCACATTTCCCCTGATCGTTGATAGTTTTTATGGAATCGCAACTTGGCCACTGTTGTCTCGCATCAAAGTTTTCAGGTAAATCGAACGTCGCTGGCTCTGCGTAGATCTTCGGATAAGTGATATTAGGAATATACGGTAAAAATGTCATACCTTCCAAGAAGTCGTAGTGGGTGATTTTGTAGGAGAAATTTTGGCTGTTGAAGTGCTCGATGAATTCTTCACGAGATAGCGTCTCGTACATAGCCTGCAGGGCCATATCTAGTGACAGAGCTGCTGGCGCTAAGGCCAGAAGTATCGTTAGACGAATCATGTCTCTTCAAGATATATCCTCAGACTGAAAGTGAACTAACTGACAAATACAGTGTTAATATACTCTTTACTTATCTCAAGAATTTCGCAAAATATTTGTGTCGTATTTTTACTATTGTCAAGTTATTTTTTTAATGGCTAATAATATAAAATTTTATATTTTATAAATTGTTGAGTTTTGATAATGCCATGGGAACAAATTGTCGACAATTCTAAGCAGTTGTTATTGTATATCGTCCGTCATATGTAGCGTCGTTTAAACGGTATTTAAAGTTTATTAATTTCATATTATTGGGCAGACTGGCATACACTTTAATCAACTTGAAATATTAAATCTGAGGCCAAAATCCACTATGTATAAGCAGCTGAACCACCAACAAAGGAATTAAAAGTAAGTTAAAAGTTGCTTACTAATAATTACAGAAGATACACTTTTGAAAAAAGTGGTATATATAAAAAAAACTAGTTATCTAGGTTTCCAGGTATCCATTAAAAATAACTTAAATACATAATCAGTTGAAAAACCATATTCACCACATAAGAGGTATTTGTTCCGGGAGAATTGATCCCGGGAGTGTGATATTGTACCGGAAATGCGCACCGACCGCCATATTTTATAGGTACGGAACCTTTTTCAATAACATAAGCCTCTGACCCCAATAAATTGTGGGATGCAGGCGCGCCTTGGGACGGTGTGGGTGGAAAGTCATAAGAAACTGGAGCTAAGTAGAGCGATTCATAGAAAGAGAACTTGTTTCCAGAAACTCCAGTCAAATATCCAGCCTCACCAGTAAAATACATCTCTTTAAGTCTAGAATACAGCGTGACAATTAGTTCAGATTTTTTTTGACAATTTCCACTATCACATAATTTCAACTAAAACATCATGAATATAATACCTATGAAGTTTTGAATGAATATGCTTGAGAAAATAATGTTTTTAATTTAAATTGGACAATCTTTACAGATTTACAAGACATACGAGAGTTATAACTTAGACATTTAATCAGTTAGACTTAGAGAAACAAATTGCTTTTGGACAGGTAAGAAGTTGGATTAAGTTGTCTAAATGTAAAGCTTAAAATAAAGCCACTAGAAGTTCAGTAACCGCGTAAGCTTATCACTTAGCAATCACTAAAGCTAGTGCAAGCCGACGTTAAATGAATTTATTATGACTTCAGAGGCCGCGAGGAACTTTTTCAATTTCAATAGAGAGCTTAATGTAATTGGATGGTTCTACTATCATTTCTTCGATAGGTGTTTATTTACTGTGTTTATTATGTACTAGCTGCCTTCCCGCAGTTTTACCCGCGTAGTTCCCGTTCCCGTGGGAATACAGGCATAAAATATAGCCTATGTTACTCGGGGATAATGTAGCTTTCCAAAGGTGAAAGAATTTTTGAAATCGGTCCAGTAGTTTCGGAGCCTATTCATTACAAACAAACAAACAAATCTTTCCTCTTTATAATATTAGTATAGAAAACTATATTAACACACAGGTCTAAATGGGTTACTACTAAAAGGGATTAAACACTAGATGCAGAGACATTAAAGGCTGCATCGTACGGTGTAAAATTATGAGCTAAAAGTCTAATCAATGTTGCTGTGTGCATTATTAGAGGTTTCGTAATCAATAAAATACTGGACACTGGCAAAGGCATTAAAACTAGGGTTAAGGATTCTGCTATTTACTTAATGATCTCGAGTTGCGATTGAGCATACAATAGCAGAATTTAAAGAAACAGTATACAAAGAAGAAGTACAAAGCTCTAATACGTCCCCATCTATGAACCGGTAAAAATCACGTCACCAATCCCTACCCAGAGTGTTCAAGTGACCTGATAGTGCAAGCGGGTCAAATTGAACAATTGGACGCACTCCAATTGTTACTAGAACAGTGGCCCATTACTCCACTCCCTGTATGAACGAACCTTGGGTTTATTGATTAACTTTTAAGGTACAATGAGGTTGCGTGTCATGATTTTGATTGAAGATAAGATTTTTGAAAGGTGTCATGGAACATAAAATGTATGAAGGTGAAACGTAATTACGAATATTTATGATGGTAATTAAGACTTGCTCTTAAGACGAGAGAGACAATAAAAGATAGAGATAAAAGTAAGCTAGGAGCAATTAAAGGACGTCTTACTAAACCTAACTTCATAGACGCTAGATCATAGTTGAATACAGATTAAGAAAGTAACGACGTACTTATCATTCATAAAGCAACAAGATCAGCAACAAGATAAGCTTAGCTACAGTAAAAACTTGAATTCCCTGAAGGCAAAGACATATTTTTCGCGTAAACCAGATAAAATCTCAGCGTACTTTCGCCAAATTTGCATTTTTTAGAACTGCGCTTCTAAAGCCAGGTTTTTATACGCCCCAACGGGATATTATGGTAGTAAATTGCAGAGTAAATGTCAAGGTTGCATTTTTGGAGCGTGCAGTACAGATACGAGCCTTAATCCAAGCTTCCATTTGGACTTGTTCCAAGTGCTCTAGACTCATGCGGTGGGCATGCAGCCAGACTCATCGACTTCTATACGTGCTTCTTACGTAAGGACATACATACTTAGTCAAGTAATTAAGGGAAACATTTTTTTTTTTTTTTTTATGTTATGGACGACAAACGAGCAGGCGTATCGCCTGATGGTAAGCGATTACCGCCGCCCATGGACACTCGCAGCACCAGAGGAGCCACAAGTACGTTGCCGGCCTTTTAAAAATGAGTACGCTCTATTCTTGAAGGTTTGGAGGTCATATCGGTCCGGAAATACCGCAGGCGACAGCTCATTCCACAGTTTAGTTGTGCGAGGCAGATAAGTCCTAGAGAAGCGCACAGTTGTGGACTGCCAACCATCTAAATGATGGGGATGAAAATGCTGTCGCGTAGGACGGTGGCGAAAAGAAGCTGCAGGTATCAGTCCGAACAATTCCTCGGAACACTCCCCATAGTAAATGCGATAGAAGATGCAAAGCGAGGCCACATCTCTACGCAGCGCCAGAGGGTCCAACCGATATGAGACATCCTGGCAATCGACGATTCGAGTCGCTCTCCGTTGAATCCGGTCCAGAGGGAGAAGCTGGTACTGGGGTGCCCTTGCCCAAAGATGAGAACAGTATTCCATGTGAGGCCGAACCTGCGCCTTGTAAAGTTGAAGGCGATGGGCCGGCGTGAAATACTGTCTCGATCTATTGAGCACGCCAAGCTTTTTAGAAGCTAATTTAGCTTTACCCTCTAAATGGCCGCGGAATCTCCGCGAGAATCTCTTTGAACAGTTTGATAAAAACATTGTGACTGAATTCTTCATCTGTTTTATATATATTCTAGTTTTTTTGCTACAGTACTAAACGTCAAATTATTCTTCCCACGTATTGTCTCGCTCGGGCAGTGATAAAAATTCGAATTTTATAAATAGACAGAGTCCGCCGCGTCGTATATTTCGCCGGCGCATCGCTTCTCACGAGGCCAAGATGGAAGTATCACACGCGTTTTTTTATTTATTTTATTTACAAACTTCTTAATACTACCATTACAGGTGGGTACCTAATGCGATAGAAGGGCCTTAAAGTTATCTTATAATTACAATTTAAGTGAATATCAACAAAAATAACATACATACATCACACAAAATATACAGTTTACATTATACACAGACACACAACAATACAGGTAATATAACATATAAGCTAAGTAATCTATATAATATCATAATAAGTGTAATAGAAATTTTGCAAATTCACTCATATGACTATTTAATGAATATTTGTATTTATGAACCAACATAACACCAAGGCTTTTTGCCTAGTTAAGTAGATGGCAAAAGAAAAAGACGGAAATCTAGTGTAGGTTTAATCCAGAAATGGCTTCGACACGGTATTAAATTATTGGCAGCAATCCGGATGTATTAGACGTAATTGGATATTTCTCATTGCATCAACAGACGGCGTCGTGTCGGATTATTCATATTGCATTTCTACAGGAAACCGCAAGAATTCATAAATGTAAATATTCATGTAGCGAAATGGGAAAATTATTTTTTCAGAAAACTTCTTTGAAAAGTAAGTCACCTTAGCCCTCATTCGCCTTAGAGTTTATTTAACGTACGTTAAAAAAATGTTGAAATACAACAAATGCATTCCCATGTTTATGTTCGTACAGCGTTTTTAAAACGCGACGCTTTTTTATCGAGCGGTGCAGTTTTCAACTTTGGGCGTTGGAAATAGATCATATACTTGGAAATGCATTTGTTGTGTTTGAACGCTTTTTTAACGTCCGTTAAAAAAACTCTCGTGCGAATGAGGGCTTATACGAACTATGCGTAGTAGTTACAGCTCTATATTTTACTGGATGTAATAAAAAAAAGGAATTACTAATGTGGAACAAAAAACTAAACTTATAGACCAGTGTAACTTGAGCTATGCTACCAGCAATAAATAGCATTTAATGGTAGTTTAGTAGAGGTCATGTTAAATTGGTGATTTCTAACGTAAAGTGTGGCATTTGTAAATGGCGCGCGCCAGGCAGGTGCATCTGTCCTAATTAGTGTTGTGGTCTAGTAACGGAAATTAAAAACAATTTTATAATCGATTATACAATTTCTAAGGTCGACTTGTTAATAGACTCATTCATATTTGATACTAGCTTCCGCCTCGCGGTTTCACCTGGGACTTTAAATATTTTTTGAATTCACATCGTAAACTATGAAATTTTTTGACACAAATATGTATCAGTAGTAATTTTTTAAGTAAGAAAACATGCAGAAAGTGTCATGTCAATTAATGCAAAATTAATAATACTTTATTATATTATACTCGTAGGTATTAAGATAAAATTACATAATTTCTATCTACCTACCATATTTCTTCTAAGAAATAAAACCAATACATAACCCACCCATTTAACGAGAAATTAATTTCAATAATTCATAAGATTATCACACTATGATAAGGGACCCTAAAAGACCCTAAAAAATTTGTAATTAATTAAATTGAACCATATTTACCCCATAAACATGCCCCGAAGTATTTTTTTACCCCAAACGGTCGTTGCACTGTCCTCCAATTAACTTGCACTGGTTAACTTATCAACCCCAAAATATCTAAATTAATCAACCTTGAACTAAAAAAAAACAATCTAGTGTTAGTCATAAAAGGGGACGGATAGGGTTCTCAAATTTCCCGGGATATATAGTATGCAATGTGTTAATCCAGGATATAATCAACGATAATTGGTAAAAAAACCCTTTAGCCGTTGAGTTTAAAAGAGTAACAAAAATCCAGGCATCCATCGTTTAAATAAAAAATAGGATTAATATTTATTCTAAAGAGATGTTCTCGTATATGTTACGTTTTATCCCGGGAAGAACGAAAATCCCGGGAAATACCGTCAATTTTTAATTTTGCTTCCGAAAATTACTTTGCTTAATATTTTCGTTATTACCTTTTTTATGATCTGAAATCTGGTTTTGTTAACTCAACATGCGCTTGCGCATTTCATTTCAATGTACCTACATGTGAATTTGACGACAAATAAAATCATGTTACTTATACTTATATAGATGCTACACTTCAGTTTGCTCCTGTAATGAGTTCGTTGACTCAAAAATGTCTGACTTTATAGCGGCGAGCGAACTTTTGGGGACCGCTCGTGCATTTTATTTTAAATAGCCTTATAAAAAACGATTCGATTTTTACGGTTCACAAAGGTTTTTACGCTCGAGTAATATGTAGGTATGTATATAAATACAGAATCGATATATTTTTTATTGCAAGTAGGTACCTATCTTATATGACTACATCGTTATGGTTAGTATACCTATTCTTTTGGAAATAACTAGGTATCTAGATGGTAATATAAGTTATTGATTATTAATTTACAAACTAACTAGCGACCCTTCCCGGCTTCTTACGTATGCATAATTAAACAATATTGAACTCTATAATATATATAGGTCGCCATTGAATCTCTCTATCTATTGATAAAATCTGTTGCGTAGTTTAAAAGATCTAAGCGTACGTATAGACTCAATAAAATCGGTAAATAAATTAATTTGCCAATGCTTGTTATTAACGAGTTATAGAGCTTGGAAAACCCAATTTTAATATATGTATTATATATATAATCATTATTAACTTCAGCTTAAATACCCTCCCATTATTTTTAAAATGTTTATTTATTGATCTTAGAAATCAGCATTGCACGTTTTCCTGCAGATGTCTTGTTGATGATGTAAAATGCAATTTGGTAAGAAAACATTATTCTATGGGAATCGTGTCAGCTTTACGTAGAAAAAAAAACATTCTTAAATTTCTTAAATCATAACAATATAGCACACTAGCGCGGTTTCACCCGCATAATTCCCGTTCCCGTAGGAATACGGGGATAAAATATAGCCTATATTACTCCCTGATAATGTAGCTTTTAAATAGCAAAATAATTTTTGAAATCGGTCCAGTAGTTTTTAAGTTTATTTGTTACATACACAAAAACAAATCTTTCCTCTTTTTCATTTTAGTATAGATGTATAGTATATATTGGTTCATTTGTAACTTAAAATATACTATGCAATTATAATAACATACTTAGTATATATTTACCTATATTAAATTGCTTATTTACAATTTATAGAATTGATTATAATGCAAATTTATAGCATTGCTTTATGCATATTAATCCTGGTATATAAATAAAATAAATAAATTCTATTTCAGTAGATATCTCTAGTAATATAACAAATACGAAAATAACTCTGTCTGTTATGCTATCACGCTAAAACCAATGAACCGATTTTGAAGATATTTGGTACATAGCTTGGGAAAGGACTTAGGCTACTACTAATCGAGGAAGAGTTGAAAATTTTTCGGAAACGCGGATAAAACCGCGGGGCGGAAGTTAGTTCATTATATTCCAATTGAAACGAATTGCAGCTACTTATGATACTAATATTATAAAGGCAAACGTTTGTTACTTCTTCACATCTAAACAGCTGGAGCGATTTGAATAAAAGCCTAGGCTAGTTTATATTCCGGGAAAATTTCATATCCCCAGGAGCGCACGTGAAACCGCGGGGAGCCACTAGTTGGTATGGTATATATAACAAGCTTATATAAATTCCAGGTCATTTGTAGACTATCAAATAAATATAATTGTGAGAGAAAATTGTATAATTTCATTCGTATAGGCAACAAAGAAGCGATGATTAGAAATCATTAGTGCATTATTCATTGCACGAATACGTAACGAATGGCAAATGTTTTGTAATAACTATGCAATGGTAATTAATGGGTAAATGTACTGCCATGATCTTCCGTAATGCCATTTTAGTTGTCACAAATTTTCACTTAAAAATAATACTATGTGATAATAGGAATATCATCCGTGTGCTAAGTTTTGTCTTTAACTCTTTGAATATTGTTGCGTTCATCCATTTATCCGCAAATTCTATCACCATTCATAAATTATGTAGGAAATAGAGAAAATTGGATCTGTGCGAGTACGATTAAAAAATATGTTAAATAAATAAAATTTCTGTGACATTTTACTCACACGGCCAATCTGATTCCAAACTAAGCAGAGCTTGTATGTTAACCAGATAACTACTTTATATGCATATATATATTTAGATAATGCTAAATAACTATACCGAAATATATAAAGATGCCAGACAAGTATCTCAGCTTTATTCTGGCATACTTTAGACACATGTCCGATTTAAACCTTTTTTAGTTTTTATTCATCTGTGTTCAGAGACCACGTTTTTGCCATAAAGCCCGCACTACTATCTACATATATATAAGTACATAAAATTGCGACGTATGTAAATACACGAAACCGGCTATAAAAAGAAGTGACGCAATTTTAAATTACAATACAAAATCGACATAGAGTAGTTATTAAATAAAAACCAGTTGTTTTAAGTAAAATTGTTTGCAATACTGGCTCGTTCTATATAAATAAAATCATACACAAAATCGAGTAAAAAAAACAGTTGTTTTTAAGTAAAATAGTTTGCAAATCTGCCTGGTTCTATTATCAAAAAAAAAATGAAAGAAAAAATCATACACTACCACTCACCGGATTTCCGTTTCTCGTTAACGAGCACCAATGACTTGGTCCTCTTCACCCTGAGGGACCTCCTCCGTATCGACCTCATTAAGGCCTCGGGCATTCTCGAGAACCTCGGAGAATCCACCCGCTTTTCGGGCATAAAGAAATTCTTTACGGCCAACATTTTATATCACAATTATCGATAAGTCCCTAAATTATTAAATGTCACATCCCTAATTGGGAACACGTTTCCATTTCACTACAATTACAATTATATTCATGATTTAATCTACAAAAAAAATATGACTAAACGCAATTTCTCATAGACTTATTGCAAGGTTACTAAAGCCGACGCCGATTAAATTATACCGATTCAATCCGATTATTCGATGCCCTATTAGGGGATAACGTCACTATTGTTCTTGCACATCACTATTCAATTCACAGCACTTATCCTGTCACTTTATATGGTGTGGTTTTAATCGTATTGGGTTTTTTTTTGTGAAGGGGAGCGTACGTCCGTCGCGCACCGATGCTTGTGTGTTACTGAGCTAAGGTCGCGTTCACGCATGGTGGGGCTTGGCTTTAGAAGTTCGGCATTATCTGTTATCAGAATTTACCTAGCGTGTACATAGAGACTAAGGTCAAATGGATTCGATGTAACATAATACCCGTGAAGGTCGTGTTATGATTGCGAAATAAATGATATAACAAGTTTAATACCTTGCGACATCTATACTATAATATTATAAAGAGGAAATATTTGTTTGTTTGTTTGTAATGAATAGGCTCCGAAACTACTGGACCGATTTCAAAAATTCTTTCACCTTTGGAAAGCTACATTATCCCCGAGTAACATAGGCTATATTTTATCCCTGTATTAAAGGTAAGGATAGGTAAAACCGCGGGGAGGCAGCTAGTTTTTTATAAATGGACAATTTGATTTCCAACGTAACTGATATACTAGGCATTTTTAAATATACTTACATAGATTGTAACATTCAGAAAGAAAGATAGTCAACAGGCAGACTACAAACTAGTTCACGAAAATTTTCAAAACAAAAAAAAATAAATGTATTTTTTTTCACAAAATGAGCTTCAGTTATAAAATATTTTAAATAGGAAATGATTACCAATTTTATCCAATAACCAACCAGTAGTTTTACATAATCAATGTCTCAAACACGTAGGTAGCGACATAAATAAAGATAATTTTAACCCCAGGATCATATTTCTCATTTCATATTCAGTGGGATAGCCGTGTCCTCTCACTGGTTTGTAAAATAAGCTGATACATCGCTTTATTAAGCAAAAACACAATTTATTCAAAATTTTGGACTGAAAATTAATTTCTGAACGCGTTATAAATGTTTGACAACCAACAAAAATTTAATTTATCATTTATTGTAGTTTATCTGTATGAAGTAAGAAAATAACTAATATATAGGTACATAAAATTGAAATCCTTACCCACTTTTCGACGCAGTCGGGTAATAAATAAATATCCTGGGACATTTTTCACAAACAAATCTGATTCCAAAGTAAGCTTGTGTTATGGTAACCAGATGGCTGATATACTACACATACTTAATACTTTTAAATACATACCTACATATTATAGATCTATATATATAAAACAAAGTCCCAGCCGCCTCTGTCTGTCTGTCTGAACGCGATGAACACAAAAACTACTGAACAATTTTTTAAGCGGTTTTCACCAAATTACGGAGTATTTCATGGGGATGGTTTTATGTATAATACATCAATTTGGACCCGGTAGGTCGCGCTGATGGGCAGAACGAAGTCTTCCGGGTCCGCTAGTTTTAATTAATTCAAACAAGATGGATGTACAGTGTCGGTAGATAGCGACCTTATTCAAAAGATAGAAATAACATAATTATATGCCTTATCAGTTCAGTATTCAGCAATCGAGGAATGTAAATAAAACCTAAATACGTACCTACCTATTGTCTAATTGTTTGATTTGCGTTTACAGCGTGTATGACCTGAGAGAGATAAGTGTTTTGGATGGCTTTAGGAAATTTACTTTTACAGCCAAAATATGTTTAGGCGTCTTATGGCTTATGATGATAATGAAGGAGTTATGCCCGAACATCCATTGTAAGTATGATAAACTCCCCCTTTTTGAAGTTGGTTAAAATAATTTAAATAGTGGCAACATTGTTATTCTGGTAGTAATTTAGAAATATAAGCCAAGATGGGTAGTTATATTGAAATTGGTAAAATAAATGGTATGTTTAGTGATTTGTCAGTTTTATTAGTAGATAGTAGGTATAATGATAAAACGGTAGATAATAATGCATTTATTAAGTTTCCATATATGGTCTGAAGTTTTTATGATCAGAAATAATATCATATACATATTTTGACATAGTGATAAACGATGATAATTGTAGAATGGTGATCAATGAACCTTTAGTGAATGGAAAACTACACGAGAGAAATAAATGTGTTTATTCAATGATTCGTTAATTAAATAAAGTGAATGATAACAATGATTAGAGTAATCTAGGCAAAATAGTCTGTAGAAACAAAGGTTATTTTCATAAACTGTCATAAAACGCTGTGGCAGTTGATAGTCTCAGTAAAAAATATACTAAATAAGTTTAGAGAGTTTCAACGCCTAAAATTAATATTAAAAGAGAATTGAGAACTTCCTCCTTTTTTCTGAAGTCGGTTAAAATAGTCAAATCCGTCCAGGTACATACACATCAAGCCATTAATTTTGATTTATATAAAACTAGTTACCTCCACCCATTTTTCACCCACGCAGTTCCCGTTCCCGTAGGAATACAGGGATAAAATATAGCCTATGACCCTCACAAATAACGTAGCTTTATATTGGTGAAAGAATTATTCAGATCGGTCCAGTAATTTATTCATAAGAAACGAACAAAAATTGTAATCCTTATAATATTAATAAGTACCTATATATAATAGTATGCTATATTAAAGCAAACAAAACTGAACCAAATTATAAGAACCCATAAACCTCAAACTGTAATAAAGAATTCACCGAACAAAATTCTTGGGAAAAGATTAAATCCCCAACAACTCATTTTGAAGCGTAAAACATGAAGCGCTGTGTCGCTTTATTTTACAAAAATTCCTTTGAGAGTCGTGCAAATTCTTATCGCTGCATCGTAGCACGGAGCACGATATAGTTTCCATTTTGCATCATCAGCCATTATAACTAGACCTTCCACTAGTCCTTTATGTCTAACATATTCTATTGGGTCAGAAGGATTTATCATACCTTTACGGCTCAGAATATGATGGTCACCGTGTCAGATTGCGTTTTGGTTCAGTACTTCTACGGGAGAGTTATTAATAGACTGCTATTCAGAGGAAAATATTCTATGAATTATGCATTGGGAATTCAATGCATTGCATTGCTTGTCTAGATTATTTGGATGGCATAATTGTTACGGACAAATTAAAGTTAAATAATTGGCTCTGCTTGATGTAAATTTTTGGCAACGTTAATTGAATCAACGATGTATTTTATTTGTTTTTTATCGCATTATCTTATCCCTACTAACATTATACATGCGAAAGTCTGTCATTGTCACGCTTTTACGCCTAAACCACGGCAGTGTTTTTCATGAAATTAGTAACATAGTCTAGCGCTACGGAAAGGATATAGGCTCCCTTTTTGAAGGTCCCAGGGAACGGTGAAACCGCCACTAGTAAGAAATAAAATATTAATTTCAAAATCACACACCAGATTACATACTTAAGACCACCAGAATGGTATTTTAGTATTCTTCCAAACGTATTATTAATACGAAACCATAATATATTCAAGATGAACCCTTTTCATAATAAATCAATAACACCTTACAAATATTTTGACAGATATTCAAACCCTACGCGTGTTGGATTTAACTGACCAATAAAAAAAATGGACGCTCTCATTGGTCAATGGAAAGAAACAAGAAGTCCTTTAAAAAGAGATGAGGAAAACGATCTTAAAACTGTAAGTTTTATTACTATCATAGTAGGTTGTAGGATTGATCACAATGAACAAGATAAAAGTAATAAACAAGTATCCAGGGATATTATTTTACACACGGTCAATGTTATACATAGCTGACAAACTACAGATTTTACTATATATGTATTTATATAATCAAGTAAGAGTATGTTGGGGTGGGAGTCGAATGAATGAACATCAAGCTTGAAAATCAAAGTTGCTAACCACAAAGCCAACCGGTCAGCTAAAAGTAGACAGCATAAATGCTACTGGCTCTGCCATAGATTAAAAAGGAGTTAATAATGATATAACCAGAATAGCTGTAATATTAATAAATCTTACACCTCCATCGAAACGAGTTACCGTGTCAATCATGCGAACAGGTATAGTGAAGCCTGCATCACAGTTTAATTAAAGTTTCTAATTGAGTCTGATCATTTTGAGAATGTCGTCCTCGCCCACGTCCAGGACGCGTCCAGTGGGCCGAACCGGGATTCGAACCGGTTGGCATCCTCCCGTGTCCTCCGAGATAACCCGCCTTCCTCAACATTTGTCAATAAGATAATGTTTTTACTATTGCAGACGGCTTCGACACTTAAGATAAACGTGACGTTTTAAATTTATTTGTTTTTAGTTTAGATCTTGAGTAAGGTTTTGATTTATTTTATGGTAAATACACACATTTATTTTAAACTAATGTTACATTTTTTAGTACAACAATACTTGAATTGTGTTTGATTAAAGAAATTGTAATTAGATTCGCTTGTACAATAGAAAAAAGATACAACGAATTATTGATTTAAGTCCACCAGATACACACTTTTGTGTAGATAATTAGAAGAGCCGATAAAGTCAAAGTAACAAAAGGTATAACCTAACTTTGAAATTACTCCAACATTGTTTCGAGGCAAACGAAGCGAATAAAGCTAATTAATATTCTAAAAGCTAATTAGACAAGAGCCCTGAAGGATGCTTAAGCGATGGACGAGGGAACCCATTTATCTCAGGATAGAGAAGGAATAACAATAAATTATGTAAGAATCGTTGAGTTAGTTTGTTATTTGACATGTCTTTTTAAATGTGGCTCTACCCAATTGCAACTTAACCCATTTATTCTTCATTCTACATGTATTTTTTGGCAGATGCCTCAGCATCTCTGAATCGGGTTAAAATAATAAAACAACAGTATGCAAAATGTATTTAGCACACATTTATGAATGAATCACAGGCAAACGACCTTAGTGTAACAAATATGTATAAACAAGCTTTCATTTTCACACGACTTCAGTTAAAATACTTAAATACTAGGCAGGAATGTTACGAGTCTAGCCCACGCATACATGTCCGCCTACAAACAAACACAAGTCACCTTTTTTAATAATATTCCCGATATGTGGGATGCAATAACGTCTAACACAAACTGTACAGGACCTAGAGTTGAACCTTGTAGTACCCCGTGTAGGTTGGAGTCAATGTTTGTATTGAATATTGGTTTTACCTGATTGCCTTGGCTATTTTATTTGCCAATTGTTTTGTTAAAGGATGTTGTTACAAACAGGTGGTAGTACATAGCTAAATGGACAAATGAAAATGCTTTTGACATACCTTATACAGCCACTGGTAGGATCTAAAGTTGGAGCTTAAAACGAAGAGCTAATGAGTCGTCATTACCTGAAAATAAAATAGAAATGATTTAATACAAAATACTTCTCAACCTAGGTTTTATTTTAATAGGTACTTTCTTAGAAATAAAATAAATTATGAACATTTGGCAGAAGGTTAGCATAATAAAAAAAGTTTTATTCAAACCCGCCAACCAAAACACTCAAGAACTATTTATAAACCACACAAACAGTAATATATGAACCATCTAAAATTATGATTGAGAACGTAAAAACATCTCTCAGTCATCAGAATACCATTTCGATAAAGTTACGACTTCATAAAACGATAAAAGAAACGACACTGTAGAAAATCATTTTAAATGTCATTAGAATTTTATTAAATCTGGTCAAACGACTTATAACAATAGATTTTACGAGTCAGTTAACGGAGTGTCAAGAAAAAAGTTTACGACTTTCGAGGGTCGACAATGATCATAAAAATGGAGACATTAAATGCTATCGATCGGCTTTAGACAAACATTTCGTACATATCAGTGGAGCTTGAAGATAAAAATATTAATATAAACATGAGCTGTAAAACAAATTACTTTGAGTGTTAGTCATACAGATGTTTCTACTATGTAAATAAAATGTGTCTCGGTTGCTGTTTTAATAACGTAGTATTTTAATTATAAGTAGGGAGTGGATAAGATTGGCACAGGCAAAGAAAGAAGGGGGCTTGCTCAGTATTTGCTAGTAACATGCTGATTAGATAAATATATATATATTCTCCTAGGATTTTTTTACACACGGCCAAACTAATCAGAGCTAGTGTTATGGTAACCATATAGCTAATATACTACTTAAACTACTTTTAAATACATACTTATATAGATATTTAAATCCAGACATATTAATGAATACACATGTTTGTCCTGGGTGGGATTCGAACAAGTCAGGGTCACTACCCACAGATCTAGCCGGTCTGACGAATATAGAAGTTTACTAATGACATTAATGGTTCAAAAGTTGTTAAACTTTATTCACAAATATCTCTACTATAAAAAAGTTAATTACTCACCTAATGTACTAACCTTAATGTATTATGTATAGACAATGCACAATGGCCTAATTAAAAACATGAATGGGTTTACCTTAATTACTACAAAGTATATGACGAAACATTAGTGTAGGCTGGTTAACGATTTCTACAAAATATTTGATGCGTCTGAGTTTTTTATTTAGTATTCATGACTAAGTATAACTATGTCTAGTAAACTTAATGGCTCTGTTAGGAACACAGCAACTTACGATCATGAGGGTGCAGGTTCAAAACCTTGGCCCGTACCTCTTAGTTTAACAACTTACGTACGGATTCACACCACCAGTTTTCGGTGAAGGAAAACATCGAGATAAAACTTGCATGCCAGAGATGTCACAATTAAGGGCTTGGCAAGTGACGCCAATCTGCACTAGGACCGCGTGGAAGATTATGGCGACTAAATCCCCTCTTTTATTTTATTTTTTTGATGGGACTAGAAGGTGGTAACCTCCTGTTACACCCTTACGCAAACAAAGCCCTAAATCCCCTCATTGTTACCATAACAACGGCTCAAGCTCCTCGGTGGAGACAAGAGCTGATGATGACGAAGCATCCAGATGCTAGTGTTTGTATATGTATTTTCAATTTCATTTGACGCATCTTGCTTAACCTTATTTTCAATGCGCGTAATAAGTTCTGAGAAATTTATATTTAATTTTTAAGGTTAATTTGGGTGTTCCTGATAAATGTTCCACTATATACATTTATCCTGATATTCTGGATTTCATCAAAGTGAATCATCGCTTTTCTGCTCTGCTTCCAATCATATAGGCGGCGTAATATGTATTCATCATATCCGTTACCTTCAGATTTGGTCTACTTTTACATCCAGCCTATTTCCCTACATGATGAATTTACCTAAATGATTTAATCCCTTGGTCTTAGAGTTGTACGATTTTTTTTAATATCAACATCTCAGTCGCTATTAAATCTAGAAGGTATGTAATAAAGCTGTTGGTTAATAATAACTTCAATTGGAGGATGTAGTGTCACATTTTAGTTTGATTTAAGTAAAAACTAGCTGCTTAAGTACCCAACAGACAACAATTTCAATTGCAAAACTTCAGTAGCTATATATAGTATAGGAAAATCATAGATATGTACAGCATTAACATCAAATCACGACTTGGCGACAATCATTATGCGCTTATGACAATACACGAAGTTCGTGACCTTAAAGGCGAGAGGTTCGTGGGAATAGCTTCTTTCCCAAGTTTTCTAGAAATGCTGCAACCACATAGTAATTATTGCGGAATGAATTCACAGATGATTTCAATTGTACAAAGATATTTCTCTTCTTATACATGACTGGCATCCGCCCCACATTTTCACCCGTATTTCCGGAGTACCTTCAGCTTTCCCGGGATAAAAGTTAGCTTATACGTACCCAAGCTTTAGTTATTTGTTTCGAAATTCATAAAAATCGGTTCTGTGGTTTAGACGTGAAAATGAAACAGAGTTACTTTCGCATTTATATAGCAGAAATACTAGCGGACCCGGCAGACTTCGTTCTGCCCACCAGCGCCACCTACCGGGTCCAAATTAATGTATACATCAAAACCTTCCCAATGAAATACTCCGTGATTACCGCATGAAAATCTGTTCAGTACTTTTTGTGTTGATCGCGTTCAGACAGACAGACGGAGGCAGCGGGGACTTTGTTTTATATATATAGGAGAAGAGATTAAAAATAAGATTTTCTATTTCGATTGTGTCACAAACAGGACAATTGATATTACACAAACAGACACCGACGAGAGTCAAGTTAAGTAAAAAGCCATGTCTCCTCCACTCGGCAACCCTCATCACTCAGGAGTTTGAATTATTTGTTAGTTTGCAATATAAGCACTATGTAGGTCACAGACGGTATGAAATTAAACACAGGTAGGGTCGGGCGGGTCATGAAAAACCTGATATCATATGTTACGCGTTAAATAAATCCACCTTTATATTTTAGGTCACCGTATCTGCGTCATCACTTATCCCTGCTAATATTAAATGCGAAAGTAACTCTGTCTGTCTGTACGCTTTCACGCGAAAACCACCGAACCGATTTTCATTGGTACAGAAATAGATCTTGGAAAGGATAAAGGCTAGCTTTTATCCAAGAAAGTTGAAGGGCCCTCGGGAATGAAGGTAAAACCGCGGGGAGCCACAAGTTCTACATTTAAAAGAGTGATGCGATGATGATGAGTTAGGTTTCCCATCTAGTCTTCTTTACTCCTCTACAATTATGATGAGATAGAATATGCAAAGAGAGAGAGAAACATTATTAATAGAAATAAAACAAAATACTATCACACGATAATAACCACAGACTTTGCGTGTCAAAAAGAAGCAAAAATGTCTGCTTTCTACGCCGTCATTTAGTCCGCGATCGACCGTTATTGCCTTCGGATGTCAACGAAAGAGTGACAAGGTTGGTCTTCATACAAATTTTGGTACTTACGCTATCTAGTTAGATATAGGTAATAACATAAGTCTAGACATAATACAGGTTATTTGCGTCTGTTTTTGTTTTGAAGGAATATGCAGATTACATACTGTATTTACATAGATACCTAGAATGTTTTTCACCTTGGTGTAGTAACTGTGACCCATTTTAATGTTTGCGAGCGAAATTATGTATTATTTTCGGATGTTTGACGTCAATAGAAAAATTTCAGTGTCATGTTACTTGTATATTTTACAAATTTTTTATATTTACTTTGTTCGTTCATTTTGACAGCGCATATTGTAAATTAAAGTCGGTCGCGGACTCGCGGGCGCGCTGTTTTCATCTTTGCTAGGGCTAATCTTAGATGTAACTACTTCAACTAAATTATTAATTATTATCTTCATAATATTCAACTTGATTCCAAAAATTTTTTTATTCATATCAGTATAATTTCCTTACTTTGTGTTAAAGTTTTTTTGGTTGAACCGGCATTCGATATCTGCCATGTAAAATACTTTACTACATACAAAAACAACATTTCTATCGGTCGCAGCAAGACTAGGGTTGCCATTCGTCAAGGTATCCACGGATTTGTCCTAGTTTAGAGGGTATCCGGGGAGCGTCCGTGTCGGAGGGGACTCATTTGTTGTCCAGGTTTAAAAATAAAGTATAAAGTTTTATAGTATCTTAAAAATAAAAGGGTGATTTATGACATTTTTGTCCTGGTTTCCATTCTGATAGCAACCCTAGTCAAAACGCAAGATATATTAAAACATGTAGCCAGCGGATTATAGAGTCAGGTTGCCAAGGATATATCAACGGGACTTCTTGATCGTAGGCGGACAGCAACACTTATGTTCTGGAAACACATACTTATCATATACGGATCAAGATAATATTATTTTGTGTATAAAATATAATGAATGGGTTTATCGGCACGAATTGACGTCAGAGTACACAACGCAGATTCTGTACTATAGAATATTCTAGAGATTAATATAGACCAACTATATTTTACATACTGTTTCCGCCAAATATATTTTTTTAAGACATTCCAAAGTTCCATATTAAGATAAATCTATTTGATGTTAATCTAGACTATTTTTTTTTTGCGAAATTTTGTGAGAAAGTATGTTTGTAAGTCTATCACCCCAGAACGGAGGTCTCTAAAGTTAGCATGACCATTTTGACGTATCGTGAAACTGGTTACGTAGTAATTTGCCGAGAATTTGCCGTAAATTATCCGTGAAAGAAAAAAAATTGCCGCGACCCAGGGTCAGGAGAAAAAGCTGGACCTGCTAACTTTACTCCAAGTTAGCAAGACCAATGTCGTATCTCAGGATTGGAAAGACGTAGAGCATTGTTTTTGGTCTTAAAAGTTGCCGAGAATTTGCCGTAAACGATCCGTCAAAAAAAATAATTTGCCGCGAATCGGGTTTTCGAGAAAAAGCCGATTTACTTGTTTTCGCTCCAAGTTAGCAAGACCAAATGTCATATCTCGGGATCGGAAACACGTACAGCCTTGTTCTTGGTCTTTAAAGTTGCCGAGAATTTGCCGTAAACGATGCGTCAAAAAAAATAATTTGCCGCGAATCGGGTTTTCGAATATCATATCGAAAAATGGGTAAGACAAAATAGTGAAATGGGTAATTAAATTAATATTGAGCAGTAAAATAGCTTAATGGACAATCACGAGTGGGGTGTTAAACATGACAAAATTTGTCTGTAAGAATAACATCTAAGCTACGACAATTATAGATACATTGAATCGAATATTCCGTCAATCCCTACTGCCACATCCAGGTAGGGATATGCGGCTTTTATATACAGATTTTAGGTTTGGGAGATAAAAAAAAAGATGTTATCAATTGTAAGTTAATATAGCCAATAAGAGTATTTTTTTAAATATTAGATACCCGCACGATGATTACTGATAATTCAGAGATAAGTTATTTCGTCATGAATTTCAGAATTGCGGGGCTTAAAAAAATGATCCACTGTTACCCAATCTCCCCTACATGCTTACAAACTTTCGCGATTAAAATATTAGTAGGATATACAAAGACTCTACTACGCTCTTAAACTGAAATGGCATTGGGCTGGCCATGTAGCGAGAATGTCGGATAGAAGGTGGACCACACGAGTTACCCAGTGGAAAGGACCACCAGGCAAGAGGGGGAAGGGGAGACCCTTAACCCGCTGGGAAGACGACCTAAAAAGAATAGCGGGCATAAACTGGTGCTCCATAGCACAAAATCGGCAAGAATGGAAAGCTTTGGAGGAGGCCTTCACCCAAACCGGGATTACCTGATAACTTTATATAATTTAAAACTTACTCTTATTACTAACATAATCTAAGCAAACTCACTAATATAAACAAAATTTGTTAAATGTAATATTACCTACCAACTATGTTTTTTAAATCAGGAAATAAAAAGGCTTATTATTATTATTATTATTATACAAAGACTAATCGATTCGCCCTGGCTTTGCACGGGTAAAGCACAGCTAAAGTTCGACATGTGTTGTTTATTTTTTATAGTTTGTAGATATATGTAGTGTAAGTGTTTTCTAAAACGAGTTTAGCCGCCAATGCATTTAAGTGCGATTGAAAACAACGCTGTTATTTTATGAACTCTACGCAAGCGGTGCTGCAGCGGGACAGCTAGTCTGTACTAATATTATAAATTATAAAAAAAAATTGTTTTTATTTTCTGTCATATATTTAACTCTTTTTTGCACTGGCATTTTGTTTTTTAACCGTGTTAAAAAAAAAGGTATATAATATATGTATATCTTTTATGTTTGTTCGCGGACAACTCCGTCGTTTAGGAACCGATTTTGATAAAAAATACTGTTTGAAACTAGGTATCTCAGGTACCATGATAAGGAAACCAGGATCTGATGATGGTATCCTTTAGAAATCGAGGGGAACATACGAAAATCGTACTGGTGACAAATGCGTTTGTAATATTTTTCATTAAGTATTTCAAAGTACTACAATTTTACGAAGGTCTCGATTCGATGTGATGATGGAGCTGAAATATAGTTGAGGGAACTCCTCAACGATTTAAGTACAGTAATTACCTGTTGTTTGGGCTTGATTAATTTGTATTGATTGAGAACTTAGCACCCATATGGGTTATAAACCGACTTCCAAATTCGGAGGAAATTGTATGTTCGACTGTATGTATTTTTTATGTACATAACAAACCAATTCTAAAAAATCTTTTTAATTTGAACTAATATACTCGTGGGACTACCTCGTCCTCATTGGGACCAAGATAGAATCTGATAATGGAAAACTAGGGAAATCCAGGGTAAAATCAACTAAATCGGATTTATCTCGAAAACCCGATTCGCGGCAAATTATTTTTTTTGACGGATCGTTTACGGCAAATTCTCGGCAACTTTAAAGATCAAGAACAAGGCTGTACGTGTTTCCGATCCCGAGATATGACATTTGGTCTTGCTAACTTGGAGCGAAAACAAGTAAATCGGCTTTTTCTCGAACAATCGATTCGCGGCAAATTATTTTTTTTGACGGATCGTTTACGGCAAATTCTCGGCAACTTTTAAGACCAAGAACAAGGCTGTACGTGTTTCCGATCCCGAGAAACGACATTTGGTCTTGCTAACTTGGAGCGAAAACAAGTAAATCGGCTTTTTCTCGAAAACCCGATTCGCGGCAAATTATTTTTTTTGACGGATCGTTTACGGTAAATTCTCGGCAACTTTGAAGACCAAGAACAAGGCTGTACGTGTTTCCGATCCCGAGATATGACATTTGGTCTTGCTAACTTGGAGCGAAAACAAGTAAATCGGCTTTTTCTCAAAAAATCGATTCGCGGCAAATTATTTTTTTTGACGGATCGTTTACAGCAAATTCTCGGCAACTTTTAAGACCAAGAACAAGGCTGTACGTGTTTCCGATCCCGAGAAACGACATTTGGTCTTGCTAACTTGGAGCGAAAACAAGTAAATCGGCTTTTTCTCGAAAACCCGATTCGCGGCAAATTATTTTTTTTGACGGATCGTTTACGGCAAATTCTCGGCAACTTTTAAGACCAAAAACAATGCTCTACGTCTTTCCAATCCTGAGATACGACATTGGTCTTGCTAACTTGGAGTAAAGTTAGCAGGTCCAGCTTTTTCTCCTGACCCTGGGTCGCGGCAAATTTTTTTCTTTCACGGATAATTTACGGCAAATTCTCGGCAAATTACTACGTAACCAGTTTCACGATACGTCAAAATGGTCATGCTAACTTTAGAGACCTCCAGAACGGCTGAAGGGATCGCGATTCGCGATGATATTTGGCACAGAGTTAGAATACGTTCTGGAATAACACAGGCTACTTTTATGCCGTGAAAATTTCATATAGCTCGGGAACAGGGGTTGCAAGCAAGTGTAAAATAAAACCAAAACTATATCGATAAAGCAAAATAAATTATCACAGTAAATAGCGTCGTAATCATCGCCTACCATGCGATAAATTGAATCACAATATGGCCGCACAACAGACAGGGCCCGATTGGTTTACGATCCAAAACTAAATACGATTTACGAGGCTCATCTTCTATCCCATATTAGTTACAAATGGGTGACTCTCGATCGAAATCTTCCGATTATTTATTGGTAATCATTCAGGCGTAGTATCGATTGTTGATGCGATTACGATTATAATTTCTCACGGGGTGTTTATGACATTCGTAAAGTTACAGTAGTTTCTTGCACTACTGTGAAATAGTCGGGTTATTCGGGGTTCCATTTGATTCGGTTAATAATATCGATTTTGTAATTCAAATTTGAAAAGCAGTCAATAGGTATGCGACTTCGCATGTAAAATAAAACCTCAAATATATTAGGCTACGAGGCTAACTTGGTTGATGGTATAACTTATCTAAAACCTTGGAATTTGATAGTATAATATCTATCGAACTATCATATGTCTTTATATTAAGTCAAAGAAAATATGTTTCAACGTGAAAAAAGGTTATTATTTTGTAAAGTATTATGGTAACCAGATAATCTAATTTATATTCTACTTTTAAACACGCTTGTTCATGCAAAGAAGTATTTTTCCTGGGTTGTATTTGAACTCGGCTTGCCATAACCACCCTATTCTAAGTACTAATATTTTTATTGCGAAGGTTTGTGAGAATGTATACTTAGATGTATGTTTGTTACTCTTTCACGCCAGAACGGCTGAAAGGATCGCGTTGCAATTTGGCACAGAGTTATAATATGTTCTGGTATAATAAATAGGCTGTTTTTAATCCAGGGAAAATAGAAAATTCCCAGAGAACGCGGGTGAAACCGCTAGTAAGTAATAAGTATAGACATATAACTATAGTATAGAGGAAAAATACATAATTAATGTTTGCCCTTTAACATAACTAACCGACCTTAAACACAGGCCTCGCCACACAATTCATGTCCTCTGTCATTTCCGACAATATCCGATGTTACGGTGAAATTGCGAATAATTGCACTTTCTAGTCGCAGTAGCGGGTAGGGTAGCAATCATGGCGGAAGCGAAAATGTCTAGCTGAACTTTCTAGTGTAATTCCTAACTTTATGCCTGTAATATTAATGGAATTGCATGTTATGGCTTAATGTATGGTGTATGATGTTTAAGCTATCTGCATAAGGTTCAAAATCGAAGAGACACCTGTCTGAATTGACCTGTAGGTATATTGTTGTTACCTCTCTATTTCAAGAAGTTTTATAAATCTATATGTATCAAAACTTTTGTATTTGCAAATTTTTTTTTTTGCTTAGACAAGCTTCCGCTTGCGGTTTTACCTTTGTTTCACACGACCTATTTGATCCATTCAGAACATTAGAAGACAAAAATAAACAAGAGTATATCTTTCACTTTGGATTTAGCCATTAATTTTAATTGAAATAAATTGATGTGGTATGTTATTCATTTAAATAGGTCTTCACAGGCATTTATGAACCTGTGACTATCTTTATAACTAACTAGTTGACTCGCGCAACTTCGTTAGCGTAACTTGCCCGTTTTTGCATCAGTTTTGATTGATGCTCCACTCCTATTCGTCATAGCGTAATGATTTATACATAAAAACCTTCCTTAAGAACCACTCTATCTATTAAAAAAAACCGCAAAGATTTAAGAAGACATAGGGACAGACAGACGGCGGATAGCGACCTTCTTTTATACTATGTAGTGACTAATGACGGAATATTAATGTCTGAAATACACACGATTGTCATATTCCTATTCCCGAGTGTTTCTATTTCCAGGGAACGCGAGTAAAACCGCAGAACGATATCTGGTAATATTTTAGTCGCTTACTAAACTAGGTATATTTTCGTATATAAATTTCTATGGTATCTAATTTAATTCCATATTAAAATCAATTATAAACAAATTAGGGGTTCAAATAAAGGGTGCATTACTTAAATAAAACAGTTTTGTAACATCTGGTGGTGGCTTAATTGTTTTAAGTTATAAGTTGTGAGCGAGCTTTTTATCAATAGACAAATATTTGAGCTTTAGCATAATTTGTTGTTTAATAAAAATTATGCATAAACCTACTAAATAAATGGTGTAATTTTGACATTAGAAATTTATCTTATTATTTAAATTTACTAATTATATATTGGCAATCATTATTTCCTACAAATTTTATAAGCGCGAAAGTTTGTATGATACTGTTACTTACATAACGGATTTTTATGAAATTTGTTATACATATAGTTTATAACCGGGATAAACATATAGACTACTTTTTATACCGGGAAAATTGAATATCGCAGGGAATGCGGGTGAAACTGTAAGCCACTAGTTTGATGATAAAAATTGAAAATGTACAGATGGATAATACTTTATTTCAACTATAACATTTGTCCGTTTTCTGGTATTCTAAAGGTCACTTAGTAAGCGACAATGTAAGTCTATAACTTGTCCCATACCCTTATTGTATCCAGTTAAGCCCGTGGTTCCTGATGCGGTGGAGCGAGGAAACTGTCACGGTTCGGGACACGACCACCTACAAATGGCTTAAATTTTCCCGGGATAAAAAGAAGCCTATATACCAAATTTTATGTGCAGGAGGAATAAACATACACTCACAACTCAAAAACTCACAAACTTTCGCCAACTTTTTTATGGGATTAGATCGTATTAGCCTCTGATAGCTGTTACACCCTTACACGGACAAGTGTTTTTTTGTATATGTATAGAATTAAGTTTGACCACAAAGGCACGAAGCACTGCAATATTGTAAGTAACCGTTTTGATATAGGGCTGTCTCTCCTTCCCACACTATGTGTCTCTTTTTAGCACAATAATTAATGTACTATCAAAACGGACTTACTAGATATAGACAGTTATAATAAAACAGTGAACGTCTACACGATCAAAGACTTATTCTCTTCATGGAGGTAGTGCCGAAACTGCATATAAATTGCACTTCAACTGCGAGCAGTTTTAAACTTCAAATGTCAATTAACTTGGTAAGTTAGAATTTAAGAGCTAACTAAAGTACCATAGACCACTTAATATTCAGACACCTCGCTTTGTAAATATAATGCATAATATTGTGTGCGTATGTGTGAAATTTGTGAGACTCTTTCAACTTGTCGAATAATCTGTGATAATTACTAACAACATAAAAATCTACCTACGAATTAGGTGCTTAAAACGACTTTCTAGGGGATATAAAATTCACATCAATTTAAATAATTAAATTTCTATTTTAATGAACGAATTCAGGTATGTACCTTATAAAAAAGACAGTGTCTCTATTTTATAACTGGTCTATGTTAGCATGCTACTCTAGTTAGGCGGTAGTTTCGTTAGTTCGGATACAAAGTTTGAGGTAGTGCGCCGTACGAAATATAGCTTGTAAAGTTTCATTGTAATGAGACGGCTCTTGTAGTAAGTTCGTCGGATATTAGCAATTTGGGTAGGCTCGATTTAGACTCAGATTTTCTCATAGTATAGGAGGTTGTAACAGCAAGTAATAAGCACTAGATTTAGTCACTATACCATCAAATATTATTTATTACTAGCGGACCCGGCAGACTTCGTTCTGCCCACCAGCGCCACCTACCGGCTCCTAAAATCTCCTAAATCTGTTTAGTAGTTTTTGTGTTCATCGCGTTCAGACGGACGAAACGGACTATGTTTTACATATGCAGACGTTGTTTTGCCATGTATTTTATTTGTAGGAAACATTTTTTTAAGTTCAATAAAAATAATTACTACTATATGAGTTCGGGGATGTATTTATAATCGAAAGCGTTATAAACAACTAGCTTCTGCCCGCGACTCCGTCCGCGTGGAATAGTTACTTTGGGCTGACGCTAACTTTCGACCCGCTTCGTTTACGTAGAAGGATGGCCTCGCAGAGGCAACTGATGACTGCACGCCGCGGCTGGCCCAGCACATAAAGGCGCGCGCAGTACTTGATAATTATTCTATCTCCTATCTCCTAAGATATTCATTGAAATTGAATGATGTAAATGGCAATTTTGTTTTAAATTAAATACTTGCGATGAATAACGTATTTATTTGGATAAGGATTAATATCATCTTTATAAAAACACCTTCACAAATAATGCTTCATCTTCGAACAAATTTGGTTAGTATAAAAGTGGTTATAGTGAGCCAACCTTAATAGGTAACCGACATATGCTATCGCGGATTTTTTTTTAGAACTTTTGAAGGGGAACAATTCTGTCATACATCATTTTAGCGTAATTTTAACCGTTTACGCAGCGTACGCAGCGGAACCTCTCCACTGGAAAATAAATCTCCCGATTTTGAATCATTCTTCATTGATGCTTCGCTCCTATTGGTCTTAGCGTGATGATATATAGCCTATAGCCTTCCTCGATAAATGGACTATGTAATGGCGAAAGAATTTTTCAAATCGGACCAGTAGTTTCTGAGATTAGCGCGTTCAACCAAACAAACAAACTAACAAACAAACAAACTCTACTCCTTTATAATATTAGTATAGAAGTATAGATAGATAAAAGAATGCTTTATGTAGGGTAATAATGTAGAGAATATATTTTAAATTACAATTGTTGCTAGTTATCAAAAGATAAAAAAATATTATTCTTATTGTAACTATCAGTTTATTAAATACGATTTTTTAATGTTACATTAACTATTAATAACTGTACTTTATTCCCAAATAAATATTTATTGAATGTTAAAAAAATATTTATTATAGTTGTCTTCAATGAAATTAAAATATGAATAGTTAATAAATCCTTCCATCAGTGTATTGGTAAAAAACAGTGACTTAATATATGTATTGATAAGATATGTATCTATTTTCAAAATATCTGGTTTTTTTATTTTTATTGAACTAAATAATATTTAATTATTTTTATTATAACTGATCGATTGATCGTTGATCGGTTATCGACCGGTGAAGGCGGAAGTTATGGATAGTTACTATACTCTTTGGGCGGAAGATAAAATAAAAATCGCGATGGTAAAATAGGGGTTTATTGTAAAGGGTTGAAAATTTAGGGTTATATGTATTTACTAATGCTGTATTATAAAAAAAATATTTTTCTAAAATTGAAAAAAAAAAAATTTGGGGTTGCTTACCCGTAACATTTAAGGGGATGAAAAATAGATGTTGTCCGATTCTCAGACCTACCGAATATGATTACAAAATTTCATGAGAATCGGTCAAGCCGTTTCGGAGGAGTTTAACCACAAACTTCGCGACGCTAGAATTTTATATATTAGATATACCTACTAGCTCTGCCCCGCGGTTTTACCCGCGTTCCCGAGGGATCTTCAAATTTCCCGGGAAAAAAATAGTTTATGTATTAGACAGACATACTCACACATTTATCACTCTTTCACGCAAAAACTACTGAAAAGATTTGGATGAAATTTGGAACAGAGATAGTTTATAACCCGGATTAATTAAAGACTACTTTTTATCCCAAGAAAATTTACGATCTCGGGAACGCGAAGACTGGTGGAGAATGGCGTGACTATTCCAACATTTCCTATCAAATCCAATTTCTAAGTCCACAGTAATCCATCAAATCAATATTGGAACCCGACTCGGCTGTATAATGGAGACATTACGCACCCTCTATAGTTGTCCTCCGAGAGACGGAGGGCATGACCCTCTTCCCTCTCCCTCTTTGCATTATAAAAACGTTCAGAACACACTTGGCATTGAAACTGCAATGTCAATAAATAGTTTTTATAGAAGGGAAGGTTCCGTACAAAATGCAAGCATTATATATTTTACTAGTGGCTCCCCGCGTTTTCACCTGAGGTACCTTCAATTTTCCCTGGATAAAAAGTAGCCTATGTGATATTCCAGAACATATTCTAACTCTGTGCCAAATTTCAATCATACCCCTTAGGCCGTTTTGGCGTCACAAACATCCATCCATCCATCCATCCTCATTAACTTTCGCTTTAATAACATTAGTAGGATTTGGATAATTAATTTAAATGGATCCTTGTATTCTAAACTAGTGTGATATAGAAGTATACTTACAAAATGCTGTATACAATCTATGTCTAATGGCCTGTGATCCACACTATCATCTTAGTATTTGATCAAAAAAATTGCTATTAATAACTTTTCTATTATATTTTTCTTATCCTATAAATCACCACGACAACATGATGAATTTAAGATATAATTAATCGTAGAATGTAGAATATGTGCACTAAGAATTGGCCAAAAATCATTTGGTTTTTCAATACTATTTGACACTACGGATACCTAAAAACTAGAACTGTTCCCTCAAGATCCCTCTTTACTACGCACGTGGCGCTTACAAGCACCCTCCCTAACTATTATGTCTACACACACATATATAAGTAGATAAATATTTTCAAAGACGATTTGAAACACAAAATTGCAAATAATTTCCACGATATTTTATATCATAGCATAGCATACCTTAAGTCGAAGACAGTATGGTCTTTGTCGTTGAAAACGCAACAATCATATTCATCCTCACAAACTTGCGTTTATTACAAAATATGTACGTTGATATACTATATCCAACCTATATCCACCCTCCCAATTACACAAATATAAGATGGATCATTTCCTTAAAACAGCTTCACCGATTTGGCTGAAATTTTTATTGTATTTGTAATTGTCCGAATTATAATTAAAAAATACACTCTGAAAGTAAAATGGATCTTACAGACAATACATCGACTCTATCTCCTGAAGGTTGCTTTTGAGAAGAACATCATGCAGAAATCTAAAAGGTACTTTTATATGTAAACTTCGATATATAAAACAGTAAGTGTAGATATAAAATACACAACAAACACGTTAGAAAGAAGTGTACGCGATAAAATCAATAGTTAGTAATGGGATCAACGGATCGTTGCTTGCTTGGTGCCTGCATCCCTCCAGGGCTGCACGTTTCTACAACTGCATTACGTACGTGCCAATGGTTTTGATGATCTCACTTAAAATTCTGTATCTATATATAAGAGAAATTTTACTGTCTGTATATACTGTAGTTTTTTCCTAGAATCATTTGTGACCAACTTGTTTAAAATGCAGAACTTGCTCCTATAATGGCGTTTGAATCTGGCTTTTTAATTGAGTATATGAATTAGGATCTTAAATTTTTCTGGGATAAACGTAAATTACCTACAGGTCAAAATCTAACTCTGTTTCTATAGACACAGAAAGGAATCCTCAGCCATTCGGGCTTGGAAGAATAACAAACATATACCACAGTAACACATCAGTAAGACCTTGTACTATTATGATAATCGCATTACTACGTTATAGTACTAGTTTAAAATACCTTTTATAGATATTCACATCCATTTTATCTTTAGGTACAATCCATACTAATCCATCCATCCATACTAATATTATAAATGCGAAAGTTACTCTGTCTGTCTGTCTGTTACGCTTTCACGCTAAAACTACTGAACCGATTTAATTGAAATTTGGTACACAGATAATCCAGAGCCTGAGACATAGGCTACTTTTTATCCTGGGAAAATTGAAGATCCCCCGGGAACGCGGGCGAAGCCGCGGGGAGCCACTAGTTTACTATATTTGATTTGATGGTGATATTATGAGGTCTATTATCTAGTCTCAAGTATGACTCGTGTATGAGTAAATATTGACTGCAACATTATGCACTAAAGTTAATTACGTAGTTATAGTCACTCAGATTGCAAAGATTGTATTGTGCATAAGCTGCGCGCGAGTCGTAACATCACCTTTATTGTTCGCAGTGATGTCATTTATGAACCTGTAATGTTATGTTTTATATTGTACTAGTCGACCCGCGCAACTTCGTTAGCGTCACTTGACCGTTTTTGCAACATTTTGTTATTGATGATCCGCTCCTATTCGTCGTACCGTGATGATAAACATATAGCTTTCCTCGATAAATGATCTAACACTGAAATATTTTTTGAAATCGGACCTGGTTTCTGAGATAACCATTCAAGCAAACAAATAAGCTCGTCCTGCCATCTTCGCCTAGGTCTGCCGCGATGTCGTTTGCCGTTTTGTGGGAGCCAGTTAGACGTATTTATGCCCACATTTCGTCCGGCGGCAGACGTGGCCTGCCCAGTTCCACTTTAGCTTAGCAGCCGTGGGTGTGACGTCAACGATCAGTGTTCATTATACTTTTGTTGCTGAAGGTTGCTATAATCAGTTTTATAAAGCTACAAACACACCGCAATCTGTCAGCCAACAACGTGCAACGCGACAGATTTCTATGCGTGAGTGGCCACCCTAACGTCCAAGTAAAGTGCGTGCGGATAATGCAAGTGCGTGATTCAAATTAGGGGACATTTATCGACAAGGTTGTTAATATTTGACGAAAAAGACCATTGCTTAGAAAATAAAATAGATTTCCAGTGGAGAAAAAATAGGGTCCAAACGCGGAGAGGATTCAGTTATAAGAGCTTGAAACAATAAATTGAATATAATATTTATTATCAAATATATTATATGCCCATAGAAGTTTATATACCTAGTTTGATACCATTAGTTTAGCATCTCTGCAATAACTCCTACAAAACGAACTTAGTTTCGAAATACTCTATCAAAGTTCTCTCCTTCTGGAATTACTTATTGCTTACTTTGTCATTCTATCTGTAAATGACAGAGACAGACGAACTTTGAATTTGAAATGGCACTTTGAGAGACTAGCTTATATATTATTCCTACGAAAAATATAGCTGACACAACTCGTACTCTAAAGCAATTATCGTATTAATTAGTACTAAATGTGTGGAATGTCTAACTCCATTAAGCCGAAGCTGGTATAGTAACGGGGGCGCTATGTCAGGGTCACGGACGCGCGTATACCTAGTTACCTGCACGTGGTCGGTGGATTGTGTTTTATTTGCATCATCAGCGGAGTTGTGATCAAAATAGATGCTACCTATATGTAGGCGATCGAAACTGTGATCGCGGTATGCGGTCCACGGTGTGAAATAAAAAGGCGTGAGCCTTTTCATCTAAGTGATTAGCACGTAGGAAATATTATTAAAATGAAAAACACATAAAACACAAACAAAAAAAAAGGAATAAAATTAAAAAACAAATTAAAACAAATATGGCCGTCAGCGCCAATTAGCTTATGCAACCCGACTGCCGCGCGCGCCCGGCTCGGTTCGGTCGCCGGAGGGCGAGGCGATTTTCTTTTTATTTACACAATAAGGTTTTTTTACCAAAATAGGTTTATTATCGATAATAAGCAGGTGGCTAAATCCATCGCCAACACTATATACTAGTTCAGCTATGTTGTTTTATATTCTTTTGTTATTGAATCTAATACAGTATTAATGTAATTGCTCATATCTGGCAATGAATTCGGATGGTCTACGTTTTTCATTTGTTTTATTTATTTATTTTATACAAATGCATAAGAGTCAATTATGATCTTGGTGATATTTTATAGATATCAGATACAGATTTTTTTTATGTACAGAATTAAGTACACTAAATAAAAGCAATCCGTTATAGCATTTTCGCAAATCACGTGAATTTAGATACAATGGAATACATTATCAGCGGAATGAAAAAAGGAAAAATAATTTTTTGAACAAAATTTTAAAATATCATAAAAAGTACTATTCAAGGTATCAGTGAATTATTACTCCAGTGACTCGACATTCAACTATTAATGATAAAAGTAATGAAACATTCCCCGAATCGAACGAAAGTCTTTTAAAAGTGCCGAATAAAATTAATGATGGTACATATTGACGTATCGACAATATGAAAGTCCGGATCATTGAACATTTTGCTCCATTTATGTCACCATTAAAGAACGCAGTTATGGAGTTTAGATTAATGATGTACAAACAAACAGTTAAAATTGGGGTGATTGCAGATCTTCGAACCCAAATACGAGTAAAAGAAAACACCATTAAAACTGCAAACTAAGTAACTGCACTAAGGTATAAGGAAAAATAAATAATAATATCGGTAAAGTATTTATATAACGAAAAAGTATCAGGGAAAAAACTAAGCCTTCGCCCTTATTTATAGTAAGTAACCGAAACAGCCAGACCATAATCCGCTGTAATCCTAACCAAAACTGACACAATATTTCCCATCGCTCAAATTGATAGATCACCAGCATGACGTCAAGTAAACTTGACATTAGCAACGCAAAAAGCAGCGGAGCAAATCATCAACAGTAGGGGACCCAATTAAAACATATTTAGAACTCTATACAACCTTTAACGCTTCGCAATAAGAGTCAGTAACTTCCTAGTTTTTTTCTAAGCACAGCAGTCAGAAGACGTTAAAATTCAAGGCACAAACTTGACTAATTGAGGCAGACAAATCCTTTTGTAATGCGACACTTGAACGCGAAGAAGATTGGTTACACGCTGCTACTCGTGTGAATCGTGAAAAAAACACAATGAAGAACAATAATATTAACATAGAGCTTTGCATATGTAATTTTGTATTATGTTGGACCTCAAACGAGGACGTTGCACAGAAAGAACCTGCTGAAGTAGTAACCAATACATTTTGAAATAATGATGATTACAAAAAAACAACTAAATTCAATAATGTTTTAATCGGCAAACATATTGCAGAGGATACTATTACAGACAATGAACAGATTAAATATAATATTATATTACCTATAGCAAAAACTAACCAAACAATATCAAAACACATTACATTATCCCACCGATCCAAACCGCGAGAATTATACAAAAACTCTCGCAATTCCGCAAAAAAGAAGTAAGACTTAGATTGGTTTGGGAATATGTTAGAGGTTGATTAATATTGCAAGGCGAGGGACCCCAGTTGTATTTTTTATGTAATTCGACAAGACAGCTAACAAGAAGGGTCCAAGTAAAGTTGCAATTTTAAGACATTACCATTGGTCGGTATTCACGAGGGTCACACCCAAATAACACGAAGGGCGGAACGTGGCAAAGACACTGTACTTAATCTTAATAAAAACGGAGCAATTTAAAAACTGCTAGTTGCAAAACTTGATTCAGGAACGATAAACTAAAGACGCCATAAGAACAATATTCCAGCTAAAACGTAGAAAGTCCCCAATACCCAGAAATCTTTCACACTTTCACATTACAATACAAAGGAGGCAATAAATCAAAATAGTCAACGAGCGAAATAACTTTACGCCATGCGCGTACGCACCGCCACAATAGATCCAAACACCATCAATGACATTTATGCATCCATGTGAGCTTTATCAAAGGCGTTAAACAAATTTATGACCGGTGACACCAAATTAGAATTATTCCAACAATATAAATCACAGCAATTGTACATTTTAACTATGGTTGCTGTATAATTTTGCTCTGCTAAGATTTGGTTACGGGTCGTTAAACTAATTTAAGAAAATATATTGTAGGGCAAGAGATCTGCTTTCTACTGATATAGTATAAATAAACTATGCTACGTTGAGTCTAGCCTTCATTCAAGGTATTACAAAACCATTATTGAACCATAAAACATAGAATCTATGAATAACAGAATGACAATCAATACAAATGATAAAGAAATAGTAAGTATTGAAGAATAAAATCTCGATACAAATAATAAACAGCAAACTGCATTCATAACATAACATGTCAAATTATGACATGCTGAAGCCGAAATGTCCGAGAACAATAAATTTGAACGAACGTTTGCACAAAATGAAGATGCAACGGACTAAGGAGAATTAACAAAAGATTCGGTCGACATATAAGAATTTTGGAGCGGGACCGACCAGGCTAGTGATGGGATTCTTCCCGGGAAAGAACCCAAAATGGGAAGATTGAGGGAAGGAACCCGAGGAAGATTCCCAAATGGGAAAGTATTCGGGTTTTTTCATTTTTAGCAATGTAACAAATAGGTAATGTGTAGATACATGTGTATATCAAATAGTACGTACTATTTAAGTACTATTACTACTTGTTTGAGCTAATTTAACTTTGTTTATTTCCATAATTCAATAAATACGTTATACAGTCTAAGCCGTTTACTGCGACATCTTTTAGAACAATATACCTGTTATATTAACTTAGAACAAAGGTCCCGGCTGAATGCTATATGACCGCCTAATCAAAAACATTCCTTTTTCCGACATTGCTATTGACGACATACCTCATTAAACGACCACATTTAACAATTATTTCGGAGAATTAGATCTGTTAATAGTACAAAATTGTATAAAACTACTGGAACCTATAACAGATACTATTTTCAAACTCGAAGGCAGTGAAATACTTATAAATGAAGTTTATATGGCCTTCAAAGATATTAAGTCCACATTTAATTTTGCATTTCCGGACATCATCATCATCATCAACAGCTTATATACGTCTCCACCGAGGAGCTCGACCCTCCCCTAACACCGAAGGGGTGTAGGCCATAGTCCATCACGCGGGCCTAGTGCGGATTGGCGGACTTCACATGCCTTTAATTGTGACATCTCGGGCATGCAGGTTACCTCACGATGTTTTCCTTCACCGAAAGCCAGTGGTGTGAATCCGTATGTAAGTTTTTTATAAACTCAGAGGTACGGGCGAGGGATTTGAACCGGCACCCTCGTGATCGTGAGTCGGTGCGCTCCCAACTGAGCCACCACGGCTATCCGGACATTTCCGGACATATCCATTCTAAATGAGCATCACAAACAAGATTTTGCTGTAATTAGCTGAACAAATAAATGTTTGACACCCATTCATTATGCTGCATATTTATTGGATCCAAGATAGCAAGGCATTGAATTAGAAGAAGAACACGAAGTGGATGGAGTGTATACACGACGTTAACCAATCGCACAATATTGTCGTTGGTGTTGATTTATCCAATTATAGAGCTAAATAGGGTTTATAGAGTAGACCATTTATATGGAAGGATGTCACCGAAATGGACCCAGTAGTTTGGTCGAGAGGACTCTGCAGTTCCAAATTGCTGAGTAGGGTTGCAGTACGGATTTTAACTGCTCCCTGTACTTCAGCAGCCACAGAACGATTGTTTAGCACGCACGTCCATATACATAGTCGCAAAAAAAAACAGATTGACTACAGACAGGGCAGCAAAAATACCTTTTATTTCATACAATTGAAACCTGTTTCATAAACACAAAGATCATGACAATGACGATGATGACGAGCCAATATCTACGAGGGCTGCACTAAAAGTATGGGAATGGAATATTTCCACAATTCCTGTCATATTAAAATCTTTTAAATTGAAAACTCTTTGGTTTTAAAAATCGAATACCGTTTATTTATTTAAAAAACGATTCTCGGTCTTGTCACAAGGTTTTGCCAAACTTGTTTAGTCGTTGAGAAAATGGAGAAAATGGACTCGAGAAAATTCAAGAACGAGACGAAGATCTTCGAAGTGGTTTAACACAAAAACAGTGTGTTGACCGGATGATTTCTGCATTTGGTGATGAAGCCCCATTCAAAACCACAATTCATCGCTGGTTTGCTGAATTTCAACGTGGACGTATCAAGTTCAGTGATGATCCTCGTCAAGGTCGTCCAAAAACTGCAGTCACCCAAGAAAACGTTGATGCTGAGCGTAAGCTGATTGAAGAAGATCGACATGTGATATACCACGAAATTCAGGCAACTTTAGACATTGAGATGAGTCAAATACAAATAATCTTGCATGAACAATTAGGTGTAAAATATTTGTTTTCCCGATGGATACCGCATTCGCTCTATAAAGAGCAAAAAGCGGCTCGTGTTACTTGATGCGTCAAAACTTTCGAAAGACACGCAGGATCCTCAAATGCTATATAAAACATCGCATCAGGTGACGAATCCTGGATATACGCGTATGAACCCGAAACAAAAACCAGTCTCGAGTTTGAGTGTTCGAAAATGAGTAAAGCCAACAAAAATTGTTCGTTCACGGAGTGTTGCAAAACTACGTTTGTCTCCAAAACTGGCCATGTTGCGACTATTCCTCTAGAGGGACATAGAACGGTAAATGCAGAACGGTATGCTAGCATTTATTTGCCACAGTTCGTTTCTGAACTCCGTCCTCAGTTTTTTCGATGGACCAAGCTGCGGCTCAGCATCTGATCAGCTTTCTGAATTGAACATCAGTGTGAAAACTGGAGAAGGAAGGGGTGTTAATGTCGGCGGTTCATCGTCAAAGTCATTTTTATTTATTCATTCTGAGAGCCCCATTACGTTGCTCTTAGTCTCTCCAGAACAATAAAAGCACACTGCAGAACATTTCAGCACTGCTTTTCGACATCCATACATCGCTCCACAAAAAAAAACGGTTTGCTCGAGTTTCTGAACATTTTCACTAATAACTTTTTCATTTATAGTTCTACGACAAAAAGTTACTGGACCAAAGTTGTAGAGAATTTGATTTGCAACAAAAAATGTTACCAATTTTTTTTAATCAAATGAATAGTTTAAGAGATATATCGTATAAACCATTTCAATTGAAAAAACCCGTCCATTGGGAATCTTCCCACATAAACACCCGGTTCTTTCCCATTTGGGAATTAACCCGGGTTTATTCCTTTCGGGTTTATTCCCACCGCCCATCTCTAGACCAGGCAGATGTTAGGGAAGCTACAGACGCAACAGAATATGCCTTTTTACACGAAAACTGGAATAATCGTCGTGCGACTACGCTTCCGTGTTGCAAAACCGGTTTATGGTTAAATATAAATAAGTAAACTAAATAATGAACTGGTAGAATTCTCATGAAGCACGTGGGAACGAGCTATTGTTGGTGAATTCAAGGTTGAACTATGACCTTGAAGAGCCTAGCTATTGATTGTGGTACAACATGTGTGTTTTATTAAAAGTAGATTTACATTTGGGAATACTTTAATATTTGCTAGTCTATATTGATAATATAATTAACTATGCGAAAAGCTTAAAACTTCATAGCTTGTTTTGTAATATTATGATTTGTACATAATATAATGTAGCTGATGTATTTGTATGTAGCTAAATTTCTACTTCTTAAGTAAAGTTACCATAGTATTATTTGAAATTATTTATTTTTATATTTATTACAATTTCTTTTAAATCAATGTTAAACCTTTCAATAGTCCGATTAGCTTTAACTTAGTTTAGATATAATAAAAGAAAAGAGCTTCAAAACCTGTCATTTCAACAATGACAGTTAATATTATTATAACACAAATATGATTAGCGATAATGCTATTACGGTGCATAGCATAACCCTTTCAGATCAAGTATAAGATAAAACTGCATACAATAGATTACTTTCTCGTGTATGAAAAAACCTAAACGTTACGACCTTAAGAATCATTGTTATGAAATATTATTGTTGACCCGAGGGTAGTTGGAATACCCCTTCTAGTACCCGCTAAACGTCATTGTCAAAATTAACAATGTCAAAAATTGCAGCGTGACATGTCATGTCACGTCAATCAAAGACGTAAATGCAGTTTTAATGACAGACGAATACTCGTAGGCAAAGGGACAGGGGAAGATTGATCGAGCGATTTTCACACGAATATATTTTATCAATCGATTCCACAAGAATCGATTGATAAAATTTGTTTGATTGAACTAAATAAAAATAAAATTGTCTTTGTAACTATTGGTTGGAATTAAAGCTCTATGCTATTTTATTTAGGTTTTGTAACATCGCGCTACGACCGATAGAAGCAGAGCATCATTACTAAAACGTGGAAGATATGTGACGTAGACGAAGTTGCACGGATCAGTTGCAGGGAGTAAGAAAATAAGAAAATGCTAAAAATATAGAACACTATAGGAAAGATTTTTATTAGTAAAATCAAAAGGGGGTCTGAATTTGTATAATACGGTATATATTATAGAAGAAAGAAGAGTCTTTTATTCCTAACAAAACCATTTCCCATCCCCCAAGTAATTCTATTCAAATGTCATAATAACCTCTCATCAAATATCTATCGTTTCACATAAATATTCCACAAACGCCCCAACATTTCAAATATAAGCTTTACCATTGTTTCCAAAAATTCTCAGTTATCTTCCCATCTCTATATCAACCTTACTACATTGACTTAAGTATCATTTTCCTTTATCATCGTCAATGTGGTTTTCTGCACTAAATCACAAAAATAATGTAAGGGGATGTGATACTCCAATTGTTTCCTTAACACGAAGAAAAATAAGTGCGGTCATAAATATTGTAACTAGATTATTTACTTTCCCTACGTTTTTGGAAGTTGATACATTTTTGTTACCACAATGCGGAAAAAATATATCGAAATTCAAAGTATCTTTTTTCAAATAGAGCTTTACGAACACTTATTTATTTATTGAAAAACCAACAGCTATATTATGCTGAATAAAATTTTACATATAAAATTAACGTCTTCGCGGATAGGAATGACTTATGATCCGTCACTCTAATACTCGGTTTGAAGGAGGTTTTTGGTGAGAAGTGCCGGCAATAAACTCAGCAATTTTATTCGACGTAGTTTGTGTACGAAAATAAATAGATTAGAATAAATAGACAGATTCTGATCTAGAGTGCGAGATAATAATATGATATCTTTGGTAAACAGCATTATCTTGTCACTTTCTTGACAACGTGGAAATTGACAAAATTAGAGGACGTTTTCGGGAATATTTTTAGGTCATTAATCCTACTAATATTATAAAGGCGAAAGTTTGTAAGTATGGATGTATGGATGTTTGTTACTCTTTCACGTAAAAACTACTGAATGGATTTGAATGAAATTTGGAATAAAGATAGCTTATAACCTGGATTAACATATAGGCTACTTTTTATCCCGGGAAAATGGAAGACCTCCCGGGTACGCGGGTGAAACCGCGGGGAGCCACTAGTATTACATATATCAACAATCGTACAATCATATTAACGACCTCTCACAGAGTAACGAGTTCTCATATTTTTTTTATAAATTATAACATTTACCAAAGTTCTAATAATAAGAGTAAATAAACAAAAAATATAACTGTAACGGAAAAAATAAACTTTTCATTAATCCATTTTAAAAAGCAAAATGTTTACGCAAAGCAAATATTGATACTTTTTGAAAGGATCTCTGCCACTACAAATGTTTGTCGTTTTTTATTCACCCTACCTACACTAATCTGCTACACAATAATAACTCTTTATTTGGTAAAAATCAATAACCTATACGTTCGATCAAAAACCTCTATATTTTTTAAAGAGGTAGGGCGCAACGGATTCGTCCGTTCGAAATTGGAGTAGCCCGACTGGGGTAGTACCTCCACCTTACAGAAGACCGCAGCCAAATAACACTACGTGTAGTGTTGTGTTCCTGCGGTGAGTAAGGCAGCCAGAGCTCCATGAGGAGACGCTGTAGCGGCAGTGGGGGGACCAGGGATGAAGTAGCGTCGGAGGGGTGTGCAGGAGTGATGCCTGTTTGGGCCTTCGACGAGAAGTGCATTGCGCTTTGTCCCTTTCACTGCCTATACAGTTGCTCCCTTTTTTATAGGGTCGGCAACGCGTGAGTGACGCCTCTGGTGTTGCAAGCGTCCATAGGCTACGGTAACCGCTTCCCATCAGGTGGGACCGTTTGGCCTGTTTGCCACCCTTGTGGTATAAAAAAAAAATATATATATTATATGAGATATATTTTTAATGTTATTTTTATTTATTTTTCTTTCAAAAATGGCTTTACTGTATGACTGTCAGTGGTTGTTCATAATATTTTTAATAGATATATTGAGATCAATAGTATGAAACCTGTATCAATAAATTTGTATGAATTTTAAATATGTAACTCTATCCTTAATTTGACATTTGATAGTTTTACTAATACAAAGATAGGTTAACGAATTAGTTTAAAATTTCCATACCTATTTATTATTCTGCTTAGCGATTTCGCTTCAATGTAAGTCATAATTTATCAGTATGGAACCAGGCTTTAGGTACATGTTTATTGGGGAAACCATGAAATAGACCGTCTGTTTGGATATACTTAGTTTATTTAATCTTTAAACAATTAAACTCACAATAAAACATGTTACATCTATTTATGATTGTAACAAAATGGATTAAAAACGGATCCCAAAATTTACTTCATCAGTATATGCTGTCCTTTTCATTTACTATGCTGTCAAGTGAGAAAGCTGCTACGCAAAGTATTAGAGAATACAAAGGTTGGTAAATAAAAATGTTATTTGACGCAGAAGGGATTTTTACGCGAATGTATTGTTGTATACTTTTTTAATTCTTTCCTACAATAATAGTGTGTCGGATCTATGATAGTGGGGGATACCCTAGCTTGTGCCCTGAGGTGTTACCCTTTAGATTTACCCTTTATAAAGGAGTAAGATATCATAAGGGTTGATAAAACTCGGGAGAACTTATAGTACAAATTCTATTAGTAGGCATGTATTTTATTTAAATGGTATGTTACCATACCTCGGTTCCGCTTAGTTTGAAATCCCTTGGCCCTGTGTAAACTAGGATTTATTTATTTTATTGCTTTAGTTTACAGAACCAAAATTCTCATAGCATCTTCTTTTATATATACCTTCTAGTCTTTTTTTACTATTGATTGTCTGGTGTCAATTACTACCTTACAAAACCTAACTTGTGATGTTTTTTTTTTTTTTATACCACAAGGGTGGCAAACAGGCATACGGTCCCACCTGATGGGAAGTGGTCACCGTAGCCTATGGACGCCTGCAACACCAGAGGCGTCACTCACGCGTTGCCGACCCTATAAAAAAGGGAGCAACTGTATAGGCAGTGAAAGGGACAAAGCGCAATGCACTTCTCGTCGAAGGGCCAAACAGGCATCACTCCTGCATACCCCTACGACGCTACTCCATCCCTGGTCCCCCCACTGCCGCTACAGCGTCTCCTCATGGAGCTCTGGCTACCTTACTCACCGCAGGAACACAACACTACATGTAGTGTTGTTTGCCTGCGGTCTTCTGTAAGGTGGAGGTACTACCCCAGTCGGGCTGCTCCAATTAACAGCACATCAAACAGTGTGTGCAAAACTATACCGCATTGTGTATATTTTATGTGAACATATAGAAACACAGTGACAAGCTGGAAAACAGGTTTGAATAATGATGCCACATTTAGAACGCGAAATTGGATTAGAGTCACGAAATAAACAAGATGTGAAACTACATGTGTGTAGTTAACTATATGATTAACTACTTATATAAAGTTTGGTTGGGATGACGCAGAACTACGTACGTAGTTAAATTGGGTTTATTGAAATTGATTTATAATGAGTTCTCATATTATTTTGATAGGTATTTTACTATAATCTGTTTTCAAATTGCCACTTATGAAAGTATCTAAAACAGGCATTTTTTTGGATTCAAAAATTAATTTGATTTGATTGTTACAGTGGATACCTAGTGTTCAGAAGTCAACTAAATTGACCTTTTAATTTCAACGCCGAAGATTTATTTATTAGAGAATTTACCACTACTATACTATACTATAGATGTAATAAATACGAAAAGTATGGATGGTTGGATGTTTGTTCACTCAATCACGCAAATGTTGAAGGGGTTTAGATGAAACTTCAAAGCCTTTTATTCAGCTTATGCCCAAAAAAGGCACTTATGAAAGTCGAAACTGCTGAAACTACCGTTTTGGAAGTTGACCTTCAACTGAGAAGAAGATCGTTAGGTTATGTTTCCTTGAAAAAAGTAATTTCTGAGTTTATTGCCGGCTCTTCTCAGCAAAAGCAACCTTCCGAACCGAGCATTAGCGTCGACGTTTCATAAGTGCCTGTGAAGGCCTATTTGAATTAATAAATTTATATCATTTCATTTGATCAAATTATGTATTAGAAATTTAAAGTACTGGCAGTAAAGCCGTGAACATTTTTGTCATATACCCAGTTATTCATAATAATAAGGAAACCAGTCTGGTTCAAATAATCCGGCTAGTTAGGTACAATTTGCCCAAACGAGGGGTTGCCATGTTATGAATGCGAAACACCCTTTATATTGTCCACTTACTTATTCACTGGCAACACAAAGGTGTGCGAAAAAAAAAATATGTTCTCCTGACCATTTGATTGCCCTTCTGGTTTCACGAGAGGTTTACTTTGTGATTTATCTGTTTATTATTAAAAAGATCGAGATAAAATCTGTATGCAAAGTATTTACATGATTATGAATGGACTCGCTGATAATTAAATACAATCTTGTTTCTTACAATCTGATTGATAATAACATGTTAAGTCACTTTAAATTATAAAGGTAAGCGCGGTTTCTTCCCCGGGGGATCTTTAATTTTCCCGGGATAAATAGTCTATGTGTTGTGTTAAGAATACATTCTAACCCACAATCTTTCCCATTTACATATAATATCAGTAGGTACCTAGAGTGTAATTCAAATTATCATTCCTTAGGGTATTTGGGCAGAGTTTGTTAAGAGTATTGTATATATTTGGATAGTAATATAATTTTACAATCAGAATCAACAAAAATAGTTGTAGTTTTTCATAATAGCAATGAAATGAAATCTATGCAACAGGACAAATAAGTTGGAATTGGTCCGAAAATTCGCCATATTGCATATCGCTCCGATAGCCGTGATCGTCTAGTGGTTAGGACCCTACGTTGTGGCCGTAGTAACCCAGGTTCGAATCCTGGTCACGGCAGTGAAACACTGTCGCGGCGGAGCATTCGTTTTGATGATTCTCAGTATTTTTTTATACACAAAATATTTCAAGTTACATTTAATTATTATTATTAAAAAATATTTCGATATTTCTATCCTTAGGAGACCATAGAATAATGTGTTTAGATTTCTCAACTCTATTGTGACAACAAATCTATTAATGCATTTATTTATTTAATTAAGACCAAGTTAATACAAACAATAATATAATTATAAAGTTTTAAAATTACTTTAGTCAAGCCATCTAGCGGTAAATTTTAGAACTATCTGACATAACATAATATTCAGTGTACCTACAATACTAAACACACAATAAATTTTTCGCTAAACATCATAGATGGCGTTTTTAACCTTCTTGTCGTTTCGCAGATGTAGATGGCGCTGTTTCAAACAATGACAACCGCTATACGCTAGCTTTTCGCTAGATGGCGTCATGTGTTCAAATAAGAATAGATATGCACATAATTGTCAAGAATTAGTTTTGAATTTTAATTAGGAGACAGATAAGTACATTAAATATTACAGACTAACACATATAAATAATGTTTTTTTTTGTATTATAATATAGAAAAACAAAACAGAGTTTAGGTCAGTACATGTGGAAAAAGTCAGGAGGATGGTAAGATTATGGACCTTTTTGGAAAGCTAGACTAAACTTTTTCGTTGTTTGAAGAACTAGCTGTTCAAACAACTTTGTAGAAATACATTCCTTAAACAGGATGTTAAACAAGACAAATTATTGTATATATATTGTCGAGACTTAGGAAACATAACAATAATTTTCGATTGTTATATTAATCGTATAGTAATTTGCAAGTAACACCGGATGCTGTTAACTATAGTTGCTGAAGGTACTTCACTTAATTGCATATTTATTTGTGCTAATAACATGTTGATGGTACCTATGATTAATTTTGTATCAGATTTTTTGAGCTGGCTTCTTCCCTGCCGATTTGATACGCGATCCCAGAATAATAAGGCTACATCCCATGAGTAGATATATACATATATATATATATATATATATATATATATATATATATATATATCCTATATATAAGATAACATCCATAGAGTCAGGATTATCCTATACATAAAAATATTTATATGAAACTATGTATAATTTCAAAAATAAATAAAAATGTTTCAAAAACAAAATTGTAGGTCACAAAATCGGTAGGTATTTGTATCTGTTTATGTTCTTAATCAAAGGATATTTCCAAAATACTTAATTGCCAGTACATATATTTATACTAATAATTGTACGTAATTTTCAGTCGAAGTAATGAAATAGTCTAGCATAAAAGTCCCTATTATGTAATAGTCAAAAAACTCTCAGTAAACTTTCATAAAAAAAATCCATTGGAGTTTTTTACCAAGGTTGAACCAAACTGTCATAGCTAGTCAAGAATATGAAACGACCAATAGTTTCACTTCTCCATGCCAACTCAAGCTGAAATTGGAAATCAATGGGGGAAAGCTATTATTTAGTAGTATGGGGGAAAGTACTGCATTGAGTAAGTATGTTATATTTTCTATGATTTCAATCTATGTAGGTTAGTTTTCATTTATAAAAATAAAAAACTAAATAATTATTACACATTATGCGAAATGAAATTAAAACCGGCCAAGTGAGAGTTGTCTTTTAATTGCCATTATTCAGTTTAATTAAATTTAATTTAAATTACACCGTTCTTATTTATATTATGTTTTATCTGCAATAGAAATTCTGTGAAAATTACAATTGTCTACATATTTATACGGATTATGTGATATAGCCCGGTGATAGACAGACGGACAAAAGGGCAGAAGAAACTTAATGATAGGGTTCAGTTGATTACACTTCGGGTACGGATCCCTAAAAGCAGTTATATAAAAAAACCGCTTCCCCGCGATATAAGCTACTTATACTCAGATATCTTGTTTTGGGGTAAACAAAAGAAGTTCTCGTAACAAACGATTTTCATTACGGCACTTTTATAAAGAATTCTGGGTAATTCCTAAAGGACGCGCCACACGGGCCGGCATTTATTATTAACCGAAAGTTTACTAACATTAACTAACATATTCGAGGAGTTTGTGTATGTAGAAATTATTTTAACCCTGCTTTGTTTTAACGTAAACCAGTAAATTTTGTGGGTACAAACTTTTCGGTTCTCGCATGTAATTGCAAAAAAATGCCTAATAAATTGTTGTGAGTTTTTAGTTTTGATGATGTTGTCACATTGTAATTATTTTTGCAAAGGTAACACAAATATTTAATTAAATGAATTTGAATTTTAAATCACAGGAAAAATGGGAGTTGGACTCATGAAAAATTCTGCACAATCGTATTATTTAAGAAAAAAAATTGATTAGCTTTGACTAAAGAAGTCAGGCTGCAAAAACCGTGTCTTGTGTAAATCTAACAAGTGATGTAAAACAATCTTCTACCGAAATGTGTGTAATGCATAAACAATACGAGTAATACTCCGTATTCCGTATTCTCTTGCATGCATATTTAATACTATGGGAAATTAGGTAGAACAAACGTGCGTGATGGAAAACGACGCGGGGCCGCGCGGGCGTGTGAAGAGTGGCTTAATTAGGAATTAACTTGAATTTCCTTATATTCTTAGTTTTGGTTGGTTACACAATAAATCTCCTGAGACATTTTTACATACAGCCAATCTGATTCTAAACAAAGCAGTGATTACTATAGTAACCTTCTAGTTAGCTGATATACTTACTTATAAATACATAGTTTAGTGCGATACCTTTCTTGTCAGATAATAAGCTGATACACATATATGTACTTTCAAAATTTATCCTATACTAGCTGCCTCCGCGCGGTTTTACCCGCATAGTTCCCGTTCCCGTGAGAATACAGGGATAAAATATAGCCTATGTTACTCAGTGATAACGTAGCTTTCGAATGAAAAAAGAATTATTAAAATCGGTCCAGTACTTTTTGAGCTTATTCGTTACATACAAAAAAAGAAATCATTCCTCTTTATAATATTAGTGTAGATAGATGTTGAAATCCAGATATTGAAATGTTTGTCCTGGGTGAAATTCGAACCCACGACGGACAACTTAAAAGTCAGCGTCACTAACCTCAAACAAAAAGTCGTTTAATTTGATTGTTATCTATATATTCTATTTTAATAAGATGGAAAGAGACAGGTATATAATAGAGTAAGAGAGGTTTTGTTTGAAATGGAGTTTCATAAATTCTTTTGATTGATACTCAGAAAATGAGTTATATTAGAATGAGAGCCATTCTGACAAAAGCTGTTCCCTGCGGTGTATTTCCTCTAAAACTGACATCGCATTGTAAGAAAGCATTTCTTACCATTGATTTTTTAACAGATATGATAGTCACATTACCTGAAACAAAAAAGGACAAATCATTAAAAAAAAATAGAATAGAATGTTCCATAGTTACAAACAATTAGGGGCTCCCGAGGGACCTTCATCTTTTCGGGATAGAAGGTAGCCTATATCCTTTCCCAATTTATGTACCAAATTTCATAAAAATCAGATCTATAATTTAAGCGGAAAGCTTCCGCTCAATATTAGTAGGAATAAATGCTTTCATTAAAATTATATTAAGATTTAGGAATTTCTCCTAAACTAATCTTATTAATATTTAAAACGAAACATTCCTTAATAACAAGTAAACATTATTTACGGCCAGATTTAACGGATTTAATTAAACCTTTAACTACATTTAACTTAATGACTAATTAAACCCCAAAAAGGTTCATATTTTAGCCTGGGCGGAGGCTTAAATATGAACCCATTCGATATTAATAAAAACCTACGACTGAAACATTTAATATTTAAAACAGCAATTTTCATCAGCTATTTCGCTGAAAAACGTTATCACCTTGTAATAAAGTTTAAATTAGCATAATTTTATATTCTGTAAGGGCATTGTGTTTTGCACGTAATAATTGTAATCCTTTTTACTATGGGATAAAGGGTTATATTATAATAGCTTGTCGTACCTACAATTAGCTTCATCTAGATAACAATTATTTCCAGAACTGTTTTATTAATACATTCCTATTATGGCTTTTCTCATTTATTTACTAAGTATGTATTGTATTTCATTAATTGATTTGTATGTTAATAACATAATCTGCTACTTAGTCTTAATAGTAGGTTTAACCTACTAATATTATAAATGCGAAAGTTTGTGAGTATGGATGTATGTTTGTTACTGCCTCACGGAACAACGGCTGAGGAGATCGCGATGAAATGACACGGAGTTAGAATACGTCCTATTGCACTAGGTTGCCTGGAAGAGATCGCCTTGGCGATAAGGCCGCCTAATTTGTTTACGTTTTAAGCACTTTTGTATATATTTATGTTGTTAATTTTGTAATTTTTATGTGTTGTAAACAATAAAGTATATTTGTATTGTATTGTCCTGGAATACCACTTAGGCTACTTTTTATCCCCTGGAAACTTAAAATCCCCTAGGAACACGGTGAAACCACTGGACGGAAAATAGTTTGTCATAAAACTATGTTTTGTTTCAATCAGAAATAAGTATCCACCTATTAACATGATAAAAAAATCTTTGTTCTGAAATATAATAAAGATGCTACAAGATATTCAAATATATTCTAAAGTAGAATATTTCGTAGTTTTATATATAGAACCAATAAAATTGTAGGTACAAGCCCCTCTGCCGCTAGGCGACACCTGGTCACGATTTTGTACGACGACTTATAGACGAGTATAGACTAGCTTTAGCCGCGCGGTTTTACCTGAGTTTCTGTAGGTTAATGGGGATAAAAATATAGCCGATATTCCTTAGGACAAAATGATGATGATAATGTCCTGGGACCAAAAGTAGGCAGCCTATCTTCTGTTCCAATTTCTAGTCTGTTAAAAATCTATCAAAATCCGTTCAGTGATATAGGCGTGAAAGCGTAACAGACAGCCTTATATAGTTACTTTTACATTTACAGATTTTACTCTTAATAATGTAGCTTTCCATTGGTGAAAGAATTATTCAGATCGGCCGTGTAGTTTCGAAGCTTATTCATTACAAACAAACAAATATTTTTTTTCTATTATATGTAGGGACCATAGATGTATTGTAGATGTAGATATATGATTCAATATTGAGGTAATATCTCAATTGAGGCCTCCCTATGTAATATTACTCTATGTCTGAGGTTCGATATCGTTGCCATAGCAACGCAGTTATTATACGTTTTCTTATAAATCCTTTGCTATCTCTATTATTTGAATTTCATGGAATTTATGTTACGGATAAGTTGTTATTTTGGTAAACTACAAAAGCTGTTTAAAGAGCTTAATGAAAAGCTTCACGGAATGAGACTATTCTAGGAAAATAAATAAATATCCTGGGACATTTTTTTCACACACGCCCAATCTGATTCCAAACTAAGCAGAGCTTGTGATATGGCAACCAGATAGCTGATATACTACTTTTAAATACATACTTATATAGATATTTACATCCAGACACAGGACAAACAGACATATTCATGCATACAAAAGTTTGTCCTGGGTGGGTTTCGAACCCACGACCCGGGGCTTGAGAGTCAGGGTCACTAACCACAAAGCCAACCGGGCTGTCAAATATAAATATGGTTGATTGTATACGGATATATAAATCTAAGGATGTTTGTTTGTCTTTTACGCAACAACGGCTTATGGAATTTACTCTACCATTTCCATACAATTTCATATTCTTGGAAAATACAAATACAGCGTCTTGTATGGACGGGTCAGAGACCAAATGCAAGCCCATCTTTAATTTAAAATAATTGGTTGTCTGTAAAGTCGGTTTACTGACGATAGTTGAACGCATCGAGCATGTAACCAATAGAGTAGAACTGTTAACAGTTTTATTAGAAAACAAAATACGCCAAAACGCTGCGCCGGCCCCTGTGTTCTGATTGGCCGATTCAAGGTCAAGTCGTACACACAGGTCTCGAACGGATGTCGAACGCTGCCGAACGCAAAGGCCGACTGTGCTTCTTTGTCGCTCGTTCCGCGCTCTCGCTTGCACTTCAAGCCTTACATGGAACGCCTCAGAGCGAGGTAACGCCGCATGAGTCATGTTTTTCGTGCGTGCAGCCGGCTCTATCGAATTATAAGACGTCACGTCAAAAAAAAACAAAATTTAAGGACTCGCGTGGCGCCTATAAACTCTTAGGTTCATAATTATATAGGTATGTTTACATAATAAATAGTGCAGTCTACCACTTAAAGTCTAGAATAACACCATAAATCATTTATAAATTCAAATATTTCCCCATAAAAACATATCATAATGGGATCAAAGTAACTCGACGGAGCAGGCCCTTTTGTGCGAGGGCATAAAGTGTGATAAGGTTCCATCGGCCGCCCCGTGAAATGGCTAGATGGAACCATTGTCAAGTGATCCCCTTCCGGCCACTTGCGCGGGGGAAAATCTGCGAGAAAAATTAGTTCACGAATTTCTAAAAGGTTGTGATTCTTTAAGTTAGTAAAGAAATATGTTTGTTTTTGTAAAAGCGAGACGTGGTGATTTGAAAATATTTTTATTTATTTCATATTATAATTTTAAAAACACAATAAAATATGTAATATGTACACCAGTTATATACGTACACAGCAGTTATAACAAAGACAATAAAACATAAATACCAAAACAAATTATTTACTTAAAAAAAATTAAGACATGACAAAATTTTTAAATACATTAAAAATCAATCAATAAGCTAGTCCATTCCAATTACCCTATTATAATATGTATTACCTGGAATAAGGATAAATTCTAGATTAACCTTACAAGAATAATAAGGGGATTATATACATATTATTAGGAAAATAACCGATTTTATACAAGCCTTATAATTTAAAATCTTAACGAAGTAAGAACTAATCTTCTAGGAATCGCAATATTAATAACGATCTAGATTCCAGATTATCCTATAAGACCTGAATCCTTTCTCCAGGTCTATCGCTGTCCCTTTCATATGTATTCAATCTATATTCAATTTGGCTAATGAAGCCACTGTCTCTCTCGCACCATTCATGCAAAATGTTGCATGTAATTTCCCCGGAGACGAAAAGATCAGTTTTATTAATTAAATTGTACCGATTATGTATATATGCAGATACAAAATATATTAGTAAAGTACCATTTTCTCTTGCTATTGGTGGCATGTTATTATTGTTAGTTTTTAGTGAAAGTTAGTCATTGAATGTTAGAAACAGTCGAATTTCGAACCCTTAGGTGATCACTATTAAGTAGAGTAGTGGTACCTATAGATTTAAGTCGACATCTTCCTCTGTCTGTTTCCTTGCTTACTTCTTTATGATTTTAACTAATAGAAAGGGCGTTTAAGAAGAAATCTTTCCTCATTTTCTTTAGTGAATTGCAATCATACAAAACGGCTCGCTAATAATATTATTAGATTAAAATAACTCAGCAACCAAGATCATAATAAAGCAAAAAAAGATAAAGGCTAGATTACAAAATCCAATTGACCCAACCGCAAACTTCATGTAATATCCGACCATAGATTGTAAAATGTAGATGAGTAATAAAAATAGTAACACGTACCCGAAGTACTTCACAATTTGTGGTACAATGTTGGTGCTGCACGCAATCTGCGAGCTTATTATTGTATAACCAGCCGTATTATTTAATCAGGGTTGTCACGTGCGAAAAAATAATGTGTCAGAAAATATATGTACATAATTCTGTCATATTGAGTATGGTTCAAAATGTGTTTTCTTGCAAGTGTTTCATTAATATAGTAGCAGGTACCTAATTTCAAATAACTGTTAAGTGTCAGACGCCCGTTCATTTTGCCCATATCTTATACAATTTGGTGTTTCAAGGTTAGAGTGAATAGGTATTTTCTGGGCAACTACAACACCTTAGGCTTCGAAGTCACTCATGTCAGTGCGTGTCTGGAGCCAAACGTAAGCTCATTCCATTTGATATCATATTTGGTAATCATTAACCGCTGTCTGAAGGGAGGAGGTTCTATGTATGTACTTTAAAACTGCATTCACCTATTTCTCCGATTCCAAAATATATTTTTTTCTCCACGTACTTACTCTACATAGGTAGATCAAACCATCCTGCAATAAAGCGAAAACGATACACAAATCAACCTCGCGTCAACAGTGTCATAATAACAACTAGTTAATAATCAAACCAGTGAGCCCCTCACCCTCAGCAACGTCCTGAGCCGAGACTCGGTCCCACACGTGCAGGGGACACCCTCAGCGCAGTTGCTTAAAATACTACGGATGAGAGCCTTCAGCGCTCACCGATAGCCCGCGTAAAGGTGTAACAGCCATCAGAGGTTCCTTCAAGTCCCTTCCAAAAAATAGTAACATCTAGTGAATACCAACCCTAACTCGGGACGTTTATCTATGTATTTTTTACGCGTATCTCTAAGCCACCTTTGTCACGCATACCATCTATTGTTAGGAACCTTCACGGGTGAATGTGTACCTATTTATGTACTATAGGGCTATGTAAATAAACCTTTAGGTATATTTTTCATCAGTATCAGAGCGTAAGAGGGTTAAAATTTATCTACTACTAGTGGCTCCCCGCGTTATCACCCGTGTTCCCGGGAATCTTTAATTTTCCCGGGATAAGAAGTAGCCTATGTGTTATTCCAGAACATATTCTAACTCTGTGCCAAACCTCATAGCGAACCTTCACCTATTCTGATGTGAAAGAGTAACAAACATACATCCATATATTCTCGTACTTTCGCATTTATAATATAAGTAGGATAGATGAAAATCTATACTTATAATAAATCTGTAGAGAGGTCAATTCTGTACATGAAATACATTTTCAAAATAACTATCAGGGGGTGATTAGTGATCGATACTGATGCCAAAAATGCAATCAGTAAAATTTTTGTCTGTCTGTCTGTCTGTCGGTCTGTATGTTCCTTATAGAAACAAAAACTACTGGACGGATTTTAACGAAACTTGGTACAATTATTCTTCATACTCCTGGGCAGGTTATAGGATACTTTTCATCACGCTACAATCAATAGGAGCAGAGTAGTGAAGGGATATTTTGGGAAAATGGGAGAAATTACTCCATTTTTTAAGCTTCCGTCGCGTGTGCGGCCTTAATGGTTACAGTTACATAGAAATCATGTATGACGGAAATATTCTACATAAAATTGTCTAAAAAATATCCCGCAACAGCATATGTCTATCTTTTATAGTTGACTCAGAATAACACGTGTAACTCCTGATAGCTTAGCAGTTCGGAGCATTCTGATTATATTTGTTTACCCTTACGTTTATAATACTCTCACTAATCCCTAATTTAAAAAAGTTAACATTATTACCTATTCAATAAAAAAAAAATCATAGAAATCGGTATAGAAACACCAAAATTATAGAAGAAATAAGCCATCGCGTCGTCACACGTGAATACTAAATCATGCTATAAGTAAGGATTATTTTTAAAAGACTTAAAAAAAAGTAGGAGGTTCGAGGAAAGAAGTCGCGGGTTAAAGTTAGAGTTAGCCCAAAGAAACTATTCCACGCGAACGAAGTCGCTGGCAGAAGCTAGTACTTAAATAAATATCCTGGGACTTTTTTTACACACCGCCAATCTGATTAAAAATTAAGCAGAGCTTGTGATATGGTAACAAGATTGCTGATATACTACACATACTTATATAGATAATTACATATAAATCAAGCATAGGTAAATACACATTTATATTCTATATCTTCAGTGTATCTCGCACATAACCTTTGTGTATCCAGGATAGAGGATCCAATTACAGCCGAGATAGGATACATCCACCACGACGTCATGCAGTTCTCAGACAAATGCATCTTTCCGATCGAATGTCAAAAGAATAATAACTTTAATAGTTTGCGGTTACCTTTAGTTTGTTTGTCTACACAGTTATATCTATCCAACTAATATTATAAATGCGAAAGTTTGTGAGAATGTATGTTTGTTACTCTTTCACGCCAGAACAGGTGAAGGTATCGCTATGAAGTTTGGGAAAGAGTTAGATTATTTTCTGGAACAACACGACTGGACGCATTTTCATTGTTTTTTGTTAGATGTGTCACCTCTTGACAGACCGGTTGCCTTTGTGGTTAGGGACCCTGACTTTCAGGTCCTGAAGTCGAATCCCCCAGGACAAACTTATGTGTGCATGTCTGTTTGTTCTGTGTTTGGGTATAAATATCTATATGTATTTAAAAGTAGTACTAGCTGTCTGATGACCTTATCACCTTACCTATGACAATCTCTGCCTAATTTGGGATGAGATTCTCCGTGTACGAAAAATGAAATTCTCTAGATATTTATTACATACTTCATTATCATACCTTTATTCCTAAAAATGATATATAATATAAGGGACTATGAATAGTGCTAACTTTTGAATAGCCGTAAAGACCTAAAACAATAGTAACACACAGTAAATTAGTTTGGCGACGTTTAATTCGAGTCTAGTCGTGGGAAATCCACTGAGTGCTAAAGTGGTCGTGCGTGGGGCCCAGGCGGGGGCCTGTGGGGGCCATCGGGGGCCATCAGGGCCCCTCGTGTAAAGTGGCCGAGTGGCGGAAACAAGTCATGTGACATTCCACCACTTACTGCAAGTTAAGGTGCAGTCAGCCTCGAGTATCTGTGGTGGAGTTTAGGAGAAATGTACAAACGAGTTTTTAATATCATCATAATTTTTTGCCTTTTCCTGTTTAGGGTTTTTTTAAATGGAAGCAGTAAAATTGTTTTAATAAGTTTTCAGTTAAGTATTTGGATATGAACATATTTTTTTATGAGGCCAGCATAATTTTCCTATCTGAGTTTGATAAAGGTACTTGAGAAAAGTGTTTTCTTGTGATAATGATGATAACTTTTAGTTAGTTATTAATACCGATTTTTAATAGACATCTGTCTGTTATATAACATATTAAAGCTGATAAAGTTTTAATAATGAAATAGAATTTACTTATTTTCATCATTTCATAACTTTTCAAGTACATCGTTTTCTTTTCGTGACAATTTTAATTGCCTTCCCAACTTAGGTAACCTATTTCCCAGTCTGACTGTACTTATAACAGAGGTATCTATCTTTTGAGCAAGAGTATGAGCAATTACGTAACTGGAAGCTCGCTTGAGTAGTTCGGAGCTTCGTTAAAGCTCCTCCATTGTACTGTAAGCTCTATAGATGTACTTAAAACAGTTTAAAGGCAGAAAAATATCAGTAATAGTTTTGGGGAACGATTCTTACGATTTCGTTCATATTAGGAAGGTTTTTTTACAAATGTATGGAAGACTTATTTTCGTTGAAAATATCGTTTAAGTTATATTGGTTTGAGAATCGTTCCTTCGGAGATCAATTCTACTAAAAGGTAACGTACGACTAACAACTTTGTTTTAGTTAAAAAATTCAGATTAGTATTCCAAATGATTAATTGAACTAGGTACCGATAATATATTAGGAGATTTATCAAACAAAGCTACAGACACATTAGCAATGCTTGAGTCTACATAATTGTCCTGGGTGAGATCGAACCCGCAGCCAGCTTGAACGACGTGCTTACCAAGCCAACAATCAAGTCACTTAAAACATAAAATTGCTTTACAATATTAGATATAAACAATGAAACGGATGACGGATGAAAAAAGCCAAATTCATAAAAGGAACACAGATAAAAAGTCAATTCAGAAAGTGATAATACTAGCGGATCAACAAGGAAATGGAATGCGGGAAGCACTACAGAATCTTCTAGGAAGTAACTATCGAGTTTGTTGCTATTGGAAGCCGGGAGCTAAACTTTCGGAAGTGCTTAATTCGGCTAATACGGAGGTATCGACGTTGGGCTTCGAGGACTATGTTATTGTGTTGGGGGGCATAAATGACAATAATCCATTTGAGATTAGATCAAGCTTAATTAAATGGTTGGAGCATGTTACGAATACTAATATAATATTAAGTGAAATTCCCTACAATAGACAACTTAATGAAAACAAAATTAATTATGAATTAAGATTTGTATGCAAAAATTATAAAAATACTCATTTTATTGACCTTAATTATAGCTTATCAAGACCCAGAAACAACAAATACAAGATATCTCTCATTTCCAGAACATTGCTCAAGGAAATTCTCAGGATTGGTTACCAAATTAATTATAAAAACTATATAGCGCAAAACATGCTCCGGAAATCAGATGTACAGGTAAAGCATACACAAACCGATCCAATAATTACTCAGCAAGATAAAGGTACACAAACTGAATCATTTTTTCGTGACGAACAGTAAATATAAAATTGGAATACTCCATCAAAATATTGCTGGAGTCTTAAACAAACAAGATGATTTAAACATTAACATAAGTGATTTAATGGATAAAGGTATAAAAATTGATGTGATATGTCTATGTGAAACGTTTATGGAAAAGGGGACAGAAAATAATTTAATAATGAATCAGTATATAACAGCCGCAACATACAGTAGAAGAAATTCAAAGAGAGGAGGTGTTTGTATTTTGTTAAATAAAGACTTAGATTACGTATCAATTGCTGAAATTACTGCTATGGGTAAAAACTTTATTTTTGAGTGCTGTGGAATAAAAATTATAAATTATGATATAGTTATACTGTGCATTTATAGAACACCATCATCTAATGTCAATGAGTTTTTAATGAAATTGAATGAATGCCTTTATACATTGTGCTGCAATAAAAGAAGAAAAATTATACTTTGTGGTGACTTTAACATTGACATAATGAAGAATACGAATGCAACTATTGAGCTTAAGCATCTCCTAGAACAATACAATTTAAAAAATATGATTAATGATCCTACTAGGGTAACAATGACTACGAAAACTTGCATTGACTTAATTGCCACAAATATAACTGGTGGAGTTACTCAAATTCACAACCTGGGTCTTTCGGATCATACAGCTCAAAGTTACGTAATACCAGTAGCTCGTAGGCGACCGTCTAAAGTGGAATGGTGGTTTGATTATAAAAGGGACTATTCTAAAGACAATAAGTGTAAGTTCTTAAACTGTTTGGAAAACCTATCTTTTAGTGAAGTTTACGAAAAGGACACAGCTGCTGAGGCTTTTGAATATTTTTACAATTTGTTCGCTTTATTTTATATGTTATGCTTTCCAATTATTAAGATAAAGGTAACAAACAAAAATATTAATAATCAATGGTTGACAAAGGGTTTTAAAGTATGCTGCAAAAAGAAAAGGTGCCTTTATTATGAGTATCGTAATTCTGGGAATAACTTTGTTAAAAAAACATATTATAGGAATTATTCTAGGAATGCTTCATTTATTCTCAGAAATCGATTAAAGCTAAGTTTATTGAGAAAGCTAGAAATAAGACCAAAGCAGCGTGGTCAGTAATAAAAGAATATACATCATCATCATCATCATCATCAGCCTATCCGGGTCCACTGCTGAACATAGGCCTCCTCCAGCGCACGCCATTGGGCTCGATCCTTGGCCTTTCCCATCCAATTTTTCCCCGCCACCTTGGACATATCGTCGGACCACCTGGCCTTAGGGCGTCCTACATCACGTTTGCCGATTCGCGGTCTCCACTCAAGAACCCGCTTACCCCAACGGTCATCGGTTCTACGGCTAATATGGCCGGCCCATTGCCACTTCAGCTTGCTTATCTTAAGGGCTATGTCGGTTACTCTGGTTCTCTGTCGGATCACCTTATTTGGTATTCGATCCTTCAGAGAGACTCCGAGCATAGCCCTTTCCATAGCCCGCTGAGCGACTTTAAAAGTATGGACCAGCCTTACTGTGAGTGTCCACGTCTCGGCTCCGTATATCATGACTGGTAGGACGCACTGATTGTAGACCTTTGTCTTTAGGCTCTGTGGTATAGGTGACGAGAAGACTCGGCGCAGCTTCCCAAATGCTGCCCAGCCCAGCTGAATTCTTCTGTTTGCTTCCCTCTCGAAGTTGTTTTTACCTAATTGCAATGTTTGCCCGAGGTAAACATATTCTTGAACAACTTCGAGAGTATCGCCATTTACAACTGTCGGTTCCGGAGTAACATGTTTGTTAAACATTATCTTGGTTTTATCCAAGTTCATCCGGAGACCGATGTGTAGAGAAGATTCAACTAATAATAAAACTATAAGAAAAGAATATACAACTAATAATAATAAATATAATTCAATTGCTCACATTAATATAAATAATAATAAAATTGACAATCCAAATGACATTTCTGAGCATTTTAATAAATACTTTATTAATACTATAGAAGACAACTGTTCTCCAAGCTTTGAGTTGAATGATAATGAAAAATTCGTGGAATCAACTGAGTCCAGTATATTTATAGCACCCATTGATTGTGATGAATTAGTCAAAATTATTATGTCACTGAAAAACACTACCTCAGTTGGCTATGATGAGATACGTACAGATGTAGTAAAGATGAGTATCAACTTGATTGCTGTTCCTTTGACTCATATTATCAATTTGTCATTATCGCAAGGTGTATTTCCAGAGGAACTAAAAAAATCGGTAGTTAAACCATTGCACAAAAAGGGAGATAGAAGTAATTTGGATAACTATAGGCCAGTCGCTTTTAATACTATTTTTTCCAAAATATTTGAAAAGGTTATGTATAAGAAAATGTCTAGTTTTATTGAGTCCAATAATATTGTAAAGGATGAACAAAATGGTTTTCGGAAAAATAAAAGTACCTCTCTAGCAATATTTAAATTAATTAAAGACGTAACTGATTGTCTAGATAAAAAAATTCCTGTCACTGTTTTGTATATGGATATGAGCAAAGCATTCGATTATGTATGTCACAAAAGATTGTTATTTAAGCTTTATAAGTATGGAATACGTGGTCCAGCGCATGATTGGATTAGGTCTTATTTAACAAACAGAATGCAATGTGTTGAGATTGAAAGATTCAGTCAGAATAGCAAGTCTAATGAAATAATTAGGTCAGTTTACAGGAAAAATAAGTATGGGGTGCCACAGGGTAGTATTTTGGGTCCTTTTTTGTTTCTTTTGTACATAAATGATTTACCTAATGCAATATGTCATAATTGTATTTTATTTGCTGACGATACAACTGTTATTATTAAGGGAATTAATTAAGAGACTTATGAAAGCGAAATTAATTCTGTACTTGTAGATGTTATAAATTGGTTAAATTTAAACAATCTCAAGGTAAATATAAAAAAAACTAAATTCATGCAATTTCGCACACCGCAGGGCAATATAAATAAGCTAGACATATCTTACCTAGGGGAGCAAATTGAAGAAGTACTTTCTGCGAAATTTTTAGGAATAACCATAGATTGTCACTGCCATTGGAAAGACCATATCTTTAATATATCCACACGAATAAACTCCTTCGTATTTGCACTAAGACGGATCAGTTTAATTGTAACAAAAAAAGCTGCAATTAACGCGTATTATGGTTATGTGTACTCAGTTTTGCGGTATGGTATTTTGATTTGGGGACGATCATCAGCCATAGATAAGGTTTTTATTCTGCAGAAACGCTGTATTCGAGCAATCTTTGGTTTAAGGCAAATTGAATCATGTCGACAATTTTTTAGAGATAATAAGATATTGACAGTACCTAGTATATATATTTTTGACGTTTGCATATTTGTATTCAAAAACAAGACTTTATTCCAACAAACAGAACAAGTAACGCAATATAATACACGACTACGGAACAGAAATAAACTATACAAACCCCTTACAAAATTAACTGTTGTGACAAACAACTGTTACATAATGGCGATAAAAATATACAACAAACTTCCTGAAAATATTAAAGATGTACCTCTATCAAAATTTTCGAAATTGTTAGTTGACTGGTTAAATGTTAGATGTTTTTATAGTATTCAGGAATTTTTTGACTACAAATGACTTTTTATGTGTGACTTTTACTGTTTAATTTATTTTATTATTGATTTTGACATTTATTTTATTTTAAACTTGGATATGTGTAATTGTAATTTAATATGAAATGAAAGTGTAATTTGCAAACTGTAATATTTTTCTGAATTCAATAATAATAATTAATGGATGTAATAATAATAATTTAAATGATTGTATATGCTTGGAAAGGCAGAATTTGGAATGAACTGCTTGTAACATGAAATGTATAACACCTATGTACCTACCCAAATTTATACAAATAAATATTTCTATTTCTATTTCTAAACGCGTCTTCATTTTCCTTATTCCATTAAAGTCAATATGCAAGAACAACTTAATAAATAATGCGTACAATTAGATTGGTTGTAACTGTGACAACCCTTGCTCTGTAAGTGACATGGTGGCAGCCCTGAATGATTGATGATATTGACTCGAGACAGACTAGTGTACGTACGCGATTTGCCTTACGATTTCTGCTTGGTATATTAATTTATATAGAGCTGAGGTTAACTGTAGCTGAGATTAATTTTGGTGTGATATTTTTTTGGCTTTTTATGAACATTTGTTTTTTTTTAGAAAGAACGGCTATATCAAATATTGAATGTTAAAATTAAAACTAATTCCTAATCAGTTACTTAACGTTTTGAAAGGCAGATTTATATCGGGAGAGATGTTTTATATTTCATAAACCTATTACAGATCACACATATTCTATTATAATCTCCACTACTACATCTATACTAATATTATAAAGAGGAAAGATTTGTTTGTTTGTTTGTTTGTTTGTTTGTAATGAATAGGCTCCGAAACTACTGGACCGATTTCAAAAATTCTTTCACCTTTGGAAAGCTACATTATCCCCGAGTAACATAGGCTATATTTTATCCCTGTATTCCCACGGGAACGGGAGCTATGCGGGTGAAACCGCGGGGAGGCAGCTAGTTATTAATATGTCTTATTACCGCATATATTAATACAAGAACATATTTTTCATCACTCTCGTGGCTTTAATTCCCTTTTTTTAGTCCTACTCCTTTTTCTTGCGCAACATGTCCAAGACCAAAAACCATAGGGGTATTTACAACGCTATACAAATCTCCAAGCCTAAGGGCTCCGTCTACAAGAACAAGCCTATTTGTTTTATTCACCATATGATATGATAGTCCCTTCACCCTTTCGTATTCTCAGCTGGAAAATTGCGTAAACTTTATTTAGATGTAAGTGTAATATAAAACTTGTGTCATACAGTTTTTGTTACAGCTTTGTGACTGTTTATGTAACATTTAGCTATGGGGAATACCGGGGTTTTATGTTAGTCGAATTTATGACAATTTTTTTTGTGTATGAACACTGTGTAGTGTATAACTGTGTTTTTTAAAGCTCTGCTTAGTTTGGAAGTAGATTGGCCGCGTGTAAAACAAATTCCAGGATATTTATTATTATAAATAATAATTATGTGAATAAAAGATAAAAACTATGTAATAAAAAGTTTTAAATACGATCCGTGTCCCTTAAACCGTTGTAGCTTAATGTAGATAATTTTCTACGAGCTTAATATCAACAAGTGACAAGTCTGTACGCTTAGATCTTTTAAACTACGCAACTGATTTTAACGCGAAGCTTGAAAAGGAAAGGTTTATGTATTTATTCATTAATATTTTGGTGGAACTGAGTAAAATTTTAGGGTATTTTTTGGTCCCGAGTGAAGTCAGGTCGAAAATTTATAAAAATATCAACGATTTGCTCAAAATTATACCAAAAATAATAAATTGTTACGTTAAACGTATTCCAAAAGTTTTGTAACAAAATATCAGTGTAATAACAACTAAAACCAATATTATTTCAACAAAGGCTTTTAGTCTCGACGTGAAAGCGACCCATTTCATTTGCAAAAAGGTAGCCAGGTTTTACAAAGTTATATTTGTCTATTATATTATTTACGTTAAGCGCCTAAATGTATATACTATATTATTCATTTATATACAATTTTGTTGAAAGTGGTTCAAGCAGCAAATTCTTAAAATAAGGTTTAAATAATTATTGTATGATGAAAGTTTCTGCACGCAAGTTGAATTGGAAATGAAAGAGAACCAAGGCATATATTAAGACACTAGCTGCCTCCGTGCGGTTTTATCCGCGCAGTTCCCGTTCCCGTGGGAATACAGGGATAAAATATAGCCTATGTTATCATGTTACTCAGTGATAATGTAGCTTTCTAATGAAAAATGAATTATTAAAATCGGTCCAGTACTTTTTGACTTTATTCGTTACATACAAAAATACCAAAATACAAATCTTTCCTCTTTATAATATTAGTATAGATTTGATCATGTACCTCTGATGAGAAAATCGGATAACAATCCTCCAAAACTTACATCAAATATTATAACGTAAGTATCTAATACAGACAAAAAATGTCATAAGTATATACGAAAAAAAGTTGAAGAAAATAATAACCAGTAACAGAAAAACAATATCAATAAAACGCTACGTAATATGCCACAAACAAAATAGAAAATCCATAGGCGTAACCCTAAAACCTCAAATATTAGGTTCTCGATCCCGAACCGGCGGAAAAAATAATAAAATCTTTCAGGTATAGGGCGGTAAGAGGAAAAATCTCACCAACAAATAACAATTACTTACTGTGTTCCATTCTCATACAAACTTCGTCAGACTCACGTGGACCTCTCACCTATTCGCGTTATTAAAGAGAGGGATAGAGCATATTGATCGTTGTAGTATTGGCAGTATACTTTACGGAATTGGACCTCTGGTGTCGATAGTATGGGAGAATAGGGTCCCACGTCAATGTCTCAGAAAGGTGTTATGCTGGATAACGAACTTACTACCCTATTGATTGAGATTTATCGCCAAATATTTGCTATTGATTTCCTTCGATTCTTTTCAATCGATTTCATGTTACACACACGTTTTAATGGATCTATTTCATATCTTCAAAATAATGTAAATATCTATAATATATATGTATTTAAAAGTAGGCTTACTTTGGAATCAGATTGGCCGTGTGTGAAAAATGTCCCAGGATATTTATTTGTTTATTATTTATTAATAATGTGAGGATTTATGAAAAACAAGATATAAATGTGTGAAAGGAAATTGAAAAGTTATAGGTAATAGTACTGGAGGTAGCGTTGCAAATGAATGAACGATAGTATGCCGGCTGATATTGTGATCGATGGTTGATCTTATATGACCAATAAGAAAACCGTCAGTCAGCTGCTCAAGTAGCGGTGGATGTGGGTGTGAGTAGTTCCGAAAGTGGTAAAAAAAAAAAAAAAAAAAAACATAGTACGCCGGCTGAAACTTTCATCATATATAATTTACGTTATACTGAGTTTAAAAAAAATTGTCAGCTGCATGGTGGAGGGGGGATTCTGCGTCAGTCACTCGTACAAACTTGTAAAAAAAACACGTTCAATAAAGTCATAGTACGCCAGATGAAATTTAACACAGTGATTGTTAATATTATCAAAAGTACAAAAACATTAATCAGCTGCGTGAGTAGCGGTGGAAAGACCGTCAGCTGATGAAGTGAAAATTTAAAATATTGAGTTTTGCTACTACGCTGTCTCCTCACAAACACACATTTCAAGGGAGTTTGTAGAGCCGCTTCAGCCCTTAACACGATTTTCGGGCTACCTAAGCCTATCCCCCTAAAATTTAAACGAACATATATGCGTCTTGAATTCAAAATTGTCAAAAATAATGCCCGGAAAAGCAATTAAAGGGGGTGAGTATCTTACTTTCGATAAGTAATATTTTAAGCTACTTACAAATAATATAATTGTTTGAACCAAACTACCAATGTTAAACCATCACTCAAAATGTTTATATAAGAATAATAAGTAAATAATAAAATGTTTTATTTGCAAGAACATGATATGACATGATATGATCCGCACATATACACGTGCAAACTTTTGTGAAAAAGAATAAGAGATACATGGAGTATAATTGTGTAATATTTATTACCAGAAGTTAAAAGATGGTGAATGCTTCCTTTGTGTCTTTTCGTTGGAATTACATTATTATTATTTATTTATTTTAGCTTTCCTAGTAATCCGTTTACGTGTGACGAATGGATTTTGATTATCGCCAGAGAAAGAAAAGTGGAGTCTTATACGCGAGCTAAGAATTCTGTTATAGAAATTCATATAATTCAATTCATATAAAAATTCATAATCAGAAATTCATAAAAAAAATGAATTTCTGGAGAAGATGGACATAATCACTAAATTACAACACTAGGATTTATTAATTGTATTTGTATTCTGAAGATTGTAAACATGAATATAACAATGTGTTAATTGTGACACCTTGGCCACCCACCGAAGTACCTACATTTGAAAAACAAAAAGCGTACAACAAGTGCAAAACTCTGATTAAGTAAATAAATATTATTAGTGTTTTGTTCTCTCATACAATATTATACGCGAAAACAAAACACTAATAAAATAATAAATATTAGATATACTAACAAACATAGATGCCCAAGACATAATATCATGATAAATACCTAATTTCAACGATCTCATACCTGCTTTCATTTTATAAATTATTTTAACGTGCAACGCGACTCTATATCTCCTGTAGTAAACTTCTAAGAAGTATATAGAATCAAAACAAAACAAAGTAAGGTAAGTGCCCCAATGATGGCCAGTTTAAGAAAAAAAACTGGTTTTTGTGAAATATAACTTTAGTAGCTCTATTTTATACAAGTAAACAAATTTTTTTTTTAATTAATTTCTTTTAATTTTTTTTTAATTATTTTTTATTAATATAATTTTTAAATTTAATTTTTTCTTTGATTTAAATTTTTTATTTAATTTAATAAATATTAATTATAGCTAATAATATTTTTTATATTTATCCAGTTTTTTTACTATTTGTTTTAATTTTTTATATCATTAATTTTTGTTAAATTTTTTTTATTAGTTCTTTATATTAACTTTCGACATTTGTCCACGAATGGAATTATTCAATTTCAGCGTGCCAGTTATGGACACGTCTTTAGATACTAAAAAACATAACTGAAACTTTCTACTCACCGCAGTAACGATTTCCTTAAGAAAAGCCGTCGTTGTCAATTTCAAATGACTTTACACTTTGTATTCGCGCAAATTTGTACATGTAACAGACTGAATTGACTAAAACGTTAAACTTAGATAGTTCGATGTCTAAAGTCTATGTCACAGTGATTCCAATGTAAAAACGCTCATGTCCGCATTCTAGATACTTATTTCTTTTATTTTTTATTCATTACTGGTACCTTGTCCAAGACTGGTGCACTTACGATAGTTGAAAAAGCAATGATGGGAAAATAGTGCTTTATTTGTTGCACGTTATGGTTGATTTTACACTTAATGTTATTGTTATTATTGTTGTTATTTAAAATTTGTCTTTTATTGCTTAAATAACGGGAATAGTTAATTGGTTTATGATGAATGGTCGTAAGTTTAAGATAATATTTTGACCATTTGTAGCTTTATTAAAAAGAACAATGGTTGTAATTTGGTGGAACTTAACTGTTTTTTTAATTTTGTCTTAGTTTGTTAGTAAACATATGTAGCCCTAAAAATATACGGCAGATAACATTTATATTTTTTTATATTTCCTTTGTATTTTAATTTATGTTATTTCCATGAATGCAAATTATTATTACATTTATATTATTTAATCTCGATATTATTCTCTCACTCATTTCTTTTACGTTTGACTAAAACAAAACAAGAAAAAAAAAATTGGTTGCCTGTAAAGTCGGTATACGGGCGAAAGTTTTACGTGACAACGACTTTGAGTGGTAAAATAATTTTAATGTGAATATTCATTCGTATAGTAGGAAGAAGGATGAAATAATAGTAACAATTTAAAACATAACGTCACGTTACGTGAGCGGAGCGTAACGCAGTTTCTTGAAGTGTCACCCGGCAAACCAATTTATAAGACGTTGTCACGTCAAAATACTTTGGAACAATATTTATTGTTTTATACATACTAAAATCTTCTCGAAAATACCATAATTATAACTATGTCGATTGAAATTTGATAAAACTAAGTTGAATAAGTTACGGGTGCAAGAACCATCGATCAGCTGGGTGGGACCAGGGAAGTTCTGTCAGCTAGACCCTGAACAAAACTATACATTACTCGAATAATCTGTATCTTTACTGCGTCAGCTGACGGTCTTTCCACCGCTACCCATGCAGCTGATTGTTGTTTTCGTATTTTTCATAGTTTTAACAATCATTTTGTCAAATTTCATCCGGCGTACTATAACTTTATTTTACGTGTTTCGTTTACAAGTTTATGCGAGCGGCTGACGCATAATCCCCCCTCCACCATGCAGCTGACAATTTTTTTTAAGCTCAGTATGATCAAAATTATTTATAAAAAAAGTTTCAGCCGGCGTACTATGACTTAATTTTTTTTTTTTTTTACCACTTCCGGAACCAACCATATGCGCACCCACCGCGGGTGCGCCAGCTGACTCTTGGATTATATATCAGTCAATCGAAGTCTATCGTATAAGATAGCAACCGATCGGCGTAAAATCACTACCTAAAATGCAACGCCACCTCCCGGGCTATAATTATTGTTTTCAAGTCTGGAGGAGATTTATACCAAGACAAACAAACATATTGATACACATAAAATGATGTCCAGGAAATTAAGAATTGGCTTGAAATATGTAATTAATTAATGTAGCCAGCATCCTGGGCACTCTACCACAGGGCAGCGATTTAGATAATATATTTTATTTATAATTTTAATTTAGTATGTATATATATTTTATATATAAGTTTTGTACATATTAATACATTTCTTGTAAAATATGATTAAGTTTGTTATAGGTTGTTATAATTATTTAATAGTGTTTATTAAATTTCTTTTGTAATTAACTAATTAAATAAATTACTATTTTTATTTAAATTTTATAGTCATTTACTTATATCATGTTTTATTTATCTTTTTAAACGATAAAATACCTTCTATGAACAATATCCGTTTGTAAGGAAATTGAGGGCGCCCTAAATGTAATGTAAATACCCTAAAAAATCGAGTTACTTCCCAAGCAATTATTTTATATATTTTTTTTTACTCAGAAAGAAAAGTCGTTGATATTTTTTTTCAATTTCAACCAATTGTTTAAAGATAAACACACTGGATGGGTTTTTAGGGTTCGTTAAATTGCCATTTTTTATGATATTTATTACGAAGTGGCAACTAACAAACCTACTAAAAAAAATTACATAAGTATCAATGTCATACCAACACTTAAGAAAAGTTGAAAATTTTTGTTTGTAATTCTTTCTATTAATTGTATTACATTTATCCTATGTAAGGGATATATATATATATATATATATATATATATATATATATATATATATATATATGTAACATAACACTAGTGGCTACCTGCGGCTTCACCCGCGTTCTCAGGGGATCTAAAATTCTCCCGAGGTAAAAAGTACCCTATGTGTTCATCCAGGTTCTCCGAGTACCAATTTTCATCTAGATATTAAAATTACATTACATTACATATTATATAAGAAAAACGTTTTTACTTTTAAATAAACTGTGTATGCTATGACATGCAAAACATTTTATATACAAGATTGATCCCTATTTACGCATATACGTCACTGCAATTCATTAGCACGACCAAATACAGTAGCATATTGAAAGTTAGCTAGATAGATAGCTAGGATAACTATCCTACAGTAGATATCTAATAGATAGCTTACCATATCCCGGGTACACTTCCAATCAGGCAGTCTATAGTACCCCAGGGATGGTGCCGATACCTGAGCAATCTACCGATAGAACCCACCCTGATTGGGTAGTTCCGTACAGTAGGTAGTAGGCGAGAGGTAAATCGTAATTTGGTGCCTAACTGGAAAAAATTATGATTTATTTATTATTTATTTATTAATAAGGCACAGCAACAGCAAATGTATTAAACATTACAAGATATGACAGATATAAATATGACAAGTTTCTGATACAAGTGCTAATAACAGCTGCACACAACATTTTCCATAAACAACAGAACTATGCTACACAAAATACTATTTACTATATACTATTACACTACATAAAAACTAAATTTAACTTAAATATTAAATTAAAAACAAAATAAAACAGATAAACAATTAAGAGTAAGATTAGATAAGTATTGTAGTTATTATTATTACCGAAGCCCGCGTATTATTTTTTTAAACTTCACTATAGAATCGCCAAATATGTCTATATCAACCTCTTTACACAATGAATTATATTCTCTAGTCATTCTTGGTAACTTACATGATAACTTACTGCTGTGTGACGAACCTAACTTTCAAGTCACTGGTCGTAGGTTTGATAGGATAAACATTTGCAGGAACTTATCTGTTTGAGTCCTAATTTATAATAAGTGTAGGTATGTATGCGTAATATCTATACAGGTATATGTTTAAGAGTCATATTAGCTATGTATAAAAACTTAAATACATGCTTAATTAAAATCTAGTAAATCTTTGTTAAACTGTGCATTTAAATGTTGTCTTCTGTCTACTGTTTGTGTCCTCCAGTGTGTATTTTATGGCAAATAAATATATTATTATTATTTTATTATTATTTGTAGCAAATTACTAATGAGATTGTATTTTTTAAATTTTATCGAACGTACCTACTACATGATTTGTGTTGATAGTATGAAATGTTAATATCGAGTATAAAAGATTTTGTAGTTAATGGAAAAATAGTCCTTAATATACGTATACACTAGTCTACCTCGCCACCCCAAACCTGCACAATGCATAGTTTAACAAAAAAACTATAAAACATAAAACATGCACAACAAAAAGCAGAAATGTGTCAACAGTTATCCCCACAAGTGGACACAAACATGACGCCGCGGCCGCCGGGGGGTGGGCAGAAATAAAAACGACCTTCGCCGCGGGGCGCGCCCCTAAATGCAATTTTACACCCTCTTCACACTATCAAAATTCACAGCATGTTTCTCTCATATAAAGCCTCTGTGGTGGAAACATAGGAATATGTATTCGGTGCGGTGCCGCTGTTCGAAGGACAAAAAGCTAGTGATTTATTGAAATGAAAGGTATCGAGATATTATATTACTTATTATTTGCTGGTTATTAATTGTCAGACTCCCAACAGCTTGTTAGGTTGATGACCTTTTTCAATGCGGGAAAGCGATGCAAATCACCAGAGACAGAATAGAGTGTCATTTCATTTACCTACTACCTACTCGGCACACTGCCTTTTTTAACGAGAAGGCATTGGCTATTGGCAGAGAACCGTATAGGGTGACTAAAGAAGTAGGCCTATACTCAGTAGTGGTATGATACGAACTAAAAAAGATAGGTACGGAATATAAGCCCAAGCAATCTCATATTTGTTTTAAATACTATGTTATTTTCTATCGTTCTTGTATCTTTCTATTCCAAGAAAACGTCACGTATCACTTAATAAATCGACCAATCTTCTCCGTGACCGCCCGCAACTCCTCGCCGTATATACACAGTTCAGTTTTCCATGGCCACAAAAGCCGTCCGCAGCGGCCCTATTTCTATCCCCCATTGTCCGTCAGATTCTGTCCGGGACGTCCTGTCTGGACGTAAAGCCTTGCCAAACAACCGTAAGGCGGGAGCAGAAGCGATTGCTTCATGTTACAGGAATTATCTCACTTTTTTATAATCCTACTAAAATTATTAATACGAAAGTTTGTATAGATATATCTATGTTAATAATAAAGGATATATAGAATAAACACATACCTATAATACTTTTTATCCTGAGAACGCGGGTAAAACTGCGACCAGCATTAGTCAATTTATTAAATTATATTATAGTAATACAAAAGTTTGAATGGAACGGATTTGGATGAAATTTTTAACCTAGACAGTTTATAACCTGGATTAGAAAATAGGCTAGTTTTTATCCCGGGAAAATTTAAGATCCCGGGTGAAACCGCGGGGAACCACTATAATTCTATATGTCGCTGATCTCTCAACCCTTAGGCTTCACATCCAAAGCCCTGATCCACAGACTGCGTGGGCATCATTTTCGGCGACGAGATAAGATAGTACTATCTGCACTATAACGATTAACTGAAACGATTATAGATTAAACCATTGTTCTAATGATTCTGTGAAGCCAGATATATTGAGATAATTTGCGAAGTTGAGTACCTAACTGGGTTCGATGGCCAATCAGGTCAAATGTAAGTCTGTGTCTAAGTATATGAAAAAATATTTAAGCTAATATTATAAATGCGAAAGTAACTCTGTCTCTGTCTTCAAGCTAAAACTACTAAACCGATTTAAGTTTAATTTGGTATACAGTCTACTAGAGCCTGAGAAAGGACATAGGCTATTTTTTATCCCGGTAAAATGGAAGATCTCCCGGGAACGCGGGTAAACTGCAAGGAACCACTAGTATTGAATAAATTTGCGAAGTTGAGTACCTGGGTTAGATGCCTCATCATCATCATCATCATTTCAGCCGTAAGACATCCACTGCTGAATATAGGCCTCAAAAAGAAGTTCGATGCCTAAACAGGACAAACATTTGTCTGGGTGTAGGTAAAAATATATTTAAGTATTCAAAAGCAGTATTACCTATGTTGTTCCTACTTTGCTAAGTTTATGATCAGAATGCCTGCGAAGTAAATATCGTAGAATTTATTTAGGAATATCAGAAACAGAGTAGGTAGGCATATAACCTAACCAACAATATACTGAACAGTGACTTGTCATTAGGGGGACCGTCTACTGTCTTAAGTAGTTATATACAAATGAAGTGGAACTTATTTTCATTTTTTACACGGTCGGCAACGCATGAGTGACGCCCCTGGTGTTGCAAGCGTCCATAGGCCGTAACCGCTTCCCATCAGGGACCGTATGCCTGTTGGCCACCTTTCTACACTAATATTATAAAGAGGAAAGATTTGTATTTTTGTATGTAACGAATAAACTCAAAAAGTACTGGACCGATTTTAATAATTATTTTTTCATTAGAAAGCTACATTATCACTGAGTAACATAGGCTATATTTTATCCCTGTATTCCCACGGGAACGGGAACTACGCGGTTAAAACCGCGCGGAGGCAGCTAGTGTAGTATAAAGCAAAAGCTCTTAGAAACAGGAAAAACAAAGGACAAATTAGACATAAACGTACGGTCATTAAAATAAACCTACCAGAATAGATTAACTCACAAAACGTATATATTTTCTGGCTTATATTAAGAATAGTTGTAGTGTAGATAGAAATAGCAATTAGTGGAATTTACACTCAATTACTTATGTCGTTGCCTGTACGTAGAACCGCAAAATTTGGCACTTTATTTTCGTTAGCGATGTCTAGGCAAATTATAGGGCTCTGAGAAACCCTAATGGTTATGAGACCTAAGTTTAGTTACTAAGGGATCTCGATTAAACTAAGCTCTAAATATTTTAAAATCCCAGTACGTACCTTTCATGGATAATATCCTAAACAATAAAAACAAAATACCTACTCTACACTAATTTATAGAGAGGAAAGATTTGATTTTTTGTTACTATAGAATATGTTCCAATAAAAAAATATGTTTCAGTGTATATACTGCATTTATCAAGGAAGCTTATTTTATAGGGCATATAACATTACAAGATTACAGAAGACCTATAAGAGCGGAGCGTCATCGGAAAATATTGGAAATACGGAAAAGATGACGCAGATGAAGATGCGCGGATCAGCTAGTATATACTAATATTATAAAGAGGAAAGATTTGTTTGTTTGTTTGTAATGAATAGGCTCCGAAACTACTGGACCGATTTCAAAAATTATTTCTCCTTTGGAAAGCTACATTATCCCCGAGTAACATAGGCTATATTTTATCCCTGTATTCCCACGGAAACGGGAACTACGCGGGTAAAACCGCGGGGAGGCAGCTAGTATGAAATAAATAAAGCAAAAGGTATTTTATTATATTTCTTTCACACTTAAAACTTTTGTTATTGATCGATTTCAATATAAGAACAATTAATGTTACCTATTTATTTCATTTTCTTTATAAACCCAGACAAGGTTCCAGTTTTTATAATGATTATAATTATTTATTTATTTCCAACTGTTTAATTTTGTTTACTCGTATTTGTTCCATCTGATTACCTCCTTTTCTGTTTACAATATTTAGGTACTTCCCCAGACAAAGTGTGGATTAACAGATCAATGTAAAATGAGCATTTAAAATAGTGGCTTTAATGTAAAAGGCAAGTGGAGTGTTCTTATAATAAGGACGAATTAATTAAAAGGAGTAATTGCTTAGATTCAGGAAATTACCAATTCTCGCAGTTAATGAAGTAAAACATTAAAGGAACATTACGGAAACGTGGTCCAAAATAAAATAAAACATGAGTTTAAGTTTTTGTATTTTAACTATAAGTAGGAAATCATTTTCTATTAATCTCTACATATTTAATTTTCAAGGAAAAACAGAAATAGGTAGATGGAAGGCATATCATTTAATAGTACTTATTTATTTATTTAAAGCCTGGGTTATCCCACTGCAGGGCAAAGGTATCTACTATAGTACATAGTACTTATTAATGATATTAAATTTGTTTGTTTATTTTGGACAGTAACTAATACAAAAAAACTCGATATCTAGTAGGTACCTGAAAGACATTGCAATACTTGTTTCTACTCGACAATTTGTCAGATGGGCAGAAAACCTCAAACTCTTAAGCCGTAAAAAGCTCACAACGAAAACAAACCGAAACTTTAGCCGATACGACTTGTAATCGAGAACAAACGTTAGTCAGTCTTTATCTCATGATTATCAAAGGTCCCTTTATGCGTTTGTCAGATGTTTCCCCTAATGAATCGCTGTTTTGTTGTGATTCTATTCTGCGTGCGACGCGCTTGAGTTGTCGACTTTGGAACTTAGGCTGTGTGCACAAAGCGTATGTAAGTTTAGAATTTAAACGTTAGGTGCTACTTATTTGCCTAAGACAATAGGTTTTCTAACTTATCTAGCATAGAAAGTAGATTTTTACATGTTTTTTGCATTTGAAATACGAGAAAGGAAGTCGATTCTAGCATTTATTTAGTTTGCAATATATGTATTTTTTTAGATATATCCGCAATTTTTTTGCCAACTCTCTGATGTGTTTAGTAGAAAATGCGAAGTGAGTATATTGTAATATGCTATAGGCAAAAAAACAAAATCTGCGATAGTGTAACTAGCTTTTTAAGCTAGCACCTCGCACTTTCCGTTCTTGAATACAGGAATAAAATGAAGCCTATGACACTCACAAATAACGTAGCTTTCTATTAGTAAGAATTATTCAGTAGTTTCGAAGCCTATAACAAACAAAAAATACAATTCCTCATTATTATATTTTTAGTAGGTAGAAATGGGTTAAAAATAACTAAAATCTAATTAAAATTATGTAACAGAGAACACGCCCTAACTCATACGCTGAAAGTATTCACGTGAAGACTTCATTAAAACTTAGTTGAAAACAAAATTGTTTTACTTACAAACTTCCCAACCACTCCGAAACATAACTCCTCATCAGTTCTGGGAAGAAGTTACTACACATTTGTTTATTCACTTGCCATATGTAGTTTTTCCTTTGATTAATTAATTTTTCTTACAGTTCTATTAATACAAAACATCGTGAGGAAACCTACATATTCTGCAAGATGTAATCCTTCACCGAAACCTAGTGGTTTAGGTTTAGTGGTTAGCACAAACGTTTTTTTTTTAAACTCATAGTATAGTTACAAGGGTCAGGGACAAATAATGACGTTTTCATCCTAACAAATATTATAAATTCAAAAGTAACTCTTTCACGCTAAAACTACATAACCAATTTAAATGGAATTTGCTACACAGATACCAGAGCCTGAGAAAGGACATAGGCTACTTTATCTCCCCGGAAAATTGAGATCTTGAGATCGCAGGTGAAACCGCGGGGAGCAACTAGTAAGTTATTAATCTTTAATCAAGTACCATTATTATTTTTTTGTTGCGTACTTCACTTTTATTTAATTTTTTTATATGTCATGTGGTGTTTGCTTATAATTGGTGGTGTTATTAGAATGATTTTTAGTATTATTATGGTATTCATGTAACAAACGATGGCAGACCTTAAATAAATAAACACATTAGTACCAATTTAGAAAGATATCGAATCACATCGGAGTCCTCCACAAAATCGTCGACAAAATTGAAATCCAGAGTGCTTGTAAGTTGACAGTGACACCGCACCGCCCAGTCCACCGTACAGTCCACACGAGTGGCCCAAATTGGACGTCACGAGTGGCCTGTTAGTTGCAATTGCGGTTTGTGTTCTATAATTGGATTAACACGTATTTTGGGTTTAATTGGTATCTACCCTCTTTTACACCCTTTTGTTAGACTCCGTGCAGTTTGTTTGGGAAAATTTTGCATGCGTTAATGAGTGCTTTATGGGAATGGGTTCTTAAGTGTCTCTGATTGGCTTTCAAGTTGGCGGTCGTGGCTTCGATTCCAATTTAGGACAAAATGTATTAACGAAACCGTTTGGTTTAAGTCTGGATGTACCTACTACATATGAGTACGTATTTTAATAGTAGTATATGTATTTTTCTTTGTATTTTATATTAGATCTAAGTTTATTTGAAAAGCTTATTTGTTGTGATAATTGCTCTACTAAATATAAACTATGTTTTAGTTTCGTTATTTGAGTCTGACTACGTAAATACCTAGTTTGAATATTTAGTATAACTAAGTATAACTGTATTATAGTTACGAAACAAGGCTGGAGTATTATCGTTGCTAATAATGTCTGTAATATAATATAATATAAAATCTATTGATATAACATTGAAACATGTTTTCCTTTACCTAAAAGCCCAGTTATAAATCATAGCTTCATTTTAACAGTGAATTGAAATTCACCTCAAAACCATTTAATTAATGTAGAGTAGTAAACAAGGCTTTCATTCCAAATACAAAGCTAGGTAAACATCAATAAATGCACTTCAATTATTCCCAAATATTATTCAATATTATGAATTTATGTATATGTTCACCCAAACGTATGTGTTTTTACATCATTATTATTGACTAGCTGCCTCCGCGCGGTTTCACCCACGTAGTTCCCGTTCTTGTCGGAATACAGGGAGAAAATATATCCTATGTTACTCCTCAATAATGTAGCTTTCCAACAGTGAAAGAATTTCTGAAATCGGCACAGTGGTTTTTGAATTAATTCATTACAAACACACACACAAATTTCCTCTTTATTATATTAGTATAGATGGCCGTCGCGCGGTTTTACCCGCGTAGTTCCCGTTCCCGTTGGAATACGGGGAGTAAAGATAGCCTATGTTATTTCTGAATAACGTAGCTTTCTATTAGTGAAATAATCGTGCAGATCGGTTTGGTAGTTTGGGAGCCTCGTTACAAACAAACAAATCTTTCCTCTTTATAATATTAGCGTAGGTTCAATCAAAAAATCGTTTTCCAACTAACCAACAAAACAATGTGCCGTGCTTGTGCGATGTCCACAAAAACAAACAGTAATGGTATCGTTTAGTGAGGGCGTCGCACTCACTTCCGACTGTTCAGAGGGAGAGGCCGTTACTCACGTTATCGAGGGGGCTGGCCGCATACAGATGGCTGACAAACAGTACCCCACACGACAATAGTCCTTGAATATCCTCGATAAGAATCTTGTAAGTCAATACAAATGCAAAATCTTGTTTCTGTGTATCATAAGTACTAACGAATGTGGTATATGCATGCATGTTTGTTATAGTTTTCCTTGGAAACTATTAGACCGATTTGGTTACGATTTTTTGCAATTAAAAGGTAATGTTAGGGTTCAATACTTAGTTTAATATATAAATTACAATCTGCACTTATTGTGCGTGTTCCCACAGGTAACATATTACAGTAAGTTCTCTATATCATTACTATTAGCAGCAGACCACCAGGGGGCGGTGCAGCCAGGAGTCTTGGAACACAGATATATGATTATTATTCCGTGCTTGAGGGCGACAGAAATTATTGAACATTTAAAAATCAAGTAAAATCAAAATATAAATCTCACTGACCTATTTCCTAAAAAGCATTAATAATATCAAAAATACCTACTACATTATGCCAATATTAATATAACCACAGTCAGTATAGACAAACAGTCATATCCTTCTCTAAATGTATTAACATTATCCTTATCATACTAAATTAAATGCCATTTATTCAGTTAAGACCCTAAAAGGCCACGTATAAAACTACCGCTTCGGAAGTCAGCCTTCAAACACGCCATGGCTACTGCACATCAATTAACTGTGTACAGGTGAACCTTGTACCGAATGATTTACCGGACCATTTTATAGCTTTTTTCTACAGTTTTAATTTCAAGTCTAATGCCAAGAGACTAATGGCCTTTTCGATAATTGAATTGGATAATAAAAATATAAGGGGTTGCTTAATATTGTTTCATCGTTTGTTCGTACTATAATGCTTATAAAGCAATGATATAATAGAAATAATTAAACTAATATTAAAGGCGAAAGTTTGTGAGTGAGTATGTTTGTTACTTTTTCACGTCTAAACGGCTAGATTTTAATAAAATTTGCCATTCGCCTAAGCAGGGTTGCAACAAGTGTTTTTATTCCATTCCTCTCAGCAGTCATTTCAGTCATCACTCCCTTCTTACACATATCACCATTCACACAATGCTTCCTTCACGAATTGTATGGATATTTATTTCTAAAACTACAACATTTCATACATAGGTAATTAGACCTAAATCAGGATTAATATTATTTACATATTCATTCAAGTATTTTAACTGAGGGAACATAATGCATAAATTAATATAGCAAATCATTTATAGCAATGGTTTTTCCGCTACAATAGCTTAGTCACCACGAATATAGACTTAAAAATGTATCGTTTAAAAAAAGATTACTTCTACATTATATCTATAATATTATAAGGGCCAATTCCCATTCATTCGATCCCTAATTACATAACATAAAATATAATATCTCAAATATATTTTTAAGGTATAACGCTCTTTCCCCCGGGTCGTAATTCAAATTGGATCATAGGACGAGAAATTACCTTAATTTAAGGAAAATATACAATGTCGGTGGGAGTACTCTCGCAAAATGGTTTTGTTTGGGAGGAAAAATGTGGCCAGTTCGAGTATTGATTTGTGAAATTGAAGGTTCCGTATGCGTGTCGGATTTGAGGATATAGGACGGGGTTATGGGGCTTAGTTTAAACTTACATCGGGAGACAAGTGTGGAGTTTGTGGAGAATAACAAAAGAGAGTTTTAAATCAAAGCAATTTAATCAGTTTGAGGAGTGCAAAGGTACCACCGGAAATCGGCGATCAATTTGGAAATCACGAGCGATAAAAAATCAAACTTTGTTTGAACGCTGTAATCTGAGAAACTACTGGAGCGAATTGAATGTTGTGTTGGATAGGCTTTTTATTTATCGAAGAATCCTATTGGTCCTTAGGATACGTACCATTAAAGAAAAATGTTGTAGAAACGTTATGCGTTAGATGGTTATAAGATACCAAAAATGATAGTAACGATTGACAATTAAGAGACAAGATCTTCCGTTTTACACAATATATTGCGGATCACTGAAAAGGAAATGTATGCGAGATTGGTAAACGAGGGGAGTATTATGAGGTTCACAATTTATTGCTCCAATTCGCGAATTGCACCTGCTACGTTTATAGAATACGACGGAGATTTTAATAGGCTCATTCAGTAGGTTATTTTTATTGGTTTCTTATCATACAATGCAATGCATGAAGATCTTTAAAATGTATCCCTTGCTCTTCTCACGCATAATGTTTAGTGATAGAAACTTCTATCTTAGCCATTCGGCTGTCATAAAACATCTCTTGAACGAGACTGATGATTGAAATTGCTTTCAAATGAATGATGATAATTCCTTGAAATGTAAATAAATCTAAGTTTATTTTGAAAGAGATTGCTGAGTTTATTGCCGGCTCTTCTCAGCAAAGCCAACCTTGCGAACCGAGCGTTAGAGTCTGACTATTCATAAATGTTTGTGAAGGCCTATTTGATTAAAACCCATTTTTCATTTTCATTTTTATTGAATTATTCTCGCAAAAACCACTATCGCCAATAATTGCTATTTCCTTTAACAGAAAACACTAAGACTAAGTGAACAGACATACAATAAAAATATACGAATCATCACCATTTTGCGGCAGAATTTGGACCTAAAACAAGCACTTCATTAGCAACATTCTGCAAGTGGCACATTCATGTCTTTCATATACCTAACCTGATCCCAAACTACACCACTCCACTTCACCCATTTCCATAACAATATGCTACATATGATAAGCCAAAAGGTTGGGCATTTAATCATAGTTACCACAGAGTATGTAGCGACTAGCGACAGGTCCGTGTGTAATCACCGAGTACCGACCCCAGTGCGGTTAGTTACGCATAAAGCAAAGCCGTTAGACGGCGTTTAGTGAAAACGATTGATGTGCCGATGGGATATTGTGCCGTGCGTACACGAGACATTTCGCTGAAGTTACCGGGTTTATGAATCAATAATACCAGACTGTCTATATTAATATAATGTGGGAAACATATTTGTATTTTCGTTTATCTATTAATATATAAAGAGGAACAATTTGATTTTTTTATTGCCTGCAAAGGCAGAAGAGCACTGCCACCTGATGGAAAGTGGTCACCGACGCCCATGGACATCAGCAATACCGGGGGTAGCACCAGCGCGCTGCCTACCGTGAAGGACTCAAAAATTGTTTGTCGAATGGACCGATCCGAATTATTCCTTCAACGACAAAAGCTAAATTATGAAGAAATGATGCTACATTTTATTCCCGTACACCTACGGGAACAGAGATAACAATTATAGCCTACTATATTTTAAGTTGTGTAAGCTAGAAAACGAGGTAAATCGATACAATAAACTAGTAAAAATAAAATAAAAACAAAGAAAAAAATCCGTTCATAATTAACGGTAACATGTATAAGTCACATGTGAATAGTAAATGTGTAGTTTGATACATACTAGCGTTGACTTATTTGAATAAATGAATAAATATTCGTATTGTAGCGTTCATTAACTGTTCCGCCATTCATTCAAGTAGCTACTGCCTGCTTGTAGTTAAATCGTGATTAGCTTGCAAACTGCATGCTATTCATAGATTAGGATTTAGAAACAACGTTCTTGAGGCGATAATTTACATAAGACGTTTCCCATAATGAGGGGGTCGTCTGTTAGAGATTGATATGATGAATTTTATATGTGCAAGTCATTTATATAAATTCTCTAAGAATCAAAAAATGTATAGTTAAATTGCTTCATTTATTATGAAAAGAATAAATAAATCTATACTGATATTATAAAGCTAAAGGGATTGTTTGTTTGAACGCGCTAATCTCAGTAACTACTAGTTCGATTTGAAAAATTGTTTCATTGTTAGATAGCCCATTTATCAAGGAAGATTATAAGCATAACACTACGCTACGACCAACAGGAGCGGAGTATTACTAAAAACTGTTCGAAAAACGGGGAAGATATGACGCAAGCAGTTAATAATATCTCCTATTTAACAGTAAATTTTGCTTAAAATTCGCTAAAATAGTAAGCAAATTTGCCCATAACCTGTTACGCCTCCGATTTTAGTGAGCAGTGTATGTCAGGCATAATGATATAAAGTGAGCATTTGAATTTATGACCGATCCGGCCTCTTCATAATGCGTGCCGATAATAGGCCTCAAGGGTGATATATTAATTAAACGGGCCGATTTAAGGGGTTCCCCGAGTAAGAGACGTATGCTCATGGGAGACAAGTTTTTTACACATGTTATTGGCGTTTGGGGAAGTTTCGGTAAGTTTAATTTTTCTATGTCCCTAAATGTATATAAATTAAAATTAAATAACTAATCAATAGACTCAAAGCGACCAACTCATTAACTCTTAAACGACTAGCTTAACCATTATGTATGTATAGAAATAAATCTGGATTTTTAAGATTAATGACCTATGTTTCAACTTTTAAATACTTAACCGCATCCAAAAAAGCTTATACACTTGAAAGTATGAAATAATAGTGTCCTATAATAGTTTGACTGGTAAATTAAAAAGTTATGTAAATTTTCTATGCTTGTTTATTCCTTTTTTTAATCGGTTAAAACACATTGTAGTCAACAAACAACAGTACGGGATGTATGAATTGCATACCGTGACGTTTTTAATATATATCTATCTATATACTCATATAGCTACTTTGTCCGAAAGCACTGATTACAATCGCATAACAGTGCACACAATAGCTTAGGTTTACATCAGATGAAAGCTACCAGAGGTTGGGTTATTAATGCCGGTAGTACACAGACGCGCTGTTTTCTCGTAGAAAAGGTACCTACAGCACACAAATAATGAAATTACTAATATAAAGCATATAATAAAAAGTCTGATATGTGCATAAATTTTAAATACTATCTCAAACAGATAATAATTTAAATATGTACCTGTATTTATTAAACGACTAATGGCAAATAATGTTGGGTTAATCTGACATAAACGTCATCGAAGCCAAAGATGTTACACGCTTGCTCAGAAATCTAAAAACATCTAATAAAAATGCTGGAGACGTATCTACTGATAGATAAAAAATACGAACATAAATATTTAAATATACCTTTTATCTAATGACGTAAATCAATCAATTGATTAGCAATAAAATATCAAATGAAACGTAAATAAACAAGTTATTGACCTATTACATCAGTGGTTACACCAAACTGTTGATTGACGGCTCCGCGACTTCAAAACCGCCGCGTCGGTGTGCAACAAACGCCATTAAAAGCTTATTGTAGCACAGGCTGTTAGCACACGCTATTCTAATAGGTTTAATTACGGGGACGGATGTGTGACCGGCCTTAATGTAGATTCCCGGAAATGGGAGTTGGATATCTCATCGTTATATGTCATATACAGGTGGTTGTAATTAACTTATCATATACTAGCTTTGTCACGCGACGTCACCCCTGTTCTTGCGGTATAAGAGGCGATCTAGACCTTAGTCAAAGTGTGGCTAGTTTCGTGTTGCGTAAGAAAGTTACAAACAATCTATCCATTGTGACAACTATTTATATAATATATGTAAATTTAATTATCTAAGTCATGCGATGCGAACGTAGCCACGGGTAGAACTACTATAATATAATACCCATTCTACTCTAATTACCTACTTAATTCTATTTGTAAGTGCTTTGACTGACACTGGCTTTTAATGGGAAGAAAATAGCAATGTTTTTAGGTAAAAAAATCGTCTTTCTTTCATGTTAAGGAAAAATCAGTTTAGGTCTCGAATAAAGTAAGTCTCTCAAGTAGCGAATTTTAATGGGACAAAAGACAGATTTCGATATAAGAAAACATTCGCAAACGTCTTTTTATAGGTCGGCATCTATCTATATACATTTGAAGCTTATTTTTTTATGAATAACTAGCTTCTCCCCGCGACTCCGTCCGCGTGGAATAGTTACTTTGGGCTGACGCTAACTTTCAACCCCCTTCGTTTACGTAGAAGGATGGCCTCGCAGAGGCAACTGATGACTGCACGCGCCGGCCCGGCACTTAAAGGCGCGCGCAGTACAGTACTTGATAATTAATTTGGTGCAATGTTATTTTAAATTTGCGATATCTCCTAAGATATTCATTAAAATTGAATGATGTAAATGGCAATTTTGTTTTAAATTAAATACTTGCGATGAATAACGTATTTATTTGGATAAGGATTAATATTATCTTTATAAAATCACCTTCACAAATAATGCTTAATTTTCGAACAAATTTGGTTAGTATAAAAGTGGTTATAGTGAGCCAACCTTAACAGATAGATATATGCTATCGCGGACTTTTTTTTAGAACTTTTGAAGGGGACCAATTCTGTGATACATCATATTAGCGTAACTTTAACCGTTTACGCAGCGTACGCAGCGGAATCTCTCAACAGGAAAAGAAATCTCCCGATTTTGAAACATTATTCATTAGTGCTCCGCTCCTATTGGTCATAGCGTGATGATATATAGCCTATAGCCTTCCTCGATAAATGGACTATGTAATGGCGAAAGAATTTTTCAAATCGGACCAGTAGTTTCTGAGATTAGCGCGTTCAACCAACCAAACAAACAAACAAACAAACAAACTCTACTCCTTTATAATATTAGTATAGATAAAACAAACTACAAAGATTCCACGAAAATAAAATCCATTAAAACAAATTGGCCGTAAAAATATGACAATCGCAAAAATACTTTCATTTGTAGATAAAAAACAAATATTGTTAAAATAATAGTATGAAAATTGTTAAGGTTCTGTAGGATATTCAATATTTATGAAGTCGGCGGGGTGCGGATGAATTATTGTCAAGTGTGTGACGCAGATAAGTGAGTAGGGATCCCGAATATAGTTCCGGAATTGTTTTACGACGCTGCCTTTTTGTTTTCGGACGATAAAGTTATGATGATATGCATAATGTTGACGTTCATTTAATGTTTGGTCTAAATAAACAGCATTTACACCAAATCACTTTAACATAATTTGTAGATTATAAAGATGTATTCTCTATTATCAAAACTAATGTTAATTATATTTTGCATTGAGCTATTGCCGTGGGTAACTTTATGTCACTATGAATGTATTGGTGTCAAGCCTTTTTCATTCCTAAAGTAATACAAATGAATAAACGAATTTAATATTATATTTTATGCTCTGCTAACCGTGCGAATGCAGGGTTAAAAAAATAGTATAAATCGGAAGGTGAGTTTGCCTTTCCGTAGTTTCGGACGGACGCATTTTTTAAGGACTATGTAGAAGGATGGGTTACAATTATCCTGAAATCTATCTATTTAACGAGAGGCAAGCTGCAGCTCAAAAGTTTTGCATGATATTAATTAGCATCATTATAAAGAAAATATCCACACGTTTTTCCCTGTAAATAAATTCGATGCGTATGTACACTATTTCAGCGAGGGGCCCATATTTCAGCGTAGGCCCCCAGGGTACAGGCTATACCTACCATTATATCCCAGCAGTGTCACGTTGGTAAACGATGAAGATTGATCGATGAATACAATTTGTCGGACCAAAATACCTTTGTCAGGAAATACCCGTGAAACTAACACCGGATTTACCTGAAACAATGATAAAATCACTATGTTTATTACTTTGTGTAGCATGGTAGAAACATAGCTTATGTCTCCCTGAATAACATGGTTGAATATCAGTGAAAGATTTTTCTAAAACTAGGATGTTCCTAGGAATCGTATTTAAAAAAAAATATATATTTTATTATTATTAATAATCTTTACACACTTTATCTCTTTTTTGCGTTCCCCAACACAAATATATATTGTCAGTGAGACCAAATGAGTGGAATTGATCTTAGTTAAAATGTTGAATTTATACGCTTTTCTTAACAAATCCAACCTTCCAAACCGAGCGTTAGTCTTACTATACATATGTGCTTGTAAAGGCCTACTTGAATATTATTCATTGCATATTTATAACAAATGTATGTTTGGGTATCACTGAAGATGGGCTTGACCGTTCGCTAATCGACATAGTTTGAAACATTTTTTTATGGGAAATCAATCGGTAGTTTCGGAAATTATGGTAACGAGAACTAGGGGTAGAACCTCCTCATATTTATGGCTCCCAAGGTTGACTAATACAATTTTTATTAGAGGCACAAACAAAAGAAAATCAAAGGAAAACTAAAACATAACATTCACGGTTAAATGATCGCCGTGTGCCGTTTCATCGCAACAACTGGGGAACCCTAAAAACAATATTCCTGTTCAAATCGTCCAAACGGAATAAGTAATGAGATGCCCCGCGTAGCAATATTTTTATTTTCCATCGCCAATTTAATAAGAGCCTTTGTGCCCTGTTTAGTTTTGTATGAGATTTTCGTCTTTCTTTTTCTTTTAACTTCGTAAAGGGAGGTTCTTTGATGATTGTATTTATTCAGTTTAATAATATCATGCATTATTTAACGTACACGCAACGCAACTAATGAATTGAATATGAAAATAGGACACGCATTAACCTGTATTTAGAGTATTTTATTTATTTTAACTTAAGGTTTCGTCAGATTCGTTTTAAATGTGCTAATGAGCATATAATTTAGTTTGACAAATAAATTTGCATATATATAGATAAAGCTCTGGACTTATACAGTATGAATGTTTACTTACATACGGCTATTTTCCAAAATTAAATGCTTATTTTTAAATTTCTATATCCATTTAAATATGTATTTTAAACTAAAATTAGGTACCATATCAGCTATCTGATTACCAAGTATCTCTGCTTAGTTTGAAATCATTTTGTCATTAAGTGAATAATTTTACATGAAATATTTATGTATGGTACTTACCTACATAGACAAACCTGCAATAATTTGGCGCACACATGTAAATCCCAAGTCCACTAATACGATTACCAGACAGAAGGTGATTAAGTACTGAGCCGATTTCCACACGGATCGCCTATTATCCCCACTCTCCCCTTATGCTAATTCGGTAAGAACTTAAGAGCTGCCAATTTGGTCTATACGAACAGATGGATCCTTTGTGCCTTTATATATATCGCTTTGATCCTAACTATCACTACATGTTATAAAACAAAGTCGCTTTCCGTTGTCTGTCCCTGTCTTCTTAAATCTTAAAACTACGCAGCGGATTTTGAGGCGGTTTTAATAGATAGAGTGATTCAAGAGGAAAGTTTTTATATACAATACATGCATAATATGTTAAAGAAACACTGTCAATTTTTGAGGTTTCTAATGTGATGTTTAAGCATTGCACCCGTGCGAAGCTGGGGCGAGTCACTAGTAATATTATAAATGCGAAAGTACCTCTGTCTCCCTTTGACGCGAAAACTACAGAAACGATTTAAATGAAGTTTGGTATACAGATAGTCTAAAGCCTGAGAAAGGAGATAGGCTACTTTTTATCCCGGGACAATGGAAAATCTCCCGGGTACGGGTGAAACCGTGGGGAGCCATCTATACTAATATTATAAAGAGGAAAAATTTGTATTTTTGTATGTAACGAATAAACTCAAAAAGTACTAGACCGATTTTAATAATTCTTTTTTCATTAGAAAGCTACATTATCTCTGAGTAGCATAGGCTATATTTTATCCCTGTATTCCCACGGGAACGGGAACTACGCGGGTAAAACCGCGCGGAGGCAGCTAGTCGCTTATAAAGCTGTAGTATAAAAGATAATAACGATCTATTCAGATTTATTGGGGTAATACAATTTGTAATCTCACTAATGTTATAAATGCTTTTGTGCTTATTTGCTCATCCATTCGTGATTATATTTGAGTGAAATAATGAAAATTAATTAATTTCAGATACAGTTTCTTGGAAACTCACTCTAAGAATTTACAGATTATGTAACCGCCAAGGGCCGAGACGAATCCTTCAATTTTCATGGGATATTAAATTTTCTCGGGATAAGAAGAAGCCTATGTGTATTCCGGTTATACTGTATTCCAAATTTCATCTAAGCCCGTTCAGTAGTTTCGGCGTGAAAGAATAACATATAATCTTCCATCCACACTGAGAAACTCTCGTATTTATATAAAGATATTTATATATACATAGTATATATGGTATCAAAGTAAGTAAGTAGGTACATAAGTTTTTAACGATATTCCATACAATTTTTCGACATATTTTCAAAGCTATTTCATATTATTAATAGGTAAAATATCTAAACATTGTATTCTATAGGGGGCGATCAATTTGATCGAATCTTTGATAGAGTCGTGAAAAATGCAAAGTTGCCCGCCTCAGGCACGGCTAAGCACCTCTAAGTTGAGCTTTCTTTCCTTTTCTTTTTAAGTTATATCGCAAACAAGAATGAATAATTACTTAAGTGCTAACCTTGATAAGGAAAATTGTGTTTATTGTTTGTATATAATTGTTTTGTTTTTTCAGAACCGACGATTTCCAGATCAACAAAAATAGATTACCTACGTGAAAAATTATGATTCGATACATCACTTATGTAGATTGATTTGATTTTCAAATTGTATCTGTCAAGGATGGAGAAGATGGAAAAACGCGCAGCCGCAGGATATCCGTACGAGTTATTAAGTATTACTTATTTATAGGGGTAATTACATATTAGGTAATTTATTTCGACTGTAATTCTTGACACACTCATAGTTTTATGTTCTTTATAGAGCACGTTCCAAAACTGTAGTACCTACTGTCGAACTATGTTACCTAAGTTGGACCAAAATAATTCAAAAATAGATACAAAATAAATTCCCGAACCCTCCCGAAACAATTAAACTTCGTCAAACTTGATGAACTATAAACGGTACATTTTATCACCATTATCTTACGAAATCACTCATTAACAGTGATAAATCTGAGCGATCCACTTTCATAAACTTCTAAAGTTAACGGTCTCTCAAGATACAATTCGCATCACAAATAATTAATCTCGTCGTTGGAACAAGGGAGGTGTGGGGGGGGAGGGCTGACAGATGATTAATTTGAACAGATTCTCTTCGAGCCAGGTGTTCAGAATCCTTCGGGCTGTAAACAAACGACAGAGAGGTGAAAATGTTTTGAGAGCAAAGTGTGATGTGCGACTCAGTGGCTTTCGTGTTCGGCGAGCGGGGTCGTTGTGGTATTTGATTATGGAACACTAAAGCCAAGAAAGAGGATATTTGTTATTGGAAGTTTCGACCCAATTCACCTTTTGTTGTTATTGTTCATTGGTCATAATATAGAAATGTTATATACCTACTTTCGAAAATCGGTATCTTTATGACACGTAACTTATTGACACTGTTGAAAGGACAAGAGTGTAAGAGTTATATCGACAGTCTAACTTGTCTTTCAAATTGATAGTAGCTTTTATTCATTTATTCATTCAATAAGACCTACACAAGCCCTTATTAATTGTCGACACTCGGTTCGGAAAGTTGCATCTCCTCAGAAGAGCTGGCAATCAATCTTTAAATGCGTTGGCAATTTTCACCAGCAGTGTGTCGCGACTAAACTCGGCAATAAGTCAGAGGCAATCATTCGAAAAGATCTCGAAGATCTCGATTTGTCTCGACGAGAGGACCATTTCTCAATAGCCTTTAGGGGGAATGAGACACCATGTCATAGGTCTCCATTGTTCTCTGTCCGGCATTGGGATCGTCCGGATATTGCTTTGTCTGTTGCATTTGTATTGCTGTCCGAAATAGAAAGTGTGCTCGGGACGTCCTGTGTTCAGATAGAACGATATTACTCGGCAATGCTTTGTAATTAGTCAGCCCATAATCGTCTGAGTAAATGTATGATAAATAAAAATAATTTAGTTTAGGCACTTATAGTGAAAAAAAGCAGCAAGAAAAAGTGTATTTTAAGCCTACTTGAATATTATTTAACAATTCTGCGTAAGTATATAATAATACGAGTAGTTCTGTTGCTGTAAGTGAAGGTCAACAAAACTTCATGCATTTTTTTAAAGTATTTTCCTCATTCTCACATTCGCATGTAATCAAGAAAACATTAATTCATTTATCAAGTTGCCGTGCTAGTGAAATATTCAAGTCCGAGCGGCCGAAAATCACAAATCCAACTTAAAGCAACTGAAATATTCATGAGTCCTGAACTGCGCCGAACGGAGGCGGCCAACTGGTAAATAAATAAGATTTCTGATTCAAGATTTCGGCCCTAAAAAGTCCAATTTGCTTTAACCCCTCTCACACTATTAAGTTCTATTCTCTTAATGGGCGGCAAAAGATATAAAACTGCAGTAAAATGGGGGAGCAATGTTCAGCCATCGAGATTACTCCAATAGATTGCAATGAAACTCACAAACAGATATTATCAGGGAAATTATTTTATTCCAATGTTCTCTGGATTTGTCTGTGGGACAATTGTTGGATAAGTTTTTTTATTGATTGGTGGCGTCAGCAGTAATAAGAGGTGTTTTTGACATATTTTTATAGTATACCCGACTACCCGTGCAGTAAACGGCCATATTAGAATACTGTTTTTTATGAAAACTTTCAAGGCGCTAGTTCGATTACTATTCTAGAAAAACATTTAAAAGTAGTGTATTTAATTATTGCCCCATAACGTACGAATTGAATCTATGTAAATGTCCCATGAATAAATCCTAACTAAACCAATTTTGTTAATTCTTTCAACAATGGAAAGCATCAGAGAGTAACATTGGCTATTTTATCCCCGTATTCCTGCGGAAACTAAACGGGTGAAACCGCGGGGAATCTAGTAACTTTTTAACATAGCTGAACTATGATGGTGTTTTGTTTGTAGTTACTAGACTTAGAACTCGGTGTTTTATATCCTACTTGACAGTTCGATAGACAGACCAATTTTCTTTGGCATTTCAGTAATTTTCAATCGGTTTTCTAATGAATCGCCATGGAAATGCTGTTCCTAACAACTTGGTATGCCTGGCCTATTTAATTACCACGCCAGTTAAGTATAAGACAAGCAATGGCTTGAAGCGTATAGTCTTTAACTAGATAAGTAAAATATTCACGATTGGTAATGTGTGAAGGAAAAACTTTATAAGAATTTATCGAGTTCTATGATGATTAGGTAGCTTTCTAACTTTTGTATTTGAAATGAAATATATTTATTCTTTCAAATAATTCATAAACACTAATGAAGCATATTTATATTTATAGGATAAGTTTAACATTTTGTGATAGTTTATTTGGATTGTCGATCATGAAACGATAAACCCTTCGTTACCTGATTTTCATCCCTTCTATATAAATCTTAATAATCGTCTTTTTATCTATTTCTTAATACATCCTATTTGCAAATCAGCCCTATTTTGAAGTCAGCAAATTTGAAAATAACTCCTGATGAAATAAAAATATCCATATTATCATTAAAAATTTTCTTCCACTGAATATCTCCCAAACGATTCTGAGGTCCCATTCACGGTACAACCTGTATACTCAATAGCTGCGTATATTTTGAATCCATTATTACAACACGCCCTGTAAAAAGCCCCCGGTACGTCTGAGTGGTGGCGCGTGACCACGCATACGGTACCGATGTTAGTACAATCTCTAACGTAAGTAGTTGAAAAAACACCTGAATGTATACTAGACGATCTAAAAGTGAAAATTTTGTGTTAAACTTTATTTTCATTATAATATACTAGCGGAGCCGGCAGACTTCGTTCTGCCCACCAGCGTCACCTACCGGGTCCAAATTGATGTATTATACATAAAAATCTTACCCATGAAATACTCCGTAATTTGATGAAAACCGCATGAAAATCTGTTCAGTTTTTTTTGTGTTCATTGCGTTCAGACCGACAGACAGAAGCGGGGGGGGGGGGGGGACTTTGTATTATATATACCTTTGAATATTTTTTTGACACACCGGTTGGCTTTTTGGTAAGTAACCCTGACTCTCAAGAGTCTCAAGACTCCTGTCGTGGGTTCAAATCCTACCTTGTATGAATGAATATGCCTGTTTGTTCTGTGTCTTTTTTTTTCTACATAGGTATGTATTTAAAACATGTGTAGGACTAGGTATATGTAGTATATCAGCGATCTGGTTACCATACACAAGCTCATTTTGAAGCTTTAGAATCCGATTGGCCGTGTGGGAAAAATATCGCAGGATATTTATTTATTTTTGAGGTCATGGTATTTGGTAAGATCTGGTCAATACGTTATGTCCAGAACTGTACAAGTAACGTAAATATTTCAATTTTTCTTTTTCAATCCATAAAATATTAATGGCCGTCGCCGTTTCGGTTTGATTTTATGTTTTAAATCGTTTGAATGTATAAATTACGAGTTGGTCATTATTTGGGGTAAATACAACCCAAATTTGAGCTGACCGAAACAATCATGTCATTCCCCAACACCCAAATATTGTCAGTGAGACTAATTCCTTGAAATGTAAATAAATCTAAGTTTGTTTTGAAAAGAGTAATTGCTGAGTTTATTGCCGGCTCTTCTCAGCAAAACCAACCTTCCGAACCGAGCGTTAGAGTCTGATTATTCCATCGAGCATGTAACCAATAGAGTAGCAATAGTGAGCCATTTGTTTAGCAACGCATCAATGATTTGTCACGTATAACCGGTATAACTAACAAACCACGCTCGAACTAAAACAGTACCCGACCAATAAGAGACCTGTGTGTACGTCTAGTGCAACACTTGACCTTGAGTCGGCCAATCAGAACACAGGGGCCGGCGCAGCGTTTTGGCGTATTTTGTTTTCTAACAAAACTGTTAACAGTTCTACTCTATTGGTTACATGCTCGATGGATTATTCTTAAGTGTCTGCGAAGGCCTATTTGAATAAAAATCATTTTTCATTTTCAATCAAATCTATAAATCACACATGGCTTTGTTTACTTGTTGAATGAAAGCTTATTATGTCAACATTTAACCTACCTATATTATTAATATGAATGATTATGAGAATTAGTGAATGTATGTTACTCTTTCACGCCGGAACGACTAAAGGGAACGCGATGAAAATTGGCACAGAATTAGAATAGCACAGAGGTTACTTTTTATCCCGGGAAAATTGTAGTTCTTCCGGGAACGCGGGTGAGCCACTAGTATTAAAGTAATAATGTGTAGACAAAAGTATTTATATCAAACTAGTTGGCGCGCCACTTCGTCTGCGTCACATCTCCTCGTTTTCGAAAAAATTTAGACCGATGGGGTAATCCAATTATTGAAAAAAAATATATATTACAATTTTGCCCTTATTTTTCATTAGTACCTATCAACTATTATTACAATGAAAAAAAGTCAGTAATTTTTTTAAGTTAAAAGTCCCTTTTCCTTTATAGGTGATTTATGTAATATATTATATACCCTATGTGTACTTTACAACCACCAGTCACAGTACTAAGATTAATGCTATCCCAAACACTAACAGGATATTAACTTTCGTCCGTCTGTGGGTCGGATGGATACAATGTTAGGATGCCCATATTTGAATACCTATTTATTTTTATTGTTAACTAAATATTATTTCATATGTTGATAAGCACTGGATTAAGCCCCACACCATGTCAGGCTAAAACTACTGAACTGATTTCCAAGCAGTTATCATCAATAGTCTCAAAGATTCATGAGGAAGTTTTTAATGCACCTTTTAATAATGTTATTTATGGAAATTGGTTGAAATACAACATTAATTATTTAACCTTGGGAAGCGGGGAATATTTCACGAGACATTGCATCCCACTACTATAGTAGTTATTAAAAATCGTCAAATAAATTATAACGGCTACTTCTATATAAATTTAATAAGTCCAAAAGAATGCATGAAAGAATCCTTTCCATTTATTAGCACTACAAATATAAATCTTGAATATTATAATATCCAAAGGTTCAGGCCACAAAATGAAGGTCACCCTACACTTCAGTGAGAACGTTTGTCTGATTTTGGATGGGGCCTTAATATCACTAAGTGGGGCCCTTTGAAGGCCAAACAGACATAGTTGTTATTCTATGTTAACGGATTGTCCCTAACTTTCTGACGTTGAAATATGGCCATGGTACATGTATTACAGTTATTTAGTCTACACTTGGTATCTGACGCGGTTTCGCCTGCAATATAGGGGTAGTATTTATGCTGTGAACATTTTTAGTTTATGTTAGTAAAAGCTAAGCATTTTATTAATATGTAAAATATTGTCTCATGTAAAAAAATAAATTAATTAAAATATTTGTCTAAATTAACATAAAGCTATACATCAAAACCAACGACATTTTGGATAAAGTAGCAACATTTACGTCTTGCCTAAGCTTCGTCTCATTAATTATTTGGAGCTTTACTTACCACCTGAGCTTACGTTAAGCTGCCGTTTCGTTAGCTTATATTATGTACTGTATATTAATACATGTCAGAAGCTTTGTGAATGTAGTGTGGTTAAGCAAAGAGAATTTAACATTTTTATTTAAAGAATGCATGCATATTGTAGAGGAAATTCTGGGAAAATCTTTATTTCTGAAATGAAATAGATAGGTACAGTTCTTGGAAAAGAAAATGCCTTTTTTAGTGATTTCCTAGAATTGAACTTTTAACCTCAATAGGTATGGAGCAGGTAAAAAAATGCATTTACGTAACGTACAGGGGCTCGAGCGTCACCTAGCGGATGTTTTTCAAAATGGCGGACGGTTAATTATCTTTTTCTGTACTACAAACGATCTATCTTTTGTGATTGAGAGTTTACTATGAGAGAGTGTTCCTACGATAGTCGTCGTTGTTTTTTATCTTCGTTGTAATTATTCCCTAAGGTATTCCTTTACTTTATGTGCCAAGGGAAATATTTTGAGCTCCAACAAGACATTTTCGGACACAATCCTATTCCGTACTTAGTAGAGTACTGAATATTAGTAAATTCCTGCCCAATTAGTTCGTTAGTTAGTTCAAAACCACATATAAATCAAAAAGGAATTTAAACCACAAATAAACAGCATTTTACAAAAATATTAAAGTAACACACGAGAGGTAATTTGTGCTCGCTTTTCAAGATGGCGGACAAAATAAAAATGTTTGAGGTTAGGTCATTGAGTGCAGTTGAGTCCCGCGCCACTATGCCGAGAGCCGTGGGGAAGTTTTGTGAAAAATTCAACCATTCTCACATCGTCCCGTAATGTTCCCGTGACGTAATTGAAGTGAGATGGCCTGCGGGCATGGTGGTATGTTACAGCGATGATGGTATAACTGGTTTAAAGTTACGTTTTGGTGCATCGTATCTCCAAAATGAATTGGCAGTTTTTTGCGATTTTTAGGTTTGAATGTTCGCGATCTAGTGTTTTCGATTTTGATCCGGGGGTTTTTATATAGACACGGGTTTCTTGGCATCATAAAACTTTCTTATTCTCCTCTTAATAGGTACTTAATAGTAGAAAAATATTCATTAAGGGTGCGTTTCCACCCGAGTTGTGCGAGGATGCGTTGCGAGGAATGTGTTTTTTAAGAACCAATAGAATCGCTTCATTGACCAAGCCTCGCTTAGTATAGCTCAATGAAGCGATTCTATTGGTTCTTTAAAACACATTCCTCGCAACGCATCCTCGCACATCTCTGGTGGAAACGCACCCTAAAAGTGGCGCATTACACACAGTTTTACCCGCGTACTGTAAACAAAAAAATTTAATTATTTTGTTGCAACACCTTTATGAATTGTTAAACATTTAAAAATAAATAACTAAAGAACGTAATGATGATGTTTTTACTTATTACTGATTTATCGCTATCGCTTATGCCCCATGTCCTCTCCGTTTAATGTTGTGAGCTTGCTTCAGGTTTGTTTTGGTTTTCTTGTGAAATGACGTAAGAAATATACAGAGGTTTCTTTCCAGGTTAATTAAAGTTAAATAAAGAAAGTTTCTTACATTCAATATACATCAATACGTTTTTACCGAAGGTATTTAAACAAACCATTTGAATTAAATTTTGGTAAGGTTTAACTTTTAAGTTTATTTCTAAATGAGTATTTTTTGAAAAATTCGCGATCATAGAGAAAAAAACATCTATGAGACATGTATTTATTTCGACAGGTAAAGGTCTTTCTTAACTTATCTCCTTCCCTGACAAGCAAAATTGAACTCTAATTGCATACCTTAAAAAAACACTTTCCTCAAGTAATTTGATACAGTATGAAAAGTTCCAAGATCCATCAGATAATGGATAATTAACTTTGAAGTTTGCGGCCATATCCTTCTAAGTACCAACAAAAGCGAGCGCCTGAAGGCAAATAATATTAAACAAGTTAATTAAACTAACATAATAATATCATGCCTATCGTATTATTATCTTTGCTTGTATTTGTACCAATTTAGATTTAGATATTTCAATATCAAGTAATTATGGATAATCTTTTTGTTAAAAATATTACGAACATAATTTTTCTTTTGACTGTACGATATTAACTTTGTGTTTCCATTTCGTTTTAAAAGTTATAACATTAATGTTAAATTTTTTCTCAGAAACGATACCCAGGTAAACCATATTTAATATGTACCCATTACTAAGAAATTTAACATTTCTAGAAATAACAATCACGACGATAAAAAATAAAACGGTCAAAACTCAAATAAAACAGACCCTAACTAAAATATAGGTCCCAATCAAATAGTATATAGTACAAAAGCCTTTGAAACAATATTTTCTTTGCTCAAACTCAATTTAGGGTTGTCGAGAAAGCTAGAAAAGCAAATAATGTTAATAAAAGACTAAACCTCAATGGGATATTCGAAAACATTTGCTTTCCACCAAATTACTGAGGATTTAAAATAATATCTATTTCTTTTAAGCTTTACTTTTATCCTTTTATGCATTGTTATGTAGTTGGCATTTCAGCTATTCTAGTCACCACAATACATGCTCTACTTAGTTTGGAATCAGTCTGGCCCGGTGGAATTTTTCCCGTAAGGATGTTTATTTATTTTCAGTGATGAGTTTAATATTATATCAATTTAAAACAACAAAGCCACAGCTCTGTGAAACTCTAATTATATCATGTACCGACATATTCAGTCCATCCATATAAAGTTCACAAAAACAATGACAATTATTGTGACATGGAGGGCAGCCGGGACAAAGGCAGATACATTAATTTTAACGGAGGCCAAAACGCTTCATTCCTCAGTTGGGAATATAAAGAGTTGGTTCCTAATAATGAAACAAAGCAATTGCCCAACGTATTATATCTATCCTAACATTATAAAGCTGAAGAGTGTTGGTTTGAACGCGCTAATCTCAGGTAAGGTTCTAATTGAAAAACATTGTATTTTTTTTTTTTTTTTTTTTTTTTTTACCCTGCAATTTGATACAGGGTTGGGTTTGTTTGGTGATTGTTTTCGTTGTTTCCTTGTTTTCGTTTGTTTATTTAGGTGCCATTAATTTGTTTCAGGTTGTTGACTATGTTGGTGATGAATGTCTGATAGGAGTTGAGGGTGCTATCCTTTTTTATAATTTCTGGAATTTTGTAGGGGTCCAAGTTAACCGCCCCGCAGACGGCGAGGTGGTCGTGCCTTTTGAGGGCGAATATCGGGCACTCCCTCAGCAGGTGGTCAAGGCTCTGCACGCTTGTGTCGTCGCACGGACAGGTATTGTTGTTCGTGATCTTGAAGCGGTGCAGATACTCCTTGTGGTACCCATGATTCGTGAGAATCTGGGTCCACGCAAAGGTCAACGATACCTTGCTTAGGAAGTGCCCGATATCCTCCATTTTGTGGTCGAAGAGCACACTGAGGTGGCTCGATAGGGCTTCCTCATTGAAGAGTGTATGCCATTCGCTCTCAGTGCGTCTTTTTAAGTCACGTTTCGCGTACGAGATGGGGAAGAGACGGCTGACTATTGTTGTAGTGCCTGTTGCAGCTGCGTTTGCCGTTTGGTCAGCCATTTCGTTCCCGGCGATGCCAGCGTGAGCCTTGACCCAGACGAAGGATATTTTTATAAGTGCCTGGTCCAGCCCGTGCAGTAGTCTGTGGATTTCGCATATTGTGGGGTCCGGGTTGTTCCTGTCTTGCAGAGCTTTTAGGGCGGATTGGCTGTCAGTCGCGACTGAGACGTGCTGGATGCGGTGGTGGTCATTTTTGTCCAGGTATTTATTCAACCATTTTAGGCCGGTTTCTATTGCGTATAGTTCCGATATAAATACTGTCGTTGTTCGGTTTAGTCGTTTTTTGATTTTGATTGGTTGGTCTTGGTTCTCTAAATAAATTACTACACCAGCGCCGGTGTCTCCATTGTGTTGTTTGCTGCCATCTGTAAATATTTTGATTTGGCTTCCAGCTGTTTGTGTGTCTATTTCTTCATTTGTCAACGCTTCCGTGTATTTAATTGATATTCTCTTTGCCGGATGTAATCTGTTTTTTGGGTGGATATTTCTGCGTAGTGTGATGTCATCGGGTAGTGTAGTGTAAGTACCTGTATATTTAACTTTATGGATTTCTTTGGCTTCGTTGACAATGAGGTGCAGTGGGGTGAAACCCGCTAGTGTGATTGCAGTCACTGCCGACACTGTTCTGAAGGCCCGGATTGTGCGGATGGCGAATTGTCTTTGTAGCCTGCGGAGCAGGACTCTGACGCATACGTATTTGGTGGCTCCTCCCCATATGCCTGCTGCGTACGTGAACATAGGTGTTATTACATGTTTGTAAATGGTCGCGGCATTTTGAGGGTGTGCTCCCCATGTTGGTTTAATGAAATAGGCAAGTTTTTTATGTAGCTTCGTCGTTTTGTTTATTATATTTCTGCAATGTGTAATGAAAGTCAGTTTATTGTCTATTGTTACTCCTAATAGTTTGATGTCTTGTGAGAGAGGTATGGGGGTGTTATCCATTGTGATTCTGATTTCTTGGGCTTTTCTTGAAAATGATATAACTTACTACTTCGCCTAACTTCGCGTAACTATTTCGCCTGGTGTTTTGCCGCGGACCAGCAGGAAGACGTCGTCTGCGTACGCTTGGATTTGGGTATTTGGTGGTAGGGTCATTTCCAATAGCTGGTCCAATATGAGGTTCCAGAATATCGGACCACATACGGATCCTTGTATGCAGCCTTTGGTGAGTGTCTTTTGCGCAGTGGCTGTACCGTATCTCAGCGTCGCTGTCCGGTCTTCAAGGTAGCTTTTTATGAGTTTGTATATGTTCTTCGGGCACTTTGTTTTCCTTAAAACATTGTATTAGATAATGAAGCTTTATAACATCACGCTACGTCTAATAGGAGCGGATCCATGAAAAATATTACAAGTAGGCTACATATAATGTCATATTATGACTAGAGATTATACAAACTCGTCCATTTAATTTCGATCGAATATTGCAAATAGTAATCGCTATAAAGAAATATATCTATAAAATCCTTTTTATTTATTACCTGTTGATATCATATCTCTTTTGTGTTCCATCCCATTACTATGCGTCAAGAAATTGTCGCAAGTACATAAAAGAAACGTTTCTACACCGCAACGAGTACCTTAGATTCTTATACAAAATGTCAGTTCAACATGCAATGTGTCCTGACCAATCCTAATTCAGCGGAGCATAAAGGCCACCTCAACATTTGGCTGGACACCCACGAATGGCCTTTTGGATCATTGTCCTTTACCCAAACTATTTCACGGCAACTGCCGTTAACGTACCGCTAATGTAGTTGGTCGCCATAATTTTGGGTGAAATTTTGTTAATTATCACCTACTTCTACGTAAGGTTTTATAGCTTTGTGAAATTCACAAACTATGGTCGCTTAGTTTTGAATACTCTTCGTGTTTTGAATACTCTTTTCACGTTCTGATTTACGAACTTCGTGGTGACTATATCATGAATGCCTTCGTATTTTTGCGGCCTAAGTTTAATAAATAGCTATCGACAAAAACATTGCCTTTTGATATTACCAACTTACGAGTTATGACAAAGGTATCCATTACAGAAAGAATCTATTCACTATTCTTGGATATTCCAGTTCAGATAGTAATACTTTGGCACAGTGCCCAAATCCACCAGAACATCACTTCAATAAAAAGTCACGAATAAAAGTACCTACTTGTAAGCAGGACATAAAATATTCCGGCTTTATTCTGAAAAGTTTTCGACCGAAAACCGAACTAATTCAGACAGCAGTACAACAAAGCAAGTGCCGTATAACATATGGTTACAGAAGACCAAAAACTTTCACCAGACAATTTTATTTCATATTCGTGCTTCACAAAATCGTTGGATTCAAATCGAAACACGCGTTGCATAGAGTTTCATGCAATATTCGATGCCATAAATCTGTGTTCAACATATTCTGGATGGTATGTAGTCTGCGCAGTTTGGATTGTTCAACAATTGACTAAATTAGCTGCTGCATTCTGTTCTGGTGTGCAGATGGAACCACTATCATCATATCCTCGTTAATAATAACTGTTTAACTATGTTTAGTTGTCAGTGTGCTTAGTTAGTTTAGCTACTATGAAATGTCCGTAATAGGTATATGAAACAGAGCTTTTAAATTTCTATTGCGGTTTGAAATTTTTTACAGCAATATGGCCGCTCTCACTTGTTTTATTCTAGTTTTAATGGCCACAGGAAATTTCATTTCAGTAACATCGAGGTCTTTGACTAGTTTTTTCCCAAGGACAAAAAAGCGGTTACTACTTTTCCTCGAGCTTTAAAATCGCAAAGAGATGTTACTTAAACATCTCTCTAAAGTTTTATAAAGGCAGGTAGAATAGGAAATGTTGGGGAAATACATTTTGATTTATTTCCATTGACAGTACAACAGTGGAGCCTGAAAATGGAGTGCAAATCCGCACAGGAATATGGTATGCATATTGCTTCCGGGTGCGATCGCATTTTTCAATTTGTTCTACTGTATTCAGCCTTCAATAGAGCCTTTGCTGCAACAGTAAAATACGTGGAAATGCGCCTTGGGAAAAGCCTGTATGGTAAATTAGCACAGCTGGGGTTTTAACGCGTTTAGCAATTGTAACTTGAATGAAAACTCACAATTTCTGAAGTTTGGAAACGATATACTTGTCAATTAAGCTTTCATATTGATCGATTTTGGTGTCATCTGATTTTGGTGTTGTGTTAGAAATAATAGGATTCAATGCCTAATTCTATGACTTGAATGAGTTAAAATATTTATTATTTTAGTCTTAGTTCCCTTAGTCTTTATGTTACTGTACCTATTATGTATTATTGTGTTACCGTTTGTTTAAATCGCCAAAGAAATACTACAAAATATTCCCCAGTAAGCTCGGAATAAACAATAGTTCCCAAAAACTCCAAACAGATCATCAAGAAAAGCGATGATACTAAAAAATTCGCCATTCCCAACCTTCCAGAATTACACGGTACATTTCGCCTTTATAGGCTCTCGCTCGTTTATCCCCGATTCAATGTCCCAACGTCCAGTATTTGGGTCATATATGAAATAGTCGCCATGTGAATGGGCTTTGATAGCGGTGAATAGATGAAAGCCGGGGTACCTGATTCCATATTGCATACATCATTGAGTTCGCGCACAGGTACACTTTTGAATTAAAAATAACCTGTGGACCAGGATTGTAACAAAGATTGCAACAGACGAATTTAAATTCTATGGACATAGTAATAGAGTTGGAGTAACATTTATCTGAAAATAGTTGCAAAATACAGTAAATATTTTTAGTAATAGATAATATACACCACAAATACTCCTTTATTCTTATGTTGAAGAAACCTAATTACTTGACACTTCTCTGGGGTATCTTTATCAGATGATTCGAACAACAGTCATAAAGAAGTTTTTAATACAGTTGCTCAAAAAGTGGTGTATTGCAGGGACGTATAGCGTTCGGAAAGTGGGCTATTACACACTAGTGCTTTTTTTTTACCTTTCCCGAACTCGTGCGTGCATCTTTCCCAACTGTCAAAATAATGTCTATTAAAAAGAAAAACCAACCATGAAGGTTTTACTAAAGAGTTTTTATGATTAATACAAATACGTATATTTTTAAAAAGAAGCTTGTAATTTATCTCAATATCAGATTCAATGATTTAGGTTAGGTTTCATTTCATCTCATTAAATTTCATTTTCATTTCATATCAATAAAAAAATATACTGAAGACTAAGCTGTATAGATAAGTTCCCTTTGCCTACCAAAATGGGCGAAGAAAAAAAAACTCTGCTTATAAAATGGCGCCAACCGTAGGCGCCATTTTCAGAAATTTTCATTGCGTGTTTAGTTTATTGTGTTTTTATTTTTTTATTAAATTGCTTTATTTTTTCGCAACTGTATTAAAAATAGTCGTTCAGTACACTTGCGGAACCGTCATTGCAACTTGTTCCGACTGCCAACCCTCGCCTTCGGCTGCGCCGCGGCTCGGGTAGACATTCGTCGGAACTCTTTGCAATGACAGCCTTTCCGCACTTGTAACGAAATATACTATTGCAGGCATGACCGGAATGAATTAATTCTAAGCACGGGACTGGAATTTTAAGAGAAATTTGAACACAAAAATGAAGGATATCTACTATAATTGAAGTTCTACAAGCCAAAGTACAACCAATAGTGAAGACAACAAAGAACATAAATTACCTATAGTACTACCTATAACTCACCGGTGCATTATTTATGACTGTTGTGTACAAATGTTACTCGGACAAAAAACTATTGAATAAATCGAAGACGGTACACAAGCCAATTCCAACCTTGGTGTCGAGGAGTAGAATACAATATTCATTGGCGTGTAACGGTGCGAGACATGCGGACGACGCGACATTGTTATGCATATTACATGACTAAACTACACTCGGACAGAAAACGTGGAAGTAAAACCTTACGTTGCTGGAAACACTTTTTCTTTCATTTCCAGTGTTCCGCGTTAAACCTTTGCCGGTTGCAAGGTTTTATTAACTTTACTTTTGACTTTGTAACGGACCTCTGTGGACAAGCTTTTGCATTGTTTTTGTGCTTGCAAGTGCATCTGTATAAACCAAACTATAAACTACTTATTTGGCAGATTGGTGGGCTTTGTGGTTACCCCTGACTTTCAAACCGCAAACATTTGTATCTATGAATATAAGCTGTATAATAAGCTATCTGGTTATAACACAAGATCTGCTTCATATTGGCCGTTACATTTTATCTTTACCTACCTTTATAGCTATTTATAAAGCTCTCAAATTCAAACGAAACAGTTTTGATTGGTTTATTCGACCGTAAATTGATGATGATTTATTTCATGGCATGTCTCTACATCCACGTAGCAGGGTCTGTTTAAAAAGGCACCCGTGAACGTTGAGTTTTAATGACGCGGGCGTGCGTTGTCATTTTACAACATTTAATGGCACTGCGGATCGATAACTTTACGTCCACAGGGGGAAATATTTGATGAGGCGAGTGTACGGATGATAAAGGTAGCAGTTTCGTATGAAACTTTCAATCATTTGGTATAAATTGCTAGGGAGTAAATTTCCCTAGTGCTGCATCTCAAAGCTAAAGATCTAACATCCAAAGGTATGTGAATATTATATGTGAACCAATGTGAATAAGAAAATCGAAAAATATACTTATTTATTACCTCTATATATATGTCAATTCGTAACAACGAAGCAGATTTTCTAGTGGTTCTTAGACATGTTTTATCAGAATATTTTCAGCTGCTTGAAGATCATCAGCTATTTTCTAATCATTTCGGGATTTTTCAAAAAGTGAACTGCGGAACCCCGAACAGGTAGGACGCTAATCATTCAAAACAGACGAAATCCAATATAGCAACAAGAACAAAAAAGGATGAACCTTTTTTTCTAAGCCGCGTATGGGTATGGGTGCAGAATAATATAAGTAGAAGTGAGATATTACGAAATGGCCGAGTTTATACGCGACGTGTCAGGAATCCTGAAGCGGCTGTTGGTCCCAGTGTGTGATCCATTTGCTAGAGTGGTCGAGATATCATCGTTATCCAACAACTGCGCTTCTGTGGATCCTCCGTGTCCGTGACGTCATAGTGCAGTTGGACGATTAGGATACCATGCGATATTTACTCTGTGCACTTTGGAAATTGCTATGTGAACGGCGATGACGTGGGGTTGTTTAAAAGTTATTAAGGTTATATTAGCAACTAGAATAAATGAAATTGTTATGAAATTCAGTATGACAGTTTTTGGGTATAATGTTCTCTATAAGGCTCTTCTCGGAATCACTACTACTGGATATTTTCGCAACGATTGTTAAAACAAGAATATGTGATGGATAAGATTTCTGCATTAGGTATCCATTAATTAATTAAAAATATTACCACAGAAAGTGACGATGACGCCTAAGATGAACACACGTAAAGCAATGAAGTGAAAGTCGATTTAAAAACGAAACAAACACCCAAACGCCCCGTCCCACAGCAATTAATCGTCAAAAGCATTCAAGTTTCAAACGAACGTACAATTCCTTTTATTACTATGGATATCACGCCCCAACAACAACTAAAGTATATGAAGTGAACAAAAGTGTATTGAACAGTTTATTTACTGAACTCCTTTTTTTTCGGCTGGCAGCCGAAACTAATGGGTTTCCAGTTTGAACGAGGGCGGAATTCCACTGAAACAATTTCAGGCCCTTCGATCTGAACGGAAACTTGTGAATTGTTCGCGTGAACTTGAAACTCTTGTAGCCGTATCAACTATACGAAAAGGTTTGGCCTTTGTTTAACAGTAGTTGGAAACATGGGAGTTGATTATTGCATGGCTAATTAGAAGCGGTTTGAGTGGTATCCAATTAGGATGATATTGTATGGGAAATCTACAGCAGATTTGACTCTGTAAATGAACTGACACATTCGAATGAGGATTAGTATGAAATACCAAGGTTTGTTTTAGTTAGACAGCTGATAAATTTACGTGTTGTGGTTAGAATTATTAAAATCATAAAAGGCTATCATAAATGTTTGCTTTGGTGCTTTATAAACTGGTTAGTGTATCGTAAATTTCTCTCGTATACAGACAGACATTCACATTATTCTACATTATTGATCAATAAAACAATTCACCGACATTTACAACTGGTAGAATAACGAATTTGATATGCAAGCAATACTTAATGTCGAGGATTGAGCATTCTGATTTGACCCCATAAAATATAAAGATCAATCAATATATTAAAGAAAGGTCATCGTTCAAGTTTTATTTTATGGTCAATTTCTTGCCAACGATCCTTAAGCAAACCTATGAAATTTTGATACAATAAAGAGCTGAACTTTTGAAGTTTTAACTACAATCAAGTTAACTGAAGCTTGTAAAATGTAATAAAGCATGTTTCTATGTTATATATTCCGGTTAAATTTGAAATTGTTTATGCTACAGTTGATATTTTTAATGACTTTAAAAATACAATTACCTACATATTTACGCTTTGTGACGTTATTTGAACTCAACTGTGTTTTGAATGAAAATAAATTCATAATGAATTATCAAAATAGTTTTAGATATTTTAAGGATAACAGAAATCAAATGATCAAGCTTCTGAAGTTCCCCAAACAAAATTCAAAGTAGCAAAAAATATGGAACCCCATCACCACGTTGAAACAAAGCATCACGCGGACAACGAGAACAAATGGTTCGCTGATATTTAATAAAAACCAACCCACGAGGGAGATAAATTAAGTTTATTAAGTTGGCCCACGTCTTAGCCGTAAAACGTCTCATCATATTGATGGAGTTTTTGATAGCCACACATAAATACTGAGTTACTTTTGTTTATTTACCAACGTGTACGGTGCGGTTGGGAGTATGCTTTAGATTGAAATTGTTATTGCTACCAATAACAATACAGCGGTTTCTTTCAATGTACCCTTATGTGCAGGTTTTACTGCGTTTTCGGATAACTCGGTCATATCCCTGAGATTTTTCTTAACTCTTCCTTTGAGTTCTCACGCTTGGGAAGTGTAAGCTAAGTAAGTGCAATTAGGAGCGTTTTAAAGCCATGTACTTTATTATCTATTTATACGCGAGGATGCTTACAATTTATTATTAACTCTTTGTTCATATTATTGTAAAAAATATTATGATCATATTAAATAGGTGGTGAAATCTCAACGCATTTTGGCTTACTCTTATTATTCTTTGCAATCTTCATTCGTTTCTTAATGTGTTTTTGTAATCTGGATCCTGAAATAAATATCTAATAGCGTAAATACACGCTTCAGCTCATCTCATGTACACACGTATGTAATGACCTGTATCATATGATTCCCTCGGGTTTCTTCATAAGTAACTTTAAGGTTCTCTAATGGACTTTTTGTTAATGTCACCTGCTCAGCTGTAAATTACTTATTCTTTTTACTTACTTTGAGTCTCAATGGTAAGTAGTTAAATATTTTCTCTTTTAAATCCCTATTCATATTATAAATCCGAAAGTAGCTCTTTCTGCTGCGCTGTCACGTTAAACACTTGATTGATTTTTATGAAATTTGGTGCAGACATAGATTTGAGCTTGGGAAAGGCTACCTTTCAGCCCGCAAAAGTTTAAGGTTCTCCGGCAACGCGGGTGAAACCGCGAGGCGGAAACTAGTCCGAAATATGTTTAACAAAACTAGGGACCCAGAGGAGTGGGGCAAAGAAGTCAGGCCTTTGCCCTGCAGTGGAATAGCATAGGCTGGTAATAAATAAATAAGTAATACCACAGAATTCAACCCAAGGGCGGTCAGACGCCATTTTCCTTCAATTTGGTAAGGAAAACCATACTGACACACAAGATTTTTAAAAACTCAGCTTATCGATTGCTAGCTGGAGTCGAGGAAAAATATTCTGCTACAAATATTATGAGATAGTTAGTGTTAACCCAAAAAAATAGGCTGGCATATCAAAAATATACTCTCAGTCAACATATTTTTTCAAGTTACATTATCTAATTAGTTTACGCATTTTCCTCTCAGAACTTTTCCTCTCAAAGCGTTACATGTATGAATTTATTCCTTAACTCCATAAGTGGTGTCAGGTTAATGGTCCAAGCCGAGGACCCTCTCAATTGGGCCCTAATGCAAAAGTTAGTTCGACTTTATTATAAAATCCGACGTACAGCACTTACCAGCTATGCGGTATTGAACTTTATGTATATGACGTTAAGGTGGTGTGTAATATGATTATTTTACGAATATGAAGCCAGGAAGCGCTGAAGTGTTACCGGAAAGCCCTCCGGGGCGTTGGTGAGCGCTAAAATATTCTTTACCTTACATTTTTGTATGAAATAGGATAATCTGGGATCATTAAGTTCCTTCTTTACTGTACCTGTAACAAACAAAAATAAATAATGTTTTTTGATATTAAATAAACTTATCTTTATATTAACTTTTATTAAAAAGAAGGTATGAGCTAATAGGTTCATGGAATTACTTTTTATTTTCTAAGCATATTCGCCAATTTTTGGTCAGCCGTATTTTTATGAGATTGAATTTTCCTTATCGCACCTTAGTTACTGTGCTATTCGTTTTAAAAGGGCACTTAAGTGCTATATTTTAAGCTTTAAGATGGCTTGGTAGTTTGAAGATTCTTTTGAAGTCATATTTGCTTAAAAACGAAGGCAAAGCTTTGGCGATACTAAATAAATTGTTTGATAAAATGCTAATAATCAAGGACCTACATGCTCCTTCATGGAAAGATACATATTTAACAGTAAAAACTCTTTCACGAAGCGAATAAGGCGAAGGATATGAACAACGAAGTCAAAAAGAAAGCTAAACAACACTGAATGTATCGAACCATAGCCAATTTATTAATAGACCAGCATTCGCGGCCATCATTCATTATTCCCCACTTATAAAGAAACCTACATCAATCTTGGTTACTTTCACGAGTCCATCACTTACATCGACTTCACGAACAAATAAAACCTTTTCAATTGTGAATGGATACATTGAATTGCTAGACGGTAAGTTTCGATAGAATCACCACTTTGCAGACAGGTTCTTTGCCCTCAGTTTTGCAAGTTCAACAGTTTCATTGGTTCTGTATTCAATGCAAATGGCCAGCGCTAACGGCTTTAGTACAAAATAAAGCTCACGTCCTAAAGGTGAGATAGAAGTAATTGCTTTTTATGAACGCATTTAAGAAGCTCCATTTCAGAGAACACAACCTAATGAATTTCAAATGGACGAGTATTAGCTTTCACGTCGCAGTTCTGCTTATGTTCTAGATTAATTGACGAATTCATGAGGGCATAAATGCTTGACACCAGAACACATGAAACATAATATACAAAACTCCGACCGTAAAATGAATAACCTTCATCATTTCATATGTAGTTGTCGTCAAAAGAGGAACTACCCGCAATCCCTTTTTGAATAATACGACCCGAGTGTCCAATGAAAACTGAAAACTGTGATTCAACACCAAATGGACCTTAGTTTAGTTGTGTCTAGTATTTGCGGCGGTCCGTAGGGGCATATCTATTATCGTTTGGGCTTGGGTCAAGTAACAAACTAAAAGATCACTGATTCTATGCTAGATGGATAGATATGCTAGAAGTGTAATATAGAAACTGCTGCCTACTTCTATAATAAAGACAAATTAAGATAACAATAAAAATCTTATCAAATCTAATTAGATACTTTTATGTATTACGAGTAGTATAGAGGTCGACAGGCAGATGATATTGATCGAGTTAATTATTTCTCCTAATGCAGCAAATTTTCATGATGATATTCAGCTCTGCAAATTTAATTCGTCAGTTATATGACTCAAACAACATGGCCATCAGTACGACCTCACAAGTACCCAAGCGACCGCACGCCAAATTAAATGTTTGCATTCTGTGGACGGCGGTCGTCGCGAACAGACGCGTCGGACCGAGCTCCGTTGACTTTTTAATTACGTTCTATAATTAAAATGCACGTCGCCACGTACGGGTTTTGTTCTGCACCGGAAAATTGAATGTACAAACAGAAAAAAAAAGGAATGTCTTCTGTCGAGTTTAATGCATCTCTTTTTACATGGTTCGTGAATCGTATAACTTTTTGTTCTTGTGACATTTCGTTTATATACGTTTCGCTTTTATGTTTTTTTTTGTAATATATTTTACATTCAATTACTTATCTGTAAAAAAAGTACTTAATGGTTTTTCACATTTGTATTTTTGAATTTAACAAGTTATATATTTAATGATAAAAAGGGCAAAGAGCAAAAAAAACAATTCCACCCAAAAATTTTACCTGAACTAAATTATAAGTCAAAAGTCAAAAGTATTTTCAATTTCTTTAAATTACATCACAATGCAACCAGTTCCCGGCGAACCCTAAACTATAACAAAGCAATACCGAACACGTGGAATGATACCCAAACGGCATATGAGAGTGGGTTTAGTAGAAATTGAGTTTTCCCAGGGAACACGAGCTGGGCTAATAATAATGGAGACTCGAGGTGAATCCCTACATATTGAAGATCAAAGCTCTCCAGATTATATTGAAAATTTCCTTCTACACATTCAGTCGGTTTGTGATGTTTTAAACTTTTCATTATATATTTATTAAATTTCAAAATTGCAAACGAAAATTTTGGTATTTAACTCCCACTTATTTAAAATTCAGATCTCTACCAACTGCAGTGGAATCGCAATCTTCAAAGGATATTTCGTAATGTGACCAAGATTATGCATAGGAAAAGTTTGTTTGTCACTACATAGCTATAGTTGTTTCAGCTTTCGTATTCTGTTTCATTCGTGTTCATTAATGCAGACTTTGTTTTCAAATTAGTTGTCTTAAGATGTTAGTGTTGTGTCTCAAAGCGTAAGGTTAAATGAGAAAGACAGACAGGGATTTTCATTATTGGTTTTTACCTTTTAAAACTTAAAGGAAATATAAATAACATGAGATACAAACTATTTTTCTCAATAATCTGTTCTCTTTTGGAAATCATAGTTAGATGTAAAACTTAATATTATTAAAATTACTAGGTTCAGGGTTAACTTTTTGATTTATCTTTTGATGATTATTTTTTAATATCTTTTACTCTTGCACACTATCCTCACATGGAGGATAGTTGGGAAAACTTAACAGCGAAAGCTTTCATTCGTTTGGGATCAGTTGGCGGGGTTTAGGATCAGAGGAATGTAAAAATAGCATCAAAAAATATTTGAGGGAATATTTTTTATAACTTTCGTCTGTATTGAATGAAATATTCATGGATCGATTTCGATACTGACATTTTTATGCCGTTGTCATGCCTAGATGTCATATTCACATTAAAAATGCAGGCACATATAGATAGACCCGAACATGACGAAGGTAGCGAGGCAGCAACGCAGCTTCAATAAATAATTTCCGTCGTATTTTCCGGAATTATTTTTTTACCTACTAATATAATAAAGGCAAAAGTGTATTTGCTTTTATGCAAAAACTATTGAACGAAATTTGAAACATGAATATAGGCTAGTTTTTATCCAGGGAAAATTGATGATTTCCCAGGAACGCGGGTGAAACCGTGGGGAATCCACTAGTGTATAATAATATTTGGCGATGTACTTTGTGCTCGCATTTATTTTGATACTTAAGGGAATGAAAAATAGAATCAGTTAAGTAAAAAATGATACTGGATCTTTATTTAAACGTACGCAGTGACAATATTTTAGAACAGAAAAGGTGATAGGATGTAGGTATCACACAGTCTAGTTTCATAACCTCGTTGATATGGAAACCAACCTATTCTGCTGTGCTCTGAGTGAATTCACAAAGATTGCATTAATGGTTATATGTTACAATATCGAAGTAAGCAATCACTATTGCATTGGGTTAGGAAAAAACTTGTAATAATAGTTCTAAAGTAAATAAATAATCTAATATCTGAAAATTCACACTTAAATTATTTGTCGATTTCAAAACCACTGCAGTCTTTAAGACGCTAAGTAATGTCCCTTCAATATGCTCGAGATAGCTATAAGTATGCCACTTCAGAAACCTTCAATCAAAATGGGTCCATATTCCCATAAGCATATGACATCATTTCGATCAAATACCCTCAACCTTCAGCCAGGACTGTTACAGAGCCCTCATCTAGGGTACAGAAGGATACAAAAGCAAGGTATAAATCATATTGGGGCGGCGCAATGTGTAGAAAGTTTACCTCGTAAATTACCGTTTGCAAACATGTAACCACTATTCTGGCTTTTGGATAAATAAGCTCCAGCATATTTCAGCCATCATTTATCATTTCAGGGTATATAAGTAGCTGTAATATTTACTTAACCTGCACATTGTTATTGGCTAATGGCAATGAATTGAAAACGTTTGTGTTTTCTTTTATAAGGATTCTTCTCTTTGGTTTCCCTCAAGTTTTTTTGACCGATCGAAGATCACATGGGAAGGGTTTGCATGCTTGCTAGCATTTTTTTTTTCTTTTCCAAACAAGTTTTATAGCTACTATTTACCTACGCCTAAAATTTGCATCCCAAGTTTATCGAGACGGAAGTGACAGTGTATTCGTCATCAGACCTTACTGTTCCTTCAAAAGACGTATCAATGAGTAATTAAAGAATAAACAAACAATATTCTGAGTCAGGATCTAAGACCAATTTTGTACTGACTGTCCAAATGAACATTAGAATGCGTGTCACGGGACTGGCAGCTTTTCCGAACATTGGCTCGAGTCACAATTGTTTTCTGCTTGTTTCCTTTTAGTTGAAGCTTGAAATTGATAGAGGAAAACATCGAATTTATTCGTTCTCTCTTCAGACCAATCAGAGCGAATGTCGTGTTTTTGGAAGCATTTTAAGAACTATAGGGGGATATATATGAAACTAAGTAGAACTTGAACAATGGAAACTTAATACTAGCTTCTCCAAGCTTTTGTTTCATCATGGACAAATTGAAATGGTATTGACTCATATAATGGTACTCCTACACGTTTACCTACAGTACCTCGTACAGGTCGTCGACCTGTGGGCTCACATACGAATGGCAATCGGCACTGCCAAGGGACATCCTAATAAGGCTCTATAGCTTCCTGTGAGCACAATTGAATTCGCAACGCCGTATATAGACAGGATATTTTTGGAATCCTTACATAAATAATAAGGGAGTTTTGTTGGAATGAGTTTTAATATATATATTAATACAATGACCTCGGCCATATGAAGATGGCAATATAACTCAGAATATGTTTTCACTGGTATAGGTGGATCTGTGACGCATGCGCTGTTCTATGCTTATCTATACATACATATATTACTAGCTTTAGCTCCGTGGTTTCACCCGCTTAGTTCTGGTCCTTTAGCAATCGCTTCCCATCAGGTGGGTCATCCTGTTTACCACCCTTGTAGTATAAAAAAAAGGAATACAGGGATAAAATATATCCCTATGACACTCACAAATAACGTAGCTTTCTATTGGTGAAATAATTACGTAGATCGGTCCCGTAGTTTCATAGCCTATTCATGACAAACGAACCCACTAATCCTAGGAACTACTGGTTTGAATTGAAAAAATATTTAAGTGTTGGATAGCCCATTTAGCGAGTAAAGCTATAAGATATATATCATTACGCTACGACCAATAGGAGCGAAGAGTCGAAGAAAAATACTTCCCAACCGTCATTAGTCAGATTCTTATTTAACTTCATATACATCAAAGTGATTTTACGACAAAATTAACTTGTAACATAAAACTCATCTTATCCGTCCATATTTAAGGCATAATTTTCAAGTTCCGAGAGGCCATCAGCTCTGCATTACTGTCCGACGTAATATTTATCATTAATGTTGGCTAAGCTTGTTGGACTGCAAGTAAATTAGTTTTGAATTACTAAACACGTCAGTCGGGGACGAGCCTCCGGCGAAGCGTTGGGGATTTCACCTACATAGGGATTTCTATGGATTATCTACTGAATTTTGTATCACCTGAAGCGTATTAAAATAAAGGTTCATTGCACTGAATTTAGCCTTACTTTCAGGGCATTAAATCTTCTAATATATAAAATTCTAGCGTCGCGGTGTTTGTGGTAAAACTCCTCCGAAACGGCTTGACCGATTCTCATGAAATTTTGTATCCATATTCGGTAGGTCTGAGAATCGGACAACATCTATTTTTCATCCCCTTAAATGTTAAGGGTAATCCACCCCAAAAAATATTTTTTTTCAATTTTTAAATTTTTTTTTTTTTTAATTTTTTCATGATACAGCATTAGTAAATACATATAACCCTGAATTTTCAACCCTTTACAATCAACCCCTATATTACCAACGCGATTTTTATTTTATCTTCCGCCTTCACCGGTCGATAACCGATCAACGATCAATCGATCAGTTATAATAAAAATAATTAAATATTATTTAGTTCAATAAAAAAAAAAAGATATTTTGAAAATACATATCTTATCATACATATATTAAGTCACTGTTTTTTACCAATACACTGATGAAAGGATTTATTAACTATTAATATTTTAATTTCTTTGAAGACAACTATGATAAATATTTTTTTACATTCAATAAATATTTATTTGGGAATAAAGTACATTTATTAATAGTTAATGTAACATTAAATAAATCGTATTTAACAAACTGATAGTTACAATATGAATAATTATTTTTTATATTTAGATAACTAGCAAGAATTGTAATTTAAAATATATTCTCTACATTAATTTATTACCCTACATAAAGCATTAATTTATTATTTATAACGCTTTCGATTATAAGTAGGTACATCCCCGAATACTTATAGTAGATAATTATTTTTATTGAACTAAAAAAATGTTTCCTACAAATAATATTCATGGCAAAACATTTATGTAAAAAACATAGTCCGTTTTGTCTGTCTGAACGCGATGAACACAAAAACTACTAAACAGATTTCCATCCGGTTTTCACCAAGTTAAGGAGTATTTCATGGGGAAGGGTTTTACGTATAATACCTACATCAATTTGGACCCGGTAGGTGGCGCTGGTGGGCAGAACGAAGTCTGCCGGGTCCGCTAGTAAATATATAAAAATCCTGTGATATTTTTTACACATGACCAATCTGATTCGAAACTTAGCATAGCTTGAATATGGTAACCATATAGCTTATATGCGACACGTTTATATGGAATACATTAAGTAAGTAGATATTTAGATCCGGACACAGAAAAAACAAATATTCATTCTTGGTACAAATGTTTGTACTGGGTGGGATTCGAACCGACGACCAACGACTTGTACGTCAAGGTCACTACCAAACACAGAACAGTAAAAGAGGTTAGAAAGGAAATAGTTCCTGATTTGTATTAGAACCAGTGTCGCCGCTTGTCTCCCACTCTTTATCACCACTACAAGCAAGAACGCAATGCGTACGCGCATTACGCACACAAATTAACCACACTTACTTTGATCGCGAGTTTGCTATTGGTCGTCACACTAGTGCAAACACTGTGCTCGACGTACACTCACACACGCGTAAAAGCAATTTATTTCTCATATATGCTAGGGCGACCAAAAGGTCGATTATTTATATCGATAAGATTACCCATTCAATTCTACCGGTTGCCTCTATCCATAGTTTCCTTGTATCTGGATCTTTTGGAAATCTAAAAATAACATTTAAAGTGTTATTCCATTCCATTAGCGGTTCCATTTACAGTAGAAACTTAATTAACAATAAGGAAATCTGTTTCAATCAATAACCCGCAATAACAATAATCGGTAGTAAAACACAGTTATTTTAATCATAACACATATTACTTATCATATTTTTACTGATATCATTTGGATACATTCACAAATAAAATTACAAATTAATATCGACATTGTTTACAACTCGGTACAACACTATCGATACGTAAAGATTTCGCTGAATTCAAGCCATGACTCGTCGCATGCGACGTTCGCAGTGAACGAAATACATTGCGTAATCACCAGTCATTAGTACAAGATGGTACCTACCTATTGCAAGCAATGTATACTTTTGTATCTGCTTGCGATAGTATCATTTTTGTCTACAAACATCATAATACTATTGCAATAATTGCAAATATCACTTGTATTTTAAGGTTTTTGGACTTACCGGTGAAAAGAAATCCCTTCTCGAGTCACACTACACACCTGGCTCCTTTTCCGACATGTTATAATAGCGCAAGACGGCATAGTTCTACTTATTTGCGGAGCTCCGTACACTGTCACAATATAAGCACGACTGTCGGACGGTGAATCATATTTTAGCCAGGATATGAGCGTTTGCTCATATGCGAGGCGCGCCTGCCACGCCCACAAGGCCCTTCTAACCTCTTTTACTGTTCTGTGCTACCAAACGTCCATGAAAAACTGTATGCATGAGCAATATAAACATACCTATATGTTTATTTATATTATATCTAGGTGTTAATATATATTTTTATAATATATATTAATTTTTATAGGTATTTATATCATATCTAGGTGTTAATATATAGGTATATGTATAAGAATTTATTTACTTTTAAATAAAATGTATTCTGCTAGTTGATATCATATCCACCGAGTGTAGCAAAAAAATGTACTAAAATATTTACTTTGTGTCTAAGTAAATAAAAACTCAAGATAATACATACGCAATAACAAATCGATGTTTATTCTTGGTACAAATTAAATAAGATAAAAAACAAACTCGAATACGATTTACATAGTTCCATTCACAATTCACTTTATAATTTCTACAGTTTTACATAACACCGAGACTGTATAAATTGATGAGGAATATTTAATTTTCCCGGGATATTAAGTAGCCTATCTAACATTCCAGAACATATTCTAACTCTGTATCAAAATTTAATCGCGATCCCTTCAGCCGTTATTACGTGAATGAGTAACAAACGTCCGTACATAAGCAGAAACTTTCGCATTTATAATTTAGTTAGAATAAATAGAACAAAACTTAAGATCGGCTTAGGAACAAATAAGAGATCGAGAAAATTGCTCGCAGAAGTCTTTCACTGTTTCTTTGGAGCGGTAAAAAAACTTGCGAAGCGCGAGTCGGACTCTCGCAGAAAGGGAATGTTTTCTGTATATATTTCAAGAGTCCATCCGTCCTCGTTATTAATATTGAGCAAAAAATCACGTTTCTTGTATGGGAGCCCCTCTTAAATATTTGTTTTACTAGTGGGCTTGGCTCCCCGTGGTTTCACCTCCGTTCCCGAGGTATCTACAATTTTCCCGGGATAAAAAGTAGCCTTTGTCCTTTTTCAGGCTCTAGACTACCTGTGTACCAAATTTCATTTAAATCGGTTTGGTAGTTTTAGCGTGACAGCGAGACAGACAGACAGAGTTACTTTTGCATTTATTAACCGACTTCCCAAAAAGGAGGAGGTTCTCAATTTGGCCGGTATGTTTTTAATATTAAAGTTTTAGTACTATTTGCTATTACAGCGGCAACAGAAATACATCATCTGTGAAGTCAACTGTCTAACTATTATGGTTTATGAGTTACAGCCTGATGTTATACAGACGGTCAGTAAGGTACGGTACAGTACCTAATAGGGTACAGTTTTTTTTTACAGTGCGGAATCCTAAAAACTACACAACAATTGCTAACAACAAATCAGTTTAGTTCCGAGGCGAAGCCCAGTTGTAGCAAGTGCAACGTGTTACCGAAATCTATTCAAGTTGTTTAACTTAGAGTTGCCAACCTTCCTGTTTTTCCAGGACATGTTCCGCTTTTGGGGTCTCCTGTGCAGTCCTGGATAGTTTTTAGTACCGTCTTGAGTTCCCATGAGGAATCGAAACACAATAGTGCGTTCTAGTTAGAATTTTTTTTTTATACCACAAAGGTGGCAAACAGGCATACAGTCCGCCTGATGGGAAGCGGTTACTGTAGCCTATAGACGCTTGCAACACTAGGGGCGCTCCTCACGCGTTGCCGACTCTGGAAATATCTCTTCACTCCCTTCTTGAAGAACCCCATACTGTACTCCATTGGAAATACCATGGCGGTCAGCTCGAAATGATTTGTATTTCTACCTTCAAGTCCTGAGATTCAAAACTTGGAGTTGGCAACCCTAGTTTCAATTGAGTTCCACTTCAATTCTCAACGATTTACAATTCTTTTCAGTCGAAGAGTCTTACACACATAACGAAAATTCGTTCGGGTAATGCTATCGAGTTTAGGTTTTCTAGACCGTTGGACTTCCGAGGGCATGATGGGATTTGATAATGGACCGGAAATCCGTTTGTGGCGATTTGGTTAACTGAACATGTCTTACAGAAGTTGTGTTGCATCACTACGAAAATTTACTTCTTACCGGAAGAGAATAAAGCTTCATATACTTATACGCTTTTCCAATTATGTACAAATATTTTATCTGAAGACTAGTTTCCGCCGCGAAGATTCACCTGCAAAGTTAGGATAAAATATAGCCACAAATAATGTGACTTTCTATAAGTAAAGAACTACCGGTTCAGTAGATCCACAGATCACCCCGTACAACCTCACAAAGTTTACCTCTACATTAGTACGTACAAGGTTAATACGAGAATGTCAAAGTCTATATCTTCATATTTAGTCTACCTCGATTTAAAAAAAAACTTAACACTTAATCATCACAACTACACAACAGCAAGCAATCAATATTTGTCGCTTCAGAATTAATTTCGACCAGTTCTAAACATCTATTAATAGTTATTTCCAATTAGTGATTGGTTGGGAAACGGCCTGTTAATTGAATAAAATTATTTGTAGAATTCCCTTAATTACTTTCCGGGATACCTCTTGAATGGAGTCCATTGATTTCATTTACTAATTGCTAATCGAAGTAAGTGTGGTCTACAGAAATGGAGATTAACCGGCTAAAAGCTCCCTGGAGAGAAAATTGCAGAAATATGCTTGTGTAGATATTTATTTCCTGTTTATTTATTTATATAGATGACGACTTACTTATGTTCATTCATTAATGATGAGTTTTCGCCCCGCGGTTTCACCCGCTGTCTATGGGATCTTCAACAATCCCGAGATAAAAGGAAGATTGTCCATTCCCAATCTTTAGTCTATCTTTATATCTGTTTATCAAAATCGGTTACATTGTTTAGCCACGAAAGACAAACAGACAGGGTTACTTCTACAATATTAGTAGGAATATAATATGCTGTATTTTTTAAACGCCAGTAATCCGACACACAGTTTCATTTCAAAGGGAATTAGGAGTAACAATATAGAAGCCAATCGTTCCTGTAGCTGACACAAGCGCTTTGTCATCTGATTTGGGTCCAAGTACTCAGAGTCGGATTGTCTATGTCACGATGGTCTACCATTATGTCATTCAGATCACTGATTCCACATTTATGTAAAACTAACAGTAAACTGGAGAACGGAAGAGCGAAAATACTCCACGGAGTTTCGATTAAAAAACAAAAGATAACACAAAGGATAAATTGAACCGTCCCTTTTTATAAACAGTCCAGCTTCCGTGCGTGTCCTTTTGAAACCTTCGTCACTGTAGCCTGTAGCCCTTTTGCGTGAATGTTAAATATCTATTGGAGCTTGTGGGAGAGGGAACAGTTGACAGTTGTTGTTTCAGACCCCCCTTCCCTTCACGGAAGTACGACAAGACTTATTTTTCCCTCGAGTATCTTTGGCTCAAATCTGTTTTTCAGTTCTTTACGATCAGATTGGTAAACAACTCTTCACTTCCTGAACTTTACTCCAATCGTTGAAACTTTAAGACACAATTTTTACAGTTCACTTGCAGATTTTGCACATGCTGTAAACTACATGTACGATTGTCATATCTTAATTCTATAGAGGGCAGGTATAAGTTAGTTGCCAATAAACGTTCAAGCAGATCACACGTTTGTTTATTATAAAAATCACAGCAGCCCAACCTCAACCCTATTACAACGCACATATGGTCGCAAATCGAACCGGATTAGCGAGTGAAAAAAGGTCGACTACGGCCGGCACCGAGAACAAAAGAACCGTTTACCTGAGCTATTCAATCGAAGTAACTGAGTGATTTGTCGTTGATTTGTGTGAATTTAATGAAGATTATGTTTGTTTTGGATTACAAATTAATACTTTTACGTTAATTGTGAAGTTGGAAAAGTTGAGAATACATATATATATATATATACGATAAGAAGTAAGGAAAAGGATTATATATATACACAATGGAACAGTTACGTATATTGGAAGAAATCGCAAATTTATTTAGAAAAACTCAAGTGAATTTAAAGAAGTGTCCAAAACAAAGGCTTACGAAGGGATACATAGAAAGCAGATTAGAATGTTTAAATGGATACTGGGAAAGTTTTGTAACTGCGCACACGTCATTGATTAAAGGAATATCTCGAGAAAAACACTGTGACATACCGTATTTAGTTAATGATGACTACTATACAATCGAAGATTTATATATATCTATCAAAGCCGATTTAAGAGATATGTTGGAGCAAATGGTGTTACCGAGTGTTAGTACCGTGCGTCAATCGGAAAGTATTTCACCCCAGATTCAGGCAAAATTACCTAGAATAGAACTCCCGACGTTTGCCGGAAACTATGAAAATTGGATGACTTATAATGATTTATTTACATCACTTGTGCATAACAACAAATCATTAACCAAGGTGCAGAAACTACATTATTTAAAGTCGAGTGTCACGGGCGAGGCTGAAGTATTACTCAAACATATTCAAGTGACTGAAAATAATTACGAACAAGCATGGGAACTCCTTCAGAATCGATACGGTAATAAAAGATTAATTATAAACTCAATACTGAAACGTTTATTTGGTCAAAGGAAGTGTATTAGTCAAACAGCCAGTCAGATTAAAATGCTCTTAGATACTACTGAAGAATGTCTGAATAGTCTATACAATCAAGAAATAATAATTAGCTCATGGGATCCGATAATAATATACCATGTAGTACAAAAACTGGATATTGAGACGCATAAAAGTTGGGAAGAGCATGCTTATAAACTAAATGGAAATGAGTTACCTACCTGGCATGACCTAAAACAGTTTCTAGAAGGTAAATACCGGACGTTGGAGTTGGTTACGACTACATATACTACACCAATGGTACGAGAGAAGACCTACACTCCCACAGGGAAGTCATTTCATGTGTCATCACCGTCACCAGTTAGAACATGTATAAAGTGTAATGAAAACCATACATTAAGTCACTGTAAAGAATTTAGTAAATGGCAACCTAAAGAAAGAAGTGAGTTTGTAAGAAGTAAGAATTTATGCTACAATTGTCTTAATGACGGACATTCTGCGTGGAAGTGTCGCCTACAAACGACATGCCGCATCTGTAAGAAACGACATCACACCTTACTTCATGAACAACGAGATCCGAATATGTCAAGGAACGTACAGACTCACCACAGCCAACTAGAGGACACTGAAAATGAACGTAATGAAGACAATGATGAACCCGACGACGTAATAGTTACGCATTTTGCGGCGAAGAAGACCACAGCCTTGCTTGCTACAGCATTGGTTCCTGTTAAAGATGAGAAAGGTCATATTACAATATTACGCGCGTTAGTGAATCAAGGATCACAAGCCAACTTTATTAGTGAAAGAGCAGCACAGATGTTAAAAGTTAAGACGGTATCGGCCAAAAGAAATATCACTGGTGTTGGTTCAACGAAAACTACTGTCAATCACGCGGTCCAATTCGAGCTATTATCAAGATACGACGAGGAATTCAAGCTCACAATCAAGGCATATGTAATGGCCACGCGACTTACCACACACCTACCAACTAAGACAATCCAAGCTCCTGTGGAGTCTTGGACACATTTAAGAGGACTTACCTTAGCTGATCCAAATTTCTATCAAGAAGGAAGTGTTGACCTTCTTTTAGGTGTTGAAGTATACTCCCTAATTTTGAAGTCTGATTTAATCAAAGGTCCATTCGGCTCTCCAAGTGCACAAAATACAAGCCTAGGATGGATTTTATTCGGGACAGTACAAGATACGGCTTCTTCCGAAGATATTATTGTCATGCATCATCACATTGATCTTGATACAATGTTGAAGAATTTCTGGGAAGTAGAACCAGATATAAAAAAGAAATATACAAAAGAAGAAGAAGCATGTGAAAAGCTTTATGAAGAGACATATACTAGAAATAAAGAAGGAAGATATATAGTGAAACTACCATTTAATACAGAACTACCTAAGTCACCAGAAGGAAATACTAGAGAAATAGCGATGAGGAGATTTAAACAATTAGAAAGACGTTTTGACAGAGATACAAGATTGAAAGAAGAATATACTAGAGTGTTAGAAGAATATAAAACATTAAATCATTTAGAAGAAGTACCTGATGCTGAAATGGAAACTTCATCAGTATACTTACCGCACCACGCGGTAGTAAGAGATGATAAAGAGACAAGTAAGGTACGGATAGTATTCAACGCATCATCAAAGGGATCAAACAACATCTCTTTAAACGATGAATTGATGGTAGGTCCACAGCTACAGGAAGACATGCGATCAATCATAATGAGATGGAGAATGAAACGATACTGCTTCACTGCTGATGTCCAAATGATGTATCGACAGATTCTAGTCACTGAGAAAGACAGTGACTACCAACGCATCCTCTGGCGAGATAGCACTGGAAATATAAAAGACTATCGCCTTCTTCGAGTAACGTTCGGCACAGCTTGCGCTCCTTATCTTGCTGTCAGAACACTACAACAAATAGCTGAAGACGAAGGCAATCATGATCCAGTAGCTGTAAAAATAATTAAAGAAGATTGTTTCATGGATGATATTATGTCTGGGAGAGATACTATACCTGAATTAATAGACACGGCGAAGAATATAAGTACCATACTGCAAAAAGGAGGTTTTAATTTACAAAAGTGGACGTCCAATAGTGTAGAATTCTTAAGAGAGATTGAACCATCGAAACGAAGTTCACATGTAACTATGAACATCCAGATAGATGGGACGATAAGAGCACTTGGATTGTCCTGGAACATGGGAAATGACGAATTTCAATATCATCTTCAACTTCCACCGCTGCTACCCGACGAAGACATCACGAAGAGGACGATACTGGCTGAGATTCAAAAACTGTTTGATCCGCTTGGCTGGTTAGCTCCCGCTCTGTTACCTGCAAAAATAATCATACAGAAGTTATGGGTGAAGGGAAACGGATGGGATGATGATGTTGACTCTGAAACAAAAGAAGAATGGTTAAACATAAGAAAAAGTTATGAAAAATTAAAAGATATAAAAATAGAAAGATGGATGTATACTACTGAAGATAAAATTAAGGAAGTTACAATACATGGATACTGTGATGCATCCACTAAAGCATATGGTGCAGTTGCTTACATGAGAATTAGAAATGACGATGGAGAATATAAGATAAATCTCATTGCTGCTAAAACTAGAGTGGCTCCTGTTAAGTCGCTGTCCTTACCACGGCTTGAACTCTGCGGTGCAGTATTGCTTTCAAGACTGCTGAAACAAATTAGTGAAGCTACTCGTATACCTAAAAGTCAAATATTCGCATGGACAGATTCAACAATAGTTTTGTCATGGCTACAAGGAGATCCCGCTCGCTGGCAAACCTTTGTGAGAAATAGAGTGATAACGATTCTTGATAACATTGGAAGCCAATGGTTTCACGTACGAACAAACGAGAATCCTGCCGATGTTGCTTCTAGAGGAATGTTGCTACCAGAACTACAATGTTACTCACTTTGGTGGCAAGGACCTCATTGGCTGAAAGAAAACGAAGTAGAAATGAAACAATTAACTAATTTAAATACAGACCTAGAAATGAGAAAAAATATATTAATAAATTTAAAGATTGAAGGAAACGATACAGATAGAAAAGGTATACTTACCCAATTCGAAGATTTTGAGACATTGAAACAGCTTTTGAAAACGATAACATTTTGTAAAAGATTTCTGAAATATAAAAAAAGGATTAATAGCGACATAGAATCACCAATCACAACTGAAGAATTAGAAAATGCTTTACAAACCTGTATAAAAATAGTACAAAGAGAAGTTTTTATGGAAGAAATTGAAGATTTACAAACTAAAGGAAAAGTTAAAAAAAGAAGTAATTTAAAAACACTGAACACATATTTAGACTCCGACAATATTATCAGGGTGGGCGGTAGAATTCGTCACGCCAATATACATGAAGCAACGAAACACCCAATGATATTGAATAATAAAAATTATTTAGCGATATTAATTATAGAAGATGCTCATGCCAGAACATTGCATGGAGGAATACAGTTAATGTTAAATTATGTACGAGCTAAATATTGGATCATCAATGCTAAAAGAATGATTAAAAGTTGTATACATAAATGTTTGATATGTGCTAGACAGAGTGCCGCTACAAGAACCCAACTGATGGGAGATTTGCCCAAAGAGAGAGTGACTCCTGCTAGGCCATTTATAAATAGCGGCGTAGATTTTGCTGGCCCATATCAAGTTTTAATGTCAAAGGGCAGAGGTGCCAAAACAAATAAAAGCTATATAGCAATTTTCGTATGTATGGTTACGAAAGCCATACATTTAGAGCTTGTTGGAGACCTAACATCAGAAGCCTTTATTGGAGCATTTAGAAGGTTCGTGGCACGTAGAGGGAGATGCACTAACCTATGGAGCGATCAAGGACGAAATTTTATAGGAGCTAACAAGGAATTGTCACATGCCTGGAATGAAGCCAAATTAGAATTTAAAGGCGTCATATCTGAAAAGCTAGCCCTAGACGGAACCCAGTGGCACTTCATTCCTGCATACAGCCCGAATTTTGGAGGCCTGTGGGAGGCAGGAGTGAAATCGATGAAATACCATCTGAAAAGAATTCTAAATACTCACCTGACGTATGAAGAAATGTGTACAATTCTATGTCAGATCGAGGCTTGCTTAAACTCGAGACCGTTATGCCCCATAGATGACACAGATATAGATAATATCGATGTTCTGACACCAGGTCATTTCTTGATCGGCGAATCTCCTACGATAGTACCTACTCCAAATGAACAATTTGTTTCCATGAGTCATTTATCTCGTTGGCGCTACACACAAAAGGTCTTAAATGATTTTTGGCGAAAATGGCAGGATGAATATCTAGCCCGGCTTCAGCAGAGACCTAAATGGCTAAATACTGTGGAAGAGTTTGAGATCGGTCAAATTGTTTTAATCAAAACTGATGGTCTACCCCCAGGAAAGTGGCTACTAGGTCGAGTGATAGACAAACACCCTGGACTTGATGGAATTACTCGAGTCTATAGTGTCAAAAGTGGAGAACATATAGTGAAGAGATCTATTTCAAAATTATGTCTTATGCCTGTTAATACTAAGTCCTAAAAATTGTATAATACGCAAATATATAAAGGAAATTTAGTTCATGAAATTATTGTTACAAATATGCATGCATTTGAATATCTTATTTATACTTATTTTTTTTGTAATCATGAAATCAGTCATAGATTTATATAGTAAGTTATTTTGGATATTGTTTACAACTTGTTGTAGTTAAGACTATACACAATTTTGTATGTACTCTAAAGTTGTATAAAATTTGATTTTCTTTGTTATGCATTAATTTAGTTTTAAATGATTTTGTGAAAGGCCTATACAGCCCTTTGGTGGGCGGTATGTACGATTGTCATATCTTAATTCTATAGAGGGCAGGTATAAGTTAGTTGCCAATAAACGTTCAAGCAGATCACACGTTTGTTTATTATAAAAATCACAGCAGCCCAACCTCAACCCTATTACAACGCACACTACATAATGGAAAAAGCAAACAAACACAGACTCAAACCCATGCCAAACAGCCCGTATAGTATAAAGCACAAAATGTTTCACATCCCTACAAAACAATTACAGATAAATGATTCATGTCATGTAAGTAGATTGTATGTAATCAATGTAATACCTATCATATAATTGCTCGGGCTTGTAATATCTGTTCTGTATGAAGTAGAGTTACCAACCGTCCTGTTTACCCAGGACATGTCTGGCTTTCCCGAGACGTGTTCTGCTTTTTGGGGGGGGTGAAATTTTGTGAAGTATTGGGTTTTTAAGGGTGTTGTGTAATCAATATTCCCATAAAACCTGCAATAAGGATTCAAAACCAAATAATGCGTCCTGATAATTTTTTTTTTGTTATTTCTACCTTCAAATCTTGTAACAAATCATGTTCAAATTCAATATGACAATAATAATGTGACAGCTAGTGAGCATAGAGAACGCCGTCCACGAAGTTTTCAATACACCAGATCTTGGTTTCCAAATTAAGAGATGGCCATACTAGTATAAAGGGCTTTATCATGGCTCGTTTGCGATCTGACGTCAATATTCTAGCTAGACGTTAGCTTTAGTATTATTGTCAGAAACACTGGAGCGAGGTTAATGGGCTTCTTAATATTTATCCAGCTTTTAGAGACCGAGGTGGAGATGGTATAGGGATAGTTTTGGGTTTTGAATGTTATTGCTAATTACAGAATCCAGTTTTAGGTAATAGAACAATGAAGAGGTATAGCTAGTAAGCTAGTAGGGTAATAGGCCACGACTTATGCTCGGGTCCTATTGAATAAGTATACGGAAATTAGGAAATATTAAAAACAAAATTGTATCGATCTAGAAAGAGGACTTATCAACTGGTATTGAGTGTAATTCATAATTTATTACTTTCCGAGTATATAACCCAAATAAGAGCTAATACAACTAACTATACCGTTCCTAGAGGTTTACAAAGTTTTTATACATTTGTTCCATTCAATGAAGTCCTATGAGTTAATTTCAATGTTGGAAATGAACAAACTGGCCAGTTGTAGTCAGAACTAAAGATTACGTTAAGCTGATTATGCAGCGGTGACCTCCTTGTGAAAACACTGACTCTGCACATCTATGGTTTTGTCCGCCAATTCCCACTGAAATCTTTTGATATATCCGAAGCTTTTAGAAATAACGACATTAGTATCTCGTTGAAACAATCTACACTAAGTATATTATAAAGAGGAAAATTTTGTTTTTTTTTTGTCTGTGTATGTTTGTAATGAATAAACTCAAAAACAACTGTACCGATTTCTAAAATTATTTCACTATTGGAAAGCTACGTTATTTGTGAGTGTCTTAGGTTATTTACCTCCTGTATTCCTACGGGAATTACGCGGGTGAAACCGCGGGGCGGAAGCTAGTTAGTTAAAAGACTATCTATATCTGAAACGCAATGTGAAATTTTACTTGAATTTCTGAGGCAACTTAAAAATAAACTTAAAAACAACTGATACGATACAAATTGATGAAATTTCCATTTTGAATAAAATTTATCCAATTTTAACTTTTGCACTAGAATTGGGACAGTAATTAATTTGAGAGCTTTTAAAATAATATATACGCATAAAATAACATACGACACATACGACAAAAGAATTAATACTTATAAATTATTCAGTGATATTTACATATTGACATTTATTCTAACCTCTCAAACAAAGGCCGAGACTATAATAGACACTACCACCCGTGGAACAAACAAACATGTTGATGCACACAAATGTTTATCCTGTATGGAAATTAAACCTCACACTTGCGGTTGTCTGACCAAAACACTCACATAATAATCTTGGTCCGGTCATAAAATTACCGAGCCCTATCGAAACTACACTCCTATGTTAATACCGTATCTTCCAAAGTAAACAGATATATAAAGATACTTTATCACAATCCCTAGCAACTTATAGGGAGGGAAAGTAGCCCTGAAGAGGCTCTACATACGTTAATAGGCTTAGCTCCCTTTGCAATGGAACATGACCCAGTTAAACAAGGCCTCTTTGGAAATGCATGAGATAATGCACAACTCTTCAGGTGGCTTTGTGGGCAATCGTTATTTTTAATGGCCGTCCTGTTTTCAGAGCACGACTTCTATTTTATACATTATGTGACTTATACATAACTCATACTCTAGAGTGCTGTGTAATTGGAGGGGAGATAGTATTTCTTTTCTAAGTGCATTTTAAACCTCGCGCTATGGTCTACTGCATTGCCCCTTGGGAACGCTAATTATTCTCTTTAAATTTGGCTGTGGATAAAATGATCATAAAACAAAGCTTACACTTATTGCGTCTGATTAACTTGCCCCCAAAAAATCCAAAAAAGATAACATGTAATCACCATGTAACATAAATACCAAAAACTAATAATAGACACGTCAGATATGAAGCAGAGCATGTGAATCGATCATAAGGCCGAGTGGTCGAGACGCATCGGGTTACGCGGTCAACGGTCGGCTCACTCGATTACATAATCGATTCCTGACCGATAGATGCTGATATAATTATGGTAATACTTCTCCGGGAATCGGAAAACCGCTCGAGATATATACAGTCACGTTCGTGATGCGTTCCGCTCAGGAAAAGATTACTAACCAACATTTCCCATGGATTTTACGTAATATGAAATTTAATCCGGGATTTTATGGAAGAGTTGGGAGCGGATTGTTTAACTAGGCATGTTTATCGGGTATTTCATTGGTGTCACGAGGGTTTATGCTTCCAAGTTATGATGAGTTGAATCTGTGTAGATTATACCTGAAATATTGACAGGTATTATCGGGCTCAGAACCTTATAGTGATGTAGTTGAGAAATTAAAACAAAGTATAAAATACCGCCGACCCGAAAAGGATCAGAGAAGGAAAATGATTAAAATTAAAATAAGATAAATCCACCACTGAAGAGATGCGGAAAAACGTAATTAAATTTACGAGCCATAAAAAACAAAGCAATTTTAAAGTTCCGTAATCTCTTCACCTGAACATAGCGAGCGAACTCTTCTGCTAATAATGCATTCTTCCTGTCAGTTTAATTCCATTTCATATTTTCCATTGTGAAGTTTCGCTCATACGTTTCGCTCGGAAGTAATAAAATAACTTTACAAAGATAACCGGAAGCCGGAAGCGGAAGTTGGAAGGCCTTATTAGTTGGTGCAGCAACTAATAAGCTCCTGGCTGCGTGGATGCGCTTCTTGGATTCCTTTGTTAAGATTATTGCTCCTTTGTTGGGTATTCTATAAAATATCTCATTTCAAGAAATACATTTCTCTCGTAGAATCTAACAATAGATCTCGTCTTCGTTTGGACTAATTAATTTCCACATTGGATGGATAGATTATTTGCTTTGTGATTCGGAAAATAAAGACCAATCTCAATGGAGGTTCGGAAGGATTCGGTTTACAAAAAAACTGATATAAAAAGTGGTCCGATTTTCAAACTGCTAGCTCAATAATATGATTGCCTTACACAGACATATCTGTAATGCCTTTTATCTTTGTATGCATCATACTTATGATAAAACCTAGAGCAAATAGTCTGAAACAAAATCAGAAATCAGGCCCAAAAGTCTTGTGATGAAGCATATTTCTTTCAAGTGAAATGTTCACAGCTACTTACGGAACTGTTGAAAGGAGTCAGCACAATTTAGTGCTACATTCAAGTATGCTCGTGCAAGCGCACTCGCACGACAGTGCAGTTGCAAACAGCATGTCCCCAAGGTGGCCCTATTAACGTTAACTCGTCAACTTTGCATTCAGCAAATGTAAGGCGTAAGCGGAGGGCGGTTCGCTGCTCAGTTTTTACTTAATAGATATACCTAGTTTGTATACTTATGTTTTACAAATGTTTGTTAAATTGTGAACACATGTCTATACAATTTCATGCTAATAACTTTTATTTACTAGGTGGATGCAACGCTATGCTTTGAAGAGTGTGAGCTTTTTTTTTTTGAATGGACTAGAAGGTGACAGCCTCAGATGGCTTTTACACCGTTACGCGGACTTTTTCGGTGAGCGCAGATGGCTCTCAACCGAAGGAAAATTTAAGCGACAGCGCTGAGGGTGTCCCCTGCGGGACCGTGCCTCGGCTCAGGGCGTCGCTGGGGGAAGTGGGGACTCACTTGACATGATTATTTAGGGAACGGACTGGGTCGTTGCTGCGGCACGGGCCGCACTAACAAGACGAGACTGGGTGGGACGTCGCGACGGTCCTCGCCGGCGAGGACGGAATCGGATTTGTAAGAGTGTGAGTGTTATAAAGTTTATTTTTATAGACCTAAGTCAGGGGGTATGTGTGGATACGTCGTCGCACTCATCCTGGATCCTAGGAATCCTCAACTTCCCCGGGATCAGTGGTTAATATATATGCTACTGCAGAACATACTGACTCTGCGTCTTTTATCTAGATACCATAAGCCGTTCTCCCGTACATGAGTAACAAACATCCTTCCAAATTTTCACATTAGTAGTATTAGTAGGATGTCCATCTCCAACATGAACAAGTTCAAATGCAAGACATCGTATGATTGTTTTAAATTCCACATCTATTTTTAGAATATGACTACTAAAATTGCCATAAATAGTCCACTCATATGTCTAATTCCAGACACTCGTCACTTGTGAGCAGTTACTTCAATTAGCACATTACACTCGAGGACTTTCAATTAGTATTTCCTAGCAACATATAACTGCGATTTATAAATGGCATTTAGAGTGCAGTAAAATGCAAAATTACAGATGACAGAAAGAAAAAGACTAGCAGAATGTTTTTTGGGAGGTAATCACATCAAACTACTTAAAATGTAACATTGAGTTTTTAAGTGGGCATATAAATTTTTCAGTTATCTCTCTGACACTTGAGGAGTAAAAAATATATGATATGAAAATAGTTACCATTGTTGAATGGGTAAGTTGTCTCAAACCGCCAACTATCATAAACAAAGACGAAACATGATGACTTAACTCGTGAATTCATCCACAAATAGACATCGAATGAATGGGCATCGAAATAGGACAAACTGGAGCATACATCTACATTTAAAACGTTGCGGGCTCTTACTCCGAGCCGCAGCCTCCTTTGACAGTTATAGATGTCCAAGGACAGAGAGCGTCCCTACCTAAATTCAGTCCCATTCCAAATATTATTCCTGCAAAAGCAATTGATGGTCTACAAAGCCTACAAAGCTCCCAGAGTTAATGTTCACGGAATAGTTTGTCCGTGGTATCGAACTTAAAGCTCCAGTGTAAGCTCAGAACATTGAACATGTTCAAAGTTTAGTTACCTATGTTTTGGTGGCAAGATTAGTTGCTGCATAGCTTGGTTAAGTGATTAGTGGGCACTTTGTAACTAAGTTAAGTAGACTTAGGTGAGATGAAGTAGTTTAAGGTGCAAAGCGTGAGGAGTTCGCTTAGTGAGAAGCCACACACGTTAGCCATTGTTAGTATATAGAGGAGTTTTCGTGTCTTGCATTTTTATTGTTATTGCTGCATGACAAATCAGCTATGTTGGAGGTTCTATTGAATAAGTGGTTAGCTGCGCATAACTTAGAATTCAAAACTTCTTGACATCTAAATTTCCATCATCAAATCGCTCAAACGACTCACATATGTTTAAATACGATGTTGATATTGTAGATTAAGTTCCTGAATAGCTAAAACAAAATTGGCACCACTAGCTACTGTCACTAAACAAAGCATCTATCTCAAGATATTGTTCGTAGTTTTCATTGGAATGACAATCAAGCTCTGGCTGTCTACTATTGTTATCCCCAATGAGCCAAAGATCCTTACTAATTATGTCAAAGGACCTCAACTTGTCAACGATAGCTTATCGCGTTACCTTGGGCTTGTATAAACTTATGCCCAAATAGCTATAACACCAATTTATCGAAATACTGTTTATTCTCCACAGTAAATTTTAACATACCTTTTAAAAAGATCCCTAAATATCTTATATACAATTTAAGCCCAAATAAACTTTATGCACTTGTAATAAAAAGTCAAAAATCAACATCAATCCAGAGATACCTTCTGAATCGAAGCTGAAAATGCAAACTTACACAAATTACAATAACCGCATATTGTGGATTAGTATTTTTTACAGCCAGTTACTATTAATAAAAGAGATAGTTTTAAAAACATAGATGCAGTCCATCAAATTACAAACAAACAAACAAAAGGAAATTAGAAATCAATATCTGAAGATCTAAAAGATTGATCATCAATTTGATCGTGACCATAAAACAAAAGCTAGAACGATTATAATCGTCGAAAGTATTTCCATTCAAATTATGGATTTAATATCCAATGAAATGAATTATACTTGATGCCGTATAAAGCTTTAATTGATCAAATTGCTGATAGCTATAATTGGTCTCATTTCCAGATAAAATAAGCGTTGAGTTTTCAATCCGTGATGAAATGTTATTTGATCGCATGCAGAGAGCCAAGTATAATATGTTTGTAATTTACGAAACCTTTACTGTAAAAACCACTTTACCCCTATTGACATACGTTCGAGAACCCCCCGTTCCTTTATTAGCCAAGCCAGATGCAATTTTATTTCTAGTCATTCATATAGAATTACTAACAAACTTATATAAGAGTTTAGGTATATACCTAAGGTCAGGAGTCTGATCCCAGCAGCCGTACGAACTTAGATGCGTCACATCGAATTGGATCTAATCACGATAAATTAATACTATACACTCGATTGAGATGCGTGTATTTTGTTTTTTTTTATACCACAAAGGTGGCGAAAAGGCATACGGTCCCACCTGATGGGAAGCGGTTACTGTAGCCTATGGACGCTTGCAACACCAGGGGCGTCACTCATTGTGCTTAGTGGATTTCTTAAATCTTTAAAATATTTTTCATAACTTCAGTTATTGATATGTTTTATTCAATTTGCTACTTGTTAATAGATTTCATTGCCTTAATTGAATACTCCATATCAGATGACTCCATTTATCCTACTTTACTTAACTTAATCATGTAATATTTTATAAGGGAGTGCCAAATCATAACATATTAACCAGGAGCAACCATTACTTCTACTACAATATTTTCAAAGATTACATTTTACGTGCCTAATAGACTAGATTCTCTTTTAAAACATGGTCTCTGTTGTTTTTGGGTATCATTATTACATCGCACGGGTTTCTAGCGAGGTATGTATGCACTCCCGCGTGGGAGGGATCGCAGCCATCTATTATATTAATTAATCCGTAGTTTCTGTATTGGCCAGTGCAGTACGGCCAACTTGGGAAATTACTTAGTTGTATTACCTATATTATCTTCTATCGCCATGGTCTTCATTAACTTGTTCATTCAAATCTGCGTCATTGATCTATTGATTTTGAGATTAAATTTATCAAACCACTGATGCTTAATATCATGGTATTTCAAGTAATATGGGACATTTAATCTCACTTGTTCCCGCTTTTGATGCAGCTTAAACTACTATTTTTAATTATTACCTAAAGTACAGAGTAATTTTTATGAAGTTTTTGTAAAACGAAATAAATTAGTACTGAAGCATAGAGATTATATAAGAAAACTCAATATTTAGTGTAAACAGCTATAAAAAATAATTTACCGGCAATTTCGGCATCTTGAATACAAGTTCAGGTATCTATTTAAGGGGATATTACCTCGTTAGCAATTTCCGGTGGCGCAAGCTTTCAGTTAACACCCCGCCCTGAAATAATGCTGGTCCTTCGAGCCAGATACACGGATAGTTTAATATTTGGGTATTACATAATTCAAAGTGTAAGCACATGTATTATTATTTAATTTAATTACTTTTATATTATTTGGCGTTTGTAATATTAACTGGAAAGGCGCAGGACGTACTTTTATGTCGCTTATTAGTTAAATTTAATAATAAAATACTATACGTCTAAACACTCAGATTGGTTTTAAAAGATTACTGACGCTATATTAAATAATATACGATTACTTCACGCAACAATTTACACGAGAAGCAAAGTTCCATCTATGCACATATTTGACTATAACCGAAAAATAATTACCTTATTCAATTTTAAAATACCTTTCAAAAGTAACGACGATATTTCATTACCGTGGCCGAAATATACATCTACCCAACGTATAGGCACTACACCCTTTAAATTACAAAGGGTGGTCAGACTGTGAAACAATTTATCACTACCCTGAGACAAGTTTTGCTCCATACACAGTCATCAATCAAGCCGGGTTACCACGTAAACGGTTGTATGATCGAAAAAAAAACCTATCAAATACTCATTTTGGTACACCTACGTATAACACGCGAGTTGCTTGTAGTTAATGGTCTTTTTTAGTGATATTAGGTCTATTTTTGACCTTGGCCTAGTGAGGACTCCTTCTCCACATAGAATCTATCATGAGGACGCATGCTTTGGGTATACCCTTATACTCAGCTGATAGCGAAGGGACACGGTGGGGTTTTAGTGAGTAGGATTATCTCATTACCTTCACCCAGGGCTGAAGGAATCCATGGATTTCCCTATCTCAAAAAAAAGTTATGATGTGTCTAAAGATGGTGAAAGGCCTGAACTGAAAAACGCTTTTAGTTTTAAACTGACAACTTAACAGTGGTTTCCTCAGATGTTACCAACATTGAAAACTCAAGTTTAATTAATAACATTGTCTTAGAGGCAGCGGTGAGGAAGATTGTTCCTTCAAGACTCATTTTTTTGCGCGAAATAACTACATAAAATATATGAGTACGTAGGTTTGTTGTTATTTTGGTGAATTTTGAGTATTAGTTTAATGATTAGGTATAATGTACACTTAAATACCTAAATTGGCGAGCAAATTACATAGGGCATTTCTATAGATATGTTGAATGATCATGGGTTCGGATATATAGTTCCCCAACAGTAGGTACTAACATTTATGAGCTAGAATATATACAAAATTTACACCAATGAGCGATACCAACGAGCTAAACAAAATGTATGATAACATTAACAACTAACTAAGCTAATATTATAGTCTGGTATTTCAGATTACCACATTGGCACATAAAGTTTCTTATTAAATCAGATCTTGCCCACCTGAATCACGAGTGAGACCGGAGTCCGATCCTAGTCCCCTCACACAATAGGAGCAGCGAGGGTAAGCAGGAAAATAAGAACATCCTTTGTAAAGCACAGCTGTTCATTTCAGACTTTAATCTCTATAAATAAAATAAGCTCTTTATGAAATAGTACTGTTACAAGTGTACGCTTTATCTTCAGTCACTTAACCGCACATAACCCTTTCAAATATTCATCAAAATATTTCGTTTACAGTAAGGGAACTGTCAAAATGAAACCAACAAACCGCCCCATCTCACTCGCCCTAGCACCTTCATATAGTATGTATAGTAACCAGTAGTTTAACTTAAGTTCCTACTATATTTTTATATAGATTTACTACATTTAAACAATAAATACATATTTGTTACGAGCATCACCCACATAGTTCCCGTTCACGTAGAAATACAGGGACAAAATATAGCCTATGTTACTGCCTGATAATATAGCCTATTCGTGCAAGAATTATTCAGATCGGCCCAGTAGATTCCGAGCTTATTCAATACAACAAAGTAGTTATACCTGTGGTAGATGTCAATGTCAATCAATTGTATGTCTCTACCTAGTTTATGTGTCTCTAATAAATGTGGTTTAAGAAACCAAATTGAATATTACCCAAGCTTTGCCCCACTGAATATTACCTCTACTGCAACCCCCATGATACGCCCTTCGCCTTTTGCGGGATAAACCGACAACGCGTTCGGGAAATAACTAAGGATTAGGGCCATCGTTTCGCCCATTACCTGATTCGGAGGCCCTTTGTTTTCCTGACGTTTAACCATTCCCATTGCTGAGAATAATCAGCTAGCTTGTTTAACCTTGGCAATTTACCCTAATATGTTTTTATCAGCAATTTATTCTTGTAAAAGTCCTTTATAACGACGGTTATTATGATAGATAAGGTGTGCGATCAATACAAGGTTTCCAGCGTACCTAATTGGTTGAGGCGAAATAGCCGTTTTTATAAGAGAAAAATGTGTGCAAACAATTTTATCAATTTCATTAAATCGCGGCATCTCAGCGCAACCGCGGTAGGTACCTCTGGCGGTTCGAACAATAATGGCGCTTCCTTGTTTACCTTGTGCCAAAGGGTCCCGACATTAAACACATTAATATTTGCTTAATGTGCCCAGCAGCTATTTTAGAACCCCCACTTTATGTCCAATGGTCATGTTTATACTTTTCAAACAGTATTGTTAAACGCAACGTAAAATTCGTGGTAAAATTACATTTATCTCTAAGCTTTATTTGTTCTGGTTCTTCAAAAGTACACTTAACTATTTTTAGCGGATCCCACAAGCGAAATTGTTTTCAATTATTTTGCGTCATAAAACGTTGAAATTTACTTTGTATGAAAATGGAAAATTACCTTCGTAACTTATTTTGTAATGTAAATATTTTCAGTGTTTTCAGCATTCCCAGCCACCTGGTAATTACGGAGCTGGTAAGTTTGTAATTTTAGACTTGGCGGTCCATAACTTGAGGTTTTATTGTGGCTATAATTACTGGTATTAAAAAGATTTGGTCGCTATTAACAAAATATTCGTCTATAACTCTATAGTATCATAAAACCTTTAGCCTGCGCCTTGTGGTTTCATTCCTATATAACATGTAGTTTTTGGGACTTATGTACGTAGCTTTCTTAGTTTTCGAAGTCCTAAGCCTAATATTTAAAACAATCTTTTAAAAGACAAAGATCGAAAACAATCCACGACAACACGTTTCGGACATTCGTGAAAGAATTCCAATGACAGATGGAATGAAAGGATTCCCCAAAGGACTAGGCATTTCGTCGTAAATGAATAACGCAAGCAAATATTTGAAGATTATTAAATAAAAACGACTAAGTAAATTGTACATTTAAAAAAGGCAACGCATAATGTTTACATTACATTTCAATTTAACATCAAAGGGACCGATAAGATACCGCTCGAACGAATTTGATTGAGTCGATTTGAAGACGAATATCGTTAATTCCACCATCTTTTCAATCGAACGGTTACAACACATGAATATTATGTACAATCTTGAAATTGATCAGGCGAATTATGTTCGTTTAAACGATTTTATGTTCATTTCCTGGCAAAATGTACCGTTAACTTAGTTCTAAGTATGGAATGTTTTAGAAGAGCGGGATCTCCTAACACAAGCAAATCTTTGCTTAAAAGAAGATCCCAAAACCCCATGTTACCTAAACTAAGTAACTGAAATAAATTTTAAAATGTTTCGTTTCATTAAATAATATCTCTGACTTTATATAGCTTCTTTAGTTAATACCGTTATCTATACTAATATTATAAAGAGGAAAGATTTGTTTGTTTGTTTGTAATGAATAGGCTCCGAAACTACTGGACCGATTTCAAAAATTCTTTCACCTTTGGAAAGCTACATTATCCCCAAGTAACATAGGCTATATTTTATCCCTGTATTCCCACGGGAACGGGAACTACGCGGGTAAAACCGCGGGGAGGCAGCTAGTTTAGTTTAAAACTTTAATGAAGTATTTAATATACAAACTTGTATTGGGTTTAGGTACAAGTATATTTTAGCTCCTAATTGAGGAAAAGTATAAGTAGGTATAAACATCCATATAAGTATTGATAGAAAATAATAAATCGCATGAAACATCAATTTCAATGTAATATTTTTTTATCAAAATTTATTTCCTGTAAGATCTCATTTAAAAGTGTTCCTTCCCTTTAGATTTATCAGAAAGGACAACTGAAAATTTTCCATTTACAAAATAAACTCATATTTTTTTCCGTCAATGTTGAGAAGACGCCAAGGGATAAGCTCTACTATTTCCGTTACAGTAGAGTGGATTTTACAAATATCATATGAAATCACGAAGCAAATGTAAGCTAGTATTATATGTAGAATTCTTTAACTAAAATCCGTCTGCGGATCTGGACAGCTTAAGTACATATCAGTGGTTTTCTGACAACATGTAAAATTTTATCGTATATTATAATATAAATTCTAACATATGTTAGTGTGTTTGTCACTGATACATTTTCAACAAGAGCTATTTATGATATACAAACAGCCTCCTCTATGAATAAGCTAACAAAGTTGCCTATGGTATTAACTTAAAAGTGTAAAGAGTACATTTGGTACCACAACTACCACAGAACAAAAAAAAATACATTTATACTCGTACTTACCCAACTTAGCAACTTGCGTTTTAAGTATTTTAATCGTTGGCTTGAGTCAATTAGGATTGTTTATGTCGAAGGACATCTAATTATGTCGTAATTTGACTTTCTGCAAAATGACATGTTCTAACCCAATAATATTCTTTTTGATAATTTAATAAGAATTTTCAGCAAAACCACATGACGGTGTTAGTAAAAGTAACCCATACGATATTTTCAGCTCATTGCATCCAAGGGTTGTATAACAGGTGGTATATTGGCTTGCTTAGGTAAACGCATATTCTGGTATACCGGGAAATCACGTTTCAAGGATTATGGCGCACTTCTGATTTATACGCTTTTAGGGCGGATTTTTAGAGATCCGAGAACGTATGTGGATTTACTGTGGTAATGTAAAAAGCATTGTAAGCTTGTTGGGTGGATCGAATTTTTTTTTTCATTATAAAAGGTTTATTTTACTTACGTTTGGCTGTTTCACTAGAAATCTCACAAGAATAAAATATATTTTTTTTTTTATTAAAAAATCCGATTTTATGTCTTGCTTTTACCTACAATAATTATAAAGCATAAATCCTTAACATGTCCCTTATAGACGTTATATGCATTTGTTTAAATATTTATGATAGTAAGAATAACAGTAGCACTGACTGACTATACCTATAATAACAGTACTTATATAACTACTACACGGATTTAAATGAAATATGGTACACAAATAGTCTAGAGCCTGAGAAAGGACATAGGCAAGAAGTATTATCCCGGGAGAATAGAAGATCTCCCGGGAATACGAGTGAACCCGCGGGTAGCCTCTATTAAATTATTATATAGCAACAGCCAAAAATAATCAACCTGTTTTCAGAACACTTGTTATTTCCTTTATTAAAGACTAGCTGCCTCCGCGCGGTTTTACCCGCGCAGTTCCCGTTCCCGTGGGAATACAGGGATAAAATATAGCCTATGTTACTCGGGGATAATGTAGCTTTCCAAAGGTGAAAGAATTTTTGAAATCGGTCCAGTAGTTTCGGAGCCTATTCATTACAAACAAACAAACAAACAAACAAATCTTTCCTCTTTATAATATTAGTATAGATTAAAATAAGCTTTCTCCATCAAATTAATTGGAAAATAATATAAAAAAACAACCTTCATTTTGAAACTTAAATCATTAGGGTGTAACAACATTTTGCGGACAACTGGGACCGAGTTGGGAGTTTTTTTCACAAACAATTTTACATTCAGTTTCAGCTTAGCTTGTTTAAGGGAGAACTTTTCCAGTACTTTTCGTTGAAGCATCAGATTTTAGGACATTAAATAATGCTAGTAAGTACTTAGTTGGAATTAATTTATTTAATATTAGAATTAATTAACTACAATTAAAATACTTTTTTCTTATCATCAGCTCGTATAGGTACGTCTCCACTGAGGAGGTCGAGCCTCCCCTAACGAACAGGGGGTTTAGGCCATAGTTTACCAGTGCGGGCCAATTGCCGGTTGCGGACTTCACTTGCCTTTAATGAGTGCCGGATTTATATTTTTTATGAGTGTAGGCCACTTTATTTCCGCCGCCCATGTAGTTACATATCCTTTGAAATCAAATGACCGTCCTCTGAAATCTGCCACCCCTAGGACGCTGCCGCCCCTAGGCTGCGGCCTATGTGGCCTATGCATAAATCCAGGACCTCCTTTAAATGTGAATTCTCAAGATGGTTTTCCTTTGCTAGATTCCGATGCTTCGTCAACACTGGGACAATCAAATTACTCTACATAACATAATATGTGCACATACTTGTACTAGCGGACTCGAGAGACGTCAACCTTCCCCGGAAAAGCGGCATCGGGACCAATTATGTTTTAAAACAATCCAGAAACCCAATGAAAAATACATACAAAATCGTCCATCTGTGTATGAGGAGTTAAGTGACAAACACACGTACAGTAGAATAATATCCATATATAAAACAAAGTCCCCACGGCCTCTGTCTGTCTGTCTGAACGCGATGAACACAAAAACTACGGAACAGGTTTTTATGTATGATACATCAAATTGGACCCGGTAGGTGGCGCTGGCAGGCAGAACGAAGTCTGCCGGGTCCGCGAGTATTAAAATAATCCATCAGCATTCAATCCAATATCAACTACCTAAAAAAGACTTTTAAATCTATAGTAATTTTCTGGAATCTGTTGAACTCTAGCATTCGAGTGCCTCCAATAATGAAATGCAAGGGCGGTATACCGTGTCCACTTGTTGAATCACTAGTATGCAATTTGCATGCCAACACTAGAAATATGCATTTAATCTACTGTACATAGTGGTCAGGATTATACTGTGGTGGATGTCATCCCTTGTGAGACCCGTCCTAATATATTTCCTACTAATATTATAAATGCGAATGTAACTCTCTCTGTAACGCTTTCAGGCCAAAACACTGAAGTGATTTTGATGAAGAACTTGGGAAAGGACATACCTACCTTTTAGTTGTAGGTCCCCCGGGATTGCGGGTGATCTTCAATGTTCCCGGGATAAAATGTAGCCTATGTGTTCTAAATATCATCCAAATCCGTTCAGTAGTTTTGCGTGAACGTGGAAAAAAACATCCATACATTCACGCGTGTATAATATTAGCAGGAATTTAATTAAATGAAATCTAAAAATTTGCCAAAAAAACCTTAGTCCTTAAACAGCTCCAAATAAAATTCCTCGTGATTTTATTCCGAAAACCTCTTTTCATTTACTCGTAATAGAATGAAAACATCAATCGAGACCATTGTAAGAGGTTTATTATTCAAACCGCGGTCCCACATTGCGTTGATTACTCCTCTTGTTTAAATATGTAAGTGCATTTCAATTTGATATTCGATTATCATTTTCCGTGCTTGTGTATAAAGCGACTCAATTAAATAGCTTACAAAATTCTGTAAAATAAAGCTACTTTCTTTCTACACTAATATTATAAAGAGTAATTTTTTTTTGTGTTTATGTTTGTAATGAACTAACTCAATAACTAAAATACCGATTTCAAAAAATCTTTCACTATTGGAAAGCTACATTATCAGGGAGTAACATAGGCTATTTTATCCCTGTATTCCCACTGGAACGGGAACTACGCGGCAGAAACCGCGCGGAGGCAGCTAGTCAGAAATGTAACAGGTACTTTCATACCAAGAATCTATGAACTAGGTATCGATTTCTGTCTAAATATAAGTCGGATTAGGTTTCCTTACAGCTTTTAGTCATGTAGATGAATAATCTTAATTTTTCCCCATATCCATTTACACATATATAAAAAGAGATACCTGAAAACTTTCATAACCACGTCTAGACATAAAAACCAGCATCACAGCTCGTGAATGGAAGCTTAAAATAATATTATTTCTCATATCTGCATGTAATACAGTGTTGAACCGACCATGCTTAGCCGCCGCTTTCAGATTATGAAAAATGTTTTCAGCTGTTGAAAGCTGCATATTGCTCCTACACCGGGATGAAAATTCACTATCGGATAGTCCGGGATAGTGGGTACGTAGAGGCTTTATTTAACTTGCGTTTTATTACAGGATATGATGGATCATGTTTTAATTGTGTTTACTTACAAAATAAATAACATTTACCTCGAAGTGCACCTCCGAATAAAATCTATGTTAAAATTGTTTCAACGTTACGCATTTAAATGTAATTATGTGATCCCTAGATATATGAAGATATATATTATTGTGATTAAGCAACAGGTAGGAATATATATATTATAACAACCAGTCTATATTCTCTCTAAGTAGATAAGTAAGCCTCCAAATTCTATTCCAGAATAATAACGCAAAATAGGACTTTAAAATCTCATAAATTTGCAAGTTTGACTAGTTTAGGTTAGCAACTAAAATAACAAGGATCATAATTCCGAACAAAATATTTGCTACGTCCAAGTTTATAACAAAACAATGTCATCCTACATTTCCCGACCCTTTCCTTATATCCGGTGTCGGGAAAACCAGGACACATGTACTGAAATAGTCCATTAGACCCAAAACAGTCTTATCTCGGGCGGGAATCGAACCGAGAACACATTGTTAGACACTCCAAGTATAAATAACTTCAGTATAAAGTACTCAATTCTAAATAACAATGGGGAGAAAATTTTAGACAGACACTGTATATAAAGAGGGTATCTTTTGGACTTAGTTAAGAAGAAATCTATGGATTTTTCATTGAAGACATACCTACTCGCCGATGAAATGTTTCTATAATATATAAGTAGTATGTTACACCAGAATCCGTCCGCAGTTTTTTTGATTTGCTGGGTTCGACTCCGCCTCAGATAGCTGAATATAGATCACCGCAAGATACCGCAACATGGAAGCTAGTACCTATAATAATAATATCAATTGTATAAATAAGTTCTGACACAAAACCTTAAATTTAAAAACAAGTACTTTTTCATAGATCTTAAATTCGAAGTAGCGGCCAACATTAACTAATGTAGCAGAAAAGTACGAAAGCAAAAATCACTTAGCACCAACATTAGAGTCATTAACATTTACGAGTTTCTACGTTATAAAGGTGGTCTGAAAAGTCATGAAACTTCACCATATTTAAATGATGGAAGACAAGCCTCATAATGGTGAAACGACACAAACCCATGTTGTGTTAGGTGTATCGTCAGAATACAAATAATGCCACAAAGTGAATTCCCGAATGAGGGAAAAATTCCACATTTCTGTGTAATAAAATATAACCATTAAAGCTCTGTGTAGCAAAGGGGAGCATGCAGGCTGCTTTGTTGGGAGTTCGAAGAATGCTCGCATATTAAATGCACGCTTTAAGGTATTGTTTGGAGTAAAGATTTCTTGTTACGTTACTTAAAGGATGTATAGGAAATTTTAAAGATTCCTCAAATTATTCATTTCATCTTTCTACAGGTACTCAACTAGGAATGTTTGTAATTTTAAACGTAGACTATAACGATATTTTCAGTGTTTATTTTGTCTTAAGGAAATTGCAACACTAAAATTTTTAAGAATACGTAGTATTTAGTGTCAATGTTAATACTGAGTTGGCAACTGTACGAAACATGCATAAATAAACAACTTTTTACCGTAATTCCAGAAAGGAACACTTTGGCAAGGACAGAAGGGCCATATCTCCTAGTAAATGACCTCTCTTTATCAAATATTCAACGCCCGAAGGACGAACTTTGTACGAATAATTATTACTTTGTGAAAAAGAAAAATTAATGGAAGTGATGTTTCAAAAACAACCATCTATTTATTCCATTATTGTAATTAATCTTAACTAAAAGAGAATATAAGATCAACGCCACGTTATTACTATAATGTAATATACTCGTAAATTTTACAATAGTGTAGAATGGAATTTAAAAATACATTGGAATTTTAAACAATACCGATAAAATTCACATGTTTTAAAACACATCATTGAATCCGACCGACCAAACAAAGTAAGCCCGTTGCGAAATATTGAATTGATACTGATCAACTTTGTTATGCATAAAACATTTCAATTTCGAACTTTAACGTGGTCCGTTTAAAGTTAACTCTCATGTAACAAAAGTTTATCGTTTGTCCGTACACACAACTTGTTTAATTTTGGCCCGGCGCACCTTTGTGCCCGATAATAAAATATAAAAAAACTTTTTCCCCACATTGGCGTAAAGCCTATGAGAGGCGTCAAAGGGAATTTTTTGAGGAAGAAATTTCAATTATGCTTATTGATGAAAATTGAATCCTGGAACGAATCGACTCTTTATTAAGAAAGTCTTCTAACGGTTAAAGAGGAAAAGCTATTAATTAAGTTTTATACAGAACCTACATTACAAATTTAGATAAAGTCTTCTAAATTTATGATCCACTATTATTCATCGTTAGTCTGAAGTCGTTTGTCAATAAGCTGTTTCACAATTATGCATTCATGAGAAACGATAGTTTAAACAAATGACTGAACAGACCTTGCAACAACCCTTACCACTTGTCTAGAATAATTAATTACAAGCTCACTTTCAAATAAACACTAAATTCAGTAAAAAATAAACATTCCATTGATATTTCATGTTGTTCATAAATAACATTTTACTTGATATAATTCAGGTAAAGACTTGAGAAGTGTAGTCTGACACAAAAGCTTTGTCTAGTCGACAAACCATTAAAATTCATAGCAGAACATTATTATGCAGAATTTAGCAATCAAATAGCGTTTAAAATGTCTCCTGAATGATCCCGTCTGTGCTGGAATCACTTACCGATGCTAATGTCAGCTTTTAGTTCCATTTGCAAATGGAAATAAGATGACAAAAGCTCACACCGTGATAGTTCCATTCAGTGAAGCTTTGGAATAACATTAACAAATTTCGTGATAAGAGTGCAACAAGGAGCAATTATATTACCATTATTGTTTCTTGTTTACTGATCCGATCCTGATGCAATAGTTAGTTTTTTGTAAAATATAATATAGTATTGATATGGGTTAACAGTTTCTGAAGCAGGTTACGTTATTAAATAAATTTTACTTGGTATTGCATGTTCTAGTTTCTTAACAATAAAAGTTTGGATGTTTGAATCGGATTTGCAAATATGATTGTATGTTATACATGTAACCGCTTTTTGAAAAGGAAAACTTTAACAAGATTCTTTCTTGGCTCTTATGAAACCGCATTGAATGTTTTGAAGTAAATATTCCTTTTTACAGTAAAGTAAATTTATTTGCAAAAAGATTTTCGACATTAATCAGTGCTTAACTAAACACGTTTCTTTTAATTATGTTGAAGATGCTCAGCTAGAAAAATCCATTATCTCGGACAGTAACAAAACAGCGCCAGTAAGTGAGAGTATATAGGTACATTCAGCAGCAATAATAAATCTTCGTTTTGCACACAATTATTCTCAGCTGCAACACGGCTTATGTTTCAGTGTCTGTCCTATGTTACGCCGGCAGTCAGAGTGGCCGGCACTTCATTTGTTTCCGTCGTGAACTCTACCATCGCTGCATTGTTTACTTTAGGTTCAGCTCACTCTGTCTACTGAAATTACGATCGGTCTAGACTTAATGCTAAATATTGTATACGTTTTTATGTACTCGTTTTCATAACAATAATTTTGTAATACGTACATATTATACATAAATAAAATCTGTTGGGGATTTCAATTGTAATTTTGGTATGCAAATGGAAATCTTATGGTGATATTATAAGCCTGTCGAGTACACTAAAACAATAGCAGTACCAAACGACAAACTCTGATCTTCAAATCTATCATTATATTACATTTTAATATATTAAGTTGTATCGTATATATAGCTATATCTACAGTTTTCGAAACAACATAAAAACGTTAACAGTTTTGTTTACTTGTCAGTCACAAAGTAGTATTGTAGAGTCAATATGAAACTTTCATTGTGTTGCAAGCAAGAAAATTCTAGTATTTTATGAAAACAGCAGCTTTCCTCGCTTGTTTTCTGCAGTTTATTTGCATCCTCACAATGTTATTCAAACAGTTATCAGAATTGAAAGCAAACAACGTAAGTCCATTAAAATTCAGAGTGCAGCTCTTTAGGTTTGTGAAAAATAAAAAATAAGCAACATTACGTTACTTAACGTTTACTGGAAGCACGAGAAAATACCGGATTTTATCTTAAAATATATTGTTTTATTCGCTAATTTGCGTTTGGTGTGATGTCTTATATATTTAAAATATAACGGTATGAGCAATATTAATGTTTTTTTTTTATGTACCTGAGAGTTTTATATGGGAGAACCTTTTCCAGGCCAGCTAGTTAAATATATATCTACTAACTGAAGTGGATACTATTCCTGATTTTTGGTAAACAACCAACATAGTAAATAATTAACTTACGAGTAATTGGTCAATATTTTATGAAAAAGCCGAAGTGCTAATCTGTTTCGTACCTTCCAAAGTTCCAATATTTTTCTAGCTTTAAGTTCTAATCCGCAATAGAAGTCACATCCCGTTGTTGGGTTCCTTCTTCTGGTTAAAATGAAGAGAGACATTGCTCTAGCTGGAGGCGTAAAGTGAAGTCACCATTACACTAACGAGAACATTGTTCTAAGGAATATACTTTGCGACTTCCGCTTGTCTACTTACCTCTTACCTAGGACCCCAATTAGGTAACTCGTACTGAATTGTCTTTGTACCTTCGTTTTTATATACCACAGTGTTTTTGATAGTAAAAGCATTGGCAGAATAGGGGCTTTGGTGACTTTAAAATTAATATGCAAGCTAATGTTTTTGAGATATCTAAAAAGATGTATGTTTATTTAAACGATGTTACAGATTGAGAATAAATGGTAAACATGTTTTTAGGAGGAGCTGTAAAAACTAACAGATTGACCACCAAGTCTAAATCAATTAATAAATAAATTTACTTAAATAAAGGACTTGTTGTATGTAATTAATTTCATCTACATAACGATAGATTTAGTTAGGTATCAAATTAATGTAATAGCTAAAAGAGTATTTCATATTGTACGATACCAAAGCGCACCATTCAGATTTTCATTAAGAAGCGTCTGGATTTTTACCTGAAATGAAGAGAAAGACATTTTAGTACGCGATACATAATATCTATACTAATATTATAAAGGAGTAGAGTTTGTTTGTTTGAACGCGCTAATCTCAGGAACTACTGGTCCGATTTGAAAAATTCTTTCGCCATTAGATACTCCATTTATCGAGGAAGGCTATAGGCTATATATCATCACGCTACGACCAATAGGAGCGGAGCACCAACGAAGAATGTTTCAAAATCGGGAGATTTATTTTCCAGTGGAGAGCTTCCGCTGCGTACGCTGCGTAAACGGTTAAAGTTACGCTAAAATAATGTATGACAGAATTTATCCTCTTCAAAAGTTCTAAAAAAAAGTCCGCGATAGCATATGTCTATCTGTTAAGGTTGGCTCACTATAACCACTTTTATACTAACGAAATTTGTTCGAAAATTAAGCATTATTTGTGAAGGTGTTTTTATAAAGATGATATTAATCCTTATCCAAATAAATACGTTTTTCATCGCAAGTATTTAATTTAAAACAATGTTGCCATTTACATCATTCAATTTCAATGAATATCTTAGGAGATATCGCAAATTTAAAATAACATCGCACCAAAATAATTATCAAGTACTGCGCGCGCCTTTATGTGCCGGGCCGGCGCGTGCAGTCATCAGTTGCCTCTGCGAGGCCATCCCTCCACGTAAACGAAGGGAGTTGAAAGTTAGCGTCAGCCCAAAGTAACTATTCCACGCGGACGGAGTCGCGGGGAGAAGCTAGTTTTAGAATAAACTGAATTAGCTACTTTACATTTCATGTAATAAGTACCACTTACACCACACCATTTAGTAACTTATTTCATATATTCCCATTTTGAAGTAACAATGCGAGACAAATGGAGGTTGTTCAGAATTAGATTTTTTAATAGAAACGTCGAAACCCTCAAATATAATTTTTGCTTGTAAGTAAGTACCTACTAGTCGTGAAACTTAATATATTTTTTCTGACTCATTTAAAGTTTAATCAGGTTTCACCTCTAAATAAATAAATACAATTTCGTGAGGACATTAAATCGAGTTGCCGAGAATAGACGTATTTTCATGTCCCAAAAATGTTTTTAAACAAACATTGTTATTAATAATATTTAATGAGAAACTTTAATATTGTTAAACTTTAAAGTTTATTGGTGTTTACTTACACTATTGTATTGGAAATGTCAGAGATGTGTTTTAAAATCTATACTTACGAACATTATAAATACGAAAGTAACTCTGTCTCGATTTTACGTTAAAATTACTGAATTGATTTAAATGAAATTCGGTACCCAGACAGTCTAGAGCCTGACGCTACATAGGCTACTTTTATCCCGGGAAAATGGAAGATCTCCCGTGTACGCTGTTGAAACCGTGGAGTGCCACTAGTAAATAAATACATGTCACATGTGCGGTTATTTCAGTAATGTAATCTGAAATTACTTCAGCGTCCAATAAAGCCTTCAGTGCGCCCGTAAACCTGTGGTATAGAGCCACCTGAATTATCTATGGTTGTCGTAAAAACGTAGGAATCGTCAAGACTAGTATTGTCCACGACCTATACTGGAACTTTTATACTTTTGTTACATTGTCTGGATGACGCCTGCGGAGTTTTATATCTCAACCAGCTTACCCCCGCGGATTCACCCGTGTAGTTCCCTTTCCTTTAAGAATATAGGGATAAAATATAGTATACTAGCTGCCTCCGCGCGGTTTTACCTGCGTGAGTGATAATGTAGCTTTCTAATGAAAAAAGAATGATTAAAATCGGTCCAGTACTTTTTGAGTTTATTCGTTACATACAAAAATACATAATCATAATCTTTAGTGTAGATAACCTTCCATGATAAATGGGCAATTTTTAAAATCGGACCATTAGTTCATGAGATAAGCGCGTTCAACCAAATATCGATAAATCCATACTCTACTTTCTCATTTATATATTAGTAGGATATACGGAGTTACATCTCAAATGTATGATTAAATATGTCTACCAGATAGAAATTTAATGTTTAATCTCCAACCAAAATGTCTTTTACTATCTTCTTTTTAAGTCATATTGAATTGCGATTGATATAGGATGAATAATATGAATATAGCATTTTTACTAATAAATTATTTTAAGCTGTCGTCCAGATGCTGTTTGATAGCAAAAATATCAGAAATTTTCATTTTATTTATACTAAACTTAATGGATCAATCAGCAAATAAACAAATCGCTACGGGCAAGAGTGAAAAATCAAAATTTCCAACAGCCACTTCGTAAGTCCGCTCCCATTTCCAGTACGAACCGGTAATATCTGGCTCGATCCGCCGCAAATTGGATTGGACTGCACGCCCGTACCGCGACTTTTGCATCGTAACGTCTATTTTTATTTTATTTTCTTATATTTGGATTGTGGTTACCATGTTTTCGGGATCGGGAATATTTTATCGGGATTTAAATTTTTTATTATTTTTGGGTTAAATCGAGTACCTACCAAAAGGGATATTTTGCATCTAATATAGCTATACATTCCCTTCGATTACACATAGGTAATATATTACCTAGATCTATAGATCTCTAATAATAACTTCACTTATTCACTACAACTTATACGATTCCTGAATACAAGCTCAATCTCTTAACAACAATTAATCAGAACATTTATCTTTAAAGAACAATAATTTTGTCACAATCTCCTATTGTCCTTTTACAACGAGTTGAAGGATAACAAAAGGTGAGAACACATACATAATAGCATGCAACAGTGTGTTTGTCAGGTTTGTCTGAGCTTTTATTACGTACTGTTCTGTACTGCTGTGAATTTTAAAATCCGTCCATTTTGAAATGTCCCGTTGTACAGCCACGGCTGGTCTGTCTACACGTACCCACACTTTAATGCCGCGTTACTCTCGCAATGTCGTTTCTATTTTGTATCATTTTGTGGCGTACCTACTTATTTTATTACATTTTTACCCGTCCCGTCCGTCTGTCGTTTCCGCGTCATATTATTTTTAATATTTAATTTGTCTCCCCAAGATGTAGTTTCGTGTTACATACAAAACGTGTTGTAACGGTTTTAACTTATTGAATGAAGACGTGGTAGATTAAAGATAATTCAGTTCTTGGAGCTTTATAGATAAAAGCCTGATTTTTAGGCTATATATATTTAGTACTAGATGGGAAAGTAACTCGATCTATTATGCTTTCACGGCTAAAGTAACAATTTTGAAGATATTTGGTAAAGAGATAGACTAGACCATCGGAAAGGTCACATGCTACCTTTTATACCGGGAATGTTGAAGGTGTCCCCGGCAAAAGCTAGTAGACAATAAATAAATAAGTACACGAAATTAAATAAATTTATGTACGAATCGTGTCCAGGCACAAACAATTTACAGCGCAAACAAAAAGAAATACCAGATAAAATCCTCGTAAAAGATCAGCAGAAAGTACCTACGGACAAATAAAAACGTCCACCGAGGTGAAATTCCGGCGAAGACATCTGTCCGACACAATATTAGGTCAGCTCATTGTTCCACTGCCCTTTGATGGGATTATTGTCGAAATGCCTTTGTCTCTCATTGTTAAGTAGGCATTGTAAAGTATATTTGTTTGATGAGGAGTATTGTTCGGAATAGCTTTGTGGATACGCGTGACGAATTTGTACCACGGACTTATACTAGTGGCTCCCCGCGGTTTCACCCGCGTTCCCTTCCATCTACAATTTTCCCAGGATAAAAAGTAGCCTATGTCCTTTCTTAGGCTTTGGAGTTTGGACTATGTGTGTACCAAATTTAATTTAAATCGGTTCAATCGTTTTAGCGTGAAAGCGGGACAGACAGACAGAGTTACTTTCGCATTTATAATATTAGTATGGATATGAATCTAGATAACGCATGTACCTCAATTTTAAAAATACCAACCGTGTCACTTTTTCTTTGACGTCCGAAGGCAATAACGGTCGATCGTGTACTAAATGACGGCGTAGGTAGGTAGGTAACAGACATTTTTGCTGCTTTTTGACACGCGAAGTACATACTACTACATATCCTCGCGTCTAGTTAGATTATAGGTCTGTGGAATCGAGCCATTATGCTGGAAGGACGTCGCGTGACGAACACAAATTAAAGATAATCAATTTGATGGATATAATATAAAACAAATAGGTATACAGTGGGACATATTACCTACTCCTTTTTTGGAGTCGGTTTATCCATGGTATGAAAGTACCATCAGTGATAGTGAATTCAGTAGAACATAGCGGGAAATGCTATGGTTAAGAGTCGGGAAGTCTATAAGATCGACCCACTGATGATAAGGAGCGTTCAGACTATCTATTGTACGATTTTTGAAGTGATAACCTCTTATGCGTTGGTAAACCGCTTCGTAATACGCATCTATCCACTTTCACGCATACGGCAGCGGTGGGCAGACTCATCCTCTCTCATTCTAACTCACATTTAACAATTTTAATATTCAATAGTTGAACTTAGATAAGACTTAGATCATTTCTGTCGGGTGTCCCGAGACCTACACGTTTTTATTTTTGCAATTAAGATTTTTGGGCCAAAATAAACCAGTGTCCCATATAATGGTTGCAGAAAGTATGTAAGCTAATTAAATGACCAGCTTATGCAAGCTTCAAAGCAACTAAAACGCCAACTTTGCAGCACACCAAGTAAATTAATTTCCATACATTAACATGTTAATTCAACACAAGGTAGCGAGATAACGGCCCTGTGGCGCAGGAGTCACTGAGTGTGTGATGTACCGTAAGTGATTGGATTTATTACAATATGCGGGCGTGATTTATGTGCTTTTATCAGCTTTTGAATGGTTTTGACGTGACAACGTCTTATAAATTGGTTTGCCGGGTGACACTTCAAGAAACTGCGTTACGCTCCGCTCACGTTATGCGCTCACAATGAGAGCGAGTGAGAGGCACGCGTCCCTTCCACTCGGGCATGGTTAGCCCGCCTAAGAGCGAGAGAGACAGACATAAAAAGTGAAAGGCACGCGTCCCTTGCGTCGTTGTCACGTAAAACTTTCGCCCGTATACCGACTTTACAGGCAACCAATTTTTTAATGATAGCGAATCTATTAGTTAACTGGGTCTGAAAGGGTAAAAAATCTAATGATAACATAGTTTAGGGTGAATGAGGTTTGATGTAGTTTTTATACTATGCTAGTGGCTCCCCGCGTTTCCGGGAGTTCTTCTATTTTTCCGGTATAAAAAGTAGCATGTGTGTTAATTCAGGTTTAATATGTCAAATTTAATACAAATCCGTTGAGAAGGTTTTGCGTGAATGAACAAACATGCATACATGTATACTTTCACGCTTATAATATTAATAAAATTTATTAATAATGCAATAGTAGGGGCTGAAAATAAATACCACGAACATATATATACCTGCTTTTAATAAAAACTCATTTTAATCACATTTCTACGACATACTTAATTCCCTTTGAAAATTCAGTTAAAATATAGTTGGAAATACTTTGGTGTCAACACTGTATCCGTCGCAAAACGAATTTGAAGGGAACGGAACATATTTGGTACAAACTGTCCGGACACACGCAAAACGACCGTATTCTGGACTCTCCACTCTATAAAATCCATTTCATATCGTAACATCACTTTTAATAGCTTAAAGTTAATCAGTTAACAAAACCTAAATTGTCAAAAGCAATTTAAAGCCTATATAACAACTAGGTATAACGGCCCGTGGTAAAACATAAACAACTTAGAGATATAATACAACTAAAAGGAATACTAAATAATAATAAAAGTAAGCTTTATTCAGGCATCATTTATATATTTTAAATGATTTACAATATCATCTTTAGGTAATAAAATAATAAAGGGAAAATTTTCTATTTTTTGATAAAATGTGGTATGTTAGTTAGCAGTTTGGAATCATATTGGCCGTGTGTGAAAAATGTCCCAGGATATTTATTTATTTATTTTATTTATGTCATGTACCTAACAATAACTTAAACCGACCGATCTGAACTGATTTAATTTTTTTTTCTAATTCCTCTTTATTCTGTGCCTTTTGTTGACAAAGGATACCCCTAACAACAACTAGCATTCTAAAATAGCGTAACAAAATCCTACATACACGGCAAGTGTCAAACCTCAAATCTCTACAAACCAGTATCGCAAAATCAGTTCCAGAATACGTGTGCGAATGAATTTTTAATTTTCTCGTTATCAAACTCCGTAGCGCGTAGTATTAACGACAGCGGTACGTAATAGCTTTGCATTTTGCACTCAGAAATACGATTAAATGTACGTAATATGGACATGTGTGATGTGATAGGAAACAATCTAGTAAAGGAAATAATAAGACATAAAAACTTTCATGTCGCCGATCTTGGGTTCAAATTCAGAACAAACATATGTATGCACGAATGTATGTTTGATCTGTGTCTGGATGTATCTATAATATGTATGTATTTAAAAGTATTAAGTATATGTAGTATATCAGCTATCTGGTTACCAAAACACTAGTTTTATTTGAAGCTTACTTTGGAATCCGATTGGCCGTGTGTGAAAAATGTCCCAGGATATTTATTTATACAAAAAACTTTCACGCCGATGGTTGTGGTTTCAAATCTTATCCAGAAGAAACATTTGTATGCACGAATGTCTGTTTGTTCTGTGTCTGGATGTAATTATCTATAAGTATGTCTTTAAAAGTAGAACATGGAAGTAGGTACGATATTACAAGCTCTGCTTAGTTTGGAATCAGATTGGCCGTGTGAAAATGTCGCAGGATATTTATTTTTATAACTTTTGTTCATTTGCATTATTCACTCATACTGTTCTCAAAGAAGCGACTTGTATTTTTATTTGAGTTATTTTAATCTATAAGATACAACTATTTATTTATGAAACAAAAAGAGAGAAAGAGAAAGCAATAATCTAAACAATTAACTAACAATAAGTATCTTCGTTGTCCGAATAAGCGAAAAGTTTGAGTAACTATATCTAAGGCTAAGTGTAAAAGAATGTCTTCGGAACAAAACTTATTTGTACTCCAATTTTGGCGAACAACTTTTCGAGTATTTTGAGATGATTTGGATCTTCTTTTGTAGGCTTCACAGCTGGTAAATATTATCAACTAGGTTTTTTTACAATTTTCCCGGGATAAAAACTAGCCTGTGCTATTCCAGAACATATTCAAACTCTATACTAAATTACATCTAGATTCCTTCAGCCGTTGTTACGTGATAGAGTAACAGACATTCATATACGTTTGCATTTATATTGGGTGATTTTAAAGCAATAAATTCTTTGGACGACTTTACTTATCGTCTAGTAAGTGATAAGCTTCTACTCCAGCGCTATATATACAACTAAAATAAATACAATATAATTAATTTTTATTTAAAAAGAAAAAAAAAATATATATATATAATTAAGTAAAATAAAAAAGCATAATTAGATCAATAATATACCCTATTTAATCGTCTTTAAAACTCAGATTAGCTTATTTACTTACTAAACAAAGGCGTAGTCGATACCAAATTTTGAATCCACATCAAACTTTTCAGTTAGACGTCTCGCAGAACGAAATTTCGACAAGGAAAGTTTAACCCATCGATCAATTTCGTACTTGTCCATTATATAAACAAATATTTTTAGTTCAGTAATCCATCCAATGGAAGTTTTCGATGATGGCGGCCCCTAAGATCATCGATCTTTTGATGTTGTATATAGCTTTCAATGAAGAATTTCCATCGATCTAAATCTGATGGGCAAAATAATCTGACCGTTCCAGCTTGTACCCTCTACGCTCTACGCTCACCGACTTGTACGCGTAAAGGTGTAAAAGCTATCAGAGACTAACATCTTACAGTCCATTCCAAAAAAAAGATAGGCCTACAGTCGCTTTTTAAAGCCAGCCAAAATATCAAAAGAAGTACATAATTTTATGAGGTAATTCACAGACGAATCATTAGAGGCTAATGACAGTCATCGACTTTCAACAATCATTTCACACTGTAACCTAACGCGAGCTTTACGCGCTAACGTAGCGATAAAAACGACACGTTTCCTCGATTCAAATCGTCATTAAAACTCAAATGGGCAAAAGTGACGTTAAAACACGACACTGGCATTGGGGCAATCGTAAATAAACGTCATTTGAACGCCTCGGAATTAGGGGTAGGTGTTTATTGGTTAGTTTCAGTTGACTTTTATATTTATAGCGGTTTGGAAATGAAAAGGTAGGCCATAAGGTCGTGGGACGTTGATTAAAACGAATCTTGGCGACGAACAACTTTAAGTGCATTATAATTAACTAGTGACTCCCCGCGGCTTCGCCCGCGTTCCCGGGGGATCTTCAATTTTCCCGGGATAAAAAGAAGTCTTTGTCCTTTCTCAGGCTCTGGATTATCTGTGTACCAAATTTCATTTCAATCGGTTCAGTAGTTTAAGCGTGAAAGCGTAACAGACAGACAGAGTTACTTTCGCATTTATAATATTAGTATGGATGGATAGTATGGATGATAAAATTATTTGAGTCGTATAATATAAAAATATGAAAGAAACCAATTAATGAACAATTTAAAATCCAAATATAAGAATAAAAAATTACGATTCCACTTGTAGGTAAGAAGATTTTTTTGTTTGTTAAATATTTACCAATTTTGGTGAACCGTTACAAATAACCTAAGGCGTTGCCCTAATTTATTATTGCGACATTAAACAGTGCCTTTACAAACAAACGGATAAACAAAATGCCAGTTGTTCACCTTTTATGAAGATAACCCGATTCCCAACAACGTCTATGTAGGTCCAGAAAGGTTTAACTATATGTTGAGTTGGTTCTCTTGATTAAGTGTCTATTGTATTTGAGAGGAATGTTGAAACAATCATTAATTTAATAGACAAATAAGTATGAGAGAACAGCTTGTTTATTTTCAATATTGTTAATGAAAATTATTACTCTGTCAATTATATTACGGAACAGTTTACTGAAATAATGGACGCATTGTTTAAAAGTAACAAGCAAGAGTAGCGAATTGAGAAAGGCGGTAACACATACAGCGTGTAATAACCATACGAAATAAAAATTTATATTATTATCTTTATACCAAAACTCGACGATCAAAATCTAAGAGGAAGTCCCATAAAAACAAACGATCATAATATTTATCACGATGTTATTGAACTTAACACTATAAATATAACGGAACGATCCTTAAGACTTCTTAACACTCGACACTCATCAAAATTGGCTCTCTTTTCCCAACTTTTGGACCAGAGCCAACATGTTATAGCATCAAGCGCTTCAGCGACTGAATGTTTCACTTGTCCAATAACCTGACAACTATACAGCGCTTCAAGCTGCTTGATTCCAGCACGTGACGAACAAAACTATAACAATAGCGAGCAGAAATAAGTGACCTCAGTTGTTGATACTACAAATGTGGGTGACAATGAATTTACAAAACTTGGCATGGAGCCAATCGTCTTGACTTGAATGAGCTGATAAAAAGACTATCACGATTTGTAATTAAAACACTTCCTTAAACTTTGTCACTACAATTAAATGACAAAGCTCAGTAAAAACTCGAGTATTTTTAAATTTCTTGGTTAATGAGGTACGCTCGGTGGCAGAACAAAAAACAATTACACAGCCGACCTAATTATGTTACAATTAACTCCATTACACATCAAATTCGACCAAATCCACGTTCCCTAAGCTAACACAAAATATACCTTTACCCTCATGCCTCGGGGCGAACCATGTTAATGCTGGGGCAAATTTACAGGGGGCTTAATTAAATACCTTCGTTGCCAAGTCGCCGTCTTTGTTTCAAAGCCTCTTGTATTATCTGTAGTATAATACGTGTGTGGAGGGGGAGGATGTAGGACATGGGTAGACGTGGGCTGAGGTCATAATAACATTGTTGTAGTCAAAAGAATTTTTAGCAATTTACTTTTAATTATTAATTGTTGAGGGTAGTAGAAGCGGAATTTTTGGGGCTTATGAAATGAGGAATTTTCTTTACTTACTTGTACCTTAATGTGTTTGTTCAGTTTATCGGTTAGCCGGGAAATTCAAGAAGCTACGTGTTCGGAAAGACTACATCAGCAATCGAATACAGCCTGATTAAGTTGATTGGTTTTAGATGAATCGATATCAGTGATCCGATTTGGATTAATCGGTTTGTCTACTGAAACCACTATTCGAATGATTGATTTAGTGACAGTGATTCAAACAGTCTTTCATTCATTTATGTTTGACACTAACGTAGATCTCATTTCTAAAAATTTCTACCAAATGTAGCTACCAGTATAACAGCGTTTTATTCGACATTCACTCTCTTTTGTACTTTATTTCGTTAATGAAAGTAAATAAAGGTTTTAATGAGTTTTACACAGGGACAGACCGACCACAAGCTTCCACAATTGTAACTCCTAAGCTAGGATGCACAACGACCACAAAACTACTAGTAATAAAGCTCTGAGCGACCAAGGTACGCTGCAGCCTAGATAAATTATTTTGGCACATACGACAAATATATTTCATAGAGCATTGCATATTATTGCGAAGATATGAACCTGGGCTTTAATGAAGATTCGAAAGCAAAGGTACAAATTATATGTAACATGTAATTTATAGGTATTATTTTAACTAAGAATATGTAGGTAGTTAGTAGAACCTAATTTACTGACTATTTATAAGTGCTTGTGAAGGTCTATTTGAATAAAAATCATTTTTCACTTCATTTTCATAATATTTACTTAAAAGTCAATGCTAAATTACTGTCTTCTACATTAAGTAAATTTAAGTACCCAGGATTTATGTGGATAATTACCCAAACATACAAAGTGCAATATCAACAACGCACTACCAGAATCTTGTGTACCTTATAAGTACATATATACTTCCTGTTCCTTCTTCCGCATGTTGGCTACAACCAGATCGAAACATAACATTAGGAACACCGGTTATACCCATTACGGTGTAATAATAAAATTTATATGTGAAGACAGCCACTAAAATAGAAAGCCAAGCAATAAAGACGAGGAAGCTGTATGGATTTAACAACTTTCTTGTCTTAAGTCTGAAGAGGGAAGAATTATTCAACTAGTCAAAAGATTTTACACTTAAAATAGCCTCAGGTTTAAGACTTAATGCACTTGATAAAACTTGAGACTCTGCCATGGAATATTCGCCAAGGTTTTGTTCTTTTAAATCCTTATCAGTTATGACGGGACTGCAGTTCATATTGAATTAAGAAAACAATACATTAATATTTACTTATTGCATTGTTTTAGATGAAAGACTTAAACTTACAGGCCAATGGATCAACTGGTCGCCATTAATACCGTTCCTAGTTAACTAGATCGTCTCTTACGCGGCCTACTCCATAAACTCGCACCTGTGACCTCATAAATAACTGGATACAATAAAACAATATGTAACCATTTTGCGGCAAAGAATTGCAAAACCTATTTACGTAATTGCGCCATCATGAAATACTTGGTCTAAAGTTTGGCGCCCAAACGTTCCCAAGTTTAAATCGAGAGCGATCCCATAAATATCCATTCGTTTTATGCCTGTAAAGTCCTCCCAAATAGCCCCCTAAAACATCTATTTCAGCAGGGCTGCCAAAACGAACGGGACGTATACCGGGAAATGTTCAGATTTATCGCAATAGACTGGCACTAGAGCTTTCTAGTGCCATTTGGCGTGATCCATCCTGATTCACAAATTAAAACGTATCAAAATCGATTTAATAATATCTGTAAAAGATCAAAGATTTGTGTACCTACAAAGACTCTGATGTCAAAAGTACCCAAAATAAAGACATGATATCATCATCATGAAACATTTTGTTGCAGCCCTGTTATAAAACTAAGTGGAGTAGCGACCTATTTTACTAATCTGAGTCAACGTCTAAGAATTCTGTCATTCAACTGATTATGTACTATAATTGAACTACCGCCAATTTAAGGATGCATGGACAAATATGACGTGATCATTGTTTAAACGAGCCATTTAGGTCTACGTACGGTCTTTCGTACCTATTTTTATCTCGTGCGTTTACAATGACAAAGTTATTTATAGGAATGGAATAAAAACTTGAAGGTTTGCTTTGAAGGTTCTTTAGACGAATATAGAAAAAAAATCGATAGTAACGCAGCATTTCTATGGTTGCTTATCTATACTAATATATAAAGCTAGAGACTTTTTTATTGGAACGCGCAAATCTTAGAAACTACTTGTCCGATTTGAAAACTTTTTCAATGTTAGATAGCCCATTTTTCGAGGAACGCTCTTTAGACAATAAATTATCACGCTACGACCAATAAAATCAGAGTTTTAATAAATAATGTTTCAAATTTAGGGTTTTTCCTTTTGAGAGCTTACGTAAACGAGATCGCGGGTTAAAATTTGTGTTAGCTAAAAGCAACTATTCCACATAATAAAGCCAATTGGTGTAAGTACTAAACAACTTTGTGAATGTAAGGTTATTGAATAATATTACATTGAATTCAAAAACTGACATGACTCAGATGTGTGATCGACGTAGGAATATGAAAGCGCTAACTCGGACTCACTTTGAAATGCGTGTCGCTGTCAGTATGTCAAAGCGTACATTGAAATTGTAGGAAATACAATTATTTATTAGATTGTATGAGATTTAATAATGTGAACGTATTTTGATGGCACATTAATCCTAGGCTACCATAACATTATTAATGACATTATAAAACATTAAAAAAAAAATACCAGTCGAATTCCGAGAACCTCCTCCTTTTTAAACGACTTCAAAAAGAAGGAGGTTCTCAATTCGACTGGTATGTTGTTTAAAAAGTCGCTTTCCGCAGTCTGTCCCTACGTCTTCTTAAATCTTTAAAACTACGCAACGGATTTTGATGCGGTTATTTTTAATAGATAGAGTGATTCAAGAGGAAGGTTTATTATAACAATACATGCATAATATGTCATAGAAACCAACCATTCGAATACCACCCAGGACAAACATTTGTATGTATGCCTATGTCTGTTTGTTCCAGTAGTTCTTGAGATTAGCGCGTTCATCCAAACAAACAAACTCTTCCGCTTTATAATATTAATAATAGTATAGATGTTAGTTAAAGGGTTGTAGGGTGTTAACAACTTAATGCTAGTTCCAATTGCTGAACGGCAATAAGCTAGCAGGCAACTGAAGTTAAATCTCATACGTTTACACATTCTCTAGTTAAACTCCAGACACGTAGGTGTATAAATGTTGGTAAGTTTCATAGATATTTATTGTTTCCAATAGTTGTTTGATCATGTCTTCTGGTTACCGTATGTATAAGTTTTCCCTTTCAAAAATTGTTTTTACGTGAACAGCGTTATGATTTTGATAGAGGAATTTTCGTTCCTTTTTTTAACGTACATAGAAGAATCGGGAGGGTCTACTGTGTCAATTATCATGTGTAGGTAAATCGTGGCACATTTTTCACACATGGCCAATTCGATTCTATACTAAGCTTGTGCTTTGGTAACCAGAACTCTAATAACTTGTGAAATACATACTTTTACTCTAGACCGAACAAACAGATATATTCATAGGTAAAATTTTGTCCTGGGTGGGATTCAGAACCACGATCGTCGGGTTCAAAGTCAGTGTCACTAACCACAAAGCCAATCGATCTGTGCATTTAGTGTTGTAACAACGTATTAAATAATATTTTTTTATAGTGGCTCCCCGCTGCTTCGCCCGAGTTCCCGGGGATCTTCAATTTTCCCTGGATAAAAGTAGCCTATGTCCTTTCTCAGGCTCTGGATTATCAGTGTACCAAATTACAGACAGACAGAGTTACTTTCGCATTTATAATATTAGTATGGATTGTTCAGCACAGGTGTTCATAGCGAATGGCGCATATACTATGGTAGGGTAAGCAGAAAGCCATACAGCTGGCATAATGACAAATGATGGCGATGACTGTGTGGTTATTGGAGGCTCACCAGCTCGTGGCGACACGTGACGGGAATTAGATTTTATGGTATAACTAGCTAGCATCCGTCCCACAGTTTCACTCGCTCTACTAACATACTTTTTGGGGGTTTATATATACTAAGATTATGAAGCGTATATATGCTTATATATGTCTGTAAGACCGAACAGGCTAATTTCGGGAACTAGCGGTTCGAATTGATAACCTATTTATGACCAAAAGGAGCGGAGCGTCAATGACAAATATTGCAATAACGTTTGGTATAGTCAGTGCGTTCTAAAACACAGTGTGTCAAATCGGCAGTTCGAACGCATTACTTTTATATGTAGACCTATACCTACATATAAGTATAATATATGCAGATTTGTTAAATAACACACACTTCAAGATATATAAGGTCATTGAACCAAGATAACCGTGAAGCTCGCTAGTCATAGGTGATAAATCAACTCCTAAAGGAACCGATGATAAGAAAATCTTCAGTACACTTCTTAAGCGATAAGACTAAAAACGTGGGTTAATAAAATTGATACAAAATCATTTGCATCTAGCATGAGGAACGTCACAATCAAAGGCATGTGAAGTACTCCAATCCGCACAAGGCATGCGAGGTGGACTATGGCCTCAAACCCGAGGAGGCTCGACCTGATGACGATGGAAGTAAACAAAACGAATTTCACTTTTATATAATAAAATATATACTAGACTTTTCGAACAATTGTTCCGATTCCCACAGAATCACAATAAAAAATATAAAAAAAACAATGGCATTGTTTTAGATATCTATCCATAAACATGAAGGTAAAATTGCGGTCAGCGGAGCGACGAAAGTTCAGAGTTTATAGATGCGAAAGTGAGAGTCCTGAGAATATTTTAGTATTAAAAATTAATACAATAAGCTTTGCGATTAAGTGAAAGTTATTTGGAAGCATTCCGAATGTTGATTGCTATGATTATACAAAAATATTTTACCAAGATTGGTATAAATAAATAAATTATTAAATAGGTATATATATATGATTTACGTATATAATATGCTTTATGAATCCTTTTGTAACTTGATGTATAGTCTATTTTTATTTATTTATTAGCTTTTAGGAAGATTCACAGCAAAATAGTAGCCATAGGTTAAACATGCATATTGACAACTGCCATTTATAAATCTCCACCAATAGGCAATAGCACCTACGCGCGAATAGTACCTACAGATATATATATGAAAAATGTAATTATTATCCATTAGAAAGATTGTAACTTAAATAAACTCAATCTTAAATGCTGCATTAAAATATATTTTAAATACATATTTACTTACTTAAGTAGATTTTAAAACAAACAATGAATTTAAAAAAATTAAGCATTTTAATCTAAATTTCAGCTGCGGGAGAGCTGATTACAAGTTTTAATCCTTTATGTAAATAAGCTGAAAATTTTCAAGTACCTAAATTCTTTTTATATTTAAATACTTAATAAGTTGGTCTATATCATTAAATGATTCACAAATTAAGCGGTAAGAATATTTAAAATTTTATCGAAATAGTAATTCATGGTCTATAAAAGAAAACAGCAAATAACTTTGAGAGTAATTTAGAAACAGTGTATCTATAGTTTTCAAAACACTAGAAAAACCTGTTGTAAAAAACCAAATGGCCATAGAGGGCGCGTTAGACAAGCCATGTTTCCAGGGATTTTCCACAAAAATGGCTCAGAGCCAAGCCCTTGTTGTGATTTACCATCAACATGTCAGACTAGTACCATGTAGACCAGCATGATGCTGGTCTATACTTCATTTGATACCTATAGCTAACCTACTAATATTTGAGAATGCGATGGTGAGAATGGATGGATTGATGGATGTTTGTGGCTCTTTCACCCAACGGTAGTAAAAGGAATTTATGCAAAACTTTGCACACCGAAAAAAAGAGTTTTATCTCTCGGAAATGACGAGTGAAAACATGGTGTGGAAGCTAGTATGTACAATATTAAAATGTTGACTAAATCTTAAAAACATTACAGTACAATTAAACTAATTATATCCTCCTTTATCTACAAACAGTTTTCTTCAAAAATACGCTTAGAACATCTTTGAAAGTTGAAGCGTTATCTCTTATTTCATCTTGTCCCCCATTTCGCCCACTGCAGGCGGTGGCCAGTAATTAGAGTTTGGGAGGATGGGCATCACAAAGAGCATTGCTCCTAAGCAAATAAACCTAGATATAAACGAACAAAAGCTTTGAAGTCCCCCTTTGCACAATGTTATCGTTGGCAGAATAAGCTTGTGATGATGCTTGTTGCATCAAAGTGGAGTGGTTTGTTCATACACAAGTGTGCCTTTGCAATTTACACTTACTACTAGATATTTTGATTTTAAGCCTTTAGTCTAGGTTCCATTGCGATTTCATAAAGCACGAGATTTGACTGGAATGAATCTCTTGTAGATGGAGAAGGAATGGATAGGAATGTAGGAATTATTGGTAGAAGAAAACAATGAGCACTGAAATGACGAAGTAAATAAAACGGAAATAAGAATCAAATAAGCTCAAGTTTTTCAGCGAAAAATATCAATTTACCGGTTGAATAAAATAAGCACCCAACAAAAATCGACAGTTCATTCGCAAAGCTTAACAAATTCTAACTTCTGAAATTGAAAATTTGACTATGAATAGAACGATTGGATTATATTATAAAAACATTCCAGCAGTAGCTTACATTGAGGCGTGAACAGATTCAAATCCGAGGCGAATTTTCTCATCAATATATATTTGATTTTCTATTTCAAATTTTACAGTAAATTCGATGCACTTTTTAAACGAAAATCTTTTAAACATTGAAGCATGCAAATGTGCTGAATTTGGGTTGGCGTCGTTACATGGTAATTGGGCTAAGTATTTTATATAAATTTCTCTTTATTCGTTATTTCAGTTTATTGACCTATCAACTAAAGCACCTAATACAATGATTTCTTTACAAAGCTTCGGAGCTTCTTTACAATCTTGGAGGGAATCCTCAACTCAATGATCTGCGAAGTGTGAAATTCTCGTACCGTTGCGGCTCGTAGAATACGAGTTAACGGTGGCAGACGAATTGATAAAGAACTCTTAATAACGCTCCAAGTGTTCATCATTACGGTATAATGGAACCCGTACCTTTGAGTAAGCGTAATACGTTATCTGAATTAGTTTAGTAGAAAAGGTTGAACTTGTCGTCTTGACTATTTATACCTTTTTACCTCTGGTTCAATAATTCTGAACTTTCCATTCCAAATAAACTTGTTAGTATATCCATTTCTATTAAAATTTCGTAGGAAACTCCATTGTGATAGGAACCAATCAATTCTATAGTAATTTTGGGGACCTGATTTCTACAATTTAAATGAAAAAAGAACGCTCATAAATAATAAACAAGGAGACGTAATAGCTGAATCGAAACGCATTCGATACGTCTGCGCAGTTTCCGAAAATGTTAAAGAGGCACCGATTGTTTGTATCGATTAAATTAATGACGGAACCATTGCTGATTCGACGTGTGCCATTTGGACCGTTGTAATGTTGTTGTCACGACCTCGAAGTCTATTCTTTTTTAGGCTCCCCACCGAGTCTAATTAGTCTACACAACTGAATATTGAGGCCGACAGAATTAAGAATTGGCAGAATTTAATGATTACAAAAACAATGTTCATGTCAGATATTTTGAGCTGCCATCGTAATATTTCAACATGATCCTGAATTCAATTATGTTCTACCAATTTTTTGGTAGTTACAAGCAAAATATATTCGAATATTGTAGTATCAACTAGAACAGGTATTATTTAGTAACTGATGCAAGGTTCTTTGTTACAGTCTCAGTCAGCAGTTGAGGCGTTGACACATGAAAGCCTTTGTACAAACAAACACTGGCTGGCTTAAGGAGAGCCGAAGCTCGAGCAACCCCCCAAGGCGACATACATTAATGTCCTGGAAACACAAACCATTATACATGCATCGCGGATTCAGTCACATGCGCATCGTTGTGATTTACTTATGAAAATCTCAACGGTACTTGCCTTGTTACGTTTACATACAACTATGGTTCAAGGGATTTAATGAAATACACACACATCTAGAATGTTCTCTGGTCTAACTTTTTATCTCGGGAAAATATAAGGTCGCTCTCAAAGCGAGTCGCAACCCCGTGTCTATATAAAAATGATGTTTACTATTAGAAACGAAATGGAAGCTGGTCTGACCGCACATAAAAAAATGATAAAACATTGCTATGTAAGCTACACACACTAAAGGTTAAAGGGATTTTCCCAAGGAGAATTACCTATAGCATTAAAACACGTTTGTACCATTTTTTTTATAAGTCCCTAGGTGATCAATAACATTACAATGGATTCCAGAAAAGTTCTTACCTGAATAGGATAAAATATTATTACGTTGCTCAGCAAAAAACGAGGTATTTGACCGAAAAATATTTAACGGTTACTTGCAGTTTCCTACACTTATCCATATTTGAGCACCTACCTTTGACTCTACATATCACTACACTACAGATGTAACATAAAACAATTTCCACTAACAGCTCTTATATTCAGTGAGGTAAGGCTCACAGTTATCTGTATCTGAAATCGGATGTAGACTAAACTTGTGAGGTCGTTTGTACGACTGTAAAACCAGAAAGTAAAACTCAACGCAAAACACGTGGGTAGGACCGGAATCCATATCCTTTACCTTAGCGTAACACGGTGTAGACATGACCTGTGTATTTCATCAAATACCGGTGACTCTTAAAACTATTGAATTAGAGGTGCAATTCCTTTAATACTTATATAACTTTACGAAAATATAAACTTGTTGTAGTTACAGATGAGTATTGCGGCTCGCCCACATGTACACAAGTGGGATGACATTGCAAACAGTGAAATATTTGTTTATCTTGATGACTTTTTGATTAGTTTAGTTCGGACCTGTTAATATCGTAACTCGTTAGTTGTGGAATGCCACGTGCTAATGACTACAACAAAAAAAACACCTCGACTCTGAGCTTCCAAAAACCAAACCTTTTTTTGTATTTGTAATTTTAGGAATCGGAAATTCCATAATTTCTAAGTACCATTTCTCACAATCGACTGAAGTAACATCTTGCTGGTTTAACTATATGACGTCATCATGTTTAATATAAACCACGTGTTTTAGTTTACAACCTCTGGGATTAATGAATGAATTGATATATAAGTGGCTATCGTCAGTACCTTGGCACGTTTAGTTTATCTCTTATCTTGAATGCACGAAAGATTATTAGTGTTGTCATATTGCACTCAATTAATTTATTCCACACCGCTTTTACGTTTGTTTATGTTAACTCAAGCAGTACTATTTCCGACGGTAACATCCGGTCGTCGAGACGTTTTCGACGAATGATAAAGGACTGTAGCATCGTTAGGTGATCTAATTTTACCCGTTGACCACTTGCCAGGGTTGTGGGCGTGGTTTTCAAGTGCCAAGATTATAATTTTTGTTTTCGAAAAATCCTATGAATTCCTTTCTACAAAAAGCTAAAATTTCTTTCGCAACTTACAAATTGTTCTTTGGCCAAAGTTTGTGACTTTAACTGAAGTGCTATTTTAATCTCATTAGAACATCTTGGAGCGTCGTTTGATGACGCAGTCTCTAGTCATCTGGTCCCATATATTTTTAGTTGCTTTGTAGAATACCTAAATGCCAAAAGCATAATAAATTTGTTCATCAATAGCAATAAGGCTTGTTTATCCCGGGAGAAATATAAAATCGCTCAAGAACCCCAGTAACGACGCGTGCGGCAGCTAGTTATAAATAAATTATCTTATGCATTTTATATTGCTGCATTAATTAAATAAAGATCATGTCACGGTGTTTCAATTATCGTAGTAAATATGTGTTTTTGACCTTCCAGAACCGTATCAAGAAATAAGTTCAAATGGGCGAAGCGTGTCGCGTAATTAAAAACAGCACCACGTGACCGACCCGAGTAACATCTGCTCGTATTAGTGCGATAATTGGCACTAAGCGTGTTTACTCATACGCGGCTTAAGTGTGAATATATTTCGCATGATTTTTAAGAACACCCATAGGTTTTCTTTTAGAAGAACTGCAAAGGTTATTGATATTAATTGCTTAAATTTTGTCTATTTAGGTGTTATATTTTGACGTGACAACGTCTTATAAATTGGTTTGCCGGGTGACACTTCAAGAAACTGCGTCACGCTCCGCTCACGTTACGTGACGTTATGTTTTAAATTGTTACTATTATTTCATCCTTCTTCCTACTATACGAATGAATATTCACATTAAAATTATTTTATCACTCAAAGTCGTTGTCACGTATTTTTACTTCATATATGATAAAATCGAGAAAACCCAGTAAGTAATTTACGACAGTTTCTCGACAGATCGTGAAAGTCAACAACAATAAATTGATTATTTACAATCAGCTTCTTATAATAACAGTAGCTAATACATTCGTCAATTAAAACCAACCAAGTGCAGAATGCGTGAACGTGCTAATAACAATTCAGCTGATCTGAATAAAAAATGCAATAAAAACAATGCAAAAAGTAACAGTAAAATTAAAACAGATAATGCGAACATTTATCATTGTCACTGTAAATTTAAACAAATCAATCTATTGATTTACTTATAACTGCTTAGTACTCGTATTCTCTAAATAAGTAAGAATTTATAGTAATTTTAACTAAATATAACATGACTTGTAACCTAAACGGCAAGAATTCCACGTTGACCTGTCATATTTGGAGTCTTTTCACCTCTTTGCTTGCATTCTAAAAACGTTTAACCATCAACCAAGACATTTGGCTTCCCACCTACTATCCTCTGGTTTTTATAAGTACTTCGTCCAAAGCTGTTCAAATAAATATCATTAAAACAAAAGGCAGCGCCAACAAACCGACACATAACAGCAGCAGACAGAAAGACGCTACTCCATAACGATTTCCTCGGATGTTCTGAACTAGATCGTATTACGGTTACCTAAAGACTATAGATACAGTTAATGTTGTATAATAAATGGCCGTGGCCTTGTCGGATTTGGTCTGTTTCAACACGACGCCTGGCTTGTCGTTTTATTTGTGTTACAAACCGGTTCTGTGCTGGTATTCTGACGTCTTCCAAATGTAGTTCGAGAATTCAAAAGCATAATATTGTTTGTGGGAGTGGATTAATTGGTACTGGAGAATGACTTGGATGCCGACTGAATAAACAGTGGAATAATCTCCAGTCTGACTTATTGTCAGCGAGGGATGATTTATAAAGATACTTGTTTCCTATTGCGGTTTCAATAGCTGTTTCAGTTGCTACCTTTGTGGCTCCATGATTGAGTTTAGTAACATACATCGATCTGAACTTTTGCATTTATAATAGTAGAATTAAATTGATTGTAAAGAGAGAGTACACATAAAGTACGAACATATATTAAGTAAGGCTTAAAATATGTCGCTACCAAATATGCGACATGATTCGATAACACAACTTCAATAAATCATATTAAATTCCTGCCATCATACAAAGGTAACTAACAAATTCCTTGTTAAATTAATTTGTTTCTGCAACAAAATCCCGCCAGTATTCCGAGCTGTATTGGATTCCATCTAAATTGAATTCTGTGACATCTGACATTAATTAGTTATTCGTATGTCACGAGGCAGAGGGGGGGGGGGGGGGGGGGGGGGGGGCACCCACCTTACTCCAAGTGATTAATGATGCAGAGGTATGTCCGATATTAAATCAGACGGTTGAGATTTACAGGTATGTTATGTAAAATCAGTTTTAAGATAGCAGCCAGTAATTAAGTTTTTAATAAAGAGGTTTTAGTGTTTGACTAGCCATTGGTAAATTTGGCACCAAGATTAAATATAGATAAGTTTATATTAACCACAATCAATGAAAGTCTATATAGTGCGAGTGGCCTAGTTGGAGGCTTAAATACTAGTGTAGAAACTCATATTTGGCCATCGTCCAGGTATTAATTTAATTTCAGCCCGCTGTTTATGATATTGAAAAATGTTTGCACGTACCCTGTATATCAGCAAAATAGGTAGTTTTCCTTTTTTTTATTAATATAAGTTTATTTAACCATTCCCTTTCTTTAGAGAGTTCTGATCAGAATTGATTCAATTCATGCGTGATAATTTGTAACATTTAGGTATTTTCCAAGCAATTATCCAATTGAAGGATTGCAAGTATCTAGAAATTATAAATAGGACCATTATACGAGGCAGAGTAACAAGCTCTAAGAAGCAATAAAAAAACTGTGCTACTAATAACAATAGTTTAAGCAGAAGGATTACGCAATGGTGCGGCCGGTCGTGAGCGTTACTGTTTTTATGATGCTTACTAACAGTTTTTATTCACAATCCCACTCTATTCAGAATATGAGACAATGAACTCGTCGGTGGCGACGGAGTCCGTGCTAAATGTCAAGAACGTAGCTGATATAGCGTCTTTTGGAAACCATTTTAAATGTTGTTTTTTTATATGAAATCAGCTTCCGGCTCGCGGTTTTACCCGTGTAGCTCCCGTTCCCGTAGGAATACAGATATTAAGTATAGTTTAAGTTATTCCCTGTTAAAGTAGCTTTTGATTGGTTGAAGAATTATTCAGATCGGTGCAGTCGTTTCGGAGCACAAACGCATAATCAAATCTTTCTTCTTTATAATTTTGGTAGAATAATTTTATTACTTAGTTGTCTCGCGCAACTTCGCCAGCGTAACATTTCCCGTTTTTGCAACATAATTCATTATTGCTCCGCTCCTATTGGTTGTAGCGTAATGGTACATAGCTCGATACCTTCCTCGATAAATGGGCTATCCAACACTAATATTATTTTTTTATTCGAACCATTAGTTCCTGAGATCAGTGAGTGGGTTCAAACAAACTCTCCAGCTTTATATAATTGTAGTAGATCTTACGTCTAGTGGACTTCTCAGTATCATCAGTAAAGGTTTGGTTTTATGAATAATTAAGTTTAACTCGAAACAATTTTGGGGCTGGACTCCGGAGTAAAAGACGAAAGTTTTCGACTGTTTTCCGAGCCGATGATAATTTCAAACATTATTAAGCGGCCTGTAAGAGCCTCAATTCAATTTAAGTTATTGAGACTTTTGATTTTGACACTGAAGTATTACTTGCTCGGTGGAAAAGTTTTCGCCGCATTTCGTTTCAGATTTAGAGATATTTTTGGTTTGAAACCGGCGGATTGATTGACTGGTCAGATTTGTGGTTTGCGAACCTGTCTTTCAACCGCAGGTTTTAAATTCGATTTGTAACACAAAAATTTGTGTGCATGAAGATGTATGTTAGTCTTAGTGATCTGGTTACCGTACCTACCTACCTACTTACATGTTTATTATATTTATGATTTTAAGTTTGAAGACTTACTTATTTTAATTTTGCGATATTTTTGTGTTCTATCAGATATTTATGAAGCAAACTGGTTTTAGAATGTGTTCCTCCAGCAAGTCTTCCAGCAGTCATACAGCAAAATGTGCATCTTACATACTATAAACAATAATAGGTTTTATAAAAAGGAAATATTTGACTTTTTGTCGTTTATATTGAATTGGCTTCGAAACTACTCGTTCGAATCGAATAAATCTTATGGTACTAGATAGCCCATTCATCGACGAAGGCTATATACTATATAACATCACGCTACAACCAATAGGAACGGAGCATCATTGAAAAATGTTGTAAAAACGGGGAAGTTGTAACGTAGACGAAGTTGCGCGGATCAGCTAGTTATGAATATAGGCATTGCATGTAATTAATTACTCAAATAGATAACCTAGTGCAACATTAACCGTTAACCTAGTCTTAAATGACTTACGATTACTTAGATTCTAATGTTGCTTGAACGCTTCTAATTCTTGCGTAAGTGAATTGTTTTATTTGACGATAGAAAACATACCAATAGGTAATTAAGAAAAATATGACATGGCAAAAAATCAAAATGTTCATACTTTGTTGTACGCGCTTGGGAATTTTAAGTTTACTTAAGTACTTAATTAATCTTTGTGATTAATGTGATTAATCAAATCAAAGCACTAAGTAATTTGCAATAAACATAAGGACAATTTACTGACGAGTAGGTATGTAGGTAGGTATACCGTATACCTGAAGGTAAATTTTCTTCGTAGTTATAGGTTTGAATTAGGTACCTATTTGTATAGCAAAAAGTCTCTTGAGATTATTGTTTTTGATTTTATGCGAAAAATACCTATAACAATGGAGATGATTTGTCCTATAATTTTTGTTGGTTAGTAGATAGTTTGATAAAACCGACAGCCCGTTGACGATAAAACCTGATATAAGGTAGACTATTTTTATTACTTATATTGTGGGCGCTCAATACTTAGGTAGGTAAGGTAAGCAATATTTCACAATAAACCTACGCTATGTACCTTACAAAACCTTACCTGTACAATACTTGCGCATGTTTGGCTATAGGTAGGTATTTATACCTAAATATGTTTAATTATTGATTGGAGCTTAAATTTTGTGAGCAGTGGGTGGGTTTTTAGTAGGCATCTCTTAACTTAACGCTATAGAGAAACAATCTGTATGTGAGGAGGATTTCGATAGATTGATACCTACTTGAGTCTCTAGTTAGGTTTTTATGTTACCAAAGTTACATACCTACTAGGTAAAAGAGAAAATCCCCCTCATGAATAGGTTATCGTGCAAGTAACCTCACCAAACAAATAATACAGTTACAACAGCACAAACATGCAGAAGTAACCACGCGAACAGCGCTAAATAGGTTATACAACGTGATTTATCTCGGCATAAACATACCCAGCCGTCACCTTAGAAACGGCGATACAACTCCATAACATAAACAACATGAGGGAGCCTAACCCACCGCTATTGTGATATACCAACCTTCTATCGCCACGACGTGATCACGGATCTGCTGAGCCAATAGTGGGTCCGGCACGAGCTCCACTAGGTCGTAGAGAGCGTATATCGACGGGTGAACACTCTCGAACCTCTGTATCTCCTGCCGTATGGACAGGGATGTGTTCAGGCAGGCCTGGGTGTGTTGCCTGCTGCACATCGCGCCTCTGTAGCCCAGCATTTAGACGGGGAAACCCAATCGGCGAACCACAACACTACACAAGATGCATTCTCAACGCTCCGCTTTGGAAAACTTAAACGAGACACTTAGTTTTAGCTGACGTGTTATTTCACAGGTATTATTCACTAATAACACTAGTCACAGTGATTGTATTGGTCGAGATAGTAATGTAAATAAAGTAAACAACCAATCAACGCGTGACGCTCTGACGGCGACGCAAGTCAACCACCCCGGCGGCGGCCATTACCGAACTGTCGGACGGCGTTGCGTTTTTTCACGCGTCCGACCAAGCGAAGGGGAGGCTGAACACTGTTAAGTAAAACAGCGCCATCTATATCTATACAAAAAACTCTGTTCCGAGTAGTAGTGAACAGTTACCGCCTAGTTCATAACCTTACCGCTAGATGTCAGTATATTTAAAAATTGAATATTTATTTTATTTTCATTGATAAACATTTTTATTTAGCAAATTTACAAATTATGACACTTTTTATGAACCTATAGTACAGTTAATGTAAATTATAAATTATTTTTGGTATTTAATTATTTATGTTAGTCTTTGTTTACCGTTATCCTTGTTTTTTGTAACTCACTCAATTTTTAAAGTAATCTTCATTAAACATATTTTTAAAGAAACCTAATTAGAAACAATTTAGTACCGCCGTTTGCCGCAATGCGTTCAATTTGTGAGAGAATAACAGATACAGTTTGCTTTTCACACAAAACAGTAAACACTTAGCCTTTTGTTTGCAAAATGATTGTCATATTGAGGTAATTTGAGATATTCCTAGTAGTACCTAATTGTAGCGTAAAGTGAAGTTTTCAAGGTGAACGACTTATTTTATTCATCCGGTAAATAAGATAAAATGGAAAGACGATTTATGTTTTTGCTACAACATGGACAAAACCAGATATGAACCATTTCCATGCAAGTACATACAAATGTTGATATGAAAAAATATTTGTATCCAAAACATATTTTCACTAAGTTTCACTCCGAGTTGCGTTTACCACTTTTCAAGAAATATTCGTTTCCACGGATAAAAAGGTGCAGACAATATTATTCTGGTTCCAAGTCTATTTATCCAAAAGTCGATGCAGTAAATAATTTATTCTCTATCCAATATGGTTACAACGTCGTAGTAGACGATGCAAAAAATATAAAGTAACTTTTTAATGATAATGTTTTATTTAACTTTATGTTTATCAAACGACTTAAAAACGGAGTAGGTTCTCAATTCGAGTGTCAAAACTAACTTTAAATTAAGAACGTTGACCAAAATAAACTTTTCGGCATAACCTGTAATCATACGCCAACAATTGATTAGTTATCGCGCACGGGTCCATAAGCATACAGCCTATTATATTGGTCAATTTATATCTTACGAAATAACGTTAGCTACTGTTTGCTACACATAAATTTGAAATTATAAAAAAAAAGTATCTATCATTCACTTTAGTTAGAGCTCTTTGTGGGCAGGCAGCAGTGTGGCGCGGTCGGTCGCGAGTGGCGCGCGTTCCTGTGTTATTTAAATGTTATTCGGTGAACGATCCGTACACATCCCAATTGTGTTCTATGCCTCCATGTAATTGCTACGACCGACATGTCTAAAGTCAAGGTAATATTATTTACGATACAGTAAGTGTTACGAGAAATTGTTTGTTTGCTCCATCGTAACCACGTTGCGAATGTTGCCTCTTTTTTATCCGTACCCGACAATTGGTGTGCTAATTTAAAATGTTCTGTGACATTTTGTGTTTTGTTCTTATTGATATGTCCGATGTATGTTCACTGACAGTGATAAGTATTTTTATGCACCTTAAAATCCTGGTTTATTTGATCAGGCTGTTTATTCTACAATACAAGAAGAACTAGGTGCGAAAGTGTTAAAAAAAATATCTTCGATTCGTTCAATTTTGAAATTTCATATTTGAAATAAAAGAACATTTTGAGTGTTATTGTCAATCGATCGATAACAATAAAAATAGGGTACTCTCAACTTATTTTAAAGAAATAATAGTTTTCTTAATTGTATAGTTTCGCATTTCAATTTCAATATTTGAAATTTAAGAATACATTGTCTTTATACAATGTGTGTTATTTGATAAGAATGTACTGTGACATAAGTCAAGATAAGTAGGTAACTCGTTTTCTCATAAAATAACTGCTCGGGTTGTCCCATCGAATATATATTCAATTATTATATTCCTGGATTAAGCCGAGTCAGTACAAATATACGAGGAAAATATAAGACAAATAAATCAAACAAGAAAACATAAGTAATTAAGTATGGTATTTTACATACCTAAGCACCTATGGATTTTATTTATATGAATATTATTTACTTTTATAATTACAACTCGGAAGGTAAATATTTATAACATCAATGTGTAGGAAAAAAAGTTTTTGCCCACATATGTACTTCTAGTTTCGTATATTGTAAGTAAAATTTAATAGCACTTTTAATAAACAATTAGGAATTAGTACGTAGTACCTACTAAAATTTATTGTAAAGCGTGAGAATCATGCCCTTGATTCAGTTTTATAGATAATTTAACGTCTTAGAAATGAGGTTACATGTTGAATAACCTAACAGTGTCAAGACAATAATATAAACACTAAATTATTTTACAAAAAATTTGATAAAATTAATATTTTTAACTTAAACTCAAATTTTATAGTAGACTAGCTTCAGCCCCTGTTCCTGCAGGTATACGGGGATAAAATATAGCCTACGTTACTCCCTGATAATGTAGCTTTCCATTGGTGAAATAATTAATCAGATCGGTCCAGTAGTTTTGGAGCTATTTCATTACAAACAAAGAAGAAAAAATCAAATAAATAAATGATAATAAATCTTTTCTCTTTACAATTAGTTAAAATATATCAAATTTTATCGCACAGTTACTGCACTAATTGATATTTTATTGACATAACAATAATAAATCATTATCAATATTATCATACGTTACCAATATTAGCATAGTTGGAAAGTTATTTCACTTAATTGATCTATTAGTACAATAAATATATTAAAGTATAGGTAAATAAAGTGAACTGGTTTTAAATATTTAATTGATTTAATAAAATTTCTGTCCACGACAGATGCAGGTTATTTTCATCTACACTAATATATAAAGATGAAAGATTTGATTGTTGGTTTGTTCCGAAACTACTGGACCGATTTAAATTATTTCACCAATGGAAAGCTACATTATCAGGGAGTGACATAGGCTATATTTGATACCCATATTCTTACCGGGAGCGAGTGAAACCGCCGGTCGGAAGCAAGTAAGATAATTCTGTAATAAAAATTTAGAATCGTGCGATTTTTGGGCAAAAAGTTACGATATTTCTATCTTTAGATACATAAAATATATAGAACCTCCTGCTTTTTATGAAGTCGGTTAAAATAGGAAGCACAACTCAACAGAAGGTACTTTGGTCTAGCTACCATTCTAAAGACAAGCACCTATTGTTTTCCAACCTCTCTCAGAGTAGGTTTTCTTTTAGACTATGAAACTTAAAAAAAACATGAGACTAGTAATTTATGTTCTGATTCGAGATGAGACCTACGTTCAGCAGCATCGCATTATGACTGATATGATGATGATGATAAAGTAAAAATTTGGGCATAAATTGCCTGAATACTCAATGTGGATTATAACTTAGACTATATCCTATGTAGGTATTTATAAAGGATTAATGAGATGTTTTTATGTTTGTCACTTTTTCATGCCAAACGACTAAAGAGATTTTGTTCAAACTTGGCTGAAAGAATGTGTTCTTAATTAACACAAGTTATTTTATATTCTGAAAGACGCTTTCCGCTTCTATATCTCCGCACACTTCTAAACCACTCAACAGATTTTGAAACAATTTTCATAGATAAACCGATATCTATAGATTCTTATTTTTATGTAATTAACAAGAAATCTTCCTTATTTATCGGTTAACTAGCTGCCGCCGCATGGTTCCATCCGCGTAGAATACAGGGATAAAATATACCCTATGTTACTCTTAGATAATGTAGCTTTCCATTAGTGAAAGAATTTCTGAAATCCGCTCAGTAGTCTATGAGTTTATTCATTACAAACACACACAAATTTTTCCTCTTTATATGTGTAGATTGCACACGTGATAAGCCGGGGCGAGTCGCTAGTTTGAACTAAGGAGGTCACTCGACTCCAGGTCATATAACAAATTGCTACCTACATTATATCGTTAGAAGTCTAGCTTCTGGATTATATGTAACCTGACACGTGTTCTATGAGGTCACATGTTTGTGAAACCACAGATTATTATTATTTAAATCCTAGGAAGTTTATTAAAAAATAAAAATGGAGACCAAAATGTATTTTATGCAAATAGGTTTTTACATGCCCTTATTACGTTTGGTTTCACTTACCTTTTTTTTTTTTTATACCACAAAGGTGGCAAACAGGCATACGGTCCGCCTGATGGGAAGCGGTCACCGTAGCCTATGGACGCTTGCAACACTAGGGGCGTCACTCACGCGTTGCCGACCCTGTAAAAATCTCTTCACTCCCTTCTTGAAGAACCCCATACTGTACTCCATTGGGCATACCATGGCGGGAAATATTTAAATCCAGGAAAGTTTATTAAAAAAAAATTTTTTTTTTTTGTTTTTTACAAGCCCTTATTACGTTTGGTTTCACTTACTTAGTTGGGAAGATTGGCTTTAAAGTTGGTCGTAAGTTCAATTCCACAAGGCAAACGTTGGTGGGAATGAACTACATGCCTGTTTGTTCTGTGTCTTATTGAGTTATATCGATTGAAATTTAAAATAATGCATGTATCTGGAGATACCTATAGTTCAAAATATAGATATTTAGTTCAACGACCTTACACTCATTAAAACTTCTGTCAAAAAATATTCACATCGAAACGATTCAATTCATAATAACTTGTGTAAGTGGGAATAATAATCCAATATTTTAATTAGTGATTAAATATTAGCTGTCATTAGATGTACAGATAAGTCTAATCATAAAAGTATTCCGTCCCTTTCCAACATATTAAAATAGACAAAGACATATATATCGATTTAACTTTAAATAATACGATTGGTACAACAAATGTTTGGATGTTGTGATCTTGAGCAAATTTTTATTACTCTTGAAATGATAACTCGAGTTCATTTAGGTCAATTTAGCCGCTAGACCGCTTTTAGACTATCTGCAGACAATGTCCAGCCGTTTTTATTGCTAGCAAAGAGAATAATGAAAGATGCGTTTGTAAAATTTAGAAAATTTTATATTTTTGTTGATGAATTACAAATTTTTTTTTTTATTTGTCCATAAAAGTAAGGAGTAAGGGGGTGATTTGTAACTAGATTAGGTATTTGATAACTAAGTTTAACTAAGGTTAACTTTGTAACATTACTATATTTCTGAATTATTCAATATTTGTATCTACATTTACAACGTTAAAAAAATAGTTTTTTTATGTCAAAATTTGCTCGTATTAAAATGCCAAGTGAGTTTAATGGTTATGACATACCTAGTGTATGTGTGTAGGTAATAAATACATATTTTGTAAGGTATGTATGTATTATATTATGCAAATTAAAGTACTTAAAGTGATTTATAGGTATCATTACCTACGTGGCAATTTTTCCACGGATGGCCTTATAAAAAAAAATTGGTTGCCTGTAAAGTCGGTATACGGGCGAAAGTTTTACGTGACAACGACTTTGAGTGGTAAAATAATTTTAATGTGAATATTTATTCGTATAGTAGGAAGAAGGATGAAATAATAGTAACAATTTAAAACATAACGTCACGTAACGTGAGCGGAGCGTAACGCAGTTTCTTGAAGTGTCACCCGGCAAACCAATTTATAAGACGTTGTCACGTCAATACATAATTTTATCAAAATGTATGTTTATTTAAAATAAACTAAATCCGCAGTTCTATTATAAGGTTGTTTATTTACTTTCAAAAATATTCTCTGAAGTTCTGACACAAATTTATCAAGATGCACTTTGTACGAAGATAGTAAATGTCAATAAAATAATCCAAAGTATATTTAGAAAGAACAAAAAGCTGAACGAACTCTTAATTGTTGCAATCAGTCTAACAACTGGCAACACATCCACATTAGGACGAATGGGAAAATTGCTCTGGCAATAATTTCGTAGTGGCTCAGTTGGGAACGCACCGACTCACGATCATGAGGGTGCAGGGTGCAGGGTGCTCTGAGTTTATAAAAACTTACGTACGGATTCACACCACTGGCTTTCGGTGAACACATCGTGAAGAAACCTGCATGCCCGAGATGTCACAATAAAAGGCATGCGAAGTCCGCCAATCCGCACTAGGCCCGCGTGGAGGACTAAGGCCTAAAACCCCCTCGATGTTAGGGGAGGCTCGAGCTCCTCGGTGGAGACGTATATGAGCTAATGATGAATAATTTCGTGTGAAAATATCTGGGGTATTGGGATATATTTTTTTATGCTCATAATTCCTACGGTGGCTTATCAATTAACGAAATGAGTTGTAAGTTAAAGCTATCGGAGACCATTATCATCATCATTATTTATTCTTCGGTAAAAAGTACCATACATATTTTAACTCTGTGCAAAATCAAATCCAGATCCCTAAGCTCTTTCTGGCGGAATTTTGTAACAGACTTTTGCATTCTAACTAATATTATAAATGCGAAAGTAACTGTGTCTGTTTCACTTTCACGCTAAAACTACAGAACCGATTTAAATTAAATTTGGTACACAGATAGTCTAGAGCCTGAGAAAGAACAACGGTTACCTTTTATCCCGGGAAAATTTAAGATCCCCGGGTACGCGGGTGAAACCGCGGCGAGCCACGATATCTAATACACATACTTTCGCCTCGCGGTTTCATTAATTCTACGTTAGGAATTAAAATATCTTGACTAAAGAATCAATGCAAAACACACAGACAGATTCACACAAACGATTTTGTATATATATTCTGTGGTCATAAGCCTTACACAGTGGCATTTGACCCCTTATTATACCCCGGGCCATGAGACGATCAATTCAATGTCTAATTCCTTTTATTATGACGCTAACTGTGTCATGCGGTTTCACTCACATCATCAAGTTATATCAAGTTATTGGTGGATTCATTCGAATATGTAACGTATCTAGATATTGTCGTAGGTAATCTGATTCTTATTTTATTATTAAGGAGTCCGTAAGACCTTCCTAAAAATCTTCAATTTACCAGGTATAGGAAGTAGCCTATGTGTTATACCAGATTAGGTAGGTATACATTGTGTTTCAAATATTATTCAAATCCGTTCAGTAGTATAGGCGTGAAAAAGTAACAAACTTACAGCTTGGCAAAAAAGAGTGTGGAATAAATGAGGTCGCTCCTATCGCACCTGTGGCAACCCCGGATACTACGACTGAAAACTTTTTGATACTTGTTATTTTTGGGATATGATTCCAATCCCGAGTGGTTCAATCCCTCGGAAGGCTTAAATGTCCAGTATTTACAATGATTATAGTGGGCGATGGTGGATACCTCCCACAGACATGACAGACAAATAATCATGCCTCCGAGGGCAGTCTAATTGTGGGATTGTTAGGAATTGATGATAATAATTTGGGTACGAGGTTAAGAAAAAAACACTTTTTTTTAAAGCAATATTTTATTACAATGCAAACTATTCAAAAACACTTTCATCCCAGAAAAGTCCACATTTTGGCTCGAGCTTCCTGCCACTTCAGAATCACTAGAATATTCTGAAAAATCACTGAGATGACATTTGTTTCACCTACTTTAACAATTTTTCTTACTGTGTTGACAGTTGTTCCTAAAACAAAAATAGAGTTTCTTATTATTAGTTTCCGACTCATTATTATCAAGTATCAATAATGGAGGTTAGAGTATACGAGACTTTTCAAACTACAAAACATAACCTCAACTTTAAATTTCTATAAACAACACTATAATAATAAATAAATAAATAAATTACATTATGAATTATACAGGAAAACATTTATAAAACCTTATTTTAAGGTACAATGACTTATTTAAGGTACATAAATACCTGTCATATCAGCAGTTCTTTGGTAAACATTGTCGATATCGGACAAAACTTATCCCGCTTGAGATTCGGCCAAACACCGCGTAAGGACGTGGTAAATCACTGTTCTGCCACTACTGCGAATATTTTTATTCATTTTGAATAGTAAATTATGCAACGTAAGCTGATAATTTAGGCAAATTTACGAAAAACAACTACAATACACGCACTGTTGACACAGAATGTACTTGCAGTTGACAAGTGAAGCATGTTGCCACAATCATCGATTTTTAGTTCCAACTGTCACCGCGTCAGACTCTTATTTGCCAAGCTGTACATTCATACATCCATAGATCTTGAGAATGGATATTTATTTATTTATTTATTTCTTGGAAGACCAACAGCTATAAAAAAACTTAAATATATTTTACAATGAAAATCAGGAAGCCAATTAAAGGTCTTCGCGGATAGGATATAGATTACAAACTAAAACTGTGACGATAACTTAAAATTAATGATGAATAATAACTACAAAAAGTGCACTCAACATATCTATAACATATTTTTAAATATATTTTCGCAAAATACCAAATTCTGTCATGTTTTGAACACTGCATGACCCCATTAACGGTTAAATCTACTAGTTATTTGAGATACAATATTAATTACGAAAAAAATCATTACTAAGTATTCGCTTCGCCGCTGTAACGCTTGCACAGAAAAGATCTAAGTCGTGGTGCTTAGCGAGGGTGTTGAAGTTGCTACTTGCTCTCCACATAAAAGAATTTTGTCTATAATTGGAACGGGCATGTGAAACATTTAGTGTAGGATAATATCGATACAACCTAGAAGGAATATTTAAACTTAACTTACTAAGTAATTCACAACAATCAACTGTATTACATGCAATTTTTTATAAAAAGGATATAGACTGCTCTTAATGACCAGGTTGGAGTTGAAGGAACACAGGAAAAATCGCGGGGAGACACTAGTAAACTATATTTTCTGCTACTATTTATCTCAAAGCATCAAAGCAAATACGTCATACTTATTTACCATCTGTTAACTAATAGTAATTAAGTAGATAAATGATAATGAAATAGCATTGGTCACGAAACTGTGGATTTTATGGAAAACTTTATGACATCTTTGATAATTAACTTAACTCTGGTTCATTACACAAATTATGATTAAATTTATTAATATAATTCTCTTTAAGTAAAATCTAGAATGGCCGGTGGGCTTCGTGGTTTGTGACCCTGACTTTCTAGCCGACGTGCGTGAGTTCCCATTCAGGACACACAAGTGTATGAAGGAGTCTGTTTGTCCCTTGAATAAAAACTCCTGTCCTGTGTCTGGATGTAAATGCTTATCAGCTATTTAGTTACCTTCTATAGTACAAGCTCTGCTTAATTCGGAGTCAGATTGGGTACATGTAAAAACCGGCCAAGTGCGAGTGGGACTCGCGCACGAAGAGCTCCGTACACAGGTTATTAGTATCGTGCAAGAAGCGGTTAAAAAAATCTTTATGTATGGGAGCCCACGGATGTTTAGTTTTTTTTTTATACCACAAGGGTGGTAAACAGGCATACGGTCCCACCTGATGGGAAGCTATGGAAGCTTGCAACACCGGAGGCGTCACTCACGCGTTGCCGACCCTATAAAAAAGGGAGCAACTGTATAGGCAGTGAAAGGGACTAAGTGCAATGCACTTCTCGTCGAAGGGCCAAACAGGCATCACTCCTGCACACCCCTACGACGCTACTCCATCCCTGGTCCCCCCACTGCCGCTACAGGGTCTCCTCATGGAGCTCTGGCTACCTTACTCACCGCAGGAACACAACACTACATGTAGTGTTATTTGGCTGCGGTCTTCTGTACGGTGGAGGTACTACCCCAGTCGGGCTGCTCCAATTTTGAACGGACGAATCCGTTGCGCCCTACCTCCTTGCTCCTAGTTTGTTGTTATAGTGACAATAGAAATACATCATCTCTGAAAATTTCAACTGTCTAACTATCAAGGATTTTGAGATACAGCCTGGTGTCAGACGGACGGACGGACGGACGGACAGACGACGAAGTCTCAGTAATAGGGGTCCCGTTTTTCCCTTTGGGTACGGAACCCAAAAAATGACCCAGGCTATTTATTCATCTGCACCGATTAAAATATACCTGTCCTTTTCCAATAACGTACAATAAAAAGAGAGAGCAATTTTTCAACATTAATGTGTTTATTAATTATTATTAGGTATGTATGTGATAATCAATATGATTGGAACTATCATTAATTTAATAATAACAAATGTAATTACAATTAATTTATCTGCCAATTATATACAGGTTGTATATGCAACTAAAATTGCACGTTTCATAGCCAGAAAGTTAAAAATCTAAATACTATCGTAGATTCGTCATGTCCCTATCTATCTGAAACTGACATTTGAATTTGAAACTATTACTTAACACTTTATACCTATATGAAATTTTAGTTAATGTATGTTTTTTTAGATTTGTAGTTAGTAATAAAATTACTTCTTATAGGTATATAAATTTCTCGTGTCACGTTGTTAGTTACCATCATCATACTGTTTCGAAACGGCTCGACCGATTATTTTGAAATTTTATACGCATATGCAGTAGGTCTGAGAATCCGCTACTATCTATTTTGGATACCCTTCAGTGATCACGGGAACGGGAACTATGCGGGTGAAACCGCGGGGCGGCAGCTAGTTTCTATATAAAGCACCCCATCTTGAACAAATATATAGAACTAGTTTCTACCAGCCTGTGTGGTATTCTATAACATAATCTAACAAAGTGCCAAAAATCATACAAATTTTTAAGCCGTTTTGGGATGATTAAGTAACAAACATCCATTGGATACATCCACACTTTGTTGTAGAATGTTCTAGTAGTAAATAAAATTAGTAGGAAATCGCAGAAGCTGTGTAATATAAATTACGTTACAATTACATAAGTATAAGTGTAGTAATTATTATTATTCTTCATATTTACCGACTAGATCCTGGTCATAATACTGTTTGTACTTGTTTAGGAGGAAAAACCGATCAAAATTGTCATAGGGTTGCCACCATAGACGTATAAATCTAACCTATAAAACGAAAGTTAAATAGGTTTCTGAAGGGTCGGCAACGCACCCGTGATGCCCCTGGTGTTGCAGGTGTCCATAGGCTGCGGTAACCGCTTTCCATCAGGTGGGCCCCATACCTATTTACCACCGTCGTGGTATAAAAAAAAGGTACCTCAATTTGTATCAAGACCAACCGTGTCACTTTTTATAGATGTTTGATGGTAATAACGGTCGATCGCGGACAAAATGACGGCGTAGAAAGCAGACATAGTTACTACTTTTTGACATGTATATTGTACTAGCGGAACCGGCAAACTTCGTTTTGCCCACCAGCGCCACCTACCGGGTCCAAATTGATGTATTATACATAAAAACCTTCCCCATGAAATACTCCGTAATTTGGTGAAAATCGCATGAAAAATGTTCAGTAGTTTTTGTGTTCATCGCGTTCAGACAGACAGACAGACGGCGGGGTGTTTGTTTTATATACCTATATATAGATATACCTACATTTGCGACGTCTAGGTAGGTTTATAAGTTTGTGGTTGCTAAAACATTACGTATAAGTAGTGTTAGATCTTTTCCTCCACGCAATGGATTTTAATGCGGTTTTCAACAATAGATGGTGTGATTCAAAAGGAAGGTTAAATTATTCGTAAAGTTTTATATTGTTTTGTGTTAATTTGTTGAAATATGACTATAGGTAATGCAAAACCCAAACGGCCGCTACTCATAATATTTTATACAAATAGGTATTTACAAGCAGTTCGGAATACTGCTTCTGCTGAGAAAAGCTCTCAGTAAACTCACCAATTACTTAGGTTTAGATTATACTGATATACTTTCTACGTTTTTATTCAAACTTATATAAATATTTACATCCCGACAAAGAACAATAAGACATATTCATGCATACAAATGTTTGTCCTGGGTGGGCCACGACCGGCGACCGGTGGCTTGAGAGTCAGGTTGACTAACCACAAAGCCAACCGGTCAGTCGAATCTATATATATTTAGAACAAAGTCCCCGCCCGCCTCTGTCTGTCTAACATAAAAACTAGTGAACAGATTTTCATGCGGTTTTCACCAAGTGGCGGAGTATTTCATGGGTAAGGTTTTTATGTATAATACATCATTTTGGACCCGGTAGGTGGCGCTGGTGGGCAGAACGAAGTCTGCCGGGTCCGCTAATCTATATCTATACTAATATTATGAAGAGGAAAGATTTGTACTTTTGTATGTCTATACTAATATTATAAAGAAGAAAGAGGAAAAAAAAAAAAATTAAACACACTGGTGATTTGTGGGACATATCTGTTGCTGTTTTGCGGGGTATTGTGGAACCTATTGCTCCTCATTTAGCTTTTATTTTCAACAGATGTGTCGATTTAGGTACTTTTCCGGATTTGATGAAACATAGTAAAGTAATACCTTTATTTAAAACTGGAGATTCTAGTGATCCTTCAAATTACAGACCTGTTTCCATTTTGCCAGTCTTAAGTAAAATATTTGAAAAGATAATATTAGTACAACTACTTTCTCATTTTAATTTCAATAAAATTTTACACGGGGAACAATATGGCTTCACCAAGGGTCGTTCTACGATTGACGCTGGGGTAGCTCTCTTAAAGAGTATTTTTGATGCTTGGGAAAAATCACAAAATGTTATAGGAGTGTTTTGTGATCTTTCTAAAGCCTTTGATTGTGTTGATCATGAGACATTATTGCGTAAGTTAAAATATTACGGGGTAAAAGGCATTGCACTTGATCTGATGAAATCTTATCTTAGCCAAAGAATCCAAAGAGTTGATGTAAATGGGGCTAAGTCATCTGGTTCTTCTATGCGTATGGGTGTACCACAGGGCTCAATTCTAGGTCCATTCTTATTTTTAATTTATATTCACGACCTCCCTTTTTATGTTAAAAATACCTGTGGAATTGTACTGTTTGCTGATGACACCTCACTGATTTTTAGTGTTGATAGACTTAAATCCAACTATGACGATGTAAACTGTGCATTGGCCCGGGTATTAGAATGGTTTACTGTAAATAACCTAGTTTTAAATGCGAAAAAAACAAAATGCGTTAAATTTGCTTTACCTAATGTAAAAAAAGTAGGTTGTAATCTTATGCTAAATAATGAAGTTTTGGATCTTGTTGAATCAACAGTATTTTTAGGGATTACTCTTGACTCGAAACTTCAATGGGGCACCCAAATTTCTACACTTGCGGGAAAGCTCAGTTCGGCAGCTTACGCAGTTAGGAAAATTAGACAGCTTACAGATCTAGATACGGCTAGACTAGTATATTTTAGTTACTTTCATAGTGTTATGTCCTATGGTATTCTACTGTGGGGCAAAGGTGCGGATATCTATACTAATATTATAAAGAGGAAAGATTTGTTTGTTTGTTTGTTTGTTTGTTTGTTTGTAACGAATAGGCTCCGAAACTACTGGACCGATTTCAAAATTCTTTCACCTTTGGAAAGCTACATTATCCCCGAGTAACATAGGCTATATTTTATCCCTGTATTCCCACGGGAACGGGAACTACGCGGGTAAAACCGCGCGGAGGCAGCTACTAGAGAATAAAGATTATGTTCCATTCAATCGCTTCCCATACACGACCAATAACAATGCCCTCTACAGGATATAGGTTATTCTACGAATGTAGTGCACCAATCATGCCGTGACTCGTAGGGCCAGTGCCGGTGCCGGTGTCACGCCGCGGCCGGGGCGAATTGGGACCAATTAGTGTAGCACGCGATCCGCGGTAATCTGGTGCGGGCGGATAAAACGACGCTTTAATATCTATTGTTTACTGAAATCTTCTTCTATATATATAAAACAAAGTCCCCGCCGCCTCTGTCTGTCTATCTGAACGCGATGAACACAAAAACTACAGAACAGATTTTCATGCGGTTTTCACCAAATTACGGAGTATTTCATGGGGATGGTTGTTATGTATAAAACATCAATGTGGACCCGCTTGTTGACGCTGGTGGGCAGAACGAAGTCTGCCGGTTCCGCTAGTAATATATAAAAATATAGTGTCACTGTGTGTTTGTCATCGAACCCCTCCGAAAGGGCTTGACAGATTTTTATGGTATTTCGTGTATTTTTGTCGTGTCTTTGTGTTTTTTATTAAAGCCCAATCAGATGACAAACTAAGTAGATCGTGTTTGATGATGAGATACCTGATATAACTATGCTTCTTCTTGATGCATCTTTATGATATTTACATTGAAAAGGATAAACAAACATTTTTATGCACACAAATGTATGTTGGGCCAGCGGCTTAAAAGACGATATCTCTAACTACTAGCGGTCAATATAAATACGTATCTTATACGTATATTATATCTTCGATTGAATATATTCAGTATATAGATATTTTATTCCCGGAAAATGATTATGAACATGAACAAATGCATAAAATAATTCCTTCACATCTTTTGAACTACGCAACAGATTTTATAGTCCAAATTTCGATCCGAATGTAAAAATTTAATCGATTGTTTAATCGAATTTTCTCTCGATACTTATCAACGAATAACACTTTCACGAACACATAATCACGAGTTACGGAAAATATAGACAATGTAAATATAGCTTGCGTAGTTAGACAATTAGTTATTATACACCGTTGCATGTTAACAAGCAATGCATTGCATTAATCGATTAATCACTCGATACATTACGAAACATCATTCGTTTAACAAGATCATCGATCAGTAAGCTAATAGCTCTGTGGTGACGGAGAGTGACAAAGGTTATGGGTTGGAATGTTACAATAAGCTTTAGTTGTTTGTAGGGTTTAAAGGAAACATTTAAAAAATATAGCTGCAATAGTCAGATTTAGGTATTTGTAATGCTATGTTTAATACTGATTAATGTCTTTAATACTAGTTTCAAACCTGCGGTTTCATCCGTGTAGTTCTTTTTCGTAGGAATAAAGGGATTACAGAATATAGCGTACATTACTTCCTGATAATATCTATATATATATATAGCTGTAGGTAGATGATACATTGGTATTTGGGAAAGTGTAAGAAATAAACTTACATTTGGATTAATAATATTAATTAGGATTCCGTGTAGATAAACAAATCATAAATAAATTTGCAAACTCAAAATAAGTAAATCGACTTTTCGTAAAATGGCATTTACTTATAAAATAATAAAAATACATATTATCCTAAAACGTTACTTTTATGGCTTCTTAATTGAAAATTCGAGTAATTCCTATTAACCTATGTAGCATTTTAGCGTTTTACATTATACCATACAGCGTATCGTGGGAAGTGTAGATCTGCAAACAAATCTAGTGTGGCGGGTCAAACGCTTAATCTAGCCGGTTTATGCTGGCGTGCATCTTCCTACGTGGGTAGCTTATCATGCTGGGGATTTGAGTTATTTACTAGAAATTTCTCGTAGGTATAGATAACTAGGTAGAACGATAGCTGTGTTTTGACTATTTTATAATGCAATGTACGGAAATGTTGTTTTATTATTTCGATACTTATGATAACCTAGTGGTTTTCCGTCAACTTTCCATGATAAAAGGTAGCCTGTGTCCTTTTCCTAAATTCAAAGTCTCTAAGTTAAATAGATAGTCCAAATAATAAAAATGATAAAATATTTTTGACGTGACAACGTCTTATAAATTGGTTTGCCGGGTGACACTTCAAGAAACTGCGTTACGCTCCGCTCACGTTACGTGACGTTATGTTTTAAATTGTTACTATTATTTCATCCTTCTTCCTACTATACGAATGAATATTCACATTAAAATTATTTTACCACTCAAAGTCGTTGTCACGTAAAACTTTCGCCCGTATACCGACTTTACAGGCAACCAATATTTTTTGACATGAGTGAAACCACACGCTAATTAAAACTAAATTACTTTTATATCTATTATTTTATATTTACTTTCTCATTTTACCACTCATATAAATAATAAATAAATAAACTAAGATAACGGGGTATTTCCACGTAGATAACACCCAAAAAACATTAGTTTTTTTTACACTAGTGGCTCCCTTTTGTTTCACCTGCATTCCTAGGAAATATTACAATTTCCCGGGATATACAGTAGCTCATGTGTTATTCTGTGGTGGCTCAGTTGGGAACGCACCGACTCACGATCATGAGGGTGTCGGTTCAAATCCCTGGCCTGTACCTCTGAGTTTATAAAAACTTACGTACGGATTCACACCACTGTCTTTCGGTGAAGGAAAACATCGTGAGGAAACCTGCATGCCCGAGATGTCACAATTAAAGGCATGCGAAGTCCGCCAATCCGCACTAGGCCCGCGTGGTGGACTATGGCCTAAACCCCCTCGATGTTAGGGGAGGCTCGAGCTCCTCGGTGGAGACGTATATGAGCTGTTGATGATGTGTTATTCTAGAATGTCCTTTTCCTCCATAGCTTTGCGTGAAAGATTACCTTACATACATACATACACCCATACAAACTTTCGCATTAACAATATGAAGTAGGATTTGACAGCACTTATAACCAGTTTTGTCTACATTTAGTTTCAATCTGGTTATTTACTTTGTGATATTTTTGTAACAAACAGAGTGACACTTTACCTATTGTTCTCTATGAATAGTGAAATCATTTTGCAACATTTGTTAGTACAATTTGTATTTGAGTGACTTTGTTCTGACCTTACATTACTGCACGTAAAATACACTTTTGCGGTTAAAAACTGACAGGTGAGTTAGATAGATACTTTATTTAAAGGAGGTAGGACGCAACGGATTCGTCCGTTCGAAATTGGAGCAGCCCGACTGGGGTAGTACCTCCACGTTACAGAAGACCGCAGCCAAATAACACTACATGTAGTGTTGTGTTCCTGCGGTGAGTAAGGTGTAAGAGCTCCATAAGGAGACCCTGTAGCGGCAGTGAGGGGACCAGGGATGGAGTTGCGTCGTAGGGGTGTGCAGGAGTCATGCCTGTTTGGCCCTTCGACGAGAAGTGCATTGCGCTTTGTCCCTTTCACTGCCTATACAGTTGCTCCCTTTTTTATAGGGTCGGCAACGCGTGAGCGACGCCTCTGGTGTTGCAAGCGTCCATAGGCTATGGTAACCACTTCCCATCAGGTGGGAGCGTATGCCTGTTTGCCACCCTTGTGGTATAAAAAAAAATTGGTATCCGGTCATGAGTTCGATGTCCGTTCAGGACAAAAAATATATCTCATTTCGGCTTGCCAGCAATCTAATAAATAGATAATAAATAAATATCCTGGGACATTTTTCACACACGGCCAATCTGATTCCAAAGTAAGCTTCAAAGTGAGCTTGTGTTATGGTAACCAGATAGCTGATATACTACATATACTATTTTTAAATACATACTTATATTGATATTTACAACCAGACACAGGACAAACAGACTTATTCATGAATACAAAGCCAACCGGGCTGCCTAATTATTTCCATTTTCGAACCTATGAATGTTCCCAATTACCACCGTAACCTGTTTCCTACCTTATGCTGTTGCATTAAGGTCGAATTTCCAATGCCCGCCCATCAAGTTAATGTAAGAATAGTTAAAGTATCTCATTAACTTAGATTTATGTAAATCGAGTACTTATAATGACAATATAACTGATAAAGGTGTTTTAAAATGAATAATTAACTTAATTGTACTTACTCACGATTTTATACAAAATATGGTCTTAAATCATGTTTAAAAATGTCAAGGGAAGATCAGTCGGTCGGTTCAGTGGTTAGATACTTTTCTAGCATGTCGCAGGTCGTCGGTTCGGTTCTTAATCAGGACAAAATTTAGATAGATCAATGAGATTTATTTGTGAGAATATGATTAAATTGGTGACCATATTAACAATAAAACATGCAAACTGAATTATAACAGAATATATTTTTTCCGCGGATAACAAATAGGTAGCCTATTTTTCCAGAACATATTTTATCTTCTTAACAAATTCATCTAAATTATTTGAGCATTTATAATATTTTATATTATGTATAATTATTTTATTTCCTTAATGCATACAATGTTCTATAAAATCAATTATTGTCTAGAAGTACATATTTAATAAGTTAGATGAAAATATATTAATACCTAAGTACCTACATAAATTTTACTAAAATATAGAGATTCAGTTATAAAATTAAGTTAATTGATACATAACATTATACAAACCTAAGTAAAGCTTACTACTAGTTCAGGGAAAACTACCACATTGTAACTTTATAGCCTTCATTCAGGAGCAAATCCGACATTTGTTGATACATTGTAAAACCTGCTTTGTTGTCAAAATAATACAGTTTATATTCAAACGTAAAGGAAAACTGCAATAAAATGATAATAACGCATACGTTATCTCTAACAGTGTCGTGTTGACACACGATTTATTCAATCTAAGTAGTGATCCTATAAGGGTTATGAATGTGGAACTAGTTTAACGATCATCTCTCTCGCTCTTTTCTAACGAAGCTGTGTGAGAGGTCCTCAAAACTTAAATGGTCGATGTTATGTGATGAATAGAATAAGCAGTGCAGCTTAGGCATTACGTTTCATTGCTTCTGGAGTTAAAATGTAATTGTAGAGTATTTGGTTTTCTAATTATGATAAGATTTAGGATTTTATATACATAATTCTCTGTTTTTCCAAACTTTTGATGTTGACTTTTTGTAGAAAAATGAAAAAGATAGGTATACCTAACTGGAGATTATTAAATTTTCTCGAGTTCAAAATGTTGCCTATGGCCTTCTCCGCTATCCCAACTATCATTTTACTGTAACTCATCGTTCTTATTACGACGTACAATACTAACTCACAAACAAAATCTCTTTCGCTTTTCCGGCCCGCGGTTTCACATGCATTTCCGGGGACCCTTCTTCTTATCCTGGATAAAAGGTACCTTATCCCTTTCCTAAGCTCTAATCTATCTCTGTTATTACGTGAATAAGGGAAATACGGTATCATATATTTATATTATTATGTAGATTAAATTAATTATATCTTATTTACAGATGGATCCCGGACTTACTTCTACAGAATATTCCTGACTTGTCACTGCTTGAAAGGTCTTAATAAATAGGGCTGCCACGTATGATTACAGAATCTATAATATCATAGAAAATATAATGAAAACCAATCTGTATTATCAACGTTGCATGAACAACCTAGTTACTCCATAACAATAACTTGGGCTTGTGTTGCGACAATTGATGTATTAATAGTTTCTCTTTTTCAATCAATTTTTTTCTTTGTCGTTCATTGGAAGCTAATTGGGATTGCTTGCAGCCGGTTTTCTTGGAAGCTATCTCGTTTCTATTTTTAGGTTTGTCGATATGTAAGCTAACAATGGAATCAATAAAAACGGTTAAAATTAATGTTTATTATCAACCCTTAAAATATGTCTACGCTGTAACCTTTATAGGCGCTAGGTCTGCAAATATTAGTTTTTTTTTTATTCGAAACATAACTAGTTAAATAAAGGTAAAAAAATCCTACTTTATGACATGAAATTCGTGAATAATATTATCCTGTATTTAATTTGTTAAAGTAGCGCCATCTGTGAAGTCTGTCATGAAACTATCTTATGAAACAAACTTCGCGCGAAAAGTTTTACACCAATTCATTCTTTAATTTATATCTCACCTAACTTTACCATACAAAAACTACTGTATTTATCGCAATATAATTTCTACATACAATATAATAATAAAATAAATAATAATGTATAAATAGTTACATAACGTCCGAGCGGCCATAATTGGCCGTGTAACTATTATGATCTAGTAATGGCAGACACTATTGTACGGGCAGAGGGATAATGGCGGGTAAAATGGCCGCCGGCCTTAACACGTGCCCACACAATGCACTCACCACAATGCGATACGTTTTTGCAATTTAATGACACTATTTGCCAACGCTAATAGAATACTGAAATGTTAGCAACACTGAATATTTATATTGGAAGTAATTACTCTTTATTTAGGTTAGAGTTTGACTAACATTCCTTATTACTTTCCCGCGTAGGTCCACTATTTTTGACTAATGAAATAGAATCACCAACTTATCATATAATATCATCATCAGCTCATTACGTCTTGTACTCGCGCCTCACCAAATATCGAGGGGTTTAGGCCTTTGCTTTTAAGATCACAAAAAAATATCAAGTACTCGTTTATAAGGCTCGAACCTTCTCATCGTGTTTTAAACAGAAATTATAATTAACGCTTCGATGTAAATTTGAACCTGCATCGTCATCGCGGTACGTTCATCACTGATCCACAGGGCCTTAAAGTTGTTTCTAGTTTTATTAATTAAATGGTCGAAAAACGATTTAAATATGTTGTTTTGTTGTTAGGCAAATCGGGTATAATGTTAAATGCGAATTTAACTTACATGTTATGAAACAAAACAGTTTTACAAACTTGTAATGCCATCTATATTGTAACTTGAGAAACTTAGTCTGAGCTACTTAACCATAGATGTCGCTAGCTATACCCTTTATGGAGTATGAAACGTTTTCTATAACATTACTGTAATAATACTCGTAAGCTTCATAATTAAGAATGATAATAATCATATAATTATGCTATTTTTTGGATAAATATATTTATTTATTTATTTATTTATTTATTGCCTTCTTAACAACTATATATAGTAACATAACAACAGAGGAGAGAGAACTCAATGTAATCTCAGTCGACATGGAGGGCAAAATATTTATCTCCTATAGTATCCGCTAGATGGCAGTCCTAAGGATTTTCACCATTTTTATGTTTTATGAAAAATAAATGTTTATTATTTAATTTATAATTTTTTTTGGACATTATTATAAACAAAGAGATTACACACGCCTGGATAATAGACATACAATGCTGAAATTATGAATGGCTAAAATATATTTTTAATAATTACCACTTGACAACAATCAGACCCTAAGACGTGATGGCTGCATTTAGTAATCTAGATAGAAGCAGTCCTTAGGCAATCTAACTAACACCTAGGCACTGTTTGGTGGTTCTTAGGTAGATTTACTAGCTAAATGGAGGGGTCCACGGAACGTGTTCCGTACGGAGAACCCTGACCCTTCTATAGCGCTTATGGCGACCACCGTGGGGTTTCAGCCGGGCAAGTCCAGCATCCAGCCAAAGAAATGTTACTATTCTCATGGAAACTGCCCTCTTATCCTCTTATCAAGTAGACTGAACAGGTGCTGTCCACGCCAATAGTATTAATTTCAGCATGTTAGTAACTCAATACTTAACCATATGTACACGAATATTATTTCATCGATCAATGTTTTTTTACATTGTTATAGGTATTTCAAAAAATACTATCTTACTCAGGTTGTGGAATGAGCTCCCCGCCATGGTATTCCCAATGGAGTACAGAATTTGTAACTTGTACTAGTAACTAGTAGCTTATATTAATGTCTCATTTATGATAGAACATAGGTCATTTACAACATAAGGCTTGATAAAATGGTTTCATTTTTATTTGGGACGTTTAATTGGGGATTAAACGTGAGCGAAACCTAATTTATTATTTAGGTAACAATACAATACAAATATACTTTATTGTTTACAACACATAAAAATTACAAAAATTAACAACATACTTAATATGTAATTATATACAAAAGTGCTTAAAACGTAAATAATTTAGGCGGCCTTATCGCCAAGGCGATCTCTTCCAGGCAACCTAGGGTAATAGGATAAAGGTTACATCCCTTAATCCACTTAAAATATTCATACCAAAACAATATTTTTTTATATAGGACTTAAACCATATTATCATAATATAATAAGCAGGAAGTAATATTAATCAAAGGTGCGCTCATATAAATATTCATAATGATTATGATGAGCCGTACGTTGACCCGACGTTGCGGTCACTGACCCCAATCTAAGCAGGTACCGGCAGGATTTGCGGTTTGAATATCATTATAGCTTTGTAAGCTTGTTCATATTGCAACATTAACTGGAGACGACATAGGCTAGGCTGTTTTGTATAGAAGTTTTACTACTACTAGAAAATTTTCTAGAAGTTCATACTTTACTTGACTAATCCTAGGACACTGCCTAAATAGTTTATACTATGGTAGCTGGGTGTTTAAGGGTAATACATATAGGTTTACTAATTTTAAATACACACAAAATAATCTGGTTACCATAACACAAGCTTAATTTGGTATCAAATTGGCTGTGTGTGAAAAAATGTCCCAGGATGCATATTATATTTATCACCTATTCATTTATCTACACCAAAAATATTTTATGTGTTTATAAAGATAGGATTTATTTTTTATTTTTGTGTGTTTGAAATGAATAAACTCAATAACTAATGTGTCGATTTAAAAAAAAAAATCACCATTGGAAAGCTACATTATCAAGGAGTAACATAAGCTATATTTTATCCATGTATTCCCACGCGAATCACTAAGAGCATACAAACAATAAATCTAATATTTTCTTTATTGATATTTAGTGTGAATATACTTTTTTCCTCAAACAGTCGCCTGAGAAAACTAAACTAACTTACTAACAATAAAATAATAGAAAACGCGTGCGAGTCGGTATGCAGTTAGGTATAATAATGACCTTGGTACATTTACTCCATTGTCTGGTTATTGCATGCACGCACAATCGATTGCGGTCAAATTGCATACTGAATACTAAAAACATACTTTTGCAAAAAAAAATAATGTAAATAAACTATTGGTTAATAATCCGTGATAGTCTTAGGGAAGAGTTATCCAGGGAATATATAATACCTATTGTGCTTCCGTTTCGGAATGAAAGAGAAACAAAATATGGTGTTGACAATGTAATTCTAACTGACTTATAATACCATATGTAGGAAATAAGTGCAAGTAGTTGCGACATAGAACTTTGATTTAATTTAAAAGTATTTAAATGATAGATATAATTTCTTCAGTAAATAATTATTTAACCCCTCAGTGTTTTCCTAAATACATATTTATATTGTTACTAGCGGACCCGGCAGACTTCGTTCTGCCCACCAGTGCCACCTACCGGGCCAAATTGATGTATTATACATAAAAACCTTCCCCATGAAATACTCCTTAACTTGGTGAAAACCGGATGGAAATCTGTTTAGTAGTTTTTGTGTTCATCGCGTTCAGACAGACAAAACGGACTATGTTTTACATATGCAGACGATGTTTTGCCATGTATATTATTTGTAGGAAACATTTTTTTAGTTCAATAAAAATAATTATCTACTATAAGTATTCGGGGATGTACTTATAATCGAAAGCGTTATAAACAATAAATTAATGCTTTATGTAGGGTAATAAATTAATGTAGAGAATATATTTTAAATTACAATTCTTGCTAGTTAGATAAATATGAATAATTATTCATATTGTAACTATCAGTTTATTAAATACGATTTATTTAATGTTACATTAACTATTAATAAATGTACTTTATTCCCAAATAAATATTTATTGAATGTAAATAAATATTTATTATAGTTGTCTTCAAAGAAATTAATATGAATAGTTCCATCAGTGTATTGGTAAAAAACAGTGACTTAATATATGTATTGATAAGATATGTACAAATGTTGACAAAATTTCATGAGAATCGGTCAAGCCGTTTCGGAGGAGTTTTACCACAAACTCCGCGACGCTAGAATTTTATATATTAGAAATAGAGAAACAAACTTAAAGAAGCGAGTAAAACTAGTCCTAAAGTAAATAAAAAAAAATCCTCTTTAAAAATGCCAGCGATCTTACAAGCATGTTATTATGACAACGCGGCAACGTTTCGTTTGTAATCACAGTCCTGCAAAATGCGGTGTCTTATTCGTCTAAACCTTGAAACATCAACGCCGATGTCCCTGGTGACCGTTTACCATCAAATGCTAACATCATCCTTGTAAGCGAAGTTGATTTACATGCGGCTATATATGCGTAGTACCTAATTATATCCAGCATATCAAGAAATTTAATTAAAAATTCTATGGCAACGTATATTTTGCTCCCTGCTGAACACCTGAGTTGCCATAATATAGCTTCTAAAGATAAAATGTCCAGTAAAAACTAAGAACAACATTGCATACGTCGCTAAATATAGGACTCCCATTTACGGATCCACTCTATACAGCATAAATGTTGCACAAAAACTATAAAAAGCTTGCAATATCCACATTTCTGCTCGGTGAGAACGTATTATTTTTAGTATCAGTACGTAAGTAGGTACTATAATCTTTTTACGGCCTAACAAACTGATAAAAGAACCTTGTCCTTTAACATATTTGTCACAATTACAAAAATTGCTTACTAGTTCTTTATATGCATAAATAGGTACAACTGCTTATCTATCTATATATATAAAAGAAAGTCGGGTTTGTTTCAACACTTATAACTCGAGATCAGCTGAACCAATTTTCATGGTTATTGATTCGTTGGATTTGTCTCCGCCCCGAATAGCAGAATACATCCTAAAAGGAATGAAAACTGGATGTGTGTAATAAATACTTAATCATTTCAATAAATGCTGATTTGTTTATTACATGTCAAACATTTGTTGTCCAATACTGTCAAATACTGTAACAACTATTCATGTGTGCGTTCAGAAATAATTTTTTTGTAAAATGTCACGAAAGTTCAGGTACTGTTTTATTTGTGTAAATTATTTATTAATTATTTAATTTTTAATTTCCGGAAATAATACCTAATAATACCTGATTTTTAATTTGGTCGGTTTTTAAATTGATCCATTTTAAGTTTTGTCACAATTAAAACTTCTGAACGCAATCACAATATTTGACATTAGATTTGACAACCAAATGTGGCAACTGTAATACCTATGTCAATCCATCCTGTCGCACTTCAAAACATGGAAAAATGTTATATGATATTGTGTTACCATATCTATGAGTGCATCCTTTTATTTAACTTTCTTTCTATGTATCTATCTAATCAGCCCGTAATAACCCACTGCTGAGCATAGGCCTCTTTCTTTTTACATCTCATACACTGCCTACCCGCTGCTACCCACCGGGCCGGCGGTGGTCTACCCGGTTTCCTGTGTCTCTCTCTTGGCCACCACTCTGTAATAGCTTTAGCCCATCTTCCGTCATCCCGCCTTGCCAGATGTCCCGCCCAACCCCACTTTAATCCCGTGATCCCTTTACCCACATCCACGACTTGCGTTTTACGTCGTATTTCGACTGTTGGGTATTCGGTCCACGAGGGAGATGCCCAGCATGGTTTGCTCCATGGCTCTTTGAGCAACCATTATTTTATACATGTTGCCTTTTGTAAGCGACCATGTTTCAGCACCATAGGTGACGATAGGCAGAATGCACTGATTAAATGCCCAAGGCATTTAGCATTTCTTCAGATACTGAGGAATATTAGAGCGGAACATGTCATCAAGTTTCCCAAATACAGCCCAACCTAACTGGAGCCGTCTAGCAATCTCCTTCACCTGAGACTCCCGGTCAAACGACGTCCAAGATAGATGTAGTGGTCTACATGTTCTATTGGGGAGTTACCCACATTACTGGTAGCTGTTCCAATTGGATGACTAGCCATGAGCTTGGTTTTGAACATGTTCATACATAGACCCACTTTCAGGGATGCTTCGTGTAGTTCTGTAAGCATAGATTGAAGATCAGCAACTTTCGCAGATAGTAGAAGAAGGTCTTCAGCAAAAGCAGGTGCGACATGCGTGTGCCATTTATATTTATTCCTCTCTCTTCCCAGTCTAGAGATTTAATTACGTCTTCCAGCATATTAGTGAAGAGCTTTGGCAAGAGATTATCCCCTTGCCTCACACCTTGCTTGATGGGGACGAAATCTGTCAGCTTTTGCACCTGTAGAGTAGCCTTTCGGTGTTCGTGCACATCAAACCGTTTACGTACGTACGTACGCAGCGGAAGCTCTCAAAAGGAAAAAAATCTCCGGATTTTTAAACATTCTTCATTGGTACTCCGCTCCTATTGGTCGTAGCTGGATAATATATAGCCTTCAATAAATGGACTTTCTAATACTGGAATAATTTAGCAAATCAGACCAGTAGTTTCTGAGATTAGCGCGTTCAAGCAAACAAACAAACAAACTCTACCGCTTTATAATCTATATATATAAAAGAAAGTCGGGTTTGTTTCAACACTTATAACTCGAGATCAGCTGAACCAATTTTCATGGTTATTGATTCGTTGGATTTGTCTCCGCCCCGAATAGCAGAATACATCCTAAAAGGAATGAAAACTGGATGTGTGTAATAAATACTTAATCATTTCAATAAATGCTGATTTGTTTATTACATGTCAAACATTTGTTGTCCAATACTGTCAAATACTGTAACAACTATTCATGTGTGCGTTCAGAAATAATTTTTTTGTAAAATGTCACGAAAGTTCAGGTACTGTTTTATTTGTGTAAATTATTTATTAATTATTTAATTTTTAATTTCCGGAAATAATACCTAATAATACCTGATTTTTAATTTGGTCGGTTTTTAAATTGATCCATTTTAAGTTTTGTCACAATTAAAACTTCTGAACGCAATCACAATATTTGACATTAGATTTGACAACCAAATGTGGCAACTGTAATACCTATGTCAATCCATCCTGTCGCACTTCAAAACATGGAAAAATGTTATATGATATTGTGTTACCATATCTATGAGTGCATCCTTTTATTTAACTTTCTTTCTATGTATCTATCTAATCAGCCCGTAATAACCCACTGCTGAGCATAGGCCTCTTTCTTTTTACATCTCATACACTGCCTACCCGCTGCTACCCACCGGGCCGGCGGTGGTCTACCCGGTTTCCTGTGTCTCTCTCTTGGCCACCACTCTGTAATAGCTTTAGCCCATCTTCCGTCATCCCGCCTTGCCAGATGTCCCGCCCAACCCCACTTTAATCCCGTGATCCCTTTACCCACATCCACGACTTGCGTTTTACGTCGTATTTCGACTGTTGGGTATTCGGTCCACGAGGGAGATGCCCAGCATGGTTTGCTCCATGGCTCTTTGAGCAACCATTATTTTATACATGTTGCCTTTTGTAAGCGACCATGTTTCAGCACCATAGGTGACGATAGGCAGAATGCACTGATTAAATGCCCAAGGCATTTAGCATTTCTTCAGATACTGAGGAATATTAGAGCGGAACATGTCATCAAGTTTCCCAAATACAGCCCAACCTAACTGGAGCCGTCTAGCAATCTCCTTCACCTGAGACTCCCGGTCAAACGACGTCCAAGATAGATGTAGTGGTCTACATGTTCTATTGGGGAGTTACCCACATTACTGGTAGCTGTTCCAATTGGATGACTAGCCATGAGCTTGGTTTTGAACATGTTCATACATAGACCCACTTTCAGGGATGCTTCGTGTAGTTCTGTAAGCATAGATTGAAGATCAGCAACTTTCGCAGATAGTAGAAGAAGGTCTTCAGCAAAAGCAGGTGCGACATGCGTGTGCCATTTATATTTATTCCTCTCTCTTCCCAGTCTAGAGATTTAATTACGTCTTCCAGCATATTAGTGAAGAGCTTTGGCAAGAGATTATCCCCTTGCCTCACACCTTGCTTGATGGGGACGAAATCTGTCAGCTTTTGCACCTGTAGAGTAGCCTTTCGGTGTTCGTGCACATCAAACCGTTTACGTACGTACGTACGCAGCGGAAGCTCTCAAAAGGAAAAAAATCTCCGGATTTTTAAACATTCTTCATTGGTACTCCGCTCCTATTGGTCGTAGCTGGATAATATATAGCCTTCAATAAATGGACTTTCTAATACTGGAATAATTTAGCAAATCAGACCAGTAGTTTCTGAGATTAGCGCGTTCAAGCAAACAAACAAACAAACTCTACCGCTTTATAATATTAGTATAGACTAGCTTCTGCCAGCGACTTCGTTCGCGTGGAATAGTTTCTTTGGGCTAACACTACTTTAACCCACGACTTCGTTCCTCGAACCTCCTCCTTTTTTTAAGTCGTTTAAAAATAATCCTTACTTATAGCATGATTTAGTATTCACGTGTGACGACGCGATGGCTTATTTCTTCTATAATTTTGGTGTTTCTATACCGATTTTTATGATTCTTTTTTATTGAATAGGTAATAATGTTAACTTTTTTAAATTAGGGATTAGTGAGAGTATTATAAACGTAAGAGTAAACAAATATAATCAGAATGCTCCGAACTGCTAAGCTGTCAGGAGTTACACGTGTTATTCTGAGTCAACTATAAAAGATAGACATATGCTGTTGCGAGATATTTTTTAGAAAATTTTATGTAGAATATTTCGTCATAATAATTTCTATGTAACCTTAACCATTAAGGCTGCACACGCGGCGGAAGCTTAAAAAATGGAGTAACTTCTCCCGTTTTCCCAAAATTTCCCTTCACTACTCTGCTCCTATTAATTGTAGCGTGATGAAAAGTATCCTATAACCTGCCCAGGAGTATGAGGAATAATTGTACCAAGTTTCGTTAAAATCCGTCCAGTAGTTTTTGTTTCTATAAGGAACATACAGAACGACAGACAGACAGACAAAAATTTTACTGAATGCATTTTTGGCATCAGTATCGATCACTAATCACCCCCAGATAGTTTGAAAATGTATTTCATGTACAGAATTGACCTCTCTACAGATTTATAATAAGTATTTTTTTTTTTATACCACAAGGGTGGCAAACAGGCATACGGTCCCACCTGATGGGAAGCGGTTACCGTAGCCTATGGACGCTTGCAACACCAGAGGCGTCACTCACGCGTTGCCGACCCTATAAAAAAGGGAGCAACTATAGAGGCAGTGAAAGATAGATATAGATAGAAGTATAGATATAGATAGATTGGGGCAGTACGAAGTCTGCCGGGGCAGCTAGTATATATATAAAAGTAAATATATCTTAATTCAGTATTAATTACGGTACAGTTTTATTAGTTACGGCTCGACGACCGAGTTCCGGGGTTTACTGCAAATTTTTGGGTATAAGAAGGTCCTATTAGGAATATTACGAATATTTTAAGACCAAAAAATAGTTCCAGTTATTTTCTAGTTTAAGTGACATCAAAATACTGACTAGAAAAATGGGTTTCATACAAATCTTCTTTTAAAGTTCATTTGTTTGATTCAATCAATCGTGAAGGTTTTCCACTTCGGAAAGCTATATGGGGATTTCCCGAGTGCAAACTTAATATGTCTCGATTATTCATATTATATGGAAACATATATGTATTATATATAATAATGATTATAGTTAAATAATAATTGATTAGAATATTACATTCAGTAGTAACCCCGTTGTTAGTTGCAACTGTTGAAACATTATTTTATGTGATGTTACTTACTATACAATCGTGGGGTTTCGTCTCATTTCAATAAGATGAACCAAAATGAAACGAAACCCTAAAATCATATAATCCAATATTATTATTTATTATATAGAACTGTCATACATAACAATATGGTAACAATTTGGCATTATCCGCAAACATTTGCCCAAACATTTTGTACAAACATTTGTTTGGTTGGCGGACATAAAACATAGGATGTAGACATAAGAGAATTGTAAATAGCTTCTTACTGTACATAGGCGAGTCAGTAATGCGTGGGAAATCGGCCGGGGCATCTAGGTAATGGTCGCTCCTTAAATTAACGTGCGACGCTTCTTTTATCATTATTTATATTTAACCTAACCGATATCTATATATATAAAACAAAGTCCCCGCCACCTCTGTCTGTCTGTCTGAACGCGATGATAAAAAAAAATTCTGAACAGATTTTCATGCGGTTTTCAACAAATTACGCAGTATTTCATGGGGAAGGTTTTTATGTATTTTCGACGGCCGTAGCAAATGCTGAGATAGGTGCTTTTTTGGCCTCACACAGTGTACAGTACATCATTGTTTTTGTTTTTTTTTTTTTTTGGTATTATTAATGGTTTTGTAAGTATTTATATCTGTGTGTATGTGTTTTATTTCAATTTTGTTAATTAAGTTTGTTCTGTTAATGTTGTGTGAGTCCAAAATAAACATTTTTCTTTCTTTCTTTCTTTCTTTCTTTCTTTCTTATGTATAATATATCAATTTGGACCCGGTAGGTGGCGCTGGTGGGGAGAACGAAGTCTGTCGGGTCCGCTAGTGAATTATAAATTTGAATGAACAGTTGATAATGTGGTTAGCTACACTGTTTTCTGTCTGTCGTGGTTTCGATTCTCAATCAGGACAAATAGACTTGTGTTTGTTCTGTTTCTATTTAAAACTAGTAGATGTAATATGTTATGTAAAGGAGAGGTAAGAAGACGCGAGCTGACTAAAGTCAATAATTTATTTAATAAGACATTAATATAAAAGAGCTGATGACTAATAATTGGTTGAACAGGTTTTATTGAATCATATTATAGTTAAAAGCACTTTCGATCATATCTCCCTATGAACAAAAAAAAATAATATCCGTGTGAATTTCGAATCCAACCGCCGTTAAAGCCGTTTATTTTTTTTAAGAATAAATTACTTTATATATAAAAAGCTGGTTTTATAATTAAATTGCTATAAACGCAAAAAATATATCTTATAATTATTTAGAATAAAATAGAATAGAATATAATTTTATTGACAGCAGAAAAATATTAAAAAAGTAACAATAAAAAACAAACAAGAAATTATTAAATAAAGCAAAATAAAAAAACCAAACAATACAATGGTAGAAGTGCTGCCAAATTTGGCACAGCAATATATTTATCTTCTACTTTATATCCTCGGAAAATATATATTCCCGGGTAAATCCGCGGGTGGCCACTAGTACTTATTATAGCAAGTTGTATTGCTCTTTACATATTTATCTTGATAATTATCAAATTAATTCTCAGAGCTGCATGATTAACAAATTAATATGTATTATGCAACAAAAGCGAATACTTTCGTGATTTCACGATGACCTCATAGGTCAGACATCATACTTTATGTGATAATTAAATTATAACTAAATCATTATATTGTATCTACGAAACATTTCATTAAACTTTTAAATGAGAATTTTTATCCTAAAAATATTACAAACATATTTATATAAGTATATGTTTGTTACGCCTAAACAAACATAAAAAAATATGAAACTGAAAAATGTTTTTTTATTCAAATAGGCCTTCACAAAAAAACAAAAAAAAAGAGAGAAGAATGTTAGGATTGGAAGTGGATGGATATATTAGCAGAGGTAGACCAAAGAAAAGATGGATGGACTGTGTGAAAGATGACATGAGTAAGAATGGAGTGAGTGCTGAGATGACGACTGACAGAGGAAACGTTGTGCCGACCCCACGTAAGGTGGGATAAGGGCAAGACGATGATGATTCAAATAGGCCTTCACAAGCACTTATGAATAGTCAGACTCCAACGTTTTGCTGGAAAGAGCCGACAATAAACTCAGCAATTGCCAATGGAAAACTACATTAAAATTTTTAAGGAGTATCATAGGGTATATTTTATCCCCGTATTCCTACGGGAACGGGAACTATGCTAAAATAGCAGGGTGTAAGCTAAATAATAACAGCTACTGTAAATGCGAAAATTTGTGAGAATGCTCAAGAAATCACGATGAAATTTGGAATACATTTCAAATATGTTCTCAATTAACACATAGGCTACTTTTTCAATATATTCTCAACTAGCTCATAGTCTAATTTTTATCCCGGGAAAATTGATGATCCCCCGGAAAAGCGGGTGAAACTGCATGCCACTAGTATTAGATGTATTTTAGCAACATAGTACGTCATATAACGGAATCTTTGGCCAAAGTGGGGCGGACTTTTACTTAATTTATCGCACAGTATCTCGTCGTGTTGGTAACACCTACTTCCTCATAACTACAACAGTTTTGTTCTTGAAGCGAAGACAATGCGACGTCTTCTTACATTATGGTGTTAAAGTAGTTTTAACGGTGTAAAATTTGTATATCCTTATCTAGATTCGGTTCCGTTTTTGGCGTTTTTAAATGTACTAACGGTAAGCTTGTGTTTTGTTTTGCGACAATGATTTGTTTGTTAAATTACAATTCTTGCTAGTTAGATAAATATGAATAATTATTCATATTGTAACTATCAGTTTATTAAATACGATTTATTTAATGTTACATTAACTATTAATAAATGTACTTTATTCCCAAATAAATATTTATTGAATGTAAATAAATATTTATTATAGTTGTCTTCAAAGAAATTAAAATATGAATAGTTCCATCAGTGTATTGGTAAAAAACAGTGACTTAATATATGTATTGATAAGATATGTACAAATGTTGACAAAATTTCATGAGAATCGGTCAAGCCGTTTCGGAGGAGTTTTACCACAAACTCCGCGACGCTAGAATTTTATATATTAGAAATAGAGAAACAAACTTAAAGAAGCGAGTAAAACTAGTCCTAAAGTAAATAAAAAAAAAATCCTCTTTAAAATGCCAGCGATCTTACAAGCATGTTATTATGACAACGCGGCAACGTTTCGTTTGTGATCACAGTCCTGCAAAATGCGGTGTCTTATTCATCTAAACCTTGAAACATCTTCATCAACCCCGATGTCCCTGGTGACCGTTTACCATCAAATGCTAACATCATCCTGGTTAGTGACACTGATTTACATGCGGCTATATAGGTATGCGTAGTACCTAATTGTCTAGCATATCAGCAAATTTAATTAAAAATTCTATGGCAACGTATTTTTTGTTCCCTGCTGAACACCTGAGTTGCCATAAAATAGATTCTAAAGATAAAATGTCCAGTAAAAACTAAGAACAACATTGCATACGTCGCTAAATATAGGACTCCCATTTACGGATCCACTCTATACAGCATAAATGTTGCACAAAAACTATAAAAAGCTTGCAATATCCACATTTCTGCTCGGTGAGAACGTATTATTTTTAGTATCAGTACGTAAGTAGGTACTATAATCTTTTTACGGCTTAACAAACTGGTAAAGAACCTTGTCCTTTAACATATTTGTCAGAGGTATAGAAATTGCTCACTTGTTCTTTACATGGATAAATAGGTACATCTGCTTATATATATAAAAGTAAATATATTTTAATTCAGTATTAAATACGGTACAGTTTTATTAGTTACGGCTCGACGACCGAGTTCCGGGGTTTTTTTTTTTTTTTTTTTTTTTTTTTTTTTTCCACAAGGGTGGCAAACAGGCATACGGTCCCACCTGATGGCGCGCGGTTACCGTAGCCTATGGACGCTTGCAACACCAGAGGCGTCACTCACGCGTTGCCGACCCTATAAAAAAGGGAGCAACTATAGAGGCAGTGAAAGGTACAAAGCGCAATGCACTTCTCGTCGAAGGGCCAAACAGGCATCACTCCTGCACACCCCTACGACGCTACTCCATCCCTGGTCCCCCCACTGCCGCTACAGGGACTCCTCATGGAGCTCTGGCTACCTTACTCACCGCAGGAACACAACACTACATGTAGTGTTATTTGGCTGCGGTCTTCTGTAAGGTGGAGGTACTACCCCAGTCGGGCTGCTCCAATTTCGAACGGACGAATCCGTTGCGCCCTACCTCCTTAGAAATTTTAGGGTTTACTGCAAATTTAGTAATTTTTTGGCCATAAGAACAAACTATTGACTATTACGAACATTTTTGACCAAAAATAGCGAAATCAGTCCAATCGTTCTCTATTTTGATCTTAACGACACATTATTAATTCGTGATATCAAAATACTGACTAGAAAAATGGGTTTCATACAATCTTCTTTTAAAAATGTTCAGTTATTTTATTCAATCAATCGTGATGGTTTTCCACTTCGGAAAGCTATATGGGGATGTCCCGAGTGCAAACTTAATATGTCTCGATTATTCATATTATATGGAAACATATATGTATTATATATTATAATTATTATAGTTGAATAATTTATTAGAAAATTACATACAATATTTTGACTCCGTGTATGAAGTATTTTTAGTCAAAATACTGTTTTGTATGATGTTACCATCGAGCATGTAACCAAACCAGGTTACATGCTCGATGGATGTTTTTTTTTATTTTTATTTACTTACAATGGCAGGGTTTCGACTCATTTCAACAAGATGAACTAAAATGAAACGGATCCCTGTATTTATATAATATAATCCAATATTATTATTTATTTTATAGAATTGCAATATGGTAACAATTTGGCATTATTCGCAAACATTTGCCCAAACATTTTCTACAAACATTTGTTTGGTTGGCGGACATAAAACATAGGATGTAGACATAAGAGAATTGTAAATAGCTTCTTACTGTACATAGGCGAGTCAGTAATGCGTGGGAAATCGGCCGGGGCATCTAGGTAATGGTCGCTCCTTAAATTAACGTGCGACGCTTCTTTTATCATTATTTATATTTAACCTAACCGATATCTATATATATAAAACAAAGTCCCCGCCACCTCTGTCTGTCTGTCTGAACGCGATGATAAAAAAAAATTCTGAACAGATTTTCATGCGGTTTTCAACAAATTACGGAGTATTTCATGGGGAAGGTTTTTATGTATAATATATCAATTTGGACCCGGTAGGTGGAGCTGGAGGGCAGAACGAAGTCTGTCGGGTCCGCTAGTGAATTATAAATTTGAATGAACAGTTGATAATGTGGTTAGCTACACTGTTTTCTGTCTGTCGTGGTTTCGATTCTCAATCAGGACAAATAGACTTGTGTTTGTTCTGTTTCTATTTAAAACTAGTAGATGTAATATGTTATGTAAAGGAGAGGTAAGAAGACGCGAGCTGACTAAAGTCAATAATTTATTTAATAAGACATTAATATAAAAGAGCTGATGACTAATAATTGGTTGAACAGGTTTTATTGAATCATATTATAGTTAAAAGCACTTTCGATCATATCTCCCTATGAACAAAAAAAAATAATATCCGTGTGAATTTCGAATCCAACCGCCGTTAAAGCCGTTTATTTTTTTTAAGAATAAATTACTTTATATATAAAAAGCTTGTTTTATAATTAAATTGCTATAAACGCAAAAAATATATCTTATAATTATTTAGAATAAAATAGAATAGAATAGAATATAATTTTATTGACAGCAGAAAAATATTAAAAAAGTAACAATAAAAAACAAACAAGAAATTATTAAATAAAGCAAAATAAAAAAACCAAACAATACAATGGTAGAAGTGCTGCCAAATTTGGCACAGCAATATATTTATCTTCTACTTTATATCCTCGGAAAATATATATTCCAGGGTAAATCCGCGGGTGGCCACTAGTACTTATCAAGCAGTGGTATTGCTGTTTACATATTTATCTTGATAATTATCAAATTAATTCTCAGAGCTGCATAATTAACAAATTAATATGTATTATGCAACAAAAGCGAATACTTTCGTGATTTTACGATGACCTCATGGGTCAGACATCATACTTTATGTGATAATTAAATTATAACTAAATCATTATATTGTGTCTACGAAACATTTCATTAAACTTTTAAATGAGAATTTTTATCCTACCAATATTATAAACGTGAGTAAAAATATGAAACTGAAAAATGTTTTTTTATTTAAATATGCCTTCACAAGCACTTATGAATAATCAGACTAACGTTTTGCTGAAAAGAGCCGACAATAAACTCAGCAATTACCAATGGAAAGCTACAATATCAAGGAATGTCATAAGCTATATTATGTCCCCGTGTTTCTATGGGAACGGGAACTATGCTAAAATAGCAGGGTGTAAGCTAAATAATAATAGAAACTGTAAATGCGAAAATTTGTGAGAATGCTCAAGAAATCACGATGAAATTTGGAATACACTTCAAATATGTTCTCAATTAACACATAGGCTACTTTTTCAATATATTCTCAACTAGCTCATAGTCTAATTTTTATCCCGGGAAAATTGATGATCCCCCGGAAAAGCGGGTGAAACTGCATGCCACTAGTATTAGATGTATTTTAGCAACATAGTACGTCATATAACGGAATCTTTGGCCAAAGTGGGGCGGACTTTTACTTAATTTATCGCACAGTATCTCGTCGTGTTGGTAACACCTACTTCCTCATAACTACAACAGTTTTGTTCTTGAAGCGAAGACAATGCGACGTCTTCTTACATTATGGTGTTAAAGTAGTTTTAACGGTGTAAAATTTGTATATGCTTATCTAGATTCGGTTCCGTTTTTGGCGTTTTTAAATGTACTAACGGTAAGCTTGTGTTTTGTTTTGCGACAATGATTTGTTTTGTTTTCGTATTTTGGATTTTTAAGTGTTATATTGTTTTGTTAGTGAAGTTTCTGTGTATTTTTGTTCAGTTGTTATGTTCGGTTAAATAGTTACCCCATTGATAACTGTTCAGGACGGCACGGACTCGAGTTCCAGTATTCAGGATGATATGGCTCGAGTGACCTGTACCTCATACGATATCAACTCTTCACGATATGCCTAGTTCGTGTCGTGCACAATAACTTACTTGTTTACTAGGTAAGCCTCACGGTTTCATTTGCGATCCTTTGGAATCTTCAACTTAACCGGGATAAAAATGCGCATATGTGCTATTTCAGAACTTGATCTAAGTTTCATCCAAATTCCTTCGGCCTTTGTTGCGTGAAAGAGTAACTAACAACCGTACATCGTCATAAACTTTCGCATTCATTATGAGTATTATATACTTACTAATATTTTTAAAAGTAAAGTAGGTATATACATAAAGGAGCAGATAGCTTCGACTACTAAAGTGATCTGATCAACTGATCTATTTGATAAAAAATAATTAATTCATACACATTATGAACTTGACCAATAAACAAATATTATGAACTAGTGGCTCCCCGCGGTATATTTATATTTTCCGGGATAAAAAGGGTCCTATGTCCGTCTCCTGGTTCTAAGCTACCTCTCCACCGATTTTCAACCAAATCGATTTTACCGTTCTTGAGTTATAAATAGTGTAACTAACACGACTTTCTTTTATATATATAGAAGATATAGAAGATTAGATGAAAATCATAGAGGATTTTTTCTGCTATAAATTCATCGGAATATAGCAGCTATGCACTGTGTAAGTGTATGGGGAGTGCAGCTATATTCCTTTGCATATAAATACAGTATGTCCAATACCGTTGTCGACCAGTTATAAAGTAAACTGTGGATGAGTCAACTTGACGCCGGCGGAGAACGTGCTTTGCGAATGTACTGACGCTCACATAATTATCTTTGTTACTACAATATAATATACAAAGTGATGAGTTTTTTTTATATCACAAAGGTGGCAAACAGGGATACAGTCCGCCTGATGGGAAATGGTTACCGTATCGTATAGACGCTTGCAACACTAGGGGCGTTACTCACGCGTTGCCGACCTTGTAAAAATCCTTAAACAAATTAAGCAGTTGCCAAGGGCATCACGTCTGGGGGGGGGGGGGGGGGGGGACCAAATAAATATATCAATTATGGTCTCACCTCTTCCGATTCTAAGGTACGTTAGATCTCATAAACTAATTTACAAAAAAAAAAAAGGTTTAAATACCGATTCTAGTTAAAACAAGGATAGGTGGGCCCACATGCGTGGATTGCTTATGGCATCAAGTAGTCTTAATCCGTCACTGTATCAACATAACTAGTTAGTTGACAACTTCTTTAACGTCACTTACCCGTTTTTGCAACATTTTTCATTGACTAATTTTGTCACCGACTGTACATTGTTGGTGACAGTCAAGCTTACAAGTTGTCTTGTTGACGACACAAGTAAATAAATGCAAAGATGTGTCTTACAGATGCGACAATCTTTAAAACTCTATATCTATATATCTATACTAATATTATAAAGAGGAAAGATTTGTTTGTTTGTTTGTTTGTTTGTTTGTTTGTTTGTAATGAATAGGCTCCGAAACTACTGGACCGATTTCAAAAATTCTTTCACCTTTGGAAAGCTACATTATCCCCGAGTAACATAGGCTATATTTTATCCCTGTATTCCCACGGGAACGGGAACTACGCGGGTAAAACCGCGGGGAGGCAGCTAGTATAAAATAAAGTCCCCGCCGCCTCTGTTTGTCTGAACGCGATGAACACAAATACTACTGAAGAGATCTTCATGCGGTTTTCACCAAATTACGAAGTATTTCATGGGGAAGGTTTTTATGTATAACTAGTCTTTAATAAATAAATAGATTTGTGTTACTCTCCTATACTATTTTTTGAGGATATGTACTTTTGATACCGCACTAAATATATAATACTCATATAAAACGGTATGTTGTTAACTTTCTCCTAAAAATAAACAAACCATTACGACCATTAAAAAAAGAAATGGTCATTATTAAAAAGGCTAATCATACCACTGTACACAGATCATAAACTCTAAAATGCTAACAAAAGTTAGCGGTAACTGTAAAAACATATAATATTATCGATTTACGCATCTACAACAATTGACACTCGATTAAATCTTTGACCGGATCGAATACGGTTTATCGGATTGTATATGTGTGTGTATGTGTATGTGTGTGTGTCGAGGCTGCGCATACGCCGCACTGGCAGTCATCGGCCGGCCGAAGACGGCGACGAGCCGTTCCATATAAGAATTCGCCGAACCCCAACGGAAGTGTACGAAGTTTTAATTTTTAAATATATTAGTTTAGATATATTCAAAACATATTTGAGTTAAGAAGAACGTATTGCGGCTAGGTGAGTTGTTTTTAATATAAGTGATTTATGTTTGTTTGTTTTGGTGAACGTAACTATTTTATTGAAGTAAAATGTGATTTTGATATTAAATGTAAATAATATTATTCTATAAAATAAAGACGACTTTAAAAAATACGGCAGTTTTGTTAAATTTCAATATAGTATTTGAAAGCTAAACATATAATAAAAAATTGATAAATTTATTAACTATCTTCATATTATGTATTTTGAAAATTAAACAAAATTGTTACAATCTCGTTTTCAAAACCGGACAACATAACGTAATAATGTCAAGGTTCGATTCCTGCTTAAGTCAATGTCATACGAGATTATTTCGTAATCGGTTTCCTTTTCCACATTTCTCATGATCCTTATATTTGTTTTTTTTTTTCATAAATTAACTTACCGTTTAAAAATATATTATCATCCCTTACCACCTTTGTACCTAACAAGACCAATTATAAATAAAGTTTCTGTTCCTATCCTTTTCTAATACGTATTATATAACTGAAAGAGACAGGAATTTTATAAATATAACTATTAAATATTTTCAAAATACATAATGAGACACTTTGTTAAAACTAGTTGAATCACTAGAAAAAAATACCATAATTTTTATTTTATATTTTTCCAATTATTCCCAATTTTCCGGGAAACATCATCCATATTTAAAATCCTTAAAATCCTTACTAGAACTATCCTACTTATATTATAAAGGCGAATGTTTGTATGGATGTTTGTTACTCTTTCACGTAAAAACTACTGAATGGATTTGAATGAAATTTGGAATAAAGATAGCTTATAACCTGGATTAACATATAGGCTACTTTTTATCCTGGGAAAATGGAAGACCTCCCGGGTGCGCGGGTGAAACCGCGGGGAGCCACTAGTTATGAAATATTTATTAAAAAAATAAACTTAATCGATCCAACCATTTTAAAATTATGCGGATTCTAACAAAAAAATAATAAATAACTAACCTATATTATTTAGAGTCTTATGTTTTTTTTCACGGAAGCAAATACCTTGTATAAATACCATATTAATCATTCAAGTTAAGCTGTCAGTCAACACGAACAACATTCGTAAACATTTTTTTTACTAATATATAATTAGTTTAGTGGAGCCCGCGGCTTCACTCGCGACTTTGACCTTTATCATCCTTAAGACCATTCTAAATGTTTGATACTGAAGGATACTGTGAAGTATCTGTTATATACTAAGTTAATATCATAAAGAGGAAAGATTTGTATTTTTGTATGTTTATCACTACATATTATAAAACATAGTCGCTTTCCGCTGTCTATCCGTGTCTTCTTAAATCTTTCAAACTACGCAACGGATTGTGATGCGGGTTTTTTTAATAGATAGGATGATTCAAGAGGAAGGTTTTTATATACAATACATGCATACTTAATAATTAATAAATAAATAAAAAAAAATACCAGACGAATTGAGAATCGACAGAACAAACAGATACAAAATATTTGTCCTGGGTGGGAATCCAACCTTTGACCAATAGCTTGAAAGTCAGGGTTAAGGTAAATTTTGCTATGCCCGACAGGGTCCACAATGTAAATTAAGCTAATCTTAGTTTTAATATTAATACCTATTGAGGAATGCAAATAAATAATATGAATATGTATTTTAATGAATTCACATACCTGATTGAATGAAATGCGTAGCGTTTAACGTATTACGTGGAATCTAGCGTATTAATAAAACAATATGATTTAATGTATATAGTGACTTCCCACGTTCTTCTTAAATTTTCCCGGGATAACTAGTAGCCTATATGTTAAACAAGATTATAAATTATCTTTGTTCTATATTTCATTATCAAAATCTTTCGCATCCTAATTCCAAATCTATACTAATATTATAAAGAGGAAAGATTTGTTTGTTTGTTTGTTTGTTTGTTTGTAACGAATAGGCTCCGAAACTACTGGACCGATTTCAAATAATCTTTCACCTTTGGAAAGCTACATTATCCCCGAGTAACATAGGCTATATTTTATCCCTGTATTCCCACGGGAACGGGAACTACGCGGGTAAAACCGCGCGGAGGCAGCTAGTAATAAACGCGAAAGTTTGTAAGAATGTATTATTTTATTTTAATTTTAACATGTATGTATATTTTTGTCTGTACTGATTTGGAACCCATATACTTAGTTTTTACCTGGCATAACACATAGGCTACTTTTTATCCCGGGTAAATTTAAGATCCCAGGCAAGGCGAGTGAAACCGTGGGAGCTACTAGTTAATAATAAATAATATTAATAGGATTATTATTAAAAACTTTGCGAAATATATCTCGCAACATACTTTACAATGATTTATTGTGCATAAAAACTTTAATTACTATATACAAACGGATGCAGTTCAGTGTATTGCTTATTATTTTGTAACTACTATTTTAATGTATGGAAATACCTAATTAGAAATCCCCCGAAATGACAATAAATGTGGTTATGTATATCTTGAGTCAAAATATTATGATTTGTCAATAAGTAGTGACTTGACCTGTCAAACATTTTGGGCAAATTATTAATTCGCAGTAATTTCTCCATTGTAATTAATACTTATTATCCTATTCCGGATGAAGAGAAATCCAAAAACACAAGCATCGTAAAAATTGGTCCAGGCGTGTAACTAACATGACTTTGTTTTATATATACAGACAGATATTTAATAAATACAGCATGTTTATACACATTAAAAGCACATAACGTGTGGATTTAATGACAACAATTATCAATTTTAATGACAGAACCACACATGACAATGACACATGAAAATTACTTTGAAATTCATAAAATTGTCATAGCATTAATTAATTAGGTGATTTTTTAGAATCCATTCAATCTTCTAATTAGGGTTACATTCTATTAGATAATGTCAAATTTGACTTAAAAAATGGCGGATATTATATAAGTTTAACTTCGAAAGGATCATATTGAATCATACATACCTACTTGTAGGTAGGTATCTATTAGAAAAAAAACAGAATTTAGTAGTGTTGCCGGCCCGTTCTCGAGAATGTCTAAAAACTTGTTTTATTCAAACTAAACAGTAAATGCAAGATTTTCCTGCTATGCAAATTAGAGTTTAAGGTAAAATAGTTTTAATACCCGTCTCGAATCGGGGGTTTTATTGAGGCTTTATTGGCTTCTATTTTACCTTGTTTGGGCAACGTAAGTCTGCTTTGATAACAAACATATTTAAATTTGGTAATTAATATTTTTGCGTATTTTGTTGGTAAGATAATAAATTACAGTTCCAGTCAAATAAGGTCCATATATATTTTAATCCAAAAAAAACAGGGAAGGCCCTTCAAGAAAAACATAACCAAAGATATTTCAAAACAGGAGCATAACTAAAACTTGTCTTTTTTATTACAAAGCCTACCGATTGTCTATCAAAAAAGAAATAATACGAAATTAATACTCGATAGGACATCGACTTTTTCATCAGGTATGTTACCACGCAACTTTTGATCTTACTGGCCTTATTTTAATAGATATTATACAGTAATTGTAATGGCGGTTTTATGCGAGGAATTCTGCTGGTCGATGTCCGAGGTTCATTAACTCCTTTCATCTTCAGGTCTTTGACTGTATACATTATCAGTTCCATGATCATATATTGAACTGGTTTTAAATCTGATACGGTTACCCTCAGCATGAACGGTTAAGTCAACGTATATTATGGTATTTTGAAAATTGAACTGTCTTTAAAATTGAGAAGGCTTTCTTCTTTGAAAATTTAGAAATTTAATTGAACTGTCTTTAAAATTTAGTCGCCCTTAATGTCAAAATTTAGAAATTCTCTTTACGAAGACTACTTATATAGGAAAGTTGTTCATGTTTTAGGCACATTTAGACCTAGTTTATAAGCATAAGCTTTAGGGTGAAACACTAGTTTTTATTAAGTAGTATCATGGTAATATTTTTTTGAAATCTATATTGAGAATCCCTTTTCATTTACGGTAACACATTCTTATTCTAGTTAACTAGCTGATCCTTAAGTTTATTGACTTTATGTGTGCTTAAATATAGGTGTAAATTTCTCCTAAATTTCATTCTACATTTTTACCTAGTTCCTTTGTTCCGTTTGGAATGAGTAATGTTCTGGGTTATTTGTTTGAGGTTGTAAATGTTCCAGGATATTTATTTATTTAACTTCATCGCAATATAATTTTTCCGTCATTATAACACAATAATTACTAAATGCTACATAAAGCATGTTAGCAAATTGTGTTAAATTATGAGAAAAATTGCTATCAGTCGTTATAACTAATAAGACGTACAGGAAAATAATTATCTATTTGAATGTCATCATCATTATCATCAAACGTAGAAAGTCCATTTATAATTAAGTTATTAATTATTTCTTACTTTATAAATGAGTAATATTTTATTGTTATTTAAATATAGTGAAAGAAAACTTTCTTTCCAATGGTTGTCTGAAAAGAATGATTAACTTTCAAGACCGCTTGAAGCTATTACTGATAATCTGATCCGCGGAATTTCTGCGTCACATATTCTCAGTTGATGCTCCGCTTCTATTGGTCGTAGCGCGATATTATGTACCTCATAGACTTCCTCGATAAATGGGCTATCGAGCACTAAAATATTTTTTCAACTCTTACAAGTAACTCCTGAGATTTGCGCGCTTGAAGCAAAGTCTTTAGATATTTAAGTACAGATTTCGTTTCTTAAAGCATCCAACGCTGGAATCCAAACAGCTGCCTTCAATATTTTCCTTCGTTGACATTGAATGGTTTGTTACAATGTCGTGGTGTGTTTGAAACTTAATTATTTACGGTGTTCTTAAGAGTATTGTTGTGTACAAAGATGACATTGTCCTTGGCTGTTCCGGTTCGTCCCACATGGCTGGCTCCGCATGGCGCATGGTACGGACACACAGGGGATTTTTATCAGCCTTTGTCTAGTTTTTGGGCCATTGCACTAGACTTAGGCGCAGCTTTGTGATCGTCTTTGCTTGTTTGTCACGACATTGGAATATCAACTTTGAGAATGGTCGTTTTGGTTCAATATTGCGTAGTGTTACTGTGTAGCGTCTTTCTGCTAAATAGACAATAATCATGTGATTGCAGAAGGAAACCTTAGAGGGGTTGTATAATATTTTGCCTTATCGAAAGTTTCATTTTCAACCCTGAAATGAGCTTGAGCTTTTTGTAAAGAAATATGAATTCGAAGAAGTAGTCTTGTGAAGTATATTTGCTTAACTCTCCTAGATAGATACCTGTATTTAAGTAACAAATCTTTGACCATAGTTCTCAGCCAAAACTCTGTTTCTATACTATGTTTGTGGTCCATAAAGTTTTCCAAAGTTTACGCAATTTTTTTACAAAATTTGATATCTCCTATTACTAATATATTCAGTATCAATGAACAGTAAGAATTTGTATGCAAATGATGTAGCGGTCGTAAACAGAATTCTATTTATTTGGGTTATGTTCTAATTAGCGTGTAATTGTTTAAAATATGTTCTTCGCGGCTGTTATTTAATTACCATAAGTTATACAGATCTCGTTAGTTCCATTGTTACTATACTTTAGGGCGTCACAATTATAATGTTTGTTCTTTTTGTTGGATGGAAATGTGATTTTAACTTTATATCATTTGCAGAGTTTAATGAAGGTATTTACAAATTAATTCCTACTATAATGTACGAGTAGATGGGTAATGATAAATTGTTTCCAGAATTTAAAAGTGTCTAAAATTATATTTTATTTGATAAAGTCTAGACCTTATTTGATACCTAAATCTATGGTCGAAATGTAGGTTTAAAATATAGTTGACAGTTTATAAGTCAAGTTCCCGATATATTTTCTAAGTTTTATAATTTTCTAAAATAAATATTTTGATATATCTACTGATCGATTTACAAAATAACTAAGGAATAAATTGACATTGGCACAGATTATAGACTGGGATGTAAGTAACCATTCAAAGTGAGATCAAAAGGTAATTTTGCTCAATGTAAAAGTTTGCAGATCTCAATGGGTCATTTCTGGCGGTTATCTCTCTTTGTTCGATAAACCTTTCACTAATATTAAGTTAGACACCAACTAATGTGATATTATGTCACTTAGCCTAAGCACAATGTTTAAATTCTAAGAGACAACCAATTATGCACCTTCAGGTATCAAGTTTGAACTCCAAAAAAATTTGAAACTCTGCTGATCACAATGTCTCCAATTTTACAGACGATGCTGAAAATCGGTGGCGGAGCCGCGCTGGTGGCGGCGATCGTCGCCGTGTTCGTGGTGGCCACCCAGGGCAGGGATCCCGACCTGGAAGCCCTGGAGCATGAGGGTCGGGAGTACATCCTGCAACTGGACAAAGCCATGGGCTTGAGGAAGAACAGGGCAAGCATCGCTGAGTGGGACTACACGTCCAATATTACTAAGGAGAATGAAGAAAAATGGGTTAGTTATGAATTATTTAAAAGCTAATACAAGTCTTCTTTTGATAAGCAATGCATTAAAAGAAAAACTAAGTCAAATTGAAATTTTATTAGCAAGCTTTCTACTTGTCTTCTCAGAAAGTTGCAGTTTCTGAGTTTTATATGACTTTGAAAGATGAGTTTTAAGAGATGATCTCTCATTTTGGACAAATGTGTGTGATCCTTACTGAGATAGATGTTGTTATTATGATTCAAAAATGTAATACATGTCTTAAGATCAAATTAAACATCATTGTTACCAATTCAGTGTTATGAGTAATCAACTCATATAATCATATTATTATTTTTCGTTACAGATACAAGTACGGCTAGAACTCTCCCAACAGGAGAAGCTAGCATGGGAAGAGACGAAAATGTACAGGTGGCAGGATTTCCAAGACTTCTCACTAAGAAGAATGTTCAAGAAATACAGTCAGCTGGGCATCTCTGCGCTGCCTGAGGATAAATACAAGGTTCTTATGAGAGCAGTCTCTGGAATGGAGGCAAACTATGCCACAACTAAAATCTGCTCATACAAGAATGAGACTAAATGTGACCTGTCTTTGGAACCTGGTAAGATTTGCAGATGTTATTATGTGGTGTCAGCATTCTTGTTGGGTTATAAGATAACGTTATAATTATTTGTGTAAGTAAAAACCAAAGTCCATTAAGTTGTTCATGCATGGTTAATTTTTGTTTTTGATTGTTGGCATTTAAAGAAATAATAATATAGACGATTTTAAAACTTCTATTCACCTTATGGTTTCATAATAATGTGGTTGTTTAATCTTCGCAAAAGATGAATGATTGAGATCAGATCAAGTAATGATTATATTATTATTTCTTTTTAATTACAGAGGTAACTGAGATATTTACAAACAGCCAGGATCCAGAGGAACTGAAGCATACGTGGGTGGAATGGCACAAGGCAGCCGGTGCTAGAGCAAAGGAAAATTTTACAGAGTATGTGACTTTGTACAACGAAGCTGCTAAACTAAATGGTGAGAAGTCTATATAGTAATGTCATCTTTATATGATACTAGTTGACCTACCCAACTTCGTCTCCGTCACATTTCGTATTTTTTTAATATTTTTCGCTCTTATTGATCGACTATCAATGGTCACAAAACATTTATTTAATTCGAAAATAAAATACTATTGTGAAAGTATAGTCCGTTTCTATAAAAGATGATAAAGGAGATAATTGAAAGTCATTTGACGAATTTATCTTAATATATACAGTTTACTTCTATCCTAAAACCATCATATTACAAGGTTTGCCCTCACTTTATTTGTAATATTCGATCAATTTCCGGAAATGATGACGTCAATTTAGCATATACTTGCTTGCAAATATTATAATTGTTCATACTTCTAAGAAACTGATCAATAAAACACGATGTCTAGTTTAACATTATTATACGATCTATTTAATTTTAATTTCAATAATCAGAACTTTTCCATACATTTTAAAGATCTTCATATTAAGATGCCTTTTTATGATACCTACCCATCGATCTGCTTTGTTCCAAATACATAAGAAGTTACATCATTAAATGCCCCAATTTCTGTACATTAATTAAGAAACTCCAAAAACCACATACATCCATTCCACAATTATAAAGATCTAAAAAAGAATCATCACCATCTCAAAGACATACTTAAAGGTTATTTCATTCTTGGAAATAATGTTTCAGAATTCAAAGACGTAGCTGATTGGTGGCAGTCAGAGTACGAAGTGGAAGACTTCGAACAGCAGCTGGCCAAACTATGGGATGATGTGAAACCTCTGTATCAGCAACTCCATGCTTACGTCAGGAAGCGACTGAGGGACAAGTATGGAGATCAGGTTGTGTCTGCTAAAGGGCCTATCCCTGCGCATTTGTTAGGTGAGTATTCTTATAAGATTTGAACTGAAAACGAAGTTGTATGCGCACTTAAGTTTTGTTAGCAATATTTACTTGACAGAACATTTTGTAAATGGGATAGTTTTAGAAAAAACTAATAATAATATATCTATTCATGCAATTATAATATAAGTTTATTTATATAATTGTCTGTTAAAGTTAAAAACTGTGGAATCAAGATAAAATCTTCTTGCAATTCTAGTTACACACTGACTGATTTTAATCAGTTGATTTTTCCATTCAAATACGACGACACAAAGACACAATACTTGAGAAATTTTTCCATAATAGTAAAGCTGACATAAAAAAGACAAGCCTAAAACTGATAATAATATATTATCTGTATGATTTCAGGAAACATGTGGGCTCAAACATGGAGCAACATTGAATCATTCACACGGCCCTACCCTGACAAGCAGGAAATAGACATAACACATACAATGAAGGAGCAGAACTTCACAGCATTGAAGATGTTCCAAATGTCTGATGAGTTTTTCAGGTCATTGAACCTCACAGCGATGCCAGAAAAGTTCTGGAAGAATTCGATCATTGAGAAACCTACAGATAGAGATATTGTCTGCCATGCATCAGCTTGGGACTTCTATGATGGAGAAGATTTTAGGTAAGCTCTTAGGACATATTCTCTGATTGAGATTTTTTGTTTAGTCTATTACCTCAACAATATGCTCATGTTTTATGTGTTTTAACACATTTAAATTGTGTCATTATTATGCTTTTTACTTTTAACCTGCTGCTGAATTGACATATTTCCAGGGTTTTTATTATGTATGAATTTCTATGTACTTGTTACAAAAAATCTCAAAATTAAATTTTTGATGCAGTTCGTAAAATGCTTTGATGTCGAGGAGTCCTTCCCTCCAATTATCGTTTTCCAAATTACTAACGAATCAACTCTTTGGCTTAATTTTCGAAGGATCAAACAGTGCACCACGGTCGATTACGAATATTTCCAAACAACGCATCATGAGATGGGTCACATACAATATTTCCTCCAGTACAAAGATCAGCCGTATATATTCCGGGACGGAGCTAATCCAGGTAAATTAATATTTTCCTTTTAACACAGGATCAAAATGTGCACTTCGATCAATAGTGAACATTATAGAGTTGTGCACCATGAGATGGGACATGTACAGTACTATTTGCAGTATAGACAACAACCCTATTCTTTCCGGGAGGGAGCTAATCCAGGTATTTCAATCATATAATTAGTGGGATAATTATGACAAGTGTCACTTTGAATTTTCTGTGAAAATTGATATTTGGATCTGTAGAGCTTGAGCTTATGAAAAACATCGTAATTCGATGGAATGGAATTAAAGATATACGTTGTCTATTCTCATCTACAATATCTTTTGTTAAGCATATCATATAGGTGTATTCCAGCAGCTACTATTTGCTTGGCGTACCCAAGCAAATAGTAGCTGCTGGAATACGGCTTTGGTTTATTTGGCAAGGGGATTTTGGCACAATTCAGTTTTTCTATATGATTTGTATTGCTTAATTTAGTTTAATTCGTTTGTTTGTTTCATTTCAGGTTTCCACGAAGCCGTAGGTGATACAATAGCACTATCCGTCTCATCACCAAAGCATTTGCGAAGGGTCGGACTTTCTACAGGAGATGCTGAAGATGAGCAGACGGAAATCAATCAACTTTACAAAATGGTAAATATTTATTTGATTTATTATACAAATTATAAGTTTTTTATAATCCAAAGTGTTATTGGCAGCAGCGAGATTGAGGTTTATGAAGTACGTCCGACAAAAATGATGAGAAAATATTGGAGACAGTTTGTTGCTTTTGAGACTTAATATAATTATTGTAGTCGACACATTGCCCATACTTCTGGAATGTTAGTTCCAAGCAAGTTTAATGTGATCGCCTGTCATCAGGGCAAGAGTTTGCTTCTTCATCGTCTATTTTGACTAAGAACTAACTAGCTGCAATAATTTCGCCCCCAAATTGCAATAAATAAATATCCTGGGACATTTTTCACACACGGCCAATCTGATTCCAAAGTAAGCTTCAAATGAAGCTTCTGTTATGGTAACCCACGGGTTCGAATCCCACCCAAGACAAACATTTGTATGCATGAATATGTCTGTTTGTCCTGTGTCTGGATGTAAATATCTATATAAGTATGTACTTAAAAGTAGTATATGTAGTATATCAGCTATCTGGTTACCATAATACAAGCTTCATTTGAAGCTTACTTTGGAATCAGATTGGCCGTGTGTGAAGAATGTCGCAGGATATTTATTTATTTATTATACAAAATTTACCAAATTTATATTTTCTTTTTCAGGGCATAGAGAAGATTGTGTTCCTCCCGTTCGCGTACACTCTTGACCTGTTCCGTTATGGAGTATTTCGAGGGTCAACGACCTCTGAGGACTACAACTGTCATTATTGGAAGCTCAGGGAGATGCTGCAGGGAGTGGAGCCTCCAGTTAATAGGACTGAAGAGGACTTCGACGCAGCTGCCAAGTATCATGTTTCTGCTAACGTGGAGTATGCTAGGTGAGTTAACTGACGAGTGCAAAGTGAAGTTTAATGGATTTATTTCGATCTGAAATGGTTCTATGCATTTAGTAACAGAGCAGTATACAGTATTAAAATACTAAATTTTGAAGTGACCACAATGTTTAATAAAACAAATGTGAAAGGCAATAGATATGCACGATTTAAAGAATATAAAATTTACCATATATATTTCGTTACTGAGTTTAGATAAGTAGATCTAACTAAAACAACAAGCAGAGCTATTATCAAATGGAAATCCCCATCTGAAATTTTAACCTTATGGAAGTTTTCGACGTCACTTAGAGTCAACTTAATTTTATTTAATCGTTCATTGGACATTGGATCATAGACTCTCCTCCTTTTTTGAACTCAGTTAAAAAGAACCTACATATAATATGTCCCCATTCTACGCCATTCAAAGTTGAAATATTTTTTTAAATCGGTCATTGGACATTGGATCCCTTCGGTTGAGAGCCCTCTGCGCTCACCGAAACAGCGTAACGGTGTAAAATCCATCTGAGGCTAACACCTGCTAGTCCATTTAAAAGAAAGCATGATCATAGAACCTCCTCTTTTTTTGAAGTCTCTTAATAAGAACCTTTATATAATGTTTTCGGCAGGTACTACGTGTCGTTCATAGTGCAGTTCCAGTTCCACCGCGCGCTGTGCCAGCTGGCGGGCGAGTACGCGCCGAGTGACGTCACCAAGAAGCTCGTCGACTGCGACGTCTACCAGAGCGTCACCGCTGGGAACGCGCTGGCGTAAGTAGACTTTGTACTTAGCATCTTGTTGGAAATAGAAGCTTTATGAAGGTTCTATTCAGGTACACTTTTATAACACCTTGGCCAAGATAAGGTCTAATCAGACTATGTTACCATCGATTACCAGCCATTAGATCACCAGCCTTAAACCGAGGATAACAGGCAAGAAACTTTTTCTTTTAAACCACAAGGTTGGCAAACTGGCATACGGTCCCACCCCATGGGAAGCGGTTACCGTAACTTATGGACGCTTGCAACACCAGGGGCGTCTCTCACGCGTGGTCGGCAACGCGTTAAAAAGGAGCAAATGTATAGGCAGTGAAAGGGACAAAGCGTAACGTATTTTCGTCGAAGGTCTAGTGTAACCTTTAGTTTTTTCAGGATAGAAAGCCTATGTGCTAGTCCTAAAGATTTAACTCTGTGGTAAATTCTATCTAGATCCCTTCAGTTGTTGTGTGACAAAAAAAGTTTCTGAAAAAGTGACATGTAAAGGGTAGATATAGTAACGCTAGCAATAAGGTTTTCTTGAATGAAATTTTGTAAGCATGCATGCAGCATGTTGTAAATTTAGCTTGATCAGGATAATATTGAGCTGTTGTACTCTATGGAAACGAGCCTGCTTTCATCTTTACTAATATTATAAATGCAAAAGTAACTCTGTCTGTATGTCTGTCTGCCTATCTGTCTCGCTTTCTCGCTAAAACTACTGAACCGATTTAAATGAAATTTGGTACACAGCTAAGGCCTGCAAAAGGACATAGGCTAATTTTTATCCCAGGAATATGGGAGATCTCTCGGGTACGCGGATGAAACCGCGGGGAGCCAATAGTTTGCTCTAAATTTAAGTTTATTAGAAAGGTAGTAAGCCAAAGGATTTTTAAATAATATGGCATTACATAGCTAATGTAATATTTTGCTCGTTGCAGGAACATGCTCAAGATGGGTTCCTCCCGCCCCTGGCCCGACGCCATGGAGGCGCTGACCGGGCAGCGCGCGATGTCGGCGGACGGGCTGCTCGAGTACTTCCGCCCGCTGCAGGACTGGCTCACCGCCGAGAACCTCAGGACCGGGGAGTACATCGGCTGGGAACCTAGTAGGACACGTAAGTCTTTTACAATACTATTTATATAATTTCTCCTCTCAATGACATGATTTAAAGAAGGTAAAATGATGAACTTGATTTAGCGTACTGAGCTGGCCACCTAACTACACACAAGTTGGTCATATTGCTTCTTTTCTTAATATGTACTCTCTTTTCTGTGTGGGGAATAAATGGTTTTACATTACTATTTATTACAGCCGTGATGTAGTGGCTCAGTTGGGAACGCACCGACTCACGATCATGAGGGTACCATTTCAAATCCCTGGCCCGCACCTCTGAGTTTCTAAAAAACTTACGTACGGATTCACACCACCGGCTTTCGGTGAAGGAAAATATCGTGAGGAAAAATCTGCATGCCCGAGATGTCACGATTATAGGCATGTGAAGTCCACTAATCCGCACTAGGCCCGCGTGGTGGACTATGGCCTAAATAAACCCCTTCGTTGTTAGGGGAGGCTCGAGCTCCACAGTGGAGAGAGACGTATATGAGCTATTGATGATGAATCAAAAATATTTAATTGATAGAAAGCTATATGACTATATATCCAACCAGGAAATATTGGCTGATTGGCTTTATGGTCGACCCTGATTACTGATCATAAGTTCGGCTCCCATCTAGGACAATTAGTTAATGGTTGTTTTTTTTGTTTCCAGAATATTGTACATCAGAACAAGTGGCAGCGTTAAACGTTAAAGAGACAAGCAAACCCGAGACACAAGAAGCGGTCGAGTCGTGACGTCCCCTATCTGTACTTACCCTAAACTTAGTCTAATTTATAGTAGGCAAGCGACAGTATTCATAATAAACTTTTATAAGATACACTTTACCTTTTATTTGGAAACTTGATGTAGTTTACAACGCTGGGGTCAAAAAATTGGCACACTATACAGTAGTTAAAAAGGCACGGAAAAAGGAACAGAGTAAAAATTTATTTTGTGAAAACGTAGCATACGTAGTGTGCAAACTTATACGCCGAGTTACGGCCTACATTGAGCCGAGGACTCCCCCCATCCCCTTACTATCCTCGCGAGGATAAAAGCGAGGAAAAGATGCGAGCATTTTTTTTTCATTGTCATTCGATTCTGTGTATCATGACCATCTGTCAGTATTGCAAATTTTAATATAGTACAATATATTGAAACAAAATTTAACAATGTGGGCAGTTTAGTGGCTTCACCGCAGTGATGGGGCCGCGCTTGACAGCCTCGCGAGTCTCGTAGCCCCATAATTTGCTACAAGGGTACCAACTTCTAAATATTGTTTTGATATATTTATAGTAAGTATACATATTTGCTATACTGACTGATCATACACAGAATTTAATGACAACGAAAAATAAAAAATATTTTTTTTCTGAAATTACTAACTCGTTTTAGAATGTTATTTTTTTTAAACACAGCAATTTATCTTTTAAAAATAAACTTAAAACTAATAACATTTTACATAAACAACAATAATTCAGTATTCACTAAATACACGTGAATAGAAATGCTCACTGACAAAATAGCAAATGGCGCAGCCAGAGGCTGTTTTCCAACTTGCAATATTGTATTGATATACAAATTCTTTTGTTTCAATGTATTTTTCACGCAGAATTACGTTGAAGAATTGTCGAGAGCACTTCACTTTGGCCTTTAAATATTTACCAAACATAAACCGATAAAATAAAATTGAAAGAAATATATGAGATAAAAGTACCTAATCTTTTTTATCATTATAAAATACACTTATGTATAAGTGGGTGTATATATAAGGTTGACTATGGTAGGATATTTTATTTTGTCTTCTCTATTTGTTTTAAGGATAAATCTTAGGAAATACTTATGCAAAATATACACGTTTGGAAGTGAGCCAATGTCGAATTTAAATCATTGTATAGGTACTGTTTCATGGTTTCACCTGTTTAGAGAACGTTTTTTAGGAAAGAAGTCGATGAAATCACAAATGAGATTCTACGTTTAAAGTCGTAGGGTTGATAATACATTGGCGATGATCCTGGTCTTTCTGTTTAGAGGTGACCAATTACCATTAGGGAAACAGTCTGCCTCAAAAAATCTCGCTAACTTATATATCGCAGTTAATGTAACTTGAAAAAAAGGTAAAAATTTAGATTTCCGACAATAAAAATAACTATCACAATTTTTTACATGAACAAACAGATATGGCTACCAACACTTATTACTATTATAAACAAGTTGACATTATCATTGGGCGAGTTAGTAGATATATATCGAGATTATCCCGTCTCGAGTAGTGTATCTATTGATAGCGAACAATACACCGGTAAGTGCTTATGTTTTTTTTTCTTATTTATTTATTTTAATAAAATACATTTTTAGAGTGTTCGATTTTAAAAATGTAATATTCAGTTTATTATATTATAGAAATAGAAATATTTATTTGTATAAATTTGGGTATGTACATAGGTGTTATGCATTACATGTTACATACAGTTCATACAAAATTCTGCCTTTCCAAGCATATAGATTCATTATATTTAATCATTATTCATGCATCATTATTGCAGCTTACTTTTTAAACGACTTTAAAAAAACCTTATTCTCAATTCGACTGCCTGCTTTCTGTTTTTTATTATTTACTAGCCTCCGACTCATACGGAATAAAAAGTAGCCTATCTGCTATTCCAGAATATATTCTAACACTGTATCAAATATTATCCAGGTCCGTTAGGCGTTTTGGTTATTAGGTGATTGATTGTGTAATAAATATCCATCCATCTGAGTCATTCATAACATAAGTAAAATAGGTAGGTATATACCTGTGATCTGGTTCTAATACAACGAAAATCTACTATCTTTATTCACATAGTTTAGTAGTACCTAAGTTTAGTAAAATGAATTGAATTGTGGACATTTTCACATTTATTTATTGCATAAATCTCTCCATTAATAATGGACACCCTCTATACTACTGGAGGAGAAATTCAAAATAATATTATGAAGAGGTAAGATTCGATGTCGAGTAAAGAACATAGCAGTTTTCATAGCTGCTGGTCTTGGCAGTGAAATCTAGTTAATGTGGTGATCACAATAGACCTAGTATGGTTGCAGTGATACAAGCTCTGAGAAAGACTTGAAATAGCCATCTAATCCAAATCTATACTAATGTTATAAATGCGAAAGTAACTCTGTCTGTCTGTCTCGCTTTCACGCTAAAACTACGAAACTGATTTAAATGAAATTTGGTACACAAATAGTCTAGAGCCTGAGAAAGGTGTCCCGGGTATGCGGGTGAAACCACACGGCGCCACTAGTGACATTAGTCCAGTTTGTGACATAAACATTTATCTACGACTACCTGCCTCCGCGCAGTTTTCCGCGAAGTTCCCGTTCCCGTGGGAATACAGGGATAAAATATAGCCTATGTTACTCGTGGATATTGTAGCTTTCGAATGGTGAAAGAATTTTTAAAAACGGTCCAGTACTTTTTGAGCCTATTCATTACAACCAAACAAACAAAGTTTTCCTCTTTATAATATTAGTATAGAAAACGATTGCTACTTAGTGTGTAACACCGTTTTGTAACGCTTGTACATCAGTAACACCCATTTAACTGTTAATTTGAGACAAATACGTTTGGACTAACCATACGATAAAGTACAAGTTAGATAACACAAAATACGTTGCGTTAAACTGTTCCAACTTAAAACGTCACATTTGACAGTTCGCGTTTGATGAAAAGATAACCAAAAAATATGAATATACCCTCTTGTTAGTTAACAATTTTGCATTTTACCTAATATTGTTTCTTTGCGTCCATTTCTGATTCTGGATGTGGATCTATGTAGGATTTAGAAAGATTCATCCGGAGGGAAAGTTTAGACGGAAAGTTAAAATATCTATATACCCAAGGAACCCTAGAAACCGTCAAACTGTCATGACATTGAGTAGCATAATAACATACTCTTTGTCAATGTATTACATTTGGCATAACAACATCCTTCGGCACATTTGTTTCGGCGAAGATCTTGGATACAAAAGACTTCAAATGCTACAGAGGTATGAGTAGCATGACAGACAGACCAACATTTTAATTCATTTACATAATAATTAACGTGCTAACTAGGGAGATTGTTTTTAGTTTTAAAAGTGATTTGTGTAACATATGAAGTGTTTTTAAGCAATTTTGTGTTCCCAAAATGCCGTGTGGATATTTCAGTGAGACAGCTAAGAAAGTGTTATTTGTAAGTTCGGTTATGTGGATGGCGCATTAATGCATAAAGCTTTTAATTAAGTTGATATTTTAGACTTTTGAGACATATATAATCTTTTATACATCATTTTGTAATGTAACTAATATTTTTGTTTAGTCCACTGTAAATGTAGGTACCTACTTTCGAAAAGAAAGCGATAGAAAATAGCAGAACAATTTCATCAATAAATGTGTAAATGACTTGATATTTCAAATGAATTTTGAATGTTTATACCCATGTATCAAAAAGAAAGAAAGAAAAATCATTTATTAACTCACGCAAAAGAAGAACATACACATATCTATAAAATAAAAACTAAAAAATAAATATAATCTATGCGTGGGTCAAAAGGACCCTGCCTCAGCACAAAGCAAAAAGAGATACCCTCATGTCAAAAGAAATCATCTACTCTAAACACTGCCTTCATACAGAACCCTCTAACCTCCACCATACTTGAGTGCGTCTGCCCCAACAACTAAATCATAAACTTCTTATTGATCCGAACGTTCTTGACATCTTTGTTTGTTGATCTATTTTAAGATATTTTCTTTGCATATATAAACATTGAGTTTACTTTTTTTCTCATTGTTGTGTTTGGAGTAGTGTGATTCACTTTAGAATTTGTTGAGTGATGTCGATAGATAGATTTTTAATGTTTCATTGAAAGTATTTGGTAAGTTTTAAGTGGTTACTTTTACATTAAATGTGACTATAGCTGTTCCGTATGGTATATGCCCCTATACCTAGTATTACTTAAATCAGTTTTATGTTCTATCATTATCGTTTACTATTTGCAGAATAGAATAGAATATATTCAGAAAGTAGTTAAAGTAGTACCACAATATCCATTTCCACTTTACATTAGTACTAAAAGGTAGTTAAGATCCCTAAAGTAAAAAGATGCTTCCATAGGACTTCATTATCAATTTTCGACTCACGTTTAGAAGGTCGCTTTTGCTGTGGAGAGTTCGTAATAATCTCAGGATTTTTTGGGACCAACAACGTATTGGCGATGCCTCTGGTATAGCCAAAGGTCATAGCTGACGTTAAGACCTTTCAAACCCTACAAACCTGTAATCTTATTATCAGCTACTTGATATTAAACAAGAATCTAAGATACACTGCCATTATTACAGATGATAATGAAAATCATCGGTGAACTAGCCCTGGTGGGCGCCATCGCGTCTGTCTTCATAGTGGCTGCTCAAGGTAGGGCGGCGGAGAGGGCGGCGGAGGAGGCCGCAGGGAGGGACTACATAAGGACCATGGATGTACTGGCATCAAAGGCAAAGAACAGGAAGACGATAGCTTCGTGGAACTACGAAACTAATATTACAAAGCATAATGAAGAAGAAATGGTGAGCGATTTTGCATTTAAATATTACCACTACTTGTAATTCCAATGGGAATGAAGGTGTCTGCCAATTTAATGTTCCGATGATTAGTACCTACTGTTTACTTTTGCATTGCCAAAATATTATTAATTAGCTTACGCCGCGTAGTTCCCGTTCCAGTAGGAATACGGGTATAAATATGCCTATGTTACTTTCTGATAAACAAAACATCGAATCTTTCCTCTAAATATTAGTATAGACGACGATGACCGCTTATTTCCATCATCTCAAGAGCTTCAGAACATCACACATGTTTTCATTGTCTCCTTTCAGCTCCAAGTAATGCTTGACGTGGCTGAAGAAGAGAAAGAATATTGGAAGGAAACGATGACGTATCTCTGGCATGAGTATGAAGACGAAGATCTGCGGAGGATGTTCAAGAAATACATAGAACTTGGCACATCAGCTTTGCCCGAGGATCTGAATGAGAGACTGATAAAAGCAATCAATAATATGCAGACGACGTATGCTAAAGCAACGATCTGTGATTATAAAGATAAAACCAAGTGTGATCTCCATGTTGAACCAGGTGATTATAAAGTTTATATATATTCCTGGCATGATTTTAAATGATCAATTTCATAGAAATTACATAGATAATATAATTTAATACAGCAGCGATTTGTCCATAAATTGTATTTATATAACTAAAAATTAAGTAGATTTCCAACACCAGAGTTGAATGTATGTGACTATAAATCATTTTTGTTTTTTTTCAGATGTAACAGACATATTCGCAAAAAGCGAGGACCCTGAAGAGCTGAAATATACCTGGCTGGAATGGCACAAAGCAGCAGGTGCACCTTCCAAAGGAAACTTCACTGAATATGTGCAGATGGATAATGAAGCTGCTAAACTAAATGGTAAATAAGTTGATGATACAGTTATGCCCTTTATCTTCATTAGGAGTGATATACGATTCAGTACTTGCGAGAATAAGCGGGAGTTTTACTCGCATACTCTAGCTACGCCTGTTTTCAATTGTCTTTCAAAAATATAATATAATTTTTGTGTATTATTTAGTGTTTAGTGTAAGCTCTAAAAGGGCACTTATAAAAGTAGATATTGCTAAAGCTACTACCAGTTCGGAAGCCAGCCTTTAACAGGAAACTCAGCAAGGTTATTTCATTTAAATTTACAGGTTATGACAGTGTAGCAGAATGGTGGCTCAGTGAATACGAAGCGACAAACAGTGAAGATCAATTCACGACACTCTGGTCGAAAATAAAGCCTCTGTACCAACAGATCCATGCGTACGTGAGAAGGCATCTGAGGCTGAAGTATGGAGAGGGAGTGGTCTCTAAGAAGGGACCAATTCCTGCGCATTTATTGGGTATGTATTTTGTTTTTGTTAAAGACTCGATATAACTTTTGGAAGATCTTTTATGTAACCATAATGTTATCATAGTTAGAAATGTTGTAGTCAAAGTGCTAGTGAATCATACGTGATATCCTCTATTATAAAAGTCGTCTCGGTTCATCATCATCATCATCATCTCAGCCATAGGACGTCCACTGCTGAACATAGGCCTCCCCCATCGACTTCCATGCAGGTTGATGGGGGAGGCCATAATTCGTCTCGGTTGTTATATCATAATTAAATTTGTTATTGATGTAAACTAAATTTCAGGTAACATATGGGCTCAAACTTGGGGCAACGTTGAGAAGTTCACACGGCCGTACCCTTATAAGCCTGATGTTGATGTTACTGCTGCCCTTTTAGCACAGGTATATAATAATAATACTTATTTTCTAAAATATAATTCAATGTGTGTATTAGTAAGGTCTCGTAAATATCCCAAGGTAAAGCAAAACAAATACTTCTGTTATTAACTTGATCAATAACCTTAAATATTTATATTTTACAGAACTACACAGCTCTGGATTTCTTCAAAAAAGCCGAGGAGTTTTTCAAATCGTTGAACCTAAGCGGTATGCCTGACTTATTCTGGGACAAGTCTATATTTGAAAAGCCAAACGATGGTCGAGAGATGGTGTGCCATGCATCAGCGTGGGACTTCTTTGATGGCGAAGATTTCAGGTTATTACTATGTTTACAAAATTATAGAAGGCATGCTAAAGACTTGCACGAACTAACAAAATATTTTGGGGAAAAATGTGAAATAGTTTATTTGCATGTATATATCTATGAATACTAAAGATTGATAAGAGCCTAATTAGTCTAGATAGTTTTTTTAACAATAAAAGCGATTCCAATTAGTAAATTAACTTCTTCAAATACTTGTATTGTGCCTCTAACAATTTTGATTGAGAGACTTGTCATCTTGGACCTATCTCAAATTACAAATTGCTTGACTTAACGAGGTGAGGTATTTAATATTTATCTCATGTTACATTTAGCTTGATTTAGTGGTCCTATTAACGTTTTTAATTACTTTACAGAATCAGGCAGTGTACTACGATAACGGATGCATTCTTCAAGACCACCCATCACGAGATGGGACACATACAGTACTACCTGCAGTACAAAGACCAGCCAGTCATTTACAGAGCTGGTGCTAATCCTGGTAATTACATTTTAAACAAATACTTAAAAAAAGTATTTATTCAAATTAGGTTTTTTATTGACGTTGGTAATTTTTTTAACTGAAGAGCTGAAGGAAGTTGATAGCAACTTGAAGTTTTGAATTAGGTAGGAATTATTAGACAAGTATTTCTAAACGTGACAAAGTTGCTGGTGAAATAAACATTACAACCTTATACCTATTGTTCAATAAAATAACGTGGATATTGCCTGAGATTTAAATGAATCTTGGCACAAAAATCCCATATTTTTTTTTGAAATGATTTAAAAGAACCCTCGGTTATTCAGATGAAACTATTCGTGCTTGTAATGTAGGTTTTTCACCTTGCTAAATTTAAATGTACCTTCATCAGGATTCCACGAAGCTGTTGGTGACGTCATTGCTCTGTCAGTGTCAACACCGAAACATATGAAAGTGATGGGTCTTCTAGAAGATGGACCGGACGATCTGGAATCCAATATCAATCAGCTATATAAAATGGTATGTATAACCTTTCTTCGCGAAACAATAAAGCTATCTTGATCAAGATTGAGATTTAAAACCAGCCTTGAGAGTTGAAAATGCATTGGCGATGCTCCTGTAGTAAATGTTTGTACAAAAGACGATGGTACTTATCATCTAGTTGATAGTCTACTAGTTTGCACTTAACATAAGCATAGATGAGGTTTCTATATTAATACTATTACTAATGAAATGTGACAGTTTTGATGGATGTTTGTTACTCAATTACTCCTGAATTCTCCATGAAATTTGGCATAGATTTAGAATATATTCTGAAATATCATATATGCTACTCTAACTCAGATAATTTTTGGATCTCTCGGAAAACCGGAAAGCGGAAACAAATAACTTTATATTTTGATTTACAGGGTCTCGATAAAATAGTATTCCTGCCATTTGGTTACCTCCTCGACCTCTTCCGTTATGGAGTCTTCCGTGGCACGACCAGCTCGTTAGACTACAACTGCCACTTCTGGAACTTGAGGGAGACACTGCAGGGCGTTGAGCCACCGGCGCCGAGAAGCGAGGACGACTTCGATCCTGCCGCTAAATATCATATTGCTGCTGATGTAGAATACATGAGGTATTATATATGAAACTAGCTTGTGCCCCGCGGTTTCACCTGCGTTCCCGGTGTATCTACTTAAATGTTTAAATTTTTTCCATAAGAACCTCAATTGGACTATTGCGAACATTTTAAGACCAAAAAAAGCCATTTCCGTCCACCCGTTCTCGAGTTATGCGCTTACCAACACATTTTGTGATTCATTTTTATATTATAGATAGAATTTTATGGTACGAATGTCTTAACTACAAAATACAACTAATGCTGTTTTCTTTCCGTATAAATTCTTAAGTTCTTTTTTTAATGACATTATTAGATATCTTGTACATTCTCATCTATTTCATTAATTCGTGTCTACCATCTTTACATACTTTGTATTGTTTTAATCTTTTCTTGAGGATGTATTTTGGTACAATTTTAAGTTATTAACATCTAGGTTGTTCCTTCCATTTATTTCTGTTTTTCTCACAAAGTGAGGGAAAAGGCTTATATAAAAAATAAGTGAATCCTACTAATATTATAAAGGCGAAAGTTTGTAAGTATGGATGTATGGATGTTTGTTACTCTTTCACGTAAAAACTACTGAATGGATTTGAATGAAATTTGGAATAAAGATAGCCTATAACCTGGATTAACATATAGGCTACTTTTTATCCCGGGAAAATGGAAGACCTCCCGGGTACGCGGGTGAAACCGCGGGGAGCCACTAGTCATTTTATAATTTTTTTCCAGATACTACATCTCGTACATAATCCAGTTCCAATTCCACCGCGCGCTGTGCAGCCAGGCCGGCGAGTACGTGACCGGCGACCCGACCAAACTGCTGTCCAACTGCGACATCTACGGCAGCGAAGAAGCTGGTGCTGCTCTTGGGTAACTTATTAACTTTATAGCTTTCATTTTTTTTATGGTAACACTGTAATTGATGAGTGAGTCGATGGTATACTAAAATCAGAAAGATATTTGTAAACAATGGTACTTTCTTATAAAATACTATGCTCCTCGCGTTTCATCCGCGTACCCGTGAGATATTCAATATTTTTTCGGGACGAATTGAGAACCTCCTCCTTCTTTTTGGGAAGTCGGTTAAAAAGTAGCCTATGTCTTTTGTCAGGCCCTAGATTATCTGTGTACCAAAGTTTATTTAAATCAGTTTGGTAGTTTTAGCGTGAACGCGAAACAGACAGACAGAGTTACTTTCGCAAACATTAGTTCGGATTTTACAATTAATTACTTTAATTATGCAGCTCTACTTAACGAAAACATTAACATTTTGAAACTGTAGAAAAAAATGTCAAATTTCCCAAAATTATTTCAGGCGCCCTTTTGTATAAGCAGTAACTACAAAACAAACCTTTAAAATTCCAGTAAAATGCTCCAAATGGGTTCCTCCAAGCCCTGGCCAGATGCGATGGAAGCTATAACCGGGCAGCGGGTGATGGACGCCGGTGGGCTCCTGGAGTACTTCCTGCCGCTCTTCGAATGGCTGAAGGCGGAGAACGAACGGACTGGTGAATACATCGGATGGGAACCAAGTACTGTTGGTGAGTGAAACTATATAAAATAGCTTAAAAAAAAGACAGTTGGTATTTATTTGGGGTGGCGCGCGCCCCGCTTTTTCTCCCGCGTGACCCGGGAGATCTTCCATTTTCCCGGGATAAGTTGTTATATGTTCTTTCTTAGGCTCTAGACTATCTTTGTCCCAAATTTCATTTAACTCGGTTCAGTAGTTTTAGCGTTTGGCGAGATGGACAGACAGAGTTACTTTCGCATTTATCATATTAGTTAGGATAATAATAACAGGTGTATTACCTTGTTTTCATTTTATTATTGTAGTTCATTTATTGTGACAGATGTTTTAACTGACAATATTTTAATTTTAATTTTCTAAATTTACATGAGCTAAAATAAATATTATTTATAATTTAATTAGTCTGGTAATTCTCTAACTATTTATAAGGCTCACGAAAAATATTTTATGTTTATACCTCCTAAGTACCTATATCTGCGAAGTTATTGCACCGATTTTGTTGAAATATGATAAGAAATTGCCCCTATTTAATATTTTTGTCATTTAACAAAACACGCATTTGACCCACTAAGATAACGCACACGGACTTGAATTCTTCCATTTACATGATTTTTATTAATCCAATGCTCTAAAGCTCTAAAATAATATTTAACAAGATACACGAATAAATAAGTTATTAAGTAAACCTTTTATTTGATAATTTCAGAATATTGCACGCCGGAACAGCGTATGACGATGGAGACTGACGGGTTCAACGCACGAGTGAAGAAATATGCCGGGCTATAAATACTGATATCAATATTGTTAAAATCATTAGTTAATTTATTATGATTTAATGTCAAGTGATCTTTTATTTGCCCTTCAATTAAATTCCCTATACATAATTCCTATTTAGTTAACGTTAGTTATTTTGAGACAAGGGAGAACCACAGTAGCTTTAAGGACTCATCTTTAGATTGTTCAAAAACTGATAGATTTTTATATCTAAACTAGCTGCCGCCCCGTGGTTTCACCCGCGTAGTTCCCGTTCCCGTGATCACAGGGGTATCACAAATAGATAGTAGCGGATTCTCAGACCTACTGAATATGCATATGAAATTTCATGAAAATAAGTCAAGCCGTTTCGGAGGAGTATGGTAACTAACATTGAGACACGAGAATTTTAAATATAAGTTAAATAGGTCTTATTCCATAGCCTACTAAGTTAGGCTAGTCATCCTACCCAGACGATCTAAAAAGATTTCAATGGGAGGAAGTGAATTGATTGTTTTTTTTCGTTATTTATTACGCGGCAACCCTGACCTGCCTAGATGACTATGTCAAAAGTTACGAAATAACATTCCACTGTAATCCAATCTACTTCTGCATGTATCTTTGCGATCTTACTATGATATCGTTAATAGAACGATGGTTTTATGCTCTTAAGTACATTGTTAATTTGTAAATGATATATCTCTTATGTATTACTCATGTAGGTATATAAAGCGATAGTGGCTCATGATCATGAGGGTGCAGGTTCTAATCCCTGTTCCGAATTTGACTTTTAGTTATGTATTTTACACCACTGGTTTTCGATGAAGAAAAACATCGTAAGGAAATTTGCATGCCCGAGATGCCACATTGACTAAAGCCTAAAACTCCTCATTGTTAAGGGAGGCTCGTAGTCCTGCAGTGGATACGTATATGATGAAGAGGTATATGTAAAGGATACAAAATAAATTAAGTGATCATAAAAAAATATGTAGTAATGTTGAACTGTCATGTTAAAACTACCCTTCGTCAATTATTTTTATTAAAATCCATACAGTAGTGCGCTCGCGCCCCGCGCCGTAGCGTGGCCACTAGTTCTAAATTAGATTTTTTTTTATACACATATTTTGTATAGATTAAATTATGAACAAGTACAAATAGGCCTTTACAAGCACTTAACAACATTCACTCTAATCCTCGGTTCGGAAAGTTGCTTTTGCTGAGAAGAGCCGGCTAATAAACTCGGCAATTATTTTTTTCATTCAATTATATGGTATATTTTTATCGTGAAACGAAGGTACATAATCGTTTTCCTTATTGAATCTATTACCGAAGCAGATGTCAACAGTTTTTTGCGACGGCGCGTTACAATTTGGTAAGCAACAACATTGATTAAAATACCTATTGTTATACAAATTACAATGATATATTGGAAAAAACTGTTTATCGACTTTCGATTTTTATATTGTGTAGCTTTCAGAGGTATGAACATGCATATTTGCTTGTAGAAGACTGTAGGTACATGCGGACCATTTAAATATCATAGAATTTTTTTACCACCAAAGGAAATTTGTATGTTTATTTCAAAGATATTTTTTTAATATGATTAGTGTAAATTAACGTTAGCTATAAAAAGAAGGAATGGTCCTGTTTGGTCGGCCATGAAGCCGAAAAGGGATAGGGGATCTGTGTACTCGTTAGATTTGTTACTACCCTCATGAAAAACCTATCACCCTATCACCAATTGGTACATATGAAAATTCCTTTTAGATGTGTGATCACCACTTTTGGTCACGTCATCATAGTCTATAATACGACGTAAAATGATGAATATGTCAAAAAAAATCTTTATCACCTACCTGAAAAAGAAGCCTTCAACGATCTAGATACTTTCTTCTTAGGGTTTCTATTTAAAGTTTTTTAGAACAACGTTTTCACATTTCTTCTACGTGTGTTTTTCAGTTCAAAAAATGTTTTCATGAGGAGAAGAGGATGGCAAATGGAACGAATAATTTTATGAATTTTTTTCACAAAAAGGTGAGTCTTTAACTACGTCTTTATTTCTATTATGTAAATATTTCCATGTCATCCGAAGTACGATAAAAAACAAGACACATTACTAGGCGTGTTAATGGTCAAAATACTGAGAATGACTTCTTTTTTTTTCACAATACGATCTGTTGTTTTTTTATGACCATAGAGTATTGTTTTTTTTGTGGTGCACAGATATTTTTCCGGTCCACTTATCCGTTCGTGTCGCAAGGCCTTTATTTTTATTGTCCAATATTTTGTCTCGATGTATGTAATTAATTATATATATTATAGAGTGGACATAATTCTTTGTTACATATATGAATACTAGAGGACATACAGCCTATTTAATATTTTTTTTTGTTGTTTCCATGATTTCTTATCATTTTTTTCTTTTAATAGGTATATTTTCTTAAAAATACTTTTTTAGATGCTTAAACCAAGACAGATAACAAATAAACACGTTTACACACAACATATCATATACGAGAATCGAATCTAAGACTTGAGGGCTAGCGTATTTAACCACTATACCTGCATAAACATTATGTACTAAGTCAAACTTTATAAAAAAAATTACCTATTTCGCTTTGTGATAAGCCTATCGCAACAAACGTACTGACCAGGCCCTTCCTTTTAAGTTTTGACCGAATAACTTAATTATGTAATGCTAGAACCCTGGCCTAAATCCTAAGTTCAAGTTAAAGTACGAAAACGTGAGTAAGTTATATTTCTAGATCATAATATTAGAGCCCATTTGTACTACTGGCGAGGTATTGTCAGAGGTTTACAAAAAAGGTCTGAGGAGGACAGTCGTTTTCAATGTTTTTTGTCAGATACTTGCGTCAATTTTGGTTATACGTTCATTAAATCTATATCTTTGTATTTGTAGTAGAGGACTTGAGTAGGTATATTATTATTAAATGTGTTCAATATTCCGTCTTTTCCGGTTACCCAAGAAGAGTTTGTTAACACAAAAATTACTTTATTTAATAAGGATTTTCGTGTTAGTAAATAAAATTGTTGCAGGTTTTTTTGACATGAAGTGAGTATAAAGATTTGTCAAGTAAAATATACGAAGTAAAATACTTATTAGGTATCCCGTAATTCATAAATGAATGATCTACTAAAATATATTATTTGGTTAGAAATAAAGACTGGTTTTTAGATTGGTCTTCCAATATGGACGGAAATAAAATTGTAATAAATTATTTAGAAATTTAACAAAATTGGCTCTGTAGTTGACTGTCAGACTTTCAACGACTGTCGTGGGTTCAAATCGCATTTGAATCAAACATTTGTATGAATGAATATGTCTGTTCGTTCTGTTTTCGAACATAAATGTGTATAAGTAATATGTAATTATTTATTTAAATGTAGTATGGGTATCATATCAGAGGGCTTACTCCCGAAACGATTCGAATTTGATTTTGTTTTGATTTCAATTTGAACTCCTATTGGTTAATCCCGAACCAAAAAATTTCAATTTGAACTCCTATTGGTTAAAAAAAATTAAGATGGCCGCTAAGATTGACATGTATTCGATCGGTAACGGTATTTGACGTTTCAGAATTTTCTATTAAGTTGTGTGTGGTTCGTTTCTACAGAAATAAATAAATATTCAATTCCTTATTTTTTTCTAAAACGAAATCTTGTACATTAGATGTAATTTTTTAGATTAGATAAATTTATCCTAGATGTGATAACTCGATCCTGAAAAAGTACCTTTTTACTGATCGTGTATTTTGACGTTTAAAGTCGTTCCCGCCATTCGATTCACAAATGTCATATAGTGGCAGGAGTACGGACTTTTCGATTCGGTTTCGATTGTAACGAAATTCTTGATCGAAGTTAGTTCCAAAAAGTGTCACCGCACGATTGTGCGCTAGAATCGCTATCAAAAATGTATGAAATGACATTTATTCGATTAGAACTCGTTTCTCGAAAGCGTCGGGAGTAAGCCCTCAGCTATCTAGTTACCATAGAACAAACTCCCTTAGTTCGAAATCAGATTTCCCGCGTGTGAAAAATGTCCCAGGATATTTATTCATTATACTTATAAATCATATTCCTTATCGCTTGAGCATCTAACCATAGTATATGTCACTTGCATACTACGTCTCAGATTTACCCTTTTCCTTATTTACCTGTAAATAGAGTTTAATTTCGTACAGTCCAAGATGACCAGAGATAATTCATAGCCGGCCTTGTGTTGTGCGTCCATTCAGACGCAGTCGTGCGGGAAATGTTAAGGTAATACGTATAAACATAATTTTATGCCAATTTTTATCATTGCAACGGTCAAGTGCACTTGATTATTATATCACAGTAAATTTATATTGTACTTCTTGATAGGAAAGCTACTTTATCTAGCAATCGATAAGGTAAAGAGAGTTCCTCTAAATCAAAGGCTGACTTCCAAAACGGTTGTAGTACCAGTAACTTTGGCTTTATAAGATCCGCTCTTATTCATCGTTATGATATATAAATCTAAAACCTTCCTCGATAAATGGGTTATCTAACACTGAAATAGTTTTCACGGCCCAGTAGTTCCTGAGATTAGCGCGATTAAGTAAACAAATTATTCAGCTTTTTATATCAGTATAGATATTCTGGATAAGATCCCGTTACATTCTCTAATCCTTTTTTTTTTGGAAATCCTCATGGAAGCCCTGCTGCCCTGGGGGAGAGCGGCCGGGTTATGCCAGACTCGACCGGCTAAAACCCCACTGTGGTCGCCATCAGCGCTAAAGAGGGGTCAGGGTTCTCCGTACGGAACACGTACCGTGGTCCCCTCTATGCGCGACGCTGATCGCCCGTCTCGGCGGAAGCGATTGGTAGCTTCCCCAGCACCCTCGCTGTGCTCTCGCACGATGGATCTAGACCACATCGATCCATCGTCTTCCTCGGGTTTACTTACTGGGCGATCGGGACCCCCGTTCCAATCGTCCGCAAACCCAAGGGTCCCCATTCAGTCGCCTTTTACGACAGGCAGGGGAGCGCCGTAGCTGTTATTCTTTGCCCCAGTTTTTCAATCTCTAATCCTAGGCAAATTCAAAAAGTTTTATATATGTAGGTACTATACATTTTTTAATATATTAGATTATCATCAGCTCATATACGTCTCCGCCGAGGAGCTCGAGCCTCCCCTAACAATTAGGGGGCTTAGGCCATAGTCCACCAAGCGGGCCTAGTGCGAATTGGATTGGCGGACCAAGCTTTAAATTATGACATCTCAGGCATGCAGGTTTCCTCACGATGTTTTCCTTCACCGAAAGCCAGTGGTGTGAATCCGTATCTAAGCATTTTTTTTAAAGTCAGTGGTACGGGCCGGGATTTGAACCTGCACCCTCGTGATCGTGAGTCGTTGCGTTACCCACTGAGCCACCACTACTATAAATACAATAATAGTAACTTCAAGTTAAGGACAGATCCTTGAGATACCTTACAAAACCCTATGCAAAGGCACTTTGTACCTACACAGTGCGTATAATAAATACTTAATACGCAGTGACATACGTACATACACATTATATATGCGTTATATGTAGATATGGTTGGTTCCCACGGTAAAACTGGCACAATAGGAAAATTGCGTGTCGCATTACAAGATGGCTGCTATATATTTATAGAGATGATAGTATCGATTTTAACGTACACATGTGGTAGTAGTGGTTCCCGGGGGATTTTTAATTATCCCAGGCTAAAAAGTAGCCTATGAAATAGCTTTTAGAACATATTCTAATTCTGTGTCAAATATCAGCTGTTCTGGCGTGAAAGAGTAACAAACATACATCCAAACACAATTTCTCAGAAACATTCGTATTTATAATAATAGTAGGTACGATGTCTATGTTAGGATAAAACAGGCTTCATGTCAAAAATACTTGCTAGATTCTCGCGCGTTCTCGATATGTTTCTAGAATATAAACTTAATTTAAGAGATTACGAAATTACATTACAAAGAGTTTTAGATTAAAAATAAGCAAATCAGTATAGCTGTTTACGACTTTTTCACTTAGTAACTTATTTACTCATATATATTTTATTATTTATAACTTTTACCAGATTATACACAAATGTGCTTATACCTACCTTTCTCATACAAAAGGCCCTAGAAAATAAGAAGGGTTCAAATATAAATCAAGGACTTTTAACCTTTTAGTTTGATTCATATATAAAATTTATTACTAACACAATATGATTGTGGGTGGTTTCACAGCTCTATGTACATATAAAGTTTTCCACCTAATGGTACTTGCATTCCTGTTGATTTATATCGAAAACTGTACCTTCTGCTGAGTTTCTTTTTCCACATTTAATGTTGACGATATAAGTACTAAGTTGGCTTTCACTTGGACGTAATTTCGATTCCTACTCAGAACAATTAAATGCATATATTAAATTTTTCTGTTTGTTCTGTGTGTAAAAAAGATTTTCTTTTATAATCGTTACCTACGTGCATATAATATTATATTAGAGCTCAATCTGTGCTATGTTTGGATTCAAATAACTATTCATATTAAAGGTAAATTATCGTATGTATTATAATCTTGTTTTTTGGCCGAATGTCAGCAAAAGCAACTTTTAAAAACCGATCATTCAAAGTCTATTCAAATGAAAATATTTTGACATTATGTTGTTACAGTATTAAAATCTATGTCTAAATCTTTTTTGTTATCTACAAAGGTTTATGACTTCCTCAACGCTGCGGTGTCTCGGTCTATTTCATATTATTATCACTTCGCTTTCACACCATAATCAGTCTTCGACGCACCTTATAGCCTTTACTTGCACGTGACAATACGCTATGAATATTTAAATAGGTACCGATAGCAATAAATAAATATCCCGATACAGTACACACAGCTTATTCGAATCTAAACTACCTAAGATAAATGTCTAAAAAAGCAAGCTACTAATTCTGCTTTGAAATATAAGTATGTATATTGAAATCCAGATAGAGCAAACTAGGTCCGCGCGGTGGACTATGGCCCAAACCATTCACTGTTAGGGGAGGCTCGAGCTCCTCGGTGGAGACGTATATGAGCTGATGATGATGAATAACAACTATGTGTTGCCAAAAATAGATGGTTACCAAGAAGTACCTACCTAAAGCTATCTTCATCATCATCATCATATCAGTTATATATGACGACCACCGCTGAACATAGACCCAAAGTTAAAGCATTCCTTCAGTAAAAAAAGTAAAGTAGTTCACTACCATTTTGAAATTCAAAACATTCTTATCACGAATATCGTCTAATGCACTTGACTCAGTCGGACTAATTGTCAAACGATGTAAGGCGCGGCGCTCACGGGACATTGCGCACATCGCGTTGCGCAAGCGCAGCGGATAAGTGTAAGGCTACCTTATATAACAGTTATTTATTATCGTTGGGATTTACCTTTGGGAAACGCCTAATGAAGCAATGGGAGTCTAATTTACATAGCACTAAAGTAGAAAACGGAATTAAATAATTACATAAGATAAATATATTTTTTTTATTAGCCTAGTGGTGTCCCACTGAAGGGCAAAGGCCTCGCCTTCTTTTTTCCACTTCTCCTGGTTTTAGTTATTAAAAATTCATATATTTGTAAGTGAAAACATTATAATATTTTTGACACATGTGTGTGTAATTTAATTATATTTATTCTAATAGGAAAGATTAGATTTTTTGTTTCTTTGTTATAAGTAGACCCCGAAACTACTGGACTGACAAAAAGAGCGTAAAGAAAACTCTTCAAGGTCGGCAACACATCGGCGATGCCCTTGGTATTGCAAATGTCCATAGGCGGCGGTGACCACTTACCATCAGGTGGGCCGTCAGCCTGTTTGTCAACCTTTTGACATAAAAACAAAAAAAAAAACTGATCTGAATAATTCTTTGCCAATAGAAAGCTACGTTATTTATGAGTTTAAAAAAATCTTCCCCTGTATTCCTGCGGGAACGGGGACAACGCGGGTGAAACCGCGGGTGGAACTCTTTTATACACACGGTCAATCTGATTCCAATCGAATTAGAGCTTGTATCATAAGCGGATAATACTATGTAAAACGTTTTTTCAGAAACAATTTATGCATTATAAGAATTAATTCCATGCAATTAATATTATAATTTACCGCAAATAATTATTAAATGACATGTTTTTCGTTTCTTTAATAGATATTTGTCATGCTATTGTTCCTTTTTAATTAATTATCTATAGAAGTATAGGTTTGTAATTTTATCATATAATAAAAAGTATTAATTAATTTCTATGCTTAGGTACCTACTACCTATATTCTATTTTTAAGTAGTCACACTATTTTCTTTATGCAGTATCTTTATAATTCAATTAACTTTATCTCTTAAATCTGATGGACAAATGATTAGTTTCGTATATCGATGCATCACATCGCTTCTACCTACCTTACCTAAGTTTCTAAAATACCCTCAGCTAAAATAGGTCATGTACTAATACTCTTTTAAAATTACCCAACGATTCCTTACAGTTTTGACACTTGACATAACGCCTAAAAAACTAAACTTCGCTAACCTCGTTCGGTAGAACTTGGGCGGCACCTCACGCGTACCTGCGCATAACAAAACACTGTCGGGGACAAAACCAAGTCTCACGGCCCGAGTACAGACGCAGCCGACAACCGAACAGTGTTAAACGTGATAGCAACCACACAGCACGCGCCACAGGTTGCTGAAACCGCGAAACAAACAAAACATGGCGACCGTCCAACGAAGGAAACCAGCATGGATCAACATAACCCATCTATTATTCCTTATTCAAATGTGCTCATCAAACCCACAGTTGGACCTACCCCCCATTTCGAGTACCCCACGAGGTTACGGCTACCTATCTAGTACCCAATCTTCAATAAACTCCCCTGGAAACCAATATGATGTTCAGAACAGGAACTTCCAGTTCAGTACGGCTAGGCCCAGCCCTAGTCCAAATACTCCAGGGGTGTATCCTGTATCGTCGACTCCGTACAGCCGTATCAACCCTGATATTAATAACAATGGATACCCAACCCTGGATTACGGGAATGGGAGGAATCCAAGTTCAACCCTGAGACCGTACGATGACAGGAACCGTGATGACAGAATAGATATCAACAGTGATCCTAATTTCAGGAAGAATGACCCAAACTTCGTCCGTAATGACCCTAACTACGTTGGTGCCAACCCTTATGAGTTCAATAGGGGTGTGGATACGAATAATATCGATGATAGGTTCCATCAAGTGAATTTGCAGCAGGTTCGGGATTTTCTGCTGAAGGCTGACGATCAGGCTTCGAAGGAGTGTACCAACAATGTCGCTGCTCAGTGGAACTTCGAGACTGATGTCAATGATGCTACTCAACATGCGGCGGTAAGTTTTTCTATATATTTTTATTGTAAGAATTTTTTAAGGAATTTGCACTTTCAGCCAAGATTTTTGCTGAATGCGCATCAAATTTGGAGATTATTTTAACGAAAAAGTTAATTATTTTATGTTTTAAGGACAGTTTAGTTGTTAAAAGCTTCGTAAAAACACTCTCATTTATTATTTTCATTACTACTTTAATACTTTAATGTCACCTTCATAGTAAGCATTATGGCCCTTTATCTTATATTAAATTGCTACCCAGTAGCTTACCTACTGTAATTATCGCGAATGACTATGTATAGTCTGTACATTTGAGATTTTTATCACAATAATATAAATAATGTCCATGTACTGAGAATATAAAATGACGTGTCACTTTATTTAATACGAATTAACCCTCTGGTTCATATATTTATACATAAAGACTGGACGATGGTTTAGCGCTTAGATATACTCTGATACGATTTTTTGGTAAAAAATCATCATCATAGTGACATTTCTGTATATATTTTAAAATTTCATAATGATATGCAACCTATCTCCTTTACTATAATAGCAGTTCTACTCAATACAACTTTATTTTTTATATCATATCATATCGTCAATTAAAAATCGTACTAACAAACGAATCCCTTTCGCATATAACTATCTATATATAAACAAAGTGGAAAGTTTCCGGGTATCTACGCATTCTCACACATTATCACAACAATGTATGGGAGACTTCATACGTACTTCGCTAGGCTGGTTTCTATAACGTATCTTCGCAGGTTTTTGCCGACAAACCAAAGAGAGCTATATTGTTCCAATCGGATTTGCCGTAACACGTAATTACGTGCGGTGTGAATGTTGCCATTCGATTATGGCTGACAAGACTTTTCTGCCTAGACTATCGATTGTATAGTTAGAAAAATAATATGATAGAGAGAAACAAATTTATTTGTGAGCAAGTCAAAATAACTAGAAGAAAAGAAGTACATTAATTGCCACAAAACGGTCCTCCAACTCAGCAATAGGTATATTTATTCATTCAAATTGGCCTTTACAGGCACTTATAAAACGTCGGCTCTAATACTCGGTTACTACTCGTCGTATACTACTTAATTTTACTTTCCAATTGTAGGGTCTAAATTGACTGAATAAATGACTTTAGTTCTTGTTTATCTATAAAAGAATGATAATATATATAATGATAATAGATATAATTATCATGACTAATTTTATCGTTAAATAATACTTTTATTGATGACTGTACTATATAGGCGTGAAATGTGTCGATGAATAGATAAATAACTTGAGATAGATTGTGTATAATGGCTGAGATGAATGATGCTGAGTTAAATACTGTGAAGAAAATTGTGGATTCGAATTTTATAACGCGCTTTCGGTCTTTTCGGTCAGACATATGATTTTTGAGCTTTAGTACCTTATTGTTTAAGAATCTGGTTTGTGTCTAGATTGATAAATGATGAGAATTGATTATCTTCTATTGTATTACAAGCAATTACTTATTCAGATACATATCAGAAAAACAACTTATGTCCCAAATATTTTTTTATAATTGACAACTTACATGAATGATTTAATGATTTCAACTGATCATTCAATACATATCAATATAACAATTGACCAATACACTAATAGGTACTGTCAATGATAAGATCTTTGATGAAAATAAAACATATCACGACCTAAATAGTATATGAGTATGTACAGAAACACGACGTTTGTTGTTTCCCACGAAATAATGTAGAAGAAATATACTAATTTGTTGATAACTATCTGTGCTTTGTCATGATTGATTATACTTCTATATAATGTACATATATATGCATATATAAGACCGTGCGATCCGTAGAAATAGGCATAATTATAACAAGTTAAACACATCATCAGACGTACATAGGAATAAAAAAAAATTGATAACTATATATTACAAAAGTTTTTTTTTTAGAGAAATTAGTCTCTTTCAAAGTCAGCAGTCACCTAAATTAAATTTTTATGAATGGTTGTACTTTAATGCTCGTTTGAAAGGTCTGTGTACCTATCAAAGTAAAATTAATAGTATCAAATGATTTGAGTATTCCTATCCTAAAGTCAAGAGGTTACCTACTCTTGATTCCCGTGTACTATGTACCACTCTTATTTCTTAAATATTGTACAATATAAATAATGATAGTTTGCAAAGCTTAAGAAAACTTACCATTGGACAAGGACCCAAGTAGTGTATGGTTAACTCAATTATAAAGTACATTCAAAAAATCATTCATTTTATAATTTGTTCATCGACTCTCCGAAGGCAGTGACAACAAATAGGTGTCCGGAAATCGGTCGCATTTATTTTGTTTGGTGACAATTCCCATTGATTTTGCCACACGTCCGTCATTGCGTTGAATTGTTTCTACACCCGGACAATGGTGTTGCTAATGTTATTATTGTAACGAAATAATCACGGCCATTCCAGTTTATGGTGATCTAATCGATTGACAGGCTTATTGCGAATAAGGTCGGATTCTAACCTCAATGGAAGGTACTTTTGTGATGGCATACTCACGACATAGCTTCTGTATAATTTACAATTCGGTTTTTTAATTGTCTCAAAAATACTTGGATTTTAAGTGTATATTATCCTATTTAAACTGGACAAATCGAGTTAAGTCAAATGGCCCATTTATGGAGGAAGGCTATAGGCTGTATATCTGTTGAATATACAAACTTATTAGTATGAATATGAGTAATATCAAAATTAAAAGTAAAAATTGTTTGTAATACATATGTTTACCTATTTTGGTTGATTGTACATTGAGTCACTCATATTTAGCCCGTGCTATAGCAATAATATACATTATTCATATAACTGTATTTTTATCCTCTCCTCCCATGACTCTCCTACAATATCATCACGCTTAGATGAATAGGAGCGGAGCATCAATCGAAATGTTGCAAAAACAGGCAAGTGACGCTAACGAAGTTGAGCGGGTCAACTAGTATATACAATACCAAATACATGACACTCTTACTCTTCTCATACAATATTATGAGCACATCTAGTGATGGGATTCTTCCCGGGAAAGAACCCAAAATGGGAAGATTGAGGGAAAGAACCCGAGGAAGATTCCCAAATGGGAAAGTATTCGGGTTTTTTCATTTTTAGCAATGTAACAAATAGGTAATGTGTAGATACATGTATATATCAAATAGTACGTACTATCTAAGTACTATTACTACTAGTTTGAGCTAATTTAGTTGGGTATTTTCTAATTCTTAGAAACAAAACACGTGCATGCAGTAAAGTCAAAACCCGCTTCTTCATATCTGTCTGTTTCTGTGTGTTCATCCGCTTTGAGCGACAAGTAGTGATGGGATTTTACCCGGGAAAGAACCCAAAATAGGAATATTGAGAGAAGAACCCGATGAAAATTCCCAAATGGGAAAGTATTCGGGTTTTTTCATATTTAGCGATGTTACAAATATGTTATATGTAGTATATATCAAATAGTACGTACTATTTAAGTACTATTACTACTAGTTAGAGCTAATCTAACTTGTTTACTTTAAAAAAATCAATAAATACGTCAAAACCGTTTACTGCGACATCGCTTAGAACATCATACCGGTTATATCAACCTAGAACAAAGGTCCCGGTTGAATGCTATATGACCGCCTTATCAAAAATATTTACGACATTGCTAATAACGATATACCTCATTAAACGACTACATTTAACTAATATTTCGGAGAATACAATTTTCTACTATTAACAGTAGATCTGTTAATAGTAGAAAATTGTATTAAACTACTGGAACCTATAACAGATACTATTTTCAAACTCGAAGGCAGTAGAATACTTATAAATGAAGTTTATATGGCATCAAAGATATTAAGTCCACATTTAATTTTGCATTTCCGGACATATCCATTCTAAATGAGCATCACAAACAAGATATAAAAAATGCTGTAATTAGCTGAACAAATAAATGTTTGACACCCATTCATTATGCTGCATATTTATTGGATCCAAGATAGCAAGGCATTGAATTAGAAGAAGAACACGAAGTGGATGGAGTGTATACACGACGTTAACCAATCGCACAATATTGTCGTTGGTGTTTATTTATCCAATTATAGAGCTAAATTGGGTTTATAGAGTAGACCATTTATATGGAAGGATGTCACCGAAATGGACCCAGTAGTTTGGTCGAGAGGACTCTGCAGTTCCAAATTGTTGAGTAGGGTTACAGTACGGATTCTAACTGCTCCCTGTACTTCAGCAGCCACAGAACGATTGTTTCGCATTATTTCGCATTTCGATTAGTCGCACAAAAAACAGATTGACTACAGACAGGGCAGCAAAAATACCTTTTATTTCATACAATTGGAACCTGTTTCATAAACACAAAGATCATGACAATGACGATGATGACGAGCCAATATCTATGAGAGCTGCACTAAAAGTATGGGAATGGAATATTTCCACCATTCCTGTCATATTAAAATCTTTTAAATTGAAAAGTCTTTGGTTTTACAAATCGAATACGATTTATTTATTTAAAAAACGATTCTCGGTCTTGTCACAAGGTTTTGTCAAACTTGTTTAGTCGTTGAGAAAATGGACTCGAGAAAATTCAAGAACGATGATTTATTATGACTTTCGAAGTGGTTTAACACAAAAACAGTGTGTTGACCGGATGATTTCTGCATTTAATGATGAAGCCCCATCCAAAACTACAATTCATCGCTGGTTTGCTGAATTTCAACGTGGACGTATCAAGTTCAGTGATGATCCTCGTCAAGGTCGTCCAAAAACTGCAGTCACCCAAGAAAACGTTGATGCTGAGCGTAAGCTGATTGAAGAAGATCGACATGTTATATACTACGAAATTCAGGCAACTCTAGACATTGAGATGAGTCAAATACAAATAATCTTGCATGAACAATTAGGTGTAAAATATTTGTTTTCCCGATGGATACCGCATTCGCTCTATAAAGAGCAAAAAGCGGCTCGTGTTACTTGGTGCGTCAGAACTTTCGAAAGACACGCAGGATCCTCAAATGCTATATAAAACATCGCATCAGGTGACGAATCCTGGATATACGCGTACGAACTCGAAACAAAAACCAGTCTCGAGTTTGAGTGTTCGAAAATGAGTAAAGCCAACAAAAATTGTTCGTTCACGGAGTGTTGCAAAAAAATGGTGGCTACGTTTGTCTCCAAAACTGGCCATGTTGCGACTATTCCTCTTGAGGGACAAAGAACGGTAAATGCAGAACGGTATGCTAGCATTTATTTGCCACAGTTCGTTTCTGAACTCCGTCCTCAGTTTTTTCGATGGACCAAGCTGCGGCTCAGCATCTGATCAGCTTTCTGAATTGAACATCAGTGTGAGAACTGGAGAAGGAAGGGGTGTTAATGTCGGCGATTCATCGTCAAAGTCATTTTTATTTATTCATTCTGAGAGCCCCATTTTGCTCTTAGTCTCTTCAGAACAATAAAAGCACACTGCAGAACATTTCAGCACTGCTTTTCGACATCCACACATCGCTCCACAAAAAGAAACGGTTTGCTCGAGTTTCTGAACATTTTCACTTATAACTTTTTCATTTCTAGTTCTACGACAAAAAGTTACTGAACCAAAGTTGTAGAGAATTTAATTTGCAACAAAAAATGTTACCAATTTTTTTTAATCAAATGAATAGTTTAAGAGATATATTGTATAAACCATTTCAAGTGAAAAAACCCGTCCATTGGGTTTCTTCCCACGTAAACACCCGGTTCTTTCCCATTTGGGAATAAACCCGGGTTTATTCCTTTCGGGTTTATTCCCACCGCCCATCTCTAAGCACATCTCATCAAATAACATGCCATACGTCCAAAATAATCATCCCAAGATGACTTAATTAGGCCATAACTATTCTATACTACGGATGCGGTACCCGATCCATTGTCACCTATAAACTCAGGGTTGGTGACCTATAAGGCTTGGGAGTATATAACAATAAGATAATTCATTACACGAAGGCCCTCCCATTGTATTTTATTGTATACCTACTATTATTGTTGGAGGATAAACACATGATGGGTGAGCGTTTAGTTGTCGTCGTAATAAGGTGGTTATGGTTGTTGAAATAAAATAATTTATTCATTCTGACTTATGAAACGTCGACTCTAATGCTCGGTTCGATAAGTCGCTTTTGCTGAGAAGAGACGGCAAGAAACTGAGAATTTTGTTAAAATTGTTTCTAGGTCCTAACTAGGTAGTTAGTTTGCTTAGAGTTATTTGGTCTTGGTTTATAGCGTTGATTTGCTGCATACATATCTTTGTTAGGAGAAAAACTTATGTAGGTAATTGCACAAATTTTCATGGATTTGGTTAAATTTTTTTTTCTATTTTCCACATTAACGAATAAAAGTGTCGTTGGTAGATTGAAGTATTTACTATTAACCACTTAATTAGGTATTATACCCGTGTAGAATGTTATTCATGAATATTTAAGTGAAGTAGCTAAAGGGTCTAAATTTCATCGAAATAGATTAACCTGCTATACATTTAGTAACCAAACACAATTCTGTCGTTTATCATTCATATAACATTACGTTTTTATATTCAATAACTTATTATCAGAACAAACATCTATCTAATATCCACTAAGAAATCAATCGGCTCAGACAAAAAAAGTGCCAAAAAAATCAATATCTAAGGAAGCAAAAAATAAATCAAAAATTTGAATCAACAAATATAGTACGTGATTTGTCTGAGAAACACGTAACAGTAGGTAAGGACGACTCCGCAAGAAAATAGTACAAAAAAATAGGTATCATTGGAACATTTTCAGTGAATTTACGCAAGATACCTAACTATTGTGATTAAAAAATGGTTATGAATTCAGATACTCTCATTTACTTGGTTTTGTGGATACTGAATTTCAACCCGAGGGTCATCGTGAGGAAACCTGCATGCCTGAGATGTCACAAATAAAAGCATGCGAAGTCCGCCAATCCGCACTAGGCTCGCGTGGTGGACTATGGCCTAAACCCCCTCGATGTTAGGGGAGGCTCGAGCTCCTCGGTGGAGACGTATATGAGCTGTTGATGATGATTAAACAAGATATGTTAATCTTGTGATTGAAATGGTTACTGACTTTCAACACGTGGATGTGAATCCCATCCAGGAAAAATATTTGTGTGCATGAAGATGTCTGTTTGTTCAGTGTCAGGATGTAATATATAAAAATACTAGCTGCCTCCCCGCGGTTTTACCCGCGTAGTTCCCGTTCCCGTGGGAACACAGGGATAAAATATATAGCCTATGTTACTCGGGGATAATGTAGCTTTCCAAAGGTGAAAGAATTTTTGAAATCGGTCCAGTGGTTTCGGAGCCTATTAATTACAAACAAACAAACAAACAAACAAATCTTTCCTCTTTATAATATTAGTATAGATATAGAGTTCTTCTGTATGTGTGTTGACAGTGAACTCCTCCTAGACGGATTTTGATGAAATTATTTGTGTGCGTTCAAGTGGATTCGGGGATGGTTTAGATTTACTATTGGACCCGGTACTTAAGTGGCGCTGATGGGCACAACGAAGTCTGTCGTCTGCAGTCTCCACAAGCATAGACATATACATCTAGACTCAGAACAAACAGCCATCTTCATGCACATACAAGTTCGTTCTCGACGGATTTCGAATCCACGACATAAAATTACCATAAAGCCCTCCACATTTCCACCACTTGGTCTGCCATCATTACCTTGACCATAGGATTTGCACGCATTCTCATGGTCAAAGCTATGACGTCACTGCGCTCCATTTTTTTTTCTATTCATACTGTGCTGGTCTATTGGACCAGCGTACTGGCGGGTGGAGAATGGTTTCATTTGTAAATATTCTTTAGTTAAGTTTACACGGTATAATATTTATAATTTTTTTTTAATGTAATGATTAATTAAATTTATATATAATTTTGAAATAGGTACCCAATTTTTTTTTATTAAAGTAGTGAAAAGCATATAGCTTAAAATATAGTTTTAAGACTAATTCATATTATATATTATTCATATTACTCTAGATATTTCAATGTATATAACCTAAAAGCTATATAAATTTCGCAAATCCTTAAGTGAGACATTCTTCTATCTATTAAACATGTGTACTTAACAGTACAATTTTTTAGCACATCCCACGCTGTTCTAACTTAACGCTAATTGATGACAACTCGATCCTGACCTTAGCTCGTCTAAAACACAAAGCAATTTCATTTTAGTACCTTTCCTAAGTTAATAGAGTTCAAATTTGGTTGGCAAAAAGTGGTTTTCTGTGTTTGCATGCAAATTAGTTGCATAAAGAATGAATTGTGCCAAATGCTCGGGTTATAGCTAAGTGTTATGTACACGATTGTACTTTTGCTTGTAAACTTGAACTCGTTTTGTTTATGAATGAAGTGTTGTTATTTGGGACATTGATTTTTTACGATACAACTAGTCGGTAAATTAACAAAGTTTAATCGATGTTAGCATCAAAATAGTTTAATTTTAATAATAGAGAATCAGATTTTTGACAGCATAACTTATGTTATACAATAAAAAAAATTGAGATAATGTCACCCCCAAATCCCCCAATAATAAAAAAAACTCTTGAATAACTTTCTTAAATACAATTTCGAATGAAACATGGCATTTCAGCAGTTGTATAACTATTTCAGTGAAAAATGTTTACTTAGTTCTCAAATTTTTTGTACTTAGCATACCTATAACTTTGGGAACATAAAACATAAATCTTCACATCTTAAAGTCGAAATCACATTGGCTACTTTCTACTACTAACAATGTTTGTCTGTATGTCCGTTTGTCCGGCAACTCGTCAGACGTCACGTTACGATTGCGAAACGGCGCCGGCGCAGGCAGGCGGCGTCTCGTGTGGGAATGTCCTCTAATCCGCGACAATGGACACTAACTTGTGTGAGAATTAATAGGTGCCTCATTATTTTTTATTGTCCAACAACTTTGGTGGCATTGAATGAGGTAAATTGTACGTAGAGTTCCGAATTCCAACTTTAAATATCCCTCACCATCATCCGCTCGTATAAGTCTCCACTGAGGAGCTTAGCTTCCCCTAATAACGAGGGCGTTTTTAAGCGATACTCCAACACGCGGACCTACTGCAGATTTGCGGGCTCCACATGCCTTTAATTGTGACATCTCGGGCATGCAAGTCTCCTTACGATATTTTCTTTCACCGAAAGCCGGTGCCGGGGTTTCAACCGGCACCCTCATGATCGTGACTCGGTGTGTTCCTCATTAAGTCACCACGTTAATATCCCTACTAACAACATATTGCGAAAGTCACTCTTTCTATTACGCTTTTATCCAGTAAGTTCCTTTTAAAATCTTAGTACATCAGATTTATACAAAGGTTTTAAAAGAACATAGGCTACTTTTTATCCCAGGAATAAAAGAAGAACCCCGTGACGGAAGCTAGTGTATCTTATATACACCTTAGTAATACCTATATCTCAGTGCTATCTTACAAACCATTATATTATATGTATTTGACAGCCCGGTTGGCTTTGTGGTTAGTGACCCTGACTTTCAAGCCGCGGGTCGTGGGTTCGAATCCCACCCAGGACAAACATTTGTATGCATGAATATGTCTGTTTGTCCTGTGTCTGGATGTAAATATCTATATAAGTATGTATTTAAAAGTAGTATATGTAGTATATCAGCTATCTGGTTACCATAACACAAGCTCACTTTGATGCTTAATTTGGAATCAGATTGGCCGTGTGTGAAAAAATGTCCCAGGATATTTATTATTATTATTATTATTATATGTCTCATTCAAACACGTGTTATTAAGACAGTCGTGAGGCGTAGGTATCGCATAATAATACAGTTTAATAATTAACTTATAAACACCAAGTTTCAAGTTCAACATGGTGGACCGTGGGAAACGGAATTAATTGTTTGTTATATAACATTGTAATAGGTGTGCTTTGTCGTTTAATTTGTATGTAAAGTTTTTGAGACAAAAAAACTTTAAGAGAAAATAGAAAATGTTAGAATTTTTCTACCAATAACTATCCAGGATAATTAGATTTTAAGTAATACAAAGCTGTGCTGGCTTAGTGGGGAAAGCACCGACTCACGATCATAAGGATGCAGTTTCAAACCCCAGCCCGTACCTCTAAGTTTATAAAAAAAAGTACGGTTTCACACCACTGCCTTTCGGTGAAGGAAAACATTGTGAAGAAACCTGCATGCCCGAGATGTAACAATTAAAGGCATGTGAAGTCCGCCAATCCGCACTAGGCCCGCGAGGTGGACTATGGCCTAAACCCCCTCTTTGTTAGGGTGGCTAGTGCTCCTCTGTGGAGTTTTTATGATAAAGAGAGACTTATCAATAGGAATATAAGTACAAGCAAATCTTAGAGTGTATAAATAAGTTTTAGCACTTTAAAAACTTCCTTAAATAAATATCATTTATATAACTTGAAAATTAAGTAATTGTAATGATGATACGAATCAAGTGATTTGAACTTGACCGCTCGCAGTGAGAACAGCCGTGACGATCTGTGACTTTACTATTACTTAAGTAATTGTTAAGTCAAGGTTTATTGTAGATTATAATATAATTAATGTATGTAATTGTATCTAGTAGTAAATATACCTAAAACAACTACGTCTGCGGCACATCTACCCCGAATTTGCAATAATTTACATAGACGCCCCTGCTTCTTTTGGTTGTAGTGTTTTACATAGCCACTACTGTCTCCCCGTGGTTTCACCCGCGTACCCGAGAGATCTTCCATTTTCCGGGATAAAAAGTAGCCTATGTCCTTTCTCACACTCTTGACTATCTGTGTACCAAATTTCATTTAAATCGGTTCAGTAGTTTTAGCGTGAAAGCGAGACAGACAAACAGTGTCTTGATTCTCGATAAATGGGCTAACCCTTAAAGATTTTTTTTAATCCAGTTCAAGTTTCCATAACTTCTGATTCGGTTGATTAAAAAATTCAATACAAACCAAAAATGAAATCTATCCTCATAGCCCACTGTACAATAAGTATTCCATTGATGTCATAATCAAAGAAGTATTCCCTGTTAATGATATGTAAGTAGGTACCTACTACGTTTTCATTAAAGATATGTCTCCAATGTCTCCATGTTGTTCCTTATAGTTCACAATATTTTTATGATTTAATTAACTTACCTTAACGGATATGTTTTTTAAATTCCCACTCTATTTACTACGTCATAAGGTAAGTATCTACTACTTTTTATTGTTCGCAAGATAACCTTTAATGAAGATTTTGATCAGCGTCACGGTTTTAAGTAAAACAGTGTGAACGGATAGACATTGGTTTAATTGTGAGTTTATAATTGTAGCTAATTATGGATCATCCGGGTTTTTGAGAAAACATTGAATCTTAGTAAAAATATTTATAAAAACTTAGGCTTTGACCGTATGTTTTATAGTAATAGTTCAGGGACATTTATAAAAATGTATTAAACTTTGATTTTGTATCATCAGCTCAGTCGTCTCCACTGAGGAGCTCGAGCCTCCCCTATCAATGACGGGGTCTAGGCCATAGTCCACCACGCGGGTTGATGGTCGATGTTTTCCTTCACCTAGGTACCTAGGAATTTTAGGAATTGCTGGAGATTATGGTTTTTTAGGTACATTTTGGTACGTGCTTAATAGCAGATATTGTGCTAATCATAAACGTAGTATCTTCGTTATTCTATGTACGTTGTTTTTTGAGCATTTACCTGTGAACACAGGAATCTCAAAAATTACAGATTAGTAGGCCAAACTTAAGCAAAAACATTCAGCTGTCCATAAAAGAGTAACATTTTTTTTTGTATTCATAGTATAAAATAGGATGTTTTTCGAGCTTCACATAAGGTTTGACTATATTATTTGACTGATCGGTTGACTTTGTGGAAAGTGACCCTGAATTCAAGTCACCGGTAATGGTTTCAAATCCCACCCAGGACAAACATACAACAGACTTATTCATGCACATAAGTGCATGAATAAGTCTGTTTGTCCGAAGTCTCAATTTAAACATGTATTATATCGGCTATCTGGCTACCATAGCAAAAGCTCTGCTTAGTATGGAATCAGCTGTGTTTAAAAAACGTCCAAAGATATTTATTTATTCTCTTGCCAGAACAAATCCATCATTCTAGTCATTAAAACCTGCGACACTTATGACTCTATATCAATCATCATAATGATTATCATGAGTCAGAAACTGAATAATATGACACGCTACCCTGACTCATCTGAGACTTTATATTGTTGTAAAAACATGCTATTTACCATTGTCTCGGACATTATCACAGTCATCATTGATGTCATTTGGCTTCAGTAGACGGTCCTTAATTACTGTAATAGAATCGCTATTATGACGACCATTTTCTTAAGCTTCCTCTGACCAGTCTTTTATGTAATTGGATTGTAAATCATCTTAAGGTGAGTAATATAAGTCTCGTCAGCATTAATGTATTTTTTTACTTAAACAACCTTTCATTTGAATATAAAGGGGATAAAAGAGATGTAATATAGTTAGGGCATTGAAATCTATATCAGTTAACTCTAATATTTGGGTCTGTGTCTAAGTCATTCCAGAAGTTCAAAAGCTTTAATATCAATTCCATTAAAGTCAAACATACCTATATTGTACTCAGGATATATTTGAATAGAGTAAGACCGATCCTGCAAAGAACTACATAACGACTTTTAGATTATGTTAAAGATTTTTGCCAAAGTCAACTTTTTGACCGAACGCTGAAGAACCCATAAGTTTCTCTTTTCATATCAACATTCCTACAAAGGAACTATTACATAATCTGTGCCTATTCCCCACATTCAGCCTCCAGCTAACTCAAGGCCAGTCTTTGTTAGATTTCAAACACTTTTCCCATAAACCACCAGCAGTTCCGAGAGGTTATTTAAATATTTGCCTTGCGATTCCATATATGGCCCAAATGGCCCATACATCGGGCACTTAGCATGCTCACTGTCAACTGTCATTTGTCATAGGTGATGACACCGATCCATCACCTTGACATTATGACAGGATTTTCGTGGAAATTTAGTATGCTCGTAATTAGGTAAATGTGTTTTGAGCTTTTTTATGTGAAGTTTAGAAGCAAGCTCTTTTGGAAGATGAAGGATGTGTTAGTTTAGAAGCAAGCAAGGAGGATGAAGGATGTGTCTATGGGCTATTATCTTTGAGATTACAAACTTCTGATAAGGTTTCATTTTTAAAGCAGTGTTTTGCGGCTTATAAACCAAAGGCACATTCACAGAACTTTTTTAATCTTAGAAGGGTTTTAAGATTAAAATCTTGTACTGATCATTAATTAATTCCATTGCAGCTGGATGCCCAGCAACGCTACACGCTGTTCCAACGCAGCCTATGGGAGGCAGCTCAGCAGGTACCTCGGGGTGCAGTTAGGGACTTCCCGACCTTCAGGCAGTTGCGGCTGCTGTCCATCATTGGACCAGCGGCTTTACCACCTGATCAACTTGATAGGGTAAGTTGATTCACTTAACCTATAAAACGTGATTATAGCCCCAATGGCTTAGTTTGTTAAATGCCCTGCCTTGACCGACGCTGTTTATTGGAGGTTTCATTCGCATGAGATCTTTACTTGTGTTCGTGAACATGTCTGTTTGTTCTCTCTGAAAGTAGATATCTATATGAGTAGGTATTTAATATATATGGTAGGTACATGAAGCATCTACCTTACGATACAATTTACTTAGTTTGGAACTAGATCTACCAGCATAAAGTAATGTTCCATTCCAATAATTTTATTTTTGATCTCTTTAACTTTAGCAGTAATAATAACGCGTTACTTTATTGTATTCATAAACTTCTTAATTCTAAATTCCAGTACAATCGCATCATCAATGACATGTTGGCGGTCTACAACACGGCTGAGATCTGCGCCTACAATGAGCCCTTCAAGTGTGGGCTGCACTTACAACCAGAGCTCCAGTTCATCATGTCCCACTCCCGGGACTGGGACGAGCTGCAGCATGTCTGGACTGAGTGGAGGAGGAACACTGGCAGGAGGATCAGGGATCTGTATGAACAGCTTGTGGACCTCACCAATCAGGCTGCTAGGTTGAATAGTAAGTATTGAGAGTAAACGTCGTTTGTAGAAAATTAACAAAAAAGGTACATAGTCGATAACTTTGGTGCAGTTCCTATCTGTTTTCTGTAGTAAATCACACTTTTACCAAAATGGGTAGGTATACTTTTATAAATATGTAAATTAACCTCAGTATATGATTCCCATAACATCTAAACTTTTAAATAAATTTAGTGCTAAGCGCCTGATATAATTTTAAGAGCTATTTAACTTTGAATGAACAGATGCTATAAGAATATTAAAAGGTCAATTTATTCATTACTATGGAATGTTGAATGAAGATAGTTCACATTAATTATTTAATATCTAGTAGCTTTAATATTTTGTAATCTTTTTATCTATATTCATAACTTAATCACCCTTATGTATGTATTATTTACAGATTTCACTGATGCATCAGCGTATTGGATGTTCCCGTATGAATCTGCCAACATGAGGCAAGAAGTCGATGAAGTGTGGGAGCAGGTAGTTACTCAGTTATATAACTACATAAATTGATTTGTAGCTCAAATTTTTGTTACTTAAATTATTTATTTTCTTAACCAACTTTAAAAATAGAACAAGTCTTAGAATTTTATGGTAATTTTTTTAAGTAAGCTTAGATGATTCTTCCTAAAGTTTTATTTTGGAATCGATTAATTATTTATGGTCCGAAATTCACAATATTATTAAATTATCGGGCATGTTCTTATCTTATGCTTTATAAGGTTCAATAATTACAGAAATACATAGCATTTTTTTAATAATAGGTAACTACTGTTTTTGATCAGCAATACTAATTTAAAATTAAGTAAAAGTTACATGACTATATTCAGTATTGGAAATCATAAGGATAACAACAATAATGCTGACAATAATCTCAAATTCCAGATCAAGCCGCTATACGAGCTCTTGCACGCATACGTGCGCAGGCGCCTGCGCGAGAGCTACGGGCCGGAGAGGATCTCGCGCTCCGCACCGCTGCCCGCCCACGTGCTGGGCGACATGTGGGCCCAGAGCTGGGCGGGGATAGTGCCCACTACCCTGCCATATCCTGGCAAGACCCTGGTCGATGTCACGCCGGAGATGACAAGACAGGTTGGTATATATATACCAACAACATATGTTGTATAGCCTGTTTAAGAAATTGAACTGACTTCGCTATTAGTTTTATAGCTTGTTTTGTTGATTTTTTTTTAAACTGCGTTTAACTACCAGTCCCCGCTTGGGATACGGGCGGCTGGTAGACTGTTTTGTTGGTTGGGATATAATTTATATACGCGGATACTTCTGATTCCGAACTAAGCAGAAATATTACTTAATCTGTAAATGAGATCGGTGGGGGCACTTCCGTGCCCACCGAAAACTAATATCTAACAAATAAGATAGTTACTCTTGAGGTGAAGAGATCTGGATGAAAGGCATTGATTTAGATTATGTTCAGAAATAGCTCAAAACTCGATTTTCAAAATGTTTCTAAAAAAGGAAATGAAATGAACCCAAATTACTTTGAGGCTTAAAAAAATTGGAAATCTTGCCATTTCTTTTCCATAAACACACATACTTCTAAAAGAAACCAAATCGGTCCACACATTTTCATATTCTATTACATCTTCATTAACATACCAAGATACATCGATAAAGAAGATATCCTCAAAATTCCAGGGCTACACCCCCCTCACGATATTCCAACTGGCCGAAGAGTTCTTCGTGTCCATGAACATGTCGGCGATGCCCCCCGACTTCTGGGCGCTCAGCGTGCTCGACCAGCCCGCGGAGAGGCACATCCACTGCCAACCCTCTGCGTGGGACTTTTGTAACAGACACGACTATCGGTAAAGGATTTTCTGTATTAATATTGTTTGTTAAATACTTTACGATATTCGTCGCATGCACCATGGCAGACATGAAAGTTTCTATACACAAGTATACATTCAGGATGTTTTTAAAAATTTTTCTGATCCCTAACAGGTAGAGTAGAAGTAAAGATTTTCACTTATTTGCAAGGTCTATGCCATGTACTTTTTCTAAACAAATAGATCTTTATATACATCACTCTTTACAAATATAACACATTTTAATGCAATGTGATGTTGTTTAATCATATTATCGTTTGGTACATTATCAGCAAGTAACATAACCTATACTATATTTCAAACCTGAAATGAACATTTGGTCATGTTTAGTTCACGATTACTTTTATTAAAATGTATCACTGTTTTTTCCAGGATCAAGATGTGCACCCATGTGGATATGAAAGACTTGGTGACTGCGCATCACGAGATGGCGCATATAGAGTATTTCCTGGCTTACAGAAATCAGCCCAAGGTCTTCCGTGACGGTGCTAATCCAGGTAAAATATTGTAAAATATTTTTAGCCTGCCATCAAAAGTTTTGGTTAGAAAGAACCACTGGGCCATCCACCACTTAAACGGTGTATTTCTTAGAAGACAAATTAGATTAATCCTACTAATATTATTTTTGCGAAAGTTTGTGACAATCTATGTATTTACCCCAGAACGGCTAAAGGTTGAATTTTTTTCGATGAATTGTTTTATACCACAAGGATGGCAAACAGGCATACGGTCCCAAAGCGGTTACCGTAGCCTATGGACGCTTGGAACAACAGGGGCGTCACCCGCGCGTTGCCAACCCTGTAAAAAAGGGAGCAATTATATTTGGTGGTAACATTTAATATTGAATGGAATAGAACCACTAAGCTTTGACGGTGTCTGTAAATTGCTTTTCTGAAGATTCAAAATTGACTAATTGAACTTCTGGGCTACTAGTATAAAATGTTGGGAGAACCAATCGGAAAGTATTCAAGTTAGATTTGATGCAAATTATGGAGGTAACGGATCAATAATAACGCAGAATGCATTTGATATGTCTCGTTAAATTTTACAGTATCTATAACAATTATCGTCAATAAGATTATAGTTTATATTTTCTGGTTATTAATTTCACGATAACAATTTGATTGTTTCCGTAAAACACCGGATCATTATTAAAATATATTACGTTATTAAATATTAAATGTCGGCGGAAAATTATAATATGAAATATGTTTTGCGTAATCACATATTACTTATGATCATTCTGTATTACAGGCATATTTTGTAAAGCCTTTCTAATCTTACATAATACCATAATTTTTTTGACCCATTAGTAGTTTCAAATGCCTATAAAAGTAGGGATGTATACCTATTTGAAAAACCAGTAAGTAAGTATAGTTATGTAGTCTATTTATGTGGTTATCATGTAACAGCTCTACTTATATTAGTTTGGAATCAGATCATATAAAAATACCTACTATTTATTGATTTTTCTTCTTCTGCGCTTCTGTACTGAGATAAAAATAATTTGCATTATCGAATAACATCAATTTTGCTTCACTATTTATTAAAAAGGAACCTTCCGAATATACAGCCAACGCTAGTTTTGGAGTCGGAGCTTCCACATTAATTAAAAACACATTATTATTACTTACGAGTGATTTATTAACTAAAACACTTTTTCACACAATTTACTCCCAAACAAACAAAATCATTTATCTACATGGAAACGATCATTAACACCGTAGTCAAGATCAGCGCCATCTGTTGACTGTTGTGCAGTACTGCAGTGTTGCATAGATCGGTGTCGCACGCGCAATACGTGACAAATAAGTCTCCGTTGCCCGTCAGGCGGCGACACGACTGATTGGCGACAGCCTCTTCATCAGCTAGGTACCCGCACTGGCGTACCACGCGGACTTTGCCGTAAACTGAAATAGAAAACGTTATTATTGAAAAGCTTGAGGATCCGAAACGATACGTATCTGCTGTACGTAACAGATAACAGATCGTCCTGGGTTATCACAATTTTATTATTTTTGTCTGAGCAATATCCAACTAAACCTTTATGTAAATGAAATTTCATTTATGGCAGAACAACTAGCTGTGTCAACTAGTAATATGTATTGTATTGTTGTGTACCTGCGCCTAAAGCATAAAGTATACAATTTCTAGTAGGTATTTCTCACATTTTTTCCTTTAAATTGGGCTATAATAAACTTAACTAAAATAGAAATAATAATAATAAGGATAAATAGAAAATATGTCCCAAATACCATGAAGGCTAGCAGCACTACCACGCTGAATTGCCATTGCATTTCTCTGCGCAAAGTAATACAAAGTTATATGAAACTTACTTTCCATTTTAATGGCCCGGCACAGTGTGGGTTCCATAACGGGTATGTGCTCCGGAGGGTCCCTGAGGGAACAGTTGACGATGCCCAGGCTGAAGGAGTCGAACTCCTCGCCGCAGCGAGGGTCGAAGGCACTGTTGCAGTCGTAGCACAGGATTGAAGTGGCTGTGAGATGATAGAAAGTTTTAGGAGTAACATTTTTATATTAGGCTGCCTCCGCGAGGTTCTCGTTTCGTTCCCGTATGAATACATGGATAAAATATAGACTATGTGACTTCCTGATAATGTAGCTTTCTTATGGACAAAGTCTTTTTGAAATCGGCACAGAACTTTTGAGTTTATTCATTACATATTAATAGTGTAAATTAGTGGTAGTTTCTCCCGCGTTCCTGGGGAATTTTACCGGGATAAGAAGAAGCCTATGTGCTATTCCAGAATATTATCTCTGTGCCGAATTTCATCACGATCCCTTGAGGTTTTGGCGTGAAACAGTGACAAACATTCATTTATAAATTGTAGGTATATATTTTTGTATTACTTTACAATAAAACAGTCCTTCAGACAACAAGTACAAAATAGGGTCAAATAAGGTAAATGGAGCAGAATAAGTAGGTAGTGTTACTGCTTGTAGTGAATTTTAAGCCAAGTTCAACACGCGTCCGCCCCTAATCCAATTTCCATAGCGTTTGTAGGGCTTCCCATTTATAATATTGAATGTAAATTAAACTTTATGAGAAAATGTTTAAAGTATATTTTAGCTTTTTTGATTTCATAGAAATCGATTTGTTGGGGTAAGTTTGATTTTCATAGAAATTTAGAATTATTAATGTAACTTAAAAATATTTTTAAATATTATACGACTTTTGATTGCATAGAAAGGATTCCTTTTTTTATTTCATATGCATAGATAGTAATTATTATTTAATATGAACAATTAGGAGTAATATTAGGTGCAATATAATTAAAATCATAATTTATTTAATCAACATTTTCAAACAAATTCTTTATTTATCCAAAAATAAACCTTTTGCCGACTAATGAGGGATGAATAGACTTAAATTAAGATCTTTTATGCTAGAATAATTAAGTACAATATAAGGCAAGAATGGTACATATATTAAATGTATATCTAAGTAATAACTTACCATATTTCACTGAACATAATAAACTAACCATCCACACAACAAAACTAAATGATGATTTCATATTGTTTAAGTGAAAATATTGTACTATACTGTCCCACTTATAAATAACACTGAACTGAATTAGGGTTGTCGCATAGCAGGCTTAAATTAAGTTAAGGGCTGCTTGTTATCCATACGGTTGCGAGGCGATAGCTACACTATGCGATGTAATATGTTTCATAATAACTAAGGAAGAAAAGTACTTTCTACAAACTACCTTCTTTGCTTGTGAAAATGTATGGATATTTGTAAATCTTTGACGAAATAACTGCTAAAGAGTCCTGAACGCTATTTAACACAGTAATAGATAAATAGAATTGAATAGCACATAAGCTACTTTGTATTCCGCGAAATCGATGATCATTTAGGAACGCGAGTGAAACCGCGGAGTTAAACGACTACTTTAATGTACTATACATTAAGGTAGTACTTTAACTCTTTAACTTACTTATTGGATCTGTATGACTTAGTTGAACATAAGACTATGACTATTCATAAGGGCTTTTAAAGGCTTATTTTGAATAAAACGTATAATTTTAATTTAGACTAAAAAAAATTATATACATATCAGTTCACGGGTTTCTCATTTTGGATAAACCCATAGACAACAAAAACCACTGAAGGTGTGTCTAACATTACATCGATTTATTACTTTATATCGACCCGTCCTGTGAGGGCTTTCTGACAAATGTAACATTCCATCTAATTCTCTCTTCCGTGGCTGATCCAGTTTTCTATACAAGAGCAAATTAATAACAAATTCGTTATGATAGTGTTTCGTAAAGTAAACAGTAAATATTGCAGGTTGTTGGATAATTGTTAAATAACAGTGTTTACTGGTAGGTGTTACTTTACATAATAATTAAATCTGTAACGTAGCGACGTTATTGTGAAATGTAGAGCGCGCGTGTGTGGAAATAGTGAGGTTTTTGTTAAAAATACCTATATGTTTTTCATGCATTTATTGGGTGGAGACTAAGTAGAATGCAAAATTACCTCTAGCTACCTTCACGCGGTTTAACCGGCGCAGTTCCCGCTCCCGTTGGAATACAGGGATAATATAGCCTATGACACAAATAACGTAGTGTCTTTTGGTGAAAGAATTATTCAGATCGGTCCAGTTGTTTTGGAACCTATTTATAATAAACATAACAATATAAAGTAATAAATAAATCCAATCTTTTCTCTTAATAATTTTAGTAGATAAATAGATGGTTTTTATTTCTTTTTTGAAAATTTATAGAGTAAGTAGGTAGTAGTAGTGAGTATTATCTATCAATCTGATTCAAACATTATAAGCATAAACTTGTATTGTTCAATTTTCAATAAACCAGTGACAGTCAATAACTACCAAGCCAATTGGCCGATAAAGTCATGTTTACAAATATAAAAACATACTCGTAGGCCATAGAGTACATGTAGCATAGATAAAATTCACGGAAATTAATAGTACCTAAGCATTACGGCACGCTTTGAGCAACTCACGCGCATCACAGATATGGGCATGCGCCGGACACGATCAATATGGAACGGGCATGGAATAAACGCTAAAAGTTTTTTTTATAAAGCAAACCATAACATATTTTTTTTGGAAATAAATTTTTTTATGTACCTACTTGTGATTTTGTATCGTCAGTTGTAATCAGAAATGTGGAGCGATATTGACAAATAAAAATCGATATTTTTCACATTCTCTAGACAATTTTTTTTAAGTTTATATGATTTTGATTTGATAGATGTGATCAGACATGAAGCTGTCAAAATCTAAGATGCTTGCAATATTGACAAAATAATCGATATGGGCTTCTTCCCTACCACTCTACTTAAACATATTTTAGTTGCAACGACATTGTTCAATAGTCATTTGTAAATAATAACTCGTACGTAGAGCGTAGTTTTAAATATTATAGCATATCCAGTGAATCTCTATCTTTGTAGCCAAACGTCGTTTTTTTGTGCACACCAGTGCGGCCACGAATGGAGGTCAAGTTTACTGAAACTCTGATCTTTTAGATGGAAAGTGGCACACGTGCTGTCTGACCGTATCATTATGAGACTTAGTTACAATGCGGTGATTATATTACGAAATTATACGAATAATTATGCAAATATATACATTTCTATAACTAATATTATGAGAGATGTTTGTTTGTTTTGGCTCCGAAACTAAGTAATAGACCCATCTATTTAACCGTCTATTTAGAGCGATCTTTAATTATTTTATCAATGAAAAGCTACATTATCAGGGAGTGAAAAAGGCTATACTTTATTCCCATATTAGTACGGGAATGGAAATTACGGGAGTGAAACCGCGAAGCGGAAGCTAGTATAATTAATATGCAAATAAAATCTTTTGGACAGATATTTATTAGAGGTTTAATTTGAACTTGATTGGCTATCCATCAAGTTACAACTTGGTAGAAAAAATTCTTTAAAATATGTATTTATGCGTACGAATTAGGACGTGTTTGATCATCTAGCTTGCTAGATACTCAACCATGATTGCGTTTTATAATTGGCAATATATTGTTTGGCATATTTTGGCCCATTCATAATATATTTTAGTTAAATCTTTTTATATTAGTCTAATAAAGCTCCTTTATTTTTTTATGTTACATAAAAAAATACATTACATAGGTATACAGTAAAATTACATTTTAAATTAGTCTAATTAGTCCTGTATTAGGCATTTAAAAAAATTAAAAATATAAATCCTCCGAGCAGGGGTTTGAAAAAATAATATTATTGTTTCTAATAACTTAGCTTAATTATTTATTATATTTGTTTTCCAAATAAAATAAAATGAATTAATAAATTAATCAATTCAAAACAGTTGCAAAAACACAAGAAACAAACTAATACTTGTCTCGATTCAGTTTCCGCCATGTTGCGCCTGAGTTTATCAATCGAGAGCAGGTTAACTTCCGCGTGCGCGCGCGCAGCTTTCTCTCGCTGTGTGTCTTCTCGATTCATTATTATCTCTGTATCTTTACATTTTTGAATTAATTATCTATGTATTTTTGACTTATTTAAATGCTACATTTTGGATACTTTTTTTATTACGAAATTTTTTTCGGTCTTAAATAAATAAAAATAAAAACTTTATTAGACACTCAAATTAAATTGAAGTCTCTGACACTTAATGTAGGCAAGGTAGGCAGGCTAGGCTGACTAAAAGCTCATTGTTTTTTATAATGTTAGCGTTTTCTATATTGTATATGTACGAGACGCAAAGGTTTGTGTTATTACAGTCAATTTATATAGGGACTCCAAATACTTTGTTGTTTACTCATTTTTATACATGACAAATGTTTTATCGAAAAACATATTATTAAAATAAATCAAATCTATTTAAATTATACTTATAATAACCAGCTTTTGTTGATCTGTTATTAAGATATGATTTGTTGCTTGTGTCAATTTAAATTAAGAGCAAACTAAAGTTTCGTAAGATTGATGGCCGAAAGATGGATACATAAATTAGTTTTATATAATTAAGCTTGTCTATATAAAACTAGATCTTGTGAAATGTCATAAATTAATGCATCGTTTGTTGTTGAAATATTGCATTTATGTAGATCACTTATCAAGGTAATCATAGTTTGCTTTGTCGTTTATCACGGCGTGGGTCGCGGGTTTGAACCTTTGGTTTCAAACCGAAACCAAATATCAATGAAAAAACATATAAGTACCTACCCATCGATGTACCAAATTATAGGTAGTAATAATCTATCTAGTAATAATAATATCTAAGTATCTACTAATATTATTTAAATGACGATATTCATGAAAAACATTTATAAATATAAATATCCTGGGACATTTTTCACACACGGCCAATCTGATTCCAAAGTAAGCTTCAAATGAAGCTTGTGTTATGGTAACCAGGTAGCTGATATACTACATATAATACTTTTAAATACATACATATTATAGATATTTACATCCAGACACAGAACAAACAGACATATTCATGCATACAAATGTTTGTCCTCGGTGGGATTCGAACCCACGACCCGCGGCTTGAAAGTCAGGGTCACTAACCACAAAGCCAACCGGGCTGTCACAACCAGTTACCACCTATTGATACTTATAAATACCAAAATCCATCTAAATCCATTACGTAATTAAATCACAAACATTCAAAAACATATTGTGACATTGATTATTCTTTTATTAGACATACAAACCGGTTTATTATAAATCTCAAAAAATAATCTTTCGAGTCCTATTCGTAAATACGAGTTCTCTAATGATATAAACAGATTCCGCAACAGAACATCTTGCGCAATGGCCAACTGTAACGGATAATATGTCGGAAGCGTGTCTCCACCGTGATACGCCTCATGATTAGATTCGCAGATAACATTACACACAAAACAATAGTTGTCATTGTGCAGCGCATGCGCGAAATTTGAGATTACCACTTTATATTAGACAGGTGTTACGGCCTAATTCCGTAAAGTTTACTTTGCGTGGTTGCTGCTTAGAATAAAGTTTATTTATTTATTAGATCACCAACAAGACACACATCAATACATTAAAAAAGACAAGTACAAAAGATATAAATCGCAAATGGTGTCCCAATTACAGGTGACGACTACAAGCACTAAAAAAGACACACAACAGAACAAAAAATGAGAGAACAAATTAAAACTAAAGATAAAAATTATAGTTACTGAAGACTGTATATTTGGTTTTTATTTATTTATAAAATGTTTTTATCACGCTGTTTATTACAGGTTGAATGATATATACCTATAGGTACCTAAATTGAGGCTTCCGGCGACTGGGCCCGCAATAAACTGTGTATCGGATGATTGATGATTATTGTTCTTGATATCATTATGGGCCATTGGCTATTTAGTTATTCAAAATGGAGATACTGTAGAAAATATCATCTCGTATGAAATACATATTCCAATAGAGTTGTTAGTCTATACTAATATTATAAAGAGGAAAGATTTGTTTGTTTGTTTGTTTGTTTGTAATGAATAGGCTCCGAAACTACTGGACCGATTTCAAAAATTCTTTCACCTTTGGAAAGCTACATTATCCCCGAGTAACATAGGCTATATTTTATCCCTGTATTCCCACGGGAACAGGAACAACGTGGGTAAAACCGCGGGGAGGCAGCTAGTTTTAAATAAATTGAGGGGGCAGTTTTATACAACAATGCGGCATAATTCTAGCTGATATATAAGAATATTTTACGAATTAATACCTATATCGAAATCTCAAAGTCTTTTTAAAGAGTTTCACACAATGGTGAAATGACTAAGTTGATTGGCATTTTCAGACCTTTTTGCAAAGAAAATAAAGTTCTCTTCTATATTAAGAACCTTATGTACAAAAAATTCAATTACAATAATATAAACCTCTTTTCAGGGTTCCACGAAGCGATAGGCGAGACGATAGCCCTCTCCGTGTCCTCACCACGTCACCTTCAGACCCTCGGCCTAGTGCAGAAGTCAGTAGACGATACCGCCCACGATATCAACCACCTGTTCACCCAAGCTATGGACAAGCTGGCATTTCTACCCTTTGCGCTGGTGATGGACAGGTGGCGCTGGGATGTCTTCACCGGCGATGTTAGAAAGGAACAATATAACTGCCATTGGTGGAGGTTGAGGTTTGTATCACACGTATATTTCTGACTATCCGCCGTCGCGTGGTTTTACCCGCGGTATTCCCGTTCCCGTAGGAATACGGGAATAAAATATAGCCCATGTTATTTATGAATAACGTAGCTTTCTGTTGGTGAAAGAATTGTGGAGATCGGTTTAGTAGTTTCGGAGCCTTTTCGTTACAAACAAACAAATCTTTGTGGGTATCGAATCCCACCCAGGACAAACATTTGTATACATGAATATGTCTGTACGTTCTGTATCTGCATGTTATTGTCTATATAAGTATCTATGTATTTAAAAGTAGTATACCTATGTAGTATATCAGCTATCTGGTTGCCATATCACAAGCGCTGCTTACTTTGGAATCAGATTGGGCGTGTGTGAAAATTGACCCTGGATATTTATTAATTGGGGATAGTTCATGATATTGCCTATGTTCAGCATGAATTTTGTAGGCTAAATTATGAAGGCAGTTGTCAACTTAGTGTCAAACATGAAGCAATTACATAAGTAGACAAAACCGTATATGCTCGCTAACTAATAAGCTATCGCATAAATGGCAAGCTATCTTAATTATTTCTTGACAACACGGTTAATATTACGACATAAATAGAAAACTTGTCAAAAGAAGAATTATGGACATACAAGATTGGATTTGTTGTATTAAATCCAACTCACTTATTAGATTTATAAAAGCGATTCTAATTTAGATTTATAATTCAAATCTATAAGTATTTAAGTAAAGTTTTGAAGCTATGAGGCAAAAACACCTGACTGAGTAGCTAAAAGTTCTTTCAACACTTTTTCAAGACATATTAATATGTTACCGATATTACCACGCGAGGTAAGGATCATCGTAAAATCTAACACTGGAATATTTTTTCAAATCCGACCAGTACTTCATGAGATTAGCGCGTTCAAGCAAACAATCTCTTCACCTCTATATATTAGTAAAGAGTATAGATAGGCCTTCAAATAGTAATTCCTTACAATTTCCAGCTTTGTAATTGTCAGTTAAACTGTGATGCCCAACAATTAGTCTATCACGTCACATCACAGTCATAACGTAACGATAACCGTACATAACGATAACTGCGGTAACAGTTCGATGGACAGTGAAATTATAACCACTTTGTATCTCCTTGACTTGTGCGTTATGTATCTAGAATAGCTTAGTTAGTGCTATAAATCAACTTTTAAGTCTCAAAGATATTTGATAGCCTAAAAGTCATATTTGTTTTCAATTTCAATCATAGGTAAAATGGAATTTATCGACGAATTGAGAAGCTTAACCTTTCTTGAAGTTGGATAAAATTAAAACATCGCATAACACAATACATTTTTTTTCTGAAATTCGTTCGTTATCGAATAGCTTCAGCCGTTCGGGGGTGAAAAAATTACACAGATACATCCGTAAATTCTCACAAATTTTCGCATTTTTAATATTTGTAGGATATATAAAATAATATTCTTTGTTAAATAATGGTTGTTAACTTTGTCAATGGTAGTGAGAAAACTTAATATTAAAAGCACCTGTCTAAATATACTAAGATTTATGTATAGCATAAAATAGACGAATTGACAACAATAGAAGAAGAACATTTACATTATGTAGTTATATTTCTTGACTACAAAATTTAAATATTACTACACATGATAAAAATAAAATAAGAAATAATCTGAAACAATAATGTAATGCATCGATCTAGTTATGCCGTAATGTAGAGTGGATGTGGAAAGTGATGGGATTGCGGTCGTCAGCCGGCCTTGACTCGGTAGCGGGTTCAATTCTCAGATGAAAGCAAAAGTTAGAGTAGCGGTTGTGTTACCCGGCATTAGAGGTAGCGGATATCTTCTATTTTATGAAGAAGTTCTCTAGTTATTTTCTATACTAATATTATAAAGAGGAAAGATTTGTTTGTTTGTTTGTTTGTAATGAATTGGCTCCGAAACTACTGGACCGATTTCAAAAATTCTTTCACCTTTGGAAAGCTACATTATCCCCGAGTAACATAGGCTATATTTTATCCCTGTATTCCCACGGGAACGGGAACTACGCGGGTAAAACCGCGCGGAGGCAGCTAGTTGTTTATAAATGTATAGTAGGTAGGTATAGCTATACAATTTGTTGTTAGTAGTATAAAGAACATTATACTAGATTCTTATTTTAGAAAAAAAACACAAATATTTAATTACGCTTTTTACTTATAATATACATAGTTGTTTCTTAAATTTGCTTTAAATAGTGATAGTTCTGTTTAGACCATAGGTTTTACAATTAAAATTTGAATAGACATTGTCGTATAGCCTAGAGAAATACGATTTTCATCTTTAAATTTTGAACCGTAAATTAGGTCTCAAATTAAATAGATACTTAATGCTATAGCGAGTTAAATAACTCGCCAACCCTTCTCACTTAGTCCCCACCTATAACTGTACTATGTTATTATCTTATGTATTAAGTATTATGTAAGTTAAAAACCATGTGCGGATTAACAAATTGGCCTAATTTTCATTAAAAGAAACACTAACATACCTTTATTAAAAGTACTTATATAAAGTTTCAAAATTAAGGCCATTCTATATTGAGGGCTATATTTTCTCTACAATAAACCTCTAAAATACACATACGAGTAACATAGATTACATTACAACTAACCAAAACAATGTAATATCAGTTTTTGTTGAACACATAACTGTTATAAAAAAAACGGTCATTAGGTCACTCAGTCAGTAAGCAAAAATGCTATAAACATAGCCGTCAAGATCCATTTAATCACGCAATATCTACGATCGATCGAAATTCGGAGCAATACATAGTTTGGCAGACCGGTTGGCTTTGTGGTTACTGACACAGACTCAAGCCGCCGGTTTGAATCCCACCCAGGACAAACATGTGTATGCATAAATATGTCTGTATGGTCTGGATGTAGAAATACATATATGTATGTATTAAAAAACATAGTATATGTAGTATATCAGCTATCTGGTTGCCATAACACAAGCTCAGTTTGCAGCTAACTTTGGAATCCGATTGGCCGTGCGTCACAGGATATTTATTTATTTTATTTAAACGTTCTAGATATGCTTTTGAAAGGTTTGACTGATTTTTGTCCACAGAGAACAGTTCCAGGGGATCAAGCCACCGGTACTTCGTTCGGAGCTGGACTTTGACCCTGGAGCGAAATACCACGTGCCTGCTAATATACCGTACATAAGGTTAGTCTTATTTTATTATTTAGTTATGGAATTAAGGTGTAAGTTTGTGTAAGTGTAAGGTGTAAATTTACATCTACACGTTTTTCGATCATGCTCCGCTCCTATTGGCCACAGCGTAATATTATATAACTTATAGCCTTCCTGGATTAATGGCCTATCCGACACTCAAAGACAATTTTTTCAATTCGAATGTGTAGTTCCTGAGATGAGATGGTTCACACAAACAACCACTTACTGTTGCTAGCTGTATAAACTTAAGTATTGATTGTATGTAATACCAAATATAATGGTGTGTTCTACAATAGATGTAACGAAGTGATTTTGCTATATAAGTTTGTAAGGTTAACTTAAACAAACTAACAAATATGACATACTAGCTGCCTCCGCGTGGGTCTACCCGCGTAGTTCCCGTTCCCGTGGGAATACAGCGATAAAATATAGCCTATGTTACTCAGTGATAATGTAGCTTTCTAATGAAAAAAGAATTAATAAAATCGGTCCAGTACTTTATGAGTTTATTCGTTATACAAAAATACAAATCTATCCTCTTTATAATATTAGTGTAGATATATACTGGTCAAAACAAGTGTATGTTTTTTCTTCGATTCGTTATTGCTGCATAGTTATTTATTGTTTATGCATTTCAAGTATGAAACTATCATAATTAATGATTCTAGTTAGTTGCAATGATTGAGTAATTTGGAAGTAAATTACTCTATAGTGTAGTAGGAGTATCTTAAAATGCCAAAGAAGAAATGTGAAATATTTTTTTTTTTATAAAAAAACGACTAAAATATATTTTTAAATATCAAACCAAAAATGCAATTTCTGTTTTTGTACGATTCTAATGGTATGAATTATTTATGAAAATTTAACACTTCCGGAATGCATTTTTAGAATGAATTCCATTTGAATGGGTTACATTTCATTTTTAATTTCTGTCTCAACATTTTAATAAATATTTTACCAATAATGGTAAGAAATATAAAATGATATGTTAACGCAATGATGCCACATAGAATTACGTTAATAATTACGTAAGCATTTACGTAACTTACGGTAATGTGGTTTTCTTAGCCGCACTTGTAATTATGAAGAGGAAATTTACGGAGCACCATTTCATACTTGTATCAACATAAAGTTACAAGCTAATTTATACTCTATCCAGTTAAATTAAAATGCATATTTCCTTGTTTGAGTTAAAGGTAAAATATCAAGATTTGTGGTGTACTGTTCTCTTATGGCTTTACAAATAGGCCTTTAGAGCTTTTAAGTTATTAGATCGTTAATTGTTTTGAATATTCATTCTACGTGCTAGAAACTTAGTAATTATGAGTGTAAGTAAATATCTAAATATTTTGAAATTTATGAATCAATTGTACGCAAAATCTTTATCATAATAAATTTGTAGGTAATAGTTTTGTAGTCAAATATTAAGGAAATACTATTTACTTTGTTTTCATATAAATATAATGATACGTAAATTGTCTAAGATTTTCAATATTTGATATTTATATATTATGGATATCTTTTCAAAAAATTTTTACATATTAATAAATAAACTATATTATTACATAAATATTTTGAAACAAGGATTTACGAGCAGTATTAGAGAGGTACATTTTAGTTATATTAGGTATAAATTATATATAGCCATGTGGATGAAAAAAGTATAATTTTGTTAGTCTTTTTGTATATAGCTACTAACATATTAACAAAATTGTTACCACGCGCTGTGGTTAGGTTTTGTTTTTGATAACTCTCATGTAATCTAAACTTTACTTTCGGGTCATAAAGCTCATATTTTTGTAATCAATCATGATATCCGTATTTCTGAGGATTTATTATTTATTCAAATTTTTATGTAATCGATAGGCTTTAAATTATATCTTAGATTACGTCAATGTAGCCGATTTGAATTTAATACACCATCTACATTAAACTTTAAATGAAGTGGTTTAAGGAAGAAATTACATCGTAATATTGCATTTAAATTATACAACTTTCTCAAAATTGGTCTCAAATTAGGTATTCTGCAATGTTAGGAAGGAACTAAATTGTAGATTCTGTATTTTATTCTGGCTATTTGCATCTAACCCATTTTCTATTAAATAAGTTATTCTATTTGTAAATAATCAATTGAATTTATAAAGTAAACTAGTGGCTTTAAGCGGTTTCATCCGGGTTTCCAGGACATTTTCAATTTTGCCAGGATAAAAAGCAGCCTATGTATTAATCCACGTTAGAAAAATATCTGTGTTCCAAATTACATTCAAATCCGTACAGTAGTTTTAGCTTAAAACTGTATCAAACATTCATCGATTCATATTGCATTTTGGAAATGAAAGTTCATTTTTTAATTGAAAATACAGGGCTAGATGTAATCCTGTTGCATTGCATTCATAAAAATGTCTCTTGTATTGGAATTCTCGGTCTTTAAAGCCAGGGTCTATAATAATATTATACAAGATACTAGAAATCCAACTTTCTTATTGACAACGTATTGCGGAACATTCGATTGATTTATTTAGGTTTTGCACGAGAATTTTCAAGGACTGTTATTTATATGGCGTTTTATAATTTAAATGTCAAGAGTTCTGATTGCCTAAAAATAAATAACTAAGTCGTTTAGATTTCATTTTAAAGAAGTTTATGTTTGGGGTGATAAGGTAATGTTTAAAAAGCTACCTTTAGACCATGTTTCAATTACATATTTTCGATTGAAAATCAAACAAATCATAAAATCATTTATCACTCTTTTAATACTTTCGTTACTATTTACATCGACACACGCACCTTCCAGTCATGTACAAAAAATAAACTTAAAGAAAACTAAACACAAGTTAACATTTTAAAGCTAATAGAAAACAAGAGATCAGTTCTTTTAGTGGTGGTACTCCTCGTGGCCTCCGAAGCCTTGTCCACCTTCGTATCCTTGGCCACCTTCGTAACCTTCACCACCCTCGAACCCATGTCCACCTTCGTAACCCTGGAACTCATGACCCTGGGAGAGCTCCTGACCATGGGAGATCTCATGATGATCGTGGGAAATTTCTTGGTGGCCATGGTCGTGGTGTTCCTCATGGTGGTATACTGGCACTGGAACCTTGACTGGGTACGGCACGTGCTTCTCCACATGGTGGGCCACGTGTTTCTCAATGTGCACAGGCACAGGTCGGTCGACTGGGACCTTGACTGGGATTGGCACTTTCTTTTCTACCGGGTACGGGATCACCTTTTCAACGGGGTAGGGGTGAGGCACGGGCACTTTCACTGTGTAAGGCACTGGTTTCTCAACGTGAACTGGAATAGGGTTGTCATAAGGCACCTTTACTGGGTAAGGCACACGCTTCTCTACTGGGTAGGGCACATGCTTTTCAACGGGCACAGGCACGGGCTTCTCAACGTGTACGGGCACTGGGTGGTCAACGTGGACCTTCACTGGGTAATGGACGATCTTCTCGACTGGGTAGGGCACGTGCACTTTTACTGGTACTTTAACTGGGAACGGCACGTGTTTCTCGACTGGGTAGGGTTGTGGTACATGCACCTTGACGGGCACGTGGACGTGTTTCTCTACTGGGTAGGGCACATGCTCGTAGACCTTGACCGGCACTGGGTTGTCAACGTGCACTTTCACTGGAACTGGCACATGCTTCGTCACGGGGTACGGCTTGGGAATGTACTCGGGTACTTTAATGTATTCCTTAACTGGGAAGTGTATGGTTTTCACTACCGGGTAGGGGTGGGGTACTGGCACTTTGACTGGGTAGGGTACGTGCTTTTCTACTGGCACGGGAATGTGTTTCTCGACTGGGTATGGCACGTGCACTTTCTTGACAACAGTGATTGTCTTCACGTGCTCTTCGTGGCCATGTCCCCAATCTCCGCCGCCACCACTTAGTTCACCACCACCGAAGTCACCACCACTGAAGTCGCCATGGTCGCCGTAGTATTCTGACAGACCTCTCTTGTCTTGTTTCTTCGACTCTTCGACTGGTTTTGCTTCAGCCTTGGTGTTCTTTTCCGCCTTCTCCTCTGCCGTGGCCAGGCTTATAGCCACGGCCAGGATCAAGGAAGACCTCTGAAATATAAAAAAATATAATATTAACTAAATATTTAAGTAGCTAAACTTAATAAGATTTTATAAAATTTTAATTGAAAACCAAAAAAATAACAACTGAAAAACAAACACTATTAATCAAAACACCACTATCACATCAATATTTATGCAAAACCGATGAAATTAAATCACAAAAACCGTTCGACGTCAATAACCGATAAACATTCGACGATCACATCACAATATCACTTGTCACATATCACTTTATAAGTGTTAATACTGACCAATAGCTTCATCTTCGCTTTGCTTTGTTGTTCAGCGAGTTGCGCTGGAGTGTGCAGGGGTACCAACGCTCACAGGTTTTATACCACGAGTAAGTAGTTTAGTATAAATGTTGCGAACACTTTCGCTCGTAGTGATATGCTTGTTAGTGTGTGCGTGTATTTTTTTTTCCACCGTAAAGATGGGACGGGCCACAGCTAACCTAGTTGTAATTATAATTATTTGTATGATCAATACATATGGTAATTACTGATTAGTAATGTGAGACGGAAGCTTAATTTTTTTATAGAGACAAATATTTTGGGGAAAATTTAATTTTAATTTATAGCTTTTAAAATAATCATAAATTAAGTTATTAAGTGACACCCAAGAGGTTAAATGGCAAATCCTAATTTTAAAATAACGAGGATAAGGAAATAAAAATGATTTCCAAAACTAATTGAATTGAAAGGTTAAATAACAAAAATTAGATTAGTTTTCATTCTTATACAAATGAATGGTTATAATTTTACTATAAAAATATCGTAAAAAATAAATTAATTCTGATTCGAAATGCAGCAATGCATTTATCGTCGATATTTCTTAACTCGTCATTATCGTTCTATTTTTGTTTGACTTTGATTAATTTACGTTTCAACACATGAAAATATTTGAATATTTGTAGTTTTTATTATTTAATGTTTCCAACTATTTTAATTAAAAAAAAAATACATACAAAAGGAGATAAGGAGCTATAAAAAAAACGACATCGGCTAAGTGTGAGTATTACTGTCCTAATATTTTTCTACTGTAAATTTAATAATCAATAAACATTTGATAAACTGATATATAAAATCGCAAACAGCGACTACAGACGAAAAGTTTCCTTGCGTTCTGGGAGATGATTTATCAAGATATTATTTTATCTTAGCTTGGGTTTTGGCTGCTACTGCGTCATGGAACTTTACTTATCTTAAGGATTATTAATTGTAAATCAATATTTATAACATCAAGGTGCAAATTTCAAATAAATTAAAAAAGAAAGGTACACACATGAAAAGATATATAGACTACCTACCGTCCAAACGGGGTGAAACTCTAGAAACCAAATGGTCGCGTACCGTTCGGTTTCAGAGGAACTTCCTCCCACGGACGCTCCAACTGTGGAATGAACTCCCTGCTGAGGTTTTCGCCGGGGAAAACATTATGGGGTTCTTTAAAAAAGGAGTTAATAGGTTTTTAAAGGGTCAGCAACGCACCCGTGATGCCTCTGGTGTTGCAGGTGCCCATAGGCTGCGGTAACCGCTTTCCATCAGGTGGGCCGCGTGCCTGTTTGCCACCGTCGTGGTATAAAAAATACGCGTTCACGAGAAATCACTCATATTTTAATAGTTTTGATATTTAGCTGTACAAGCATACAAACGTTACCTGTACCTATAATATTAGCATAGATCTATTATCCATATGAGACGCTATTAAAAGTGCCTTCCGCGGCGGAGAGTAAAATAAGCCGTCAGTTCCGATTTCCGATACTCACTGTCAATCAGTTTGCGACACTAGTGCCTGCCCGTGGCTTTGGTCACCTGGAATATACGGTATTTATTACGAAAATAAGCATTTATCTTTCATGAATAAATTATATAAATAAATATAGTCGTGGAAGGACAATAAACACACTCTTTTGAATTTATTAACATTAGTTTTGTAGTTAGTTACGTTCAAATTCAAACATATATGTTAATGAAAAAAGTATACCATGAAATAAATAATGAGGGTGAGGAATAGCAAATAAAACCAGGATATTTAATAATTTATTCCAAAATAACATATTAAATATTTATTTATTTCAAAACTCACGCAAATCACCAAAAATCCCTCATCCCCCTAAAATCCCATCCCTGTTATCTCACACACAATGTTTTTTTTATTAAATGACCCAAAAATTTTATGAAAATATTTGTATTAAAATAGCCCTTAACATTTACGAATAGTCAGACTTTAATGCTCAACTTCGAAGGTTGTTTGCTGAGAAGACTTACTAAGCTCAGCAATTACTAAATATAATACTACTGACGTCACAATCCGAGCTTTCCCCACAAAATAACGGTTATTAATAACATGTATGTAACCGTTCTGTGGGTGTAACGAGATTATGTCGAGTTTGATGGGTTCGGTCACCTCGTCACGAGCTTTAAAGCTTTGCATATGCAAAAGCTCATATCAAATATTTATTTTGTAAGAGACCATATAACGTTGATAAATTAAGTTAACATTATAAATGTAAAAATGAGTTTGTTTGTGGCTTCTGCAACGATGAACTAAACATATTAAGATTATTAGAAAACTGAGCAAATTTTGTCACAAAAATGTATCTATCCCGCTTGAGCAAAGCCGTGGATATAAACTAGTATTTAGTTATATTATTTTAACAACAATAACAACTAGGATGATAAATGTTAAAGTATTATAGCTAAATCACTTATTAAATATGAATATATATCAAAATGATATTATTTATGTGATTGAGAGGATTATGATTTTAATAACGCATATTATTATAAAATGTTCTAGATTAACATATTAATCATCACTACATATTATAAATAAAAGTTTAAAGAAGCACTGATTTTTAAGCTAATAAAGAAATGAAATAATAAAATACAATACAAAATCTTTATTTCTAACCATAAAGTAAATTTTAATTTAATATTTTTAAAGTCAAATAGCAAATCAGCTTGTCTTTATGTCAGTAATCATAATTTTTAGCTAACATTCTTTTTGTGATCACAGCTGAAGTATTAAAAAATATTTAAAGTAATTTATTTACCTACTTGAGGTTTTAGTAGGACACCTAAAATTATAAATATAAAAAAAGCATAAATTCAATAAAATATCACTTCTCATATGGGATGATTATTATATATTAACTATTATATACTAAATAATTATACTTTAATATCTTCACAGCTTTGTACTAATTTATTTACTTTTTTTTATTAACATTAACTAACCTGAACTCTCCTATTCATTAGGTTATTTTCTAGTGTTTTTGGCACGCTTCCGCGAAAAAGTAATTTCAATAAGATTTTTTAAATTTAAATTTGTAATATATAACTTCTTTATTTTTAATATAATATCATACTAGATATATGTAATAAAATCTTGTGTAACAATTTACATTAATTTTTATTTTTGTATCGTCCGGGCCCGAGCTTCCTGTCTATACTAATATTACAAAGCTGAAGAGTTTACTTGTTTAAACGCTCTAATCTCAGGAGCTACAGGTTTGATTTGAAAAAACGTTTTGTGTTGGATAACTCATTTATTTAGGAAGGCTCAGGTTATGTATCATCACGCTAAAACCACTTGGAGCAGAGCATCATTGAAAAATGTGGAATGCGACGCTCACGATGTTCCATTTCAAGTCCATTCTGTCTAATATGAATCTACCTATATTGAGAATAAGTTGGCAGTGAATTGAGAGGTTGTTAAGTTAAGCAACAAGTTATGGTTGTACAAGACGTTCACAATTATCTTTCTCCATAACTCGAGAGCCTTGTGTCCCTTTCTATTACCATAGTGAGAAGGTGGTTGAGTACTGAAGGTTTGTTAAGCCATTTTATTTTAGTGCAAATTTTAAAAATTGAAAATGTCCGCTGGTTCAATGAAAATCTACTAAGTGGATTATCTACCTATTTACTGTCTCACTTAATAAAATTATAACTCATTTTATTGTATCCTCACAGAAATCGAAATGAAAAATATGTTTTTCATTCAGAAGACGGGATCATTTGCCTTAAAATTCATAGTTTTGTTTAAATCAATTGTTTGTCTATAGTAAATTAGAAATATGTTATTTAGTAAAAAAAAAATTGAAACATTCATTAAGCTATCTGAAAGACTTTCAATATTTATTCAAACTTATATATAAAATGGTCGTGTCACAATGTTAGTTACCATACTCCTCCGAAAAGGGTTGACCCATTTTTATGAAATTTTATATGGATATTCAGATGGTCTGAAAATCGGCTACTATCTATTTGGTGGAACCGCGGGGCGGAAGCAAGTTTTAAAATAAAATTATTTAAATAATATTTTCTCTATTGACATTTTTGCTCCAGTTTTCTTAGTTTTAAAGATGCCTCGCGTATTAAACTTTGATTGTCCGAATGACCTTGCTACGTAACGCAATCCCACCAAGCGAAACGCAATGATCTGCTATCTCTTTTATTTGCACTAATTAAAATGCAATTAAAAATTTAAATAATAGTGCTCTCAATTCAAAACTGGATGCTGATATGCAATAATGTGGTAACCTTCATAAACTTGGTTTTTAGGAAATGGCGTTTAAAGATAATAATGTCTATGTGCTTCACGACATTTTTGTACGATATAAATCCATTTTTTATGTACTTTTATGTTTTATTTGACTTGAAACACTTTTATTTAAAGTTGTAATTTTAATATAAACATAATATGTATACTTAGATTTAAGGTATTTATAATATGGGCCTAGTTGCCTGAAATAAAGGATTTATTATTATTATTATTAATACGCGATGCATTATAAAAATATATCAAAACCTTTGATTTCGACTTTTTGTGGGTTGACACATTATTGCTTATCAGCATCCAGCTATAATGCCACTTTAGTGTTTATTTTGGTCCCGGAAATCGAACTTAGGACTCAGGCAATGGTAATTTTAACATTTATTATTATTGATGAGGTAGATCGTTCTATAAATCTGCTTCTTATATTACGCTATGCACTTTATAATTAATAAATATATACCAGAATTACTACACATCATTTCACAATAACTTAAATGAGTCTCGAATCATTAGATTTCTTAACAATCTCAAACATTTTTATTGTAACTCATTATACAAATGAGTTACAATAAAAATGTGCATCTCATGCATGGAAGAGAGAATATGGTGGAAGTGGCGTCTGTGTGGTTTAGCGTCTTAAAGTTCATACAATATCTTGTATTCCACTAACTGATGGTAAACACCTTTTTTATAATTATTTGGAAGAAATGGCTTTCGCGATACCCCACCGAAATTTTAATCACTTTGTTTTTCATGTTATTTCTAACGTTATATTATGTATTAGTGTAAACAATAAAGAGAACTTTATTCTACTATACTCTATCCATAACAGTTTTTATTCTACTTCCAAATAATATACGACATAAAAAATAGGAAACAAAGAATGTCACATGATTCGGGTACGATTCGCGCACTAAGAGTAATCACGAACTGATCCCACTTCCACTAGGTTTTATTTCTCAATGACCGTAGATTGCGAAAACGATTGTACATCATACCGCCCTGTGGCTTTACCCATATTCCATTATAATAATAATTTTTATATAAATAAAAATCCGATCTTTTTTGTGTTTTTAAGTGTACCAGTGTGTAAATTTATTTATTTTTTATTTATCTTAGTTATTAAAAGGGACATTAGTAGATGTATAAATATTAAATCACCAAGCGAAAACAACCCTACGTAATGATGATTTTACACAATAAAATACCAAACTAAAATACAAACAAACAATAATTATATTAAAATACACTTACGAGCACAAAAACCGGTCGCGCATGAATTTAAATGCATATCCGAGCTGACGGGGCAATGGATTAACTCACAAATAATCTAGAATAGGATACGTAATAGTGTTGCGCGAGTCAGCGAGTGCGATGTGATGAGCATAGATAGTCGAAGTACTGTGTGAAACTAGATGTACACTTGCTGGTATGAAAATTGGTCATTCAAGTAAATATTATGTTTTTTTTTGGTACTGAGTTTTTTTAATGAGAAATTTTGATTGAAATTAAGTATAAGAGCGTAACTCATTACAATTTTTTTAAGACTATAATGTATTTTTGTACTTACTCAATTGTATGTTAATATGACGTTTTAGATCTCTTCAATGTGTTTGGTCTTCAGCGTAGTACCTACACTGTACGAAATATCTTAAATGTAATAATTTAAGACATTATTAAAAGAATTAAGATTGATAAATAAACAATCAAATATATAGTTTTCAATCTTTTGACCTACTTAATTAAAATCTTTAACTTAAAAATAAACATTATTATTCATAGGCCAAAACGGTTCTTTTACTTCTGTCCCCAATATAACATTTCAGTATAGTATATTATTTAAGTAAATATCAAGGTATTTTACAATAAACTTGTGACGTCTTCACTAAGCTTGTCCGCAAGTGTACACAGTATTAAGGCCACATAGTTTACTTTGGGTCGGCGACCGTAACACATTATCTCGTTTCCTACACGCGTGCCTCGAATACGAGCAATCACAATTTGCTAATTAAATACGCATTACTTATGTATAAATAACTTTTGAAACAAACGATGTATTATTTTAAGGGTATTTTTAATTTTGATATTAAAATGATTTCATTTTAACTACCATGTTCTTAAGTATTTTGCTCTTTAAAAGATACGACGTCAATATATAAATCCAGTAATTATCCGTTTGACTCAGCAGGGTAATTGTACAAGGGTAAGAAAATTTGAAAATAAGACAGAATTGTATTTTGTGTGAGATCTGGAGTCTAAATTAAGCCTAGGACTGTATTTTCGGTTGCACCTCGTCGCGGCCCCTGCCCTGTAGCTGGGGCCTGTCGTAAAAGGTGACTGAATGGACCCTTGGATTTGCGGGCGATTGGAACGGGGGTCCCGAGCGCCCAGCAGGCGAACCCGAGGAAGACGATGGGTCGATATGGTCTCGACCCATCGTGCAATAGCACAGCGAGGGTGCTGGGGGAAGCTGTCAATCGCTTCCCCCAAGACGGGCTATTAGCGTCGCGCATGGAGAGGTCCACGGTACGTGTTCCCTACGTGGAACCCTGACCCCTCTACAGCGCTCATGGCGACCATCGAGGGTTTTAACCGGTCGAGTCCGGCATAACCCGGCTGCCATTGTCCTTTAGCGAAGGAAAATATGAATGAGATCAATTCAATTTCAAAGCAATGTTATCTGTATCAATCTCGCCAAAGCCCGCGTGATGGAGTATACTCCATCACGATGGAATTAGGCTATAGCCTAAATCCCCTCGTTGTACAGGCTCGTACGCCATCAATGGAGACATATGAGCTAATGATGAAATATATAGCACTAGCAGAGCCGGCAGACTTCGTTCTGCCCACCATAGCCACTGGATCTAAATTGATGTATTATACATAAAAACCTTCCTCATGAAATACTCCGTAATTTAGCGAAAACCGCATGAGAATCTGTTCAGTAGTTTTGTGTTCATCGCGTTCAGACAGAGAGACAGAGGCGGCAGGGACTATGTTTTATATATATAGGTATATTTAGATTATACAATATTTTAATACGTAATTTCTACAGTAACTAGTCCAGTGTAACGAGAGGAAGCGATAATAGTAATAAAATATGAGCCGTGAGAGTGAGATTTCATAAATTTTAATGATTATAGTCGGTGGCACATTAGCGATTTGCTCAGCTGCGAGGGTTCGCTGCGAGGTACCTACAGGTGGGGCTGTACTTACAGCGTACTGTTTAATTTGCCATGAAAAAGTCTGTAAAATTCAGGAATTATGTGGAAATGTACAATAATAAATTCTTTATTGAATACGTCATAGGTGCTTAGCTAGATAACTCCCAAAATATCAAAAACGAAAATTATAAAAAATATTAATTCATCCTTTTGTAGTATTTTTTTTCGGTGTGACTTGCTGTGTACATAGGTATATGATTTAATGTTTACTGGAATCCAAAATCACTCGAATATTTTTATAGAAGAGTTAATAAACTACACCTTTTCTTCTTCCCTATAGATCAAAAAGATTTGAATCTGAAAAGAGTAAAATTTAGCTTTTTAGCTTAAACCACATAATATTCTATTATTTCTCACAAACACGAAACATGATATAAAATTCAACCGAGACCTTCATCACCTTTCACGAAAAATTGTGTAAAATCGATTTAAACACCCATACAAGTTCATGTTAGTGATATTTCAACATTTAAAACCCTGACGGTTGAAACTGTTCGGTTATGGATTATAGTTAAAATTATATTTCGTCATAATTGTCTGTCTACTAGTTATTGTGAAATCAATTTGATTTGAAAACATTTAGTTGGAATACATGGTAAGGCTTATTTTTCTGTTTCAAAATCTGCATGGGGTTCTAAAAAAAGATTTTTGCAGGGTTTGCAACACGTGTGGATAGCCCCTAATGTTGCAAGCGTCCATAGGCTACCGTATGCCTGTTTGTCACATTGATGGTATAAAAAAATATATATATCAATGATATGCCGGTTGGCTTTATTGTTAATGACTTTCAAGAGAACAGTCGTAGATTCGAATTCCAGTGGGCAAAAATTTGTATGCCTGAATATGTCTGCTTGGTCTGTACATGGATGTAAATATCTATAAAATTAGGTATGTTTCAAATATGTATATCAGCTATCTGGTTGTCATTAATTTTCTGATCTTCTTCAAAAGCTTCGTAAATATGTCCACATTACTCGCTACCATTACAACCCAACCAATTCCAAGTATTAAAGTAAAGCTTACACAACTCCAATCCGTGCTATTCCGCATTCGACAGAATTCCCGATCACTACCTGCACAATATCTTATTATGTATTGAAATTTCAATAATTTCTATTGATATTTATAATTTTATATTATTTTAAACCTATTTATAATTAAGCTATTCAGTGCTATGATACTTTTTTATTTTCAACTGTTTAAAGCCTTATTTATTATGATATCCATATTAAGATTCACATGAAATGCATAATATAGAATACGAATTACCGCCGCGCGGTTTCACCCGCATAGTTCATCATATACGGGGATAAAATATAGTCTATGTCACTCCTTGATAATGAAGATTTCCTTTGGTGAAAGTATGATTCAGATCGGTTTTGCAGCCTATATATTACAAATGAACAAAAAATCTAATCTTTACTCTTTATGATATTATTCTAGATTGTCACTAGAGCTAAAGGCGTACAAAAAATTTGGTCTAGTCTTAGTTTAGCTTGCGAGCATTGACCTAAACAAACTATTAAATAAAATCTTGTAAATAGACCAGTATTATGTTGTATGGGTTCCTAATTTGTTTAAAGTGAACATCAATGACTTTGAACATACGTAGGTACTTTAAAAAGTATTTGGCTTTAGGCAGTAAAATAGAAAATCTTACTAGAAACTCGTTCGATTTTACAAGGTTCCTAACACTGACTCGAGAATGTTCCGCCACGGTCTTTTCGCTCTGTCTCTTTTACTAACTATGAAATCATATGAAAGGTCCGCTCTCTGAGACCTTACGCTGATGAATCTTGATTTATAAAATAGACTGGTTATTTTAGCCCATAAAATGAAGGTCGCAGAATTGCAAACATTTTCTGTCATAAATATTCAATTGTAAATTACATAAAGTAACATTTGTAGTATATAAAATAAAATTGCGAAGTTGACTCGTTTGACATTGATCGATAATTTTAAAAAGTAGTCTCTTGTTTAGGAATATTTATTGCATATTTCGCAAATTACTTAAACTGCAAACTCTAAACATGTTTTATATATGTAGTAAACTAGCTTCTACCCCGCAGTTTACCCGGTTAGTTCCCTTCTTCGTAGGAATACGAGGATAAATAACGTGGGTTTCTATCGGTAAAATAATTTACTAATCTAATCTAAAGATTATCCCCTACAACCTCACAAACTCTTCCTAATTAATACAGATATGTATAATTGTATAAACTAGCTACTGTCCTGCGGTTTCACCAACGTTCTCTGAGGATCTAATAAAGCTTTTATATCAACCTCGCGTACCTACGCGTGAGTGACGCCCCTGGTGTTGCAAGCGTCCATAGGCTACGGTAACCGCTTCCCATCAGGCGGACCGTATGTAAAAATATCCTCATTTAGACTAGAACAAACACAGCTAAATAATTCCAGCCCCTCTAGAGTTATGCCACTAACATAGAAGCCTATTTTTATTAATAACATTATAATATTTTCTGTGATTGAGACAAATTCCATCGAAATGTAAACCAGTCGTACCCGTTTCCTTATAAACACAATATATGACAATCGCACACACAAATCAACATAATGAGCTGTAAACACTTGCATTACTGTATGAGTGATGTGAAAAACGTGTACATCTCGAATGATGGCACGTAACTACTAGTGATGTGTCTACAACAATACGGTTGATTAATCGGTAAAAAATATATAGATATTTTTTTACCGATCAAAACGTTTAACGTTTAATATGTGTTTTTAATGTTTGCACGGTGTAGGTACAAGAGAAATGAAGTATTTTTTTAATATCTAAGAAATCTTTTAGAATATATAACTTGCAGCTAAAATATAAAATTTTGTAATTCAAATGTTTTCTTTGCATTTTTATTTTGACATTATTTAATTTTAAGTGCTGTATTTTATTTACTTTTTAGCCTTATATCTCTCATTAATATAGCAAAACTACAATATACATTTAAACATAAGTTAGAAGTAAAAGAAATCCACAATCCAAACATTACAGAACGCTCCAAGTATTAATCTGGAAACAGAAACTGTGAAACCAGTATTTACCCGAACTAGATTTATATACGATCCTAACGTAACAAATGCACTTAAGTAATCATATTACCTCGTTATGCATACTGTTCTTATCTCGATAATTTACTTTATCGATTAAGTAACAGCACTAGCATAATATTGCGCAACATGATCGAGCAGTGTGATCTCGGCCAGCACGCGCTCTTCCGTTAAATTTAATTGCATTCACTAGAACAAGAATGTATTGGCACTTGCAAAAGTGTTGCAGAGATTTAATATCGATATTTTTATTATTATTTTTGAATTAGTTTTATTGCTTATAATTTTGTTAATAAACGAAGATTATTTTTATGTCACTAATGAATTTATTTCGAGACCAGTAATTATCAATATAAGTACACAATAGTAATTAAATTTAATTGCCTATATATGCAACTTAAAGTAAATTTTCATATTTATTCATATAAAAAAACTTCTATAAGCTAAAAGAATACACTAATATACTATGTACATTACGTTGGTTGAGCCAAAGTCTGTTTTGAAATAGAATTTAGAAAACTTTTGGTTATGTCATAAAATCTATGGTATTTTCACTTAAAGATATTAATCATAGTATGGTACAAATCAAAATATAAGAAGCACTAAAGTAAATTTAAGATAGTTTTTCAACATGTTTAATTCAAATATAAAGTGATTAATGGATTATTTATTATTACTTGAACTTTTACTAAAAAAGCTCATGCAATATTAACACTCTTGCCTAATCGTTTCATAAGTCGTTCTTAATAAAACTGCATTTATTTGAAATACATAATTCTTTATCAAATCTAATTTTGTTGAAAATTATCCATGTGTACATTTGTCCAATACAAGCTCAGCTTATTTTACTCTACAGTACGGAAATTCATCAGATTTATCAAAAACTCATCTATATAATTATATATAAAATATACATTATTTTTTTAATCATCCAGATAAAAAGTATCCTTTCAGATAAAATTTATCATTTCAGATCTTAATGCATTCCAAGTTTCGTCTACATTTCTTAAGGCGTTATTATTAATTGTTATATACATGAACGAGTTACAAACATACATACATCAAATCCCACAAATATTCTTATTTAAAATATGAATAACTTAGATGTAAATTTTGTCACTCGACTGTACAAAATCCACATCAACTCCCGCGCATAGTCGCCGTAATATATCTCATTGGCGCGCGCATTTCCCCATTTTTTATCGATGTTTGTACACGATGACAGATTTCCCATCTATTGATAAAGTATCGATGTTTTTGCACATCACTTTGTTCCTGTTTTGTGTACGTGTCTAATGATAACATTTATTAATGAGTAATTGTGTTAGTAGAGCCTTTTGTTGGATAATTTAATTAATGTTTTTCTTCAGTAAAAAATTTTCACTCCCAAGTTAAGGAAAGAAAATATTGTTAATAAATCGGTATTTCATTTCATTTGATTGTAAAATTGATAATGGTGATAGCAAGTTATCGCTCGTTGTTTAGTTGCTTATGTTTTAAAAATGAAATGAGATTTAATAGATTTTTGCTTGCCCAAAATAACCTTTGTATGTATTTTGGATAAATGTTTAATCACACTAACAATACTCTAATAGTCACCCTTTACATTATTAAAAAGCAAAAATGCACAAAATACTACTTATATAATTAATAATTCAACTTCAACAAAATACGTAAGCGATAATGTAGAACTCACTGTTATGAGGAAATCTTATATATTGCAATCACCGTTTCTAGGATTAATTAACGTAATAAATTCTAAATAATTTTTATCCATAACATGTACTGTTTCAACACTGTATTTATAATATATATTTGAACTAGTGGCCCCCCGTGGATGCACCCGGACTCCCGGGAGACCTTCAATTTTCCCGGGATGAAAAGAAGCCTATGTGTTAATACAGGGTGGCAGCTAACTCCATACCAAATTTTATTAAAATCACTCCAGCCGAAGTAACAAACATACACAGACACACGGACAAACTTTCGGATTTATAATATTAGTAGGATTAACTAGTTACGATGTTTTTAATAGTTAAGTAATGTTTAGCCGATGAGAACGCCGCGGGGGGTTGTAAATTAATAACGTAATATGACAAATTACTCGCAACAATACTGGGCAGAAATTGGGTTGATATTATATGGGCATTTGTCGTGGTGGCTCTTGGTGTGATCTTTAATTTTCCCGGATAAAGAGTAGGTTTTGTACTAATCCAGGTTATATAACTGTGTTCTAAATTTCATCTAAATCCTTTATGTACTTTTTATCCATCCGTCCATACTCAGAAACTTTCGCTTTTATAATATTACTAGTTGACCCGCGCAACTTCGTTAGCGATGCTCCGCTCCTACTCATCATAGCGTAATGATTTATACATAAAAACCTTCCTTAAGAATCACTCTATCTATTAAAAAAACCACATCAAATTCCGTTGCGTAGTTTTAAAGATCTAAGCATACATAGGGACAGACAGACGGCGGATAGCGACTTTGTTTTATACTATGTTGTGGTAGGATATTTTGGTTACATGCCCCTTTTCTTACTCCGGCCCTGGTCTATCTAAGTAATTATTAACTAAATTGTGCAACACCCTGTCAAATATCGGTAGTTACTTGGAGCAAGCATTTCCTACTTTCGGACGACAATTAATCATAGGCCGCCTACGTAAAGCTAACACTAACACTAGGTATCTTTCAAGACCTAACAAGACAAGCTTAAACCTTGGTAATATATTTTGAACATGGGTTTTCGAAATATTGTATTTAAAGCGCTTAATCTTAAATGTAAGTAAGTCGTTTTAAATGAAATCATTTATGACAATGACCCTAATCTATCTGATTATTAAAAATAGCATTTACTATAGTTGTAAGTGGACTGTATTATATAGACAAGGAATATCTAATATTTTTCTTGATTGATTCATTGTTATTAACAAAACTGATTTAATCAATTTTTAATAGCATAACTATTCATTATATTTATAATCTTTTCAGCTTTGGCAAAATGGCCGCCTGCAATGTTATCACTATAATATAATATATCCTTGTTATTATGTGTACCTATTATTATATTCTACTTATTTCTAAAATAATATCTATACGCCATTTTGTCTATGCCTAATTTTAATAATTATTTTCTTGTTACAGGTAAGTTCTTCAAATTATCGTGATCCATATCGGTAAGTATTAATTGAAATCAACTACTATAGTACATATTCTAAGTTTAGAAATTTTTAGAGGACACACTACCGCCATTTTCGGCGTAAATATTCGGAACTAAAACGTTTTTATGCGCACATGTGTCCGAATTTTATTTCCTTTCACCTTTTCTTTCAGCGGTCAGCTGGTTAGTTCTTTGTGTTAAATGTAGATGGCGCTTGATGGTGAATAAATTAATATTCGTGACCCAGAGTATTTATATAAAAAATGCTCATTCCTTTACGTATCTTAAAATGGTTACTACGGAGCAAGATCGGAAAATATGTGTCAATTAAAGTTTGCTTTAAATTGCATTCAAATACCTATACACAATTTAATGGTACCTACATAAAATGCGTTACAAAGCTTACAAAAGTATAAAGTTATCTTTACCAGGTTACTGCGGTTTCGATCGTATCTAATATTGATTTATCACATATATATAAGGTAGGTATGATACATAGGCACCACAATTTTTTTCCCTATTTGTTCTCTTAATTTTGTCTTTAACTATTTATTGACGTGAATATAAAAAAAAAACAATCACTTAATTTCTACCCTTACACTATGCGAGCATGTCTGAAACACCACTTATTTAATTAAAACGGCGCGTAAAAACTAAAATTTAAATTAACATAAAATTTAAGTTATTATTATGCAAGAATATTCAAAAGTACCCCACAAACCCACTTCCCATTGATAAAGAATCAAGGTCGTACAACGAGAGTGCATCGTCGTGCAACGCAACGTAACGTCGTAACGGAATTGTAACGAAAGTGACAGTAACGGATAGCGAAAGTCATCTGACGGGTAAAGTCGTAAGACGATGCACTTATGTTATGACGTTATGATCGAGAGTAGAAGTCACTTTATAAAGATTTAATGATGCTTTTAGAGTCCCCAAATATTTTGACAGGCGGGTTGACTTTAATGTTAGTGTCCCTGACTTTCCAGCCGCATATCGTGTGTTCGAGTCCCGCCTAGGACAAACATTTTTATGCATGAATATGTCTGTTCTGTGTCTGGATGTAAATATTTATATAAGTATGTATTTAAAGGTCCAGCCATCTGGTTACCATAACACAAGCTCTACTTAGTTTGGATTCAGATTGGCCATGTGTGAATAATGTTCCAGGATAATTTAATATATAACTTTTTTTTTACTTTTATATGGATAGGTTTGGTTTATTCTTTATTTATTAGGTGGACATCATGCCACATTGCTATGCTGGCGTGGGATGATGGCCACCACTTATGAACTCCACGGACTGCTATCCATCAGGCAGTATGGAGTCAATTTATGTGGCAATTTTAAAAGTAATATATTCATAGTATAAGCCGTTAAAATTATTCATTGTTGTAGTTAAACGTTGTCCATTCAACCGCGACCAAACGATTAGTTAACCGATCACTGAATATACATAGTCGTATAATAAACATTGTATCATTATACTAGTATCATTATCATTAATTATTCGATAGATATTTATTGCTGATCATGTGTAGGGATTTCGATGAAACTTTACACACAGAATTATTTTTGGAAGTATACAAAGAATCTAGTCTCAGAAAATAATTTTAACTATTTTTTTTAATTATTTTGAAAATGCGGGAGGATAGTTAGTCCTATTTTTCATACGCGTATTTATTTCATTTCATTGTTATAAACAAACAATGCGGACAACTTAATGCTTATTTTAACTTTAACTTAACACATTAGCATTCTCTCTGCGGTCACATACCATACTTAATCTGACCATACCCTTAATTCAGTATGCATTATTGTTAATAATAGCCAAAGTGTATTTAGACGTATTTGGAAACGATGTCCCAAAATTATAAAATTAAATAAATATCCTGTAATATTTTTCATACATGGCCAATCTGATTCTAAGCCAGCAGAGCTTGTACTACTGTAAGCAAATACGTGATATACTACATAGCCTACTTTTAAACACATTCTTACCTATATAGATATTTACATCCAGACACAGAACAAATAGACCAATTCATGCATAAATGTTTGTCCTGGGTGGGACTCGAACCCTAACCACAAAGCCAGGAAAGCTTCGCAAAGGTCACAGGTACCTATATGATTTTTGAGAAATTAAAGTACTATGTTTACGTTTATATTGTTATTTATTTTCTCCTCTAAGCTAACTAAACTAGTAATAGTACAGTTAATATTATGTTGTGTGACATGCAAGAAACCGGTTACACAGGTTAACTATGAACACATAAGCTTGAACTTGACCTGGGTTCAAATATCATATATGTTTTAAGAAATACTTGAACTTGACCATTTTATTACGATTCTTAAATATTTATGGTAACTAGGTAACAAATATTTACATCCCTGTCTCTCTTTTAAAACATATTTGAATTGTATAGATAGACTAGCTTCTCCCCGCGACTCCGTCCGCGTGGAATAGTTACTTTGGGCTAACGCTAACTTTCAACCCCCTTTCGTGTACGTAGAAAGATGACCAACCGCAGAGCTAACTGATAACTTTAACCGTTTACGCAGCGTACGCAGCGGAAGCTCTCAACAGGAAAATAAATCTCCCGATTTTGAAACATTCTTCATTAGTGCTCCGCTCCTATTGGTCATAGCGTGATGATATATAGCCTATAGCCTTCCTCGATAAATGGACTATCCAATGGCGAAAGAATTTTTCAAATCGGACCAGTAGTTTCTTAGATTAGCGCGTTCAACCAAACAAACAAACAAACAAACTCTACTCCTTTATAATATTAGTATAGATTGAATACTATCTGATTTCCCGGATGGCTTAGTGATTAGCGACAATGACTTTCAAGACTGTGTTTGATTCCCGGATTCAAAATGTACCGGAATATTATATTTATTTATTAAATATTCATTACAAATGTTTATCCTATAAAGCAAACTTTGGCTTTTGAGTCACGGTAAATCACTCCAATTTATATGTTCTATAAATTATGTATTTTTTGTTGATGCAATAATAGATGTTTTATAAATTCCATGGTTCTATCAATCAAATTCCATCATGGAAGGAGTCACACATCAATGCAAATGTATGACATACTTGAAAGTGCATTAGCAAACATTATAAGTTGTGTTAGCATACTTACGCGCGATTTAGAAACAGCGGAACCGCTATACAATGGGCTGGTAATTTGCATTTGAAGGAAACTTAATAATTTACGTCAAAATATAATACAATACGTAATTAAATTTATGTGAATAGAATAAATGTTTATAATATGGGAAATAAATAGTTGTTTGCGATAAATGTGTTCCTTATTAGATTTATCGTAGCATTAAAAAGTCAAATCTGATTAGATATACTTCTAAAGCCCAAAATCTTGCTGATGCTTCTATTAGTTTGTATATCAGCATTTAATTTATAGAAAATGAAAAGTACCTATAATTGCAATTTATACTGACTGAGAAATTATATCTGTTATACTCTTCATTAAATACGTTTTTGTTGTTATTTTATAATAGTACATTTATGATATGAATTACATATTATTCTGAGATAAACCATATAAACATACGGCCAATCTGGTTCCAATTAAATAACATCAATCAATAGTTTCAATGAGATAACTAACCGTCCGTTTTTAAAACCGCGCCGCTTGTAATAGTATTCTAACGACTTGCACAGTAAATCGACTACTGTGATTGTCTGTTTGTTAAAACGAGTTTAAGAGTTTCGTAACGTGTCTATCAACTTTTGGAAAAAATATTTTTTGCTGCCTTTCAGCCATGCTATTCTCAAACCGAAAGTCGATCAGGATTCGACTTTATCGAGCGAGAGGCACTTATGCCACTGCTATGCGTACGAGCGAGATAGGTAATACTCGCTCGAGTGACTTCAGTGTCGAGTATAAATTCAGAATTCCATAGCAGCGTAAAGGTGTAAAAGCCATCAGAGGCTAACACCTTCTAGTCCCTTCAAAAAAAAAAAAAAAAAGCAGTTCGCTAATGCGAATTAGGTATAACATGTGTGAATTTCGCATGAGTGGTTCAACTTTAAAGTTTAGCTATAAATTATATGATGTTTCGTAAAGTTTGATAATTTATTTGCACATGTCAATTAAATTATTGTAAAGAGCATCTAGTATGTTTGTTTGCAATCATACTAACATAATGCAAACATATGAACATAATTACTCTCATTCTGATTTATATTATTTGTATTGTAATTGTTTTTTTGGTTATCAATGATTAATTCATTCCGCCCACTACATTTGCATTAGCTTATTCACACAAGTACAAAATTGAATTCCGGAAATCAAGTATTTAAAAAAACGTTTTTAATTTACTTGAATTTAGTGAAAAACTGTTGGAATAAATTATATCTTTAAATAACTGTTGTGTATCGTTCGTTAAATCGATTTCAGGGTCCTAATACTTTCAGACTAGATTAAAAAAGATCGTGTTATGCGGTGAAAAAACTGTATCCGTCTAGTTTTTATCTCCTTTATCACTAGGTGGTCTCGCAGAATATCATTAATTTGAAATAGCGTTTTAAGATTCAGGAAATACTTAGTTTAAATATAGGTAACTTTATGATTTAGGTGTTCTTTAAATAAGCTTTTTATCGAATATCGCCTTATTTAGCTAAGTTTCAGTTGGTAACAGAGTTTTTGGGTTTGTGCTCCTTTTTCGTACTTGTCCTTGAAATGTAGTACACCTCATTTAGACTCCAGTTTTACACAAATATTTTGTTTAAATTTTAAAATTTATTTTTCTTTGGAAGAGTTAATAAATCTATTATCTTTTTAATTATTTTGTGAATAAACTAATTTTTAATGTTGATTACCATTTTAGATTTTTCTGTTTATTTAAATTAGTGCTAAAGAAATAATTTAATGTGTTTATTTTTAGACGCTCTCTATTACACATTAACTAGACGTGCGAAAGATTAAGTAGCAGTCAATAATGCTCCTTATTTACATATGCCTAATGCCATCAGTGATCTATCTTAGTTGAGTATATTTACGCAAGTTTCAGTTTTGTTATGTAAGGCGTATAATTGCATGAGTGGAAGCTTATGTATGTAAATGTCAGATTTAGTATCCAACAATTAAACATTACCTTTGTCATAGTGAAATTAATAGTTTTTCTAAATATAGAAACAAAAAAAAATTCAATAAAGTATTTTATTATTATATATATAACTTGATTTTAATTGTTATAAATATATTCTGAAACCTATAGAGTTAAATATAATTATTTAAATCAATATAATATTTTAGTTCCTTTTGAAATCTTAATACACACATACTTATTAATCTAATCAAATATTGTCTATGTAAAACTAAAATGTTTGTACATCATACATATAGTATTAAAAATAATATTCGCGTGCCTTTTTAAAATTCACTTGCGCAAAAATTCGATTATGGAGTGAAAATTGACCAATATATATATTTAACGGTATCGTCTTTATCACTTTGTTAATTCGGCACCAAAACCTCACGTACTCAACATTAAGGGATACCTTTCGTAAGAGATCAGACCGATATACCTTTTTTATATTTCACGTAATAAACATACCGTCCACCTAATTTGGAGGCATTTCTCAAACAAAGCTTACATAAAATGATATTTTAAAGTTTCCACAACGTACTTAAGCCGGGTCTGTCGTAAACATAAGTACAGTGGATCTGTTATGTTCAATAAACCGGTGGTTTGTATGAAGGTAATTTTGTAATCATCGACATAACTTTGACGCTGTACGTACATTTATTACACTACAATTATGTTTCAATTGCCAATCGATTATGACATAGAATGTGTTAACCGAATAATTCCAAATGTCATCTAGATTCGTATTAAGCAACATGTATCTAGGATTTTCAAGATCATTTCATTTTATTGTTTACTAGCTGCCTCCGCGCGGTTTTACCCGCGTAGTTCCCGTTCCCGTGGGAATACAGAGATAAAATATAACCTATGTTACTCAGTGATAATGTAGCTTTCTAATGAAAAAATAATTATTAAAATCGGTCCAGTACTTTTTGAGTTTATTCATTACATACAAAAATACAAATCTTTCCTCTTTATAATATTACTTAGTGTAGATGTAGATAATAATGAATTATTAATGTTGTGCTGTGTTAATCGTGAGGAAAAAATTAATGCAGCCTATGTTGTGACGGTTATTGACTAAGCGTAATTCTTACGTATGTTACGCAAAACAAAGATACGTACTACGTGTTTATTGTCAAGAGAGAAAATGTACCGGCTGTTTCGTCATACGCTTAACTAGCGCCGATCCATGCTAGTTGCGATGCTTAACCTATCTGGGTCACATTATTTCGCATTTCGCAAATATCTTACGGTATACGATCCATATAATAACACGTTAAACGTAATTACCCTTAAGACAATAGGAGGGGAATGAAATCACATTGTATCATTAATTATTGGCATTACCAAAGTTTATTTCTCTTCAGCTCGTATAAAAACACTCTTTCCAAATATCAAAAACAAAAAAAAATACATCAAATTCAGACATTAGAAATTTGAACTTATAAGTAACAGGTACATTAACTCAAACGTAACACCGATCTATATTCATATAAAAAATCACAACAAAAAAAGACTATAAAGAGAGTATTACATCAGTGCTGATCCGTGCGCGGGGCGAGGAATACGAGATCTGATAACGGGTATCACTATCCCTGGTGTATTCGCGCCCCTCGTTCGTATTTAGTGCTAATCTTATATTTATATATCACATTCAGACGACTGCTCCCTGCAGCCTCTAATAGCTACCATGGTGACCATACTCGTGACCGTGTTCGTGACCGACGTATACCGGGACTGGCACTTTGACTGGATAAGGCACGTGCTTCTCGACGTGAATGGGCACGTGTTTTTCGATGTGTACGGGGTAGGGCCTGTCGACTGGTACCTTCACGGGGATCGGTACGTGTTTCTCGACTGGGTACGGGATGTGCTTCTCGACGGGGTAAGGGGCAGGCACGTGGACCTTTACGGGGTAAGGCACTGGCTTCTCAACATGTACGGGGTAAGGACGGTCGACGGGAACCTTAACGGGGTAGGGCACTGGCTTCTCTACGGGGTAGGGCACTGGTTTCTCGACCGGGTAGGGCACAGGCTTAGGAATGTGTACGGGGTAAGGCCTGTCGACGGGAACCTTTACGGGCACGTGGACTTCCTTGTAGACTGGGTAAGGGGCGGGCACATGTACGGGCACCTTTACTGGGTAGGGAATCTTCTTCTCCACGGGGTAGGGTGCTGGTACGTGTACCTTGACGGGGACATGGACCTCCTTTGTTACTGGGTAGGGTTGGGGCACGTATACTTTGACGGGGTATGGCCTGTCAACGGGCACATGAACTGGGTATGGGATCTTCTTCTCAACCGGGTAGGGTTGGGGAACATGTACGGGTACTTTGACGACCTCCTTGACGGGGTAGGGCACGTGTTTAACTACTGGGTAGGGTTGAGGATATGGCACCTTAACGGGCACTGGGATTTTCTTCTCAACTGGGTAGGGGATGTGCTTCTCTACTGGGTAAGGTACAGGGACGTTCTTGACCACAGTGATGGTTTTGTGGGTTTCCTCATGACCGCCATAACCGCCACCGTAGCCGCCACCGAAACCACCTTCGTATCCACCGTGTCCTCCGTGACCACCGTATCCCAATCCGATGTCGAACAGACCCCTCTTCTCGTGCTTCTTATCGTCCGCGGCCGCCTCTTTGTTGTCGGTCACTGCCACTTCTTTTTCTGCTTTCTTAGCTTCTTCAGCTCTAGCGAAGGCCAGAAGAGCCACCAGACTGGCGACCACGAGCTGTAAAAGAAACATACACACAAAATTAAACACCCATCACTCAAACTGGGGCGAATGTGATTGTCTGATGGTTAGAATTGAAAGTTATTAACGCAGTTGACTAATTAACTGGTACGTAAATGCTTGTTTAACTATAATGAGTGGTCGAGTTAATATCGCCTTGGAGTACGACACAAAGAGTACGCAATGTCCGCATTACGTAAACCGTTCAATGTGGGCCAAGTGGGAACATAATAATCCCGGTTTTGGTATAGCCACTGTCACAACCCTATGCACTTATATTTTGTAATCACTGTCACTTTAAAAAAAATAGAATATTTGAACACACCATGAACCTCATGATGCAGCTCTTGTAGGTTGCACTGAAGGCAGTAAAGTCCTGAATGCGAATGATGCGTGGTTGTTGGTTACCACGCTATATATATGCGGTAAGAGCGGCCGAGCGAATAAAAAAAATGGCGGAGTGCTGTAGGACTATGTTACACTTTCGCTTTTGAGGGGGTTCAGCATCGAGCGTAAAGCCGAAATGTTCTATATCTGTCGTGTATTGAAATTTGCACGGACCGGTTCGTTCGGATGAGATAATTTCGATTCGATTAATCGTCCCACCGACAATAAGCTTTCGCGGAGCTTTAAAAGCTTTTACTATTGAGCTTTGGAATTTTCAAATTATTTATGTTTTGAATTTTGGTTTCTTTGTTTATTTTCATCAAAAATATAGTTATTTGAACATTACGATTGCAGGATAAATCTCAGAGTATTTTGAAAATAATTTCCATTATTTTTTTGTTACTTTTAAATTTAAAAATAATGATATTGATATTTATAGCCAACAGATGTTTGAGTTAATGATTTTTTTTTGTTTCAATATTGTAATTATTATTGTTTTTACCATATCCTATTGTAAAAAATAATTATGAAAACTAACTACTTTATTACTAATCTTAATTATGCTATAATTGTTTTACACTTATAGTGTTTTATCAATAAATCTAGACCGGAAAATTGTAATGGAATTGGATCAAGGCCTTCTTACACGCTAAAGAATATTATTAAACAAAATTATTATGAAACTCATCCGTAATAATTTTGTCTGTTGCTAAAAATATTCCTTTTAAGATTAAAGATTTATTAAAGTTAAAGCTTAAAATTCCTTTCTAATCAAAATCCATTTAAAATTGTTTGAAAAAATATGAGATCTACCAGACCATAAATGTATAGATGAGACTAAAAATACTAATAAATCATTTTTTAAATGTTGATTCATTTTTTGATCTTTAAACATTTCAAAATAATGCATGACTCAAGTTTGCATAATATTCATACAAAAGATCATAAGATGACCTCCTGATATACATGTTATATTGGTTATTGTCTCACTAAATGTGTGAATTTTCGATTGACCTCAGACAGACAGGAACTGAATTTCGGAAATTTCAATGATAATATGAAACAAAATTTTCATTAACTTACTTCATATCCTGGAAAATATCACTGTCCTAATCTAAGCTAAAATTAGCTTAGTAAATGCTTACAGATAGTTTGTCCTGGGTGCCTATTAAACTCAAGACCAACGGCTTGAAAGTATTACTAACTACCGAGCAAAAGGGTCAGTCTAATTGGGCTGCAAAAACTTTCGCATTTATCCCTTTTGTGTCAAATGACTTGATTATTTTTTCTGATTACTAAATAAATATTACTTTCGCGTCGACGCAAAAAGTTTCATAAAGGGATGACTCAAAAGTTTAAAACAATATTTTTGTCTTATATAAACTGATCCCTTACAAAATTATCCGGTAAAAATTACCATAGTATGGTCAAAATGTGGATATGTGATCAAACCAAATCTATAATTAATTTTTTATCTATCTTCTTACATGTAAAATTCTCGTGACACAATGTTGGTTATCTCCTCCGAAACGGCTTGACCGAATTTTATTATGCATAATATTCAGTAGGTCTGAGAATCGGCTACTATGTATTTTTGATAATCCTAAGTGATTTACGGGAACTACGCGGATGAAACCGCGGGGCGGCAACTATTTTAGGTATATATATAAATCTCCTACTACTACCGGGACATGCCACTAATATTATATATTTTTGTTACTCTTTCACGCCAGAACGTCTGAAAAATAGCGGAAGAAAATTTTATATCCCCCAAACCCGGGTGAAACCGCGGGGAGTCACTAGTTATACATAATGAATTATTACTAGTACTTCTTCTTATTCTTCCTGCCCTTATCCCGCCTAAGCACGGTCGGCACAACATTCAGGATCTTCAGTTGCCTTCATGTTTCAGGCCTTACCGATTAATTATTAAGTAACAATATTACAGTTAATTGTTTGAAAGGTTAACCAGTGTGTTATGGTCATCATCATAAGTCACTGGTTAAAAACTGGTAATACAGTGTACAGGTTTGAAGGTGTGGTGGGATTAACTGGTTTTCAATTCTAAGAGGTATTTAATTAGAACTTACCGTCTTGGTGGTATACCGTTCCCGGGAATTGTGATGTTTCCCGGACGTGGAATGCTTATGTAATTCAATAATAATGTTGTTTTCTGTTGCATCTTTATATACCTAGATGTTTCACCTACACTACAATCTTACATATTATAACTTACAATGAAATATTTTTGGATATTATAGTTGCTGCTTCTTAAATAAATCGAAAATCCCAACAATAAACCGCATTTAATAACACTATGAATTAACAAAATCTAATATATAAAATTCTCGTGTCGCGGTGATTGTGATTAAACTCCTCCGAAACGGCTTGAGCGATTTTTATGAAATTTTGTGTGCATATTCAGTAGGTCTGAGAATCGGGCATCATCAATTTTTCATACCTCTAAGTGATCATGGAAACGGGAACGGGAACTACGCGGGTGAAACCGCGGGGCGGCAGCTAGTACTTTATAAATATATTAGTTTTTTTATGATCATCATGTTTGTACTAAACCCCATTTTAATACTTTTTATCTAAATAAATATCTATCTTGAACTCCATATAGGTATTTTTATGTACATCTTATACACATTAAAATTAGTGTTCAAATGAAGACTATAATTTAGAGGGCTGTGTAAAATTAGTACAATGTTGTTCTTTAAGCTTAATCAGTATTTAATGGCCTCCCATTTATTTCAATTTGATTTGTTAAAGCAGGCATATTACATATGATTCAATTATATGCTTAACCCTTTTAAAGATTAATATTTTTTTTTATGATTTAGTGCTGGCTAGGTTTTTAGGTATTTTGAATTTTATACCACGCGTTCTACTCATAAGTGTGTAGGTATTTAAAAGTAATACTATGCTGTACTAGTGGCTCCTCGCAGTTTCCTCCGGTTTCTAGAGAGCACATCTTCAACATTCCTGGGATGAAAAGTAGCCTATTTATTATTCTACAATATATTCTAACTCTATGTCAAATTAAATCGCGATCCTTTCAGGCGTGAAGTAACAAACATACGTCCATACATTCTCACAAATATTCGCATTTATAATATTAGTAGTTTAGGACAGGATAGCAACAGTTTTGTGGTTTCTATAGTTCTCTTAAACCTTTGTTGGAAATCAGTCAGATCTACCGCTTTACTTATGACTTGAATATCTTCTGTGAAGCATTTTAGTTATAAGACCAATCCCCACTTTTTCACTCAGAATTAGTCTCATTATATATTATGAATTTATTACTAAAATTCATCGCTTCTTTTCAAGTGTTAAATAAAACTGATCAATCAAATCCGCTACAAATCATGCCGTAATTCATTTAAAATGATGCATTAATGTTAGTAATAAACTTATGTTACTTGTACAAGGATATCAGTTTCACTTTTAAATCATGCGAAGGTAAATATTCAGCCTAATTTTGAGCAAATTATTGAATTAATGAGATTAATTTTATGATAAACATCCTGTAGATCATTGGCGTAACCTTGCTCTGCTATTTGGTCGCAAAAGCTTTATAATGCAGCTTAGAAAATAATGATAGTTTTGATTATTATTATTATATATATATTATAACATATTATCGTAGGTTTTCGATATACAGACACGATGGAGTTTTCGTAATATAGTTATACTATTATTTTACACTTGCGTGTAAAAAACGCTGTTCTATGATTAGCGTTTTTAATTTTACCTTACCTACCTTAATTAATTTCCTTTTTAATAATAGGGCAAATCTTATAGAATTTATAGTACTTTTTTCAATAAATTCACTTTTTATTTTTCTTGAGCCAAAATTTTTAGATACCTACGTAGACAGGTGTATGAACTAACTAAAATGATAGATATATCAAAGGCAAGCTAACTAAATAATAATAAATTATATATTGCTTTTAACTCATTAACTTTCTTAAAATTGTAGCAACAAACATACTCGTCACATTGTGTCTAACAAGTACATAAACGATGTATGAAATAAACTATTTTTTAGATTTTTTAATAAGGTTAAAGTCGATATGCTGATTAAAGAAAAGAAAACACAGTATTACCTCATCAGAAGGTCATCTGATTCACAAGAACTCGGTCATGCCATCTTTTATTCCATATTATGTTTATTACTTCACAAGCATTTCGACTTTTTACCTTTTTTACTGGAATCTTTGTGATTGTACAGTGGGTACGTAAGTATCTTGACAGATGGTAAACGATTTGAAAGAACTGACATTTCTATGGTATATTGACAATCTTTGTAATAAAAAAATAGGAATTTAACATCTGTGTCTTGTTTTTTTTGATGGATTCCATGGTGCTAGCCTTTGATGGCTTTGACACCTTTACACGCCTCTGTATGTGATAGGTTTAAATATTGAAAAAAAAAGATGAAGGAAACTTATTGTCAGTTTGTTTTAAAGCTGTAATGAATAGGTACATGTACTGTAATAATTTAAACATCCTAATTTAACTTTTTGATTCATTTATTTTCATATTCATGACATTTTCCTTACCTTCAATCTTATAAAATAGATGATATTTGTGATAACAAATCTGACAAACTCCTTCATGCGATTGCGTTTAAAAACGTAAGTGTTAAAGCAATATACGCACTACACTTAGCTGTTTCGTAAACGCTCATTCACTTGGAGCGGTTTTTGTGATCCAGTTGTCTCTCAAGGCCCTTATTGTTCTTGAGAGGGACCACTGAACCATTCATTAACTTTTACATCATTTTACGAGTATATTATTTATTAAGATACTTTAATTGTTATAGGTTTTTAAATTAAAGATGCGCCAATTAGGTAAGTAGCATTGTTATGTACAGTATCAGCATATAGGAAGGGGACACTGAGGACAATAATAACATATACAGCAATAAGGACACTTGTTAAATTATTGTTCCTTTATAAAATTTACATTGATAAGATTAACAGAGATTGACAAAATAAAATAAATTCATAAGAAATGTTTAGCGACGTAACTAAGCGTAGTAATCCATATTATTATTATAAGGATGAAAGGGTTTTTTCTTAATTTGTTTTAACGAATTGGTTCCGAAACCCCCAAATAACCAATAGAAAGCTACATTATTAGAGTGTGTCATAGGCTATATTTTATCCCGAATTCTCTATCGGAACGTGGACTACGTGGGTGAAACTCCTTAATGAGGAGTGATAATAAAATCATTTCCAAAAATAGTTATTTTATTTTATAACAAATTTATGGGTGCACTTATATGCACTTACAGCATCCTATCACACACTGGCATATGTGTATTATGGGGAAACAATCGTCATCAACATCGCAGGGCTTGCACGTCAGTTTATCTGAAACAAAAAAAAAAATATCATTATCATATCAGCAATAGGACGTTCTCTACTGAACATGGCCTATGTACTGAACATCCCCCATAGATACAGCCTGACCGATTGGAAGAGGCCTTAATATATATATGTTATGGGGAATTATACATCTATCTATAGACTGAAATAAGAAATATTTTTTTATCATGTCTACTACATATATTTTTAATATCTATACTAATATTATAAAGAGGAAAGATTTGTTTGTTTGTTTGTTTGTTTGTAATGAATAGGCTCCGAAACTACTGGACCGATTTCAAATTCTTTCACCTTTGGAAAGCTACATTATCCCCGAGTAACATAGGCTATATTTTATCCCTGTATTCCCACGGGAACGGGAACTACGCGGGTAAAACCGCGGGGAGGCAGCTAGTTTTTAATAAACCTGTTGACCTGTACTTATATATGATCGTTTAAGTATTCCAAAAGTGGCAAAAATGGATTGACTTGGTATCACATATCCGCTGCGTTTAAAATTTTGTTGATATTTTTTCAGAATGGCAGACATATCGTAGGTATTTATTTAACAGAACTGGGTTAAGTAAGAGGCAAAATTAGTTTAGAAATTTATACTGCGGCAACTTAGGTATAGAAAAGCAGACATTTAATTTATGTGGGAATTGACTAGAATTTTCCAAATACGAGTACCTACTTATTGTTATTAAAAATAGCTCAGCTCAAATTATATTCAACATAAAAATATATTACAATTTATTAAATTTAATCAGTGATTTTTGAGTACAGAGGACTAAGTAAATGGAAAAATATCTTACTTGCGTTTTCTTCGCTTGGCATTGCCAATATGGCTACCAGAAGTAATGCAAAAACTAAAATAGCTAATAACTTCATAGTTATTTATTGAACTGAATTATCGATACTAACTCTATACTTTCAAGGCAACCCATTTTATAATGGTTGAATGAGTTATGGCAAATTAAATAATGCATTGTTTATAATATGACGAATCGTAATTATTCCCCTAAGAAACAAATCTATATACAAATATTATAAATGCGAAAGTAACTCTGTCTGTCTCGCTTTCACGCTAAAACTACTGACCCGATAGAAAAAAAAATTGGTACACAGATTGTATAGAGTCTGAGAAAGGACATATGCTACTTTTTATCCCGGGAAAATGAAAGATGTCTCGGGTACGCGGGTGAAATCGCGGGGAGCCACTAGTAATATATATAATAAATAATAATAAATAAAAAGCCGTTTTTATTTCTTGCTTACAATAATGGATCAAAACAATATTTAGAATTTAATTTATAAAATAGTAATATATATACCTTACATTATATGTATAGGTAGGTATATTTGTTTTGGACGTATTTTCTTGAACTCTGAAATCATTTAAATACATATATACAGTTATAGCTTAAAAATAGAGTTTCGTATTGTACTAGTTTCCAGCCCGTGGTTTCATCTGGATAAAAGGCAGGATGAAAGGTAGCCTTTCTATGTCCTTTACCATATTTCATTAAAAAATCTTTTCAGTAGTTTTGGCGTGAAAGTGTTGAAAACAAAGATACTTTCGCATTTTTAATATTTGATAGGAGAATTTTTATTTTTTTTAGTTCTAAAGTAGGTTTAGTTAATATGGCAAAGCATTTGTTATCTAGTCAACATTAATATTTTCGTGAAGTACAAGTTCGTTTTCTACAGGAATGAAATCAAAATAAAACTAAATTCAATACAATGACATAGTTTTTAATGGTCATCTATTTGGTCCAGCATGTTAAAGTTTCTCTTTTACTCTTGCATATGGGGGCTGACCTTCTTTCCCATTCTTCCCTTATGTTATAAGCGAGGAAAACAGCAGTTGTCGCTGCATATTTGGTACGCCAGGCAATCTAAATTGGTGAAACACAATTGGCACGGAACATCTGAAACACCAAATGTATAATAAATTAATATCCTGGGACTGTAATGGAAATGTAATGTATAATGAATGTGCAGGCGGATGGCCGTTAATGTAGAGGAAGACCGAAGAAAGTATGGATGGATTGTGTGAAAGCTGATATGTGTAAGAAGGGAGTGATGAATGAAATGACGGCTGACAGAGAGGAATGGAAGAAAAACACATGTTGTGCCGACCCTGCTTAGGCGGGATAAGGGCAGGAAGAAGAAGATCCTGGGACATTTCCCTCTGTCCTATTAGAAACAAAAAAAAATATCCTCCTTGGACAGAAGCTACCAAAGAGCTATGGTAACAAGATAAATAAAAATAGTTGAAGTAACGTACTCGTGCAAACAAATAATTGATAAACTCGAACCTACGACCACGTAATCTGGAAATCTATTACTACGTTATTTCCCCTAAAAATTGACTTACTAAGACTGTTTGATTTATGAGAATAATTAGTAGCTTCGGTGATTATCTTAAACATACAAACTTAACCTCTTTAAATAATACAGATTTTTGGATTTACAACAATAGGGATAATACACACTATCTATTCATTAAATGTTGAATGCAGTTGTATTACTACCTTCTTGTTTTTCTTCATTTGGATCGTCATCTGATACGTCACGTTTTGATACTTTGACATCTGATACATCATCATCTGACACGTCGTCATCCGATACATCATCATCTGACACGTCGTCATCTGATACATCATCATCTGACACATCGTCATCTGACACATCGTCATCTGACACATCATCATCTGATACATCGATTCCTGATAGATCAATTTCTGATACATCATCCGAAGAATCAGATGAAGAATCACTTGATGCATCATCTTCTTTATCATCAGCTGCATCATCGATAGCTTCACTATGAGCGGTATGGTCTTCTGCTTTGTCTGCCTCGTTCTTTGCCGACCGGGACCAGTGTGTGCAACAGTGGTCCATGCATATAACCTCAGGTCCGATCCAACTGCAGTCATTAGTGAATATACATGATATACAGCTACTGGGTTTATTTTCAGCGCCTGAAATAGATGTCTGATGTTTGTACCAATTTCATGCAGATCCCTTCAGCCGTTTTGACGTGATTGATTGCCAAACTTTTACATGTATAATTATAGTAAGATTAAAGTCACTACTTAAACTTACGGTCAGAGTGTCTTCTTTCATCGTTCTCTTCTCTATTTCCTATCTCGTCATCTCTATTGTTTTGTTTGCCATTGCATTCTGAGGGAATGTAAAAATCATTATTGCTGAAGTTACATTTGCTTAAAACTCGTTTAACTTTTAGGTTTTGTTTGGCTAGCTGACCTGCGCAACGTAACGTCACTTCCTCGTTTTCACAACATGTTTGCTCCTTTTAGTTGTAGCGTCATAATATACTTACGCGTGTGATAAATGGGCTATCTAATAACTTTTCAAATCGGACCAGTAGTCTCAAGCAAACAAACAAACAAGTAAACTCATCAGATTTACATTTTAGTATAGTTTACCAATTATTTTTATCACCTCTATTCTTCTGATTCCTACATAGTTGTTTATGTACCTTGTTTTCCTTGTCTATCAGTCCTGTCACCTCTTCTATCAGTTCGATCATCTTCTCTTCTGCCTACATATTCTGCTTCATGTTTCCTTGGTCTATCCCGACCGCATAAGCAACAGTCATTAACACACTCACACTTACGGTTTCTATTACAACCGGCTATACATGGTCTGCATGCTGTAATTTATATTTTATATTCTAAATTATTTTTGATAAAAGATATGATATAATTTAAAAAATATTTACAGCTGTATTTCACATTAAAATTGTAAAAAGAACTTACGTTTCCGTCGACATTCTGCGAAGCTCAGAAATGCAACAATCACAAGTAGTACTATCGTAGTAATCCTCATTTTCCTTTCTTCCAATGAACTACTTAAAAATTTAGAAATTCCGTGATATATATAGTAACTAAAAATACGTGATTAACGCAAGTCGAATTAATTATGAACCTAATTAGATTTTATTTTGATTACACATCATTCTATAGATTTTTCAGTAAATATTAAGCTTGTTTGTTTAATAAAAATTATGGAAAAAAAAAACCTCTCGAACTTTTTCAGAAAACAATATGATAATTTTCGAATGTTTTCACCCTTTATTCGACATAAATAATTCATTTATTAAAAAAAATATATAGAAAACAATGACGTCACTATTTTGTACAAACCGTTACCTATGTTGAACCGATTCCCTTATCAGATGATTGTTTAGAGGTGTAACATCAATTAACCATTCACTAACTGCTTTAGTTCCAATATTCATAACTAATTATACGCCCAGTACTAAGTACTCTTTGTATTATTTTAAAAGCCATAAAGTAATCGTTTATGTAAAAAAATAATTGGTTGCCTGTAAAGTCGGTATACGGGCAAAAGTTTTACGTGACAACCATTAGGCGGGCTAACCATGCCCGAGTGGAAGGGACGCGTGCCTCTCACTCGCTCTCATTGTGAGCGCATAACGTGAGCGGAGCGTAACGCAGTTTCTTGAAGTGTCACCCGGCAAACCAATTTATAAGACGTTGTCACGTCAAAAAAAAACAAAAATAAAGATGGCTGCAAGACAATATAACCTACCCTAGATTTGAGACGTTCCAATTTTAATTTAAAATTCCAAAGAACAGATATTTTCTATATTATTACTTCGCCACTTATTTAGAAACATAGGTATATAAAATAGGGCCTAATATGGATACGTGAACTATACATGCCTTTACTAGTGACATTTTGGGCCTGCAGGTTTCCTTTACCGAAAGCCAGTGGTGTGAATCCGCGTGTTATTTTTTTACTCAGAAGTACGGGCAAGTTTAAAACGGTTCGAACCGTTACCCTTAGATCGTCAGTCAGTCCGTTCCCAACTGAGCCACCACGGCTTAACTGTATAGATATAATCGTGGTCAAAGTATGCAATGCCTATTGTGTAAGGACATATTCTAGACAGATTTAGGGTCTACGAAAGTAGGTCTACGTTGTCTTGTACTCGTACAAATGCTGGTTTTAATCTGATCATTGTTCTGGATTTGGCTGTTGAGAGTATAACGTTTGCTCTACTCTCACGAATTCGTGGTGAATATATTTTGTATTGAATTGAGTCTTGTATGCTAAATACTATATGATAAATGTTTCTCTGAAAGTTTGTAAGGATAAGAATGTTTGTTACACTTTTATGCCAGAAGGGATTGCAATGAAATTTGGCACTTACTTAGAAGATGTTCTACTTTTCATCTCAGGAAAATAACAAATCTCCCAGGAATGCGAGTGAAACTGCATGGGAGCCATGGGAGAGGCAACTATTTTAAACATGAAAATGAAAAACTCTTATGCTTGGGAGTTCTACGAAAAAATCCATAAGTATATTATGCTTATTTACTAAGCTCTCAAGTTTTTTCTTTATTTTTATTATAATTAACTCAATAGATTATAATAACCAATTACATTTTACTTTAGTAGGAATATACAATACACGCACTGTTAACATGACTTAACTTATGTAAAAATGATTTATAAAAGAAACAACTATTTTTGTGTACTGCACACTTACGAATTGAATTCACTTCAACTTTAATTTAAATCACAATGTAATGACGCAAATATTATTCTGATAAGTTATTTTTATTACTCCATATTTTGATCTCGTATGCGTACTCATTTCCAAATAACCTTCACGGTCTTGAGAGAAAAAGAAAAAAAAACGTGGATCTTGCAATGTCGCTCATGATGTCCACAATATACGTATATACATCGAGCGTATGTGGAGCAAAACGGACAGACAAGCAAACCTACTTATATATGTAATCTAATTAAAAAGACTCGCATGGTTTAATTTCTCGTTTTGAACATTTAGAACTTTTTTTTATATATCTACAGGAAAGTGATGACGAGACCAAAGTAGTAAGCATACATAACCTGAAAAATTGCACGTAATTTTATTGTAAAACGCATCAATGAACTAAGTCTTACTCACTTAGTTTACATTGAAAATATAACAGATAGCAAACATGTTAAATAACATCTTTTTATAGTACAATATACTTCATACTTCTGACAGTAGACCTCACAGTAATGAACCTGTATTTCATAATGATTTACAAATTACAAAAATAATACAAAAAGTAACATTAGGTATATTGTAGTACATATTATAGCATTGTTAGATTCGAACCCACGACCTTGGCAACTCTCGATGTCACTAACACAAAACCATCATCACAAACACCCATGACCCGAACATCAACATGCGATGCCAAGGCTAACACTTTTACCTAGAATATATCAATCTACATACTAATATTATAAATGCGAAAGTAACTCTGTCTGTCTGACTCGCTTTCACGCTAAAACCACGAAACCGATTAAAATGAAATTTGATACACAGATAGTATGGAGCCTGAGAAAGGACATAGGCTACTTTTTCCCGGGAAAATGGAAGATCTCCCGGGTACGCGGGTGAAACCGCGAGGAGCCACTAGTTATATATATAGAAGACTAGAATTTAAATTATCGCTATAAATTCATGATATTATTCATTTAACAGCGGAGTGGGCGTGGATGGCCAAATACATAATGTGAGAAATTGCTCAAAGATGTCTCGAGGCTGATTCTGATAAGATCATAAAGATTTTAGAAATAAAAACTGTATGTATTTATACCTAAATATTTTTTTGTTGGTTTCTTTTTAAGATAATTCTCAAACGTTTATATTAAAGTCTTAACGTCCTACTTATATTATCTACACTAATATTATAAAGAGGAAAGATTTGTATTTTTGTATGTAACGAATAAACTCAAAAAGTACTGGACCGATTTTAATAATTCTTTTTTCATTAGAAAGCTACATCATCACTGAGTAACATTGGCAATATTTTATCCCTGTATTCCCACGGAAACGGGAACTACGCGGGTTCAACCGCGCGGAGGCAGCTATTTATAATAAACTAGCTGCCTCCCCGCGGTTTTACCCGCGTAGTTCCCGTTCCCGCGGGAATACAGGGATAAAATATAGCCTATGTTACTCGGGGATAATGTAGCTTTCCAAAGGTGAAAGAATTTTTGAAATCGGTCCAGTAGTTTCGGAGCCTATTCATTACAAACAAACAAACAAACAAACAAACAAACAAACAAACAAACAAACAAACAAATCTTTCCTCTTTATAATATTAGTATAGATAGTATAGATATAGAAAAGTAGATAAAGTTTGTGAGTATGGATGTTTGTTACACTTTCACACAAAAACTAATGAACGGATTTGGAATATAGATAGTTTATAACCTGTATTAACACATAGGCAACTTATCCCGGGAAAATTTAAGATCCCCGTGAGCCTCTATAAATAATATTTTAATGCAGATTGTCGATAGCAATTTTTTTGTATCAGCGGAAACAAGATTACTCAAAAACCTTACTACTTAAAGTTAAAAGCTTACCACATAACATTTCTAAACAATAACAATACCTACTACTTTAGCATTCTATCTTAGATTAGATATAAATTTTCAATCACCTACTAGTGTAATATAAGAGCTATTATCATATTTCGTAGATCTATAACAATGAGATTGGCAAGGCGAACGTATAGATTTCGGACATATTGTTTTGATACTCGGACAGTTATGAAAGTAATTGTACTTTGTTGAAATGACGGTCCGATTTAAATTAGTATTATTGCATATATTTTAATTACTAGATACTGCCTATTGATTTTAATTATATTTCTTGGGTAGCAAAATCAATCCTTTGATAAAATTATCCTGAAATTATTATTTTGGTACAAAGTTACATTACCTATAGAATTTTGAAAAGAGTAATTGATGAGTTTTTTGCCGGCTCTTCTTAGCTAAACCAACCTTCCGAACCGAGCGTTAGAGTCTGACTATTCTTAAGTGTCTGTGAAGGCCTAATTGAATAAAAAACATTTTTAATTTTTTTTATATAAATTTTTCATTTCAATTACTAACTACCGTGTGACGGTTTCACCCACAGTCCCGGGCCTTTAATTATCCCGGGATAAAATGTAGCATATGTGCTATTTCAGATCATATTCTTAATCTGTGCCAAATATATCCATATCGTTGTAGTGTGAAAGAGTAACAAACATACATCCATACGTCCATACATACTGACATACTTTCGCATTTATAATAATAGTAGACCAATAATTATATTAGAATCTAAATAATTTTTAATGTATTTAGTTCAATCGATCACTGTTCAGATGCAGCATACCTCTCACCATCCTAGTCATAACCAAAATAAACCTGTAAGTTCATTACACAATATTTTCGAAAGTACATATGATGTATGTCGTTCTCTTCCTGCTAACCTCCGTAACCAATGTATTAATTTCACTGTCTCTGTCATTGAAATCTACATTCTAAGTGATTTTTATGGCTAATTGGCATTTACAAAAATATCTTTAATTAATTAGTAAACACTAGCTTTCGCCCTGCGGTTTTACCCGCGTAGTTCCCGTTCATGTAAGAATATAGGGGTAAAATGCCTATGATATGCACAAATAATGTAGCATTCTATTGGTGAAATAATTATTAACAAACACTTTATAATATTTTTGTATACAAGTATAGACTAAAATTAAACTTGTAATATATATTATTACAACAACGTAGTTTTGTTTTTAAACATATCCTAAAATTAATTGAATCCCTTTTTTTTCTAGGGACTAAAATTTATGAATATTACAATAATATTGCCTTAAAAACGCACTATAACGCATCGTATGTATATAAAGGTTTGTAATAAAGGCATTAAGTTTTTATGCCAGATATAATATTGCAAGCCAAGGTCGGTACCACCAACCCATGGCTTAGGAAAGGAGCTAGTAATTCAATATGTCCTTGAATGCTGTACCGAAATACAGAACTACAAGTTACATTCGAATAAGATAGGCTATTATACTAACATTCATATATTTGACCATATGGCTTAGTGATTGACGACTCTGATTTCCAAACTGCTGATCGAGGTTCGATTTCCACCCATAACATACGAGTATTTATTTCTCAATTTTTTATAATATATATAAGTGATAAGGCCGCCCATTATAACACTCTTGTCTTTTATGTTTCTTGTTATTTTATGTTTTATCTGTGGTATAACAATAAAGAATTATCTATCTATCTATCTAGATAGGTACGTAGGTACATTGCTTGTGTGTTTTGATGCTGGTTGTAAATATTTATATAGGAAAGTATGTATTTAAAAGTTGTAAATTATCATCTATTTACTTAGCATTCAGATTAGGTCTATGTGTGATGTCTTAGGATGATTTTTTCTCTGTCACTTCTTAAATACCTAATTAGTGCAAATAGACTTTGACTTTTATAATAAATGTTTTATTTCTTTTTGTGTTTTCCATTTTTTTACCATATAACTGTTGTAATGTCCAATGTCCTTACAGACTGACATTTAAACAATAAATTTGGCAACGCAAGCGTCACAAATTAGGTTTAATTTGTCATCTAGAAATTATTGTACAAGGTCCGTCACAGCAATAAGCCCATTATGAGTTGTGCAAAAGCATGCGCCCGCACATGGCATTTCTAAAAAAGGTAAAAACGCATGAGACTCACGCGCAGATTCGACTCCGCCGTTACATTTGAGAAACAGATGGTGAATGTTTCAGACAACCGGAGCGAAATGAACACTTTTGATTACACTCACTTGAATATTATAAGCTACATCTTTTTGTGGTTATAATAAATTGCATGTAGGTATAAGACTAGAGTTTCTCAATATTATCTTGTGGAAAAAATTTGGACTATGTTTGGTCTCGGAAAGAATGAATAAGTATTGCGTATTTTAATATTAATTATAACATATAATAGGTGTATATTATTATATAATTATACTAGTGGACCAGGCAGACTTCGTTCTGCCCACCAGCGCCACCCACCGGGTCCAAGTATATGTAAGCTATCCTATCTCTCAAGTTGGATCGAACTGCACATGGTGTGCGAATTTTATTATAATCGGTTAAGTGGTTTAGGATTCCATTGAGGACAAACATTGTGACACGAGATTTATATATAACGGATTGTCAGAGAGGTCAGCGAAGCGGTCTTGGCGACCGTCATCCATTGTGGGCGTGATAAGGCAGGAACGTTAGAAATAATACCACGTTTGTAATCAGTAGAAATCACTTCTTATAATTCGACTCACATAATTACAGAATAAAACGTACAACACTAGATGCCCATTTGCATCTACATTTACGATGAGCCAATAGGTTAGCACGCGTGCGCCTCGAGCGCTGTCTGTCAACTCAATCACCGAGTGACCGTCGACACTGTATTTATAGGCACAGACTTGCTACTCTATTCGGGGTTACCCGCTCATATTTTACTCTTTGACAGATTCTAAACAATAAATCACTGATCGACATAGACAACCAATTTTATAACGTAATAACAAATAATAATTCTACATCAATAAATCAACAGAATAACAATCCACAATAATTAAATAATACACAACACATAAATAATTAAATAGTCTTTTAGCGGTCGCTCCGTCATATACAACACATAAATAATTAAATAGTCTTTTAACGGTCGCGCCGTCATATACAACACATAAATAATTAAATAGTCTTTTAACGGTCGCGCCGTCATATACAACACATAAATAATTAAATTGTCTTTTAACGGTCGCGCCGTCACGGCCGTCCTGCATATTCACACGTCCTCGTGTGTATTACTCTCATTTTCGGTATCTGCGGACAAACAAAACACACACTTGTATCTCACAATATTCACTCGGTCACCCTGACCAATAAAACATAGGAAAATTGCCACAATCAATTAATCCTTAACACCACTCAATCTACTCGCTCAATCCCATACAGGGTAGTCAGTGCCATACAGGCTAGTCATTGCCACACAGGCTAGTCATTGCCACACAGGCTAGTCATTGCCACACAGGCTAGTCATTGCCACACAGGCTAGTCATTGCCACACAGGCTAGTCATTGCCACACAGGCTAGTCATTGCCACACAGGCCAGTCATTGCCACACAGGCCAGTCATTGCCACACAGGCCAGTCAGTGCCACACAGGCCAGCCAGTGCCACACAAGCCAGCCAGTGCCACACAGGCCAGCCAGTGCCACACAGGCCAGACAGTGCCACACAGGCCAGTCAGTACCACACAGGCCAGTCAGTGCCACACAGGCATGTTATCGCCACACAGGCTCGTCAATGCCACACAGGCTCGTCAATGCCACACAGGCTCGTCAATGCCACGTAGGCTCGTCAGAGTTATAGTTGCCATAAACCAGCTCTGAAAATCGAATACCTCACCCGCGCCGTCATCGGCACATTCGATGTCTATTTGATTGGTCGGAATCTCTAGTCCAGCACTCAACTTGAATGGACGCTACTTTCAGTCATAGAGGGTATGAGATCGTTCGAATATTTAATACGTTCTATTAGAGTTTTGAGAGCCTTCAGTAAACAACTGTAACAACCAGCAGTTCCATTACTTTATAAGGCCCTTTAAAATTAGCATCTAACGTAGTTTGATTGCGCTCGTGATTTTCCAAAAAATTACAAACTTTTTAATCTCTACCTTAGTCTTATCATATCAGACTTTTCATATAAAGCGTTAACTTCTAATTCCTATGCTAACCCTTCCGGCACGTGTGCCCTTTAAAAATAACTAGAATACTTCGCCAATGATGAAGTAAGTTTTTGTCTTTGATGTTCTGTTATATCACTGTTTAATCTCTCAAAATTGTTTACTTTTACTCCTATATGTAAACCACAGCCTATTTAAGAATAAGACTTACTAAAAATTTCAATTAGAAAATCAATCGGGGTCAGAACACGTTTACCACCCTAAGATTTATAATTTCCTGCACACATCTATGTCACATAGTCGATATGTCATTGACTAGGTAAAGAGCATAGATTTTTATTCACATAAAGATCAGTCGCTCAAGGAGATGAGTGACTAGATAGAATAGTTAAAGTACACCTTTTCTTTACTTCTAGATTCGAGACCAAAAACTATACGCAAAATCTGAACTCGTTTCCAAAAGTTATCTGCAAACCAAATATTTTTAATAAACAAGCAAATGTTATATTTTGGTTAGAACTTCCTAATAATGATTATTCCTGATATCCCTTTATGTAAATTCAAATTCCCTAAGTGGGTAATTTTAAGTACGTTTTACGTATTTACCTGCATTATTTCAAAGAAATTTTATGTTTAGTTTGTTCGTTTTTACTAATTATTATTGGCGATATATTTCATAGTTCAAAGTATCGGATTCGGAACACTTCCACACAGCAGGGCGCGTGCACCCAGACGCGCCGCGCCGCTGCACAAGGCAGGGGACGGGTTGCACGCAGTCTACAAGTGGACAACTTGAATCGAAAACAAAACCACCGTTCACATCATTTGATCCCAGCAAATAGTCATGAAGGGAGGGCCCCAGCCAGCCCCACGAGACACCAACCCTCCACGGAAAAGAAGTCACGGGCCAAAGCCAGCCCCAGACCAAAGCAACCACTCCACGCGGACGATGTCGCGGGCAGCAGCCAGTTCCCAATAAATGCCAAAATCCGCGAATGGCACGACGACATAACAAGGGTGCATCCCCAGCACCGGTTCCACTCAACGCCTCCACCGAACACATCATGCGGTCTACGCTCGACGAACAGGATAAGGGCGCCTCCGCTGGAGGCCGCACGATGAGCAACCCGAGACACGCCGATGGCACCACACAGCTCGCGACAATAAAATAGGATACAGAAGACCTCCCAAAGCGCCTGGCAGTGGCCAGTCCCCGACCCGGACCAGCCACCAACAGAGACAAAATCGACACGATGACAGTCGATCGAGCCCAGCACAACAGAACCGAAATCCCCAGCACAGCGAATTTGTGAAGCGGCCCAAAACCACGTCCACCTCGGATCCAATATCTCAAAAACAGGAGGCTGCAAACACGAATTTAATCGGCGTTGGGCTATTACAAGGAGTGCGGTAGAGAAACACAACAAAATTTAGAAAAACAGGAAAATAAACAAAAACACAAAGGTTCGACTTATGAGAAGCGTAGCCTTTCCAATATTTCCCTACGGCGCTGAAACCTGGTCTATAAGACTTCAAAACCGCAGCAAGATACTCTTGAGATGTGGCATTGGAAAAGGCTCTTGAGGACTCCCTGGACGGCATTTCGCACGAACAACTCCACTCTAGAGGAACTCAAAATTAAAGAACGTCTATCGTCGACTGTGCTATTACGAACTCTTAAGTTCTTCGGCCACGTCTCTAGAAACGAGGGCTCAATAGAACGTTTGGTTACCACCAAGGTCAGGTGGAAGGGAAGAGGTCCAGAGTGCGATCACTTATCCGATGGACTGATCTAATAAAATCAGTGGCCCAGAACTCTATGGTTACATGTTCACGCAACGCCTTACATCGTGCCAGGTGGAGAAGCATCGCAAGAGTCGTAGTGAACAAAAATGACACGCACCTGTTTCACAACCACGATCACTATCAAGAGTGTACGACTCAGAAAATGTGGTTATACGTCAAATTTTAAATTAGGTTATTATTTTAGAATTGATACTTTAACACTCAAAATAAAAAAATAATAAGAACCTTGATGTGGTATTTTGGTCTTTACTGTATACAATTTGATAAAGAATGCAACCTGAAAACTGATAAACACCTTCAGACCGCGACCGAATATCCCTTCCTATTATTATAATCTCAGAAATAATTCAAACGAAATACTATAAACCATATGAAATATCAACCCACATCACATCCTACCACATTGCAACAGTATACTGTTGCCTTGGACTCTAACTGTTACAAGAATTTGGGTTGTACATTAAAACACTCGAATTACCTAACCCCAATAAGGTGTGTCTTTTCAGTAAACACACAATCACGGAAACAAAATGAAAACTTCTCACCGGATTCATCTGAGAGCAGACCACAACTGGTTTGATGGCGCAGATATTCCACCCGACGTTCATTCTTGTCTAGCCAGCGCTCGCATCTTTATTGGAGCAGCGCGTTACGATGTGGCCTTGTTCACCGCAATCGAAACACGTTGGCGTCTTCTGTGCGTTGACTTCTTTCGGCTGAAGCAATGTGCTTCAAGAGGGTCCTGCATGTTGTTCCTGCATCCTGGGAGGCTTCCGGTAATCCCACTTCTGATAACGGATTGTCAGAGAGGTCAGCGAAGCGGTCTTGGCGACCGTCATCCATTGTGGGCGTGATAAGGCAGGAACGTTAGAAATAATACCACGTTTGTAATCAGTAGAAATCACTTCTTATAATTCGACTCACATAATTACAGAATAAAACGTACAACACTAGATGCCCATTTGCATCTACATTTACGATGAGCCAATAGGTTAGCACGCGTGCGCCTCGAGCGCTGTCTGTCAACTCAATCACCGAGTGACCGTCGACACTGTATTTATAGGCACAGACTTGCTACTCTATTCGGGGTTACCCGCTCATATTTTACTCTTTGACAGATTCTAAACAATAAATCACTGATCGACATAGACAACCAATTTTATAACGTAATAACAAATAATAATTCTACATCAATAAATCAACAGAATAACAATCCACAATAATTAAATAATACACAACACATAAATAATTAAATAGTCTTTTAGCGGTCGCTCCGTCATATACAACACATAAATAATTAAATAGTCTTTTAACGGTCGCGCCGTCATATACAACACATAAATAATTAAATAGTCTTTTAACGGTCGCGCCGTCATATACAACACATAAATAATTAAATTGTCTTTTAACGGTCGCGCCGTCATATATATTAAGATGTGCTAAGGAAATGCACATATAACGTTTAAAATCTACAATTTAGGTAGGTATACTTCGACTTCGAATCCACGATTAAGAGAAAAAAATATTTTCAAAATTATGCCAATCGATAAATTACATTCATATGTTAAAATGTTTGATGAAATGAAATAAAAATACTTTTATTAAATACGAATGAATTCTGTCAGATACTAACCCTCGGTTCAGATGGTTGATTTTGCTTACAGAAGTCTTGAATAATTAACGAAATTTGCGTTTTAAATAGTATATAGGTTAAGAAGGTTAATTAGGTTATTCAACTGTAAATTAATGAATTAATTTGGCAACCATAAATTCCTGAGCTAATTTGATGTACATTAATTTTATAAATGTCAAAATTTTGTGATATTCAACAAATTCAAATCAAAATTGAAATGTTGTAAGATACGTAGGTATGTGAAGCACACCTTATCATAACATTAACAGCCCGGTTGGCTTTGTGGTTAGTGACCCTGACTTTCAAGCCGCGGGTCGTGGCTTCGATTCCCACCCAGGACAAACATTTGTATGCATGAATATGTGTATTTGTTCTGTGTCTGGATCTTAATATCTACAATATATATGTATTTAAAAGTATTATATGTAGTATATCAGCTATCTGGTTACCATAATACAAGCTATCTTTGAAGCTTACTTTGGAATCAGATTGGCCGTGTGTGAAAAATGTCCCAGAATATTTATTTATTATTTATTAAGTGCAGTGACGAGTTTGTTTGCAAATGTATATGTTTTAGGATTTCCAAACCGAATTAAATAGTTTAATTCAAGACCTAACCTTGAATTTATATTGCTTGCTAATATTACAAAAAACATTCCTCGTTTTTAAAATCGATGTATTTTTAGAATCATCTGTCTGTCATATAAGACAGTACATAAATGAGATTTAGAATCTGTCTATCAAACAATGAATGCCACTTCACTACATAGTATAAAACAAAGTCGCTATCCACCGACTGTCTGTCCCTATGTATGCTTAGATCTTTAAAACTACGCAACGGATTTTGATGCGGTTTTTTTAATAGAGTGATTGATAGAGAGTGATTCTTAAGGAAGGTTTTTATGTATAAATCATTACGCTATGACGAATAGGAGCGGAGCATCAATCAAAACTGTTGCAAAAACGGGCAAGTGACTCTAACAAAGTTGCGCGGGTCAACTAATCTATACTATAATATTATAAAGAGGAAAGATTTGTTTGTTTGTTTGTTTGTAATGAATAGGCTCCGAAACTACTGGACCGATTTCAAAAACTCTTTCACCTTTGGAAAGCTACATTATCTACAAGTAACATAGGCTATATTTTATCCCTGTATTCCCACGGGAACGGGAACTACGCGGGTAAAACCGCGCGGAGGCAGCTAGTACATACATACATACATTACATACATTATATTATAAATGCGAAAGTTTGTATGTATGGATGGATGTTTGTTACTCTTTCACATTAAAACGGCTCAAGGGATCTGCTTGAAATTTGCCAAAGAGTTAGAATATGTTCTGGAATAACACATAGGCTACTTTTACCCCGGTAAAGTTGAAAGGAACGCAGGCAAAACCGCAGGGAGCCACTAGTGAGAAATAAAATAATATCGATGCTTAACCGACGCCCGAAAAGGATTCAGTTTAACAGTTTGTTTTTGTTATAACAATCTCATAACGTAGTATTGCCAATGTATAAAGGTTGTGGGGACCGCTTACCATTAAATAGACCGTCTGCCTATCTACCGTAACCACCCTCTATGTATGTACGTATGTTACGCCAATTTAGCTAACCGTACGCGAATGATGAATGAATAAAAATTTGCATACTAATGTGATGCATATGTAGTATGTACATAAGTAATTAAAACAAGATGCAATAAACACGTACCTAGTTTAATGTGTCATAACATGCAATCATAGTGTGAAGATCATTATGTTCGCGAACTTATGGTTTGAATAGATTTTTCTACTATGAAGGTTGCTTATTATTTTGAAAAAAAAATTAAGAGCACACAAATAAAAAAATAAAAATAGGAAATTCCAGTGGTAAAAAGGCCGATATAAGATTTCCTTATGTATAAAATTGACAGATCTTTTACGTAAATTTTAATAAAAGAGTAATATAAAAACAATAGCAAAGTTTTTTTTTCGTTACGATTATAAAAAATTTATTAAAATAAATTTGGTAGTTGGTATTGTTTTTGTCTAAAAATATGCCATAAAATTCTTCACACACGTGATTCTGATCTAAGCTTTGTAACTAAACTTAAACTTGACGCGAAATAAATTCGCGTAAATGACTATCTACTCACTCACTCAGTCGGTCAGTCAGTCACACGGTCAATCGCTCGCTGTTTACCACACTGGCTCCCAATGATGAAGGTACCTGTTTAAATCCGTAAGCTGTAGGTAACTTTGATTTTCAAAACATACATAATTTGAGTCTAAAAATCTCCTTTATCGAAGTCGTTAAATTACAATACAAATATACTTTATTATATACAACACAAAAAAATAACAAAATTATTAACATAAATATATACAAAAGTGTTTAAACGTAAAAAATTTAGGCAGCCTTATCGCCAAGGCGATCTCTTCCAGATAACCAAAGGGTTTTGGTGAAGGAAGACTTCTTTACTTAGATTGCGTTTTAACTTTGTTTTGATCTGTAAATCAGATAGTAACTTGTAAGTTGTAACAAAAGATAAGCTGTTTATAATGATGAATTAGGTACGTATTACAAAGACATTCTAGAGTAAACGCTCATTACGGTAAAGGCCAGAATGCATCCGTTCGGTTACCGGTTGCCACATCACATCCACCGGACATGTGTTGGCTACACAAAACCGTAATTATTTTTAAAAGTAAGTAATGCCTTATGATGTATTTTTGTGATTTAAAAAAGATTTGACGGTTATTTTTTATTCGGTAATTGTCTAAAGCGGCAAAATAAGTTGTGAAAATGTTATATGCATTTTTTGTTATATAATCATGTTATCTGATGTTGGTTAATCCAAAGTAGTTTAGTAATGGTACCTAGTTTAATCCAAATTCTGCGGTTTTAGAGCATACAAATCAATATATAAGAGATAATAAGGTTAATACAGTCGAAAACTCGGCATTAGTCTTCCTATCTTTTATTGTTTAATTAGACAATATTTAATAATTTAAATATTAATTTCACAAGAATAATCTTACTCTAACTTATCATACTATTAAAAATCCTTTCTTTTGTGATATAAAGTTACACTTCTATTCCAGTATAAAAATATATTAAATACATTAACTAAAAGTAATCTCAATATTTACTATACATTAATAGTTTACGCCATATGTTTAGTCCTTCATAATTCGATCCAATAAATATTACATGAGATTGGGTTCATTTTTACGACGAGCCGCCAGTCCGTCGCCGGCCATCTTCACTACATATTATAAAACAAAGTCGCTTTCCGCTGTCTGTCCTTATGTCTTCTCAAATATGTATTTAAAACTACGCAACGGATTTTGATGCGGTTTTTAATAGATACAGTGATTCAAGAGGAAGGTTTCTATATACAATACATGCATAACATGTTAGAGAAACACTGTCAATTTTGGAGGTTTCTAATGTCATGTATAAGCATTGCACCCGTGCGAAGCTGGGGCGGGTCGCTAGTTAATAATATTTTGTTGGCCACTTGTGTAAGGTGTAAAGTGCTCTTGATCATGAGTATATTTAAATAGCCATCTTCAATTCGTTGGTCGCGAGTTCGAATCACACAAATTGTCATGCATGAAAAATAATTTTATTATGAACTTGTCTATTTTGTTCTGTGTCTGGTTTTAAATATCTTGTAACATATATATGTAGTATATCAGCTATCTTTTTATCGGCTTAACATCTACGATATAACCTAAATATAGTTTAGTTTTCGCAAATAAAGTATTATATTTTATATGTCTAGGATTACTTTATTCAAATTAAATATTAATATTATATTAAATTAATATAATTAACGGAGACTCGCTCGTTAACTTTAGTGCAGAGTACGTCAAGGCTTAAGTTCTTAGCCAGTGGTGACCACTTACCATCAGGTGAAACGTCTGCCTATTTGTCGGTATAATTGACAAAAAAGCTATGCAATATTTTGTGGTAAGATTGTGGTTCTAAATAAAGATATTCATTTTGTATAATATTTATATAAAAGCTCATTAAGGTCATCCGTTTTTATATTATTTTTAAAAACGACTGAAAGTCTTAGCCTTATTATATTTGAAACCTAATTAATAGCATATTAAAAAAACAACATTTTCTAAAGAAACATAAGAACACTTTTTGTATGTGATTGTAAAAGAACAGTTGAGTGAAACAGTACTTTAAGAAATAATTGTAACTAAAACTTTACAATGAGAACGTAATTTATAAGGAATTATTATATTTAATCTAACTAAAATAAAACTCTTATGTATATAATAAATATACATCAAATTTATTTCACACAATCTGATTCCGAACTAAGCAAAGCTTATGATATGGTAGCCATATAGCTGAAACACTACTTTTAAATACACCCATTCTTATAGATGTTTACAACTAGACACAGCACAAAAAAATGCGTTCAAATACACAAATGCTTGTCCCGGGGAAGGAATCGAACCTTCGACCGGAGACTTGGAAATCACGGTCACTAACCACAAAGAAAACCGGTCAGTCAACGGTTCTATATGTATTAACTAATATTATAAATGCGAAAGTAACTCTGTCTGTCTCGCCTTCACGCTAAAACTACGGAACCGATTCATATGACATTTGGTGCACTGAGAGTCTAGAACCTGAGAAAGGACATAGGCTACCGCATACTCTCCCGGATATGCGGGCGAAACCGGTGGGAGCCACTAGTTTAAAATAATACGTTTAGAGTTATGTACTCGACTATCCTAACATACACAGCTGTGAAAGGCGTCTGCGCCTCTCTCACATACACACAAAACAAGAGCAAAAAATGTGTATCTATAATTTATCACTTTGTTTTTTCTCGCGTTGAGTAACCCAACTATGTGTAATAAGTATTTTAGGTGTGTGTTTAAACTACGCAACTAAAATAACAGTAAGTTTGCGAATTAAAAGTTTCAACATTATCATAAGTAATGTAATGTCTTGAAAATTTATTATGACGCGAGAAAATTTATTGGTCATATGTTGGTTTTGAGATGTCGTTTTGTGTTACTACGTATGGAAATAGTCCTGTCGTTTATACACAAAAGCTAAATCTATATTTATCTCTTTCTATTTTTATAGTATTGAGTGAGGCAGAAAGTAAAATATTATGATTTAGATAGAAACTGACAGAACTAGCAAGATTTCGTCAGTGTTTATATCGAATGTTGCAAAATAGTTAAATAATTAATATTTAAAGAACCTATATAAAAATCTAATAAGAAAATTTGATTTCCAGTATTTTCATTTCCAGTATGGATGGGATTCCGATTCTTTATTTCTTTATGCATTTTAGCAGAAGTAGTCAAATTTATAAAGTAGCCGTTTTATAATGTGCAATAGCAGTAAAAATATTTTAATAAAAATATTTGACTGGTCCCTCTATCGTCGATTGTGAGAACTACATCAATCTTGAAGCTGCGCTATACATAGTACTTTCTAAAGACATTTTACCCACGCATGTATACCTATACGCATAAGTTATTGTTACGAATGATTGAATGTAGATGGCGCTGTTATTTATTTTTATTTTTTAAATCATGTTTATTACAGCATTAATTAAGAGATCAGCAATATTAAGAATAATGGTGAAATTAAAACATATCTAGGTAAAAAGGTCGTTGTAAGTATTAGTATACAAAAAATACAATTTTTCTGTCATTCTATTTTTAAGCTATGTTTTGATGATATCAAGTTCTCTTCTGTTGTTTGAAATTTGCTTATTTTATTTGTTTCAATAATACACCTACAAAAACAAACATAATAAATGAATCCAATATTTTATTAAGTTATAAATATAGGTACTCAAATGATCTCCATTTTTATTGCAACGTCCGTTTTGAGTTACTCCAAATTGTACAAGGTTTTTCAAACACTTATTATGTTCTCATTTCCTAAAGCAATATTACACGTAACCTACCATTTTAATAACCTGACACTAATACCTATAATTTTAATGTTTAATTTCCTTCTTACAGTGCCTACTTTATTTCATAACGCGATGAATAAAAGATGTATAAGCTTATCCCAACACATGCATTTTTTTACACTTTATGACACTATTAATAGCAAAATCTAGTATTTCTATCGAGCTAGTGGGCTCCCCGCTGTTTCACCCGCGTACCCGTGAAATATTCCATTTTCCCGGGATTAAAAGTAGCCTACGTCCTTTCCCAGGCTCTAACCTATCAGTGTACCAATTTCATTTAATTCGTTTTATTAGTTTTAGCTCGAAACCGAAATAGACAGAGTTACTTTCGCATTTATAATATTAGTTAAGATTTGTCACTCTATTTATGTCCCACGAAATCTTCGGATGCCAAAGAAATGCAGAAGCTAGTTTTAGTTTTTGAGATTAAGAACTTTACAAGATAAAGAATATGGTCCATGTCTCCTCAATTGGTTCTAAAATAATATTATTTCCATTATGTTTACGTTTTGTGTCCCCATTTGTACTAGCATGCGTGTGCGAGTGTTTGCAACAATGGGACAATGTGCGCTTTGTTTTTCGTGTGGTAACGTGTGTATAAGAACCTTCACACACCATCGCTTTTTAACGCTGTGGTTTATTTACATACTGTTAGCTCTCTGCGGTTTTACCCGTGCTTCCTGAGGACCTTAAATTTTTGCGGGATTAAAAGTAGTTTATGTCGTTTCTTAAGCTTTATTCGATCTCTGTATCAAATTTCATTAATATCTTGTAAATCCAGGGTTTAGCTGAATGCGTAACAACGATACTTTTGCATTTATAAAATTAGATTTGATTTTAAATTCGAATTGTTAAAACTTTTGTGAAGGAATCTCAACCAACATAATTGAAATCAGAGTGCTACTAATCATTATTGCGCACCATATAATTTTAAAATTACATTAAATTGTAATTAGTCGTCTTTGATTTGCGATACATTTTGAGAACAAAGTCTTCTTTTAGTCCATAACCTAACCCTTTTATAGAAGATAATCCTATTATAATCAATGGTTGAAAGTAAACCATCATCCAAATCTTTTACAAAATTGAAAACGCTGCGGCTCAACGCACTCGTCTGAACGACTTAATAAAACTCAAACTCACGTGTAGTACATGCGCTAATACAAACGTACGATATTACGATATGCACTAATAAGTGGGAATTTTTCGTGTGTATACCGCTGCGATATTTTGCAATATTTTTTTTACTACCAGTTGTAGATTTGCCTTGACGTTTTGTTCTCACATTTTCATCAATCTGATGAAAATGTTCCGTTTGGTTTTACTTGTTGGGAAGGTTAAAATTTTTTTCCGGGATAATATATTTCAGAACTTTTAGAACCTTTTTTTAAGTCTGTCCCAAGTTCAGACGTTATGGGGGTAATAACAAATATTATCAAAAAAATTATTACATTAGTAGAATGACTTCGATTTTTTATGTTTATTTTAAAATATTTATAGATATATATATTTATAGAAACAATATGTTTTGGCTATTATTTTCATTACTGCTTTATTAATCATAGTTGTAAACGATATAACAAGTTTTAAAAAGCACTGATGTCTTTATTACTTTCCAAAAGCGATACTAAAAGTGAAAAATAGTTTATAAAAGTTCATGAAGAAATTAGGAAAAACTCCGTCTTTTTTAAAGTCGGTTATTAACAGTATCAAATGAAGGTTTAAAAAAATAATGAAGACGTTTTGCTCTATATCGTTTAACCTTAACCAAGCTTTTACGTAACTTAAAACCACAACACGTAATTTCTATAGAAACCACTGTAACTATATACTTCTGTTTATTAAGAATTTTTTTTTTTACGGGATTAACAGTCTATGCGTGGTTTCACCCACGTAGTTCCTGTTCCGATGGGAATAGAGGGATAAAAAATAGCCTATGTTACTCCCTGATAATGTTGCTTTCCAATGGTGAAAGAATTTTTGAAATCAGCACAATGGTTTTTGAGAAGAAGAAGAACAAGAAATATTTTTTTTCTCTTTATAATATTAGTGTAGATCAGGTGGGACCGTATGCCTGTTTGGCACCTTTGTGGTATAAAAAAAATAAAGGGTCAGTTATACAAATCCAGATTGGTTATTGATTTTCGAAAATTATAAAATATTGTATTTACTTTTTATGTAAATTACCTATATGGTCCAATCTAGACCTATAATTTACTTTGCATTTTAAACTACAAAACATATTACGACCGTAAATTATAAAAAGAAGGAAGAAAGGTTATTATTTTAAATGTTCAGTTCTGAAACTGTTAATTTCAAGCCTAAAACTTATTTTTACATAACCCTATTCCTAGTATGTTGTAAACGACAAACATTAAATTCATTTCAAATGAAGCTTACTTCACTATATTTTCTGTTCTCTTATTTAGTCATGAAGGTAAACAAAGTGTACTTATTATTTTAACTATGGACCAATTTAGTTCGACCGTTTCTCTTGTCATATGACCAATAGTGACCAAGTTAATACACTGTTCTTGTTTATACTGTGTCGCAATTCACGTTATTTCTCAAGGCATAGCTCCTAAATTATCCTGCCTTCTATTTAGAATCGAAACGTTTTAGTTAAAATGGACTTTATTGACACCCTATTTAGACTGCTACAGATAAAATTGTTGTGCAATTTCAGAATAGAGTCTGTTGTAAGGACTAGGTATTCACTATGGGCTTAATAGAAAGTTGATTAAACTGCAGTTGTTAAAATTTTGCTTAGCTACTGAGCTAATGCATACTGATGCATTAGATTAAATCCATAAGTGTGAAGAGGGATAACTTTCCATATTATGATTATTTCTTACTTTAACTTACTTTTACTAAAATAGTAGTAATGACATCCTGTCAAATAAATATTATTTTATTTTACATCTATGTTCAAAGTCTCAGTGGTCTGAGTCTCGCTGCGCCCGCGCAGATTGTAGCATTTATTTATTATTCAACAAACTACCGCAAACTAAATACCGTGAAGGTCAACTATTGTTGTAACATTAGTCACGCCCAATTCTATCTTTATTCTTTCCCTGACCTTTAAATGTTCATTTCCTGTACAAGAATAAAACAACAACAAAAAAGTTTATTTAATAATTTTCTTTTATTTCCATCAACTCACATATTTTACATTTGACTTAAACCTAAAGAAATGGTAACCTTTTATATCACTACGTACACGTACGCCCATACATACATGACATATTATATATAAATATATAAAGAAATGATTGTTTTTTTTTGCTGGAGTCCCGGCCGTGGCGTAGAGTGGCGAGATTTATAAATAGCGCTCGTGCAAGTTTGGCGGATGATATTATTCTATTTTATTCTAATGGCTGTAGTAGCCGCCGCCGCCGTGGCTGAAGTGGCCGTATGAGTCGTGCTCATTGACGTACACTGGGACCTTGACGGGCACTGGAACTGGTCTCTCGACCTCAATAGGGATGTGCTTCTCGACATGGACGGGGTAGGGCCTGTCGACGGGCACCTTCACTGGGTAGGGCACGGGTCTGTCGACCGCGTAGGGCACATGCTTGTACACGGGGTAGGGCTCAGGCACGGCCACTTTGACTGGCACGGGGTAGGGCTTCTCCACATGGACAGGGTAGGGCCTGTCTACTGGGACGTGAACGGGAACAGGCACAGGTTTCTCGACGGGGTATGCAACGGGAACGTGTTTCTCGACGGGGTACGGCGCTGGTACGTGGACGGGGTAGGGCCTGTCGACGGGTACTTTGACTGGCACACCGATGTGCTTCACGACCGGGTAGGGCTGAGGCACGGGCACTTTCACTTCCACCGGGTATGGCACGTGTTTCTCAACGGGGTAGGGCTGGGGCACTGGCACCTTCACGGGGTAAGGGATGTGCTTCTCCACCGGGTAGGGTTGGGGGACGAGAACCTTGACGGGGTAGGGCCTGTCGACGGGAACGTGAACGGGATAGGGTACTTTCTTCTCAACCGGGTAAGGCGCGGGTACATGGACTGGGACTTTGACGTATTCCTTCACGTGAACAGGCACGTGTTTGATGACCTCATAGGGCTGGGGTACTGGCACTTTGACGGGGTAAGGTACGTGCTTCTCGACGGGGTAGGGTATATGCCTGTCGACCGGCACGGCGTATGGCACGCCCTTGACTAGGGTGACGGTCCTGAGGGTGTCAGTGTGACCACCGAGGTTGATGCCATAGCCGGAGTGGGCGAGGGCACCCTCGTCGATGAAGTTGTAAGCACCACCGATACCGTGGCTGTTGCCGATGTACCCCACGTCCAAGCCATGGATTCCGTATCCATAGCCGAGGTTCAGGAGACCGCGTTTGTCCAACTTTTTGTCCAGAGGTTCAGCTTTCTTCTCTGTCGTCTTCTTCTCGCTGGCAGCTGCTGCTGCTACCAGCAGGAAAACTAAGCAGATCTGTGGAGATGAGAAGAATTGTTGTTAGCTCGAAATATGATTTTGCTATTAAAATGTGTCATGGGGATTACGTAAACATCGGCGACTGATTTGAATTTAATTTGTTTCTAAATGACTTTATCAGATATATTATTGGCTATTGCTAACCTAAGTCTACTGACAGATACTTAATTATATGCAAAAGGCAAACAGGATAATTAGAGTTTCCTTTTCAAATATTATTTTACGACCCATAAAGTTATATTTAAGCGGAAGAATACCTAAATAATAAAAAACAAACTATGAAGCGGATTTTTTTATAATTATGGTAGTAATGCATATTTTTGTTATATTCGGTTAATATCTTAGTTATAATTTCATTACCAACTGCTTGCATATTAATTGGGTGCTAAAACAGTTCATGATTAAAGTAGTTTTAAATGTTAATGAAGATTTGATACAACTCTACAATTAAGCCATAATTTGGTGTTGATCAAATCTATGTGGGTAGATGTTGCTCATTGTAATAAAATAATGCGAATATGAAAATGTCATAATTTGGTTTTCCTAAACTTGGAACTGTTCCTAAAATAAAAATTATATTGCGTTAAAATTAAAAAAATTTTCGCCTATTTATAGGTTATTTAATTATTCAAATAATAAAAGTGTCAATATCTTTAGAAATATGACCAAAATCAAAATATGTTGATTGAGTAACTAGCAAATATTAGGATTTGCAACCTCAAACTCAAGTTACTAATAACGATACAAATACCAACAAATACACTCATTAAATAACGACAATTATCGTTAATTTTCATAATAACCCTACTGATGCATAACCATGTCAATAGTACAGTTATTTGATAACACAATTAACTACAGGTTGCCGGTCGCTGGTTGACGATAACCACCGGTTGTAAACGCGCATTATTGCGATCGCGATCGTTTGTCAATAGTTGCGCAACAGTCGTACAGTGTCCTTACGATAAACGTTGTCATCAAATCATAGTGATTTTGTGTTGCTCCAGTTTGCTAATATCGGTTGCATAGTTTACGTGGTAAGTCATTTCGAATGATGTGAGGTTTACTTCATTTCAATCTTACTAAATATTATAAAGTCGATACTTTGTTTGTTTCGCTTTAAAGCAAAAACAACTCAACAGATTTGAATGAAATTTGGAACACATATAGTTTATAACTTGGATTAATACTTAAGCTACTTTATATTTCGAAAATATGGAAGATACCACAGAAACCACAGGGTAAATAACGCTTGATTTATTAAAAGCTATCAATTATTTTTTGTATTTATGTAACTGTGAAAACAACTACTAATTATATGATCAACTCAGTTAGTTGATTGTATAAAATATATAATAACAGTACAAATGTAATAACGTCTTAACCCCAATAAAATCTAACCACCATTTCGTCACTTAAGGATATCGAATATATATGCAAATAACTAGAGCAGTTTTATTGCAGCTTTCTATAATCTTGTTTGTATCGATAAGCTATAAATATTCACAATATTGTGTAATGGTATTTACGGCCTACTCTATACGTATTATTATATTATTTAGATTACATCTCAAGCAATAATATGTGGCAACATTTGTTATATTTAATAATAAGAAATAATAAATATCCTGGGACATTTTTCACACACGGCGAATCTGATTCCAAAGTAAGCTTCAAAGTGAGCTTGTGTTATGGTAACCAAATAAGAAATAATAAATATCTTGGAACATTTTTTACACATGGAGAATCTGATTCCAAAGTAAGCTTCAAAGTGAGTTTGTGTTATGGTAACCAGATAGCTGACATACTAAAACACAATACTTTTAAATACATACATATTATAGATATTTACGTCCAGACACATTTAAACTTAACCTATTCATTATATTAGTATTTTTATTACGTTTAAAATAATATCGGGAATATTAGAAACTTATACCACACATAACTAAGAGAATATATTTTATTATCAGCTCTTCGAAATACAATGAAACTTTTATGTATTAAAAATAATGTCAGACGCTTTGTGGTTAGTCATCGAGACTTTTAGGCCGTCGTGGGTTCGAATCTCAATCAGGATAAATATTTGTATGCATGTATATGTCTGTTTGTTTTGTGGATGTAATTATCTATATAAGTTTGTATTTAAAAGCAGCATGTGTATAGCATATCAGCTATCTGGTTACCATACAAGCTCTGCGTAGTTTAGCATAGTTTAGCAAGAAAAAAGTGTCTTGGAATATTTATTGTCTTCTATTCTTCAATCTATTGTCGCATATATTATCCTAACTCCTCTTACTGCAGTCAAAACAATACTCCTACCATAAATTCCAGTTCATACAAGATCCGGATCTCACAAATTCATAATATGTATCAATCATTTGATTACCATATCTGTCAGGTCAAGGCACACGGTATTCTCAGTTCTAGACAATTCATACTACAATTAGCACACTGACTACATTAAATAGTATTAAGTAAATATTTACATAAACATGGCCTAATGTTGACGACAAAATGTCAGAATTGCTTAAGATCATGTATGATTGTCAAATGTCGTGTAAGTGAGAGAATTAACAAATTTAATGCAATATTTTCACTCTTAAAACGAGCATTATATTTGTTAATTGCTAATAGGTAAGCCGTGGCTCAGTGGATAACGCATGGATTTATGAGGGTGCAGATTTAAACCAGCCCGTACCTCTGGTTAAAAATACACGGATTCACACCACAGGCTTTCGGTGAAAGAAAACATGTTAAGTCCACCAAATCGCAGTCTATATACTAAGGCCTAAAACCCCCTCAATGTAAGGGGAGGCTCGAGCTCCTCGGTGGAGACGTATATGAGCTGACAATAGAGGTTCTAGCTGATTCATAAAGACATAATTTAAAGCCTAGTTTTTCTAAATAACTGTTCTTAACGTTGGTTAATACTTCATCATAAGATACTTAGTAAAACTCAAAGATTGATGATTGATTCGGGTTTATTTATGTAAATCGCTTTTTACATCAGCAAGTTTAAGATATTAAAGTTACGAGACGCGTCCGACCTTGGCATGTTAATAACCTACAAATTAGAAATTCCAACGATGACATTTAACGGAAATTAATTCTTAATTTTTGTTTTTTTCGTAATATCATCGGATGCTTTGAATTTAATTCCTAAAAAAAGGTTGGTTTATTGAACTCTATTATTTTGTAGCATGTTTTTTACACCACTAGCGGACCCGGTAGACTTTGTTCTGCCCACCAGCGCTAACTACTGGGTTCCAATTGATATATTATATCATATATTATATGATTTATTGTATGATATTATTATATTATATGATAATTAATGAGTATTAGGCGTTACATTTTATTAGAACTGATTATTTATTATTTTAGTATTAAAGATCTTAAGCAACCAACATACATACATTATTGCAATAGATCATTATAGACAAGTAGGTATAGCGAACTCCAGTTACAGAACTAAACGTCCAATCGAAGAATTAAGTAGACTATATAGGCTGTATTTATAGGGTTGGCTCTTTATTATTATTATTATATATATTAAAAGACTTTGGTTTTAAGTAAGCGTTATTTTACTAAGATATAATTAGTAGCTACGTACAAGTTAATAAAGTACGATTTAAATTTTAAGCTGTATTTACGAAGTTATTTTAGCAGCTTCGCATAAATTTTACTACAATTAATATCTTTACAATTAATATCTTATTTACTGTCAATATTTTCTCTAGTCTATGTCGGTTAGTAATTTACAACATTGGCAACCCTACTATTAGGGTCAGACTATGTCGTAACTATCCCACAGTCGATCACGATGTCTTTGTTCTAACATTCCCATGGGGTTTTTATATCTATACATATTTACTTTACCATTGCATAGATACTAGCGTATTCCTACTAATAGTAGATTTCAAAATTTTTTTTATTAATAAATATCCTGGGACATTTTTCACACACATCCAATCTGAATCCAAACTAAGCAGAGCTTGTAATATGGTAACCGGATAGCTGATATACTACATATAATACTTTTAAAAACATATTTATACAGATATTTCAATCCAGACATATTCATGAATACAAAAGTCTGTCCTGGGTGGGACTCTAACCCACGAACAGCGGCTTGAAAGTCAGGGTCACTAACCACAAAGCCAGGTCTGTCAAATTGGGCAATAAATTGTTTGTTTTTGTTCTTATCCATCATCATTAAAATAATGAACTAAGTGATATTTAAGCGAAAATTTACAACAATAACCTACAAAAATACTTCCTAGATTATTTGCATAAAAATTGCATCGTTCCATTTACGGACGCATAATCGTATGTAACCGTCCGATTAAATCACACTGTGAGTCATTTTTTAAACAATGCAGTTCACAATTTAAATATTTGCATCAGGTTGCGTTGGAGTGAAAACTTTGACCGTTATTCTAAAGGCACGAGAGACAGAAGTAACTACTCACATTAAACCGCCGTAAAACTCATATATTTATGGCGAACACGTCCATTTGTTTATTTGTGTAACATGTTGACGTAAAAGTTTATGCTTTGTAGATTTTCTTTTGTCTCTGGACATATTTTTATTGGGCAATTCAATTGACAATGTTTAGTATGGCAACTCTAAATACTTCGTCAAAACAATTGCAGTTCATTCACACGGTTGCTTGACACATGTTAATAAGACGATATAGAACGGGGTCGCGGAAAGATCGAGTTTCCTCGAAGGATAGTATTACTAGGTGTTAATTTCGCAACTACTTACCTAACTGCAACACGGAACACAAGATTTATTGAATACAATGTTTGGGCTGTTATTTAATATTGTTAATAGTTTGTTACCGTAATTTTAGTAGGAATGAAGCATGAATAGATTCTACTGGGGTTTTGTACACAGAAATTTTATGACGATGTTTTTTAAGATGGTTAAAGGTTATTTATTTCTCTGAGGACTCAACAATTTAGTTAAAGGAAAATAGAGTTTTTTTTTATGGATTATATACAATAATGCTAGTTAGCGTAATATCAATGTACTACACATTTTCTATAATCTTACTAATGATACAAAGTTTATATGGATTTTAGTTACATAATCTTTCCAGAAAAGATCTTTAAGAAATATACCACAAAAATTGATCAAATCATAGGCTAAGTTTTATCCAAAGAATATTAATTTCTTTAGGTGTAACCATAGGACAGAAACGGGTATTCTAAAAAGTTTATTAAGTATACTTTAATACTATTTCCTATTAACTTAAGCAGTAACTTGATATACCTGTATAAGGCCTAAGGCGTAAAGGTCTTAAGGCCGATTGGATCGGGAAGTTAGTCCTACAGCTATACATTTGTGGTTTTAAGAATATTGATTTGTAAAAGGGAAATGCATATTTTTCTAGGATAGGTACTTAGTATTATTTTAACTACTATATTTTGTTAGCTTTTGACCCGAGGTTTTACCTGTGTTAGTTACTTTCACGGGATATAAAGTGGCCCATATTCATTTCTAAGATTTTGTGTATATCATTATAGTAAATACCATTTTTTAAAATTATTAAATTTATTATAAAAGTACTTAATATCTATTCTCAAAAAGTCGGTCTTTCTTTTAGCTTATGTTCAAATTTATGCGTAGAAATTTAGTTAATTTTATTATTTTTCATATAGGTAATTTTAGTTTGAATTTTAAATAACATTATGTCAGTTAGATACCAGTTTTTGTTATGTTTTAAAATTTAGAATGATCTAGTTGATACTGACATATAATGTCATTTCATTATGCAACAGTTCCAAATATACAATTTGACATTTTTATTACTTAAGTGTTTTATTTATAAATATAGATTTTGTAAATGTCTGTTTTGAATTCAAGACTATAGAATTAATTCTGATTTTATATCCTCATTTAGGATTAAAAATGCGAATACTTTGTTTGTCTGTTACGCTTCCACAACAAAATCACTAAACGGATTTTTAATAAATTTCTTACAGAAATAGAGTAGATCTTGAGAAAGCATTGGCTACCTTTTATCCTGGGAAAATTGAAGTTCTCCGGGAACGCGAGTCATACTTAGTAAATAATTACTAATTAAGTAAAATAACAGTAATTTTATTTAAAAACTCTAACTACTTATATACCGCTTTTACTTCCCAAGAAAACACCGGAAAAGTGAGAAACTAAACATATGATTATTACAAATTTTCCTTCCACAACTAACTTAGTACTTATACATGTTAATAAGCACATTGGAAGCTACATTGGTGAGCTTATATAATTTACGGGAAAGCTTTCGAAAGCCTTAGGGCGGTACTTTGATTCGCAACTTCTCGCCTTCTTAGCTCTTCCTCGTTAGACCTGGCTAACTCGTCTGTCTAGATCTAGACTGGAAACGCATTGTGACGCAATACTTTATACAAGTATGGTTATTTTATGATATAACTGTTTAGTTATTTAATTAATATAACGAGAATTTTGTATCCTTATTACGAATTAAATGTTGGAAGAAAAATTTAAAATATTAGGCTTTTTGACTTATTTCATATAGATTTGATTATTAAAACGTATATGTAAGAGTTTTTTTTTAAATATTGATAATTCAGTTCATTTTTGTTACCGAAATAAGACACGTAAATTAAATTTTAACTTTCATACAAAAGACTTCAACGCGTTCTATTATTATTAAATATGCATGAATTTGTTTGAGTTTGACTTTAAACTGCTATTCTATGATTTTATTCATTGTATAACTCATAAAAATAATGTAAACGGTAATAAAACAATTATTTAACGGTCGCAGTAACAAGGCAATTAAATTAAATCTTACAGCATTTAAACTGTCTTATATTGTTATAGCGATGCTACTCTTAGATAAATCACTATGATAGACTGCCTACTACATTAACAAACACTAATTAATTAAATCAGGTAACCAGATAGCTGATATACTATATATACTACTTTTAAATACATACTTATATATAAGGGGTTTATAAGCGAAGCGTTGACTTCAAAAAAGTGTGTCAAATCCCGATTTTTAACACTAAAAAAATAAACACTTCGAAAAAAATCCTTTTTAATTTTGAGGCACACGTTTTTTGAAGTCATCACTTTGCACATCACTTCACTTCACTTCACTTGACTCACCGTCGTTTTCATAATGCCTCTGCTAATGGTTGGAGTTGGGATTCGAACTGGATACCATGTGGACAGTGTCGTGTGTATTTATAGGTGGTTTGTATGTTTGTACTTTCGCCGTTTGCCCCTCTAGTAGTTTCGTGGTGGTGTTTTGTATTGAGCGGTTGGTCCTTCGTATTTGGCCGTGCGTTGGGCGGGGACAGACGCGTCGTGAGACGTTTTTATTAAAATACTTCGGATTCGAATTTTTGTTAAAAGAAAATATAAGTGAATCGTTTTGTATTTGGGATCTAGTAGTGTTGTTAGTTTTAGGTAGATGGCAGTTTAGTAAGGGATGTTTCAGTAGTCTATAAAAAATATAATTTGATATTCAAATTTTCGTACAAAAAGAAAACAAGTGATTATAATTTTGTATCTAATATACAATTTCGATTTACATATGTTTGTGACCTGCCTGTTTTGAATTAAAAATCATATTTTTTTGTCTACATCCAAGAAAATAAGTGAAGTCCGCTGTTTTTAATTTAAATTCATAGTTTTCTCGTATCTGTAGTAAATTAGTTATTGACATATGGTAGTTAATTTTCTCACTTAAAATATAAGCAATATTTTGAAAAAAAAAAACATTTACCATATAAATGCCAAATTCGAATTTTAAGCCGGAAAACTAATAGTGACTGCGTTATTTTAATTTTAAAAACATAAAATAGGTATTTCATATTCGATTATTTTTACGAAAAATAAAAGTGACTCCTTTATTTTGATTTTAACAACATTAGGGTTTTCTAAAAGAAGATAGTTAACTTATTCATAATGAATGTTTAAGCAATATCAAGTATAAGTGATTGCTCTGAGATAAATAGGTTGCAGATGTATTTAGATATCAGTGCTTATGGTTTATTTGTGGTTTCATATAGAGTTTAATATGCAGTTTAATCTTATATAAATACTTGTATATTAGTATAGTGAAATTATTGATTTTTATATCATAGTAAAATCGTTTAGTTTATGTTCGGCATATATTAAAAATAATAACAATAAACACTTGATAACTTAAATTAAATGAAATATATTTATTCTCATAAATAGGCCTTCAAAGGCACTTATAAAACGTCGACTCTAATTCTTGGTTCGGAAGGTTTTTAAACGACTTCAAAAAAAAGGAGGAGGTTCTAAATTCGACTGGTATTTTTTTTATGTTTGTTACCTCATAACTTTCGACTGGGCGAAGCGATATAATTTTTTTTATACCGGCAAGAAACTCAGCAGTTAACCTTGCAAAAATAAGTTTTTTTACAATAACAATGTTAGTCCTAAAATGAGTACTTAGTCCCGAAGCCCATACGCTACAAATATTAGAAATCAATTAAGATGTACTTAAATCAAAAATTTATTAGTTTCCACAAATAATTAACTATAAACAAACGGATGTATTCATAGCAATAATTATACTAATAAATCTGACATACATTACCGGCAGGAACTTGAGATTGCGATATTTAACACATACATACCCTTTTTGCGTAATAATTATAGGAAACAAATTTAGGTTTAAGTACTAATTAGTGTCTCTCCGTGGTTTCACTCGCATTCCCAATGGATTACCGGGATAAAAAAGCTTATGTTTTATTCGAGAATATATTCTAACTCTGTGCCAAATTTTATTGCAATCCCTTCAGCCGTTTTAGCGTGAAAGAGTAACAAACATACAAACTTTCGCATTTATAATATTACTAGTGGCTCCCCGCGGCTTCGCCTGCGTTCCCGGGGGATCTTCAATTTTCTCGGGATAAAAAGTAGCCTATGTCCTTTCTCAGGCTCTGGATTATCTGTGTACCAAATTTCATTTAAATCGGTTCAGTAGGTAGTATTAGCGTGATGGCGTAACAGACAGACAGAGTTACTTTCGCATTTATAATATTACTAGAATATGTCATTTAATACTAATATTGTTTTTATTAAAAGCATCAATTCCATTATGAAACACATAGTTAATTATACAGGAAACCATTTTTTAGAAGCGCCATTGAAAAAGGTTTTTCGGCAACCAGTTTTTTGATTGAAATCTACGCCCATGCGGAAATAGAATCGATTAGTATATAGATTTTTAATATCGATTTGTAAAAAATAACCGAATTGGATATTGCATTCGTTTTGAAACGGACTTTGTTCTTATGTCAATTGTTGTAGCAAAGAAATATTCCTGAATATATAACTATTTTCCTAATAAAACTATTTTATAACAATACCTAGGTACTTATAAATAGGTACGCATAATTCTATCGTACTAATATTATATTTGCGAAAGTTTGTAAGTATAGATTTATGGTTGCATGTTTGTTAGTCTTTCACGCCAAATCTACTTTACGGATTTGATTCAAATTTGGAACACATATAGTTCACAACCTGGATTGACACATAGGCTACTTAATATCCCGGGAAATTTTCATATCTCCCGAGAACACAGGGAAAACCGCTGGGAACCTCTAATTACCAAAATTATTATTAACCTCAAAACTTACATTAATATGCAGGCTTATTTAAACGATATTTCAAATATAATTTTTTCCTTTATAACTATTGAAATACCAAAGGAAACCTAACAATCATAATTTACGCACTCAATGAACCACAGTTAATAACAGACTCGTACAGTACATCAAATGGCGTGTAAAATCAACATAGCTCAATAGCAGCGCAGTAGGCTAATCGCCAAGTACAAGTACAGATCTATAATTACTTGGTATTCGAAAGGCGTTTGATACGTTTGAGCGCACAGTGAAACGATCGATAGGCCTGCAGCTAAAAACTGCATTTGGATTAGGATATGTTTATTTTTGTATTGACTGAAATTGGGTTTATGTAGCGTTGTTTTAATTTTTTATATACATTGGGATGATTCGCGCGTAGACTATTATCTATCAGATATATATAAATCTTGAGTGTAAGTAGTTTAAGGTCATATATGTTTTTGTAAGTCACCAAATCTTATGTTCTGATTAAATATGTCATCGTTTAAGCTTAGACTGATTAGTTTGAGAAAAGCTATTCAGACTTTCAAACTGCTTGTAATAAACTCAATGAGGATTAGTATGAATATTCTGGGACATTTTTCACACATGGCCAATCTAATTCCAAACTAAACAGAGCTTGTGATATGAACGTATCTGCTTACTTTGTATATAAGTGATCTATAAAAACTCTAGAAGCAATTGAGCATGCGTAAGATGTCGAATAAGTATATATTTTCATATATAATATATTTTTTAATAAATCTTTAGTTACTTATTTCATTATTATGTACTCTAGTAAGACACCGGCTCCTTGCCTACAGCTATCTGCAGCTGTGTCCGGACCCACTGACATTGACCTTTCACCACTTTTTAACCCTAAAAGAGTGCAGTGAACGCGACATTGGTCAAAATAACCTTAAAGTGATGTACTTTTAAAAAAAAATATCATCATACACATACCTATAATTGATTCCATCAGTGGAAATAATTATGAATACAAATTGCCATGAATTTCACAAAATTTTCGAATTTTTTCATACACACAAATTAATAAATAAAAATAATAAACATCCGGGTCATTTTCACACACACGGCCGATCTGATTCCAAACTAAGCAGAGCTGTTGATATAGTAACTAGATAGCTGATACACTACATACCTATACTACTTCTAAATATATACTTATATAGAAACACATCCAGACACAGAACAAACAGACATACTCATGCATACAAATGTTTGCCCTGGGTGGAATTCGAACCCACGACCGGCGGCTTGAGAGTCAGAGTCACTAACCACAAAGCCAACCGGGCTGTCAAACTCTCGTTTCACAATGTTAGTTACCATACTCCTCCGAAACGACTTGGCCGATTTTTATAAAATTATATATGCATATTCAGTAGATCTGAGAATCGGCCACTATCTATTTTTGATACCCCTGTGATCACGGGAACGGGAACTACGCGGATGAAACCGCGGAGCGGCAGCTAGTAATCATATAATACTACGTGTATGGTACATATAGATATTAGGTATATATAATATCCTTTATCAATATGTGACGTGCATATATAAAGTTCAACGAAAGCTCGTTTGTGAAGCTCCGATCAAGTCACGAACCCGTTGAAAGCGAATGACCTATCAGAGGTCATAGTGAAGAACGTAAGCATTATGTGAAATGACATTTGGTAATACAACTTATTTTCTCAGTTGTCTTAAAAGTGCTAAAACTTGAGTGGTAGGGCGAAGGTTCAATTCCTTTTAATAAATATTTACGTTAAAAGTGTTGCAAAGAGTTTCAGTATATTTTGATTAAGAGTAGTTTAACAATACACTAAGGCAAATTAATTAAAAAGTATTTATGCATTCAAAAATATTTTATTTATTCAATAAAATTTAACCTCCTATATAACAGTAATTACTAGTCCAAACCCCATAAACAAAAAATACCAGTAATGCTGCTTAATTTAAAATCAAAATCATATACACAAAACGATGTCCCAAAATATTAATTACCATTTCATTGTTGTAGTCTTCATCATAAATATATAAGGTATTATACACTTAAAAATCGACCTACGAATTAACCTCGCTAAGGACAGGAAATTGCATTCAACTTTAACATTATAGTGTAATATTGTTCACATTTACCAGTAATCGTTGCGGCCATTACAAGTAGCTACGAAAATATCCCACAAGGTCAATGTACGATCGAAAAAAATCACTTGAACTTGATTCGATTAGCCGTGAGCTCTGTGCACCTTTCTAATCTTAGTTTAGTGCAGTTTTATGCATAAACAAAACAAATATTTGCAGATGCTCTTACGTTTTTAAAAATAAACTAGTGACGCGCGTAGTGTCTTTTATCTGGGGAAAATTGTTGATCGGGATCTGCAATTTTCCCGGGATAAAAGTAGCGTGTTAATCCAAAACATGTTCTTACTATGTGCCAAACTTCATAGCGATACCTTCCGTCCTAACAAACTATCGCATTTATAATTTTAGAAGAATTAGGATGCAAAAGTTTGTGAGTATGTTTGTTACTCAATCATACCTGAACGATTGTAGAGATCTGGATGATAATTAGCTCATAATAAGAATATGTTTTAAGGCATATACATAAATACGATAATATAATACGGAACATATTTCATGCACGGCCAATGTGATTCCGAACTACGCAGAGCTCGTACCAGGCTGATAAATAAAAGCCTCAATAATAAGATTCCACGAAAACGCGTGTAAAACCGCGAGAAATTAGTTAGTTGATGTCTTATAAATTATATACCAATCAATTAATTCTATTGTTACAAAAATCATCTCATCATATAATTATACAGTTTACGTCATAAACAAACAAGTCTTAATTGGAACACAACAACTTTATGAAATAAATTCAGTTTTACGTAAACTTGTTCCAAATTTAGACATTCTTGTTTATTTTATGTTTATATTCTTCTAATGATTAATAATGCAAGTTGCATTAAGCCACGACTGAATTTTTTGATTTATTTCTGATACATTTATTGCTGTCGGTTTTATGATGTCATTAAGTAAACCATATATTTTTTATAATGACTATATTTGGTTCTAAATTTGATTTTATAAAACCACCACTCCAAACTTTTAATTAAATCAAGTTTCTTTTCTAAATTTCGGTTCTTTAATAAAGTCGATAAAATTTAGGGAGGAATATAAATAAAAATAACAATATTAAATATATTTCAATTATAATAAATAATCATAATATAAGGTTCAATTCTCTGTTCTGTCATTACTAATTATATATTTATGCTTAAAGTACGAACACGGCTTAACACTTTCGTATGAGTCATGTCTTTTATCTTAATCTTGAAATTGAGACATTAGTTTTCAGAGCGGCCTCTGTAACCGGGTGAATGTCACATTAAGATAAATCTAACTTATTTTGAAAGTAACCTGACACCAACCCTGAATATGAGTATTTACTTAATGAAACCTACACTGACAGACAGACAGACAAATTTGCATAGGAGTATCTAATATAATTGACTGTCCAGTTGGCATGTGGTTAGTGACCCTGACTTTCCATCGGACGGTCCTTTATTCGACTCCAATCTGGGGCAAAAATTTTCATGAACGTATCTGATATAACTTTCCAGATTAAAATGAGACTTGTGTACAAATTTTTTCGTAATATTTCCATAAGTCTGATAAATGTTGTTTATATAACAATCTGACGTGTAAAGAGGGTCTTAACATAACAAATAAATTATATTATGTGTAAGAGTCATATAAATTTATTTCATGAACAAAAATATTTTCTTCACGATCACAATAACATATACATGTCAAAATCTAAAGATATATAAAGTCGTGGGTAAATAATTACAACCATCATTAGAACATCAGAATGAAATTCAACCGAAGGAATTCAGGTCATCTCTTAACAAACATACGCGTTTTTATGATACGTAATAAAATGGACCTTGGCTCTGGAAACAAAGAAATAATTGCCGAAGATATTAGAGTGTGCGAAATGTTGTAAAAGTCGCCCACGCAGTGAAAAAGTCGCAAACATTCGTTTTGCGTAAGTAGCCCTAATGTCGAGAAAATTATATTTCACAGATAAAAACAATATACCTATATCTAATATATAAAATTCTCGTGTCACAATGTTAGTGACCATACTCTTTTTTTGCAACATTTTTGATCGATGCTCCGCTCCTATTCGTCGTAGCGTAATGATATATAGAAAGGCTATACCTTTCTCGATAAATGGTCTAGCTTACACTGAAAGATTTTTTTTAATCGGGCCAGTACTTCCTGAGATTACCGTGTCTAACCAAACAAACTCTTCAGCTTAATATATTAGAATAGATGAGCTATTTAAGAACATAACTCTGCGCCAAATTACATTTAGATGCTTAATGGCGCTATGCCGTATTTAGTGATACATCTATCCATCCATACAAACCATAAAAAGGTAATAAAAAGCACAGTTTAATTAGCATCATCGAAGCTAATTTTAATTTAGTCAATCAAATGATCACACAATTAAATAAATAAATTAAGCGTAAAATGTGAACTGGTGGCAATAAAACTAAAGCAAAATATAATTTAACTACAAATGACCACATTTTCCGGTATTTTACAGCTTTATATTAAAGCATCACTATGTCAAATAGTTACAAATTCTTACTAATATTGTAAATGTCATTGTGAGTTTTTTTGTTACGCTTGTAGGCCTAAACCATTTAACCGATTTTATTCTATAATTATCACCCATGAAAAGTTACATTATCAGGGAGTAATATAGACTTTATTTTGTCCCAGTATTCTGCGCGGGTAAAACCGCGGAGTGAAAGGTCTTTTTTGAAACAAATTACAATATTTTTTTTTATTCCCCCCAGAATCGAACCAGTTCACTGAGGTTACTTATGGGACTTTTAATTCATTTTCTTACACATTTATTTCATACACAAAATGTATTCATAAAGAAGTTAGTATTAGTTTAATATTATTGGTATAAAAATCGTATAGGTACATGAAAAAAGTTAAAATTTTTTAAGAAACCAAAATTAACCTTATCTCACTCGCAATATGGTAACACATCGATTGACCCTCATTCATCAACATCGGATGAGTAATATATACTGCTAAAAACATAACCTCGAGTAATAAACACTTTAACACATTAAGTTTTTGCTCATAAAGAGAACAGAGTAACATAAAAAGAATTGGAGCAGTTTATCACAAAATTCCGTACCAATTAAAGCACTCAACCTGAGAAAATGTTTCGAACAAAAGAAAATGATCTCTATTGTTTTTTGTAACCTTCACAATCCAGACCATGTGATCGATCAAATTATGTAATGTATTGTTTTAACGTTTTAACTAGCTGTGTTCTGTGGATTCTCTTAAAAAATCAGTTTCACTCTTATAAGGAAACTTTGTTGACTTCATAATTATCTAGACTCAGAGTAATTTTGAAATAGCAGAGCTAACATTTAGTTTATCATGTTTGATCTTTTTTATATGAATTCACGACTTGTTATATTATTTTATATGTATATATCCTGGGACATCTACATACGGGCAATCTGATTCGCACTAAGCAGAGCTTATACTATAGTAAACAGATAGCTTATATACTGCATAAAAATGCACACTTATATAGATATTGCTCCCAGACTCATAACAAAAAGACATGTCCATACACATACACAAATGTTTGTCCCGGGTGGAATAGACTCACTGCCGACGGCTTGACAGTCAGGGTTGCTAACCACAGCCAACCGGCCAGTCAAGCAAGTGTCAGCCTTTATTTATCAAATTCTTCTAACTTAATATATTTTTTTACCACAATGATGGCAAACGGGCATTCGGTCTCCACGAATCTCTTTACAACCTTCCTGAAAGCCTCTATGCTCTGTTCGTTTGGGAATATCAAACAAATGCATGAGGTTTGAAATTACCACAAACAAACAAACTTATCATCCATTATCAGATAGGTATAAGATTAACTTTGAATCTGAATTGGGTGCTAGGACTACTAGGTTGTATAGTCATGTTCTTATCCTTATAATCTCATGTAAGATATCGATTTGTCTTGATTTGAATCAGTCATTTCATGTTTCTATCACGAAGCTAAACGGATCTCCGGTTTCTAGATATTAGTTGCATGTTGTTTATTTTGGAATATGTGGTTTGTATTCAGATAGACTTGAACTAGTCTAAATTAACATTTACACTAATATATTATATGTAGACGAAAGATTTGATTGTTTGTTTGACTATAGAGTCAAATTATATCCTATTCCTAAAAAATATTATAAATGCGAAAGTAGCTCTGTCTGTCTGTCTCGCTTTCCCGCTTAAACTACTGAACAGATTTCAATGTTTGGTACACAGATAGACTCTAGAGCCTGAGAAAGGAAAGAAAGGCTACTTTTTTATCGGGGGAAAACGAACGATCTCCCGGGTACGCGGGTGAAATCGGGGGCCCCACTACTTTCGGATAAAACAAATGTTTTGGCTAGCCCATTTATCGACAAAATCTAAATGGAATGAAATCTCTTTCACATTTTATTAAAGTATACAACAAATTCATAATTTCAATTCTTGATAACTGTCAACCTATTCTTTTACAAAATCAACGAATAATATATAAAAACTCACAACAAACATTGATTTGAATAAATACCTATTAAAACAAAATTTATTATAAACATTTATTACGATAATAGATTAAAAAGACAACCATATTATTATTATTTTGCAATATCATAACAATAAATTCGATAATTGTTATCGAATGTTAGGTATCATTAATATCGACGATCATTTATCAAAATGTAGCGATATTTAGGAGCATTTAATGACTTTTTGGAGGTCAGAATAAGGCAATATTTCTCATAATAATTTCTAATTAATTTGAGACACATATTTTTATGGTGAAACATTAATTTTCCTTATCCACAACAAACACAAACCACCTCGTTGTTAGGGGAGGCTCGTGCTCCTCGGTAGAGATGTAGGTATATGAGCTAAAGTATGAAGTAACTATAATAATTTAATTCCTATTTTTTTAATTAAAAGAACAAGGGAAACAATAAATTAATGATATTGAATGAATTCAGACGAAAGACCCTTTTGGCTTAGTGATTAGTGACCCTGACTTTCAAGCCGCTGGTCGTGGGTTCGAATCGAAAACAGGACAATCATTTGTATGGATGAATATGTCTGGTGGTTCTGTGTCTGGATGTAATTATCTATGTTAGTATGTAGGTATATATAGAAAAATAGTTTATGTAGTATATCAGCTATCTGGTTACCATATTACAAGCTCTGCTTAGTTTGGAATCAGATTGGCCGTGTGTGAAAAATGTCCCAGGATATTATATTTAATTGCAAGTACTGAGGTGCAAAGATCACGTTCTTTCTCTTATATCACTCTAGATGAGTAATCCAACATAATTAAAGATTATCCAATTAAAGTCAATTAAGAGTCACGCATCCTTTCTCCATAGCCAAATTTTTGTCTTCACTTTTATAAACGGGAAAGATTTGATATTTGTTTCCCTCTTTGTAATGAATATGCTCCGAAACTACTTGACCGATTTGAATAGTTCTTTCACCAATGGAAAGCTACATTATCAGGGAGTAACATAGGCTATATTTTATCCCCGTGCTCTTACGGGAACGGGAGCTATGCGGGTGAAACCGCGCGGTGGCATCTCGTTATCTATAAGTCAAGGTGAGTCTACACTTCCGTATTCTTAGTATGAACTTTCGCACTAAATAACCCGTTTTAGATAAATCAATGCGTTAATCCAATAAAATTCTAAATAACGTGGGATTAAAGCTTTTATAACATTTAGAGCTGTTTAATATTGACCTTTATGACTAATATGGTAAAGACTACTGTTTCTATTTGAGTTATTGTTGCATAAAAATGTATCAGAGTTAGATAAAAGTCTAGATGTTGATGAAATGTTATGTTTGCATGTAAATTTGTTGAAACAAAATTAAATTTGAATAATAAATGATTTTACTGCTTATTTGAAAGACTTGAAACTTTTGTAGCGTAGCGAATAAACTTAAAAACTATATTATAGAAGCTATATTATAAGGGAGTACCATAGGCTATATCTTATCCCCATATTCCTTATGAGCGCGGAGGACTTTCAACTTGAGAGACTTTAAGATAAAACATATAACTTAAATAAATAAACTTAAAGAACAAAAATCAATTAAGTTATTAACTTTATTAGAATAAATGCAAAATATGTTAACATGCATATCGTGAGAATGTGACACAAGTATATTTATTAATTGAACGCGGAAAAACTATCAGATCACCTTGATTATATCCTTTTATGGCATACTTATAGAAAATTAAACTATGTACCTACGTCACTGTAATGTTAAAGTAATATCTAAGCACGTACCTAATACATACGTGTGAATGACGGCCCTGGTGTTGCAAGCGTCCATAGGCTACGGTAGAAATGATGCCTGTTTGCCACTTTTGTGGTATAAAAAAAATCGTGTTATTTTAATTTCCATACTAATAAGTAAATAAAATAAATATAAAGCTGAAGAGTTTGTTTATTTGCTTAAAAGCTCTAATTTCTGCAACTACTTGGCTGGTTTGAAATTCCGTAAAAATCATGAAAGTTATCGTCAACTGTTTAATAAGCTTTTTTGAATGAAGGGTATATAATATGCTTTGGGGTTTACCATCTTACTTAATACGGTCCTAATTCCCCATAGTTATGTCCATACCCCATTGTCATCTTTAACTAAAAAGATATAAAGTTCAAATTGAAACAATACAATTTCTACACTTACATAAACACCCGGAATTCGTTGTTGTATCCAATCTATAAATCAAATAAGGCCACAGACATTTCGGACCTTTTCCAGCAAAACCTTCGCGGCCATTCACTACGTATGACTAACGTTTTACGATTTTGAGCGAAACATGCAGTAAATTGTACAAGTATTGCATTTCCTGAGTTCAAGCGAGTGGCCCTGAGCCGATGAATTAGTCTGGATTTTGTGTAAGTATTCATTTGAAAGTAACTTAGATTCTTACCTTCTCAATTTATTACGGTCAACTTCAAATATTAAATAATAATAATACCCGGTGAAATGTAAATAACCAAGCAATAGGAGACAATCAAAAGGAGTACTAAAATAAAAAGTAATGAAAATCCTAGGACATTTTGCAAACACGGTCAAATTGATTCCGAACTAAGCAGAGCTTGTACTATGGTAAACGATTACTTTTAAAATACGTACATACCTACGTATATAGATATTTACATCCAGGCACAGAACAAATAGATCATGCACTATTATTTTTATTTTAGGTGGGTTTTGAACCCGTGAGCTTATCGGTCTGTCGGGGATAATAGTAGGAAATCTATGACCACCCAATATTAATTGATTGGAAGATACAAACGGATTTACAGCTTTATTTGTATAAAAGGTCCCAGATGTGAAATATCTAACAATATAATAAATTTAAATTTAAATACCTATGCATTCACAGGCTTATATGATTATCAAATCGAATGGTACTGAAGATTCTTTTTGTTGAGACTTTCGACAATATGGATTTCACGACCTTCTGAAAACCTCTAGACTGAGTTGTTTTAAATATGATGAATGCGGAATTCATACTAAGAGTCTACTTAAAATTCAGGGCTCGTTCGATATTTGTTTGATAAGTAAATCTTATCTTTGAGACATGACCGGCACGAGAACAAATGTATCAGACATATTCTTAACAAAATAATAAGGAACAGAGCTAAAAATTAACCTGTTCCTTTATCTTTAATTATTAAATAAATATCCTGGGACATGTTTTTCTCCTTTTACTAGATAGCTGATATAAAACAAATACTACTTTTAAATACATACCTACTTATATATGTAGATTTTTACATTCAGACACTAAATAAACAGACATATTCCGCTCAATGTTCCTAGCTGAGACTCGAACCAAGACCAGCGTCCTCAAAGTAAGGGATAACTTTCCAATCGCTACTGTGCTTTTAATATTTCATTCTTTTTCAAACCTTAAGGGTAAATCTGCTTTAATATCCTTTTAAGTCTTTATTACACATCTTCGTATAAATTTACATATAATAAGCAAAAATATTTTAAAACAGATCTAAATTATCGCCCCTTAATGAACATTACGAAAACATTAACGTCTTATGAAAATAGTAAACATGTTGTATCATACTAGTGAACCATACCACGGTAGGTATTCAGGTAGGTATATGCGCAGTTAATTCACAAATCTAGCGGCGAGTAAAAGTATGAATGAAGGACGGATCACGGGCCGGATGGTATCTCGCAACTGCGCGGGCGCAGGCTGAGAAGTTGTACCTTAATAGCTTAATGTCATGTGAATGTGCGCAGTAGATCTGGTTTGAGATAGACCAGAACATGTTGTGAATTACATCGAGTCCATAACCTACAGTTTAAAATGACCCTTAAAATGGTTGTTTGTGAAATACTGTGGAAAGAAAAATGGCCGTAATATAGAGAGCCATATGTCGCTTCTAGACTCTGTATACCAATTTTCCCATTTTCGCGACATATTTTCATCGCTAGGTATTATTGTAATCTGCTCTTACAGGTTAAATCGTAATATTATATAGCCTTCTTCGATAAATAAGCTAATCAACACTAAAATATCTTTTGATCCGGATCTTGTTCTTCATATACTCTTCAGCTTCATCATATTAGAAAAGATTTTGAGCTTTTGATGTTAAACGACAGAAAATTTCTCACAAATAGTAAATTTATAAGCACTGGGTGCTTCTGGTATGGTAAGACTTTGAGTCTATTTGTTCTATGTCAAATTGTAAATATCAATTGAAGCTTCGTATTAAAAGTCGTATATAAGCTTAATAAGTATGACACTATAATAATAGCTTTTAAACGCCCTCTTAGGTTACAAGAAGTGCTATAAAATTTTAAATTATGCAAATCTGAGTTACCTAACTATAAACACACATCCCGTTCCTACCTCAAACCTGATGTAAGAAGCAACATTGTTGATGCTTAGGATCAGTTCGACCCACTTATTATATACTTAGTCTATACGCCAAATACAATTCCTCAGATACTAGTCCAGTGTCAGCGTTGTCACCGTCAGAATGTGGCAACACTAAGGCATTTTAACGTGCAGTTTCCTAGAGCCGGCCGTAGCGGTTAGGGTTCCGCCGGCGCCGGTTGGCAAACCACTTGCGTAAGACCACCATTAACGGCACGCACTTGACGCGTTATACGGACCACTGTGATGACATACCGCCATTATTAAACGCTCTCCTATTTTTTAGGGTTCCACAGTGGCACTGTTAGTCAATGATAGGCTTTTGTTTGGCTTTAAGAAGCACTAATAAGGTACACAGATGCAAGGCAGGTCGTTGGTTAAAGAGAATTTCAAGTCGGGTTCCAATATCACCTAGGACAAGCATTTGCCATTTTATATACGGATATATATGAGCAATAAGTTTGTCCAAGAGCCTAATTTTATGGTCTAGAATGAAATTTCAAATTTTGTATCTTTATATACGTGTTTCGACAAATAGATAAATCTACACAACAAAGTCAGTAAATTCATTTCCATGGGTACAAGATCAAGAAAAAATTAGCTTTAAAGATACCCCTTGATTAAATCTAAATACCTACGACTTATAAACTAAATTTACCCAAATAAAACGATAAATTTATTCGCAGTCATAGTAATAAAAAGTACATTATTATGTCAATACAAACGCGTAGAACTGAGTCGGAGAGAGGCGATGTGGCGCCCTTCAACCACCAAGCTCCGGCTGCAAGTTCCGGTAGTCTATACAAGTTTTGGATCTATGCTTTATGTGGATATGGTATCTGAGAACACTTAGGAACTACTGACACTTAGCTTTTGTCAAAAAATATATTTGACATTAAAATATAAATGTCTTAGAGAAATAATTTTGATTGCCAAAATGTTTTTGTACCTAAAATGTAGTGCAATTTTACTGAGAATTTTCGAGTTATAAATATTTGCTTTAAGTAAATATTTTTGAACTCCAAACTGATAAATCATTTAATTTTTGTATTCGTAGATATACAATATACATATTAAAATAATTAATGTTATAGACAGACAGTCACTTAAATCATCAGAGAGAGATGTGTCTTGCAAAAAGGATCTCTAATAAGCCTTTAAGTAAAAATAGGTTTAATCTAATTTAATAATAGCATATCCAATTTATGTATAAATTTATTATTCATCTCAGCCTCGTATGACACATTGCAATATAGATATACCAAAGCAATTAAAATTTCATTAATACATAGATTATACGTACCGATATGTTGGTACAAATTACTATACCTACCATAGTATATATAAAGTAGTATATATATATAAAGTGGTTTGACTTGTATGTTTGCCCTCGCGTGAGGCTTTTGCTGAACGGATGTTGGTAAAACTTTGATTAATGAGATATCCTATAGATCAGCACAACAGATATATAGGCTAATTGACCTCAATTTGGCACGTAACAAAACAAACTCGTCGACGTAAATGTTAAAAAAAACCTTGTTAGAATGGTTTATGGGGTAGGTACATTAAATTTTGCTTATTCTAATACTTATTCATACCTTTTCGTCATAGAGTTTTTAGACCTAGTATAGTTGCACACTAGATCTTAAAACGTTTGCCACTATGCCTTGGCTTATACCTACTAAACACATTAAAGTATTACGATAATTGATTGATATTTTTCGGTCCAAAATTTCACTTAAACGAGAAACAAATGTTACAAACTTAATGTAAATACAGTAAACAGTCTAGAGTTGCAAAATAACAATTAAAAGTTAAATGTTATAAATCTTTAGAACGTTTTTTTGAATTATGATTTAATATAATTTTAAAATATGACTTATCATATAAGACATATATTTCAATTTTGAAAATAATACAGTTTATATTAATTTACGTTTTTACAAAGTCCTTATATAACCTTATTTAACCTCTTTATTGTAATGTCAACGAACTTATTTATCTTGTGGCATATGTCAAGGATCAAGGTAGACACGCCTGTCAAATGTCAAACATGTCGAAGGTACTGTACTTTGTACTTGAGTTTCTCATATTTTGCTAATAATCGTGGACCTTTAAAATATCCCAGAGGTTTCGCCTAGTTAACAAGTAGATCATCATCAGCTCATATACGTCTCCACCGAGGAGCTCGAGCCTCCTCTAACATCGAAGGGGTTTAGGCCATAGTCCTCCACGCGGGCGTAGTGCGGATTGGCGGACTTCACATGCCTGTATTTGTGACATCTCGGGCATGCAGGTTTCCTCACGATGTTTTCCTTCACCGAAAGCCAGTGGAATCCGTACGTAAGTATTTATAAACTGAGAGGTACGGGCCAGGGATGGTCGTACAACAAGTAGATAATGAAGATAATTTATTTATTGAACTCCGACTGTGTCTTGTATTCTTTAAGTAGATGATAATGGTGCACATGATTATTGTCATACCATGTTTATACCAAATAAATAAAGTGATACATGGTTTTGGCCATAAAGCTATTGAATTCAGCATAATACAGGAAATTTTCACGTTTCACCTAGTTTAATATCGCTTACAACATTAACATAAATTAAATTTCAGACTTTGAGGAGGAAATTCAAAATTGCACACAGAAACACTATATCATTCGATGCGGTTGTAGGTTGAAGGCTTCATTTCGACAATCCTTTCCGCTAAATCGATCAAAATTATTTCGTAAGTATCGATAATTATAACGTGAACTATGATTAAGGTGATACTTCACTGAAAGCTGAAAAATAGGTTTTTCACTCATACTGTTTCAGTAGTCCATGTTGTTAAATGTTAGTAAATATAATTTTCTTATTTATTTATGCCGAGCTCCATGAGGAGACCCTGTAGCGGCAGTGGGGGGACCAGGGATGGAGTAGCGTCGTAGAGGTATGCAGGAGTGATGCCTGTTTGGCCCTTCGACGAGAAGTGCATTGCGCTTTGTCCCTTTCACTGCCTATACAGTTGCTCCCTTTTTTATAGGGTCGGCAACGCGTGAGTGACGCCTCTGGTGTTGCAAGCGTCCATAGGCTACGGTAACCGCTTCCCATCAGGTGGGATCGTATGCCTGTTTGCCACCCTTGTGGTATAAAAAAAAAAATGTATGAATTCCATGAAAATTCAGCTTCCTTAAGATATGATTTATCATCGTTGGTCTTCAATTTTCCCGGGATAAAAAGGAGCCTATGTCCTTTCGTAGGCTCTAGGTTATCTGTGTACCAAATTTAAATCGGTTCAGTAGTTTAAGCTGGGTGTAGTGAAAGCGAGACGGACAGACAGAGATAACATTTATAATATTAGTATAGATGGGGACTTTTTTGTGTAGCGATGTATAATAAACAGCATTATAAGTATATATTTAAAAGAGTAAGTTCTGACTAATTTCAGGTATCAGATTGGCCGTGTGTAAAAATGTTTCTAAACTTTTATTTACATCAATCATTTTACTTATGTATTTCAATATTTATTCAGAAGTATTTTATCACCTGATATACTATATTATACTGGAATTACTACCTTATTTTGCAACTACGTCTTCTATAAATCAACGAGTATAGAACCGGTCCGATTTGACCGAGTGCAAAATGAAGATATGCGGTCACCTAGCACTCACTTGTTACCTGTTACATTACATTACATTACATGAGTTATGTAAGTTTGTGATGACACTTAAGTGTAACTAAGATACTCGTAATCTATATTGAAATCTGTCTAACGATGTCCGAAGACGTGTTTGATCGTTTGTCGGCTGTGAGTAAAAGCAACCTTCCGAACCCAGGATTAGAGTCGACGTTTCATAAGTGCTTGTGAAGGCCTATTTTAATGAATATATTTCATATGGCTTAATTCATTGGATATAGGCATACGATGATTTATAATAAATATCCTGGGACTTTGACACAAGGCTGATATGATTCCATATTAAATATACTCCAATTCCTAAACGGTTCCTCTAAGAAACAAAAATCGCTTAATTTGATAAAGAAGTTGTCATTTCAAATATTTAGAAATTGTTTGTAAGCAACTAAACTAATAAATTTTATAAACAACAAAATGTTTTCTAATAATAATATATCATTTTAGATATTAATTATAAACACTTTATAAAATGCGCATAAAAATTATATCACACGACAAAAATTTGCAATAATTTTACAAAGGTCACTTATGAAACGTACTTCGGGTCAGGGTCACTGAGCTTGACCTTTCACCGCGGCCTTGGAGACATCCATTGATTTTGACACATGAGTTTAAATTAAATACCGGTTCATAAGCCCTTCGGAATTCGAAATGGATACATTCTTTAGGCCTCTTTGGCACGAGAGTTTATTTAACGGACGTTAAAAAACCGTTCAAATACAACAAATGTTCACACGACAGCGTTTTTAACGTTACGCTTTTTTATCGAGTGGTGTTGCATTTTCCACTTTGGCCGTTGGAAATAGAGTATATTATGGAACCTACTTGGAAATGCATTTGTTGTGTTTGAACGCTGTTTTAAAGCCCGCTAAAAATCTCTCGTGCTAATGAGGGCTTTGTCAGAGTGTTGTTTGGTTAATTTTTTTTATAACACAGGTTTTAATCCCCCCCGGATCTCTGAGGCGATCAGACGTGTTGAAAGGTCGACATTGCGTATAGTTATTTAACAAAATCAAAAATACAAAAATATTCAAAATTCGTGACGGATAATAGGAGTACAGAAATATCCAGCGGTGTGTGCGCAGACGCCTTACCAAACCACCCGCTCCACCCCTCACGCTCCGCACACGACAGTACCTACTACGTAAGTGAATGAATTAATTTTTACCCAAAGAAAGACAGAAAGATTCTAATCTAACTAGTTAAAAAGAGACATCGAAATTCTCGGCGACTGGATTGCTGCAGGGGTCTAGTTATATTGGACGGAAAGCGATGTCATTCGTCATTATCGATCCACGACCAGTTTGAATGACCCCTGGCTAGAAATCACTTGCAGTGCGACTGTCACTATCTACTACACAGCTGTTAGCCTAGTACCATAGTAGGCAAGATACTATACGATGTCACTTCAACGGACTCCCCCCAGCACCCCCGCAACATCCCCTCATATTACCTTCTCTAACCAACAAGCCCGTACGCTTACTGTCTCTGAGCCGTGCCTAAACACACCGCCGGCGATTGACATATGTGATACTGACCGAAATGTTACTACCCGCACCAAACGTAAACTAAGCGGAGATCCTATCGATATGCAACTAGTCATGGGTGTCATTAGGGGTATGTTTTCTTCCTTTTCCGTGGAACAAGAAAACCGTTTCAAGGTTTTATTGGATTCTGTGAAAGACATCAAAGAGCAAAACAGCCAAATCTCCAGCAGTATGTCGTTCTTGTCAGCCAAATACGACGAATTTCTGAATAAAATACAGCTTCTTGAAAACCAGAGGGTTGATGATAGCAACTACATCAAGTCTCTGGAAGAAAGAATCGATGCTCTGGAACGTAGAACGCGAGCATCAAGTATAGAAATTCGGAATGTCCCCAATGTCTCCTTACCGGACAAAATTGAAACAAAATGTGACTTGACTAATATCGTCAGTAATCTCGCGAAGTCACTGGATATTGAAAATCCAAATATAAAAGACATTTACCGAACAAAACCAAATAAAGAAAATATGAGGACGATTGTCGTCGATTTTAATAGTGTTCACCAAAAAGAGATTATTATTTCTGCTGTTAAAAAATTTAATAAGAACAAGCCCTACGATGGAAAGCTTAACACAGGACACCTAAAAATCACGGGGCCCAAGAAATCTATTTATGTGGCTGAAGCACTGACCTTCAAAACCCAGCGCTTGTTTCATCTGGCAAGAGATTTCTCAAAGGAGTTCAAATACAGCTACTGCTGGACTTCACGCGGCCTAGTCTATCTTCGCAAATCGGACAATCAGTCATTGATTAAAATCACTAGTGTCTCGGACCTAGATGCTCTAAAGAAAAAAGAATGACTATTATTGTTGTATAAATTAGTACCCTTTCTGTGGATTCAAAAGTATTTTATCTTGATGTATAGTGTTTCTTATATGCATGATGTTCCTATACTCCTGAAAATATTAATAATTTATTGTTATTCAACTAGTTTTAGGTATACCTGTGCACGTGTTACATACTATCAATTTACTTTTTACTCTAGCAATGTTTATTATCAAATTAATCTCTTACACATATACACATTACACACTTACACTTTTTTACATACGGGCTCAGTGCGATTTATTGACTCACAAGGTGCAATTATTGTTTTTTATAAATTCCCTCTTTTATTGAAGCTTAACTTAAAAATTTTAGCACTTTTGTCATTTTTATTGGTCTATTACTACACTATAACCAAAATTCGATAACTTCCAGAATAACGTTCAAAATATTGATGAAATCTCTGTGTCTGATTCTGATGTCTGTGATATCGACGACTGCTACAAAATTAATCCTTTTCCCTCAACCTCGTTTAAACTAATTTTACAAAATATAAGAAGTATTTCGAAGAACTTCCCCTCGTTTCTAACACTTTTAGAGCGCACTAAAACTGATTGGGACCTGCTTGTTCTTACTGAGTGTTGGCTTCAAGGATCACCGAACTTACCTCAACTTGATGGCTATCATATGTATTCGTCTAGTAATAATAAGACACAAAATGAAGGTGTAGTAATATATATAAACAAGCTCCTAGACTTTTCTGTAGAGGAACCCCTAATCTGTGATGCAAATAGCTTGCTTATAAAAAATAAAAACGATACTGCTATAATTGCAATCTATCGGTCTCCATCTGTTAGAGACATAAACAACTTTCTACAGTCACTGGATGCTACTTTGACAGAAATTAAAGATTACAAAAACATTATTTTAACTGGAGATTTAAACATTAATATAGGTGATAATAATCACGATCAACTGAAATTCGATTACTTAACTCTAGCCGCCACTCATGGTATGTTACCTGCCCATACTCTTCCCACTCGTCTTACAAACTGTTTAGATCACGTACTGCTAAAGTCTCAACTACCAGCCTCAACTTTTGTAGCTCATTCCTCACTGACAGACCACGAAACTGTGCTATTCTACCATCTAAAAAATCATCCTCGAATTCGGGAATGTCGTGAAATTACTAAAGTTGATTATGAAGGAATAACATCGGCTTTAAAGTCAGCAGATTTTACCCGTATTTTAAAAATGAATGACGTCAACAAAGCTGCTGATTTCCTCGTTGACACTTTACAGAAAATTATTAACATAAACACTAAACGCTTACGAGTTTCTAACCGCAAGAAAATTTTAAAGCCCTGGATAACGCCGGGTATTTTGAGATGCATGCGACATCGTGATAGCTTACATAAAAAAACTAAACGTTCGCCTTCTAATGCAGACATGAGGTTAATTTTTTGTAGATACAGAAATTTTTGTAACAATTTACTTAAGAAATTAAAAAGAGATTATGAAAAAAACGAAATAAACGATGCTTATACTGATAAAAAGAAAATTTGGGAAGTGATAAATAAAATTTCAAATAGAACTAAAAACAATAATACAGCTAATAAATTAATTACATGTAGTCAATCAGCTGATGATATTAATTCATTTTTTGTGAACGTTGGGAGAAGACTTGCTGAGAATATTATTCACAGCCCTCCACAGCAACACGGCCTGCATGTTAGTTCCATAAACCCGACAGTTAATTCTATGGTGGCTCTATCCACAGATATAGAGGAAATATCTTCACTTATAACATCCCTGAAAAATAGTTCTGCTACGGGCTGGGATAGTATCTCCAGTATTTTTTTAAAAACTCACAAGGCTTTTCTAGTCCACCCAATAACGCATATTTGCAATCTGGCCCTTAGCACTGGAGTATTTCCCAAAGCCTTTAAAAAGTCCATAGTCTGTCCAATCTACAAGAGCGGGGACAGAGATCGTGTCAACAACTATCGGCCTATATCAATACTTCCAGCCTTGTCCAAAGTTCTCGAGCGTGTAATAAACAAGCGACTTACTAAGTTCTTAGCGGCTAACAACGTCCTTTCACCAGAACAATTTGGCTTTCGCTCTGGAAGGTCCACTTCTGACGCTGTGCACGAGTTGACCGATTATATTGTTCGGAACTTAGATAATAAACGTAAAACGCTGGGTATTTTCTTAGATGTTGCGAAGGCGTTTGACACGGTCTCTGTTCCGATCTTGATTAATAAGCTGGAGAAGGTCGGTGTGCGTGGACTGCAACTACAACTCCTCCGTGACTTTTTGACCGATCGTACACAGAGAGTTAGAGTGGATGGGAAATTGAGCTCTGAGTTGAAAGTATCAGATTATGGCGTGCCACAGGGCAGTATACTTGGCCCTACTCTCTTTCTTGTCTACGTCAACGATCTGTGTAATTTAAGTCTAGTCGGGGGTAAAGTTATTACCTTTGCTGATGATACAGCCTTACTCTTTAATGCTGACTCATACCAGAACCTTTATTCTATTGCTCAATCCGGTCTTAATACAATAACTAAATGGTTGCACGACAATGTTCTTACCCTAAACATTGACAAAACTAAACTAGTTATTTTTACAAGCAAGGTTAACCCTCGAACGCAATGCCTCTTTAATCTGACAATCCATTCATGTCCTTTTCCTTATACTTCTGATTGCGATTGTCCTAGCATGGTAAGAGTTGATACGGTTAAATATCTGGGAATAACACTTGACTACAGGCTCTGCTTTCAAGCCCATATTAGTCTTCTTTCCGATCGATTAAGAAAACTAATTTATGTGTTTAGAAATCTACGTCATGCAGCTGACGTTCCGCTTTTAAAAGCTATTTATTTTGCTCTCTGCCAGTCTTTACTAGCATATTGTGTGACTTCTTGGGGTGGGACTCACAAATCATCTATGTTGGTATTGGAGAGATCCCAACGAGCTATCCTTAAAGTAATGTTACATCTTCCAACTAGGTTCCCCACTACTGAACTGTATAATATGGCCAAAGTGCTTACTGTCCGCCAACTATATGTTCTACACACCGTGATGAAACAGCACACATCACACGAATATGACCCAGACAGTATGGCACTAAGAAGACGGAAAGATATTGTTTTTCATAGCATACCTGTTGCCACAGCTACTGCAATGCGTTTCTTCTATTTTCTTGGCTGTCACCTCTATAATAAAATAAATAAAAGGATATCTATCTATAATCTTAATAAAACGAAATGTAAAAAGGTACTAAATGACTGGCTGCAGGGACTAAGTTACGCTGATATAGAAAATTTGCTAGTAGTTCCAAAATAATAAAACGTATATAAATTTAAAATAATAAATTGATATAAACCTTTCAAAACAATCGCACAAGCACACTTACATTCATTTACCGACACCTCCTACCACCATACCCACACATATACTCTTACACCCTCACTTACACTCACACTTACACTTACACCCACACTTACACTCACACTTACACTCACACTTACACCTCCCATACCGTGCACTGTGTTTCTCTTTAGTTTTTAATTATAATCATACTTTTTATTATATAAGAGGAGAGCTCCCTCCCCTTTATTTTGTAGTTAAAATTACCGCGGGGTGGAGACCTGGTGTCCTGAAATACAGGCTCTGCCTAGTTTAGGCACCAGTCTCCCGCAATTAAACTTGTCTTATTTTTATGTCTCATATTGTATTTTTTGTAATTGTGGGAGAAATAAAGTAAATTTTTATAAATTTTTATTTTATTTATTTTATTTTATAATCTTAAAATGTTTATAGCCAGCTTGACCTTTTTAAGGATGTTATCAAAGGCTTAGATTATTTTTCTACGTGGAATTTTTACTATCTATGGTCCAAAGCGTAGGTTAATGACCGATTTATTTATTAGGAATATTGGTTTAATCTTGCTTCTATATTATAATGATATTGATGTTTATGAGGCGTCATAAAATAAAACTTTTTCCCGAATGTATTAAATTTGTAGTAGGTACCTACGTCCTCCCTAAAATGTTTTAAAATAGATAATTTTCTTCATAATTATTAATTCCTAGCTGCTTCTGCGCGGCTTAACCCGCGTAGTTCCCGCGGGAATAAATGGATAAAATATGTATATGATACTCCCTAAAAATGAAGCTTTCCAATAGTGAAACAATTTTTAAAATCGTCTCTATAGTTTTTGAGCTTATTCATTTCAAAATACACACAAAAATAAATAGAACCTCTTTATACATATCTCTATAATATGAGTGTAGATATATACAAGCGTACCATTTTGGAACCAATATATGTTGAAAAGATTATTGTAAAAAAATCAATAGGCCTTTAAAAATTACCAAATTTTCGTAATAACAGTTACGTTAGTAACAAACTCATCTGATGTAACATTTTATAAAAAAATATATTACATACTTGTTAATTATAATTTACGATTGCAATGAGACAAGCTCACATATAAGAGCACATTTTAGACCGGTTTAAAATCCGATGATACATGCGTAAAGTGTTTGTATGTCTTGTATCTTTAGGTTGACCACACTGTGATGTTTCATGTACTATAAATATGCGCTTAGAAAAATATTACAACTAAGATTTTTTTTTTACCAGCTTATAGTCCTAAAATTTTTCATGTTTATTTAAAAGGTTTTTTATTTTTTACGGTGACAGTAGTCTGCAAATTGAAATTAATTAATAAAAGAGAATAGGCAAGTAAGATTAAAGATAAATATTGGATATATTAATGCTCACAATTCATAAAGCTATCATTGATCTTGTAAGATTTGCTCTCGTTTATATTCTAGATCTCTTACTTTTACACTGAATTTTAACATTAAAATTATGCAAAAGTCATAAGAAAAACATGAGCGCATTCAGTGCTTTTATAAATTCAGCGATCTGGGCAGTTAGAAACATTTGTTTTTACATAAGGATTCAGAATGAAAACAATTTAAAAACCGATGCAACCTCACAGTGTCCGTACACAAACCAGTGCTATCACAAAGTTGAGGTCGCGTGTAATAATTTGAAATCCAGGCCGCAGTTTGAATTTCGCTGACCTTCGTCTTATACGCATTACGTTTCATCGTTTTAATTTAAATTTATTACCAAATTATCATATTGAGAAACTGTGGTGACGATTTGCCGTTGAAGAGATGTTTTGAAAGTAGAATAAGGATTGTCTTTTGTTTTCGTAATTTTTATTTATTTCCTGCGAGTTTCGACATAGTTTTTATTTTGTGCTAGTGACGCCCCGTGGCTTCACCCGCGTTCCCGGAAGACCTTTAATTTCCCAGAGATAAATAATTTTATTACGATCGCTTAGCCATTTTGGCGTAAAAAAGTAACAAACATACGTACATTCTCATAAACTTTTCTATTTATAATAATAGTAGATTTTTTTACTGCATTTAGTTTCCGCATTTTAAATGTAATTCTAACGATATATATTAAATTACTTATAATATAACAATATTATATAAAGTACCTGTTGAAGCGTTACAGAAGTATTTAGTTACACTTCTTGTTAAAATATACCTTGTCATTTCTAGATTGATAGTTGTACAATTATAAAACCTACATTGAATGTGATTTTCCGTCACAAAAATGCATAGAAATGATTGCATTTATCAAGTCGTCCCCAATTCGTCAAGTAAGTCCCCACTTCCCCCAGCGACGCCCTGAGCCGAGGCACGGTCCCGCAGGGGACACCCTCAGCGCTGTCGCTTAAATTCTACTTCGGTTGAGAGCCCTCTGCGCTCACCGAAAAAGACCGCGTTACGGTGTAAAAGCCATCTAAGGCTAACACCTTCTAGTCCATAAAAAAAAATTGACAAGACAAGGTAGAGCTACAAAGTAGTATATACCTCCTAGAAGCAAAACAATATCTCTAAAATAACAATATACACAATATTCTGTAACAACGCAAGCTTTTCATACATTCTCAACACAATATAATCAAAGGAAAATGTTAATACAAGACCTAGAATAGGTTTTGTGTTAATTTAGAACAGAATTAAGCTGAAACGTGGACTGAATCTGAATGTCTGCCTGAAATTGGTTCTACCTACGCCGTAAATTTGAAACTGGGTCTGAATTTTAATGTGAACTGAACTAAAAATAGATTTGCAATATTAGCTTGTGGTTAGTGATTCTGACTCTCAGACCATCGAATCCCACCCAGGACAAACATTTGTATGCATGAATATGTCTGTTTGTCCTGTGTCTGGATGTTAATATCTATATAAGTATGTATTTAAAAGTAGTATATGTAGTATATCAGCTATCTGGTTACGATATCACAAGCTCTGCTTAGTTTGGAATCAGATTGGCCGTGTGTGAACAATGTCCCAGGATATTTATTTCAAAAGATTAAGAGCTTAAATTTGAATAAAAAAGTTATTGGCCTTTTTTATTTGCATTATACTCGCTTATTATAACAATACGAAATATTGTATAATAAAGAAGTTATTTATGTAAAGCGATTCTAAAATATGATGACAATGCCTGCATAATATCATTTCAAGTTTTGAAATAAAAGAAATTCCTTGATCTCAAACTTTTATTGCTTTCGCGTGATGCTTTGTTTTGACAGAAACGAAAATTTCATATGCAACATTGTGATATGCTTATGTAAGAATAAGTTAACCTCTTTGAAGTCATGATAAAGTATAAAATTATGGTCATAATCGAAAATGACCAAAGAAGTCAGTCAGAGATTTCAACAAAATATTTGACCTAATAAACTCAGAACTTCATTTTTCTCATTTCTGAGATCGTCATCATAATTTTATATCGTGCCATCCTTGTCTTTATCAATGAAAATATCTTTCGTCTTGCTCTTTTATGGCTGTCCCTGTACGAAAGGGCAGGCAAGGGCGCGAGCGAAATTAACAATTACAAATTACATTTAATCATAATTTAAATTGTTACGTATAATTCTGACATTTTTGATGACTCGTTAATAGTTCTGTTATTATCATGGCATAGGTACCTACTGACCATAGCTACGACTGACTGTGTAACTATCTGAATTTCTGACTGTTAGACGGACAGTTAGTCCGTCTGCAGTCACAAATTCCGACTGACTGCCTGATCGACTTACTGATAGAAGTAACACTGGACTTGAAGGGGTGGGCACTTTCTAGCTCTTCTATTATAATTTATTTATTATTCCTTTAACTGTTTTGTATTTGTTGAATATACGAATTGCTCCAATGAATACAAACTGTTTAGAATATTACCTGTATTTGATTGTAGATTATGTTTATGTCAATCAAACTTGGACCGTATACAAAAATATACCGTGTGTTTCGCTATATAACTTTATTTTTATCCTCTCCTTCCATGACTCTCTTACATTATTCTCACCCATCGTGAAACAAACTGTTTCTCTTCCCTTTGCCATAACTAAGACATTGGAAACATCATCAACCGATGATGGAGCCGTACCTAAACTAGAAATAAGTATTGAAAATATGGAAAGGGTGGCCCTTATATAAAAATATGCTTTTTTTATGGGTGTCCCTAGAAATTTATCGTTTTTATTCGTATTAAGGTAAATACAGAATATTTACTCAGTACAATTTTATATAAGTACATAAATTACGTAACTTTATCAATGAATCTCTCCATTTTATTTATTATTCTCCCTCGGTCCGGATTTGGGCGTAACGCCAACTGACTTCCACCGAACTTGATTTCCGATTCATATCACCTTATTTGCTTACGTTTTGCGGCAGATGTATTTTTACGCAACGACTTTGCGAAACTTCGTTATGTTTAAAGATAATTTGATTTTAAATTTGATATTTTTTTCTATACATATATTATGTTTATTGTTGTTTTCGGATGTTTTTTTAGCAGCAGGATATAGGTGTTTGGGAAACTAGTATTAGTTTTAGTAGTAATTAGAAGTAGATAGATATATAACACTTTATTAAAGAAGAAACTTTAGAACTTTTGAACACAATTGACTTCCCTAAAATTTGGCGAAGAGGGCGATGGCTGCCACATGCGTCATGCTTGTGAACAGATGCTGCTTGTGGGGGCTGATCTGCTTAAGTTTGCTATTATTATTTTTGTAGACTTTCACTTAAAATTATTTTATTTTTTGTCATTTCCCAACACCCAAATATTGTCAGTGAGACTAATTCAAATGTAAATAAATCTAAGTTTGTTTTGAAATGAGTAATTGCTGAGTTTATTGCCGGCTCTTCTCAGCAAAACCAACCTTCCGAACCGAGCGTTAGAGTTTGACTATTCTTAAGTGTCTGTGAAGGCGTAATTGAATAAAAAACATTTTTCATTTTCACTTTAGAAGTAATTAGCCTTGAAAACCATTTCATTTAATATTATTTGTTTATTTATTTTCTTTTTGTTTTAATTCACATTAAATTACCTCAAAAAATTGTTTTCCTTGTGCCAGATAATTCTATTTTATACATATTTTTATATGGCCATCTTCTGTTACGCATTTAAACTTATCTGACGATTAAAGTGTGCAAATTGCGCAAGCGCATAATGGTGCTTTTCCGAGATATAACTCACTTATGCAACTTACAGTTTTTACTAGATACGCTTATTTATGACCGTTGTGAAAATATTTGTCAGGGTGGGATTATAAACTACTAGTGGCTCCCTGCGGTTTCATCCGCATACCCGGGAGATCTTCCATTTTCCCGGGATAAAAAGTAGCCTATGTCCTTTCCCAGGCTCAGTACAAAATTTCATTTAAGTCGGTTCAGTAGTTTTAGCGTGAAAGAAAGACAGACAGAGTTACTTTCGGATTCATGATATTAGTATAGATAATAAGTAGGTAGGTAGGTAGTTATTTCCTGTCTTGAATAATTTTTTTCATTTGTCCTGTAAAATATTTGTCAGAAACATTTGTTTTGACATTGGCCAATATTGGCAAACATTTGTCCGATATAATTTGACAGTGAGGGCATTTGAAGATAAACAAAAATAATCCGCTGCTTAATGATAATAATGATACAACTACATCACGGATCTAAATAACCATAGGCTTAATACGTGAACCATATTTGAAAGCAATAAGGATTATTTCTCATTGACATTCTTAAACGTCAAAAAGTGATAAAACAGCCTATCGTCTGACGCAACTCCAAAACGAATTAAGTTAATTACAAAAATGAATTATACGATTCCAATGGGGTCAACATGTCGATTCTTATTGCCTGTTGTTAAATGATGCCTTTTCATTTTGACAGACGCAATCAATTGGGACTTAGCTAATGTTTGTATGTACCTTATGTACCTATTGGTCAATATGAGTTATTTTACTTTATTAAAAAAAAAAATTTTTGTGTATAAAATAAAAAATTGTGATTAAAAATATTTGTGTGTATGTACCTACTATATTTATTGGTCAATATATTAAGTTTTCCTTTATTCAAAACAACATTTTTTTGTATAAATAAAATAAAAAAATTGCAATAAAAACATTTAAGTTACTTAGAGGGTGTCAATTCACTAATTTATTGATATTTTCTGTGGTCAAAGTAAGATATAAGTAGTGTTAAATATGGCAATTTATCTCATCGTTTAAATTAATAGATTTATATCTATAGTCTATTTATTTACGAAATAATTTCCCCCTTTGTCTCACACCGCTTAATCTTATCAACTGGATGTTTAGACATATTATTTTTTAGTAATATTGCAAAACCAATTCAAAACTTAAAATTAAAATTAAATCTTAGATTATATTATAAATAAATGCGAAAGTAACTCTTTCTGTTTCGCTTTCACGCTAAAACTACTGAACCGATTTACTTAATTGACATTTGGTACACAGATTATCTAGATCCTGAAAAAGGACATAGGTTACTTTTTATCTCGGGAGAAGTTCCCCGGGAATGTGGGTGAAACCGCGAGGAACTACAAGTATTAAATAAATATTGTTTAGGTACTAACAGCACAAACGGGTGTAATGCGTTGTATTACCCAACAGTATTTCGGTTGTCGTCTCCACACATCAAATCAACGGCGTGAGACCGACGATAGGGTGGGACACGAGTGTGAGCGGGATGCCAATAACTTATTTTGCTTTAGCTTTTTGAAAGATGTATAAGCATCAGACGGCATTTGACCAAAATTACACTAAAATAACTATTTATGTGGTTCAACACAGAATAGCTTTTAGATTTGGTTTCAAGTAAAAATGTTATAATATAGGCATAATATACTTACTACTAAACATGAAGCACTAGCCAGCTAATTAGAACAACCCTAAAAGTAAAATGTCCCCAAAACGGGGTAACTAAAGTTGTGCTAGTCAGCTAAATGATGTCTGCTTCTTCTTCCTCCTGCCCATATGCCGCCTAAGCAGAGTCATTTCGGTCAACACGCGTATAAGCAATTTTATAAGCGTACCTGCCTCCGCGCGGTTTTACCCGCGTAGTTCCCGTTCCCGTGGGAGTACAGGGATAAAATATAACCTATGTTACTCAGTGATAGTGTAGCTTTCTAATGAAAAAAGAATTATTAAAATCGGTCCAGTACTTTTTAAGTTTATTCGTTACATACAAAAATACCAATCTTACCTCTTTATAATCCACTAGCTGCCTCCCCGCGGTTTTACCCGCGTAGTTCCCGTTCCCGTAGGAATAGGGATAAAATATAGCCTATGTTACTCAGGGATAATGTAGCTTTCCAAAGGTGAAAGAATTTTTAAAATCGGTCCAGTAGTTTCGGAGCCTATTCATTACAAACAAACAAACAAACAAATCTTTCCTCTTTATAATATTAGTATAGATACTCCATACTAATATTATAAATGCAAAAGTAACTCTGTCTGTCTGTCTGTTACGCTTTCACGCTAAAAAACTGAACCGCTTTAAATGAAATTTGGTACACTTTTTATCCCGGTAAAATTGAAGATCCCCCGGGAACGCGGGCGAAGCCGCAGGGAGCCACTATATCCTACTAATATTATAAATGCGAAAGTTTGTATGGATGTTTGTTACTCTTTCACGCTCCAACGGCTGAAGGGATCTGCTTGAAATTTGGCACAGAGCTAGAATATGTTCTGGAATAACACATAGGCTACTTTTTATCCCGGGAACGCGGGTGAAACCGCGGGGAGCCACTAGTTAGTATATAAAATATAGATGTATCGCTTGAAGTCGCACCGCTCACATTACATCAACGATATGCGTAATACAAATAATTAAGTATTGTACTCATTACTCACTTGTTCGTTGGATTATGCACTCTATGATTGATAGTATTGTTATGATTTTATGAAAATCACAGCCGTAAATATCGACGCATCAAACTGTATGCGATGCGTGTAAAGTAAAATAGTACAATTATGCTATTAAAATGCAAATGTCTGATGTTTTTGCGTTTTATTGCTAACCGATCTTTGTATTGATTTTTAATTTGATGTTGATTCTTTACGGGTAATTAGATTTCATGTTAAGTTAGCTTGTATTATGGTAATCAGATAGTTTATAGATGTACCTTATATGGTAACAAGATACCTAGTTAATTGGTGTATCTCCCTACTACATCATACAACTTTATAATATTTGTCCTGAAATCCACGACCAGTGGCGTGAAATTCAGTCTAGTTTGGCACAAATGAAGTTAAATATGGATGCTTGTTTGACGCTCAAGAACGTAGGTATGTACTACGCCCGCGTAAAGGTGTAACAGCCATCAGAGGCTAACACCTCCTAGTCCCTTAAAAAAAAAAAAAGTAGGTAGGTATGTAGTATAAAATATTTAAATGATTCAGATGAAACTTTTACATCTACCTATATTACAGACACTTTATCCTGTGAACTTTGAAATTGCTAGTTTTTCGAGATAAATCTTGATTCTGAAATGACATGAGATGAAATACACTTAATTTATGAATACTAGAACTCTAATGCTCAGTTCAGAAAGTTGCGTCTACTGATAAGAACCAGCTCAAATTTAAATGTCTGACGCTAATGGTCGACTAATAAGGTTCCATATTATATAACACTATCCACATCATCATCATCTTATCAGCCATATGACGCTCATTGCTGAACATAGGCCTCCCCCATCGACTTCCATGCAGTCCGGTTGTAGGTTGCCTGCATCCAGCGGGTCCCAGCGACCCTTGTCTATCCACATATTTTATGCTAATTGATAACAATGATATAACGTAACGTATTCATTGCAATATCGTGTACGAATAATTAGAAAATTCATAGATAGTTATCAGTAGGCTATCATTTCCTTGCTTCATTAGCCAGCCGACGGAGTAGGTAGTTAAGAAATTGCCCTCGTTCATACTTGTAGTGAATTAACTTGAGTGTTGCAATGTTTATGGTTGTTATTGCATATTTAAATGTTATTGGAACTGTTATAGTAATTATTTTATTAGAGTACATGTTGGGGAGTAGAGTCTTCGTGGGAAAATGTTACATTTATAAGACATTGCTAACTTTAGTAGACATTTTACTGGCATTTCTGTTAAATGTGAGGAAATATAAAAGGAACTTTACTGGTACTTTATTCCTAATTTACTTTCAAACTAAGTAGAGACTTATATTCGGGGACTAGTTTCAAAGTTCCAACATACAGTTCTCGGTCCTCATAGGAAAAAAATTATGATAAAATTTTTCAAAACCTCTTCCTATAAAAAGTACTCCTTTCAAAGCTGCTAAAGCTACCTCTGATTCAAATATGAGCCTATACATACTATTTTATCCATAAGTAACCATAAGTAGTATCTTATTCCCTTTTAACTTCACCACGAAATATACAACACTCTCACGGAAACTTTAAGTTTATAAGTATGTACTTAACTGACCACAGCATAGACCTGTCAAAATGAATTAATAACTTAAAAATACTTAAGTGACCACAGCTAAATAAACTATAATAATAATAATACATTTTAAATGTACTGTAAACATCTTTATCATAATGCACATGCAGGGGTTAAATTTAACAGAAAATATTGTGTTTTTTTAAACTCTGGTACCCAAAATAAGATTAAACTTGTGATATGGGTACTTTATATTATTATACTTTATAGGCTATTTACTATGTCATCTCACGCTAAGTTACGGGAAGCGGATTTGATTCCCATTAAGGAAAAACATTCATGACCATGAACATAATTTAGTGTATAGCTGTTTCTAGGAAAACCTAATGCTAAGACAGGTAGAACCTTTTTTGTTTCTTATAACACAGATGCTTCTTGTATCCTGAAAGGTGTAAATTGCTTGAACTTATTTAAAAGTGCTATATTTGTCTAGATAAAGTGGTAGTAGCATTAGCAGTTTCGACTTTCATAAGTGCCCTTTTTAGGCCTAGACTGTGCTTTGTATTTGAAAAACACTTTTCGCGGAAAATTTTAATGTGTGTGTACCTAATATATCTAAATTAGTTAAGATTTAAACTACTTATTACCTTATTATAAATACTTAAATTAAAAACTAAAATTACATAATCAATATGATTAGTTTTACTATAAAATTAAACCATTTTATCTTTGTATGTAGGTATTTTTTATCAATAAACTGGTAGTAGAAGTTTATATGGCGACAAAACGCTAATTACCGTTAATTTGTTATATCAAAAAAATCTAAATTACATTACTTATTTATTGTATTATATTATATCGGTATTATATGTGTAATTTTTTACTCTATATACACTCAACAACAACCCTTTCTCCAACCTTTACCCGTCAACAAAATGTATCATTATCCAATGTTTTTTTACTCAGTATATTTTCTATTGTCCACAGATACTTCGTGAGTACGGTGCTTCAGTTCCAAATTCACCGGGCATTGTGCGAAAGGACCGGGCAATTCATCCCGGGCGATCCGGCGAGACCACTACATAAATGTGACCTCTACAGGAATCCTGAAGCTGGAAGAATTTTAACGTGAGTTTTTTATTTATTTATAAGAATAAGAATTCATTTATTTCTTACACTACATAACATAAAGTATAAAAGTTTTCTTAAGAATAATTACATGCAAGGATAAGTAAGCATCAGCGTACTAAGTATACATGATGAAATACTCAGCGCTGATTTTCAGAAAAACCCTTAAATATGAATGATTGCCAGGTAATAATGTGAAATTTATTTATTTACTGACCAGTTAGTTTTGTGGTTTGTCATCCTGGTTTTGACTGGTCATAGGTTTGTTCTCAGCTTATGTGCATATGGACATGTCTTCTGTTTGTGTTTTCTGCATAAGTATAAACAAAGACGCCGTATGTTTCCGTACCTCGTTTTAATCGTAGTTTTAAAGGAGACGTCCAGATTTTTAACAAAGGATAGGGTACAGTGGGTAGGATAGGGTACAGTGGTTCAAAGAGAAAGTTTATAGTTTAATATTGTTTTGGATTTATTTATTTAATCAATGCTCTAATGAGTAGTAGCTATATTATTAAAATAAAAGGTTTTTGATTTCATTAATATAACGCAATTTTTTTAATATTAATAAAGATCCGTTAATTTATTCTAGATATAGATCCATTACCGCTATCAATAATCGTAACGTGGTAACAACAATGAACATGGCATTGAAATTTCAATCGCATTATGAAAAATCGATTTGAATCAATATACATTCCATTTCGCATAAAACAACGATAATAATCGATAATAACAATAGTAACAAAACGTGGTTAAGTTAAAATAATCGTGTTCTGTCGTAACCTTGACCAAGTGCCAAGGTAACAACAATTACTACGTACTTAATGTTAACTTTAACTTTAATGTTAACAATTAGATTAATAATAGTATTCTATCGATTTATAGATTCCCAAAAAAAGCTTCTCGTATGAGTTAATAAAAGCTTTTAGTTAAAAGTTATTTAGAATTAAATATCTTAATTATATAATTTACTAACATCCGCATCGCATTCCCGAGGGACCTTCAATTTCCTAGAATAAAAGGTTGCCTATGTACCCCCTGGACTATGGGACACGGGGTTTTGGTCTATCTCTATAGATAAGGATAGTAGGGATTACTAGCGACATTTACACAAATTCTAACTAATATTAATAAATTCGAATATGAGCCTCTAAAACGAATTTAAGAATTATTTCACCAATGGAAAGCTATTAGAGAGTAACTGTTTATGAAAATATACTCAAAATATTTATCCTTTTACATCGAATCTATGACCAATCACAATTAGAAACCAACTACTACGCCAATCTCATCATTTCATAATATAGTTATTACCCCAAAAATATTGTAAACAAACAAAATTCTTGCGCACGCACAAAAATGCATTCCAAATCCAATAAAAGCAATTTAACACGGTTCTAATTATTGCTTATATGCTTCAAGGAATTTTAGTCTTATTCCAACACGTTAAGGTTTAAATTTCATTACTATAGTATTGTAAAAATAAAGCACAGTGCATACAATTGGCGTCTGCGTCTGCTCTCCCGGAAGCGTTCAATTGACGACAAAACGCATCATGCGGGTGATTAAGTTACATTTATCTTTTATATCTTTATAAAGATAGCTATTATTGCTTTATTAATTCAAGAGCTGATGAGCACAACTCTGCTCCTTTTAGTCGTAGCGTGATGCTATAGGGCCTAGACCCTTCCTAGATAAATGAGCTATCTAACTTATAAAATATTTTTAGGCCGATTAAAATTCACAAAAAATCTAATGCATCTTTTAATTCATTATAATTATAGTTGATTGGGAGTCTAAGATTAAAAATATTTAATGTGCATTATGAAATATTATTATCGTTTACCATAAAAGTGTAAACAGATAGATAAATCTGTTAATATGATACTTGTATAGATCGCTGACCTATTTTAAATTCATTAATCTTACAGACGAAACAATGTCCTATTAGATACGATAGAGATATTGAAAAAATTTTAAGCTAAGAATTATAGGGATAATTATCTATAAAGTTTCATGAATTAAAAATAGGTTTATCATATTAACTAAATAGCTAACTTAGTTCTATTTTTTCACTTATTCCAAATTAAACGTTCGACGAACTTATTATAATATCAACTGACTTAAATAAACAAACATTTTACGTAGACAATAAAAAAAAAACTTAAACATTGTCATGACACGATAAATTTTCGTGTCTAAGTACATTTCATCATGGTGCATGATCGCAGCTTAGTATCGCAATCGGTATGTCCCGTGAGAATTGACGTTCGAGTTGAAAACTCGATAGCCAGAAAGACGCCGATATTGTTACAATTACATAATAATCGCATTATACTACACTTGCGGGAATAAAACGCTGGAAAACTTAAATATTGTAAAAGTGAAAATTTGGATGAATGGATGTTACCGAATTAAGTTAGAACGGCTGAGGGAAACTAGATGTAAATTGGCATTTGTAATTTTTTTATTTTCGTTAAATTGTAGTGAAGGGAACACGTATTAATATAATCTAGTGTACCCTATTTTATATAAAACACTAGTTGCTACCCGCGATTAGCTTATGTGATATTCCAGAGCATTTTCTAACTCTGTACCAAATTTCAAGCAGATTCATTCATATTCACATTTATAATATTAGTAGAATGGTTTATAAAGTTTCAATATGTTTATATCGTGTAGGAGGATTTTGTCTGAAAGCGATGTCTGGTGAAATAACCGTAATATTACACAGTAACTTTAAGTTTTTAAGACAACGCATGATGTAACTAATACCCATACTGTCTGGTCATGCTCATAGTAGACCTCCCATATTGTATAAATTAGTCATTTAGACATGCTTCTTTGATCCAATCAATGTAAATTTAGTAGGTAGGTACTGTTTGGTACATATGCAATAGATTTTAAACTCTAAACAATAAGATATACGCCCTGTTTTCCCTTTCTTACCCTTCTTATCTCTGTTTTAAGGCTGCGGAATACACCCATTTTCATCAATCAATAACATTGCTTCCTCATAGCGCGCTATAATTATTCCCGTGACATTTTCTATGCATAAAACTGCAATAATTTGTGTAACCTCGTGTTGTATTACAGAACATATTTTTAATAGCTTCTATAGGCTACGGTAACCGATTCCCATTAGGTGGGACCGTATGCTTGTTTGCCACCTTTGTTGTATAAAAAAATTCTGTGGCAAATTTCAATCAGATCGCTTATTAAATAATTTTAGCTTGATTAAGTAACAAACCTATCTAAACATTGGCATCCACTTTATGCCTACTTTGTGATCTAAATTAGGATATAAAATATTGCTCCTATAAAATATTATAGCGGTCAAAAACGTAAGTGTACCATAAAATTGAATTCAAATCGCCAATCGTGACTCCTCGCCGGTCCTAATTACCATTATACAGAGTTATATAGGAAGCGTAGGGATATAGGCCAGATATGTTGCGAAAACCAATGGCTAAGCCAACGAGCCAATAAAATGTTACATTTTAAAACGGTTACAGCGCTGTTTTCGTCAACGGTTTCAAAATTTACTGAAAGTCAATAGTCCTATTAGGATAAGTGATTTTTCTTATAAAGAAATGATTAATTTTACAGTCTCAGTGATATTTATTTAGGTGGTTGCGTAGGATAGATAATATTTGATGTTAGTGTGCGCTGAAATTTAGTTTATCACTACCTATTTTAGATGTCTCTTGCAAAAGTAATTAAGTATTCTTAATAATTGTAGGCATGTTATGTAATGTTCTAGTTGCATATTCGGCTTATTAATGTATTTTGATATTCATAACGATTTACTCAGTAAATTTCATGAAATTTATTGAAAATATTTTATTCGAATAGGTTTTCGAAGCTCTTATAAACATTCAATCTCTAATGCTCAATTCAGATGCTGAGAAGAGCCGGGAATCTCCACAATTTCTGTATTTTAAGTAGATTTATTGAGTTTCAAATTTAACAAAATAGCCTCCACTAAATTCAGTCTTTTAATTTATTATTCAACATAGCAGCATTTTAGTCCCTTATCTAACCGGCAAGCTTTTATCCCAAAGTCGACTGGTCATTATGTAAGACATCCACATTTAGATGTATATCTAGTTTATAGCCACTGTTCGTTGGTGAATACCGTCCGAAGACTTGTGCACAATCCACTTTGAATTATAGCTTTCGAGCTTGTAAAATATGGTTGTAATTTTACGTCAATTATTATACCTACCTATGTAAATATCTTAAGATATAGACTGTCATTTTATTAAACTAGGTTGTTCCCACCAGATACCTACACCATAATATATGAAATTTGTCAACTCTTATCTGAGTGCGTTGAAACTAACCAAAAAAAGCGACCAAGTGCGAGTTGGACTCGCTCATGAAGGGCTTCGCAGCAAGTAACATAATATAAAAGTTCATATAGATCGTTGTATCTATAAACGATGTTTTAATAACAATGTTAAATTTGTTGAGTTTCAGTTCTATGTATGGAACCCAAAATTTTTTGGGTTTATTTGTATATTTGTTTGGAAATCTTAATGCGGTTCACAGAAACCGTCTGTTTACCAAGTTTCAACAGTATAGCTCTTATAGTGTCGGAAAAAAGTGGTGACATACGGATGGACGGACAGAGAGACAGACATGACGAATCTATAAGGGTTCCGTTTTTTGCCATTAGACTACGGAACCCTAAAAACAGCTCCCTACTTATTATGGGAAAGTCACTTCGTTTCAGGCTTTCACGTCTCACTGGGCCGTTTTTTTTGAAAATTGGTAAAGACACCTTTTTATCAAGGGAGAGTTGAAGGTCCTCCGGGAACGCAAAGCAAATGGAAGCTAGTATCATCATCAATCATCATCATCAACAGCTCATATACGTCTCCACCGAGGAGCTCGAGCCTCCCCTAACATTGAGGGGGTGTAGGCCATAGTCCACCACGCAGGCCTAGTGCGGATTGGCGGACTTCACATGCCTTCAATTGTGACATATCAGGCATGCAGGTTTCCTCACGATGTTTTCCTTCACCGAAAGCCAGTGGTGTGAATCCGTACCATTATAAACTCAGAGGTAAGGGCAAGGGATTTGAACCGGCACCCTCATGATCGTGAGTCGGTGCGTTCCCAACTGAGCCACCAAGCTAGTAATATAAATATAAATATAATGTGTAGTTGTCAGTTCAAGAAAATTTATACATACAGCATTTTATTTAAAGCCATTTAATTCTTTGCCAGATCCGAGCATAGAATGCCGGAAGCTCGTTCCAATTCCCAATACATAATCTGAATGTAGGAAGTGGTTTGATCAACAAATCAACAGCTTGCTTTGTGGCTTGCACAACATGTATCAGTAGCCAGTCTAGGCATTGTCTCACTTACGGTAGTCTGGATTCTAGACTATTATATAACTAAAACATTGTTAATTAATACTTGTTTGTATTCGATTGAGTTCTGATTAGCCACGGGAAATTAAGACGGGAGAGATGAAACTTTTCTCATTTATCCGTAGAGTAGGTAATGAGATTCGAGTTTTTTTACGAGTTGTGAATCATAAAAGTAAATTAATTGCTTAGGAAAATATACTTATACAAGTATCAAAGTAATAATAAGTATGTACCTAGTTTGATAAATATTGTTTTTTCTTTATTATGTTCATAATTATGGGTTAGTTGTTTTCATTAAATACTACATGTTTTGAAATCATCAAAAATATACATTATTTAACTTTTGTAAAGTTTTTTTGAATTACCACAAAAACTCATATTAAAATCGTACTTTAAGCTGTAAATTTTAGAGCTGTTTTTAAATTTAACAGCGGACCCCATATCATGTAATACTGTTATTCTGCCACAAGATAATTGTTCTGTAAACCTTGAAGAAGAAATGGTGTAATCACAAATACTACAATAGGTACAAACACTCGTGTAATCAAATCTCATAAATCAGTCTGGGTCAACCTATTCTACCGGGACCGGTCAGCATGCGGCATAGCCAATTTGAATTCAAATAAAAGGCTATCAGTTACAAAATATCTACGACTAGCTGCCTCCGCGCGGTTTCACCCGTAGTTCCCGTTCCCGTAGGAATACGGGGATAAAATATAGCCTATGTTATTCTCTGATAATCTAGCTTTCCGTTGGTGAAAGAATTATTCAGATCAGTATAGTAACTTTTAAGTTTATTCGGTACACACAAATATACAAATCTATTCTCGTTATAATATTAGTATAGGTAGTACTTATTAGTATAGTAAATATTACACAAAACGCGTTAGATAATAACTAGTACATACTTTTCATAGTAATAAACACGTTACTAGGATTTACCACAAGTTAAATATAGTTAGGATAATTAATCTATATTGTGATTTTTTTTTAATGGACTAGAAAGTGTTAGCCTCAGATGTCTGTTACACCCTTACACTTTACTAGCGGTGAAAATGGTATACAAATCTTTATAATAGTTTCATGATATTTTAATTAATAATTAATTATACTTAAAAGCCGACTCATCACAGTAAAAACAACAAGAGAATACCAACAACTATCAAAAAATATTAAATAAATAAATACTTACCTATAATTCAATTTATTAATCTCAGCTCTCAGTAATGTAATTTAAAAACAGCATTTCCGACTGATATAGTTTCCAAAATTATCTTCTCAAATTCTTCTCATTTTCCTATTTCCAGTCGTCTTATGGAACGTGGTTCGTCAGTCCCCTGGAGTCAGGCCCTGCAAGAGTCCATCGGAGAGGCAAGACTCAACGGTGAAGCTTTGAGGGACTACTTCAGGCCTCTCGAGGACTGGCTGAGGAGCGAGAACCTGAGGACTGGGGAGTACCTTGGGTGGAGCTATGATGGAGATTATTGTAAATTCAGGTATAGTCATTCAACATATGAAAAACAATAATAAATATACTGGGACAATAATAAATATCCTGGGAAATTTTTCACACATGGCCAATCGGATTCCAAAGTAGGCTTCAACGTGAGCTTGTGTTATAGTAACCAGATAGGTGATATACTACATTATACTACGTTTTAAATACATACTTATACAGATAATTTTAATTCAATTATAATTAATATTATACATTCAATCAGTGATATTTTACGCTCTAACATTAAAACCACTTAACCAATTTTTTTAAATTATTTCACCAATAGAAAGCTACATTATCAGGGAGTAATATAAGCTATATTTTATCCCCGTATTCTTACGGAAACGATAACTAGGCGGGATAACTAGTTGTACTATAAATGCAAAAAATGAGGATATACGTTACTCTTTCACAACAGATCAGATTTGCGTATAATTTTAACTCAGAGTTATTAAATAAATTAATAAAATAATGACAAAGCAATACAGTGTTGTTTTCATAACCTTTTTTAATATGTTTTTTATTTGTTTCCAGTATTGAAACAGCTGGTCTACAAGTCTACGGAGGGTTCTACAATTCAGCTCATCGCACATTCGACATCACCAGCTTCATCACCATCTTGCTAGTTTCTGTCATCACCACAGTCTTCACTTTACGTTGGCGATAAATATAGACTAAAGAACCTGGATTTTATGAGGGGCTATTTATTATAACTAGATTTTATGAATCTTGATGGAAAGATTTTAAGCTTTAAGGACAAATTATGTGATTCAAATTATTATGTCTTTAAATATATGTGTACATATTGAGTATTTTGTCGACTGTACCTACATTCATTAGGTACCTTGAAATTAGAAGAAATGTATGAAAAACTTATGTCAATTTACAGCTCAGCCCCTAATAGTTTTATTTAGCAATGTATAATTAATGTTGTTACAAAAAATTCAATTATTTTCAACTGAGAAAATTTATGATATACATATGATATTATTGTGAAAAATTCAGGGTTATTTTTATATATATTTTAAGATTATAAATACTAAAAAAAGTTATATTGTAAATAGCACGACTAACCTGAGATTTTATGTGATTGTGATAACATTTTAATAAAAGTTATAAATGATACAAAAATATATTATTTTACAATAGACACTTGCTCCGCGCTTTTACCTACCTCTTTAGACACTCATTTTTTGTCATTTTTTTGTCCCGGGACATGATGATCAACCGGGACAAAAAGTGAATAGTTATTCCAGAATATATTCTATCTTCACACCAAATTTTATCCAGATCCCTGAGTAACAAAAATCCTTCCATCGAAACTTTCGCATTTAAATATTAAATTGTATTAAAATTAAGATGGTTACTATAACGAATGCATGATGGACAATGCGGGCTCTAAATTGTGATATAATGCAATTATTTAGGCAATGAATAAACCAATTTGTCCACTCATGACCCCTCTGTGGTATGACAAATCAGTTTTAAATGTGAAACATTAATAATAGAGTCCAAAAGATTTATTATTATATTTGAAAATATTTAATCTGTAACATACTAAGTAAAGTATGGTTCATACTTTTTTAACTATTTAATTTGACAAAGTTTAAAAAATACTATTCTATAACCTTTATATTTTTTATTTACTAAAATATAAATAAGTGTTCTATTTATTAATTTATTTAAATTTTCATAGATAGAAGCCCCGTAGAAAATACTCAATTGCTTTAAGCATTAGTAAGTAGTTTTTATTTCTACATAATTTATACAGTGATTTTACTAGTAGCTCAAATTGCAAAGTGTATTTTTTTAAAACACCATGGTATTTAGCTTTTGATCACGTTAAAAAAACATTGCAAAATAAATAGGAGTCGCCAAAATAAACAGTTTAACCATTAGCTTTTCTATAATAATAATATTAAGCCACGAAACGGACGATTACTATTTCATTTCATTATATACAAATGGATTTTAGGCTTTAACTATTTTCTGGAAAAATATGTACAAAAGCGTTTATTCTCAATTATTTTTATTCTATTTATTAAATTTACGTTTTTTCCTACCAGGTATTATTGATTTCAAACTGCATAAAAACTTTGACAAAAAACATCTATCATCTGTAAATAAACTCCCAAAATAAACACCATATTTCCAAATCAATTTGTCAAACTTAATCGCCGTTCTGTATCTTATCGGTTTACGTTACTTTGAAGCCCGACACACACACAAAATAAACAACACTGTGCATCCCTCGTCAAATGTCCCCTGCTGATATCTGCGGTAATGTAAACACCCTAGAGATATAGGGGCCGATGCGGGAAACGCCGCCACTGTGTCGCCACCTCCACGCGACGAGTTTGTACTCCTGACAATTTCTGTTAGCCTGGTACTTTTGCGAGTTAATTTATTGAAAAATGGGGAGTGTTTTTTGTGTTTGTGTGGCAAAGGCGGATTGGTTTATTTTATTTTTATTATCTTTGGATAGGGGTGGAAGATTGATGTTTATTTATAAGTCTATATTATAGACTCTATAACTATAATTTTGATGTAAAAGTTTTGTTATGACCATCGATTGCTTTGCTTGTTGTTTTGCCAACATCACAGTTTCTTTGTTGACATGAAAATCCCAAACTCAGCTTCTCATAACATTTCCAAAAATGTACCGTGTCCCTACTTATCGCCGATTCCTATTCCGTTCGCCCAAAATTTAACTGAAAACCCAATCCCAAAAGCAGCAAGCAATCTGATAGTTTGAAGTAAATACGCAATATAAGTATATTGGGTACGGGCTTATGCCGCGCGCCGTCAGAGCGTCGCCTCTGCACACTTTATTAAATCCAGGAGCAAGTTATCTCCCGTCGTGCTATGCGCTCCTGGTATTTTTTCCTACGGATTTACATAAAACGTTTAGCGGAATGAAGCGAGCGTTCCTTCGTGGTTTCTGTTACCTTGGTACTTTTATTTTAGCTTGGTATGTTGGGTGATTTGATCAGACTAAATACAACTAGCTTCTCCCTCGCGTTTACACCCACGTTCCCGGGGGATCTTCAAATTTCCCGAAATGAAAAGTAGCACATATGTTAATCAAGAGTGTCAGCTAACTCCATACCAAATTTTATTAAAATCGTTCCATTCGTTTAGACGTGAAGAAGTAAAAACATACACACTCACAAACTTTCGCCTTTATAATAGATATTAGTGTGATTAATCAAGGATAAGTATAACCAAGTTATTTGATCCAAATCATACTTGTGTGATAAGAAAAACAAATTACGTAGGAAAACTTTATGCTTCCAATTTACCTACTTATCCATGAAGATCCAAATTATACTCAGCGTAAACAAGCGGGCTACAAATTCAATTAAAAGATTTAACGATAGAGTCATTCAACTTTGAATATCCTTTGTTTGCGTTTCACAGAACTGATTTGAATTGAAATGAGGACAAAATTATTTATGAAGGTCACTTCCATTAGGATTTGCTTTAGAACTAATTAACGGAATAGTAGATAATCTTATTTTATCTTAAATCGGATATTTAAATGAAATCAGAGCTGCTATAGACTAAGAAGTACACTATACGCAAATTTACTTGAATCTCTAAAATTAAAATAGGCTACGAATATACCTTACGTAATTTATATATCAATATTAAACTAGTAAAATATTAAACATATAAAAGGACACTACTAATAGTTACAATATTTATCTAACAAAAGTTAAGCTTCTTTCTTAACAAATAATTTTTTTAAGATTTTACATTGAATGACGTAACAAAAACAACCCCTTATATAGGTACTTATCGATATTATCTAAGCTCGCGGCGTCTGTCCCGGTATCCCGTCGCTCCAGTCGAGTCCCATCCGTATAGGACCGCACATGTGTCACGCCTTTACCGTTTCTGTTACCCTGGTACTTCTAAACCGTGGAGTGAGCAAATGTGCTAGTTAAACAGTGTTCTTTTTGGAAGTGAGTTGTTATTTTTTTTTTACTAAGTTAATTTCTATTTTTTGTTGCCGACAAAGGATTATTATGTATTTATTGGTTATAAAATGTATGACAATAACGGAATAAAAATATTTCATAATGTTTAGACTACATAGTTTTCCAGGAATCATTGCAAATAATAGTATTTTTCTAATAACTAGGTAGGTAGGTAGAGGTAGGTACTCAAATATATTTAAAACTGTTGTTTTTTTTAGTATTCTAATATTTTGTTTTATGATACAATGTCCATCTAAATACTGTCACCCCAACATAGAAATATAATTAGCTAATATCTAAACATTTAAGCCTGTTGCTCACTCGGATCATAGATTCTGACCCCTACCGAGACAATCATGTTTTATCCAGGTATCATCTCCATTTATATATCTTATTGAAGAGAGACATAATAATTTCTACGATTTTTGTTAATTGACATATTTACCTAACATTTTCGAATCCCTTGGCCTAACGAGTAAAATTTTAGTCAATTTAACCACAAATAGTAAACAAGGCTAGTTTGAGTAATAAATTCACAGCACAGCCGGGTGCATGTTATAATCATTAAGCCAATTAATCTTCCGTTACTGTGACCATTTAAAGCCGGAATAGCTTCTGTTTTGTGTATTAACTTGAATTATTTAACGTTCGACAACGGTTGGTATTATAATGTTATTGTTTTAATATTTTAATTAGCCTAAAGAGGTTTTGAATGCTTTGTAGTCTATATAATCTTGTGTATCTATCCTAATCTTTGAAATCAAGTTTGTAGGTTTGAATTGTATGGGTAATGCGGTTTTGTGGTTCTAAAGTAGGTTGCATTTTGTTCACCTAAACTAAAATCTTTGTAAAGGCCAGAGATAAATAAACAAATGTAAGTATAATATAGTAAATTATATAAATTACATGAAGAAGTACCTAAGAGGGAACGGAGTAAGCCACAATATATAAATAAATAATAAATATTCAAGCCTCACACTATGGAAATTTAAATTTAAAAAATTTAACGTAAAACCGTATCAAAATCCATTGCGTAGTTTGAACGTAGTAATCGGGAAAACAGTCAGTAGATACTTTATTATTTAGAGTAAAAGATATACCTAATGATACGCTCCATAAACTTTTTAATAGCATAGACAAAACAAGGATAATTACAAAGGTGAAAATAATTTATAATCATTTACGCATTTACATTATGACGTGACAACGGCGCAATAAAACGAACGATTTATTTATCTAAATAGATCATTTCCTGTGATACTTATCATTTAATATAACAATTATGTATGCAACGATGAAACAAAAGATTTACAATCACAAAAGATAACAGAGCTTTGTTAATGAGCTTTAAGCGTTGCCGATAAATTTTGTTATTAATACAGATCTGTATCTTAATCACGCCAGATTAAACTAAAGGGATTTGGTAAAAAAATTGTGCTAACTTAGATAATCTATATAATGGTACTTTTTATCCCGGGAATATTAAATTTTCCCGGGAACGTAGTATAGGGGAAGCTTATTAACACATAAGAACTAGTTAAAAATCAAAACCACTATCCATAATGTCGTGGCGTTCATACATAGGCTATTCTTAAGAGTCCTTCACGGTAAGCAGCGCGCTAGTGATACCCCCGGTATTGCCGGTGTCCATGGGCGTCGGTGACCACTTTCCATCAGATGGGCCGACTGCTCTTCTGTCTATGAAGGCAATAAAATAAAAAGATACTTCCTTTTTTCCAAGCAATCACGAATGGTATAAATTTTCTTTCTTTATCTTTTAAAAAAGTAGCGTCATAATACCTACTCAAATTACATAACCCTTCTATACCAACAGAAGCAATGATAAATATATTTTTACTACCATATCATATGTAATTGGACAATATGGTCGGACGGACGGATGCCGGTCGTTTGTACCGAGGGGTCCATTAGACCTATTTGCTCTAATATCCCCTGACAAAACATATAGAACTTATAGTTTAACCATTGATTGATTACTGACGGTTGATAGGACCTCCGAAGGGTTTACATACTTATTTCGAAGATTATAAGGTATTTATTTGACTTGTCAGGGATCTGGGAGAATCTCGTTTTACCCGGGATTATGTCATTTGGGACTAGAAGCAACTTTAGGATACAACTCTTCCCAAATACCTCTGTAGGTTATCCCGTACCTAAATCTTACATGTAATTATTTGTGGAAATTGTGGTTGTTAAATTATCTAGTTCTTCATTTTGATTCTAGATCTTCTTTGTTAATATGTCATAAGCTATATATTATCCCTGTATTCCAATGGGAACGGGAGCGATGCGGGTGAAACAGTGTGGGGGGGGATGCTGGGAGTGAAATCATATCGGCCACGACAGTTACTATCCATAGATTCGTAAAATCAATAGAAACATTTCTATATCAAAATTGTCAATACTCCATTTTCAAAACCGCCGCACACATACAAGTGCGTGAACGCAATCGGGCGCGTAGTTTTGCATGCGCCTGCGATTCAATTGGGCAGGAACGGCAGGATGCGTCGATTGGCCCGTCACGTTCGGCTCCACTCGGAACCACTCGGCTTTATCAATCGCGAGCGACGACCTCATTGTATTGTGAATGAAGTATGAACGTGACAAGTGATGTTAGTTAATTTGATAGAGTGTATGGTAAATGCGAGCTCAATCGCCAATAAAGGGAGTGAGGATTTGCAATAAGGATAGAAATGATTTATCGTCTCCTTTCATTGTTGATATACGCCTGACATTTTACTTTGGTAAACGGATAGGTACTTTTTTAGCAAGTGAATAAAAATTTTTCACTTCTACTTTCTTCCAAACATTGATTTTAATGTTTTTATTAGGTCTGTTTATTGTTCTTTATGTTTTTACATGGAGTCGTCACCTCTAATTGAGACAACATTTTTGGCCGACTTCATCAGAAGGAGGGTTATATTTTTCGTGTTTGTTTGCACATTTATTTGGTACGCTCTGTAGCCTAGGACTTGATGATTTTTTTCTTGTCTTAGGCTTATGAGGTGTCGTTATATCACCGGTTTTCTTATCTAAAAACATTTACTTCATATCAACATTGAAGTCTAGAAGTTTTTAGTTTTATTTCTACTAAGTTTACTTTACTACCGACAGAATTTTCGTTAGCTCAGCTTTTCATGTTTACGATATCAATCATCCTTTGTACAGGCAAATTATTGCATAACAATTTTATCAAAGTGTCCCGTCATTTTTCATATACGTATTACATGTTACAGCGTCACTGCATGCCAGCATTTTATATAGATGGGGTCAACTAACTCGGGCAGGATGGGGGGCGAATACGGGGCACACAGTTAATTGTCCTCTAACTGTCGTGTGATAGCGAGTGTTTCGTAATAGGGGAGCGGGGAGTATGTACTCTTCTGCTTTACTGGTAACCTGGTACTCAGAATAGGTGTATCAACCAAAAGTTTGTGCCTGTGGGAGGAATTATTCCCGGAAAATTCAAATATGCAATTTTCACGATTTTTTGATACATTTCAAAAAAAATCTTTGTTAGGTATACAGTTTTATAGAAGACTGACTGACTTACTCGTAGCTACCTAAATTGGAAATTAAAAATGTCCATAATATGTTTATTATTCGTTGTTCAGTAAAAATACCAATTATTTTTCTAAATATACCAAATATTACAGTTAGAATTAAAACTATCCATAAATAACAATACATAATTACAAACACACCAACCCTTTTCTTTCAGTGTTATATTCACAGAAATATGACTGTTAGTAACAATATCCAATTTTTCTCTTTCTACAGAAATGGTACTAAGAATATGAAGAACGTTATAAAAGTGTTTCTAAAGTTATCAACTATAAAAATGGATCGGGAGTGCTAAAATGGTGTCACGTCGATCGAGGACTATAAAGAGTGAACTATGGTTTGTGGTGACGGTGGTAGTGATGGTAGTTGTGGTGGAGGTAGCTGGCCTGAATGGACCTAACGTATGCATGGTAAAACAGAAGTAAGTACCTAATTATTACCAATGTCTCGGTTTATAGATAAGAAAATAAATTAATATCCTGAGACATATTTTGCGCAAGACCAATCTGATTCCAAATCAAGCAGAGCACACTTATCTAAGCCTACCTACCTATCTAAAGATTTTTTTTTAAATGGATCAGTATCCCTGAGATTAGCGCGTTCAAACAAACTCTTTAGCTTTATATATTAGTATAGATTACACCCAGGCATAGAACAAACAGACAAGTCCATGCACATAATTGTTTGTCCTGGGTGGGAATTGAACCTACGACCAGAAGCAACAAAGTCAGGGTTGCTATCCACATAGCCAACCAGCTTCTCTGGTAAGTTATCATAGTAGGTACAAGCTCTGCTTAGTTTGGCTGAACTTTGTTACAAGTTTCAGAACTTTAACTTACATTAGTTAATTTCAAGTCATGTCATTAGTGTATAGTGTGTCTAGCTTCAGCCACGCGATCCTATAGATCTTCAAATCAGTAGTATCAAATAACCATATTTGTGATATTTGTATATTATCTCCAAGTTTCATCTAAATTTTTTCAGCCATAGCACTTTTACCAAAAGCTCATCAAACGCTGCGCCGATTACACATTTCATCTAAAGTTCTAAGCCAACTGTATAAACATTTCAGGTACAACATAACGAAGCGTGTGAAGTACAGAGCTCCGATGTCAGTGCGCACGTACGAGTGGTGCCTCTCGATACCCCCTCGGTGCTCCAAGTGGAACACTGAAATGAGGGATCTCACCAGACTTGAGGTTTGCACCTTAATTTAATGAGCATAAGACACATTTCACATCATCACCGCATGTTAAGACTTTCAGTATTGCTTGTATGAAAAGGATGGTAATCAGCAAAACGGTAGCCTCGATAAGAGCTATTTATCGCTTAAGTAGGAACCTAGCTATCTATCCATCTAGCTACAAACATTGCTGCATTATATTAATTAGTGTAGAAAACACTAATTTTGTAAACAGAAAAGATGTAATTTTTTGTTAGTTTCTAATGCCCTACGCATTAAACTACTGGATAATTCTTTCACGAACGGAAGCTACATTATGAGGGAGTGGTATAGGCTATATTTTAACCCCGTATTCCAACTGGAACGAGAACTACGCGGATTAAAAACATAACCTTGAGGCTTATTAATCCAAAATAAATCCGAATTAAAAATAGTGCTTCTCCTATTTAGGTATATACCTAGCTTGAAATAATCGGCCTAGCTAGTATTATATAATAAGCATAATAAAGTAAACAAACAGAACAACTAGGATTATCCTTGAGAAAAACTAGACCGATTGTAAGGTGACTGTCACTTTAGTTAATTATATCAGCATTCTTACATGATTACCTTTTCGCCGATGTTGTTTTTCTATGCTAATTTGTTCTCTTGTTTATTCTGCTGCCTTTACTTGTAGTTCTATAGTAGACTATGTTCTTAAGTTAATCTCAAAAAGCAGTCTTCCTTACCTTACTTTGGTACTTCTTTTGACCTTTTAAGTGATAATGATTTTTTGAACATTAAACAGCATAGCTAGATTGTTTCATTTATCTTATTCGTTCTGGTTTTGTTTGATGAATCATACCAATTTGGTTAATCTTTATTTTTGTAGGAACCTTGAATCAACTTTGCAGGAACTCAAAGAGTATTTCTAATCACACCAAATATACGACCATTTTTTTACACAACTTTAGTGTCAATCTGAAAAATTACATATGTACAGATTTTACAATAAATTATCATTTTTAGAAAGTGACTTTACAATAAAATTATCATTTTTAGAAAGTGACGAATTAGCTAACACTGTAAAGTGATGACCCTAGATATACTTAGTTACCTAAATTTATTTGCTCAAATTTTTTATACCAATAAATGTATAGTAGTTTCCAGTTCAAGCACTTTTAACTAGAGACTGCAACCTGATATGTTTCTTAACCCGGTCGGGTCCGGTTTGCAATCTCTACTTTTAACATCCATGAAATATAACTATATTAATTTTTACTTCAGACTGAAGAACGCACCGCAGAAGTGGCAGTCTGCTGTCCAGGATACAAGATGAGGGATGTCTCCTGTGTCCCGATATGTCCCAATGGAAAGACTGGACCTGGATGCTCCAAGGGTAACATTGAACTTTCAAAGACTAATACAAGTTGACTTATCAGGTTGTGTCACTAAAAAAAGGAACTTAGAAACCATCCTTCTATCAATTCCGTGTATTCCACTTAGAGCCATTCCTAAAATTGTCATCGTAAAGGCAATATATACTTTTTAACTTACTAGTCACATTCATAATTTTTTTGTCCCGCTCAGTATAAAAAGGTTAAAATTTTGTATGTTATTTTAACAGCCTACATAGAAAATACTGGTAGGATTAAGTACATAATTTCAACAGCCTAAATAGTAAAATCTTTTAAACACTCGTGACATTATAAGGACCGCCTCTTGACAGATTTCCATCTTTAATACGTAGCACTTGGGTAGTATTTACCTTAACCTAGTACATCTATTCGAAATTTCAGATTGTCCACCGAATAAATGGGGACCAAATTGCATCCATGATTGCAAGGAATGCTCCGAACAAGGATATTGTTCACCTGTTACTGGAGATTGTCAGTGCCAGGATGGATGGCAAGGTGAGAGGTGGGTTGCCACATGATTTTAAAAGTATTATAAAACTAGCTGACCTGGCAAACTTTGTTCCAAATAAAAAACATTATTTTGCTTAGACCTACCAAATATACACGAAAAAAATCAGAATAAAAATAGGTAAAGACACGAGTTTCTTACATGTTAAAATTTTAAGAAATAATAATTAGAAATAAATAAATAATAAATTTACACTTTATTTGATCACATAAAATAATAATCTTTATAATATATCCATATAAATACTTTAAGATAAGAAATAGTTAATACTATCTTAAATAGATAAGTAAACGAATATTATTTTATTTTCAGTTGTGAAATCAGAGTGCCGACTACCACAGTAGAATCAACAACAGTAGAGGAGTTACTAACAACAAAAGCTACTACTAAAACATCTCCAATGCCTATAACCACACCTTCTTTAGCGACTACTTTCAGAACTACTGTAGAAAAATCCGCTACTCTCTTAACAAGCCTTTCAACTATTACTACAAAATTAGCAACAACTATTACTCCTGTAATCAGTATAACAACAACACATAAAACTATCCAAGAAATACCAGTTCCAACTATTCCTGCAATGAATATCCAGGAAAGTATTCCAGATAACACAAGTATATGGAATCCAAAACAAATGACTACAACTGAAAAATTAATTTCCACAACTGTTTACAATAATGCAACACTTACCGATGACAAACACATTATTAAACCCATAGAAGAAGCAACAGAGAAATATAGCAATGTTTCAATCTATAATAGAACTGATACACCTATAGGAATACCTCAGTTCTCAACTAAAGGCTTACCTAAAACAATTAAAATAAAGCCCATACCAACAATATACCTGCCAAAATCTACAACAGCACTTATTGTAACAACCGAAGCACCCATCACTATACCTATGGTAAAAGAAACAGTTGAAAAAGACACAAATAAATCAGAAGCTACAACCAGAATATCAACAACACCAAAGTTCAAGCCTAAAGAAATATGGATAAGACCAGCGCAAAAAGGTGAATCAAATATAGAGACAAAGATAAAACCACACGAATTCCATCCAAATGAAAATCAGGCAAGACATAAAAATACTAATAAAAATGAAAGTTTACCAGTAACCACAACACCGAAGACTATAATCGTTTCAATAATACCAACCTCAGTATCATACCCTACATTCAAAAAGATTGCATTGACGACCATATCGCTTGTGTCACACAAAACAAATGCTACTATCAAAGTAAATAAAACTAACGATCAAGGTCTAACCAAGGCAATAGCAGTTCCAACACCTATAATACTTGCAACATTAACTACACCAATGTTGAAAAAAAATACCTCAACAATCGCCAGTATATTTTCTACAAAAACTACTACGTCTGCATCTAGTTCTACTTTAACAATGAAAAGAACTACTGTGAAGACAACACAACCTTCCACTAATGGGACTAACAGCATGACAACGTATGCAGTTAACTCAACAAAATCTTCTCTCTTTTTAACTACTACAGTTTCTTCTACTAACGCAAAATCAACACAAAGACAGAATGTTTCAATAGAAACCACCAAACAAATGAGATCTTTCAAAGAATTTGTTACACAAACAACAATAAACCTAACAAATGAATCAAAGACTCAATTTATTTCAGTCAGAAATAGAAATGTAACTGCTAGACCAGTAACATATACGACGAAAGTTAAAGAACTTGATAGAAGAAAGATAGACAGAACTAACGCCACTAAAACTCTAACAAAAGTTAAATCTAGAACTAATATTGTAACAACTGACGATCCAACAGAAGATGAAGAAACTTTTCATATTTTGACAGAGCCGGAGCATATAACAGCGGTTATGGGCGAGAAAGGGACAGAAAGATCATCCGTTGATCTAGTATCAGTGATAAGTATAGCTGGAGGCATAATGATGGCTGTTATCACAGTAGCCGTGATAATAGTGATGGTGGAAAGGTGTAAGAAACCCAGATATGAAGATGTGAGGAAAATGAATGACATTCATATGCAAGTCATGATTGATAACAACGATGTGCCACCGCCGTATGTACGGAGTATATTCCATACACCTTTGCCAGGTACATAAAATAATTTCGTTTTATGATTTGAAATTTCGCTCCTACTCACATCGGCCCATTAGCTCAGTTGGTTAGAGCGTCGTGCTAATAACGCGAAGGTCGCGGGTTCGATCCCCTCATGGGCCATGATATATTTTTGATCTTGTTTTTTACTTTTTGCAGATCCACCAAACGCGGATAAATGTCACTATCAACCAATTTCAACTTTGGATCGTAATTTAAAACAATTTATGAGACCAGTTGTTGTACAAACTATCTCCCCTATTATGCTGGAGAACTTCAGAGGTGCGTATTTAGTTTAAAATCGTTGTGGTTAATTTTGTTTGATATTTAAAACAAAATTAATAATCTAAATTTATTTTTAGGTATTCTAGAATGTCATTATGACCACTTACCACGAAGGAGTCATGACTTCAGTACAATGCAAACTCGATCGTCTACAGCGACATCTATGGACATATGCAATGAACTACGTCACCTTCGAGCTTCAGTAACCGAGTCAACAATCGAAGCGTTGAAATGTGAAGCGAAACTTGATGTTCTAGATAATACCACTTCTGAACCACTTTATGCTGAAATTCCTTGCTGGAGACCACCATCAGAGCATGCTATTGAAATAATGAACTTGAACGGTGAAGCTGTCACTGAGTTATGACCTATCTGCGAGACAAGCGTGTATTGTAGTGTCTAGTAATAATTATAGATGGCGCTGTCGCTAGAATTAGTGATAATGATTTTAAACCAAAGAGTTAGATATTTGTGTTTTTGTGCATGTATTATGGAGGTCCGTTGAGATTAATGTTAAAAATATGTAATAAATATTTAATAAATTTATCCTCTTATTATTTGTTTACCTTAGGAAAATTAGGTACGTAAATATTTCGTAGAATCAGTTACGAAGATAAACACAAACTGGGTCAAAGTGCGTGGAGGTTTGTTATCTATTTGTTACTGATTTTGCATAATTATATTATTTTCTATTCTATGGATAAATGTTTTTTGAACTGATTCTTGCAATTTTCTGGGGAATAGTTCCAAACTTGATACAAAGCTAAATGTCTTTAATGCTATAAATTGAAATAAGAAACACCTACGCAAAAACCTTCAATTACAAGTTTATCTAACGGTGTTTTCCTTATAGTGTCGAATTATTTGATTTCTTTGAATTTGACGATACATTCAGGAATAAAAAATAAACAACTTAATTGGAGATGAAATTAATCTAAAAGGAAAACAGAGATGTTATTTTTAAATATATTTATTACCATTAGATATCTCAAGCCGTGGTGGCTCAGTTGGGAACGCACCGACTCACGATCATGAGGGTGCCGGTTCAAATCCCTGGCCCATACCTCTGAGTTTATAAAAACTTACGTACGGATTCACACCACTGGCTTTCGGTGAAGGAAAACATCGTGAGGAAACCTGCATGCCTGAGATGTCACAATTAAAGGCATGTGAAGTCCGCCAATCCGCACTAGGCCCGCGTGGTGGACTATGGCCTAAACCCCCTCGATGTTAGGGGAGGCTCGAGCTCCTCGGTGGAGACGTATATGAGCTGTTGATGATGATGATGATGATCTCAAGTCGTGGAATCAATACAAAATCATATAAACAAAAGTGTGCTGTATTAATATTGGCTTGTGTTTTTTATAAATAAGTAAGTACATAATTTAAAATCATAATCCCTACTTCCCAATCTCAATCCTAACTACTTAATACTTATTATAAATGCGAAAGTAACTATGTCTGTCTGTCTCGCTTTCACGTTAAAACTACTGAACCGATTTAAATGAAGTTTGGTACACAGATAGTCTAGAGCCTGAGAAAGGATGTAGGGTACATTTTATCCCGGGAAAATGGAACATCTCACGGGTACGCGGGTAAAACCGTCTGGTCCCGTCAGTTCATTACGCATTTTTATGAAATTTGGTACAGAGACTAAAGCAGCTAGACTTGGAAAAGGATATAGCATCGAGCATGTAACCAATAGAGTAGAACTGTTAACAGTTTTGTTAGAAAACAAAATACGCCAAAACGCTGCGCCGGCCCCTGTGTTCTGATTGGCCGACTCAAGGTCAAGTGTTGCACTAGACGTACACACAGGTCTCTTATTGGTCGGGTACTGTTTTAGTTCGTGCGTGGCTTGTTAGTTATACGTGACAAATCATTGATGCGTTGCTAAACAAATGGCTCACTATTGCTACTCTATTGGTTACATGCTCGATGGGATATAGGCTACCTTTTTTCCGGGAAAATTTAAGGTCCCCCGGCAGAAACCACGGGGCGGAAGGCTAGTAGGTATTAGTGTCTAAGTACATAGGATCTTAGCAAGGATAGCTAACATCAGCTGAATATCAAACAGCCCTATTAGTAATGTATTATCTCACCAGCATCATTAAGAATGACAACATGGTCGATAATTGGAATTAGGGTTCCTTATTTCAAAAATCAATGTAACAAATACAAGTAAGATTACTAATATTATAAATGTAAGTTTGTGGTTTTGGATGAAATTTGGCGCAGAGTTACGATACGATGTGAAATAGGATATATGCTACTTTTTATCTCGTGGAATTAAAAAAGTAATATGAATTTTAGCGTACTCAGGCACCGACGCATTCGATATTTTTATGTTTAGAAATCTATAATTAAAATTTTATAAACAACGGAAAGTACTGGTATCAATATTTGGATGCATTGAAACTTCTTACCCAATGAATTTTAAGTTACTTCTAATCTGTGCCAACATTCATCCAAATTATTACCTACTAGACTTTGACAAATACAAGATAACCTCCATCAAATAAAATCATATGTTCATTGTAAGATGTGTCATTGTGTCCTTGCAATGTTGTCTACGGAACCAAAACGAGTTAGCATATATCACACGCTTGAATCACATTTGTATAGCAAGTGTAAGAAGCAAGACATCTCAAGCAGTGTACTTGCAAACGTTGAACCGTGAACACGCCGGTCAAGGTAAGTTTAAGTTATCACTAGTAACTCCCCGCAGTTTCACCCGCGTACCCGGGAGATCTTCCATTTTCCCGGGATAAAAAGTAGCCTGTGTCCTTTCTCAGGGTCTAGACTACCTGTGTACCAATTTTCTTTTAAATCGGTTCGGTAGTTTTAGTGAGAAAGTGAGACAGACAGACAGAGTTACTTTCGCATTTATAATATTACTAATACCTATAGATTATGTCATATACGTATGAGATCACCAGGATTTCGCCTTCAAAGAATTGGACAGGAAAATGTTTAGTTTATTGTAATCATAAGGTGTTTTCGAACGATTTGTCATATTTACGAAGATTTTTTGTGGTGTTTTTTTTGTGTCTATGAACCGTATGTTTTGTAAATAGAATATTTGACTATAGAATCATTGTCAAAGATTACAGTGTAGGTAAATAAAATTTGCATAATTTATAATATGAAGTGTAGTGTTAAACAAAATTAACATACAGTAATGCCATTATATCGTTTAAACAATGGCCTAAAATTAATAATATTTGATTTAATGTTGTAAACCTAGTTATTTTATATTATACCAAACAATAATAAGTAGTGATAGCATTGTTAAAAACCGCAAAGCAAATATAAATGTCCTATTAAAGTAAATAATATGTACCTAATGAGTTATCTGCGCCCGCGCCTGTTTAACATGCCCTCATAGTTCAGTCAGTCTATGCAAAATACTAACAAATTAATTACAAAATATTTCCCCTTTTATTGCACTTATTAGTGAAAATCTTATCAAAATCCGTTCCGAAGTTTAAAAACAGTAAGCGAGAAACAGGAGAAACAGCCCAGTCGCCCGACTGTGACTTTGTTTATAATGTTTAAATAATAAATATCCTGGGACATTTTTCACAAACGTGTTCTATGATAACCACATAAGGTAAGTATAAGTAGGTGAGATTTTAATACATTCTTCTATAGATATTTACATCTAAACACAGTACAAAAACCATGTCTATTTTTGCAAACAAATGTTTGTTCTCGGTAAGATTCGAACCACGAGCAGTGACTTGAAAGTTAGGGTCACACAACCTATTTATCATCATCATCAACTGCCCATATACGTCTCCACCGAGGAGCTCGAGCCTCCCCTAACATCGAGGGGGTTTAGGCCATAGTCCACCACGCGGGCCTAGTGCGGATTGGCGGACTTCACATGCCTTTAATTGTGTCATCTCGGGCATGCAGGTTTCCTCACGATGTTTTCCTTCACCGAAAGCCAGTGGTGTGAATCCGTACGTAAGTTTTTATAAACTCAGAGGTACGGGCCAGGGATTTGAACCGGCACCCTCATGATCGTGAGTCGGTGCGTTCCCAACTGAGCCACCACGGCTTTCTATTATATTCATATATTCATTTTATATCATTATATTCACGGCACCTATTTATACACACAATTAATGTATGTCTTGGGTGGGATTCGAGCCCCCTTAATGTTTTGAAAGCCAGGGTCACTAACCACAAAGTCGGCTGACATTTATCTCTAAGTAGTATTCTTCTCAGTAAATATAAATATAAAATCAGTTGACACTGATAGATAGTAGGTAATGCCGTTGCACAAACATCAGATAACCCCTAGATAATACTATTGTTTGATCCCAAAGTCAAGGTTTTGAATGCTTCTAACTTATTTAAGAACTTGCTTCCATGGCCCGGTTTCACCCACATAGTTCCCGTTTACGTGGGAATACGGGGATAAAATATAGCCTATGTAACTCCCTGATAATGTAGCTTGGTGAATTATTCACAGTGGTCCAGCATATCATTTTATATTTCCTGTTTATAATATTAGTACCTATAGATTAAAAAAACAAACTCCACCATAGTTTAAAAATATATGGGATAGTTACTAAATACGCAAAATTTATAAATTAGGCCTATTTATTAACACATTTTCATAATATTTTTTTGTAAATTTATGCAAATTACAGGCACTGAAGAATTTGTTACACGTTAATGCACATATAAATTTGTGTCAAGCCTACAACCATGCATAAACAAAAATCAGGTTCACTAAATAGAAAATCTTTTAAAAAAAATATGAAATTTCCAGATAGGTATGCGGCTTCTCCTAATTGGCGCTTTCCTTGTGGGATGCGCAAGCGCACAGTACACCAAGACTGGTGTGAAGGGAGGCTATGGAGGACATGGCTACCATGCTGGTGACAACCTTGTAAGGTAGGGTATACTTTTTTGACCTTTAGAATTAATATAATTTACATCATAATGATATTATTATTTTATAATTGTACTAGTGGCTACCGCGATTTTCCCCGTAACAGAAGATTTTTAGTTTTACTCCAGGTTATAAACTAACTGTGTTCCAAATTTGTTCTGTAAATTTTGCGATCTATACCTACTCACAAACTGTCGAATCTATAATATTAGTGGGATTTTAGGTGAACAATATTTACAATAATAATATCTATAAACAATATTTATCTAGTCTATATGTAACACTAGCGTAATTAGTAAACTTTCCTTCTTGCAGAATATTCGGAAACGGCACCCAACATGGCTATGATTCGAACCAAAACGTTTATAATAATATTGACTATGAGAAAGGTGTTTGCTACCAAGAAGTACCGTAAGTATACAAGTAGATATTTAAAAAAAACTACTAAACCAAACTAAAAGAAATTTTTATGGGACCATCTGGCAGCTATTTCGCGTCGAACAAAAAAAGAATCACGTGAATCGGTCCATTAACCGCGACGTAATCGATGTACATACATAGAAAAAAAAATACCGGCCGAATTGAGAACCTCCTCCTTCTTTTTGGGAAGTCGGTTAAAAACATGTATATGACCAGCATGTTTGGTAAAAAACCATGCAAAATGAATTTCATTGAAATGAACTAATATTTATAAAAAGTTAAGTATACACGCATATAATACGAGTATGTACTAGTTCAAATCAAATACTTCCACTGTACCTAATTTCATGTAGACCCTTCTGTTTCTATCAATTTCTATGCAATATTTCGAATTTAAAGTACTTAGTAGCAAAATTGATGAGGGCCTTCTATAGGAACGAATCAGTGAAAATATGACTAGAAGATAGAATATATTGCTAGATTTGCTAGTCTAGCGAGATTTCCGTTTTGTTTTGGTTACTGCAGCATATTATTTTCTCCGATCATTACTACTAACCTTTAACATTTTGACTATTAAACTAATCTTCTACCGTGACTTCAAAATTAGAGTTTAACTCTATAGTAATAGCGCTTTAAATAAAATTTTCAGAACTGCAAGTTTAGTGAGAGATCCTGCTCATGTACCTGCAGGCAACGGGGTAAGTAGTTTCATTATTTCAATAAATTATATAATTAAGTATATAATTGAAAGCCACAGAAAAAACTACTTTAAATTTTTGATATTTTGGCTCCCCTCAGACAGATAAAGATTTGACGTGTATTGAAAAGGTAAAGAACATAAAACAAATCAAAGACAAACAAAATGGTAATAGTACTGTAAAAGTGGGACCAGCTCAGCATATTGAAAACAACAGCGCTGATTTCCTGGCACCTTCAGTGACTAGGCCTTAAGTACTAAATGACCTATTTACTTCAGTACAAGTTTACCACTGTTGTAAAAAACATTTATCTAACCTATTACATACATATTAATTTTAATTCCAGTCTCGCCCAGACCTCAGCCGCATCAGGAAGTGTTGTAATGGATACATCAAAAACATTCACAACTTCAGAATCTGTGACCCTGTGTGCACTAAAGAATGCGTCAACTCCCTCTGCACCGCTCCGGAAACCTGCACTTGCTTTCCGGACCACGTGAAGAATGCAGCTGGATTCTGTGTTGCTACGTGTCCTATTGGCTGTCAAAACGGCCATTGCTCTGGAGGCGAGTGCCTGTGCAAGGAAGGCTTCAAACTTGACCTAGATGGCAAGTTCTGTGTGCCGAATTGTAGAGGAAATTGCGGCGGGGTCGGTAAGAATGAGTGATATTTGTTTTGTATAATGCTTGCGGTTTGTTTATGATACCAAAGTGCTATAGTTACTAGGTATTTAAAGCAAATAATTGGATGGTTAACAATTTGTTATGATACCTAATTGTTTCCATATCCAAATTTTATTTAATAAAATATTTTCTAGATTTTATTATGACTTTGAAATTTACTTTTGTTGCCTATTACTTCTACGTGCTATAGCTTCTGCCTTCATACTTTACTTAGGCAGTTTAGTTTGAGTATAGTTATAAAAACATTAATAGTACAAAAGAAAAAAAAAAAAATCTTCTAAGGTTGCAACTTCATTTAAAACTTTTAAACCGTCAGTAGTTTTAATAGTTTCAACGCAAAATGTCTTTAGCTTATTTGTTTAAACCAAATCATCTCTAAATGTTGTACCTCAATAATGATGGAAATATTGAAAATTTTAGGTAACTGCACAGCGCCTAACACTTGTGAGTGTAGACCAGGATACCAGACTACTCCTGACGGCTCATGCTCACCTTCGGGTTCAGGTCCCGGTTCTGGTTCAGAGTTAGGATGCGATCGCGACCGCTGCACCAACGGAGACTGTGTGTCTAACGAATGCAAATGTCGCCAGGGCTATGCTAAGGACCAATACGGGATATGTGCACCACAATGCTCGCCGTAAGTTGATTCGAAAGTGTTTGTAAAAATATGATATATTGTAGAGATACAAAGAAAGAAAGAAAAGTTTTTAATATGTGAACACATGAAACATCTACAAATTTCCTGGTAAAGGTCATTACGACAAATCTCATATTGCCCAATTGCACTTAAAAATGTGTAAATTCATAGCTGCATATCTTGTCTCTTCTCAATTTAAGACTAAATCTAAATACATTAACATTATTAGCACATACATGAACATAATTAAATTTATGGTTTACAGGGACTGTGGACCAGGTGGACGCTGCGTTTTCCCCAACGTATGCTCGCCAGCACCTGGAAACCACCCAACTACCAACCATTCTGTTTCCCCATTAAATCAAAGCTCTAATTATCCCTACCCTTATAACCAAGGGTCCAACCAATACCCCAACCAGGGAGACAGCCACTATCCAAACCAAGGCCCGCATCAAGGACCCTATCGTGGCTCTAATCAAGGAACTTATCCAGGACCTAACCAATATCCCAATCAAGGTCCCAATCAATACCCTAATCAAGGACCTAACCAATATCCTAACCACGGTCCTAACCAAGGACCAAACCTATATCCTAACCTAGGACCAAGTCAATATCCCAACAATGGCTCTAACCTAGGCCCAAACCAATATCCTAACCACGGCCCAAACCTAGGACCACATCAATTCCCCAACAATAGCTCTAACCAAGGCCCAAACCAATATCCTAACCACGGCCCTAACCTAGGACCAAACCCATACCCCAACAATGGCTCTAACCTAAGCCCAAACCAATATCCTAACCAAAGTCCGAATCAAGGACCTAACCAATACCCTAACCACGGCCCTAATCTAGGACCAAGTCAATATCCCAACCAGAGTCCCAATCAAGGACAGAATCAGTATCCCAACCAGAGCCCCAATCAAGGACCTAACCAGTATCCCAATCAAAGACCCGATCAAGGACCTCACCATGGTTCCAACCAATATCCCAATCAATATCCTTATCAAACCCCAGATCAAGGATCTAATCAATATCCCAACCAAAGGCCTAATGAAGGTCCAAATCAATATCCAAACCAAGGCCCTCACCAGGGGCCTCATCAAGGTCCTCATGGACCCAATCAAGGTTCCAATCAATTTTTCAACCCATATAATTCCAACCCAAATGCCCCTTTATACCCCTACGGACATAGACCATCTTACCCTGGTATGAATAACCCTTCATACCCAAATCAATACCCTGGTCACGATCCCAATCCTGGATACAGAAATCCGTATCCAGGTTATAATCCTGGACATGGATACCCGAGTCCATCTCCAAACCCCACTCCAAACCAAGGTCACCAATATCCATATCATAATAACCAAGATCAAACTACAAATACCAGTAATCCAATAAATACAGACACAATTTACAATATATATACTCCCAATCAGCCAGATTATCCCAATTCTCTCAGTCAAGTATCAAATACTTCGTATTCTCAGAATCAAACAAATAATTTAACGAGTTCTAGCTCGACCTATTCAACTAATCAGGGGTCAAACCCATACTCTTCAAGTGACTCAAACCCGAAATACCCATCCTACAATCAGGGATACCCGTACAGGAATGGAATACCAGAAAATCAGTATTCTAATAATTCATGTGGAACGGACAGACCATGCACCAACGGAGTTTGCTACGGTGGAAGATGTATGTGCTATACTGGATATGAAATTGATAGATCTGATGCCACTGGACTCAGGTAAGATAATTGACCTGACTTACGATTAGCGTAGTGATTACATTATTTTTACAAGGTCAAAAATATACTAAATGAGATGTAGTATGTTGTATGGATCAAAGAAAATAATATAAATTGGAACAGGTGCTAAAAATAAGAGTATCTTGAAGATACTCTTATTTTTAAATATATTGTTTATTATTTTCGTTCTTTTGTTTAAAAACATTATTATTTGTGTATAAGTAAGGTGAAAAACACATAAAATAAAAAAGTTTCATCGATATTTATTATTTTTCAATTCGTTTTTCAGTTGTCAACGAATCAGATCAACAGGCTGCGTCATGGAATGCATATCTCCAGATGTATGCATCTGCAAAGGATTTCACAGGCCTCCTGGAGTCAAAGCTTAACTTTATCTCATTTCTTAGTTTACATTAATGTGTGAAAAAGTTGTACATAATGTGTGGAAATAAAATTTTTTTTTAATATATTTTTTTAATATGTGTATAAAATACTATACTTAAATATCAATTAATAAACTCCCTTTATTGTTATTTTCACAATAATACTCATTTTCTTCATGTTTTTCTTTTAGTGCACTAAGGGTATAATCAATCTCAGCAATTGGTTTGTTTTCTGAAAAAAAAATACTAAATAAATATCTACCATAAATCAGGTGATTGCGATAAAAACCTTTAAACATTAAATTTACCTTCAACCACGTAACTAGATCCCTTGAAATAAATGATTATGTATTTCCATTTAAATGCTACAATTGCGAGTATTACAATAACGGATACTAGTAACAGTGCCATCAATACACACAAGAAGATCCTGAAATTGAAAAAAATATTAGAGCCTATTTGTGTACATCATCATGTCGGTCTGCGTCTAGATGAAAATCCTAACTAAAATATTATAAATGCGAAAGTAACTCTCGTCTTTCTCGCTTTCACACTCAAACTACTGAACCTATAACGAAATTTGGTACACGGATAGTCTAAAGGCAGAGAAAGGACATAGGCTACTTACATAGGCATAGGACATAGGGGAAAATTGAAGATCTCGATCTAGAGCCACTAGCATCTATATAAAATGCACTTAAAAGTAATATATGTAGTATATCAGCTGTCTGGTTACCATAGCATCCATGTCTCTGAATATTTATGTATTTTTAATTTACTTACCCCTCATTTGAAACCTTTGAAGATATTTCTGAAGTCATATGGCTTATATTATCTGTTTCAGTCGTACCATTTGATTTTAGTTTAACTACATTCTGATCAACTAACACGCATGCTGTGTATGTACATTTTATTTCTTCAGTGCAATTTTCACCACAGTCACATAAATTACCATCAGCTGTTAAATATTGAGCTTTATATGGTGGATCACAAATACATTTATTTGGTTCACTGCACGAACCTTCGCAGTTCTCACATATTGGTTCACACGTTGTTGCTCCAACGTCATCATTCAATTTGTAACCAGGATGGCAATCACATTTGTTTGGAGATACACATGTGCCATTACCACAATCAGTATCACACATAGGTTTACATTCTGTATCATTATACAACTGCCATCCATCATTGCATACACAAGTTTCAGGGCTAATGCAACTTCCATTGTGACAACCACTTGAACAATATGGCTCACAAGTCGTGCCAGATTTTTGGTACCCCGGATCACATTCGCAAGTATTTGGAGCAATACACGTTCCATTGTGGCATTCGAATTGGCAATCCGGCTGGCACGACTCATTGCTCTCACCATCGACAACCTGCATTTTGAATCCTGAACTACAGGTACATTTTTCTGGACTGGTACAAGTGCCGTGTAAACAGCCACTAGAGCAATATGGTTCACAGAGATTCCTATCTGATTTTCTGTATCCTGTGAGGCATTCGCAGTTTTCTGGGGCCACGCACGTCCCATTTTCGCATGGTTCTGTACAGACTGGATGACACGTCCCGTTCATATTTGTATAGCCAAAGTTGCATTGACAGATATCAGGGGCGATGCAAGTTCCATTGCATTCTATGTTGCATTGTGGTAAGCAATTATGGCTATCGTTTGGATCAACAGTGTAACCAGGATTGCAGGAACAAACTCCAGGTGTACTACAAAAACCGTTCTTACAGGCTGGCATGCAGATTGGCTTACATTGCGGCGTGCTGGAAGTTAAAAGTAGCATTTTATTCGCAGGCCTATGACTAACCAAATATATGGTAATGACTAATTATTATTTGTTTGAACATATAAGTATTTAACCACAAGCATTAAGTGGAGTACCAAGGCAAATTAAATCATAATATAGCCATTTTACTGAACTTTCAGTATATGACTAATTTCTGGATATGTGCGACCGATTTAGATTTATTGACTAGAGCTTGGAAAATGACATACTTCTTTATGTCCATATATATAAAGTTAAAGGTACCCCTGAAACGGGGATGAAATCGAGGGGTGGAAGTCTAAATTGTATGTTTGCACCGATCCCTTGATACTTACGTCTGGTTTACAGCACCATCAGTTTCATCATGCATGTATCCATCGCAGCAGAGTTTAATTGTTTGGATCTCTCTCTTCTGAAATATTTGCAATAGATAATACTATGAGTAACCAGTTTGTCGTATATTAGTTATTTATTAAGTACATTATAAATAAATATTACTGAGTCACTGATATCAGGAAACAATGTAATGAGCGATTTGGCGTAGTTTTATTGTTATACTAATATTTACAACATTTTTAGAATAAATTGTTTGTATACTATTGACTGGCCACTGATGACCATGTAGTTAGTGACCCTGACTTTCAAGCTACAGTCGTGAATTCAATTCCCAACAGGACAAACTTTTGTGCGCATGAACATGGCTTTTTATCCTGCCTGGATATAAATATTTGATAATTATATATTTAGTTGTGTATCAGCTATATGGTTACCATACTATTGCTTAGTTTAGAATCTGATTGGCCATATGAAATTAAATGAAATATATTAATTCAAATAGGCCTTCATAGACCCTTATGAAATGTCGACTCTGATTCTCGGTTTGGAAGGTTGCTTTTGCTGAGAAGACACAATAAACTCAGCATTAACTCTTTTCAAAACAAGTTTTAAGATAATGTGAACAATGTTCCAGGATATTTTAATTATTAAATTAATTTACCGTGACTGATACTTGGTCCATCTTGCTCGCCCACCTGGTCCGTACACAGCCTCTGTAGCAGTGGCCGTCATAAGATTCCTTGTACCAATGCAATTTATTTTCCATCACCCGTTTTGTAACCCTGAAATATTAATATTATAAATGCGATAGCCGTGGTGGCTCAGTTGGGAACGCACCGACTCACGATCATGAGGGTGCAGGTGCAAATCCCTGGCCCGTACCTCTGAGTTTAAAAACTTACGTACGGATTCACACCACTGGTTTTCGGTGAAGGAAAACATCGTGAGGAATGCATCTGCATGCCCGAGATGTCACAATCAAAGGCATGTGAAGTCCGCCAATCCGGACTAGGCCCGCGTGACTATGGCCTAGACCCCCTCGATGTTAGGGGAGACTCGAGCTCCGAGCGTGGAGACGTATATGAGATGATGATGATGATTATAAATGCGATAGTTTGTGAAAATGTATGATGTGTTTGTTAGACAGATAGATATATTAAATTTCGTAAAGCATGAAGGATGGTTTTAGGATACAAATCCGAGGGTGGAACCATGGTATAATAGCTAGGCTTATAGCCGGCAATGGGCTCGGAAAATTACATACATTATTTTTTCACACATATATAAACAGCAGAAAGGATATTGATAAAACATAGTACATAGATAAAAAATGTACTGGATTAATACAAAGGGTTAATTATCTATATATATATAAATCTATTTCCCTTGGTCACGGCATCACGTTACGTCAACGGCCGGGGCCATTTCGCTAATTCTTTTTTGTTGTGTTTGTTTTTGTCAGAAGGTTCTTATGAAAAAACAAGTAAAAGTCGCGCGCAAAATTCAAAATTTTAAGAAAACTTAATGACCATATTAATTTTTATAATGTTACTTAATGTCTAATTAAAGGCATTTGACATAATAAACATAATATGTATCAGTCGCTATCATTCAATCAGATTCATAGTTAAGACAGGACAATGTCTGTCGGGTCAACTAGTAGTTAAAATCTAAAATCAAAATTAAAATCTTTTTTATTCAAATATGCCTCAACAGAGCACTTATGAATAGTCACCATAGGCATATGGTAATAAATATAGGGCGTTAAAATCATAAACTATTATTTCCAAATTTTTTTGATGTTAATTCTTTTTTGTCAAAGTTTTGCATTTATGCTGTTTATTTTAGCAAGCAAAATCTACCAATAAAGAAGTGGTTTTTTGTTTAATAATATTACAAAATTAATGTAACCTTGCTGAGCCTTTTGCCTCTAATTGTGATATCTCGGGCATGCAGGTTTCCTCACGATGTTTTCCTTCACTCATAGATAAATAAATAAAATAAATAAATAAATATCCTGGGACATTTTTCACACACGGCCAATCTGATTCCAAACTAAGCAGAGCTTGTGCTATGGTAACCAGATAGCTGATATACTAGATATACTACTTTTAAATACATACTTATATAGATATTTACATCCAGACACAGAACAAACAGACATATTCATGCATACAAATGTTTGTCCTGGGTGGGAATCGAACCCACGACCCGCGGCTTGAGAGTCAGGGTCACTAACCACAAAGCCAACCGGGCTGTCAAAGTTTTAAAACTCAAAGATACGGGCCAGGGGTTTGAACCGGCACCCTCAGATCGTTGGTTTTCCCACTAAAACACGGCTGTAATAGATTTATTATAATGATTTTATTATAAAAGCATTAATAATATACTTACACCCTCCTCGACGTACACACTTGTGATTGAACACACACATTATCGATTATTAAATAAATAAAAAATAATTTTAAACAATTCACAATCATTTTACACTTGCGTTGAACCGTGCAGCCCGTTGTGACTAACTGCCGATAGTGTTAAACTGACGAGCATCCTTCGGTTAGTACGTTTATAATGAAATACAAATAATATTGTCTTTATCAGTGCCTCTGGATGTAATAATATAACGACCCATTTTTTGAAATCTTTTAAACACACTAATACCAGTTATGTAATTTGGTAAACCTATGTTTTAATCAAGGAAGGTTCCCCAAAATCTCTAAGCAATCAGGTATAACACCTGTGTACAAGAGTGGGGATAGAAATGACGTTAATAATTACTGACCAAGATCTGTTTTACCGGCTATCTCGAAAATACTAGAAAAAATTATTAACAACAGGCTTATTAAAAAAAAATTACCTTATTATCTAATTATCAATATGGCCTCAGAAATGGTCTCTCTACTAAAGATGCTATCACTGCATTGTGTAAACGTATCGTGGAATATGTGGATAAAGGACGAAAGTACTGTATTCTTAGACCTCAAGAAGGCGTTTGACACTGTTTCTGTTCCGATCTTTATCCACAAGAGGTACTCAACTAGCTCTTCTATCAGACTATCTTCACGAGATAAAACAAAGAATTTAAATAGGTGATACAGTCAGTGAAAACAGTTTATAAGTTACGGAGTCCCGTAGGGGAGAGTTTTGGGACCTACCTTGTTCTTGGTGTACATAAACGATGTATGTAATCTTGAAATAAAGGACGAAACCGAAGCCCTTTTAGAAATAAATATATGGTATATATAATTATACCAATCGAAAGCACAATCCTTACACGCATCCATACATACATACTCAATAGACACACAAACACCCATTTTTTTACTTTAAGGTTCATCCAGCGTAAAATGTTTTGTATATAACTTTATTTTATTGTATGTAGGTATTTGTTATGCATTAATCAGAAGTATACATTGTTATGGAAGAGCGAGGTCTTCTAGTATAAGTATTTCCATACTTAAAAAGAGATCTCCACTACGCTTATGACTTAAAACAATATCCTACGTATTCATTATTTTAATTAATATACCTAACTAGCGGACCCGGCAGACTTCGTTCTTCTCACCAGCGCCACCTACCCCCACCCGGTATCTATACAAAAACCCCTTCCCCATGACATACTCCGTAATTTGGTGAAAACCGCATAAAAATCTGTTCAGTAGTTTTTGTCTTCATCGCGTTCAGACAGACAGAGGTGGCGGAGACTTTGTTTTATATATATAGAAGATGTACTCGTATGAATTGATAACATATTTTGTTTGGTGCCCTTAATAAATATAGATAGCTATAATAAATATGTATACCTAATACTAACATGATTAATGCTAAAGCTATTAAGTTTTTATCTTATTTACATTTATTAATAGACGTTGTGTTGTGGAATCGATCAAGAGGGCGCTGGTTCGAATCCCGGACCAGTAAAATTTTAAATAAAAAAATTACGTGAGGCACTCGGGGACTGCCGCGGTAAAGCTATTGCATTGCATAGCATTTTGTATCAACTTATGCAATTATAATTTTATTTATTTATTTGAATAATAAATGCACTTTGTTCATTCATATTCAAAACACTTCATACACAAATTTTACAAGTACAGCTATTCTCTGTTGTACATAAATACATATACACCTATATACTTTCTCATTTCTAGATTAGTCTATTTCAGTTATTTTCATAGTGTTATGTCCTATGGTATCTTGCTTTGGGGCAGAGCAGCTGATATAGATACAGTTTTTATTTTGCAGAAAAGAGCAGTCCGTGCTATTTATAATTTAAGCTCGCGAGCTTCCCTCAGAGATAAATTTAAGGAAATTAACATTCTCACAGTTGCATCACAGTACATTTATGCAAACGTAATATTCGTCCGTCAAAACATTAGTCTTTTCACGAAAAATTTCGTTTCGTTTCGTTTCGTTTCGTTTCGTTTCGTTTCGTTTCGTTTCGTTTCGTTTCGTTTCGTTTCGTTTCGTTTCGTTTCGTTTCGTTTCGTTTCGTTTCGTTTCGTTTCGTTTCGTTTCGTTTCGTTTCGTTTCGTTTCGTTTCGTTTCGTTTCGTTTCGTTTCGTTTCGTTTCGTTTCGTTTCGTTTCGTTTCGTTTCGTTTCGTTTCGTTTCGTTTCGTTTCGTTTCGTTTCGTTTCGTTTCGTTTCGTTTCGTTTCGTTTCGTTTCGTTTCGTTTCGTTTCGTTTCGTTTCGTTTCGTTTCGTTTCGTTTCGTTTCGTTTCGTTTCGTTTCGTTTCGTTTCGTTTCGTTTCGTTTCGTTTCGTTTCGTTTCGTTTCGTTTCGTTTCGTTTCGTTTCGTTTCGTTTCGTTTCGTTTCGTTTCGTTTCGTTTCGTTTCGTTTCGTTTCGTTTCGTTTCGTTTCGTTTCGTTTCGTTTCGTTTCGTTTCGTTTCGTTTCGTTTCGTTTCGTTTCGTTTCGTTTCGATTCGATTCGATTCGATTCGATTCGATTCGATTCGATTCGATTCGATTCGATTCGATTCGATTCGATTCGATTCGATTCGATTCGATTCGATTCGATTCGATTCGATTCGATTCGATTCGATTCGATTCGATTCGATTCGATTCGATTCGATTCGATTCGATTCGATTCGATTCGATTCGATTCGATTCGATTCGATTCGATTCGATTCGATTCGATTCGATTCGATTCGATTCGATTCGATTCGATTCGATTCGATTCGATTCGATTCGATTCGATTCGATTCGATTCGATTCGATTCGATTCGATTCGATTCGATTCGATTCGATTCGATTCGATTCGATTCGATTCGATTCGATTCGATTCGATTCGATTCGATTCGATTCGATTCGATTCGATTCGATTCGATTCGATTTCATTCGATTTCATTCGATTTCATTCGATTTCATTCGATTTCATTCGATTTCATTCGATTTCATTCGATTTCATTCGATTTCATTCGATTTCATTCGATTTCATTCGATTTCATTCGATTTCATTCGATTTCATTCGATTTCATTCGATTTCATTCGATTTCATTCGATTTCATTCGATTTCATTCGATTTCATTCGATTTCATTCGATTTCATTCGATTTCATTCGATTTCATTCGATTTCATTCGATTTCATTCGATTTCATTCGATTTCATTCGATTTCATTCGATTTCATTCGATTTCATTCGATTTCATTCGATTTCATTCGATTTCATTCGATTTCATTCGATTTCATTCGATTTCATTCGATTTCATTCGATTTCATTCGATTTCATTCGATTTCATTCGATTTCATTCGATTTCATTCGATTTCATTCGATTTCATTCGATTTCATTTGATTTCATTTGATTTCATTTGATTTCATTTGATTTCATTTGATTTCATTTGATTTCATTTGATTTCATTTGATTTCATTTGATTTCATTTGATTTCATTTGATTTCATTTGATTTCATTTGATTTCATTTGATTTCATTTGATTTCATTTGATTTCATTTGATTTCATTTGATTTCATTTGATTTCATTTGATTTCATTTGATTTCATTTGATTTCATTTGATTTCATTTGATTTCATTTGATTTCATTTGATTTCATTTGATTTCATTTGATTTCATTTGATTTCATTTGATTTCATTTGATTTCATTTGATTTCATTTCATAAACAGCTGCTTATGTATTCGTCCGATTTCGGAGCAGCTCGTCTCGATCTAGCATACGTCTAGTCGCACGTACACAAACACCGTGCCGAAGTCTGCCGAACTGAAACGACGTTAGACGATGTGTTAGGTTTTTTTCGTTACGGAATTTCTTGATTCGGTCGCCGCGCTCAGGGGCGGCAGTCTCGACATAAATTTCGATAACTTTGCGACCGAATTCGGTCGGTAAGTCCTGTCAATCGGAACTTAACGATATTTGGTAGTCTCTACTGATGAAGTTATCGACCGACGTCGGTAAGTTACCGAAAATCGATGAAACTTTGCGTCGATTTTTGACAGCCGAAATTAACAATATTTGGTAGTCTCTACTGAAAAAGCTATCGACCGACGTCGGTAAGTTACCGAAAAATCGATGAAACTTTGCATCGATTTTCGACAGCCCGCAAAGTGATCGGTACGATCGGTAGGAAAGCAAACTCTGAATTTTGAAAATTTTCAGGCGTTAAAAGCAACAAATACTTAAAATGTTCAGCATTGATACATCGCCAAGAGCAGGTAGTAGGTGAATGAAGTTAGGGTGCACAGCAAAAAAAATACTCTTACAATATATTCATTTGATTTCATTTGATTTCATTTGATTTCATTTGATTTCATTTGATTTCATTTGATTTCATTTGATTTCATTTGATTTCATTTGATTTCATTTCATAAACAGCTGCTTATGTATTCGTCCGATTTCGGAGCAGCTCGTCTCGATCTAGCATACGTCTAGTCGCACGTACACAAACACCGTGCCGAAGTCTGCCGAACTGAAACGACGTTAGACGATGTGTTAGGTTTTTTTCGTTACGGAATTTCTTGATTCGGTCGCCGCGCTCAGGGGCGGCAGTCTCGACATAAATTTCGATAACTTTGCGACCGAATTCGGTCGGTAAGTCCTGTCAATCGGAACTTAACGATATTTGGTAGTCTCTACTGATGAAGTTATCGACCGACGTCGGTAAGTTACCGAAAATCGATGAAACTTTGCGTCGATTTTTGACAGCCGAAATTAACAATATTTGGTAGTCTCTACTGAAAAAGCTATCGACCGACGTCGGTAAGTTACCGAAAAATCGATGAAACTTTGCATCGATTTTCGACAGCCCGCAAAGTGATCGGTACGATCGGTAGGAAAGCAAACTCTGAATTTTGAAAATTTTCAGGCGTTAAAAAGCAACAAATACTTAAAATGTTCAGCATTGATACATCGCCAAGAGCAGGTAGTAGGTGAATGAAGTTAGGGTGCACAGCAAAAAAAATACTCTTACAATATAAATCTAATTCGGATGTGCACGAAGAGGCATGTGTGAGGAATCACTACAAGGGCCATTCATAGAATGTATAAGCTGTAAGTGTACTTTCTTTAGTTATAATAGGTATATTTGTCTATTTCCTTGCTAGACTAAATTATCTTCTTATCCCCTTTAGAAGAGATATATAAAAGTGGGGTTGAATATATATTTCTGAGCAGATTTTTATTGTAATTTTATTGTAATCTACCTAGTTCCATCTTGGAACATCAATTTATTAAAATATAGGATAAAGGTAAGTCTATCAGGTCCACCTATTTATGTACTTTTTATACCTACATTTGTTTTAGGTGTCTTTCTTATCTATCTATCTTTAATTACAGGAATAATAATCGCCACTGGGCGAGCTGTTGCAGAGCAAGTACAAAGAATTCTTATTGAATTAAACTAGATTTACTTATTTGTAATAATAAACCATAAAACATTTCAAAAATATTTATTATTTTCATAAATATACAGATATTTATTTATATCTTTAAAATCCACCGACAAGGTCTAATATAACAAATGTCTAAGCTTGAACTTGAAGTCAGCTTGCGCTAAGAAAGCCTCAGCCTCTGCTTGCAGTAGAGTTGCAGCTGCTATCATCTGTAATTAAAAAGACGTATTATGTATCTCGAAATGCTTTGAAATTTTCTCTAGCGTGATGCCGAATCTTCAAGATAATTAGTGCCAATTGATTAATTCTCGTTATTTCGTATTGATTCAGAATTTTGTATTATAAACATCGTATGTGACATATGAAAATTCGAAAATGTTTAAATATGTAGGTTGTACTTACACGACGCTGCGGCCGCTCGGGCCTGCGGCTGCTTCACTGTCCCGCAACATTATTGAAATGAAGAAACAACGCCATGCAACTGATTTTCTCTTTAACTCTGCGTGTAATACGGAGACAAGAAGATATGACATTTTGAATACTTTTTCATAAAATTTGACATAAAATAGTGTTGCTAGGTGGCAAACTATCATAGTCCCTCGATAAATAATAAATAAATTAAATTCTGGTAAACATTTTGTACTAATTGTAAGTTTTTATGAAAAAGCTATATGCTTAATTTAATTTTTATCTGGTTTTTGCAAAATTTTCAAATAAATGATATTATTTCGATAAAATCATGAATACCAAATTTCCCTGTATTCAAGTAAACTTTTTGTTAAAAAGTATACCAATATATTTCATAAAAAAATTCCGGACTATGAATAACTTTTTCGGTAGCGTAGCGACGCATTAATTAACGATATTGCTCGCTATCTCGCAAGTAGAGACTTGCATTTGACATTAAGTTCGATACGGCAACCGAATTTTTTTGTTAACGATTATCGGTAGGAACTTTGCGATGACAAGTCGAGACTGCGGCCCCAGAGCCCGCGATAAAAGCTATGCAATAGCTTAATAAATTTCCTGGGACATTTTTCACACACGGCCAATCGGATTCCAAAGTAAGCTTCAAAGTAAGCTTGTTTTATGGTGACCAGATAGCTGATATACTTTAGTTACTATATTATGATACATATACCTACTACGTTTTTTTTTAAACACACTTATATAGATATTTACATCCAGACAAACAGACATATTCATGCATAAAAATGTTGTCCTGGTTGGGATTCGAACCCGTGACCAACGGGTTGAGAATCAGGGTCGCTAACCCCAAAGCCAACCGGTCTGTCAAACTTATTAACATGGATTGGGTTTTCGCTAAAAACTTTGAGTTATTCGCGTCTATATTATCCAGAAGTATATACATAGTAATAAACTCTTTTAACAATTTAAACCCTTACAAATCACAAATATGTATTTAAACATTAAAATGCATCTATACTCAGATTATTCATTGTAGGCAGAGAAATGACATTTCCAGTGTTGCAGTTTTTTAGTTCCAAATAAGTAGTGTTGTGGTAGATTCGAATTTTTACAACTAAAAGTCGGTTAAGGACAAAGGAAACTCGACTAGAGTTTCCTTTTTTTTATTCAATGTCAAATTGCCTTTATATAAATAAAAATATGTAATTTATGGTAATAAAACAGAAGACATACCTACACAGTAGGTAATTAAATATTAAATAAAATACTATTATGTATATTATTTGTTTTGGGCTATTGGAAGAACTATAGTCATCACTTGTCACGCTATGGATCCCATTTTGTTTTGGAAGTGACTATTTGTACGGGTACTGGACAAATAAATTATATTTATTCGTACATTTATTCATTTTTTTTAATTAAGCATAAATTGGATGATTAGCCTATGTTAGGTTAATTAAATTAATAACATTTATTCGATTTTATTGATTTAATTTTGGTTTCAATTAAATTCAAATTTAGTTTAAAAAAAATGAAATTTTCGGATTTTCGACTAGATTTATGTATCGGATACTGAAAGAACAAAACTGCCGAACATCACTATTGTAGCGGGTCACCCTTTTTTGTATCAGTGACAGTTGCACTTGTCAATTCTCTGACTTAGGTGTTTTGCAAAACAAAGATGTGTCATTTCAAATTGTCATTTATTATATTAATCTATAGTAATCTTATAATATACAACAGGACAAGCATAATTGAAGAGTTCTTTTGTTTGTTTGGTTGACCGCCCTAATGTCAGGAACTACGGGTTTGTCCAACCTGTATTGGTCCGATTTAAAAAATTCTATCAGTGTTAGATAGCCTATTTATAGACGAATATGAGCGGAGCATCAATGTTGCAAATACGTGCAAGTGACGTTAACGAACATGCGCGGGTCAACTATTAGGATATATAGGTAGGAACATAGATTACCAATCAAATATGAGTTTGAAAAAACTTATGCTTTAATTAGTTACCTACAGTGAGACTGGATTCCTAGGGTTCGAGATAAATGTTAGGAACTTTGAACTGAATCGAATGGATGCGTAATGAAAATATTTATATCATTTTACAGTAGGTATCCATATTTAAGCTCATGCTTCCAGTTTTCGTAGGTATGGTTAAGAATATGCCTTTAAATTATGTGTAATCCCTACTAATATTATAAATGCGAAAGTATCTCTGTCTGTCTGTTATAGTTTTACGCCTAAACCAAGGAAACGATTTTTATGAAATTTGGTACAGAGATTGACTTTGGGAAAGGACATGTACACTTTTTCCCGGGAAAGCTGAAGGTCCCCCAGAACTTGTCTGAAACCGCGTGCCGGAAGCTAGTTCTATAATAACATAAAAAATAATACCTAGTTTAAGTTGTGTTTATTTATAAAAATACTTCAAGACTTTTGCGCTCTGTAGTCTCCCGTATGCCCAGCCACACCTGCTTGGCTATTATAACTTGTCGCCAAAGAGAAAGAACTATATGTAATCCATTTAAATGAAAACGTATACCAACTTTAAAAATAATTTAACTTTATATAAAAAAATTAATTAGGGTTAAAATTAAAAATATTATTTCAAAGGCATTTTATATTTCATATTTTGTAAATTTTTGGATTGAACAAAAAAATAAAGTACGTTACATTGTGACAAATGAAAATTCTAGTTTAGTTAATAAATTTAATCTTCATTAGGCCCGCGCAGTGGCCGCCAGCTTAATGTTTGGGTAAGTTAGTCCTGTTGGGCCACAGGGTCTATGGTTTAACTTAGCGTTGACATATTTATATATTGCGATGACGCAGATAGGGCCGTGTTTCCTGGAAAAAAATTTTTAGCATTGCAATAAGTAGGTACATAATAAAAATGTATATCTTTCTTACCTTAATATTAAAACTTTCGAAATACCATAAGAAATCCTTACAAGAAATTGGTAGAAACGACACCGAATTATAAATTTATAGCTTTACATTTAGGAAATATGTAATTCCCAAAAACCACGTCAAATAACCCCCGGATAGTTCCGGTCTTTAAATTTACTGACAGGACAAAAACAAAAATATTCATTTTAAAATTTTAATATTTTCAAATAGAATGAACATCATGACATACCTATATTATATAATATATGTACTTTTACCTCTGTTGCGTTTCGATTTCCTCTTGACTACCAAAATGAGCAATATTAATGTCATAAATGACGCAGCAACTATTGAAATATAAATCCAATTGATGATGACCCTGGAAATAAATTAGGTCAATTTAGGTACATTATTCGTAAAATCAAAAATTTTAATCAATATTTATTTTTTACCTTTAGAAGCACTTATGAATCTATATATATAAAATATAAAAATATATATATAAAAATCAATTGCTGTTCGTTAGTTTCACAAAAACTCAAAAACGGCTGGACTGATTTGGCTAATTTTGGTCATGAATTATTTGTGGAAGTACAGGGAAGGTTTAAAAGATAAGAAAATATGAAAAAATGCTTGGAATATAGTAAAAACAACAATTTCGATCTTCTTTTCCTTAGAAACCCATCCTAACTGTCAAACATTTGATGTCCGTCTAACGTTTAAAAATCAAATAAATAGAAAAGTCGTTCAGAAATCAACTTAAAGTGTCATATTTTAAATTACAGACTTTATTATGTAAACTGCTAATATAACCTTTGTGTTATAAACATTGTAGAGTACAAAATGTTTGGCCGCTTAGATATTTTCAAAGGTATAATATGCCACTTACCATTTCATAACATACTGGAGCTTAGTCCAGGAACTTAATTTGTCGCCTTCACTATCATCAACAGTTTTTTTCTCTACAGGAATATTTAAAGTGCCGTTACAAATACATCGGTTAGGAGAAATGCACGAACACTCACAGCTGACACAAATAGGTTCGCAGAAAAGAAAAGAGGTGTTTAATTCTCTTCTTGTCTGATATCCAGGCAAACATTTACATGTTTCTGGGGCTATACATGTTCCATTATAGCAAGGCATTTTGCAAATCGGCTCACATTTTTTTTTTACCCCAATAACTGTCATAATATATCCTGGATTACAATTGCAAATCTCTAGACTCACGCATTTTCCGTTGGGACATCCTATGGAGCAAAACGGTTCACATTCATTTGTGATAGACTTTCTGTAACCAGGAAGGCATGTGCAGATCTCTGGAGCAACACATGTACCATAAAGGCAGGGTTTAGTGCAGATCGGCTTACAAAGCTTTTCTTTTCCGATAACTGTTAATTTATAACCTATATTACAGATACAGTTTTCTGCACCCACGCATTTTCCATTGGGACATCCTTTGGAGCAGAATGGTTCACATTCATTTTTGATTGATTTTTTGTAACCAGGAAGACATTCACAGATATCTGGAGCAACACATGTTCCATAAAGACACGGCTTATTGCAAATTGGCTTGCATTTTTTTTCTTTTCCAACCAGTATCATACTATATCCTGGATTACAATTGCAAGTCTCTGGACTCACGCATTTTCCATTGGAACAACCTTTAGAGCAAAATGGTTCGCACACATTATTACTCGTTTTTTTGTAACCGGATAGACATTCACATGTATTCGGGGCAACACATTTTGAGTTGACGCATTTGCCACACACAGGCTGACAAATACCGTTTAATAATGTGAAACCAGAATTACACTTGCAGTTTTCTGGTGCAATACAAGTGCCGTTAGCGCAGCCCTTGCTGCAAGCCGGCAAACACTGATTTTTCTGTGTCGAGCTCCTTGTGTAACCAGTGTTGCATCCGCACTCATTTGGGTTTTTACAAAAACCGTTTATACATTTGGGCGTACATACAGGAGTGCAGATAAGGCTGAAATTAAATAGAAAATTAAATATGCATCGAGTGTGTTTATATTACATGACCATTTAATGATTGTAGTCACAAAATCTTACTACATACCGGAAAAAATTACTTCGGATTTTATCCTTTTCATAGCCAGGGCAACATGATTTCTCTTCTTTCGTTACTTTCGTCTATAACAAAGGAAATAATTTAATTATGACCGATAAATGCAATAATAAATGTTTTAGTGTTACGAGGTGGTACGAAGGAGCACCAGGCTGGCGCTGAGAAATCAGCCCCCAGCCCCGGAGCCGCGGGTTGTACTCACGCGTATTGAGGACGACTGCGGGCGATTAAAAGAAGGCCCTTCTCAGAGCCAACCCAAAGCTGGTCGCAGACCATCTGCGTCCAGCTTTGGGTTGGGTCGGATTCGGCGAGGAGGCCTAGAAAGGCGAAGGCACTACCTGTCACCCACGACGTGGGTCTGGCAGTTGCCCAACGCCAGCTACAGCTGGCGCAGCGGACGCAGCTCCAACAGGAGCTGGAGGAGCAGGTCGCGGCTGGGGAGCAACGGACGCGCACCGCCCGGGCCAAATCCGGGTACGGCGCGGCCATCGTGCTTTACGCGGACCACTCCCTAGCCGAGCTGTAGCGGAAGGCCCGGAAGGACGAAGAGGAGATCGTGATGGTCGCCTCCAAGTCCTTAAACTTGAAGGGGACTTTTCAAAAGTCCCTCAAGTGCCGGGCCGCGAGTCTGCGCGGCATCGTCGATGAGTGCCGCCAGACCCGAGCCGGGGCTCGAATTTTCGAATTCCCGGGGCCCCAGGGCGGCGCAAACGCGGACCTCTTCGCAACGAAGTTGCAAGAGGTCATCGCGGATCGGCCGGTAGCATCGCAATATTGCGAAGACCGCAGAGAGCGATGGCCGTCAGAGTCATAAGGGGCTATCGCACGATCTCCTGCGAGGCGGCCTGTGCACTGGCCGGATCTCCACCCTGGGACCTCGAGGCGAGCGTACTCGCGTCACTTGTGGCGCGAGGGGGCGAGTACGCGAGGTGAAGTACCGATGCAGCGACAAATAGAGCTGCGTCGGTCTCAACTCCGCGAGGTCCTGGTGGCGAAGTGGCGGGACAGGCTGTCAAGCCCTACCACCGGTTTCGCCATTGTCGAGGCGGTTCGGCCGGTGCTCGAGCGCTGGCTCGAGAGGCCGCACGGCTCTCTGTCGTTTCGGGTGACGCAGGTCCTTTCGGGGCACGGTTGCTTCGGAAGGTACCTGTGTCGCATAAACAGGGAGCCGGACGCCCGGTGTCACCACTGCGTCAATTGTCGGGAGGACACGGCGCGGCATACGCTGGCAGAGTGTGCCGCTTGGGAGGAGCCGCGTCGTGCCCTCGTCTTAGAAGTAGGCAACGACCTCTCGCTGCCGGCCATAGTCGATTCGATGGTTGGCAGTGAGAGGTGCTGGGTGAGGCTGCGGAAAGGGAGAGGGAGATGTTCTCCACTCACCCGGCCCGCAGCAGGCGCACCGGGCGGCGGCGAAGGGCGGACAACGCCCTCTTTCGCCCCCCCTAAATGGGTGCAGGAGCGACGGACCTGGGAACGGCCGTCGCTCCCTACACCACAGGACCCGAGGTGGAGTAAAAGTCATGGGGGGAGTCTCTCACTCCCCCCTTGACCAGATGAGGCTCGCGCAGTCGCGGGCTGGCACCAGTCGGGGGTTCCCGCGATCCCCGACGTAGGTGTAGGACGGCAGTAAAAAAAAAAAAAAAAAGGTCATCGCGGATGCGGCCAAGATTGTAAGGCCCGTGAAGTCCGCGGCGGGAGGTGACCGATCTAGACGACTCGGTCACCAAAGAGGAGGTGGTGGCGGCTATCGCAACGGTAGGGGGCTGTGGTGGACTATGACCTAAAACCCCTTCATGTTTAGGTGAGCTCCTGAGCGGAGACGTATACGAGCTGATGATGATTTTAACTCTGTATAATCAAATAATTTAATTAATTCTTCATCCCTAAATCTCATAATGTCTAAGATGTATCTTACCGTCTGCCATTTGGTACGTGTTTTAAAAGCCCATTTTGTATATGTTCTACATGTGAAATAACATTTTTTAAATGTAATTCTCTGTGAATATTGTTCGGAGACTCGCACGGGATTTAAAGTCCTGAAATAAAAGTAAAGAAAATATCAAAATCGTTTGTTTTAAAATACATTAACTATATTTTTTTTTTATTAAAGGGAGACTGAAGTAAGTACTATGGATGGATTTTGTGTATGAAGGGAGTGATGACTAAAATTACGGCTGACAGGGATGAAAGGAAGAAAAACAAACTTGGTTCACATGTGTGACATAGTCACGTAAAGGCACTGAAAGATTACTATTACCATTTGATGCGTAATGTTATGAATCTCTATTACACCTATTTATAGCCAGCACGATAGGTATTCAAGCAGAAATAAACAAGGCATTTATTTGATAAAAAAATATGTTTCTGGGCTTTGGATATTCCATTTGTATGACTGACTCATTTCTTTGTCGATTCACGAGACTTTGATAAAAATCTTTCCGCCTATTTATTTATTATTTAGATTCTTTACAAGGCAAAATAAAACACTTTTAAAATCGAAAAACTTATAAGCGATGTCTTCATCTATCTATCTTGGGTCGATTTAGAAGGTTGCTTAAGTACACTTATCTATACTAATATTATAAAGAGGAAAGATTTGTTTGTTTGTTTGTTTGTTTGTTTGTTTGTTTGTAATGAATAGGCTCCGAAACTACTGGACCGATTTCAAAAATTCTTTCACCTTTGGAAAGCTACATTATCCCCGAGTAACATAGGCTATATTTTATCCCTGTATTCCCACGGGAACGGGAACTACGCGGAGGCAGCTAGTATATAATAAAAAGGTAAAATTTGTGAGGTTGTACTGGTAACCTCTGGACTGCACTCTTACGCACTTTATTGTTTTTTTGCTATTTACGTTGAAGATCTATAAAAAACCCTGTATCTGATTCTTATAGGTTTGTATGAAAATATGTACTTAACCAAAATCACTTAATCACTTTTTTTGTTATTTTTCCAATTATTTTTTATTCATAGCTATTTTCCACACAAAATAATAAAACATCAATTTACGATGAAAACGAAAGTTGACAAAGATGAAAACTTTTTGTTGAGTATTCAAGCTTATAAAAGCTTACCCGGATGATGTCATAAGGTTGCTTTACCATGTTAAGGTTCCTTTCAATACTTTATTAAGACTTATCAATGGAAAATACAAGCGGTTCTTATGTAAATATAAAAAATATTAATAAACTTTTACTTACGTTATCATCTTAGTGCAAACTCCATTTTCACACTCCACCAGACTTATTGAAAATAAAAATATAATTATTGAAAAAACGTTCATGCTAACGGCTACCACATTACAACTGAAAATAAAGTGTATTTACCCTTAATAATTATTTATAACTAGCTGCCCCCGCGCGGTTTTACCCGCGTAGTTTCCGTTCCCGTGGGAATACAGGGATAAAATATAGCCTATGTTACTCGGGGATAATGTAGCTTTCCAAAGGTGAAAGAATTTTTGAAATCGGTCCAGTAGTGTCGGAGCCTATTCATTACAAACAAACAAACAAACAAATCTTTCCTCTTTATAATATTATATTATTAGTATAGATAAATACTTACTTGCTTATTCATAACTTGTATACATTAGGTATAGTGTGACTATGCGATTTGATAATAATTAAATATTAGAACAATTATGTTTGAGCAAATTTTCCGATAATTTTTTTTTATGAAAACGAATGTTTTTGTTACAAAAATTTAAATTTCATAAGATTACTATAGGCATGTAATAATAAAATTGTCGGCAAGGGAGGCTTGTGCTTCTCGGTGGATATATATATGAGCTGATGATGATGATGCTTAAAAAATATCCTTAGATATTTTCACACATGGCCAATCCGATTCCAAATTAAGCAGAGTTTTTACATAGAAACCAGATATGTATATAGAACAAACAGACATATCCATGCATGCAACTGTTTGTTTTGGGTGGGATTCGAACCCACGACCGGCGGCTTGAAAGTCAGGGTCACTAACCAGCCAACCAGGTCGTCTATTGTAATAAATGCACAATTGTATGTCCAGACGTCACTTGACTTTTTTATTTCAGATTTATTTTTATACCAAACTAGCTGACCTGGCAGACTTCGTACTGCCCCAATCTATACTTCTATACTAATATTATAAAGCGGTAGAGTTTGTTTGTTTGCTTGAACGCGCTAATTTCAGAAACTACTGGTCCGATTTGAAAATTTTTTTCAGTATTAGAGAGTCCTTTTATCGAGGAAGGCTATATATTATCACGCTACGACCAATGAGCGGGTGAGCGAGAAACTCGTCCCACTCCGCGAGGACGGCTGCACGAAGCTCTAGCCTCTTCCGCCGGGAGTCGTCGATTTCGACTCGGCCCTGCTCCTGCTGCTCCTTGTACCAGTGGTACATCCGAGGCAGGGCCTTCGCCTCGAGACTCCACGGCGGCGTTCCCGCAATGAGACACGCGGCCTCCGACGAGATCGTGCGGTATCCTCTCGACGCCCGGGATAAAAAGTGGCCTATGTCCTTTGTCATGCTCTAGTCTGTGTATCAAATTTCATTTAAATGGGCTCACTAGTTTTAGCGTGAATGCGAGACAGACAGACAGAGTTACTTTCGAATTTATAATATTAGTTAGGATATCGTTACGCTAAGATGAATAGGGGCGGAGCATCATCATCATCATCATCATCATCAACAGCTCATATACGTCTCCACCGAGGAGCTCGAGCCTCCCCCAACATCGAGGGGGTTTAGGCCGTAGTGCACCACGCGGGCCTTTGGCGGACTTCACATGCCTTTAATTGTGACGTCTCAGGCATACAGGTTTCCTTCACCGAAAGCCAGTGGTGTGAATCCGTACGTAAGTTTTTATAAACTCAGAGGTACGGGCCAGGGATTTGAACCGGCACCCTCATGATCGTGAGTCGGTGCGTTCCCAACTGAGCCACCACGGCGGAGCATCAATGAAATATATTTCAAAAATAGCGTAAAATTATTATGTGACGCATACGTAGTTGCACGGGCAGCTAGTAATTAATGTACCTAATCGTAAAAAAGTTGTATTTCTTACACAATAGTGTATATTCGTATTCTCACACAGTTATCGTAATTTGCCTTTTCTGATGAAATGACAGAGGCAAAAAAAGTATTATTTATATAATTTCATACATAATTTCACTTTATTAGTGAATTTGACAATCCCCTGGGGGTAAAACTGCGGTAAATCTAGTGAAATAAGAAAAAAGCTAGTTGACCCGCGCAACTTCCTTAGCGTTACTTGCCCTTTTTGCAACACTTTGTATTGATGCTCCGTTTGTTTTGGCATCAAAAGTAAAAAATCAAAAACATTTTTGTATAATTTTAATCAATAATTTAATAAATATACAGCGGTTGCAAAAATATTTTGCAATTTCTAAACAGAAAGCAATATAATAATAAAAAGTGTGTTTAATGAAATAAAAGTAAAAAAATTACATATTTCATTACGTAACAGAAAATATAACTATGTGACACATAAAATTCTAGTTAAGCTTACAATCTAATATGAAGCGAATGAACTAAACCCCTCATCGTATGGGGAGGCTCGTGCCCCAACCGTGGAGACGATTGTAAGCTGAGCTGATGATGGTAATGATTGTAATGATTTTTAAAATATCTCAAAGAAATAATATTGTGACTCAACCACATTACAAATTTTGCATGAGTAGGTACTTTAACATATTAATATAATAAATAATGAATCAGCAATTTTTAATATATATTATTTCAATTTCTATCCTTGGTTAAAGGTAGCGTTGACATATTTATATACTGCGATGACGTAGATATGTCGTAATTTTCTGAAAAGTTAAATGTATAGTAAATTATGGCAGTTGTACGTAAGTACCTTAAAATTATATTTTTAATATAAACACATATATCACCAAAAGAATACTTCTCCAGGCGTTTACACCTAAAGTATGATTTACATAGATGCTATTTGGCCCTTCGATATTATATCGTAAAAAAATTTACTCTACGACAGTTGAACGAACTTGCAAAAGTGATGTAAAATTATTTTTACCTGAATTGCGTTTCGATTTTCTTTTGATGAACACAATAAGTAATATGGTTACTGTCATAAATGACCCAGCACCTATTGAAACATAAATCCAATTGATGACGACCCTGTAAAAGTTTAGTTTATTTAGTCAATTAAGGTACATTATTCATTAATTTTTATACTATAAAAACATTGAATGTTTCGCTTTTAAATACAACTTACCATTCCTTAACATAATCAAGTTTATTCCAGAGACTGGATTTGCCCTCTTCAGAAGCATTGACTGTTTTTGTATTCTCCACAGAAACAATAGCTGTTTCATTACAAATACATTGATATGGTAAAATACATGAACACTCACAGTTGATACAAATTGGTTCGCAGAAAGTAATAGAGGTGTTTGATTCTCTTCTCCTTTGATAACCAGGTAAACATTCACATGTCTCTGGGGCTACAAATGTTCCATTACGACATCCTTTGGAGCAAAACGGTTCACATTCATTTTTGATAGATTTTTTGTAACCAGAAAGACATTCACAGATCTCTGGCGCGACACATGTTCCATGCAGACACGGCTTATTGCAAATTGGTTTACAGCTTTTGTCTTTCCCAATCACTGTCATATTATATCCTGAATTGCAATTGCAAGTCTCTGGACTCACGCATTTTCCATTGGGACATCCTTTGGAGCAAAACGGTTCACATTCATTTTTGATAGATTTTTTGTAACCAGAAAGACATTCACAGATCTCTGGAGCGACACATGTGCCATGAAGGCACGGCTTATTGCAGATCGGTTTACAGCTTTTTTCCTTGCCAATTAATGTCATATTATATCCCGGATTACAATTGCAAGTCTCTGGACTCATGCATTTTCCATTGGGACATCCTTTGGAGCAAAACGGTTCACATTCATTTTTGATAGATTTTTTGTAACCAGAAAGACATTCACAGATCTCTGGAGCAACGCATGTTCCATGCAGACAGGGCTTATTGCAAATTGGTTTACAGCTTTTGTCTTTCCCAATCACTGTCATATTATATCCTGAATTGCAATTGCAAGTCTCTGGACTCACGCATTTTCCATTGGGACATCCTTTGGAGCAAAACGGTTCACATTCATTTTTGATAGATTTTTTGTAACCAGAAAGACATTCACAGATCTCTGGAGCGACACATGTGCCATGAAGGCACGGCTTATTGCAGATCGGTTTACAGCTTTTCTCTTTTCCAATCACTGTCATATTATATCCCGAATTGCAATTGCAAGTCTCTGGACTCACGCATTTTCCATTGGGACATCCTTTGGAGCAAAACGGTTCACATTCATTTTTGATAGATTTTTTGTAACCAGCAAGACATTCACAGATCTCTGGCGCGACACATGTTCCATGCAGACACGGCTTATTGCAAATTGGTTTACAGCTTTTTTCCTTGCCAATTAATGTCATATTATATCCCGAATTACAATTGCAAGTCTCTGGACTCACACATTTTCCATTGGGACATCCTTTGGAGCAAAACGGTTCACATTCATTTTTGATAGATTTTTTGTAACCAGAAAGACATTCACAGATCTCTGGAGCAACGCATGTTCCATGCAGACAGGGCTTATTGCAAATTGGTTTACAGCTTTTGTCTTTCCCAATCACTGTCATATTATATCCTGAATTGCAATTGCAAGTCTCTGGACTCACGCATTTTCCATTGGGACATCCTTTGGAGCAAAACGGTTCACATTCATTTTTGGTAGATTTTTTGTAACCAGAAAGACATTCACAGATCTCTGGAGCGACACATGTGCCATGAAGGCACGGCTTATTGCAGATCGGTTTACAGCTTTTCTCTTTTCCAATCACTGTCATATTATATCCCGAATTGCAATTGCAAGTCTCTGGACTCACGCATTTTCCATTGGGACATCCTTTGGAGCAAAACGGTTCACATTCATTTTTGATAGATTTTTTGTAACCAGCAAGACATTCACAGATCTCTGGCGCGACACATGTTCCATGCAGACACGGCTTATTGCAAATTGGTTTACAGCTTTTTTCCTTGCCAATTAATGTCATATTATATCCCGAGTTACAATTGCAAGTCTCTGGACTCACGCATTTTCCATTGGGACATCCTTTGGAGCAAAACGGTTCACATTCATTTTTGATAGATTTTTTGTAACCAGAAAGACATTCACAGATCTCTGGCGCGACACATGTTCCATGCAGACAGGGCTTATTGCAAATTGGTTTACAGCTTTTGTCTTTCCCAATCACTGTCATATTATATCCTGAATTGCAATTGCAAGTCTCTGGACTCACGCATTTTCCATTGGGACATCCTTTGGAGCAAAACGGTTCACATTCATTTTTGATAGATTTTTTGTAACCAGAAAGACATTCACAGATCTCTGGCGCGACACATGTTCCATGCAGACAGGGCTTATTGCAAATTGGTTTACAGCTTTTGTCTTTCCCAATCACTGTCATATTATATCCTGAATTGCAATTGCAAGTCTCTGGACTCACGCATTTTCCATTGGGACATCCTTTGGAGCAAAACGGTTCACATTCATTTTTGATAGATTTTTTGTAACCAGAAAGACATTCACAGATCTCTGGAGCGACACATGTGCCATGAAGGCATGGCTTATTGCAGATCGGTTTACAGCTTTTTTCCTTGCCAATTAATGTCATATTATATCCCGAATTACAATTACAAGTCTCTGGTCTCACACATTTTCCATTGGGACATCCTTTGGAGCAAAACGGTTCACATTCATTTTTGGTAGATTTTTTGTAACCAGAAAGACATTCACAGATCTCTGGCGCGACGCATGTTCCATGCAGACACGGCTTATTGCAAATTGGTTTGCATTTTTTTTCTTTTCCAATAATTGTCATATTATATCCTGAATTGCAATTGCAAGTCTCTGGACTCACGCATTTTCCATTGGGACATCCTTTGGAGCAAAACGGTTCACATTCATTTTTGATAGATTTTTTGTAACCAGCAAGACATTCACAGATCTCTGGCGCGACACATGTTCCATGCAGACACGGCTTATTGCAAATTGGTTTACAGCTTTTTTCCTTGCCAATTAATGTCATATTATATCCCGAGTTACAATTGCAAGTCTCTGGACTCACGCATTTTCCATTTGGACATCCTTTGGAGCAAAACGGTTCACATTCATTTTTGATAGATTTTTTGTAACCAGAAAGACATTCACAGATCTCTGGCGCGACACATGTTCCATGCAGACAGGGCTTATTGCAAATTGGTTTACAGCTTTTGTCTTTCCCATTCACTGTCATATTATATCCTGAATTGCAATTGCAAGTCTCTGGACTCACGCATTTTCCATTGGGACATCCTTTGGAGCAAAACGGTTCACATTCATTTTTGATAGATTTTTTGTAACCAGAAAGACATTCACAGATCTCTGGCGCGACACATGTTCCATGCAGACAGGGCTTATTGCAAATTGGTTTACAGCTTTTGTCTTTCCCAATCACTGTCATATTATATCCTGAATTGCAATTGCAAGTCTCTGGACTCACGCATTTTCCATTGGGACATCCTTTGGAGCAAAACGGTTCACATTCATTTTTGATAGATTTTTTGTAACCAGAAAGACATTCACAGATCTCTGGAGCGACACATGTGCCATGAAGGCATGGCTTATTGCAGATCGGTTTACAGCTTTTTTCCTTGCCAATTAATGTCATATTATATCCCGAATTACAATTACAAGTCTCTGGACTCACACATTTTCCATTGGGACATCCTTTGGAGCAAAACGGTTCACATTCATTTTTGGTAGATTTTTTGTAACCAGAAAGACATTCACAGATCTCTGGCGCGACGCATGTTCCATGCAGACACGGCTTATTGCAAATTGGTTTGCATTTTTTTTCTTTTCCAATAATTGTCATATTATATCCTGAATTGCAATTGCAAGTCTCTGGACTCACGCATTTCCCATTGGGACATCCTTTGGAACAAAATGGTTCACATTCATTTTTGATAGATTTTTTGTAACCAGAAAGACATTCACAGATCTCTGGCGCGACACATGTTCCATGCAGACACGGCTTATTGCAGATCGGTTTACAGCTTTTTTCCTTGCCAATTAATGTCATTTTATATCCTGAATTGCAATTGCAAGTCTCTGGACTCACGCATTTTCCATTGGGACATCCTTTGGAGCAAAACGGTTCACATTCATTTTTGGTAGATTTTTTGTAACCAAAAAGACATACACATATCTCTGGAGCAACGCATGTTCCATGCAGACACGGCTTATTGCAAATTGGTTTACAGCTTTTTTCCTTACCAATTATTGTCATTTTATATCCCGGATTACAATTGCAAGTCTCTGGACTCACGCATTTTCCATTGGGACATCCTTTGGAGCAAAACGGTTCACATTCATTTTTGGTAGATTTTTTGTAACCAGAAAGACATTCACAGATCTCTGGAGCAACGCATGTTCCATGCAGGCACGGCTTATTGCAAATTGGTTTACAGCTTTTGTCTTTCCCAATCACTGTCATTTTATATCCTGAATTGCAATTGCAAGTCTCTGGACTCACGCATTTTCCATTGGGACAACCTTTAGAGCAAAATGGTTCACACACATTATTACTCGTTTTTTTGTACCCGGATAGACATTCACATGTATTCGGAGCAACACATTTTGAGTTTACGCATTTGCCACACATTGGCTGACAAATACCGTTTAATAATGTGAAACCAGAATTACACTTGCAGTTTTCTGGTGCAATGCAAGTGCCGTTAGCGCAACCCTTGCTGCAAGCCGGCAAACACTGATTTTTCTGTTTCGAGCTCCTTGTGTAACCAGTGTTGCATCCGCAGTCATTTGGGTTTTTACAAAAACCGTTTATACATTTGGGAGTACATACAGGAGTGCAGAAAAGGCTGAAATTAAATAGACAATTAAGATTCATCGAGTGTGTTTATAGTACATGACCATTTAATGATTGTAGTCACAAAATCTTACTACATACCGGAAAAAACTACTTCGGATTTTATCCTTTTCATAGCCAGGACAACATGATTTCTCTTCTTTCGTTACTTTTGTCTATAACATTAAGGAAATAATTTCATTACGACCGAAAAATGCAATAATAAATACACTTGTGCAGACAAACTGGCTTGGTTGGGAACGCACCGACTCAAGATCATGAGGGTCCAAGTTCAAACCCTTGCCCGTACATATATGAAGGAAAAACATTGTAAAGAAACCGAACCCGAGAAGTACATATATATAGTACAATTAAAGGCATGTGAAGTCCGCCAATCCGCACAAGGCCCATGTGGTGAACTATGACCTAAAAACCCTTCATGTTTAGGGGAGCCTTGAGCTCCTCAGCGGAGACGTATACGAGCTGATGACGATTTTAACTCTGTATAATCGAATAATTTAATAAATTCTTCATCCTTAAATTTCATAATGTCTAAGATGTATCTTACCGTATGCCATTTGGTACGTATTTTAAACGCCCATTTTGTATATGTTCTACATGTGAAATAACATTTTTTATATGTAATTCTCTGTGAATATTGTTCGGAGACTCGCACGGGTTTTAAAGTCCTGAAATAAAAGTAAAGAAAATATTAAAATCGTTTTTACACACATTAACTGCTTATTTGTTAATACATTAACTATATTATTTTTATTGGAGACCGAAGTAAGTATGGATGGATTTTGTGTATGAAGAGAGTGATGACTAAAATGACGGCTGACAGGAAGAAAAACACACTTGTTACACATGTGTGACACAGTCACGTAAAGGCACTGAAAGATTACAGAAAAAAAATAGTACCTATTACCATTTGATGCGTAATGTTCTGAATCTCTATTAAATACCTATTTATAGCCAGCACGATAGGTACTCGGGCAGAAATAAACAAGGCATTTATTTGATAAAAAAAATATGTTTCTGGGCTTTGGGTATTCCATGCGTATGACTGACTCATTTCTTTGTCGATTCACGAGACTTTGATAAAAATCTTTCCGCCTATTTATTTATTATTTAGATTCAAGGCAAAAAACACGTTTTAAAATCGTGTCTTCATCTATCTATCTTGGGTCGATTTAGAAGGTTGCTTAAGTATACTTATATAATAAAAAGGTAATGTTTGTACTGGTAACCTCTGGATTACACCAAATGTGGTCTACACTATTACCCACATAATTTTTTTTTGCTAACTTACGTTAAAGTCTATAAAGATCGATCGATCTATGAAGATCGTCTATAAAGAGAAGGTGTATCTAATTCTTATAGGTTTGTATGAAAATATATACTTTACCAAAAACACCAATTCACCTTTTTTAATCAATTTTTCTAATTTTTTTTTTCATAGCTATTTTCCACACAAAACAATAAAATATCAATGCAAGATGAAAACGAAAGTTGAAAAAGAAAAAGATGAAAACATTTTGTTGAGTATTTTAGCTTAGCTTTGAAGCTTCCCGAATGATGTCACAAGGTTTACCATGTTAAGGTTCCTTCCAATACTTCAAAGACTTATCAATGAAAAATACAAGCGGTTCTTATGTAAATATCAAAAATATTAATAAATTTTACTTACATTATCATCTTAGTGCAAACTCCATTTTCACACTCCACTAGACTTATTGAAAATAAAAAAATTATAATTGAAAAAACGTTCATTCTAACGGCTACCACATTACAACTGAAAATAAAGTGTATGTACCCTTAATAATTATTTATAATAAATATTTAGTTGCTTATTCATAACTTGTATACATTAGGTATAGTGTGACTATGCGATTTGATAATAAAATATATGAACAATTATAAGTATTTGATAAAAACAAATGTTTTTTGTTACTAAAATTACTATTAGGTAAAAGGAATTCTTTAAGGAAAAGCCATAAGATTGGGGAGGATTATGCTCCTCTGTGGAGATGTATATGAGCTGATGATGATGATGCTTAAAAAATATCCTTAGATATTTTTCACACATGGCAAATCTGATTCCGAATTCGGCAGAGCATAGAAACCAGATAGCTGATATGTATATAGAACAAACAGACATATCGATGCATGCAACTGTTTGTTTTGGGTGGGATTCGAACCCACGACCGGCGGCTTGAAAGTCAAGGTCACTAACCAGCAAACCAGGTTGTCTATTGTAAAAAATGCTATGTATGTCCAGACGTCAGTTGACTTTTTTTATTTCAGATTTTAGATTTTGATACCAAATTGTAATGGATAATATTTTTTAAGGAAAAAAAAACATTATATTAAAAAAAAAAACACAGAAACTTTGAAAATAAAAATTTTAAAAAAAATCTCAACAATAAAAAAATGTGGATATAATTTATTCCACATATTTATACAAATGAAGGCACACTAGTTCTTTGTTTGTTTGTATTACATATCAATATATTTAAAGATAGTTTAGGTAGTTTTAATTAAGTACCTACTCGTTTCGTACATTATTTGTGACAAACATTTCTAAGATTATTTCGTTCAAAGTTCAAGCAATCAGAGCTTGTTAGATGAAATATTTTGTAGGTACAACTAGTGGCTCCCCGCAGTTTCGCCCGCGTACCCGGGAGATCTTCCATTTTCACGGGATAAAAAGTAGCCTATAGAGATAGTGTACAAAATATCTTTAAAACAGTTCAGAAATATAAGCGTGTAATTGAAATAGACAGATAGACAGAGTTCTTCAAACTTTCGCATTCATAATATTAGCATAGAAGATCACAGATAAAGATATTTAATTAAATTTAAATACAAAGTCTTTGTAGTAGGTACTTCTATGGTGTCAGCTAACTCCATACCAAATTTCTTTAAAATCGCTCGAGCCGTTTATACGTGAAGAAGTAACAAACGCACACATTCACAAACATTCGCCTTTATATTAGTGTGATTATAATTGTTATTCCACAGCCCTATTATTAAACATCCTAAGCAGTTTCCACTAATTCAACATTGTAGTAAGAATGATGTGCGCGGGCTGAAAAAAAAATTAAAATTAATTGTGATTTCAAACATTTAAATTATCTGTTTCTTTATTGTCATCATGGTTTCCATACAATCATGTATTAAAAGAACGGTAACAGAAGTGAGACAAGCGATATCTGAATCAAGTCAGCCTGAAGATAGCTACAGGGTAACTAACTACCCTACATACCAGGACCTTAATGCCTCATTCGACGTCTAACAAGCGTTAAAATACTTACAACAAATGCATTCCCTAGTATATGTGTGTAAACGACAGCGTTTGTAAACTCAACGCTTTTTAAACGACTTCAAAAAAAGGAGGAGGTTCTCAATTCGACTGGTATTTGTTTTTTTTTATCGAGCAGTGTTGCATTTTCAATCTTGGGCGTTGGAAATAGAGAATATGGTACTTGGGAATGCATTTGTGGAACTTGAACGCCTTTTTAAAGTCCGTTAAAAACTCTTGGGCGAATGAGGCCTAATTGTGTCTTGGAACTGGCCGATTTCATAAATAGCACTGATTGGTGCCCCCAAAAATGACAGTCGGTTGGCTTTGTGGTAAGTGACCCTGACTTTCAAGCCGCCGGTTTGGAATCCCACCCAGGACAAACATTTGTATGGATGGATATGACGACTGTTTGTTCTATGTCTAGATGTAATATCTATACAAGTATACTATACAAGTATGTATTACATACAATATGCATCTATACAAGTATGTAGTGTGGTAACCGCTTTCCATCAGGTGGGCCGCATGCCTGTTTGCCACCGTTGTGGTATAAAAAAAAGTAGGTATGTATGTATTTAAAAGTAGTATATTTAGTATATCAGCTCTCTGGTTACCATATCACAAGCACTGCTTAGTTTAGAATCAGATTGGTCGTGTGACAAAGTGAAAATATCCAGGATAAGAAGAAAATGTTAAGAAGTAATAGTAAAAATAATTACCCGAATGTTTCCTTTTAACGTATGTGTATATAACTTTAGTCGATATTACGACGAAGAAACTTATTACTATGGAACAGCACAGAATCATATGGACCTTGTCTATTGAATTTCCATTACTAAAACTTCTGCCATGTCTGAAAAATATACAATCATTAAACTTATTTGCAGCTTAATATTATGAGAATGGTTTAAAGATTATTATTTGGGCATTTCCAAAGCATTTATTCCTCATTTATTACCGTCTTAAAAATAGGTGGTTCTACCATGATCGTTCGCTCTGTAAGTCCAACTACATTGCTCAAAATAGATTCATAATGACAGCCCGGTTGGCTTTATGGTTAGTGACCCTGACTTTCAAGCCGCGGGTCGTGGGTTTGAAACCCAGGACAAACATTTGTATGCATGAATATGTCTGTTTGTCCTGTGCCTGGATGTAAATATCTATAATATGTATATATTTAAAAGTATTATGTGTAGTATATCAGCTATCTGGTCACCATAACACAAGCTCACTTTGAAGCTTACTTTGAAATCAGATTGGCCGTGTGTGAAAAATGTCCCAGAATATTTATATTATATTTATTTATAATTTCCAACTATACACACAATAGATGTTTTCAAATAGTTTAAAGATGGTTTCAAATTTAAATAGTTTAATGTTGCAATACTCTCTACTTACCCAGATGTATAAGGTACAGACGTAGAACTAATCTCCTCTGTTGCTTCTGTCATATAATAATCTTCACTAATAATACTAGTGTCCTCTGTTCCTACAACATCATCTTCATTAGCAGTACTAGTACCCTCGGTTACATCATCTACACTAGCAGTACTAGTGCTCCCTGTTACATCATCTACACTAACAGTACTAGTGCCCTCTGTTACATCATCTTCACTAGCAGTACTAGTGCCCTCTGTTACATCATTTGCACTAGAAGTACTAGTGCCCTCTGTTTCATCATCTTCACTAGCATTACTAGTGCTAGTGCCCTCTGTTGCTTCTGTTACATCATCTGCACTAGCAGTACTAGTGGCCTCGGTTGCTTCTGTTACATCATCTTCACTAGCAGTACTAGTGCCCTCTGTTGCTTCTATTACATCACCTTCACTAGCAGTACTAGTGCCCTCGGTTGCTTCTGTTACATCATCTGCACTAGCAGTACTAGTGCCCTTTGTTGCTTCTGTTACATCATCTGCACTAGCAGTACTAGTGCCCTCGGTTGCTTCTGTTACATCATCTGCACTAGCAGTACTAGTGCCCTTTGTTGCTTCTATTACATCATATTCACTAGCAGTACTAGTGCCCTTTGTTGCTTCTGTTACATCATCTGCACTAGCAGTACTAGTGCTCTCTGTTACATCACCTTCACTAGCAGCACTAGTGCCCTCTGTTACATCATCTTCACTAGCAGTACTAGTGCCCTCGGTTGCTTCTGTTACATCATCTTCACTAGCAGTACTAGTGCCCTTTGTTGCTTCTATTACATCATCTGCACTAGCAGTACTAGTGCCCTTTGTTGCTACTGTTACATCATCTTCACTAGCAGCACTAGTGCCCTCTGTTACATCATCTTCACTAGCAGCACTAGTGCTCTCTGTTGCATCATCTTCACTAGCAGTACTAGTGCTCTCTGTTACATCATCTGCACTAGCAGCACTAGTGCCCTCTGTTACATCATCTTCACTAGCAGTACTAGTGCTATCTGTTGCTTCTGTTTCATCATCTGCACTAGCAGTACTAGTGCCCTCTGTTACATCATCTTCACTAGCAGTACTAGTGCCCTCTGTTACATCATCTGCACTAGCAGTACTAGTGCCCTTTGTTGCTTCTATTACATCATATTCACTAGCAGTACTAGTGCCCTTTGTTGCTTCTGTTACATCATCTGCACTAGCAGTACTAGTGCTCTCTGTTACATCATCTTCACTAGCAGCACTAGTGCCCTCTGTTACATCATCTTCACTAGCAGTACTAGTGCCCTCGGTTGCTTCTGTTACATCATCTTCACTAGCAGTACTAGTGCTCTCTGTTGCTTCTGTTACATCATCTTCACTAGCAGCACTAGTGCCCTCTGTTACATCATCTTCACTAGCAGCACTAGTGCCCTCTGTTACATCATCTTCACTAGCAGTACTAGTGCTATCTGTTGCTTCTGTTACATCATCTGCACTAGCAGTACTAGTGCCCTCGGTTGCTTCTGTTACATTATCTGCACTAGCAGTACTAGTGCCCTCTGTTGCTTCTGTTACATCATCTGCACTAGCAATACTAGTGCCCTCGGTTGCTTCTGTTACATCATCTGCACTAGCAGTACTAGTGCCCTCGGTTGCTTCTGTTACATCATCTGCACTAGCAGTACTAGTGCCCTCTGTTGCTTCTGTTACATCATCTGCACTAGCAGTACTAGTGCCCTCGGTTGCTTCTGTTACATCATCTGCACTAGCAGTACTAGTGCCCTCTGTTGCTTCTGTTACATCATCTGCACTAGCAGTACTAGTGCCCTCGGTTGCTTCTGTTACATCATCTGCACTAGCAGTACTAGTGCCCTCGGTTGCTTCTGTTACATCATCTGCACTAGCAGTACTAGTGCCCTCGGTTGCTTCTGTTACATCATCTGCACTAGCAGTACTAGTGCCCTCGGTTGCTTCTGTTACATCATCTGCACTAGCAGTACTAGTGCCCTCGGTTGCTTCTGTTACATCATCTGCACTAGCAGTACTAGTGCCCTCGGTTGCTTCTGTTACATCATCTGCACTAGCAGTACTAGTGCCCTCGGTTGCTTCTGTTACATCATCTGCACTAGCAGTACTAGTGCCCTTGGTTGCTTCTGTTACATCATCTGCACTAGCAGTACTAGTGCCCTCGGTTGCTTCTGTTACATCATCTGCACTAGCAGTACTAGTGCCCTTGGTTGCTTCTGTTACATCATCTGCACTAGCAGTACTAGTGCCCTCTGTTGCTTCTGTTACATCATCTGCACTAGCAGTACTAGTGCCCTTTGTTGCTTCTGTTACATCATCTGCACTAGCAGTACTAGTGCCCTCTGTTGCTTCTGTTACATCATCTGCACTAGCAGTACTAGTGCCCTCGGTTGCTTCTGTTACATCATCTTCACTAGCAGTACTAGTGCTCTCTGTTGCTTTTGTTACATTATCTAAACTAGATGTAGAATTATCAATTGTTATCGAAGATTCTGTGACATCAACTATAGATAATGGTTTTATGCCCGTTGATGAAGAATATCTGTTGAAAAATAAGATTTTTACAATTAATAAATAAGTTAAGTCGTCTTAGTACGTTTATCAGAAAATGGGTGTTTAATGAGTACTTAGTTTAGAGTGATAAAATTGAATTGACATATTGAGTTCCAATAAACATTATACATAAATTCTGCTTTTTCTGTTTTATCATTGAATACATTTTTTTTATTAGACACAGCTTTTGGTAAATGATTTCACGTATTACATGTATTATATTTAGTAAGGTCATAACTAACGCACACACCGCCGTAAATATGTATATATCTCTATTTGTTAATATTAAAACAACACTATTATATTAAAGAATAGTTAACTTTTGGTTTGATTAACCTTGTTAGGTAGGTTTCTGACCCCGTACCGTGATAAACCAGAAAATGAACCAGCCACTTTGAGATTAAAATGTGTCATAAATAAAATTTTCCTTATATTGTAGTATTTTTTTTACTTTATATTGGTAGGTACGGATTATTTTATTTGATAAAATGTGATCTTATTTGATCAATATATGTTTCTGCTTTAGCTATTCATATAAGTACTAGTGGCTCCTGGTTAACCGCATTCCCGGGGATCTTAAATTTTCCCGGGATAATAAGTAGTGTATGTACGAGTATGTGTTATTCCAGAACATATTTTAAGTCTGTGCCAAATTTAATCGCGATCCCATTATTTTGGCTTGAAAGATTAACAAACAGACAACCATACATTTCACAAACTTTCGCACTAATAAGTAGTCGGATTCTTTGTTATAAATTAATGTAAAATTATAAAAAACAGGTGCAATAGAATACGTGAAAAATACATCTATTCCGGAAACACGGATGAAACAGCGGATTGAAAGCTAGTCTGACTATAATTTTACTATGAAAATAAAATCCAGAATTAGATAATTACCCGTCATATAAAGTCGATTTAAGTTCATCTGCTGCCACTATATGTATGACCTGCGAAATTAAAACTGCTATGTAACAATCAATCAATATTTTTGTGGAAAATGTAAATTCATAAAGTAAAACCCGAATCCCACCCAGGACAAACATTTGTTTGCATGAACATATCCAATTGTTCTGTGTCTGGACGTAAAAATAAGTACGTTTATAAATGTAGTAGGTATATGTAGTATGAGGTTACCATAGCCTAAATTCACCATTCCATACCTAGAATCAGATTGCCCATATGAACAATTCCAGGATATTTATCTAAACTTATATTAAAGAGGAAACCAATGAGGAAGTTTTTGGCCATAGTCAACCACGCGAGCTTAGTGCAGATTAGCAAATTTCACATACCTACCTTAATTTTTGACATTTCGGGCATGCAGGTTTCCTCACAATGTTTTCCTCTACCGAAACAAAGTTGTGTTTGTTACTCTTACATATTTTGCTGTGCCCGACAGGGTCCACAATGTCAATTAACTATCTTAATTTTAATATTAAAATTGTGGAATGCAATTAATAATATGAATGTGAATAAGTTTTTCAAACTCAGAGATACGGGCCGGGGTTTGAACCTGCGCCCTCATAGTCGTGAGTCGATGCGTTTCCCACTAAGCCACCACAGCACGTTTAAATATATTTACCCCTCCTTAATTTTTTGCCTTAATAGGTAGTTCGAATTTGAACATCTTAAGTAAAGCTGGTCCCATACACTCGTCAATATCAAAAACACAATCATTTCGAAGTTAAATAATGGACAGATAGACGCACAACTTAAAACAAAGGAAATATGCTCGTATTTTCCTCATTATAACATACCTATAATTTTGTGTCAGCATACTTAGAATCGATACCAGCTAACAAAAATATTTATAAAATAAATATAGTAGCATCCATCCCGCGGTTACACCCGCTTTCACAGGGATCTTGTATTGTCCCGGGATAAAAAATAGCTCTTGTCGTATTCCAGAACATATTCTAACTCAGTGTCAAATTTCATCGCGATTCCTTCAGCCGTTCTGGCGTGAAAGGACAAATTTACATCCATACACTTTCGCATTTACTATATAAGTAGGACTTAAAGCTTTGCACAAAAATACAATTCATACACCAGAATATTATAATAATTTAATTCGTTACTCACCGTCATTATATAACACAAGTATAACGCAAAATTAAACATATTGTTTGCGAATAATTATACCTTTTATATAAATTAATTTATATTATACAATTTTAGTTATTTATTATTCACAACTTCACACACTAGTACCTTCTAATTCGGTTGGTTAAAAATTAAATTTTATCCTTTAAAATTACAAATGAAATAACATATAACTACGTACCTATATACCTTTTTCCGGTAGGGTAAAAAAGCGGCCAGGTGAAAGTCGTACTCGCTCATGGAGGGCTCCGTAGCAGCAGGTAACATAATACATATAAAAAGTCTTCAAGTTCGTTGCAACTTTAATCGATGTTTTAATAATAGTGTTGCGGTTTACGATTTATGTTTATGACGTATTAAAAAAACTACTTACTAGATCTCGTTCAAACCAATTTTCGGTGGAAGTTTACATGGTAATGTACAATATATTTTTTTTTATTTATCATTCTCTTATATTAAAAGTTACAGGGGGGGGGGGGGGGGGCACACATTTTACTACTTTGGCAGTGTCTCTCTCGCAAACTATTCAGGTTAGAAAAAAATTATATTAGTAACCTCGATATTATTTTTGGAGACCTACCCATAGATGGATACGTATGGATTCGATGAAAGAAAAAAATTTGAGGTTCAGGTCTATGTATGGAGAACCCCAACAATTTTTGTTTTTTTTTCTATATCTGTTTAGATCTTGGTGCGGTTTACAGAATACATCTACTTACCAAGTTTCAGCAGTACAGATTTTATAGTTTCGGAAAAAAGTGGCTGTGACATACGGACGGACGGACAGACAGGTAGACAGACATGACGAATCTACAAGGGTTCCGTTTTTTCCATTTGGCTACGGAACCCTGGCTTTGGTTATTCCCAAAGTACCTACTCCATTGTTTTTTCTAATAATAAATGAATGATAAGAATTCCATACCTTCGATCTCAAACTACTCCATGCATTTAAATACAGGTATTATGTATAACAAAAGAAATATTGGTTGCCTGTAAAGTCGGTATACGGGCGAAAGTTTTACGTGACAACGACTTTGAGTGGTAAAATAATTTTATGTCTGTCTCTCTCGCTCTTAGGCGGGCTAACCATGCCCGAGTGGAAGGGATGCGTGCCTCTCACTCGCTCTCATTGTGAGCGCATAACGTGAGCGGAGCGTAACGCAGTTTCTTGAAGTGTCACCCGGCAAACCAATTTATAAGACGTCGTCACGTCAAAATAATTAAAAATATTGCACGCTAACTGGGCAAATGGGTTATCTAACTCTGGCCTCTGCAAGAATATATCAAATCAGATCTTACTGGTCCGATTCCTGAGATCCGTTCAACCAAATAAACAAACAAACTCTTCAGCTTTATATATATTAAGTATAGAGATATTATAGAGATAAAGACTACCGATGTTGAATTTTGCATTTCATAAAAATAAAAATTCGTTATAAACTTATAGCAACAATTTATTGTAAGAGAGGCTAAAACCTTAGTTCGTTCGTTCGTTTGTTATTAATTTATTTTAAAAATAATTAATACCAATGAAACTTATTAAAATTATAAAATAAGTTGGTAACAATTTTCCAGAAAAATAAATAAAATATTTTTTTTCTTACACTTAAAAACTTTGGTAAAACACACATTTTAATTACAAACACAAAAAAATGATCTTTTTTTGTACATATGTAATTTTCAGAGAATATCTAGCAAACAATCGAATAAACAGACTCTTCAGCTTTATTAAATAAGTAAAAGATATGGGTATGTTCATATGAAAAAAAAAATTAATGATTAAATTATGAAACACTAAGCAGTTTGTAAAACACCATAATATACACGGAAACTATATCAAAAAGTAAGCAATTAACATTTTTTATGACATCAATAGTATTTTTGACATTTGCGACTTTATCGATTTTTGAGCAAATTCCTAAAGATGCCATGACCTACCCAACAAACATTAACATGTATTATTTTTAAATAACTTAAGCTGTATTAAGTTTATGTTATATATATAGATATTTATTTTATTGGCATCAAATATAAATATATATCTTATATTAAATTAAGTATTATTTAAATAATAAATAAAGTCTATTTCTAATTAAGCTTACACTTTAAAGTTACTACTTTACAATTTAACTTGACGAACAACGACCTCTGTGACCTTTTTATGACATTTAGTAATTAATTTTCTGAATTTACGCTCCATCCAATGTATAACATATGTATATAAAAATCTTGTCCAAGTGTTTGTTATCGAACTCCTTTGAAAGTTGATTTGACGTTTTTCGTGTATATTTTATAGTTCATAAAGTATTTTTCACCATCCCTCCTTCATCCCCCATTTTTAGTATTTCTTATTTGACAGAACAATGTTTGGCGGGTCGACTAATATAAATATAATAATTCTTATATATTGACGTTTGAGGTCCTTATTTTAATGCCACACCCATTTGAATATTTTTTTATTTATTTTACAGCTGTTTTATTTACTCGTAAGCCGCATCCGCCAATTCAATATTGTGATTTGATTGCTGTGTGACGGCTGAAAAAAAATGAAAATTATCGTTGAAAGTATTTGAATATCCTGGGACATTTCTCACACACAGCCAATCCGATTCCAAATCAAGCAGAGCTTGTGTTGTGGAAACATAGCTTATTTCTTTTAAATACATTTCTAAAGGTATTTACATCCAGACACAGAACAAAGAGACATATTCATGCATATAAATATTTGTCGTGAGTGACACTTGAACCAACACAAAAAAACCGGCCTGTCGCAAAAATAAAAAAGTATTTTATATATTTAAATTGTAATGCTTTATACCTTAATAATGTTATACCAAAAAGGAGGCAAACATGTAATACTACCAATACAGTATGAAGCTGGTTGTCGGGAAATAAGGTCATGTCTGACTTTTCATAAAGTTTCAACCCTTGTCATGTTTGTGTTACGCATCCAAACTTATTGTTTTATATAAAATTCTAGCGGACCCGGCAGACTTCGTTCTGCCCACCAGCGCCACCTACCCGTTCCAAATTGATGTATTAAACATCAAAACCTTCCCCATGAAATACTCCGTAATTTGGTGAAAACCCCATGAAAATCTGTTCAATAGTTTTTGTGTTCATCGCGTTCAGACAGACAGAAACGGCGGGGACTTTGTTTTATATATATAGATATCACTAAAATATCGATTGTTGATAAACGCATTATATCACTTAGATATAGAATTATATACTGAATTGTTTTACACAGAAAAAGGAGTGTAAAATTTGATCTTTTATGTTTTGATATCTATATTTTGCCTCATGCTTTAAAATTTCTCGTTTACAACAGTTTTAAGACAGTTAGCATTATACTATTTAAGTTATAGATTAAGTAATAGTTAAAATAATTACCGTAACTTTTTCTCTTGTAGTATGTGTATATAATCTTAGTCAACATTATGACGAAGAAACTTATTACAATGGAACAACACAGAATGACATGGACCCTGTTTATATCAGTTGAACTACTGTAACTTCTGGAAGATCTGAAAAATAAATATTTAATAAAGCTTGATGTTATATTACCTACTGTAATCAAATCAATGTAATTTTGTATTCAAATAGGCGTTTACAAGCACTTATGAACAGTCACTCTTATGCTCGGTTCTGAAAGTTGCTTTTGAGAAGAACTCAGTAATTACTCCATTTAAAACAAGCTTAGATCTAGTACAATATTTATTTTAAGAAAATGTCTGAAATAGCTTGTAGCGAGCATTTAAGCCGCCAAGGGTCTTTTTCTAACAAGTAATCTGATACACGAAAGAATAACCTAAAGATTTATTTATGAAATTTGTCCTTATTTAAATGCGTTTTACGAATTTCAGGCTTTGTTTAAGGTACCAAAAAAAACATAGCTCATTCATCTAAATAGATAGAACATATAATATAAAAGAAGGTACATTTTAGTAGGAAAAAAAAGTTTAAATCATAATGGTGCAATACTAAAACTTACTCAGATGAATCCGGTGCATATGTTGTTGAATATTTTTCTATAATAATATGTTTATGTGGTGCAACTTTGAAACTTGAAGTTTCTATTTCTGGAGTGGTACTTGTCTTTATTGATATTTCAGAGGTAACCTCAATCGTTTCTTCAGATGTTGTTTCAATATTATTGTCAGTTGAACTTCTTTCTGAAGTACTAGTAGCGTCAATTTCGGCCGTAGTCATATTTTTAATTACTGAAGGTAGGGTAGAGCTTAATGTGATCTCTGAATCAGTGGGTGTCGAATCACTACTAATAGTGCTTATATTGTCTGTTGTGTCTGTCACATTATCAATTATTGTAGAGGGAGTACTACTAAAAGAACTAAACATGCTTGTCGTTTCTGTAACGTTATGAGTTAATGAAGGAGAGACAGAAGAGATAGAACTTGATAATATTCCTGACTCAGTAGTTGTAGGTAAACTACTACTTGTCGAACTAATTTTGCCTACTGTATCTGTAAAACTTTCTGTTACATTAGTAGTGACAGTAGGGGTAGTACTAAATATAACTCCTGACTCAGTCTCTGTAGATCCACTACTAGATTCCTCTGATGTTTCTGACACCTCATCAATTATTGTAGATAGAGTACTATTAATAGATAGTTTGTCTGTTGTACTCGATATTACTTCTGATTCAGTTGGTGTAAATGGACTGCTACTAAGAGAACTAATCTTGTCTGTTGTTTCTGTGACATTTTCGGTAACTACAGAAGGTGTAGTGCTAGTTGTAGGTGAAGTGGATGAAACTTCTGATTCTGTAAGTGTAGATGGAACACTACTAAGGGAACTATTTTTTTTTGTCGCTCCCCTTACAATTTCAGATACTAAAGCAGGGGTAGTACTGAATACAATTTCTGATGGAGTAGGTGTAAAAGAAGTACTACTAAGAGAACTAATTTTGTCGGTCGTTCTAGTTACATTAGCAGTGATAGAAGGGGTACTAGATGTTATTTTTAACGCAGTTGTAGATGCATTGCTACTAATGCTAAAGTCTGTCATTGTTGTGACATCATGAATTATCATTGAAGACCTTTCAGAATGTCGTTTGCCAATAACGATAGATGAAGGTGTCACGCTTTTTGGCGAAGAATATCTGTAAAAGAAGATATTTATATTATTTAATTTGATCTCAAACAATTCAAATATGATAACTGAGAAACTTATGTATTAGTTTTAAATTATTAAAAAGGATAACATAAAGTTCTTCCAATTCATGGGTATTAGAAGAGGGTATTAGAAGAGGCACTAAAATGAAATCATCAATTACTAGAAAATATGTGGAAATAAACAAAAACTTACCCGTGACAGTTGCAAAATGAATCAAGACGGAAGCTCACTAGTCTGTAAATGATATAGAAAGTTTATTATATGTGATGATGATAAAAATAAAATGTCTTGAATGTGTCTAACCAGGATATGGTTATGTTGTAGCATATGATTGAGTAGTGGTGGGCTTACATAAAATCTAAATCAAAGTATTTTTTAATCAAATAAATTATCTAATTTACAAGCACTTGCTTAGTGAGAGTTTCATAAGTATGAATAGTGACTATTAATTTTCTTAATAGACTATTATTGCTCTAATGAATAGTCATTAGCCCTATCATTGTTTGGGGAGGCTCGTGCTCCTGCAGTGGAGACGTATATGAGCTGATGATGTTGAGGTAATTTAAACACAATACTTACTTATCGCGTTGAGTCATCAATTGAATGTTACACTGAAAAATAAAAATGGATATTATCTCACTTTCCCAATTTATGTGGTACTGTTTAAAATATATAGGTAATATAAATGACTAGCTGCCTCCCCGCGGTTTTACCCGCGTAGTTCCCGTTTCCGTGGGAATACAGGGATAAAATATAGCCTATGTTACTCGGGGATAATGTAGCTTTTCAAAGGTGAAAGAATTTTTGAAATCGGTCCAGTAGTTTCGGAGCCTATTCATTACAAACAAACAAACAAACAAACAAACAAACAAACAAATCTTTCCTCTTTATAATATTAGTATAGATTATAGTATAGATAATAATAAATTGTAAATCTGGGGAAACTCACCGGGTCCGTCGATTTAATTACTCCAAACGGACTGACAGTATATCTGTAATTAAAAAAATTCAATATATTTTTATTTATAGGTATATAATAAAAGTAGAAGGGAGCGAAGAGATTTTTACAGGGTCGGCAACGCGTGAGTAACGCCCCTAGTGTTGCAAGCGTCCATAGGCTGCGGTAACCGCTTCCCATCAGGCGGACTGTATGCCTGTTTGCCGCCTTTGTGGTATAAAAAAAAATAAAAATAAAACCAAGTATAAAAATAATATACAATTTAAACAATTTTTTTGCGTATAACTTCGGGGATACTAACTGAAATTATAACCAATACTAGCTTCTGCCAGCGACTTCGTCCTCGTGGAATAGTTACTTTGAGCTAACGCTACTTAGACCTGCGACTTCGTTAACGTAAGCTCTTAAAAGGAAAAAAACTCGATTTTGAAACATTTTTTACTGGTGCTCCGCTCTTATTGGTCGTAGCGTAATGTTATATAGCCTATAAACTTCCTCGATAAATGGACTATCTAATGCTGAAAGAATTTTTCAAATCGGTCCAGTAGTTACTGAGTTTAGTGCGTTCAACCAAACAATCAAACTCTTTCGGTATCAGTATAGATTTGTCAGAAGGTTCCTAATATTCTATGTGGTTCATTTAAGTTATCACTTACCCATTTTTGGAGCATAAATCATCTGGATGAAACACCACGTCTCTGTAAAGGAAAAATAGTTTAAGCCGGTTGGCTTTGGGGTTAGTTACCCTGACTTTCAAGCCACTGATCGTGGTTTCGGATGTGGGATCCAGGACAAACATTTGTATGCATGAAAATGTCTGTTTGTTCTGTGTTTGGATGTAACTATCTATATAAGTATGTATTTAAAAGTATTATATCAGCTATCTGTTCCCATATCACAAGCTCTGCTTAGTTTGGAATCAGATTGGCCGTGTGTTAAAAATGGCCCAGAATATGTATTTATATTTATATAATATGAATGTCCTTTATTTTTACAACACTATATAATTCAAAATATGAATTAAAGATATAGAAAACTCATATAGGTGATAACAATTCTTATCGTTATAAAGATATTTAGTTCAAGACTTTTGGGTTACAGGATAAAAACTTAAAGGCAGGTGTATAATATGTGATGAAGATTCCAATGAAATTCTTTTAAAAGGCGCATGGTTTAATATAAAATCGGGAACAAATTCTTACCCGTCATTCACAGTCACTTTGACAAGTATTTCTTCCGCTGCCGCAGTATGCATTATTACCTGAAAAATTAAGACAAATATATAGTTATTGTTTTTTTTTCATCAAACCCATACGTGTTGGATATCATTGAATAGGTCTTCAAAAATTATATCAAGGTTCCCCACACCACTGGCTTTCGGTGAAGGAAAACATCGTGAGGAAACATGCATGCCTGAGATGTCACAATTAAAGGCATGTGAAGTCCGCCAATCCGCACTGGGCCCGCGTGGTAGACTATGGCCTAAAGCCCCTCGATGTTAGGGGAGGCTCGAGCTCCTCGGTGGAGACGTATATAAGCTGTTGATGATGATGATGACATCATATTTTCCTAAACAGAATAGTTTGGGCGAGAGACACATCCAAAGTGGTAAAATGTGTGTGTGTGTGTGTGCGTCTAACTTCTAAAATAAGAGGATTATAAAACTAAAAAAAATATATGATGTACGTTATGATGTAAACTATCAACTAAAATTGGTTTTAATTGTTGTAAGCATACTTGGTACTTGTAGGAAACATACTAACACACACGAAGTGTACCTATGTGATTTGTTTGCGGATAAAGGGCTGGATGTATTGTCTGTGTGTTTGCGCTTTTGCGAGAAAGATGTATGACTGTGTGTGTTACTTAGTAGTTTCTTAAAGTTGTACATTAATTTCATATTGTAATTGTATTGTTAATTGTTCCTTAAATATTGTAATTGGTGTTTAACCGTGATATTTAATATAAAAAATTGGTTGCCTGTAAAGTCGGTATACGGGCGAAAGTTTTACGTGACAACGACTTTGAGTGGTAAAATAATTTTAATGTGAATATTCATTCGTATAGTAGGAAGAAGGATGAAATAAACATAACGTCACGTTACGTGAGCGGAGCGTAACGCAGTTTGTTGAAGTGTCACCCGGCAAACCAATTTATAAGACGTTGTCACGTCAATAATAAATCGTTAAAAAAAACCAATGAAATGAAAATAAATCATAGTTAATTTTTATCCACTAAATATAAAAGACAAATTAGAAGTAACACAATGGAATAGAATACATGGCCTCTTATCGCATAAGTTATCTTTTTCAGTCGAACTATGGGTAACAGGAATTATTATTAAAAAAAACCTATGTACGCACAGAGATTAATCAATTTATTTGACGACTATTTAAGATTAGACACGGTAATGGTCAAAAATAATTATTATAATACTTTTAATTTAATTTTGTTCTAATGACTCCCCGCGGTTTTACCCGCCTACCCGGGAAATCTTCCATTTTCCCGGGATAAAAAGTAGTCTATATCCTTTCTCAAGCTCTAGTGTCTCTATATGTGTACCAAATCTATACTAATATAATATTATAAAGAGGAAAGATTTGTTTGTTTGTTTGTAATGAATAGGCTCCGAAACTACTGGACCGATTTCAAAAATTCTTTCACCTTTGGAAAGCTACATTATCCCCGAGTAACATAGGCTATATTTTATCCCTGTATTCCCACGGGAACGGGAACTACGCGGGTAAAACCGCGGGGAGGCAGCTAGTATCATATAAATCGTGAGCGTTTTAGCGTGAAAGCAAGACAGACAGACAGAGTTACTTTCGCATTTATAATATTAGTATGGATATACCGGCATTGCTTTGTTTTGATTTGATTGATTTTGTAAAATATTATTCTTATATTAAAATATTTTATTGTTCAGTAAACATTTGCACGTATCAAAGTATATGTGATACTGTATATAAATAACATGGCTGGTCCTTTTCCTGCAACGCACATGCAAAACGTACTCCCCATAAATTTATCAATAAGCTATATAGCCCGATAAAATCGTCTCGTCTAAATATAGTTTATAGTATATGAAATTGTTGATAAAAACAATGATTTATGGTACAACATTAGCGCACATGGAAATACCACGAGAATATTGTTGACGTACTTAAAAAAATACTATGAGATAGTGTTTTTGTTTATATGAGATAAAATAAAATAATACATATATGACATTATATGATAGCTGACTCCAGGCTGTACTTAGAAAAACCGACTAGGATATCAACATCGTTAGTTTTTCATTCCTCTGAGTTGTAAATCGGTAAAGTGAGACCAAAACTAAAAAGTAATTACTGAGTTTATAACCGGCTCTTCTCAGTAAAAACTTTCAGAAACGAGCATTAATAGTGGCTATTCATAAGTGCTTGTGAAGGCATCGAATAAAAAGATTTTGATTTGATTGAAAAAGTCCGTGACACGAGAATTAAATATATTACTAGTGTAATTTTCGTATTTTGTGTAATTTAGTAATTTTCCCGGGATAAAAAGTTGCCTATGTGTTATTTCAGAACATATTCTAACTGTGTATCAAATTTCAAGCAGATCCCTTCAGCCGTTTTGGCGTGAAAGAAGTCCAAACATCCATCCACGCATACTCACAAACTTTCGCATTTATATTACTACTGGCTCTCAGCGGTCCCCGTTTCAGCCGCTTTCCCGGGGATCTATAATCTTCCCGGGATATAAAGTAGCCTATGTGTTAATCCAGGGTATCAGCTAACTCCATACATAATTTTATTAACATCGCTTCAGCCGTTTAGGCTTGAAGAAGTAACAATCATCACACTTGGCAACGCGTGAGTGACGCCTGGGGTTACGCGCGTCCATAACCGCTTCCCATCAGGTGGGACCGTATGCCTGTTTGCCACCCTTGTGGTATAAAAAAAAATCTTTTAGTGTGATAAGTAGGATGCGTCTGTATGCCAAATAAATAACTATAATTGCCAAAAACTTTTTGCGTTATAAAAGTGATTGGTTATAAAACCTCATATTTGGAAGGTGATGATAACGTTATCATACGCACAGGATGCCGACAGTGCGGCGAAGGTCAAAGGCTTGGCTTACTATGAGCTTGAGCTGTAGATGCGATCGACTAGCTTAGTGGTCGGCGCCCAGGACTATCTAGCTGGTCATAGACACGGTACCCAGCTAGGACAAGCATTTGTGTGCATGAATATGTATGTTTACTCTGTCTCTAGATTAAAATCTATACTAATAATACAAAATGCAAAGTAACTGTATGTCTGTCTGTCTGTCTATCTATATATCTATCAGTCACGCTAAAACTACTGAAACGATTTGAATGAAATTTGATACACGGATAGTCTAGAGAGCCTGAGAGAGGACATAGGCTACTTTTTATCTCGGAAAAATTGAAGATCCTCCGGGAACGCGGGTGAAACCGCGGGGAGCCACTAGTATCTATAAAAGTATGTATTTAAAAGTAGTATATCAGCTATATGGTAACGTAGCACATGGTCTGCTTAGTCTTAATGTCTGTTAAGCCGTGGCATATCTTATATTAATTTCATTCTACTAAATTTATAAATGCGAAGGTATGCAGGCTGAAGATATCGGGATGAAATTCAGAAGACATGCGTGTGCATGAACATGTCTGTTTATACTAAGGCTAAATTAAAATCTTCTTATATATAAAATTCCTGTGTCACAATGTTAGTTACCATACTCCTCCGAAACGGCTTGGCCGATTTTTATGAAATTTATATGCATATTCAGTAGGTCTGAGAATCGGCTACTATCTATTTTTGATACCCCTGTGATCATGAGAACGGGAACAACGCGGGTAAATCCGCGAGGCGGTAGCTAGTATCTATATAATTATGTATTTAAAAGTAGTATCGGCTATCTGGTTACCATAGCACATGCTTAGCTTGTAATAAGATTGGCTATGTGTGAAAAATGTTCTACAATATTTATTTATTATTACAAAAATCGCAATCGGATGCACTGACATACATACGTACAAATTAAAATAACTTTAAGGAAAGATGTATTTTCCTCATCATAACATATTTAAACCATAATTGGTATATTATATTTATATGGAATTGTGACAAACATTAATTTGTATGAAAATGACGTCTTCCTGTTGAATATGTATTACATTTTTGGTAATAAGTAAATTTTTGGTGCTGTGTTTTTGTATATTAAGATCATGTGCTGTGGGTTATTAAAAAAAATACTTTTACTTATCACTACATCACTACATAGTATAAAACAAAGTCGCTATCTGCCGTCTGTCTGTCCCTATGTATGCTTAGGTCTTTAAAACTACGCAACGGATTTTGATGCGGTTTTTTTAATAGATAGAGTAATTCTTAAGGAAGGTTTTTATGTATAAATCATTACGCTATGACGAATAGGAGCGGAGCATCAATCAAAACTGTTGCAAAAACGGGCAAGTGACGCTAACGAAGTTGCGTGGGTCATCTAGTACAAAAATAAGTATTGAGCTATCGTATTTGCTTTTACAAAACAAGCGATGTGACGTAACTTTTGAAAAAGCTTAAAAATAAGTCGTATTTTTTTCTTGTTATTGCTAATCTATACTATAATATTATAAAGAGGAAAGATTTGTTTGTTTGTTTGTAATGAATAGGCTCCGAAACTACTGGACCGATTTCAAAAATTCTTTCACCTTTGGAAAGCTACATTATCCCCGAGTAACATAGGCTATATTTTATCCCTGTATTCCCACGGGAACGGGAACTACGCGGGTAAAACCGCGGGGAGGCAACTAGTGTCAATATAAATAAAATCCTCACTTACCATAGTAATGGAACACAAACACAACGCTAAATGGAACATGTTTATATTCTTTCACATAAACTACAAAAAAAAATTACACAGTTTTTTTTTTAATCACATCACTACATACAACTAACACGTGTGTGTGAGAATTTGGTTAATAAAAAGTGAATTAAATTCGTTGAACGTTGCAATATTTTCATTATCTACATATCCCATTTTCCGGTAGCATATACCTACATTGGACAAATACGAGTAATATATTATACCTATATATATGAGCTACCATATCTATATATATAAAACAAAGTCCCCGCCGCCTCTGTCTGTCTGAACGCGATGACAAAAACTACTGAACAGATATTCATGCGGTATTCAAATTCCGTAGTATTTCATGGGAGAGGTTTTTATGTATAATACATCAATTTGGACCCGGTAGGTGGCGCCGGTGGGTAGAACGAAGTCTGCCGGGTCCGCTAGTATAATATACAAATACGAGTTTTATATGATAATTTTATATGATCAGCTACCAAGAAACTACTAAATATATAAATCTTACTAATATTATAAACGCGAGAGGTTCTATGTATGTATGTTCCTCTTTCACGCAAAAACTACACTACAGATTTGGTACACAGATAGCAGTTTATAAACAGGATTAACACATAGGCTATTTTTTATCCAGGGAAAATTACAGGTCCCCGGGCACGCGGGTGAAACCGCGGGGAGCCACTAGTATTATAAAGGCGCAAGTTTGTGAGAATTTATGGATGGATGTGTGATACTCTTTCACGCCTGAACGGCTGAAAGGATTGCGATGAAGTTTGGCACAGAGTTAGAATATATTCTGGAATAACAATTTTACTACTTTTTGTCCAGGGAAAATTGAAGATCTCCGAGATCGCGGGTTAAACCGCGAGGAGCCACTAGTATTCTATAGCTATAAATAAAATGAGGAAAGACCTGATTGTTTGTATGTTTAAATTCTTTGAAATGGATAAACTTAAAAACTATCTACTTAAGCGAGTTTAATAATTCTATCACCTATGGACTGGATTCATGGAAATATATTTTTATTAATCAATATTGTAATATATAACATATTTAAGCGAAATTACGTTTAGTGATAAATTAATAGCTTGAAAGAAATAAAAATAACTTAGCGGACCATTTTTCATCTACCTACCATAATCAATTTTTACAGGGTCGGCAACGCGTGAGTAACGCCCCTAGTGTTGCAAGCGTCCATAGGCTGCGGTAACCGCTTCCCATCAGGTGGACTGTATGCCTGTTTGCCACCTTTGTGGTATAAAAAAAAAAAAAAAAAAAACTCAAAACTACAGTGCCGATTTCAAAAATTCTTTCTCCGTTAGAAAGCTACATTATCAGGGAGTAGCATTGGCACCGGCCCGGTGGGTAGACGACATTATCGGAGCAGCGGGTAGTCGGTGGATGAGATTGGCACAGGACCGTATAAAATGGCGTAAAAAGAAGGAGGCCTATGCTCAGCAGTGGGTTATTACGGGCTGATTAGATAGATAGATTCGAGTATGTATTGAATAACAAACATAGTTTGTATTCACGCTTCCCGTTATACTAACTACATATAAAATAAATTTTCACATGCGTAAATTACAGTTTTATCGTAACTTTTTATCAAAATATAATTAGGATGTGATAACAAAAGTTGGAAATCAGATTCAGATATAGCATGTACGTAGGTAGGTACATATGAAAACAAGGCTGGTCCACACGCTCCATTTTCCACAACGTTTTGTCTGCACAGTTCAGAACTGCACAGACAAAACCATGCGTGTGGACTGGAAAAATGCGCAGTTTAGAAGACGGAGCGAAGACTGCACAGTCGCAGCGATGACTGAGCTAATGAGCTCTGAAAACCGTGACTTGCACAGACATATCGTTGCGTGTGGACACTTGCTCCGTTTTGCAATCTCTTTTTTTCCTCTTTAAATGTTTACTTGTTTGTTCTAGTTGAGGGTTGAACCCATAACTGGCGGCTTGCTAGTCAGTGTCGCTAACCACAAAACCCACCGGCCCGTAACGAAAGTATCTAATTAAAAACTTCATTAGTTTAATGATAAAAATGTTTCCAATCGAAATCCTGCTAATATATAAATTTAAAATTTAAATTAAATGGATATTTTTATACTCAATCATTTTCAGCTATGGGAATCTATAGAGATAAAATTTGGCACAAAATTAGAATATGTTCTGGAATAGTAACTACTTTTAATCATCCCGGGAAAATTAAAGATCCCCTGGAATGCAGGGCAGAAGCCAGTGTAATATTTAGAAATACGCCTCATCATAATAATCAAATTTAATAAATCAATCAACCACATCGAAATTATTGATAATAAAAAAACTATATTAATAACATAATTTGGTAGGTAACTGTTAAATCAAACACTTTCAAATCCATAGGTATTTATTTTTTGATGAGAGAAACTTTTATTGTTAAAATAACACATTAAAACATCCTTGCTGCATTTCCATCATCAGATAAATGTTTACAATCCCTGAAATAATGACAAATTTCAATAAACTAACTTACATGTGTCAAGTTAAACCAAAAGCATTAACAAAAAAGAAAAAAATGTAATAATCAAAGTATATCTAGTAGGTGTAGTAGTAGAGGTAACCTTGCCAGAAGTATGGACTGCTTCAGTTATGGACAAGAAAGATGATGAAGTTTCATATGAGGTAGTTGTAGGGTAACTCGGAGGTGATGAGGCAGTGGTAGGGTAACTGGGAGGTGATGAGGCGGCTGTAGGATGATTTGGAGGTGATGAGGCAGTTGAAGAGTTACTTAGAGGTGATGAGGCAGTTGAAGAGTTACTTGGAGGTGATGAGGCAGTTGAAGAGTTACTTGGAGGTGATGAGGCAGTTGAAGAGTTACTTGGAGGTGATGAGGCAGTAGTAGGTTCACTTAGAGGTGACGAAGCGGTTGTAGGGTAACTGGAAGGTGATGAGGCGGTTGTAGGGTGATTTGGAGGTGTTGAAGCAGTGGTAGGGTAACTTGGAGGTGATGAGACAGTTGAAGAGTTACTTAAAGGTGTTGATACAGTGGTAGGGTAGCTGGCAGGTGATGAGACAGTTGAAGAGTTGCTTGGAGGTGATGAGGCAGTTGAAGAGTTACTTGGAGGTGATGAAGCAGTGGTAGGGTAACTGCCAGGTGAAGAGGCAGTTGTAGCTTCAATCGTACTCGCAGTAATAACTTTTTTTATGGTGGTAGAGTTGTCGGCTACAGTAATTGACACATTCCTGTAAGAAAATTAAATGGTTATATTATTAACTGGAATCCGATGGTTTATTCAATATCCTTGGTAATTTCTTTACAATAATCTGAAAACAAACTAAGCAGCACCTTAGTCGTGTCGTCGATGAAGTCGATTTTATAATACATTGACAGTTTGGTAAGCACATAGAGGGAGACAGCAGTTGTGGGGCCGGCGATGTAACAAGAAATCACCTTGGTCGACGATCCGAAGAGAGTTACATAATTAGGGGGCGAAGGTTGTTCTATAGGAACCAAAAAGCTGATATCATCACTATCTTATATACGACTTCACGGAGGATCTCAAAACTATCAGAGAGGGTTAAGGCCATAGTCCTCCACGTAAGCCTAGTGCGTATTAGCGGACTTCACAAGTCTTTAATAGTGACATCTCGAGCATGCAGGTTCCCTCACGATATTTAGTGTGCATTCAAATGTAAGTAATAAGTAGGAATTACCTGGCGTCTATTCCAGTTTCATAAGGTATTGCCGCATCCCCCGATGCTAGATCCATATTTAAAACCTGAAAATGTTTCAATACAGTGAGGAATGTTACGATTCGATTTTTTGATTAAAATTGTTTTGTGCATATTACCATTATCCTCATAAATATGGGTTTAGAACAGTTCATGATAAGCTAATGACGTCATTCAGATTTTACAAATGGCTGACCTAGCTTCCGTGCCCTGCTACTATTTATCACTATGTCGTAAAATATTGATAAATAGTATTATAAATGCGAAAGTAACTCTGTCTGTCTGTCGCGCTTTCTCGCTAAAGCTAATAAACCGATTTAAATGAAATTTGGTACACAGTTACTTTAGACTCTAGAGCCTGAGAAAGGACAATAGCTTCTTTTTATCCCGGGGAAATGGAAGATCTCCCGAGTACGTGGGTGAAACCGCGGGGAACCACTATTAACGAATCAATGTCCAGAATATTTTTTACACAAATTTGATACCAATCTTAGCAGTTCTTGAACTATGGTAAATAATCCCGGAACTTTTCACACACAGCCTGATCCCAAACTAAGCAGAGCTTGTGATATCGGAACCAGATAGTTGATATACTACATATACTACTTTTAAATACATACTTATATAGATAATTACATCCTCATGGTAATTGGGATACTTTGATATAGAATATATATTTACATCCAGACATGTTACGCACTCAATGTTTTATCCTGAGTGGGAATCGAACCACGATATAAGCTTAAAATCCGATCAGTAGTTTTGGCGTGGAAGAGTAACAAACATACATCCATACGTTCAAACTTTCGCATTTAAAAGATTTTATTGGATTTAGGACAAAATGAATAATTAATAAGAGACATTTATTTACTTACCACAACTAACGAAGAGAAAAATAATAAAGTAAAATATAACATGTTCAATACTTTTAATATTACAATTTTTTATATAGAAATAAGCTTTCAACACAGCTCCCCACGAGCTTTGGTCACCTAATGATAAATTCCATGTTTCTTATCAATTTGCCTGGTGCAATAATTATGGAATTCCAAGTTTTAACGAACCGATACCACAAAGTAACCATATTATTATAATCTAAAATACAATGGGTACAGTATGGTAAATACTTTATATAAATAATCATGACCATTGTTATATATGTATATAAAACAAAGAACAAAACTGCGCGTTATTTTATTCGGTGTATTTAATTGAAACTTCCAGGTATTCTATAAATATTCTTTACATTAAAATATTAAAACGAACGGAGATATTATTTTTAAGAGTGTCACTCCAAATTGGTTTCTGGGATCTAAAAAATAAGTAATTTAAATTTACAACCTCCAAAATTGACAGTGTTTCTCTAACATATTATGCATGTATTGTATATAAGAACCTTCCCCTTCAATCACTGTATCTACTCAAAAAACCGCATCAAAATCCGTAGCGTAGTTTTAAAGATTTAAGAAGACATAGATTAAGGACAGACAGCGGAAAGCGACTTTGTGTTATAATATGTAGTGATTTTGATGGATTAATATATTTTAAGGAAATTGGCTTATTATAATAATGTAATCTGAAATGGCATACAGACGATTTTGCATGCATGTTTCTATATGGAACCATGAAAACTTGATACAAGGAAGGAAAAAGTAAATAATTTTTCGAGAATTGCAAGCTTTAAATTAAGTTACTTGTATTTTAAAACTAAAAAAAATTTACATAATCATAATCGTCAAGTTGTATTTTTATAAAAAAAATTGGTGGATATTTGTACCATGTGTTAAATCTTGTACGAAATAACAAAAAAAAATAATAATATAAGTAATTTGATGGTATATAATATAATAGTGAGAAAAAAAATACTTAACAAAATAATATATAAATATCATTTTAAAACGAAAAACAAAATTTAAATAAAATAATTTATTATAATTTTCACAATCTAATTAAATCTAAAAACAAATTTTCATCCAATGTGCAACAGGCATTGAGTATTCAAAATAAGTTATTAAGTAAAATTTCTTAAGTAAGCAAAATTATTTCTCGTGAAAAAAATATATTATGCCACTACCTTCAGATCGATACAATCTCAACTTTCAACGAAAATTACATCTTATGTCCTTGCGTAAAATAAGGATTACCTATGTTAAATGTATGACATAACAACAATTTTATGGCACAGTAGAAAAATAATATGACTGTTAAAAACATGTGGAGAATTTGAAGGACTAAAAACACTAGTTCAACCAGTATAATAGAACAAAATTTATTTAAACATTTTCGATCTCTTTTCATCTCACATAATATTATGTTAAAATTATCTGTCATCGCCTATCTGGGACAGAAGCAAACCACTTTACAGAGAAACACATCTTAGGAAAGATACAATTTTGTAAACTACAGAAAATTAACTCAGAACCATTGTACTTGGTCGAGTTTAATATCACTCCACTATAGAGGTCTTCTTACGATACTAACTACACAATTACGTAATTTATCGGTACACCCTATATTTATCAGGGATTTACATAAATCCCCTAAATCGGGAAATAAGTAGGTATAGTTACTGAACAATTTGTTGTATTTTGCTCCAGAAACGCTACATTTACGAGGACTTTATGTCCTATCATTTTTTTATTAGCAATAATGCAATGACAAATGCTATTGCAAATATTTAAGTTTTTGACAATGTAAGTAAATAGAATAAAATCTAGTTGATCTTAAATAAGCAATCTTATAGATCACAGTCGTAAATTAATATCTAAAAATTATGATTAATTAGCTTGAGTATTCTTCAAACAAAATGCATAAATACTATTACTATGTTTAGTTTAAAAGTCGTTCAAATTTATCTTTGGCATATTTTCATTGTTTATTGATGCTAGAGTTCTAAAATTTAGAAAATAATCGGGTTATACCATGTTGAAAATAGCTATTATTATGACAGTTACAATTTTTATTAGGTGTATGTCATTGGTATTGGAAAAATGATATTAATAATGTGTACTTAATGTACCCTGTGCGTAAAAAGTACATTTTCTGCATTAAAATTAATATGCAGTTAAATAATAGTGTTGATACATAAAATGACGTCAAAATGTTGTAAATAAATATTTATCAATCAAGTCTTTAAATTACCAGAAATAAGTGCCTAATTTATTATAGGAGCAGAATTGTAGTTGAGAGCTAATTTTATTCCCTCTGCTACAGATTGTGCTTCAGGCACAACCTTACTAAAAGTGATAATAATCACAAACAGGTTTAGTGAAATCACTGTAAATTATTAAAATAAACTCAGATCGGATCGCATTTCGTATTCCTACCTAAAGACGTGCGTCTTCTACACGGTCCTTAGCCAGAAGGCGTTCACACGTCTCTTCTATACTGTCGTTTAAGGCTGAATTGGCAGCTACTTGTTCGTAAAACTCATCAAAATCTTCGTCTTCTTGAGGTTTTGTATGCATTAACGTGTCAGGTAGTGTGTATACAACACTTCCGTATGCACCATCTGAAATATAGAGAAATTAAATACTAAAAATTATTATATCTACACAATAATTAAAAAAAAAACATGGTAGTCGTGAATATACTAGCTTTTTATGAATAAAATACTTGAGAATACCAGTTATATGATAACACATGTAATATTAGCAGAACCTTAATGAAAACATTACCTTTATTTATCTTTTAGACTTTATTGATTGATTTTACCATTAATTAATGTTCATTACACCTTGCGCCAAATAGCATAAACGAATTTATGAGTGATAGAGGACAAGTTATATTACCAAGCCTATTTTGGATTATAAGCTCTATTTTTATACCACAAGAGTTGCAAATAGGCATACGGTCCCACCAGATGGGAAACGGTTACCGTAGCCTATGGACGCTTGCAACACCAGGGGCGTCACTCACGCGCCAATGCTAAGAATAGCATTTTCTTAAACATACCGTTTGCAGAGTTTTTGCTGTCGTACGCTTGTCTCTTCGTCCAAATTCTCTGAATCGTGACCACGACCAGAACCAGTAGAAGGAGACCAATGCCTGCACCCATCATCCATGTCAATTGAAGACCAGCCATGCTGATTCGAAAAGAAATACTATTAACTCAAAGATGGAAAAACATCTTCTATCGTGTTCATAAATCCAAGAGTACTTAAGTGAAGTAAAATACAAAAATTTTAATAGACATTTTATTATACTAGGATAAGATAGACCACATATCCACAATGGTGACATGGAAAGTGATGATGTGACTTGTGGTATAAACGCAAAACTTATAAAGGAACTTGCAGCTGCAGCAGGAGCTTTTCTGCTGGAGTATGATAGTCAGGTCCTAGCAGTAGAAGGAGTAATGCCATTCAAACCTTATCATGACTGAGTTATCATCACAAAAACATATGCAGACAAGCCGGTTGGCTATGTGGTTACACCCTTACTTCAAGCCGCCGGTCATGATGTCGTGTCGTGACGTGACGTCATGATGGTTCAAATCCCACCCAGGATAAACATTTTGTGTGCAAAGAAATGTCTGTTTGTTCTGTGTCTGATTGTAATTATCTGTATAAGTATGTATTTAAAAGTAGTATGTAGTATATCAGCTATCTGGTTACCATAACACAAGCTCACTTTAAAGCTTACTTTGGAATCAGATTGGCCGTGTGTGAAAATTGTCCCAGGATATTTACAGAAAATCCATCTTACCTCGTACTGGAAGCTTCCTTCACGAGATAGGAGATACATGGTGGTCTTGACGGTAAATCTTCGCAAACGCAATCATCTATGCAGGTACTATTGCAAGAGTTGCAATCAATTCTGGAAAATATAACATTACGCTATTAGTCAAAGACATTAACAAACAGAAAGACGTTCCAGTTGATAATGAGATAAGAGAATATATAATTCTAGTGGCTCCCCGCGGTTTCACCTACCTGGGAGTGCTTCCATTTTCCCGGGATAATTTTTTTATTTTATTTTATTGGGCTTAGTAGTTTGAGCATGAAAGCTAGACAGACAGACTTTCGCTATACTGTATAAGTTTATAATATACTAGCGAACTACTCTATCTTTTGTTGAAACCGCATGGAAATCCGTTGTATAGTTTGAAAGATGTAAGCGTACAGAAAGCGGGAAGCGACTATGTGAATATGCTAATTTTATACCATACTGATAATGGTATTTTACTCAAAGTACATTCTTTTCTAATGTGTAATTAATTCAACATTGGAAATAGTTCCGGCAAATGTAATTATTTTAAATTGTTATTGTAACGAATAATTATTGAAAAGGGAGTCCCCTTCATTGTGCGGTTATGATAATACATAGATATAGGTATCTACCAACCGAAAATTTTTGACTATATAATAAGTTACTCCACTACATATAAAAAAAATAATGTACTTACATTTGTATCGGTACGCAAGTGCCATTTTGTTTTTCGTATCCTGTGCCACAAAGGCATTCGCCATGCTCATTACATTTGCCAAAGTTACACGGTCCTTCACATGGCTTAAAACATATCGATGGTTCTGTCTCATCATGTATATAACCATCTTTACATGTGCATTTGTCAGTAGAAGTACAGTTCCCATTAATGCAAGTCTTATGGCACATAGCAATGCAATCCCCATCATCTAATTCAAAGCCTTCACGACATAAACATGAGTCAGGAGCTATACAATTACCATTTAAACAAGATTTACATTTAGGTTTACACGCAGAGCTGGTATCACGCTCGTATCCATTGAAGCACTCACATTGATTTGGATGAGTGCATGTTGCATTTATACATCCCCCTTCACATATCGGGTTGCATGTAAATCCATCTTTATCGAGTTCATAATCTTTATCACATGTGCAAACGTCTGGCGCTGTACACTGTCCATTTATGCATGAGTTTTTACATGTCGGTGCACAGATGCCTTTGTCATTCTTTGAATATCCTTCCCTGCACTTACAGTTGCCTGGGCTGACACACTCACCGTATTCGCACGACGTACATTCAGGTTTGCACGACCATTCGTTTTCTCTCACGTAACCAGGAAGGCACGCACACTCATTCGGCGCCACACAGGAAGCATTGACGCAATTATTTTTGCATATGGGCTCGCAATTAAATTTATTTTTTGGATTTATTTGGTAGCCAACATTACATAAGCACTTATTTGGTTCTGAACAAATGCCGTTGACACACTCTTCGTTGCAATCAGGCATGCAAGTATTCCCTCTCTTTGAGTACCCTATATGACAACTACATTCTTCAGGACCTATGCAATCTCCGTGAACACAGTTTGTGCAAACTGGCTTGCATATATGAGGAGTTTCACTATCAATTGTGTATCCATCAGAGCATCTACAGACTTGTGGTGCTACACAATCTCCATTGTCGCAGGCTGGACTACATTTAGGGACACAAATGGAGCTATCATTCTCCATATGCTTGTAACCCTCTATACAGCTGCATGTATTAGGAGCTGTGCATATGCTGTTATGGCATGGTTTATCGCATCGAGGCTTACATTCTGTTGGATCTTTAAAATATCCACCGGGAGGAATGTCGTTGTGAAATCCCGGGGGACAGCTTTGTGCACAGTGTGTTTGATTAAAGAAGAATGTGTCAGGGTTACAATTGCATTTGTTATCGTCTATGCAGTCTCCGTTCAGGCAAGGAGGGTCGCACGTTACTGGCACACAGGCAAAGTTCTTCAAGACGAGCGGTGGAGCACATAGGCAAACATCTCTATCAACACAAGTACCGTTCAGGCAACCTGAATCGCATTCCGGTGTGCATCTCTCTTCAGCATCTACGTACTTCCAACCATCGCAGCAGCTTGTTCTCTTCTCATATTTATAAGTCTGGAAAATGATTATATGGGTTATTTTAATCGATATACACATGTTTAAGTTAACTAGTTTGTAATGCATACAAAAAATACAGACGAATTGAGAACCACTTCCTTCTTTTTAAAGTCGGTAAAAAAATGAAACACCATTAATAACAAAGAGGCAGTCAAGTGCCCCATGGTAACAGGCGAATTTGCTAGGCCTGTAATGGTTGATGTACTTTTTGCGTTTGTTTTTAGTTGTTAATCAATATTTGGTACTAGCTTCTGCTCCGGGGTTTCACTCGCGTTCCCGGGGATCATTAATTTTCCCGAGATTAAAAGTAGCCTATCGTCCAGGGCAGCTACAAACTTTCCCCTTTATGTGTTAGTTAGTGTGATAAGTTGTGGTATTACTTACAACAGGACACCTCCTCCCTTTTGGACACCTCGTCCGTACCCTGAAAAATACAATATATATATTTATGCGTCATATTTCACATAATCAATATCTTAGTTGTTTTATGATTTATATGACACACAATAAAATCATTTAGGTATTATTTTTATGCAGAATTCTGGCGCCACTTCGGGTACTATACATGAGTAAGATTAAATCTTATAATATGGACTTTGTAACCGATTGATATTTAAGTATGCGTATAAAAATGTATAGATTTTTTTTACTAAGACTTGAAGCACTAGATGGGTCTCAACCCCGCTATCTGTCTTAAATAAGTTATAAGTTAATAAGATTTAAGAATATACCAATGTCATAATGGGAGATATTTTAAGTAAACAAACATACAAAAGCATTATTCCAACGATTTTAACTCGAAACTTACACTAAATTAATATAGATAGATTGCAAATATTTCGACGCTATTTTCGCAGGTAAACTGCACTTAGATCCTAAATATTTTTTTATGAAAATATAAAAGTTGATAATAAGGTAGGTATTTATCTTTTCTTATGGAAAGGCCGATCCTTTTGGAAGGCGTGGAAACGGAAACGGATCAAACACGTAGAGGCCCCGTTAGGATAGGTAATTTAATGTTTTGGGATATGTACACCTATGTTTTATTTACATATACTTAACTCTTCAAATATTATTAAATCATAACCAGGGGCTGCTCTTTTTAAAATTGTTTTGCAAATTTATATTTATATAGAGTTGACTCATTATAGTAGGTATTTATGGTCATTATATAGGAATGGAATTTTATGATGCATAAATGCATAACAATAAATATTTTTATCAAACTCCATTCTACGTAGTATTAAGCGTCATAAACCAATGTAGCATTACTTAAACTGCAAAATCAAGACAATCAATTTAGTAAGAATACTTTATACCTATTTAGTGAGTTATGCTTTAAAAGCTATAAAAAAATGGCATAAAGGTTTTAACTAAAATACGCGTCCACGCATGATGTACAAATACCGCAAATAAAATAGGTACTAATTATAAAAACAAAACACAAACAGAAATTTTAATATGATAAACTATTTACTGTAGTAACCGATCGTGCTATATTTATATTTAAACATAAATATTTTAATATAGTATCGAGATAAACTTGTTTACGTTAATGTTTTCTTGTGTGAATTAAAAAAATACATACTACTTATTGATTATATCTATACTACTATAAATGCGAAAATAACTCTGTAGGAGGTCGGGCGCAACGGACTCGTCCGTTCCGAATTGGTAGCAGCCCGACTGGGGTAGTACCTTCACCTTACAGAAGACCGCAGCCAAATAACACTACTTGTAGTGTTGTGTTCCTGCGGTGAGTAAAGTAGCCAGAGCTCATGAGGAGACGCTGTAGCGGCAGTGGAGGGACCAGGGATGGAGTGGCGTCGTAGGGGTATGCAGGAGTGATACCTGTTTAGCCTCTTGACGAAAAGTACATTACGATTTGTCCCTTTCACTGCCTATACAGTTGCTCCCTTTTTTATAGGGTCGGCATCGCATGACGCTTCTGGTGTTGCAGCGTCCATAGGCTACGGTAACCGCTTCCCATCAGGTCAGACCGTATACCTGTTTGCTAATAGTCGAATAGCCAGGGTCATTTCGATCGACTTTTCTAAATCTGGGTTTGGACACCCTATATGTTACGTAAAATATGAAAAATATTTGAAAGCTAAATATTCGATGTAAATTATTCCAGTAGATTCTATCGCTATACTGTTTGGCAGTTTGTAATTATCAGCAGATCGTTCAAGGTCATTGACATGTTATGGTTATTAGGTACTATAAATGTGAAATACCTAATCTAAACTAATATTATAAAGAGGAAATATTTGATTTTTTTCCGACCGCGTAACGGTGTAAAAGTCATCTGAAGCGTCCCCACACTATGCGAGTGATATTCTTAGGTGGGCTTCGTGGAATAGATAATAATTAATTATTTTTAATTTTTATTTGAAGCCCACCTACGGGTGGGCATCGTAGAATACTTTAGGTGGGCTTCCTCTGGGTGGGCTTCGTTTAGGTCGGCTTCGTAGAATACCTCAACACCTTCTAGTCAATAAAAAAAAATGTATGTATCTATGTTTGTAACGAATAGACTCCAAAACTACTAGACCGATCTAAATAATTATTTTACCAATGGAAAGCTTTAAGCTACATTATCAGGGAGTGACATAGGCTATATTTAATCCTCTTATTTTTAAGGAAATGGGATCTATGCTGGTGAAACCGCGCAGTGGAAGCTTACATTTAACTAGTGACTCCCCGCGGTTTCACCTGTGTACCCGGGAGGTCTTCCATTTTCCCGGGATAAAAAGTAGCCTATGTTCTTTCTCAGGCTCTAGACTATCTATGTACCAAATTTCATTTAAATCGGTTCAGTAGTTTTAACGTGAAAGCGAGACAGACAGACAGAGTTACTTTCGCATTTATAATATTAGTTAGGCTAATACCAGGTGACTCCGCGGTTTTTGAGATCTTAAATTTTCCCGAAATAAATAGTTGTTTATGTGCAACTCCAAAACCTTTTGCCGTTCCAGCATGACAAAGTAACAAACATCTAAACAAACTCACATTTATATGGATGCTGAAATCAATAAATTTAAATACATACTTAGGTAGGTATGTATGTACCTATATAGATCTAGTAACAATGAGAAACGTTTGAAAGAACGTCACAAAACACCGAGCATTTAACGTAACAAAATATGCTCGATGTAACAAACAGACCAAAAAAACAATCAATATGATAATGATATAAACAAACATGTTGAAATTACTATAATAAATGTTAAAGAAACTCTTTAAATGGATGCTCTAAGAAGCGTTAGATTTACACCCAAAAACAGACATGTTCATGCAAGTGTTCAAGCATTGTTCTGAACGGGAATCGAACCCAGACCCGTCGCTTATCAGTAATTTTATCTTATCAGATGTAACAACTGTTTTCGGATAAGTAACTTTACCACAATCCTGTCACTACGCAAAGCAAATTACAGATAAAAAACAGGGAAACAAGCATACCTGATAGTGACTTCACACACACCTCTCCCCCCAATCTTCAACGACGATTGTTGAGACAACCCGACCAATTGGATCAAAACAACCACCCCCAAGGTCACCGTAACACAATTCATCCCGAACATTTTCAATTCATACACGCGTTCGATATACCAAACGTCCGTTCACAATATGAATAATTATTCATGCACAGTGTATGCTTCACTGATACACTATCAGCGAACACATCCTTTCACGCGCAATGTAACTTTGTAATTGTCTTTTGCGAACAAAATCATACACATAACGTTAACAGCAATCAATACGTCTGTTTATAAGGAAACGCGAAACATATTCTAATCTAACTTTAGTTTTGTATACAGTATGTTTAAACCAGTAGTTTAAAAACCTTAGCGCGTTTGAAAGCTCACGATGAATCGTATAAAGACTTAATGTGAGCTATGACGGTAGTCCTTTGAACAATGACATTTTGCATACACCGTGGACAGTTTTATAGACATCCGTTGCGGTGTAATAAATAATGTGACGTACAACAAGATGAGAATACATAATTATGTATTACTAGCTGCCTCCCCGCGGTTTTACCCGCGTAGTTCCCGTTCCCGTGGGAATACAGGGATAAAATATAGCCTATGTTACTCGGGGATAATGTAGCTTTCCAAAGGTGAAAGAATTTTTGAAATCGGTCCACTAGTTTCGGAGCCTATTCATTACAAACAAACAAACAAACAAACAAACAAACAAACAAACAAACAAACAAACAAACAAATCTTTCCTCTTTATAATATTAGTATAGATTTTATTGCGCATCGGGTCGGTAATGCTGTTCATTTTGATACACCGCTTCATTTTTTTTTGCACGTTTACATAACATAATGTAAATTGAATAAAATGATTATTTAGTTTATTAGTTTATGAGTTATTTAGTTTTTATCTTTTATAGTAATAAGTAAAACTTAACTATAGACACCAAAAACAGTGCTTTTGTTGCTTACCGCTCCTGTGGTACCTCTATATTATAAATACCCTTGAAATAAAAGAAAAAAAAATATAATATATTTCTATACTCAGATTATTCATTGTAGGCAGAGAAATGAAGTTTCCAGTGTTGCAGTTTTTTAGTCCCAAATAAATAGTGTTGTGGTAGATTCAAATTTTTACAACTAAAAGTCGGCTAAGGACAAAGGAAACTCGACTAGAGTTTCCTTTTTTCTTATTCAATGTCAAATTGCCTTTATATAAATAAAAATATGTAATTTATGGTAATAAAACAGAAGACATACACGGTAGGTAATTAAATATTACATAAAATACTCTTAAGTATATTATTTGTTTTGGGCTATTGGAAGAACTATAGTCATCACTTGTCACGCTATGGACCCCATTTTGTTTTGAAAGTGACTATTTGTACGGGTACTGGACAAATAAATTATATTTATTCGTACATTTATTCATTTTTTTTAAATTAAGCATGATTTGAATGATTAGCCTATGTTAGGTTAATTCAATTAATAACATTTATTCGATTTTATTTATTTAATTTTGGTTTCAATTAAATTCAAATTTAGTTTAAAAAAAATGAAATTTTGGGATTTTCGACTAGATTTATGTATCGGATACTGAAAGAACAAAACTGCCGAACATCACTATTGTAGCGGGTCACCCTTTTTTGTATCAGTGACAGTTGCACTTGTCACTTCTCTGACTCAAATTATTAATCCGACTATACCACCAGTTCAATCAATGATTATACTCATATTGTTTATCTCAACTTATCCACAACATCCGTTAATATTTCAGGATGCAGTATTATAATAACAATAGATAAATATTATTTTATAAACTAGGAATAAATCATTTACTTACTAAGTGAATAATATGAGTCTAAACGAGTATCAGAATCCACAGTTAATAAGTCCCTGAGAAGGCCTATTTGAATAAATATATATATTTAACATACTTCCGTCCCACTTTTTCTTTTTTTGGATTGAACTAGAAAGTCTAGAAGGTCTCTGGTGGCTATTACACCTTTACGCGGACAAGTTATATCCGTCCCGCGGGTTCACGGATTACTAGGGGATCGTCAATTTTCCCGGGATAAAAATTACTCGTAGCTAGTGTGACTGTGTGACATTCCAGTTTATATTCTAACTTTATGCCAAATTTCTTTAGCCGTGGTTACGAAAAGTTATTTGAGTTATAAAAAGAGTTAAAAACATCCATACATTCTCACCAACATTCACATTTTGTAATATTTTTTTATTTTAATGGATATTTAGTATTGAAGTACCCATTTAATAAAAAATAAGGTAAATCTACAACTTTATTTATGTATACAACCTGTATATCACACCGTTAGTTCGTTTATCAGTTTTCAAAATAATTAACGATCACTATACGACGTTAATTAACAATGCTCTCGATTGTATTAGTCATCAACTGTTGTTCCTACCATGGATTTAAATTTAAATATATTTATCATAATAAAACATGTCCACAAAGGAAATAACAGACAAAACAATGACACAAGATGATAAAATTATCAAGCTCTTTGTGTATCAAGAACTTATGATATCATCATCAGCTCATATACGTCTCCACTGCAGAAGCACAGGCCTCCCCTAACAGTTTTCTCACGATGTTTTCCTTTACCGAAAGCCAGGGGTGTATAAGGAAATAAGGAAATCTCATACTCGTAGGTGCCAGCCAGGGTTTGGAACCTGCGCCCTAATAATCGTAAGTCTGAACGATTGCCACAATGGGAACACGGCTGCAAGTAATCTATGTAATTTCGCTTACATAACGGGTCCCGTAAAATAAATTGGTAAGGCATTTTAATCCTCTATCAAAATATTCAGGTTTCATAGCTTTTTATTGATCTAAGCTAGTATGTAGACAAATAAACGGACATATTACCCAAACCAACATACGTTAAGTCACATTCTCATTGCTCAGTACCGGGAAAAATAATTAAATATCCTGGGCAATTTTGCACACAGGGAAAATCTGATTCCTTAATATCGATCATTATGGGTCTTAAATTACTTTACCTGTCTGTGATTGTACTCGTAATACGCAAAATGATCTTCTCGTATTGATGATTCTGATGATGACTTAAAGAGCTTACAATAAATCCTAGTGTGATTTATTTACGTAAATAAATAGGTAAATAATAGACATAACTAGGAAAATGCATTGTGGGTTATGCGTTATTAATTATGTACTATTAATTTATTTGATAAGTGAACATGGAATTTTCCTATAAACAATAACTGTAATGTACCAATCGGTATATTTATAATATTCACACGATGGAAAACGTGACTGACATACCACTATGTATTTTTGTACTAAATGTTGTTTTTGTCACACTATCACATGCAAAGGGTGGGATGCATTTCAATATACACGTTTCAGCCCCGCGTTCACGGGGATCTTCAATTTTCCCGGGGTAAAAAGTATCCAGTATGTTAAACCGGAATATAATCTATCAGTTTGCCAAGTTTCGTCTAAATCCCTACAAGCGTTATTGCATGAAAGATTGACAAAAATATGTATCACTAGCTGTCTTACAGGGATAAAATCTAGCCTGTTACTCAGTGATAATGTAGCTTTCTAATGAAAAAAGAATTATTAAAACCGGTCCAGTACTTTTTGAGTTTATTCGTTACATACAAATACACAAATCTTTCCTCTTTATAATATTAGTGTAGAAGTGTAGATAGGTTTATAAGTTTTTTGGGTTAGATTTTTAGGATTGACTGTCGGTTCACTTTGTGGTTAGTGACCCTGACTTTCAAGCCGGGTTCAAGCTTTTGGACAACATTTAAGCGTGAAAGCGTATCAAACCTACAAACCAAAATAAATAAAGTTAGAATACTTTTTATGGCTAACATAGTATTGAGTTTGGATGCAAAATCTGGTATTACCGCTTTGTTTGACATTATTTATCTGTGCCGAGGACACTGTAGGTATAGTAGCTGGATACCTAACGGGAATTGATAATGAGCTTCGCCTACCAATTCGTCATTAACATTGGTAATATTCCATAAAGGATTGTTAATGTACTTAATTAATTAATTAAGATGCTATGTGGAAATACTTAAATCTACACTGATATAAAAAAAAGAAATGATTTGTATTTATGTTTGTAACGAATAGGCTCCGAAACGTATTCCTACGGGAATAGAGGCTAAGTGGGTGAACCCGCGCATCGAATGTAATAAATGTCTACAAAAATTAGATAGGTATTTTTGAGGCTGAATTTTGAGAAATAACTGTCACGTATCTCGTGAAGTACCTCATGGCCCATACCTCAGAGTTTGTAAAACTTACGTACGGATTCACACCACTGGCTTTCGGTGAAGGAAAACATCGTGAGGAAACCTGCATGCCTGAGATGTCACAATTAAAGGCATGTGAAGTCCGCCAATCCGCACTAGGCCCGCGTGGTGGACTATGGCCTACACCCCCTCGATGTTAGGGGAGGCTCGAGCTCCGAGCGTGGAGACGTATATGAGCTGTTGATGATGATGAACTGTCAAGTAATTTATTTACTGTGAGTAAAATTAACCTCATAAACTACTACTTTAGTCCTTAGGATACGTACTCGTACTATTTGATCTAACATATTTATTTACCATTTTACTACTGACTATAATTATGTGTTAATCGCTTAATGACATTTAAAAAAAACATAACGTGTACAGATAAATCAATGAGACAATTACAATTTAGATCATTATGTATGCCACGTCTGTCTGTTTGTCACAATGTAGATTTATCGAAACTCATAGTCATTATTAACTTTAGGACTCATTTAGAATTTAAAATGTCTGTGCATTAGCTTCGCGGTTAGACCCTAACCTTGCTAAACCCAGGTTTGATTCCTACACAAAAACAATTGTGTGCATGAAAATTAATAATATTTTTTATTTATATATTCCTTAGCACTTATACCTAAATATCCTGGGCCATTTTTCACACACGGCCAATCTGATTCCAAACTAAGCAGAGCTTGTGATATGGTATACTTCTTTTAAATACATACTTATATAGATTTTTACATCCAGACACAGAAGTCCAGTGTGTCCTGGGTGGGATTCTAACACACGACACTCGGCTTGAAAGTCAGGGTCACTAACCACAAAGCCAACCGGGCTGTCATGCCACTTATGAACAGTAACTCTTATACTTGGATAAAAAAGTTGCTTTTACTGAGAAGAGCCGGCAATAAACTCTACAATTACTCTTTTCAAAACCAACTTAATAATAATACATTTCCTAGGATATTTTGAACGCACAGCCAATCTAATTCGAAAGCAGAGCTTGTGGTATGGTTACCAGATAGCTGATTACTTTTTAAATACATACTTATAAAGATATTTACATCCTGACGCAGACCAAAAAGACATGTGCATTCATGCATAATGTGCTTAAAAACAAATAAACATACTCTTACAGGCCTCGGATATATGACTTAAGAATTCAATCGCGTACAATGATTCTTTGTTAGTGTAAATATAGTGATGTGTCTGGTTCCAATGTCTGTTTTAACGATTAAATCGATTTATTGCACCACTCAATCGAAGACTGGTTCAATTCCCAGTCAGGACGAATATTTACGAGCATGAACATGATGAATTGTTGTTTGAAATGCATTTAAAGTATTGTCTAAGACCTATTTACTGGGGCATATGAAAACTATCTAGTTACTTAAGATAGTACAAACGATACTTAGTTTGAAATAAAGAACGTTTTAAGGCCCTAATTTATTTGTATAAGCAATAATAATCATCAGCGCATATACGTCTCCACCAAGGAGCTTGAGCCTCCTCTAACAACGACGGGGCTTCGGCTACGGTCCACCACGCGGGCCTATGGATTGGCGGACTTTACACCAAGTACACAAATATTTAGGTACATAATATACAGTAAAGATAAGATTTTTTCATTGTTTGTCTACACTATAACATTATAAAGAGGAAAGATTTGTATTTTTGTATGTAACGAATAAACTCAAAAAGTACTGGGCCGATTTTAATAATTCTTTTTTCATTAGAAAGCTACATTATCACTGAGTAACATAGGCTATATTTTTTTCCCTGTATTCCCACGGGAACGGGAACTACGCGGGTAAAACCGCGTGGAGGCAGCTAGTCTTCAATAGGCTCCGAAACTTCTGGGCGGCATAACCCATTCATCGATGGAAAGCTACATTATCAGGGAGTAACATAGGTTACATTTATCCCCATATTCCTACGGAAACGGGAACTAAATGGGTGAAACCGCGCGGCGGAAGCCAGTATTCTATAAACAGTAATATCATTTATAACCGCCAAAGTTTATTAATAATGACAATTACAATTACATCACGGTGCGATACCCCGATGTAACATAAATCTATATGCAATTTCCTTTCTCAGGATCGAGTATGCATATGTACCTACTTATTGTCGTCTGACTCATGTACTGATGCAATGTGCGTACGATCTATGTTAAATTGTAGGGTTGTTATCGATGCGTGGGTTGAATTTATATGGAATAAAATTTTGATGTTGGTCCAATAGCTACGGTGATTGGTAGCTATGGACGCTTGCAACACTAAGGGCGTGACTCACGCGTTGTCGACCTTGTAAAAATCTCTTCAGTCCCTTCTTGAAGAACCTCATGCTGCACTCCATTGAGAATACCACAAATCGTCACTATTTTTTTTTATACACAGAAAAAATATTATGAATGTTTAATGTATTTGTGTTTAGTTGTAAATTTTTCGATTTTTGTATCTAGAAAGTACATGTTTATACTACACGAATGAAACTTCAACCATCATCATCATCATCAGCCTACTTTACTCCACTGCTGATAGGCCTCCTCCAGTGCACGCCATTGGGCTCGATCCTTGACCTTTCCCAACCAATTTTTGCCAGCCACCTTGGAGATATCGTCCGACCACCTGGCCTTAGGGCGTCCTACATCACGTTTGCTAATTCGCGGTCTCCAATCAAGAACGCGCTAACTTCAACCAAGTTCCGTTCAATTCCAGATAGATATTATGTAATTTGTACCAACCCTATTGAAAATCCTATCAAAGTGCAAGAAGCGATTGACGCGCCGCCCATTGTACGTGATTGCGTATGCGCATCAAACGTCCTGTCTCTCTTGAAATGATGAATACATTACTATCATCCTACTATTATTATAAACTAGCGGACTCGGCAGACTTCGTTCTGCCCACCAACGTCACCTACCGGGTCCAAATTAGTCTATTAAACATAAAAACTTTCCCCATGAAATACTCCATAATTTGGTGAAAACCGCATATAAACCTGTTCAGTAGTTTTTGTGTTCATCGCGTTCAGACAGACAAACAGAGGTGGCGGGGACCTTGTTTTATATGCGAAAGTTTGTGAGCAGTATTTCCATATTATAAATATATAATCTGTGCCATTGAGTCAGTTCTACGAGAAGTTAATAGATAAGTTTTTTTCTTTATAGACGCTCTTTTTATAACCTTACCTAAACAATATGGCGGAAAAAAAATCGCCACATTTTTTTGTGTCAAACCATCCACGCCATCTACTGACTTTTAATTTGATTACATACAAGTTAAAGCCGTGCTCCTTAATTTTATTAAATACTGTAACCTAAGTTTGTAATAAAATATTATTAACATTAGTAATAGCAAATAGTTTATTTTTAATGTGTAAATGGAATCATACTCGCAGGTATATAATTATTGCAATTTAATAAAATATTTTTATTAGCAGGATAACACACAGCTCCATCTATCGCCAATTGCTTAACTAATAACTAACTAAATGCAAAATATTGTCGACAACCAAATTACCTACATTTCTAAATATTTTCTTTAACTATCTGACCATATTATCAGTACTGTAGATCTAGATCCTAAAGTACTATAATGTTTTTGAAACTTTCGCAAACTAAAGTACTGGTTGGTGGTTGATAATATAATTATTACAGCTTTTAAGCTCATCATGGGATACATGTAGGCATTTCAATACTTAAAAGTTCGCTAAGCTTTTAGAGAGCTGACGCCCATAAGATATAGTAAATAAAAAATACTTACGTTTCGATTGGCTCGCACTTCTTAGCGAAACAGTCACCGTGGATATCGCAGGTACCATTGCACACTTTATTACAAGTCTTAAAACAAACATTTGGATCACTCTCGTTTCTAATATATCCAATATTACATGAGCACTCATTAACACCAGAACAGAATCCGTTGACACACTTTTTGGCACATGTTGGCTTACAAACACCGCCAACGTTTTCATAACCAACATTGCACACGCAACTGTTTGGGGCGACACAAGATCCATTAGCACAAGAGTCACATTTGGGTACACAGGCAGTTTTATTCATTGGCTCATATCCGTCAAAGCATGAACAAACATTTGGTGATACGCATTTTGAATTGATGCAGTTCTCACAGACAGGTTCACATGCGGACCCGTTGCTTCTGTATCCGTTATGACATGTACAGCGGTTTGGTGCCGAACAATATCCATTGATACACTCTTCATCACATTTTGGTGAGCATTTTAATTCATCATCAATAGTATACCCTTGGTTACATTGGTAGCAGTGAGTGGAATTATATCTGGTGTAATTTTCGTGGCATTGACACGTGTTGTTTGCCCAGCAGTCTGCGTTGACGCATGGACGGTCGCATGAGGGTGTTAGGCATTCGTTTTTGAGTTCAGGATCTAGGTATAGTGGGGGTTCGCAGTGGCATTTGTCAGGGGCAATGCATTTGCCACGTTTGCAGCCTGTGCTGCAAGCTGGGACGCAGACGTCGAGAGTAGCGTTGTGCTCCCAACCGAAGCAGCAGACGATGCGGTTTGTCCATGTGGTGAACACCTGGAATGATAATTGATATCTTCTTTAGTCTCAACAGTTGTTATTAAATTATGTATTTATAATATAGAATGCTCTGTCGCTTTTTTTTGTTATGGTATCACTTGAGAGGTACGCTTTTTAGAGCGGCCGCTTGAAAATTAAGGGGGTAAGCCATTGTAGAAAAGAGTGTGATTATATAATCCCTTTTGATTTAATTATTATTAGTATAAAATATGATCATAACCCTATGTTTCGTAGTGGATCTTATGGCTAACTAGCGGACCCGGCAGACTTCGTTCTGCCCACCAGCGACACCTACCGGGTCCAAATTGATGTGTTATAAATAAAAACCTTCCACATGAAATACTCCGTAATTTGGTGAGAACCGCATAAAAATCTGTTCAATAGTTTTTGTGTTCATCGCGTTCATACAGACAGACAGAGGCGGTGGGGACTTTGTTTTATATATGTATATATCTATATATATTTTATATATATAAAGATATAGATATGGTGGGAGATGTTTTTTGCTATTTATCAAGTACCTAGGTTGCTAGATAGACTCGAAGGGATGGTGACTGTTAATAGATTCCTATTAATAAATTTATTAATAGATAAACTAATATTATAAGTCAGTCTTTCCGTCAGTCTGATAATCCATTCAAAGCTCGTTCTTTACAACTGACACTCTAAATATAGATATTTACTAGATGCCTCCAAGCGGTTTCACCCGCGTATTTCTCGTTGGAGTATAAGAAAAAAATATAGTATATAGCCTATGTTCACCGGAGTTAGTGTATTCTAACTCTGTGCCAAATTTCAAGCAGAATCCATACTCACAAACATTCGTAACTTTAATATTAGTAGAATTTAGGGATAAATTCCTATTAAGGTTGCATAATTAATACTAACCTCATTTTTGTATCTTCTGGCTACACATTGCCTTGTACCGCACCATTTGTTGATGACTACTTTATATGAAACTCTCCTTGTTTGGGGTACCCTGGAAAAAAAAATATATAAATACCTTAGTATAAAAAAAATAATTTAATTGGTGCTCTTTGCTGTAATCACCGTAACTGGCAGTTGTAGAAAACCGGTTTTTTTTCTGTCAAAGCTAATACCTTCTTTGTCATGACGATGAGAGTAATTAGGACAGGACTATATTTATTTAATTAAGAATTTAATTGATGGATTATAATTTGAATTAAGAAGTAAATAATATATAATGTCTCCATTATCTACTTTAAAACTGTACTTCCCGTTATTGCAACTTTTCAATGACTCTGCGCTCCTATTGGTTGTAGTATGATGTTATATAGCTTATAGCCTCCCTCGATAAATGTGCTATCCAATGCATAAAATATTACTTAATTTAAGCCAGTACTTTCTGAGCCTATTCATAACAAACAATAATTAAATCTTTCCTATTCATAATATTAGTTTGGATAATTTTTATATCGACATCAAAGCATAAAGAAATCAAGTTAATATGTCATACATTTAAATGAAAAGCGTAAAGCTGTTAGGAGCTTATTAAAGCAGGAAGTAGACTAGTTTATATAGGTACAAAGTTTATGAATATGCTGTTTTAAATAAAGCTCTATTTTACATAGTTACACTGTTGCCATTATAAAATAATAAATTAACACGTAGGCCTAATAAAATCGTAAGTAGGTTACCTAGTTTTGACTTCGCACACTCCTTCATCGCCGACACTCAGAGCTTCACCAAAATCCACAATTAAAAAAACAAAAAGGCAAAAGACAAAAACTTTCTGGCACATTTTAAACAAGAACAGATTTTTTTTTACTTTTAAACTTAAGGCACAGGACACTTGTCACACCACCATTGTATTCAATTGTTCATAGCAATATGATGAGTGTATCTACTATCTCCGAAACTACTTGCAAATGTTGGCGATGCTAATGTTCTCATTACTGGGTGCTAGCTATTATGAACCTTACATCATAGGAATAAGGCTTTATAATTTTAATTGATAAATCTGTGCGTATATTAGAGCCTTTGCTTTCACACGCGGATTGACTCGTGGAGTTAATTTTGTGTTTTATATAAGTTTGTATTGGTCAAAATGATATTTATATTATACTAGGCTCCCAGCGGTTTCACTCGCGTTCCCGGGGATCTTCAATTTTCCCCGGGTTAAAAATCATCCTATGTTCGTCTCCTGGTTCTAAGCTACCTCCCCACCAATTTTCACCCAAATCGGTTGAGCTGTTCTTGAGTTATAAATAGTGTAACTAACACGACTTTCTTTTATATATATAGATAGATAAGGTAGACTCAAAAAATAATGTTTGTTTTTGGTGTCTTATATTTTCGTTATAATATAATTATTTCTATTTTTGTCTCAAATTTACCTCAATCAAGTCCATATTTCCAAAATACTAAATAAGTACCTATATGATAATGTTAGCAGGTAAAATATTAATAAATCATTATGCAGTAAGCAACAATGACGAATCGAATGGTACTTACCGATGGAGTGTTACAAAATGTATGCAATTGGTTAAAATAAATGATGGGTAATTACCTATTGAACTTCGAGTAATTAAAAAGATTAGTCATAAATTGAACGTTAATGTTACAAAAAAAGTAGTATTACTACTTGATTAGCACCACGTGCAGTTAAAATGCATTGTCATAGACGTTCTTAATATAAAATTTTGCTTTTTTTAAGCAAGGAACCAAAAAGAAAGAGAGTTTATATATTGCTTCATAAATTAGGATAAAACTGATCAACACATTGGTACATGTATTTAAAGAAAAACTCCGGTTTGAGCAAAACCTTTTTCTTTTCTTTTCTCCAAATGTCAAATTTCAATATAGACAATATTGCAATTTTTTGTGCAGTGTATGTATATCATAGGTTTCTAGACGTTTATTAATGTTAAAAAAATATATACCGTGCTGCTTGATAATAAGGTATGATATCCAATTTGCCATATATTAACAAAGTATTTATAACGCTAAATCTACTACGGTTGAGAGCCCTCAGCGCTCACTGATTGCCCGCGAAAAGGTGTAACAGCTATAAGAGGCTAACACCTTCAAGTCCCCTCCAAAAAAGAACGTTTAAGCTATAAGACTTTTCTTTAACATTTTTAAACATAATCCTCTTCGATGTACTGGCTGGAACGCCAAACATCTTTCGATTCATCCCAATAAAAAAACAATTAAAAGAGGATGAACAAACAGACAAATATTATTCGCTATATATAAACAGTTCACAGAAAGTGTCAAGCGATGTAGTTGAACTCATGCTTTGAACTCAATGACCCATATAGTGGGTGAAATGTACGGATGCTGCACGATAATGAACTCATACGAAAATACATTCGATACGCCATTTTTTTTTCTCCCCGATAACAGATAAAACCGACCATTTTTATTGTGATCCATATTTAAATGGGGATTCAAAATTTCTCATTGAATTTGTAATAATGTCATTTAAAATTCAAAATGGTTTCTACTTTTGGGATATGGGTACTTACATTGGAAAACACATGCAGTATAGAAACAAATATCTATATAAGTATGAGTTTTAAAGGAATATAGGTATATAGTATCAATTATCTGGTTACCATAGTAACTAGATAATTAACTAATTACTTATTGACAACTAAGTTCTGCTTATTTTGGAATCAGATTGGCCGCGTGTGAAAAATGTCCTTCGTTATTTATTTTATTGATAATATAATATTAAAAGAACAATACTTCTATACTATACTTCTCCAAAACCTAACTAGTAACAGATCAATAGCCACGGTAAATTGATACCTTGTTCTTACGGAAATAAATTTATAATAAAATCATTCATTAAAATACATACAAGATTAAATACGTTTAAAATTCCCAATATTTCCTTGTTGGGTTTCCAGGTTACGTCAAAATGTTAGATCCACAAATGAGGCAAAACTTTAACAGTATTCTTAGTGCACAGCTCTAAAAAAATATCCTGAAACATTTTTCATACACAAACACCCAATCTGGTTTCAAAAGCAGAGCCATACTGTTTACTACCTTCCCAGGGATTCTCAATTTTCCCCGAATAAAATAATGCAGAACACATTGTTTTAGTTCCTTTTACCATCGTTGCATGAAACAGTAACAAATATTACCATACCTACTCGCAATCATTATCACAAAGAGATATATTTATACAGCGATATGTTTGTAGTAGGTAAGAATCGAATCTTGATCGTCGATCGTCAACGACAACAAAATTAGCTATAGAAGCAGCCAGTCAATGGAAATAAGTAGGTACCTACACATTACGTTTCGCTCATGAAATTTAAGGCGCTGACTTCTACCAAACACGATTCCTAAAACGAATATTTCGATATAGGTATTTATTTCATGACAGTATGAAAAACATTTGGTCTTTATAGTATAGTATCTGTCAGCTATATACTACTTTACATGTTTAAAAAAAATATATATATAAATAAACCATTACATAAATTAAGATTTTTGCTATAAATTTTGGATTATTTTGGACTTGTTCAGACTATTTTTTTTAATGCTAATAGCCCCTTAAGTTTATTATTGTATTTCTAACTGCGGTATTTATTTGCACACCCATCACTCACAATGCTATTCCAAAACGGAATGTATTTGAATCTAGTCAACGAGGAAAATATCAATTCCTATAAATATATACAACATTATATATATATGAAACAATGATCACTAAAGTTACGTTATAAGTTGTCAGTGTCCAACCGAACGTAGTTTTATTATTATTATTATTAAAATAAAAGTGAAATAAAGTGAATAAAATGAAAAACGTTAAAGTGATAGCAACTATATATATTTTGGTATGTATTGATTATATTATTGGCTTGGTGGCTAACAACTCTCACTTACATACAGCCGTAGTGTTTTTTCTATACTATCTATACTAATATTATAAAGAGGAAAGATTTGTTTGTTTGTTTGTTTGTTTGTTTGTAATGAATAGGCTCCGAAACTACTGGACCGATTTCAAAAATTCTTTCACCTTTGGAAAGCTACATTATCCCCGAGTAACATAGGCTATATTTTATCCCTGTATTCCCACGGGAACGGGAACTACGCGGGTAAAACCGCGCGGAGGCAGCTAGTAATTTATAATTTGGCTAGTGACTGTCCCGTTCCCGGGAGACCTTCAATTTACCCGGGATAAAAGTATCCTATATGTTTTTCTAGAACATATTCTAACTCTGTGCCAAATTTCAAACAGAGCCCTTCAGCTGTTTTGGCGTGAAAAAGTAACAGGCCATACCAACCATCTATACCTACTCACAAAATTTTGCATTTTTATAATATTGGTAGTATAGCATAATAGTCTACGCGCAAATCATCCCGTTATAAATATAAATTACACACAGCTGATAGCCAAACATATCTGTTTGTTTTGTGTCTATATGAAAAAAAAATCTATATTATGTAGTACGTATGAAAAAAAATTAAAATTTATAACATAAGTCGTGCTCGTGTAGGTACCTACAATTAGGCGTTTTTTATATTCTTACTGCTATTTATGAATGTGTTTTTTTATGGATGATTATTACTCAATTACGGCCAAACGGCAAATCTGAAAAAATTTAAAAAAAAATGTGGGATAGAGCTAGAACACATAAGTATCATTATCCCAAAAACAATCCCTTGGGATCGCAAGTGGAACCGCAGGGCAAATGCTAGTATATACAACATGTAAAAAATGCCTGAGCTATTGATAAGTGTTTTGCAATACTCGTCCAAAGCCGTAGCGGGTCGCTAGTATTTAATTGTACCATGCAATAATGTTTTTTTCATTATCTTATAGTTCCCGGTGCTAATAGCAAGCAAACCAGAATGTACAGACTACTATATTGTATTTAAAGAAGGAGATTTTGGGATGGAGGATTCAACTATTTTAACACGGTGAGTCTAGTTCCATATATTATTAATTATGTTTGGATTTTATTTTTTAATAAGTGAATAAATCCTTTAAGATTTTAAAACTTTCGTACGGTTTCACCAATGACTTCCAGTGAAGGAAAACATCGTGCAAAACCTAAATTCCTAAGATATCATATTCAAATGAATGTGAGGTCCCTCAAATAGTACCAGGCTCGCATGGTGGACTATGGCCTAAACCTCCACATTGTGAAGGGAACCCGTGCCCCTGCAGCATGACTGCATATTATTATATGATTTACTCTGATAATATTATAAAATGGGTTTGCTAATTATTTTCAGAGATACCATAGACTGGGCCAGTTTAAAAAACCAATCAAAAGACGCATACGATGAAATTCATAGTTATTCCCATTGCATACTTGAACTCGATTGTCTGAAGAATGATACTAAATGCATTGTGCCGTTTGAAAATGATATAAGTATAAAAATAAATGTAGACGATCTTGTCCCACCGATAGAATACGAAACACTGGATAAAGACGATTTTACAACTATAGAGCACATGGCAGAATTTGAAAGTGGTCCTCTTAACAAGTACAACAAAACATGCATAAACAATAAACTTGATGGTGAAATATGTTTGGAACACTATACTAAAACTTTAAATAATCTGAAAGATTTTAATGTCAGTCTTATATATGGTCACAATAAAAACTTGCAAAATGCAACAATAATTGACATTACCAATTTGTGTAATAGTAAATTTAATAATGATACCAATCAATTCTCTTTAATTTGTGATAATATAGACAGCGAAGCAAATACAATAACTCCTGAAGACCCAACAAGACACGCAAAAGACAAAGCTTATACAAAACCTGAAAATTTCAGTGTAATTTTATTTGATAACAACAGACAATGTACAGCCAATGGAACAGAATTAGACATAACAAACAATTGTCTTAAAGTCACAAGTAAAGATGATGTTAATAGTACATTCTCTCTAGTATGTCAATTTGAAAAAGATAACTGTGCTAATGTAAATTCTACAAGAGATATTGATAAAAGAATACGCAAGAACAATCAGACTGCAACGAATTTTAATAGTACCTATGATTTGCTGAGCCTGAGATTAGACAGGGCGAAGAAGGAGAAGAAAAATAAACTAGTTCTTTATCTAGTTGCTGGTTTCGTTGGTGCTGCAAGTGGAGTTATCGCTCTAGCTGCTATCGCTTTGAAGTCCGTAGCATTGCAAGCTGGATCCTTTCGTAAGTAAAGATTTATTATTTAACTTGTTAAATACTCTACTATCATACTAATATTATAAAGAGGAAAATGTAAGCTAGTCTATATATCTATCTAATAATAGACCTTCTGCATTTTGCGTTACTCTTCACGGTCCTGTGTGTGGCATCTTTGATTGTGATTTATATCCCCATGAATATGAAGAAATAATTTGAAACTTAGCATAAGTATTTATCAAGGAATGGGACAATTTATATGGATGTTCTTTATTTAGTTCAGATGTTATGCTTTTGGCTTCAGTTCGCTATTTACAGTCTCTGAAAAAAATCCATACAAATAAACAAGATGTTTACTTCACATTGCAATAAGTATCCAGGGACATTTATTACACACGGCCCATCTTATTACAAACTAAGCAGACCTTGTACTACGATAACCATATAGCTGATATACACTTTAGACTCAGTACATAAATAAATTATTAATATTAAACACATTTTATCCTAATAAGGAAAATCATCTCATTCAATAGTATTTCTGAAGTAGGTTAATTGTAATATACCTATTTGTACAGGAGAAACCAGCTGATATAAATATAGCTTGTCTGTGTTTACCTTTTACCTGAACCATGATGGGACCTTCACCAGAATAAATGATATTGAGGCCGACCAATACATTTCTAGATGGTTGGACCTCGGGGTTTCATCCGCGTACCCGGGAGATCTTTCATTTTCCCGGGATATAAAGTAGCCTATATCCTTTCTCAGGCATTAGACTATATGTGTACCAAATTTAATTTAAATCGGTTCTTTAGTTTTAGCGTGAAAGCGAGACAGTCACAGTTACAGCTATAGTTAGTTAGGATTTATTTCGCAGTTTTACGCATGTAGTTCACGTTATAAGAATATAGGAATAAAGTATAGCCAATATTTATCTCTGATAATGTCAAAATCAATGATATGGCGAGGGTGTCCCTAGAATGTAAAGATATACAAATAACTTTATTTTTATTTTTTCCAGAAATTCCTGACAATCCACCGTACACACATCCTGAGTTTCGAGACGATGTTGAAGAGACACTCTTCTAGGTCTGGAAACCTGGTCAAGGGTCCAAGATTGAATCAAATATCTTTAAAGATTACCTCAGTTTTGCTAATATTTGTTGAAGTCATTACTTTGATCAAAGTCACATACTCGTAGATGAGTTTTGACCAAAAGCAGAATAACGTCTACTGAAAAAGGTTCCTGCGGGTGAACAGGTATGGAAAGGTGTCATAACGTCACAGGAAATCATATGAAATGAAAATCAAATCAGCGCCATCTGTTAATGGGTAACGTAACTCTTAAACAACTACATTGTCAAAGTAAAAAACATAATAGAATTGGCATAAAAAGTGTGGCAGAAAAATATTGTAATGAAATTGCAGTTTTTTTTACTCTTGAAAAGTAAAAAATAAAACCTTAATTAAAAGTATTTTTTTATTTCTACTATTATTAAACCTCTTTAAGCTTTAACATGCAACTCCTTTCTAAAACATTTTGAATTTCGTAGCTATTCTTTACCTAATTTTTTTTATCATAGACATAAAGGTTTCTGGAATAAACTGGCAAATGTTGTGCGCATGCTCCATAGTGAACCACTGTTATATGAGCCCTTTATGGCTATGTTTTCACCCCATAAAAGGATCAAAGTATACGGTCCAGATAACTCGGTTATCGTAACAACTTCAGACAAGTCGCTTCGCTGGAAGTCGGATGCGTTCGGGCGAGTTCGGAGTAGAGCCTCCTTAGCTTTTTCAGACGTAAGGGGCGGATTTGGTTCAGGGGTAATAAAATTTAAGCAATATCATATTGATTTATGGTTGGCTTGTTGGTGCGAGACTCTGACTTTTCAGCCGCTAGTTGTAGGTTTGATACGTGAACATTGGACGAGGACGGGGACCCAGGGTTTGTATACGTGAACATTTCGATAATTATGTTCTATGTTGAGGTGAAATATTTATGTAAGTGTGTATTTAAAATCAGTCTTTAGTTAACTTACCTGTTAAGTATGGAATTAGATTGGCCGTTAGCAGTGGAAATATCCATTATTTTAATTACCTAACAAAATATTTAATCATAAAATTAATTTTATAAACTTCCATCTTACTTTAACAACAAAAATAAATTAACTGTCTACCTGACTAGCGTTTAAATCTGTGATCACGTCAAGCAAGGCATAATAATACTGACTAAATTTTTTTTTCATTAAATAATATTTTGTAGCTTATACTGTTGAGTGAAGAGCGGGATGGGAGGCCTTTTCCCTGCAGTGGGACAACCCAGGCTTTAAATAACAATAATAATAATAATACTGTTAGGTATATGACCTAAATCAGTCCCTGTAATATAGGGGTGCACCGTTCGCGCAGGCGCGCACCGTCGATAACTCGTAGCGACTCCGCGACCACCGCCGCCCCAGCCCGAGCGGCCAAATGCACGCCTACAACATACACCCAAAAAATAATAAACCACCACACTAAATAAATAAAACCTCCTTTCAAATTCTGAAACAGTAAATCGGTAACAAAAAAAAAATTGTTAAAAAAAAAACGATCTGTCAAATCGTGACACATTTTTTTTTGTAATTTGAAATCTGTGCTAGTGACATAATAATAGTGCTGTGATGTTTGTGGGTTCTTTCTAAAGTAAGCGTCAGTAATGGAGTTTTAAAGTTTAAGTTTATTTATTGATATATTTATTGTACGTTATTGTGTCATGTGAAGAAGACTCTTGCGTAACTTCAACCGGCGTAGGTAAGTATCGAACGCTCGAATCGAGTGAAATTTAATTACTTTAAAAGCATTTAGAAATTAAGTATCTTTGTAAATTACATAATCGAATTTTTGTATCGATTATTTTTTATGGTGTAGCGAAAACTTTGAAGCTGTTTATTATGGATGATGAATAATTAAGGTTTTTTAAGATATTTCAATGGGTTAATGAATTAAGGTACATTTTAAATGTTCTAAAAGTCTAATATTTTCTAGAAGGAATGTTATCTATCCTACTTCCAAGTTCTTGGAAAACTCCCTTATTATATAATAAATAAATAGCATCTAAAATTCTCACTATTTACAACACTTTTTTTATTATACAAGTATTTAAAGAACAAATAACAAAAAAAAAACGACGTAACTGAAGCGCTATTTCTTCTTCTTTCTACTTCTTAATAAAGCAATATTTTCCTTTCCTCAATGTAATGTTCACACGTACCACACCTTTAAATAAGTTACCTTAAGTAATCATTTATTCAGCCACCTGTGTTATGTAATAAGCATAAAAAATAAAGGCAAAGACAAAACATAACTTTATTTATATGATTTAAACCTCATTTAGTTACCCCCATAAGTTAACCCCATAGATAAATATATAGATTTTATATCATGAGTTTCAAGCCGCATTCGCTCGAGAGTTTTTTTAACGTCCGTTAAAATAACTCTCGTGCGAATGAATCCTCACAGGTTGTCTATTTATTTGCTGTGTCGGGAACGGAGACTGGTATTGATTATTTGTTCTTGTTCATGCTCATAACAATAGGGACATACTTTAAGAACTCTTGAAAATGTAAAAAATCATGTGAAATGAAACATATTAATTCATACAAATATGCCTTCACAGGCACTTATGAAACGTCGACTCGAATGCTCGGTTCGTAAGGTTTCTTTTGCTGAGAAGGACCAGCAATAAATTCAATAGCTTACACCCCGCAATCACGGGGATTTACATTTTTCCCAGGATAAAATTTAGCCAAAATGATATTTTAGATTACTACCTATATCTGTGACAAATTTTATTTAGATCCCGTTAGCCGTTATTGCGTGAAAGAGTAACAAACATCCTCACAAACTGCATTTATAATATTAGTTTAATAGCTCAGTATTAAAAAATACTACCTGCCTTCCCGTTCCCGTGGAAATACAGGGATAAAATATAGCCTATGTTACTCAGTGATAATATAGCTTTCTAATGAAAAAAGAATTACCTATTAAGATCGGTCCAGTAGGTACTTTTTGAGTTTATTCGTTACATACAAAAATACAAATCTTTCCTCTTTATAATATTAGTGTAGATGTAGATTGGTACCTATGTCATTCAAACTAGTTTAACTTCATAAGGAAACCTATTGAAGATATTAGACTGTACTAGCTACTAATGTTTATTTTTATTACATAAGTAAATAAGTGTTTAATTAATTAATATTTTTTGGAATTTATATGAAAACAATATAATAAGTTGATCAAGTCTGCCTTGAGAATTACTTGACCTATTAGGCTGATTATCGTAATAGTCAGGCCAAGGTCTGTAAGAAAGAAAAAAAAGTTAACCCCATGGCTTTCCAATCACTTAATAACTTAGATGTAACAGTTTTATAGTTCTGCAGTAGTTCGGGATAGCTTCTTGCTACGATTTTCTGACCCCTTCTTTGTAATCGATCGTTAGATTGGATGGAATTCATAATCTGCCATTCATACAGAACATTTTCCACAAAATATACCTAGTAGTCAGAGATATATTTTACAAGCCAACCCGACAGCCTTCGTTCTGCCCACCAGCGCCTTCCCCATGAAATACTCTGTAATTTGGTGAAAACCGCATGAAAATCTGGTCTTTAGTTTTGTGTTCATCGCGTTCAGACAGTCAGAGGCGGCGGGTACTTTGTTTTATGTATACTAGGTGTCAGTAATGATTGAATCATGTCATCAATCGCTGCAAAATAAATGGTCAGTTAACATCTTGACAATGACTATGATTACCGATTTATTTACGACTAATCCCTACTAATATATTGAAAACTAGCTGCCTCCCCGCGGTTTTACCCGCGTAGTTCCCGTTCCCGTGGGAATACAGGGATAAAATATAGCCTATGTTACTCGGGGATAATGTAGCTTTCCAAAAGTGAAAGAATTTTTGAAATCGGTCCAGTAGTTTCGGAGCCTATTCATTACAAACAAACAAACAAACAAATCTTTCCTCTTTATAATATTAGTATAGATAAAAGTCTGTTTGTTTATCTGGTTACGCGGGTAAAATCACGGGGCGGAAGCTAGTATATATATCTAATTTCCTTGAATAAAAGATAGCTATGAGTATCTCCTTTCCCAAGCTATAATAGTCTATCTCTGTACCAAATTTCATAAAACATTTAAGCGTAACAGACGGACAGAGTAACTTTTCCATTTATAAAATAATAAAAAAATAATATCTTGGGACATTTTTCACACACGGCCAATCTGATTCCAAACTAAGCAGAGCTTGTGATATGGTGACCAGATAGCCGCTATACTACTTTTAAATACATACTTATATAGATACTAGCTGCCTCCCCGCGGTTTTACCCGCGTAGTTCCCATTCCCGTGGGAACACAGGGATAAAATATAGCCTATGTTACTCGGGGATAATGTAGCTTTCCAAAGGTGAAATAATTTTTTAAATCGGTCAAGTAGTTTCGGAGCCTATTCATTACAAACAAACAAACAAACAAACAAACAAACAAATCTTTCCTCTTTATAATATTAGTATAGATTGACATCCAGACACAGAACAAACAGACATATTCATGCATACAAATGTTTGTCCTGGGTGTGATTCGAACCCACGACCCGCGGCTTATAAGTCAGGGAAAAAATCAAATATTAGTAGGGATGTTAACATGAACAAATGTAGATTATAAATAAGTCCTTCACTTGGTTAGACCACTTGTAAACGACCTCGCGGCAGCCTTCTGTACTTAACAGACTATTCTAGACATCGACGTATAGCGATAGACAAGAACGTTCATGTAAAACATTTGTTTAAAAACTGGTAAGAGTTAGAACTAAAGTTCGCTGCAGCGCTGTATAAAGCTGTGTCAACTAACCAAACTATTTTAAAAGATACAGCGCTAGATTGCTTAGAGTATAGTTTTCTCGCGACCAAAACGTCGTAAGCGCCGCAAATTTCATGGCGCTTACGCGTTTCGTTCAGTTAACTACACTAAGATGTCGTCCCTATAGAGTTCACACCGCAGATGTGACACATCTTTTTTACCTTCTAAACTTCATTAGAATAAAACTCGATTTCAAAATGTATTATATTAATATTAGGGGGGCCTAGTGCGGATTGGCGGACTTCACATGGCTTAAATGAGTACTCAGAGGTACGGGCCAGGGCTTGAATTAACATAAAACAATTATTCAAAATATCAAACTATCACTACTAATTAAAAACTCATTAACAATTAATCAAATTAAAACCTTTCTAAAAAAACATATCAAGTCTGTGTTCAGTTACATATTTTTACCTACAACCAGTTTTAAGGGAACATCTGCACGTTTTAGTATATGATTGTAGAATGGCGTGGTATTTAAATAGATAAATTGTTTTTCTACTCTGGAATTACGGAATTATCACCTATTAATTCACTTAAACAGGTAGTAATTTTACTTAGTTGACTACTGACTAGTTATTTTCGTCCAGGGTCTACTTTGATTCGGATTATCGTTGTTATTAACGCTGCTCCGTGCGCACCCGCACTGAATGAATGTCGAAGCCACACTAAAGTCGGGTGTGGGGACTGCAGTTCAGTTGAGTTGATAAAAGCGAGTGTTCGGAACGCCCTATCTAGTACGTAGTACATATATATCGATGATTCTAGATTTCTAGTTTCCGAGCGGAGTACTAAAGTGCTAAAACCGCAGTACTGTTCGAAAGAAACCTTGAGATGTTTGTTGTGTAACATTATATGCGCTTACATGAGCTACATAATGTATGTTTTTGTCGTCCTTTCTGTTCATTTGATATGATTTAAGGGATATTCGGAAATCGGTATGATTATAGTTTCACTAGTTGACCCGACAGACGTTTTTTTGTCATAAGTATAAACCTTGTTGAATGAAAGCGACTGACACTTATGTCAAACGCCATTAATAAGTAATATTACTAATGTTAATATATTCGTTAAGTTCACTTAAAATTTCTATTTTTTGCCATGACTATTTAGTTATTGTCTTTCATAAGAACTTATTCAGACAATAACACAACAAAAAAATTAATTTGGCAAATCGGTCCAACCGTTCACCGCTCTGAAAGACCAAGAATCAAGACTCAATGGATATAGAGATTTTTACTATTTAAACTAAGTATCAAATGCTTCCATGCGTTTGAAAAAAGGCACGCCCGAACAAAAGTAAGCCCATAAGTATTTAATCTTTAACGTATTTATTTTAACTTTTATGTACTTTTACGACTACGTTATGTTCGCATAATCGACCAAAATAGATGGAGTTGACATAAAAATCGAGGTTTTATTGCGATACGCATAGTAAACGTTTATACTTACAGTTTTTATGTAAGAACGAATGTATCCAACGGACTTTTAGGGTGGATTTTATAAATAACTAGTTCCCAGGGAATCTTCTTTTTTCCTGGGATAAAAGTAGCCTATGTGTTAATCCAGGTTATGCTGCCAGCATTCTTGGCACGCTTCCTCAGGGAAGCTTTACTATTTAATTTTATTTTATTTCTAATATCAAATAATAAATCTAGTTTTAAGATGTATAAATAATAAATAAGATTATATACTATGGGTGTTCCCAATATCATCTAAATCCCTTCAGTTGTTTTTGCGTGAATAAATAACAAACATACATCCAAACATACTCGCAAACTTTCGTATTTATAATATTAGTAGGAAGTAAGAATTATATTTATTTAGATTTTTCTACCATAAAATTTCTTTTATAATCTTGGTAATTAAATGATGCTTAGAATTGAAAGATAAGAGTTTCCATTTTAACCGGGTTCAAAAAGGTCACGGTACTGAACTGAGATTAAATATTCTCTATTATGTAAGTAACAGATTTTGAGCCCTCCTTTTCTTTTATTTGAAGAGTATAATTGAGATCGTATAAGAATACTGTTTGAAAATTGTGAAGGTTTTTTAGAGATACGATAAATGTAATTGAATAACATATATAATATTATAAAGCAGACCTGTCTGTCTGTACACGCTTACACGCGAATACTACCGATGTAATACAGACATAGACTAGAATTTGTGAATAGACTTGAACAACATTTTTATCCCGGAAAAATAAAAGGAAAGCACATTACACACAAATTTAATAATGTGTGTACTGTACTTATATTGATGGTTCTAAATAAAATAAAAACATTTTAAAAAGGAAAGCTAATAAAAATATATTCATATAATATAGTATAGCTATAGGTAGAAAGAAATCGATAGTTCAGATTAAAACATTTTGACAATCTCACGCTTTCACCGATGTGCAAGCCTACACTTATTTAATACTATTCCATTTCTCTTCAAACACAAAATGTAGCCAATAAAATTATCATCGTTTGTACCAACCCTAACTACGTAGGTACATGAGCGATTCGGGAGCTTCAACGAGACACGCAATTTGTACCAATTCATAGCCCTTCATAGGCTCACCTCTGACCTTTAACAAACGAAGCACAAAATGGCATACAATCCACATTGACATGTTTCCACCTGAACTAATGATCGCGACCTATAAACAAAGTATGGAAAATGAATGAAACGTTCTACGAATAAATTGAGTTTTATTAGAAGATTTCATTATTATATACTAGATGACTTCGTCACATCTTTGAAACATGCTCCGCTCCTATTGATCGTGGCGTGATATTATATAGCTTCCTTCCTCAGTAAAAAGGCTATGCAACACTTTAAAAAGCTTTAATATCAAGTTCTGAAATTTGCGCGCTTAATCAAGCAAACTCTTCAGCGCTACGACGTGATTAAAGATTTCTTATTTTAACATATATATCATTGTACCTAGGCCGAGACAACTGCCTGATAAGTCACCTAAATGGTAAAATAAAGCTGTCAAATAATGAATCCAACATTTTACTGATCCCCTTAATTTCCTAAATAACGTTCCACTTCACTAAAATATGGCGAATAGAACGATGGCTACCATATCCTACTATTCATAAGTAACTGGCCTATATGAACAGAAAGATTTTCATTTTCATTGAAACAATAAGTTACACTGACTCTCCATAACCTCCGAATATTATGGGTGTCATAAAATAAATATCGCTCGCCACTTACTCGCACAATATTAGTGCCTGTAGGAACAGCAAAAAATATGTCCATTTAAAACTTATCAAATAAATTTGCTAAAACATTCATATATTCTACATATAACTAGCTGATTTTTAATAAAAATTACGCCCTATTCTCAGAACTACCAAATAAACACAAAAATAGTCTAGGAATAGGAAATAAGAATATAGAACACTGTGACACAATATTTTTATATATGTAGTTAACTGACAAAAATATTTGGATAACTATGAAAGTTTGAGTGGAAAAAAATTGTTAACTGGGTATTTCAGCTAGCGTAATTCGGTGTCAAAGTTTAGCTAAAGCATAAAATGATAAAAAAAAGTGTACGGTATACCTATCACATTTTTTGTGGACTGAGCTATACTAAATATAATAATTTATATAACGTACTAGCTATAAATCCCCAAAGATTTTCTCAAAGACAATTTCGCCCGTAATCTAGGGCAGATACCTGTAGTTTAATGATTGTCACTAAGCCTTAATTTTATGAGTTCCCGAGGGATCAGGATAACGTGATTCTTGCGTGTCAGGTAGATGGAACATTTTTATGCTACCCAAAATTTTTGTGTCAACTCTAAGACAAAGTTATACATATTGACTAGAGTTTCCACCCTCATTGCAATCTTGCATTCGAGTAAAAACAAACAGTTATTATTACTAGTGGCTCCCCGCGGTTTCACCCGCGTTCCCGGAGTATTAATTGTTTTCTAGTATAAAAAGTAGCCTATGTGCTAATTAAGGTTATAAGTTATCTGTTCTAAATTTTATCCAAATCCGTTCAGTAGTTTTTGCGTGAAAGAGTAACAAACATTCATCCATCCAGACAAACTTTGCATTTATATTTTAGTGTGATTTATTCACATTAATTTAATGTCCTTGACGAGATCATGCTAACATAAAATAAGCTTTAACCAATGGTCTTAGAGTCCATGCAAGTCCATTATTTATCAACTATAAAAGGCCCAGGTTAAAATATTGGTCGTAGTTCTTTCGTAGCATCATAATCGTAGCATCGAAACATCTACGAGCTACATTCAAAATATTTTTGCAGTAAGTTACGTAACGTATTGCACCTAATGCAGTATAACTTACTTTTACTACTGATTTATTTTCACGGATTTCAAAAGTAGAAGGTGCATATGTAGGTACATCTACACTAATATTATAAAGAGGAAAGATTTGTATTTTTATATGTAACGAATAAACTCAAAAAGTACGGGACCGATTTTAATAATTCTTTTTTCATTAGAAAGCTACATTATCACTGAGTAACATAGGCTATATTTTATCCCTGTATTCCCACGGGAACGGGAACTACGCAGGTAAAACCGCGCGGAGGCAGCTTGTCAAAAATAAAATAAAGGTTCGTTTCTAGGCATCGAGCATGTAACATGTAATGTTACATGCTCAATGTTTCTAGGGATCTTAATTTTTTCCGTAATAAAAAGTAGTCTATGAGTTATTCCAGAACACATTCTAAATGTGTGCTAAATTTTATTACTCATCGCTTAGCCTTACTGGCATGAAACATATTCTTACAAACTGTCTCATTTTTAATATTGATTATCCATTTTTCCCTGAAATAAATATTGTAAAACCGTAATATAAAAGTCGACTATGTACCTATAGCTAATCTGAAACATTTTCCAAATCAAATCAAAGCTTTGAATATATTTGAATAAATTCGTTATGAAATATGGAAATCTTAGTCCAGTACTACTCTGAATATTGGGGCGTTTTGAAATAAGTTAGACTTGCCTTAGGCCACGTGTTTGATGACTATATATTACTTGGAATGTTATTTTGAACAATTTCCTATACTAATTTACACTTACACTTACATATATATTTGGAGCTTCCACCGCGCGCGTTTTCACCTGAGTAGCTTCCGTTCCCGTAGGAAGGAGGTAAAATATAGCCTTTATTACTACCTGATAATGTAGCTTTCCATTGGTAAAATAATTATTCAGATCGGTCCACTAGTTGTGGCTTATTCATGACAAACGAACAAAGCAAATATTAAATACTGTTTTGCAGATTAAAGAAAATGTTTTCGATTGAGTCAAAGAATATCATATATCTACACATAATATGACACTTACGCAAGGTTTAAACTATACAATATTACACAGAAAAAGTATAACCTCCTGAAAGATCTTGGCCTGGCCAGAACTGCAGTAAGTTCTTTACTAGAACGAGCATCTAAAGCAGCATTAGCAGGTTCATACCAGATTTGGCTGGGCAGGGAGAGAAACATGAGTAGTGAAGGTGAGTGTTGATGTACGTCGGAAAGGGGCCCCTTAAACCTACACCCGTGTCACAAGTCTCGGGATCTGCTTGAAGTTTCTCTCTCTGTCACACGATGGACCCGGCACCCGCACGGTGAATCCATGGAATGCTAAGAAGTTCGTCTCCCCCCCCTTTATAAAAGTTAATAGAAATAACACAGAAACCCTCATAAATATTGTAGAAATGTGATCAGTACGTGACCGTTTCTGTACCGAAACTATCTTGACCTCACTATATCCTCCAAGTACTTCATTATATGGTTAATACGATCTTCTGGAAGTTTTATCCGTTTTCCGATCATAAATTTTCACCGGATACAAGGTTAGTAGTTAAATTTCTTTGTCCAACATCGGATAGAACTTTAATAGTTATCTCATACTAGCTTCCGCCGCGTGGTTTCGCCCGGGTAGTATCCGTTCCCGCAGGAATTCAACGATAAAATATAGAATTAGCCCTCATTCGCACGAGAGTTTTTTTTTTTTTTTTTTTATTTAACCAAAACAATAAAAAGTAATAAACATAAAATAACATTCCGTCAAACCGCAATACGGTTTGTCGACAGAAAAACTCTCTTATTTAACTATATTTAACTAGCACTTAATTAATTTACAATTCAAACTTATTTATTTATCTAATTATTCTTCTAAAGCCAAAAAATACATTTTTAATTTTCGCTTAAGCTGAGGCCTAGATTGAACATTATCTAATAAGTCGTGAGGTAACTGGTTGTGCAGTGTTGGAGTTAACCAACGCCGCGTTCTCTCGCCATAGTAGTTACGCACCCTGGGTATTACATATTTCGGCCTGGCTGAGCTACGGGCTAGGGATCTATATTCTTTCTCTATTTTATTGTCGTCTATGTTGTACTGTTCCAGTAAGATTTGTGTTTTAATTTTATTTTGAATACTTAAAATATTGCATATCTTGAACAACTTATTGTAGTTTTTATTTAATGACACTTTAGTTTTTTTATTAATTAAATATTTTAAGAATCTGATTTGCAATGTTTTGACTTTATCTAGGTGTGTATTAAATGTCAGTCCATAGCTTCCCAGTCCGTAACTAACCAAAGAATCAACCATCGCATAGTACAATGTATACATCATCTTTTTATTAAGTATATTTTTTAGTTGATAAAATTTTCCTAATATTGATCTTAATCTATTACACAAATTTGTTATATGCAGTTTCCAATTAAAAGTGCTGTCAATGGTTAATCCTAGATATCGATATGAAGTTACAGACTCTAAATTATCACAACTACAATATATATTTTTATTGTGGAAACATTCATACGTGTGACCTTTTACACTTATTCTAATGTTTTTATAATGACTATATGGTGAACATATTGTCATGTATTTAGTTTTAATAGTGTGTGAGTTTTTAGTGTTGTAATATTTATAATTAAACCGTTATCATGAGCCCACATAACAATTCTATCAAAATCTTCTTGTATTTTTTCCTGTAAAATTTTAATATCACTATTACTATATATAAGACAAGTATCGTCTGCGTACATATACATACGACAGTGTTTTATAACATTTTGCATGCTATTAACGTGCATTATATAGCCCAAAGGACCATATACTGAACCGGTAGGAACACCATATTTTACTTTTTTACACTCACTCTCTATTTCTCTAATGCGAACCTTTAAGTATCTATTTTTTAAGTATGCTTTAAACCAGTTATTCATAGGACCTTGGATTCCACATTCATGCATTGCTTGCAACAAGCCACCATGATCCAAGGTGTCGAATGCTTTCCTGAAATCTATAAATACAGCTACTACCATTTGTCTATCATTTAAACTGTTATTTACATCATCGTTAAAATTTGCCAAAGCTGTGGCGGTGCTTCTATGAGGTCTAAACCCGTGCTGTACATTGCCTAGTATCTGATTGGTTTCTAAGAAATTGTAAATTTGTGGGACTATTGCTTTTTCAACTATTTTGTTGATAGTACTCAAAATAGATTGGAGAGGTAGGGCATAGCGGTTTATCTTCCGCTCAAATTTGGAGCAGCCCGACTGGGGAAGTACCTCCGCCTTACTTACTCAAACCACAGCCAAATAACACTATACTGTAGTGTTGTGTTCCTGTGGCAAGTAAGGTAGCCAGTGCTCGCGAGGATTCCTTGTGTTGACATCGGAGGACCGGCGGTCCATAAGACATGGTCATTGGTCGGTGGGGGCGTGGAGTGTCGGAGCAGCGGTCAGGGAGACCCGGTGAAACGGTTGACCGCTGACCGCCCGCAGGATAGATGAGTTCCCGAACCCGGGGATTACCTAATCTCCGCCCTGGGAGGCTGAACTGCCAGCCTGTGTAAAGTCCTCTGAGCAGCAGTCGTGCCGGGGAAGGAGACCGGAGTGGACCCGGCTGCTGTGATGGGGGAGGGACCGGGGGCCCTTCCGTACGCTGTACCGACAAACCACACAACCTGCACCACCACTGGACAATTCACGCACTGTCTATTCTTGTTCTTTTAGATGTCAACACAGCGAATCCTCATACTTAACCTAAAAAAAATGACAAATGAAATGGCCAGGCAAAGAAAGAAACGACAAATTTCAGCGGCGCCCCTTTCCACTCAAATGGACTTCTGCAACATCAGGGGTATTCACTCTAATCTCAACGCAGTCCATCAGCACCTTGAGACTGCGCAGCCGACCCTGCTGTTTCTAACTGAAACGCAGATATCTTCCCCTGTCGATACATCGTACCTTATGTATCCCGGCTACAAACTCGAACATTCATTTCTGAGGCGAGCCGGTGTATGTATGTACGCCCGGGAGGATATCTGCTATCGCCGACTGCACCACTTCGAAGACAGAGACCTGTCAATATTGTGGGTGCGCGTTGACTGCGGAGGCCACATCCGTGTGTACGCGTGCCTATACAGGTCTCACAGCGGAGACCCAGACACAACTCGGTTATTCGAGCACTTGACATCGACGACTGATAAAGTTCTTGAGCAATATCCGTCCGCGGAGTTAGTGATATTAGGAGACTTTAACGCCCATCACACAGAGTGGCTTAGTTCTCGGTCCACTGACTACGTGGGGAGATGTGCTCACGAATTTGCTCTGACCCATGGTTTCTCACAACTGGTAACTTCTCCAACGAGAATACCAGATATTGAGGACCACACGAGCTCTTTGCTGGACCTTCTGCTGACTACACATCCGGACGGGTATACCATATCAGTGGATGCACCTCTCGGTTCTTCCGACCACTGCCTCGTCCGGACAAAAGCCTCATGCGTACAGTCAGAACCACCTCGACCACTTAATTTACGTCGCATGTGGCATTACAAGTCAGCAGATTGGGATGGATTGCGTGAATTTTACGCATCGTACCCGTGGAGGCAGCTTTGTTTCACATCAGAAAATCCTGATAACTGCGCAGCCGCTGTCACAGAGACAATTCTAGTGGGCATGGAGCTATTTATTCCGAACCCACTAGTTGCTGCAGGGGCCAAAACACGGCGGCCGGACAGGCGTCGTCGTACCGCCCGGTGGTGGTAATCGACGAGGTGCCCAAGTTATTCGAGCGTGTGCTCGCTGGGCGCCTCGTCGAGTCCATGGATCCGGGACTGGACGACGCGCAGTTCGGCTTCCGCCGGGGTCGGTCGACCGTGGATGCCGTGGCGCGGGTCAGGGACCTCGCCGAGGGGGCCGTCTCCCAGGGGGGCGTGTTGTTTGCGGTGTCATTGGACATCCGCAACGCATTTAACACGCTACCCTGGGAGACGATCAAAGAGGGACTGCGGTACCACAGTGTACCGCAGTACCTCCAGGAGGTCATCGCCGATTACTTCGTCGGGCGGGACGTAGTGTTCCCGAGGGGGGAGGGCAGCAGCGGCCCTGGGAGGAGGGAGATGACGTGCGGTGTTCCACAGGGGTCGGTCCTCGGACCGCACCTGTGGAACATCGGCTACGATTGGGTGCTGCGCGGTGCAATGTTGCGAGGGGTCCGTCTGGTGTGTTATGCAGACGACACCCTCGTGACGGCCCGCGGCAGCACCTATCGTGAAGCCTCCCTCCTCGCCACGGCTGCTGTGGCGCAGGTGGTGGGGAGGATCCGTGCCCTGGGGCTCGAGGTGGCCCTCAGTAAGTCGGAGGCCCTGGTGTTCCATGGGCCCCGACGCGGGCCACCGCCGGGAGCCGCCATAGTGGTGGGCGGAACCTCCATCGCCGTCGGGTCCACGATGAAATATCTTGGACTCGTTCTCGACGGCCGATGGAGGTTCGAGGAGCACTTCCGGCGGTTGGCACCGCGACTGATGGCCACCGCCGGGGCTCTGGGACGGATCCTCCCCAATGTGGGGGGCCCAGGGAGGGCCTGCCGGCGCCTATACACCGGTGTGATACGCTCCATGGCGCTCTACGGAGCGCCGATATGGGCCGGGGCCCTAAGCGCCCGAAGCCAGGCTGCGCTGCGACGTCCGCAGCGCGCCATGGCGCTCAGGGTGGTCCGAGCGTATCGCACCGTGTCGTGCGCCGGCGCGTGTGTGCTCGCCGGTACGCCGCCGTGGGACCTCGAAGCCGAGGTGCTCGCCGCGGTGTACTGGCGAGCGAAGGAGGCCGGGGGCCGTCCGCATCCGCGGGAGATCGCGAGCTGGAGGGAAGACGCTCGCGGCGTTCTCCTCCGGAAGTGGACGGCCCGGCTCGAGAACCCGGCTACGAGCCGGGATGTGGTGGCCGCCGTTCGACCACTCCTGAAGGAGTGGCTCGAACGGGAGCACGGGGCTCTCACCTTCCACCTGACACAGGTGATCACCGGGCACGGTTGCTTCGGGCGATACCTGTGCCGGGTGGCGGGCAGAGAGCCCACGGAGACGTGCCACCACTGCGGGGCCGGCGTCTCGGACACGGCGGTACATACGCGCGAGGAGTGCCCCGCTTGGGCGACTCCTCGCACCGCCTTGTCCGCGACGGTCGGCGCAGACCTCTCGCTGCCGGCCCTCATCAGGGCCATGGTGGGCAGCGAGGAGGCCTGGGAGGCGGCCGCAACCTTCTGCGGCCAAGTCATGTCGCAGAAGGAGGCGGCGGAGCGGGTGAGAGAGGACGACGTCAACTCTCTCCCGCTTCGCCGCCGCAGGCGCGGTAGGCGGCGACAGGCCTTCGCGGGCCGGTTGCCGCCGTAACGCCGGGGACCGGGGCGGCGGATCGGGGGATCCGCCGCCCACGCCAACGGTCCCATGCCGGAGATGCCCATTGTTCCATGGGCATCTCCGGTGAAGTTGAGAGGGGGGCGGGACTCGCATGCGTTTTCGCATCGTGAGTCCCGCCCCCCCGAGACGGGCTCGGCCTCCAGCAGTGTTTTTGGGAGGCCGAGCAGCGCCGGCGGGGCATGCGGTTGTAAGGCTTACGCGTGTCCCGCAGCCCCGCCACACGGCGCCGAGGCGTCAATGGAACCCCAGGGGTTTAGTGGGTAGGCACCGGCACCTTCTGTGCCGGTGAGTCTCCACATAACCCGGCGGCTCCCCCCGGAGCTGCCGGGTATCCTATGAGGATTCCCCTGGGACATCAAAAAAAAAAAAAAAGGGGCCAAAACACGGCCGTGGTTTAATAGGCACTGTAAACAGGCCAGGCTACGTAAACAAGCCGCTTACAAAGCTTGGATCACGGCAAGCACGAACAAGGACCCAAATATATCTGATGTGAAACGCAACTACAATGCAGCCTCAAGGTCCAGCAAAAAGACTATTGCCAGAGCAAAATTTGATTTCGTTGGTAGAGTTGGTGAGCGGCTCGCAAGCTACCCCTCCGGTAGTCGTGCCTTTTGGTCGCTCGCCATAGCTGCCGAGGGAAATTTTTGTCAGTCGTCATTACCACCACTGCGAAATGATGGCAACATGGCCCATAGCGCAAAAGAGAAAGCCGATCTATTGGGTAATCTCTTTGCCTCAAACTCGACTTTGGATGACGATGGAAGCGCCGTACCCACTTCCATCCCGTGGTGCGGATATTCCATGCCGGAGATCATCATCTCCCAAAAAGATGTGCGGCGGGAATTAGCTTCACTAAACATCCATAAGTCGAGTGGGCCGGACAACATTCCCGCAGTGGTGCTCAAGCAATGTGCCCCCGAGTTGTGTCCGGTATTGACGCGACTTTTCGCGCTTTCGTACCACAATAGGGTAGTCCCATCTTTGTGGAAGACTGCCCATGTACACCCAGTGCCTAAAAAGGGTGACCGCTCTGACCCATCGAATTACAGGCCTATTGCTATAACCTCCCTTCTCTCCAAGGTGATGGAGCGTATCATTAACTCCAAGCTCCTGAGATACCTAGAAGAACACGACCTACTCAGCGACCGTCAATACGGTTTTCGCCACGGTCGCTCTACTGGCGATCTTCTAGTGTATCTCACACACCAATGGGCTTCTGCCATTGAGAGTCAAGGTGAGGCATTGGCCGTCAGCCTAGACGTAGCAAAGGCGTTCGATCGGGTCTGGCACCGGGGTCTTCTGTCAAAGTTACCTACTTACGGACTGCCCGAGGGATTGTGCAAATGGGTCGCCAGCTTTTTATCAGGCAGAAGCATACAAGCCGTAGTAGACGGCAGCTGCTCTCAACCTAAGGCCATAAATGCTGGCGTCCCACAAGGCTCCGTGCTATCGCCGACGCTGTTTCTGCTACACATCAATGATATGCTCTCTATTGATAACATTCATTGTTACGCGGACGACAGCACCGGCGATGCCTTTTACAGGGGCCGCGCAAATATCCCTCGTTCCGTTGTGGATGAAAGCCGCGAACAACTTGTGTCTCAAATCGAGAGTACTCTATCTAGAGTATCCGATTGGGGTCGGGACAATTTGGTCAGATTTAACCCCTCCAAGACACAAGTTTGTGCGTTCTCCGCAAAAAAAACCCAATTTACTGTGACCCCACAATTCCTAGACACACCCCTAACCATCTCCGACAGCATTGGGATCCTTGGTGTTGACATCTCCAGAGACGTCCAGTTCCGAAGTCACTTAGAAGATAAGGTCAAGTTGGCATCCAAAAAGCTAGGTGTGCTCAATAAAGCAAAGCGGTACTTCACTCCGGGGCAAAGACTGCTCTTATACAAGTCTCAAGTTAGGCCCCATATGGAGTACTGCTCTCATCTTTGGGCGGGTGCACCAAGATACCAACTTGACCCTTTTGACTCGGTTCAAAGGCGAGCTGTGAGGATTGTTGACGATCCCAATGTCACATGCGGTATAGAACCCTTAAACCTTCGGAGAGATGTTGCCTCCTTATGCGTGTTCTACCGCTTGTATAATGGGGTGTGCTCTGAGGAATTGTTTGACATGATGCCCACGGCCACATTCTACCATCGCACCGCTCGCCATCGACGGGGTGTTCATCCTCACATATTGGAAACCACAGGGTCACGTACCGTTCGATTTCAGAGGAACTTCCTCCCACGGACGCTCCGATTGTGGAATGAACTCCCCGCTGAGGTTTTCGCCGGGGAATACAGTATGGGGTTCTTCAAAAAAGGAGTCAATAGGTTTCTAAAGGGTCGGCAACGCACCCGTGATGCCTCTGGTGTTGCAGGTGTCCATAGGCTGCGGTAACCGCTTCCCATCAGGTGGGCCGCATGCCTGTTTGCCACCGTCGTAGTATAAAAAAAAAAAAAAAAAAAAAAAATTGCTATGGGCCTGTAGTTAGTGTACTCTGTATGAGAGCCCTGTTTAAATATTGGTCGAATGATTGATATTTTAAGTTTTTCCGGGTAATCACCTCTCTTCACACACATATTTATAAAATGGGCGAGAACTGGACTTATGCTGCGGTTTATTTGTTTTAGATCGCAAACTCTAATATTATCAACACCTGGTGACTTGTTGCAATCAAGTTTATCAATGATTTTAGATACCTGGGCTGCAGTTACTTTATTGTACCTAAAACTAACTAAATTTCTATTGACATACGTATTTCTATCCATAAAGAGTTGAGTACATTTATGTTTAACGGTATCTATCTCATCGGTAAAAGTTTTACAAAAATTACTACATACCATTTCCACAGACTCGTTATTCTTAAGCATATATTTTTCAATGATATCGTCTACATTTAATTTACCTCTTCCTAACCAAGTGTTTATACACGACCAGACCTTCCTCAGATCACCTTTACAGGCAACAACCGAATCTTGTCTATATTTATTCTTGGCGGTATTTATCAGTTTACTTGCTTTATTCCTAAACTTAGTATATTTTAGTCTTAGATTGTTATTTTTTGGATTAGACTTCCATTCCTTAAATAACAAATCGCGTATTTTTACCGGTCGTTAAAAAAGCGTTCAAACACAACAAATGCATTTCCAAGTACCATAATATGCTCTATTTCCAACGCCCAAAGTTGAAAATGCAACACCGCTCGATAAAAAAGCGTCGCGTTTTAAAAACGTTGTCGTGTGAACATATACATGGGAATACATTTGTTGTATTTGAACGCTTTTTTAACGTACGTGAAAAAAACTCTCGTGCGAATGAAGACTGTCCAACAGTCACAAATACGTGGCTTTCTATAACTAAAATTATTTTGAATATCTTTTCAATAGATCCAGAGATTACCTCCTACAATCTCACAAACTTTACCTCTTTGTAATATTTGTATAGATTTATATAAGTTTATCTAGGATAGAGATATTATAAATGCAAAAGTTTAGGAGAGTTTATGGATGTATGTTTGTGCCTCTTTCACGCCAGAACGGCTGAAGGGATCGCGATGAAATTTGGCACAAAGTTAGAGTATGTTCTGGATTAACTTATAAGCTACTTTTTATTCCGGGAATATTTAAATTCCCTGGGAACGCGGGTGTAACAGGGGAGCTAATAGGAGTAAATAAACAGAAGCTATTGTGTTGTTGGTATAAACTCGGGTATCCGTCGAGGGCCATCGGATGGAAACAACACAGATCGAGTTCCTTTGTTCATCTCCACTCAGTTACAATCACAATACTTGTAATATATATTACTAACTTTCACCCTACTGTTTCACCCGCGTAGTTCCCGATCCCTACGGGGATAAAATTTAGCCTATGTATCTGAGTATGAAATTTTAATTGGCTGGTTTTGGCGTGAAAACAAACTCACATTCGCGTTTATAATATCAGTTATTAAGCGTGCGTCTGTTTGTTCTGTGTGTAAATATTCAAATAAGTATATATTTATTGCTATAAGTAGTATATCAGTGGTCTGGTTACCATAGCCCAAGCTCGGCTTAGTTTGAAATCAGGTATGAAAAGTGTCCCAGGATATTTATTTATTTATCAAAGATTTTTAATACCTTTATAATATGATCTATCTTAATTAAACTAAACTGTTGAAAGTATCATGCAATATAATAATAATATATATGTTCAAATCTTTATATTTCATCTAACATGATTTCCTTCCATAAAAATAGCACCTGTATCAAAATCTAGGTCCGAACAATGTGACACTAATCTAGGTTCATTTATTTTGTCTGGAACACTATATACCTAACACACGCGATTTCTACTATTCGTGTCTAGATCTAGACTTTGAAGAGGATTTATCGTGATAGCGAAAATTTTTTCACTATACTGTAGTGACCTTTTTATGTACAAAAAGGTAAGGAAATAGGACAAAGTGGACTAACCTCATAATACCTATTTATAATGATAATAGTAAAATGAACTTTTATTTTCTGAAACAAACATTTAAATTAGAACAAAAATGCTGTAGAGGTTTTTATTTTTATTCGAATTTAAATTAAGATAAATTATATGAACTCTACGAGTATTCTACTCTACTCTACTCTATCTAAAAATATGAATTAAAATACCAAGCTTTTATATTAAAATGTTTTTATTCAAATAGACCTTCACATGCACTTATGAATATTCAGACCTTAAAGTATAACATAACTATACAATTTCATAGCATATACTGGAAAGCTGTGTTACAAAATATCAAGCATGGATTAGAAATTCCTAAGTCATAAATTCAGTTTAACCCCTAACAGAAAATTTATGAAGTACAAACCTATTGAAGCAACTACCATTTCGTAAATCAGCATTAATGTCACTAAAACTGCACTATGTAACACGGGCCTTTAAAAAAAGTTAACCACACAAGGTAAAAAGTATCCCACAAAATACCTTTTAGCAATTAAACAGATTCATGTAAGCTGCGAACGGGTTATTCAGAGTCCAGGCATAATGCATCGTACTGCGTCATTTTACCCCGTCGCAGTGCAGGGTTCACTCTAAAAACATACGATTTTTAACTCAATAATGAATGTGTTAAGGTTCAAAAATAAATATCCTGGGACATTTTTCACACACGTGGCCGTGATTAGGTCGTGTTAGATCTGATTCCAAAGTAAGCTTCAAAGTGAGTTTGCGTTATGGTAACCAGATAGCTGATATATTACATATAATACTTTTGAATACATACTTATATAGATATTTACATCCAGACACAGAACAAACAGACATATTCATGCATACAAATGTTTGTCCTGGGTGGGATTCGAACCCACAACCCGCGGCTTGAAAGTCAGGGTCACTAACCACAAAGCCAACCGGGCTGTCTATAAATGAGCTGCATTGGATTGAGAATCCTTACTAATACTAAACGTAAACCATCCGACGAATTTTTATGATATTTGATACAGAAATAGACTTGGGCTTGGGTCAAAGGCTACCTTTTATCGCGGGTAAATTGAAGGTCTTCCAGGAACGCGGGTGAAACCGCGTGCTGAAGCGAGTATATTGACGTCCTGAGTATTATTTAGCATGGCCAATCTGATTCCAAACTAAGCAGAACCTGTACTATGGTAACCAGATTAGATTTACTTTAAAATACATACCTACTTCTATAGTTTACTGTCAAATCCAGAAGAAATATGTGTTTGCCTTGGGTGGGACTAGAACTCACAACTGTCGGTTTTAAAGTCAGTATTGCTAACCATTAAGCCGGATAGATAGAAGAACCTAAAAAAATAACAAACACATGAAAATATCATGTTATCTGACAGACAGACAGGAGTGAAACACAATTCGAAAAAGTGGAACAATTTGGTATTGACAGATACAACGCGTTGGTAAATCCGTGCTAAAAATAAATATTTTTGCTCAGTTATACAATATTACGTTGGCTTAATACTAGTTTGCTTTATTTTGCACAAATACTTGCCTGCGTTATAATGCCAAAAAAAGATAGAATACATTTTCTTTAAAGGTTTAAAAGTAGGTACTTTTAAACTTAGTTGAACACTTAAGTCTGGTTTTAAAAATAATCAATCAATCATGTCAGCTTATCCCCACTGCGGAGAAAGACCCCCCCCCCTTCACCCCCACAGAACAGCGAGGGGGTTTAGACCATAGTCTACCACACGGGCGCTGCAGTGCGGTAATCTGAAATGCCTTTGAATGTGATATTAGGCAAGCAGGTTTTCCTCAGAACTCTTTTCACCGAAAGCTATAAGCTTTGTAATCAAGATCGACAATGCTGTCCATTATCGGCGGTGACCACTTACCATCAGGTGGAATTTATGCCTTGAAAAAACAACAAATTTAATGTAATTTTCTTGAATATCATCTATTTCTGGTACTACAATATATTAGTTACAAGTTCTCGTCTATAAATAAACTGCATGCGACCAAATATAAATTTTTAAAAGCCTTTTAACAAACGCGTCGTTTTTCTTAGAACCTCTCTCCAATTAGTGTAGGGTACTGTAAAGCTAGCCCTGCTGACAATTCACTCTGGGACTGTAAAAGTAAAAAGTTGTGCTTTACTTGAGCTTTTTCTCCATTAAACGGAGAATAAGAAAATTGTCACTATGGTACATTTGATGATATAAAGTAGAAGGTTGCCTTTTGTCGCTAAAAATAAGCTATCAGGATTTGACCCAAACACACAACTAACTTTTGATGTCCTAAATGATTGAAACAAAATTAAAACGAATAAATTCAAAGCTATAAAAAACTCAATAGTTTGAAACAGTAGGTGCTGTTCGCTAAATCTAAATCTACACTAATATAAATACCTATACCTATAAAGAAGAGAGATTTGTTTTTTGTTTGTATTAAGTAGGCTCCGAAACTACTAGACCGATCTGAATAATTATTTTACCAATGGAAAGGTACATTATCAAGGAGTAATATAGGCTATATTTTATCTCCGTATTCTTACGGGAACGGGAACTATGCGGGTGAAATCGGGGCGGAAGCTAGTATCTGACAAAGTACGCGTGAATAACCGCGAAACTATCATGTGTCTAATCCAGTTTGAACCTTATTTAAATTCTTCCAACGTATAATTTTGCATGTCAGTATATGGTAGGTAATAATTAATTATTTACCGTTAGGTTAATTATCATTTTCAAAACCTACCAAGTGTACGCCTAATCAAGTTATAGTCGGAGGTAAAATATTTTTCGATGTCAAAATGCTTCCAAAGTAATTTCTATTACCCATTAGAGTGCCAGGTAGCTAGGGTTGGCGCGGCCATGAGGCCCGCGTGGTGGACTATGGCCTAAAATTCCCCCTTGATGTTAGGGGGGGCTCGAGCTCCTCGGTGGAGGCGTATGAGCTGATGATGATGTTGATGGATGAAATGCATCAAGTGTTTGCAAAGGACCATGAAACAATCAGACAGACAAACTAAGTTTCATAATAGTAAAAACAAGCTTTGCCTCACTGTTTTACTCGGGTTCTCTATCTAAAAAAGTTCAACTACGCTCTAGTTTACATGGCAATTAAAATTATATATAATAAATTAAACTTATCAGACATTACTTTGCCATTTATAATATCAATAGGATATAATAGTGTCAATCACTTCTAAGTATCACTCTTAAGTGTTCCGCTCAATTTAAGAATATAAACTCCTTTTTCATGGTATTTTAAATTACTTAAAAAGTTTGCAGTATAAATGTTACTGCCACTTGATTTGAGTTGCGGTTTGACAACCCTATGGTGGTGTTAAAATTAAATATACCATGAACAAGTAAACACGAATATTGCGTGAGCAGCCGCCGGGTTATCGGACGCAATCGCTTATCAACTACACGTGTAAATAAATGTGGAAAATAAAAGGTTTTTAACCCTTTTATAATTTAGTGTTTTAACGCAGTTTTTTACCTAATTTACTCATTACGCACTAAAGTTTTCGTGATCCACATATCGCTCCCTTAATAAACTGCCTATGTAACTCCGAAGTTTGAAATTAAGCACTTCAGTTCTTATTTATTGAAAAGAGAACAACAATGGCGTATCTCTGTCTCTTTCTTATAGTTTATATGGAGTCGAAGTACATCAATAGTTATATATCTAGATACTAGTATATAATTTTAGTACGATAAATCAACATATTTAGGTTTAGTTGACCCCCCATCTTCGCTAGTCACTTGTCCATTTTTGCTACATTTTTAATTGATGCTTGCACGATAAATGGGCCATCTAACAATGAAAAAAAAAAAAAAATTGGTTGCCTGTAAAGTCGGTATACGGGCGAAAGTTTTACGTGACAACGACTTTGAGTGGTAAAATAATTTTAATGTGAATATTCATTCGTATAGTAGGAAGAAGGATGAAATAATAGTAACAATTTAAAACATAACGTGACGTTACGTGAGCGGAGCGTAACGCAGTTTCTTGAAGTGTCACCCGGCAAACCAATTTATAAGACGTTGTCACGTCAAAATTCTAATCGGACCAGTAGTTCCCTGGCGCGTTTATTCCCTAAGATTTATTAATAGCTAAGCATATTAATATCGATATATATAAAAGAAAGTCGAGTTAGTTACCCTATTTATAACTTAAGAACCGATTTGGTTCAAAATTGGTAGGGAAGTAGTTTAGAACCAGGAGACGGACATAGGATACCTACTTTTTATCCCGGGAAGATTGAAGATCGGGAACGCCGGTGAAACCGCGGGGAGCCACTAGTAGATTTATAAATTATAAATTAAACGTTTACCATTCTAAACACGATAGCCTGTTGAATACACGTCCTAAGTACGTGTCCTAATTTTATTACATAAGGTAGGTTACTTTACTACTTACAGTAACAATTGCAAACGTTTGTAATAAAGTTAATCGTTCGAAATAAATATTCGGGCCGCGTCACGTTTTATTACCGACTAGAATTGTTAAAATATTTAGTAAGTAGACTTAGTACATAATTTCTATTAATGTCCGATGTCGTCAACAGCTCATATACATCTCCATCGAGGATCCCGAGCCTCCCCAAACATCGAGGGGGACACATATTTAGGCCATAGTCCATAACGCGGGCCTAGTGCGGCATCTCAGGCATGCAGGTTTCCTCACGATGTTTTCCTTCACCGAAAGCCAGTGGTGTGCATCCGTACGTAAGTTTTTATGAAATCAGAGATACGGGTCAGGGATTTGAACCGGGACCCTCATGATCGTGAGTCGGTGCGTTCCTAACTGAGCCACCATGGCTACAATGTCAATGTCCGATGTAAAATTCCCTAAATAATCAAACCAGTGAGTCCCTCACCCACAGCAACGCCCTGAGCCGAGGCACGGTTCCGCAGGGGACACTCTCAGCGCAGTTGCTTAAATCTACTACGGTTGAGAGCCCTCAGCGCTCACCGATTGCCCGCGTAAAGGTGTAACAGCCATCAGAGGCTAACACCTTCAAGTTTTCAAGTCAAGTTTATTAAACTTATACTAGCTGCCGGCAGTTTGGCGATGTAAAGTTTTTTCACATGTACTTAATATAATTGTAAAATGTCATCATCATCATCATTATCATCATCATGAATATAAATAAATTCAAAAAATATATATTTACACAACGCAATTAAAAATCATTGAAAAACTCTGATAAAGCCGTATATAAAACATTTAGCATAATTTATGACGCACAGAAAATACGCAAATAGTTTTACCAGTTTTTATTGAATTCACAATGAAATAATTAATTATGTTTTCGATTTGATACGTATTTATATGTACAGCCAAACACTCAAGGGCGGAATGTTTATGTATATATATAAATGTTTTTGTTTGTCATCAGTGCGACCTATTACTAATATTGGCCGATTTATAATTTCTAAATTTACATTATTTTATATTCTTACTTCGGCTTCTTCTTATTCCGGTACTATTGAAGATCCCCCGGAAACACGGGGAAACAATGTATATATAAGTTTATAATTTATTTTTTTTGGAGGAGAGTTTAGCCTCTGATGGTTGTTATACCTTAACGCGGGCAATCGGTGAGCGCTGAGGGCTCTCAACCGTAGTAGATTTAAGCAACTGCACTGAGGGTGTCCCCTGCAGTACCGCGCCTCGGCTCAGGGCGTTGCTAGGGGTGAGGGACTCACTGGTTTGATTATTTAGGGTATTTTATATCGGACATTAATGTTTAAAAGTAGTCTATCCTACCCTCAGATGGATCATGTACAATTATGCCTATCTTGAATTTTATGTGTTTTGTCCATTATTCTCGTTAATAAAATTTATTTTTATTTATTTATAGACAGCCCGGTTGGCTTTGTGGTTAGTGACCCTGACTTTCAAGCCGCGGGTCGTGGGTTCGATTCCCACCCAGGACAAACATTTGTATGCATGAATATGTCTGTCTGTCCTGTGTCTGGATGTAAATATCATAATTATGTATTTAAAAATAGTATATGTAGTATATCAGCTATCTGGTTACCATAACACAAGCTCACTTTGAAGCTTACTTTGGAATCAGATTCGCCGTGTGTGAAAATGTCCCAGGACATTTATAATTTGATCTCAAGATATTTTTTTGTACATTCCAGCCATCCCCAACACGTGGCGACGCGGTGATGTCGGCATGGAGGTGGTGGTGCCACTGGCAGTGGTGTGCGTGCTCGCAGTAAGCGGCGCGGGCGCACCGAACGTGACCCGAGCGCGACGCCCCGACGCGCCGCACGAAGACATCCTCCCTGATGATGAAGATGACCACCGCCTCGAGTATTATGATGAGGAACGGATCAATATATCTGGTTAGTTTATTTTTTACTAGCTGCCTCCCCGCGGTTTTACCCGCGTAGTTCCCGTTCCCGTGGGAATACAGGGATAAAATATAGCCTATGTTACTCGGGGATAATGTAGCTTTCCAAAGGTGAAAGAATTTTTGAAATCGGTCCAGTAGTTTCGGAGCCTATTCATTACAAACAAACAAACAAACAAACAAATCTTTCCTCTTTATAATATTAGTATAGATGTGTCGGTAGACAAACGAGCAGACGTATCGCCTGATGGTAAGCGATTACCGCCGGAGGAGCCACAAGTGCATTGCCGGCCTTTTAAAAGGAGTATGCTCTTTTAGAAAGTGTTTTGGGTTGGTGAAACGGTAGCGTAGAAATTGATCTCGATCTCCTTGTCAAGTTGGTTGTTATGTTGAGGATCAATATCTCATGTGAACTTAATTGTTTATGTAGCAGTAAGGTGTTAGTCATAGATCTATCATCTAACTAGACTTCGCGAGTGATTTTCACATGTCAAAAAGCAGCAAAATTCTCTGCAGTCGTCATTTTGCCCGCGATATGATCGATGCACGATATCTAAGTACCTAAATAGACATCAAGAAGAAGTGACATGGTTGATCATCATACAAATTGAGGTAGTTACATTATCTAGTTAGATTATAGTGTGGTCATAGTGGATATGTTAAAGAAATTACATTATATCAAAAAAATTAATTTACTTACCTCATAATGCACGATTCTGATAAATCTAAAGTAGTAAAGTTGACATAAAACCGCAAATGTCGACAAATGTAGAACGACCTCAAGCTCAATCATTATAAACAACATTACGGGGCATTTGCCAGAATGCAGCCATGATTCTGGCATTATGCAACCGATCCCTGGCAGGGTGCCAGACGGGGCCAACTGGCACTAACATGAACAAACAGCCTTCCAATAATGTAGGTATAATAAAATCGTGAGGTACAATTTGAGAGTATGAACGTCATTTATGTTTTTACGTTTAGCTAATGTAGTATGCGCAAACAATTTTAATTGTACACATCTAATAATAATATTGTAAATATCTTTGGTATTTTTTTACACATGGTCAACCTGGTTTCAAACTAAGTAGAGCTTGTATCGTATCTAGATAGCTGATATACTACTTTTAAGTACATACTTTATATAGTATAGATATTTACATCCATACAGAACTAACAGAGACATTCATATATACAAATGTTTGTCCAGTATGGGATTCGAACTTATTCTAATAATGTGATGTGCAAAAGAAAATCGACTTTATAAACCCTTATATAAAGTCTGAAACCAAATTATTTTCTTGCATGTACCGCAATATATTACTCTGAATTCGATTATGTGGACATAAACAGACTAAACTTGGTTAAACGTAATCCCCTGGCCAAGGGCAGGGTTGGACACAGCTCCGGATTTATTTTAAGCCTTCGGCGTATAGTATTAGAGTTCATAATAGAATGTGGAATAGCTTTTTGCACCTGGAGCAATATTGAATGTCTTATTTGGGAAAAATAATGGGATAATCATAAATGTGATAGTAGATTTTTGTAGGTATATGTACTCGGTTGAATATTGATGAAATTAAACAAACATGAGGAATTATTTACATATATAGAATGGATCCATTAATATAGAATGGAATTGAGCAAAGATGGATATTAGCTCTATCCTAACTTAATACATATTATAAATGAGAAAGTAACTATGTCTGTCTGTCTCGTTTTCACGCTAAGACTACTGAACCCATTTAAATTTAATTTGGTGCACAAATAGTCTAGAGCCAGAGAAAGGACATAGGCTACTTATTATAATTTGGTATCTGTGTTGGTAATTTTTAATATAAAAGAGACCATATTTTTAAAAAGGTTGTGAAGAATATATAAATATATTAAATAAATGCTTACTTCCGAACTTCAGATTCACAGTTGCGACATTCATACGTATCCTATAAATACCTAAACCAAATAAAAGACTAAAAATTCATAGGTAAAGCGTGTTATTGGCATATACAATTCTATTATATTAAAATACCTGAATAATAGTAAATTTGAAGTAACAAGTCTAATCACATAATACAATCACCGTTGGTAAAACAGTATTTTTCCTTAATCAGAACAATTTTTTTATTACACTTCAGTCAAATTTAGTGTGCCACTAAAATACAACAGATTATTTTAATTAGGCAATACAAATTAGTGTTTTCCACAAATCCGTGTCGGACTTATCAAATGGGTTTCTGTAACGCTATGGCGTTATCCATAAGTTTATTTTTTATTTGTCGGATTTGTCCTTATTATATTAATTTGGTGAGAAACAAGGTTTACTTAAGGTCAATGCTAGTTAGCGATAAGCTAACAATAATCAGGTTTAATATAAAAAAGAGTAAAATAACACCGTTGTTTTATAACAGGCTTCGTATGTTAATTAGCATACATGAATTATTAATTTGCGAAGAACATTTTTATCTATATCTACAGTTACACTAATATTATAAAGAGGAAAGATTTGAATTTTTTATGTAACGAATAAACTCAAAAAGTACTGAACCGATTTTAATAAATTTTTTTTCATTAGAAAGCTACATTATCACTGAGTAACATAGGCTATATTTTATCCCTGTATTCCCACGGGAACGGGAACTACGCGGGTAAAACCGCGCGGAGGCAGCTATGTTATTATATTTTAACTAGCTCATCGATTGTTTTGAACAACAATAACTTTAAAACTAGATAACTAAAAGCGAAACTAGCACGAAAACTGCGTAACTTTGTCTCGCAATCGTCCCAAAAGTTGGTCGTCGTACAAGGGAAGCGGCGACCCAGTCTCTACGAGCAATAGCTAGTTCGATAAGATACGGTAAAACGACCCAAATAGTCCTGGAAACTTTTGTGTTTAGACAAAAATGGGTCACCGACAAGACAATATATACAAACTTAAAACTTGGAATCTCAAGAACTTAAAGAGTCCTTTACGATTTCCAATATCCTTTGAACCACCAAATATTCTCAGCTATCAGAAGTATTTTAGTGCTAACTCATTAACATCATAAAGAGGAATTATTAGTATTTTTGTAACGAATTAATTTAGAAACTATTAGACCGATATGAATAATTATTTCACCAATGGAATATATATATCTTTCTATCTGACTATATTATCAAGAAGTAACATAGCCTGTATTTTATTCCGGTATTCCTACTGGAACGGGAAATACGCGTAGGCAACTGGAGTGCTCATGATGTCACATACAAAGGATTAATAGAATGAAGTAATTTTAATGTATTCATTTAATTGTTATATTATATACTATATATTATTATTTATACTCAATGGGTTTTTTATACCAGAATAAAAGGATTATTATACACCAGGGTAGACTATGGCTCAGCCCCCTTCGTCATTAGGGGAGGCTCGTGCCACTGCAGTGGCGATACATAGGTACAAGCTGATGATGATATGGTCGTTATTATATTAATTATTGAACATAGTAAGGTGCCAAAATCCTTTTTGAAACTAGAAATCGAGGAAACATGTTCCATTCTCATGAAATTCCTTTGCCAACTTACCGACAAAAAAACATCGAACGCCGCACAAACAAAAGGTGATTGTTCTGCAAGTTTCAAGGTGCGCGATGGATCTTCAAGTGCTTCAATTGAAAATTAACGAAGTACCTCATAATGATCTTAGAAATTACCTGAAGCCTTTCATATACCTTTCCATTGTTAAATTGCTCGTTGAAAGGGTAGCTTTATTTATTGCCGGCAATTTGAGACGCGGCTGTGCTTAGCAATTGTGCTCAAGGCTTCCCAGATGCGAATTACCGGATGCTAAACCGTGGTGGCTTAGTGAGGAACACACCGACTCACAGTCATGAGGGTGCAGGTTCAGATCCCTATCCCGTATCTCTCAGTTAAGGGAGAGTTTGGGAGCTGAAGGGATTGCGATGAAATTTGGCACTGAGTTTTCTAACTCATATCATAGAGTACTTTTCCTGGGAAAATTTAAGAACCCTGGGAACGCGGATAAAACGGCGGGGAGCCACAAGTCAAAATCAAAAAAATCAAAATCTTTTTTATTCAAATAGGCCTCAATCAAGTACTTATGAATAGTCAATATTAATGCTCGATTCTGAATGTTGTTTTTTACTGAGAAGAGCCGGCAATGAACTCAGTAATCTATACTAATATTATAAAGAGGAAAGATTTGTTTGTTTGTTTGTTTGTTTGTAATGAATAGGCTCCGAAACTACTGGACCGATTTCAAAAATTCTTTCACTTTTGGAAAGCTACATTATCCCCGAGTAACATAGGCTATATTTTATCCCTGTATTCCCACGGGAACGGGAACTACGCGGGTAAAACCGCGGGGAGGCAGCTAGTCAATAATAAAGTATAAATTTTTGTAGCATAGAATAGATTAAATTCTCTTCATAAAGCCGAACGTCGCTAATGAGGAAACTCTTCACGCTTAAGCAAGGGGAAACCGCTCAAAATAATATGGCAGCGTATGTGTTATAATTAAGTAACTTCCAGTAATTAAAACGAAGCACCTTGCACTCGAAAGTAAATTGTATTACGAGCGACAGAGAAGTGCTTTTTCTTTAAGCATGGATTATCTAGGGTTTATGTCAATTCATTGTGACCTTGGGGCTTGTAACTTGTCAAGGACATATTTTTTTTACTAAAATAGCTCGTCTATATTAAGATTTTTGATATACTTTGTAGATTTACGTAAGCACATAAAAGGTTTTCTAACACGTAAGGAGGTAGGGCGCAACGGATTCGTCCGTTCGAAATTGGAGCAGCCCGACCTCCACTTTACAGAAGGCCGCAGCCAAATAACACTACATTTAGTGTTGTGTTCCTGCGGTGAGTAAGGTAGCCAGAGCTCCATGAGGAGACGCTGTAGCGGCAGTGGGGGGACCAGGGATAGAGTAGCGTCGTAGGGGTGTGCAGGAGTGATGCCTGTTTGGCCCTTCGACGAGAAGTGCATTGCGCTTTGTCCCTTTCACTGCCTATACAGTTGCTCCCTTTTTTATAGGGTCGGCAACGCGTGAGTGACGCCTCTGGTGTTGCAAGCGTCCATAGGCTACGGTAACCGCTTCCCATCAGGTGGGACCGTATGCCTGTTTGCAAAAAAAAAAAAAACACGGTACTTATTTCATTTTAATCATACAATAATTTAACGTATTTTTTTTATCGTTACTATTTTCCTACTTATTTTTAAGTTAATATTGAGGTAAAAGTAATACTTGTATTTAATATTCAATCACAAATTCACCTATTCAAAAAAAATAGAACGTAGAACGAATAGGAACAGTCAATATTTCTTCCAAAAAGCTAACTACAACTTTTTATTGCCTACCCTATTTTGCGACGGCGCCTACTCTAATTATTAATTTAACCAGCAGGCTGTCTAGTTTGTTATTAACTTGGCAATCGTTTGGCAACCGCTTGCCAAGGACTTGGCACCGTGCCAGACTGCCAACCGTAACAGATGGTCGGTGTAATGAGAATGTAAGTAAAATTTCGACCACCACCATTTTTCTGGAGATACTATTTTCCGTGAAAGACGCAAACTAAATTAATTTTGTCCTATCGTACTAAAATTATAAATTGCAAAGTTTGTGAGGAATGGATGTTTGTTGAAGAACTATGAACGGATTTGGATGAAATTTGGAACACATTTTATGACTTGAATTAAGACATAGGTTACAATTAATTCCGGGAAAATTTAAGGTGCCCAGGGAACACGGGTGAAACCGTGGGGAGTATATAATAATATCTGTTCTATTATATAGTACTTAAATTTCCACTCTATCAAACACTTAGAAAGATTCTAACGTGCAGAGAACACTGGAATTTTTCATAAAAAAGAAGCAAAAGAATTTCATGAAGCTACCTCGTAAAGCACGCTGACAATTTAATATGGCCGGCACACGCCCTTTAAAACACTCTTGAATGGTGTCGCATCTCTGAAAGTTCACGTCTCAGAGAAAACCTCCCGTTCCCTTTGTAATATTGACAATTTTCCTGAGAAGGAAATTACCTGTTACGAAAGAGCTCTCGCTGCTCCATTGAAATGTACGCTTTAACGCGTGAGGACGAGAGCTGATTGTTCATTGTCTCAGGGTAGGTACATGTGTCTTTTGAGATACGGCGCTGTCTTTGTTTGCCACTGAAAAAGGCTAGATGAAGAAAATGGTTTCGTACATTCTTGTTTACGTATACATGAGCTACGTATATTTTGTAGTTATGTTTGTAGCTGTTCGCTACAATTAGTAACAGTGGTTTTTGAATTTGTGACTATTCCCTCTAAGCAGGAAGTTACTTATATTGATGCGAAAGTAACTCTGTTTGTCTGTTATAATATAGGTATAGGGTTATGTACAGAGATAAATTAGAGCTTAGGAAAGGATATAAGTTACTTTTTATCCTGGAAAAGATGAAGGTCCTCCCGTAACGCGGACGGAAACTAGTTACCAAATTAATAATAATTTAAAATTGACTACTTATACACGTTGATTCTCAGAAGAAGTTCCTTTACAAAACACTTGACTGCGTAAACTGAATGCAGCAAATCGATTTATTTATATCACTGAAAGTTTTGTTATTCTAACAATTTAATTCATCTAAAACCCAGGAAAAGGTAACGAAGGGGATATTCGGTATTCCTTTGTCTTAAAAGATGGTATTTTGGTACCCACATAACGGTAAGCCGCCTTAAATGCCGCTTTTACATCCATGGCATATAAAATTGTCCATAATTTCTACCTACGCGTCTAAATGTGTTTATACCTGCGCACTTTACGCCCACCTTGTCGCTAGGCATTTGTTTTCTTTAGATAGAGTTCGTATGTCCATCTATCTATCTATCTTTATTTAATCCCGATTACCCGTCTTCATAGTATTATTTTTCTGTTGTGATTGTTATACCTAGTTAGTTTATAATATTTATTATAAACTATGCTATTATGAACTCTGAAACTTCGTTAGCGTCACTTCCCCCTTTCTGCATTATTTTTCATTGATGTTTCGCTACTATTATGTGTAGCGTAGTGAAATATGGCCTTCCTCGATAAATGTGCTATCCAACACTGAAATAATTTTTCTAATCGGACCAGTACTTCATGAGATTAGCGCACTCAAGTAAACAAACTCTTCAGCTTTATGATATTAGTTAGAAAGGATAATTAATAAGAAATGATGATGACATAAATTTATCTACCATCTTAACTAACCTGGTCTATAACCTATAGTAATTATACATGACCTATTAATCCTAGTATAAACATCGGTAATAGTAATTATTCAGTAGTTTAACAGTCACGCAACATACTGCATAAATCATGAGCTGCGATGCATGCTGGTTATTAAAAAAATCCATATGTGACTGAAATAGATGGAATGGAATTGATGAAAAGGCAACCTACCCCAATGCATCTAGTTTTACATATTTGGTAACTTTACTTACCATACTATACTGACTGAGGCATATTATAGTAACTATTTAAATAGTATGTTAGGAGAAAAAAATAACAAAAAAAAGTCTACTAAATATTAAATGTGTTTTATGTTTTTTATACCTAACTTCGACCAACGCGAAATGAAAACACTTGTTCATAATTTGGGCTCTTATTTATATAGGTTTTAATTAAGTGGCTACAAACCAAACTCTCAAACAGACAGCCATATCATACATGAACATAACCACAAGACCTTTTTACTCATTACACATTTTTATATAGTTTTAATTGTCCGTATTTATGCAAAATGGAACCACTCGACAAATTTCATTTTTCCTTTTTTTGAAGAATACTAATGTAAAAGTGGTCTAAATTCTTATACAAAAAAGAACCACCTGATTTTCCCCTTGGAAACAAGGTATATTAAAAGCAGAACAGAACCAACAGCAATAACAGTGCTGCACATGTTTTTGTAAACCCTTTAATATCTCAAAAGTGTGTGTTTGCTGTGTGGTTCCATTTTGCATAAATACGGACAATTGAGGTACAGCGTCAACAAGAGTGCGCGGTTAAATGATAAAAGCTTTCGGTAAAGCAACGCCTGTAAAAAGTTTCACAGCAATTTCGCAGTTTAACTCCATGTTGACTTAACGAAGTAGGCGCTATTTGCACATACGAACAGCTATATAGCTGCAAAATAAAAAGCCTCTGTTTAAAAATGATTATACACACATTTATAATAATGCTAAATGTTTATTATTATCACTAGGCCACTAATTAGTAAAGTATTTGTTGGGGTGTCTGTAACATGTAACTTTATTGTAACCTCAGTATATATTCATAAAAATGTTTTGCAGCATTGAATTGCTGAAACACCAAAGTATATCTGTCAGGCGACGTTCTTTATGTGAAACAGCTCGACAGGTGAAATTGTAAGACTGATTTATGAACACGAGAATGCCTACGTGTTTCCGACTTAGCACATAGGAAAAGAAAAATAGGAATGTCGTAGAAAAAGGAACTTGATTATAATATTTATTGCTACCTTGGGGAGCCATTACCTCCCCAAGGTTTCACCTACGTACCCGGGAGATCTTACATTTTCCCGGGATCAAAAGTAGCCTAGGCAATCTGTGTACAAAATTTTATTTAAATAGGTTTAAATAGGTACTTTTAGCGTGAAAGCGAGATAGACTAACAGACAGACAGATTTACTTTCGCATTTACAATATTAGTTAGGATTTTGTTACATAAGCAAATCGTTTGATTAGCAAGGCTATAATTTATTATTTGCCAAAGCTATACAAATATAAAATCGATACACTAAATGAGGTTATGCTAAGCAATAAATTAATCAAGATTAGTGTTAGTGACAGTTATATTCAATAGCAAACTGATTGGAAATCCGCCAGTGTTGCTAGATGTGGTACATAACTTGATCAACTATGCTGGCAACTTTAAGGCTTAGAGTAATTTGTAAGTTATAGTGTGGTTTTATGTGGTGTGGTGTGTGTGGTCTATCTGGTTTTTCAGATTTTCGTTACGTATATTATTATGTATTATTTTGTCTAAGTTTAATAAAATGATTAGGATTTTCTATTAAGAATGTATTAGTTTTTTTATTTATTATGTCGTACTGTGCAGAAGTACTAGGCACCTTATGTCATATTCTATTAGGCTAGATTGTCTGGAAGAAATCGCTTCAGCGATAAGGCAGCCTGAGTTGCTTGCGCTTATCTTCTGTTTGTACTATTTTATTTCATGTATTTGTACCTAAATTATTATATTTAGCTACTGAAATCAATTTCTAAGGGCATTATTTCTAAGCTAAGAAGATATTAACAATCAGACACAAAACTGTTCCTATTAGGTAGGTGGTTAACTACACAATTGTCGTGGTGAATCTAACTAACAACTCAACCATTCAATCAATCAAAATAATTATAATCAAAATGTTATTTATTTATAATCAAGAAACAGGATCACACTTAAAAGTCAATGTACACCAATCTGCAAACAGTTCATCAATAGAATCGACACGTCAAGAAGTGACAATCTAGAAGTCTAACCGCGAATCTAACACCTCAAACATACCATATAGTCAGGGTGACCTTCCCGCATCCATCGAAGCTGATGTCTACGGCATTGCCAGCTGACAGCTGACCTTAATCGCTGCGGTGTGACCTCCAGCTAATCGGCGATGTAGCTAGAATAGCTTGTAGCTAGTAGAATGGCTTAAGCGACGCTATTATTTATACATGGATTGGCAGGGAAGATTGCCTTTGTTGGTGCATGACAGTAAGAAGTACCTAGAATGAAAAAGAACGAAGGTATTGTCACTGAAACTGGATAGAGAATTGGGTTGGGGATGATATATCATTAACAATGGGTACTGCTATTGTATTACCATAGATTTAAAATAATCCATGTTTTATACTTTAGTCTTTTAAAAAACATAATTCAACACATCATTAAAAAATCTTCAATTCTGTGGGCGTATTGGAATTTAATTATTAAATATTTCTAAAATACATAATATAAAAGCTATCTCTGTTACAATTTACGAGAACCCCATAATGACGTGACATTTTATAACAAGGAACCAACTTCCCACCGCTTTTCCGCGGCGCGGCGTGGCTTGCCGCAGAAATGCCTTCATTGTGTATATATTTATAACAAATTGTTAACAACACTTGCCTTACAATGTATAGTATACTAGCTTCCGCCCCGCGGTTTTACCTGTTTAGTTCTCAATTCCGTTAGAATATAGGGATAAAATATACCCCATAGGGTATATTTTATCCCTATATTATATAGGGTCATAACATTAATTAATAAAGTAACTTTATTGGTGAAAGAATTATTCAGATTGGTCTAGTAGTTTCGGAGCCTTCATAACAAACAAACATAATATAAAACTTTCCTCTTTATAGGTAGTGATATTATTAGTATAGTCTTGATACTGATATTATTAGTATAGTGGCTCCCCGCGGCTTCACCCTCTTACCCGAGAGATCTTGGATTTTCCCGGGATAAACAGTAGCCTATATCCTTTCCCACGCACTAGTCTATCTACCAAATATTGATAAAATTCGGGTCAATGGCTTGAGAACTTAACAGACAGCTACTTTCGCATTTATAATATTAGTAGAGATTCTTGGCATCCCTCCCCTTACAGCTTATAGTATAGCTATGGGTAGGTAGGTACATGAAATATTTATTGTGCATGCAAAGTTATAAAAGCTATTGAGGTGGTAACCCATGAAATTAGAAAATGTCGCCGAGATAAAAGGCATTGTCGTGAAAAACTGATTTTATGTTGCTATAGACAAATGAGAATTTTAACATAGGTGTAGGTGTAGCTAGCTGTGGCTTTTTTAAACGACTTCAAAAAGGAGGAGGTTCTCAATTCGACGGGTATGTTTTTTTTTTTTTTTTTTTTTTTTTTTTTTTGTTTGTGACCTCAGGACTTTCGACTGGGCGAAGGGATTAAAATTATTTTTTTTTTATTTGAAAGCTGGTGCTTCCCGATTGGTCCCATTTCATTATCATCACGCTACGTCCAATAGGAGCGGAGCACCAATGAAGAATGTTTCAAAATCGGGAGATTTCTTTTCCTGTTTAGAGGTTCCGCTGCGTACGCTGCGTAAACGGTTAAAGTTACGTTAAAATAATGTATTACAGAATTGTTCTCCTTTAAAAGATCTAAAAAAAAGTCCGCGACAGCATATGTCTATCTGTTAAGGTTGGTTCACTATAACCATTTTTATACTAACTCAATTTGTTCTAAAATAAAGCATTATTTGTGATGGTGTTTTTTATAAAGATGATATTAATCCTTATCCCAATAAATACGTTATTCACCACAAGCATTTAATTTAAAACAAAATTGCCATTTACAGCATTCGATTTCAATGAATATCTTAGGAGATATCGCAAATTTTAAATAACATCGCAGCAAAATAATGAACAAGTACTTCGCGCGCCTTTAAGCGCTGCCGGCCCAGCGCTTGTGCAGTCATCGGTTCGCTCTGCGAGACCATACTTCTACGTAAACAAAGACACAGGTTGAAAGTTAGCGTTAGCCCAAAGTAACTATGTATTCCACGTGAACGAAGTCGCGGGCAGAAGCTAGTCTATACTAATATTATAAAGAGGAAATATTTGTTTGTTTGTAATGAATAGGCTCCGAAACTACTGGACCGATTTCAAAAATTCTTTCACCTTTGGAAAGCTACATTATCCCCGAGTAACATAGGCTATATTTTATCCCTGTATTCCCACGGGAACGGGAACTACGCGGGTAAAACCGCGCGGAGGCAGCTAGTTTATAAATAAATCGAATCGGCTATATTGACTTACTCGCTCATTTGTCACACGCACATACTTAATGCAAATTTTATATACTTACTAGCTGCCGCCCCGCGGTCTCATCTGCGTAGTTGTTCCCGTGATCACAGGGGTATGAAAAGTAGGTAGATGTTGCCCGATTCTCAGACCTACCCAATATGCACACAAAATTTCATGAGAATCGGTAAAGCCGTATCGGAGGAGTTTAATCACAAACACCGCGACACGAGAATTTTATATATTAGATTAGTATAGTAGGTAGTATACTTTATAGAAGTTCCTAAGATTAGCGCGTTCAACCAAAGAAACAAACCAACAAACAAGCAAACTCTTCCGCTTTATGATGTTAGTAGGTAAAGATAAATAAACCATAGCACTCTTTTCAAAACTATTTTCATGTAAAGCCGCATTTTCGAGAGTCTATTTGTACGCTCATCGCAAGTCTCTTTTGTTTGAAATTGTCCTCGAAGTAGATTGCTTCTGTTGAGATAGGCGTTTTTCCTTACCCATATTCAGATAAAAATCAAAAAATAAACAAAAATTTTAACAAAAAAAAAAACCGACTTCAAAAAAAGAAACTATTCCTAAACAAACTAATACGCACTAAAAAGAAAAAAATAATTGGAAATTAAAATGTTTTCGTTAATAAAAAAATAAAATTAAAAATATTAGACTACTTTAAAGTCAATCAAATTATTACGATAAATATAATGTAGTTACAATTATTGTTATTTTTGGAGTCGGTGTCAGCCAAGGAAACACTACAATATACGAGAATACTAGAGTAAATTCTTCGTAAAGTATAATCTTCGCGACGAAACTCCGTGCACACTGAGGGCACGTGAGTACGCAGTTCTCATAATGATATGATATGGCAGCAGGCGGGCGAGCCTTTAACTGGTCGCGTTTGGTATCAAGGTCAGCTTTACGCTGAACCTCGAACTCGTGTACTTGGCTGTTCACCATCCTGCGCCATTCTGGCCGCTGTGCTGCCAAACGTTCTCAACGAGAGGGACCTATATTGCATCTCTTCATGTGTCGCTTTTAGACATCTTTGTACCGGAGAAAAGGACCGCCATGATTCCGTTTGCCCTTGTCCAGTTCTGAGTAGAGACATACTTACAAGCCTACGTTGGCTGACACCGACTCCAAAAATAACAATAATTGTAACTACATTATATTTATCGTAATAATTTGATTGACTTTAAAGTAGTCTAATATTTTTAATTTTATTTTTTTATTAACGAAAACATTTTAATTTCCAATTATTTTTTTCTTTTTAGTGCGTATTAGTTTGTTTAGGAATAGTTTCTTTTTTTGAAGTCGGTTTTTTTTTTGTTATTAATAAATAAATATGAACTTGGTTTTATTTCCTTGTAGACTTTTTAAACTTTCATGAATATATTATAATCATTAGAACGATTAGTTTTAACAGATGAAACAGTAAAAAGGCATATAGTGTGTAATATTTTACTCCTATTGCCTTCTAGTAATAATTCTAGTCTAATAGTTTAACTAAATTATTTGCTATCGCATTTAACCAAAGTCATTTAATTATATGCCGTACAAAATGATTAATGACGATGATTGGGTAAAGCAGTCGTTCTAGCAGATTAACATTATAATTGTGAAAGATATAGTAAAAAACTTATTTTGAAAAATAGTAATCGCTGAATTTATTGCTGGCTCTGAGCAAAAGTTACCTTCCGAACCGAGTAAGGCCTATTTGATTTCATTTCTTAGCTAAAAAAAATTCTCTTGCATATACCGGACATTACTGTAACCAAAAATAAAAAATAGCTTTAATGTCGCCTTATTGCGGTCGGAGTCACGGGTCAAAGCTAGTATGCAAAACGGCAAGTATAGAAGCTGCGTCCTCAATCGGACACCGCCAAGATCGTTTCCGTCGAAGCCTACTTCCGTCTCGACCCACGCCGTTTCCGTTTTCCATGCATACTGCAGTACTAAAGCTTTTACCGTTTATTTTCAAATGCATCTAGATTCTAAACTTCCTGTTCATAAAGCTAGCTTGTCTCAAATATATTACCCGGTCGATTTATGTTTTGTCTATACTAATATTATAAAGAGGAAAGATTTGTTTGTTTGTTTGTTTGTTTGTTTGTAATGAATAGGCTCCGAAACTACTGGACCGATTTCAAAAATTCTTTCACCTTTTGAAAGCTACATTATCCCCGAGTAACATCGGCTATATTTTATCCCTGTATTCCCACGGGAACGGGAACTACGCGGGTAAAACCGCGGGGAGGCAGCTAGTTTATGTATAAATATAATAAATATTCTAGTACATTTTTCACACACGGACATTCTGATTCCAAGCTAAGCAGAGCTTGTGATATGGTAACCAGATAGCTGATATACTACTTTTAAATACATACTTATATAGATAATTACATCCAGACACAGAACAAACAGACATATTCATGCATAGAAATGTTTGTATTGAGTGGGATTCGAACCCACGACCGGCGGCTTGAAAGTTAGGGTCACTTAGTGATGTGCCGAGTCGCTGTTTTGGTGGATCGAGTCGACTCGAGTCAGTTTATACGGTATTCGAATCATGACTCGATTCCCTCTACTCGAATTCTATGTTTGGTATTCGAATTCTGACTCGAGTCCAGCCGGAATCGAGTCAGAATTCCGGCATTTGAATTCCGGCTAGACTCGAATCAATCCTCATTACCGATTCCTTTTTTCCTAATGTTGCGGTTGGCATCGACCTCAAAAGAAATATTGCTCATATCCGATTATGAAGACACTTCATGATTTTATATATTTATGTATCTAAGTTATTATTTATCAGGTATCAAAGTTATTACTTTTCAGTTATTCGTTTGTGTTTTAAAGTCCGGTAAATGTTGTTTAAATTACTTTTTAATGAAAGATAATTAAAAACATAGAGCGTAACAAAACTCGTAAACTAGACTTGAGTCAATTGAACTCGCATAAATAAAATCGAGTTAGCAAGTACGAATCGATTCTTCCTGACTCGAGTACCGGACTCGAGTCTGGCGTACTCGAATCAAAATAAATTGGTATTCGAGTAGACGAGTCCAAAGCAGGAATCGAGTCTGACTCGAGTCAAACCGTACTCGGCACATCGCTAGTCACTAACCACAAAGCCAACCGGGCTGTCAAAAGTAGTAGTTATATTTACCGCAGAGTCTAGACTACAGGCTTTCCCATCTTTGTGGGATAAATATGGCATTATTTTCGAAGTAAAAATACAGCGGTTCTTGTAGTTGGTTAATTAAATAAAAAAATGCACTAAATTTAATAGTAATATAAACATCACAATCATAACAACAAGGAACCTAAAATGTAGTTCGTGGGGGACATATCTAAACAACAGTCTAACACAATAATTTGATAATAACCAAAAAAATGCCAATTCTTTGTAGACCCACACAATATTATTACTGTAAAATAAATAATAAATTACTTATTTACTCGGAGTTTCAAGGGTTTTCCTCAACATTTGGGTGGCAACAGCATTTCCACAAAATTCTCGCTTCGTTTCAGGTTTCGTTCGCATGAAAACACAAGTAATAATTTCAATTTACCTTGTTTATTTTTTCTGTTTTCGAATTCTATGAGGATTCATTATTTCACTCATTAAAATATTGGTAAAAAATTACAATTCACTTTAATGTTTCCGTTAGGCTACTGAAAGCACAATAATTTATATTTTAAACAAGATATTTACAAATAAAACAATGTTTATACCACAAATAGATGACAGCAGTACTCCATATAGGGTCGGACCTGCGACTTATAAAGTTGCAGTCTTTGCCTAGCTTTTCCATTAATGAAAAACCGTATCTAAATCTGTTGCATGGTTTAAAAGAAGTAAGCGGTGAAACAGGCAGAGGCGAATATCGAAATTTGTTTAATAAAAAAAAATTACAAGAAAATTTCTTTGAACAGTATCCACGGTAAAGTTTTTAGTTAGGGAAGGTTATGGCGGCATCCATCTTTACTCCGTTGTCACTTCAGGTATTTAAGTAAACTTCAAAAATTAAAATTGTTTTCTTTGTAACTGGAGCATTGTAAATAATAATCAAAGTTGGTCGGCAGGCACCCCTCGGTGCCACGACATTATCATGTTATCAGAAGAGATTCTCTAAACATTTAACAAGGAAACTTTGCCTTTGAAATACATCGGTCGAATATTTCGTCCTCATATTTGAGAGCTGAGAGTGCTGAGATGACGACTGACAGAGGAGGATGGAAGAAGAAGACATGTTGTGCCGACCCCACGTAAGGTGGGAGAAGGGCAAGACGATGATGATTTGAATCGTCCAAAGAAAAAACAGCTGTTCCAGTTAGTTCTGACTATAGAATAGAATTGAAAAGCTTAAATGAAAGCTACAAAAGCTATGCGAAAATGGGTTCAAAAAATCACTCAGTCAAAAACATTAGGTGCTAAGCTTCTTGCATCCAGCACTTTTAACACAATGACAAGTTGTCTTTGTGATTAGTGATCCAACCCAGGATAAGCATTTGTGTGCGTTTGTGTCTGGTTGTAAACATATTATATAAGTATATATGTATTTAAAAGTGGCATAATCCATAATATCCTGGAACTTTTACAGAGCTTGTGCTAAGCTCTGTAAAAGTTCCAGGATATTTTTTTAGGTTACTACTCAAGGTAAACAATAGTGTAAGTTCAACAAACCTGTAAGTTCTGACCCTGAATTTGTGTCTATTGTAGGTGGTATGTACCTATAACTAATTATAATATAAGCTCTGCCTATCGTGGAATGGCCGTGAAGGAGGAATGTTACAGCTAAGTAGTATAGAATAGTACCTATACAAGACACAATTCCTACATTCAAGAACTATGTTCTAGGTAGGTATTTCCATTCTAATTTAACTATAGGTTTATAACCTCTTTGGATAAACATCAAATGCTGCTGAAATCAGCATGTCTCCAGGCCTTTTCACAATGGATCCTCTTTGTTTTTACAGAGAAGGGCATGTACCTGGGCTCTCCATGCGAGTTCACATGCAACTCAAACTTGGTGCACGTGTTCTGTGACCCCACGACGGCGTCGTGCCAGTGCGACCCAAAGCATCCCGTCGCTCTGGGGGTCGCCCAGGGGTGTGCTAAAGGTAATCAATATTTTTCCCCCTTTTTACCTGTATTTGAGGAAGGTATAGGATTAGTTATAAGTGCATCTACCAGAAACCCCAGATGCTAGATGGTAGTTAATCAGAAGGACTATTTTACCATAAAGGCTTATGTTTAATCAAAGTTTTTGGGGGTAGTGCATGCTTGGTGTACCATCACGATTTTCCATAGGATTAGGACTAGCAACCACGGCGTTTAACGTCAACCATTAACTTAAATACTCATATTAGTTTATTTACTAATTCTACCAGAGCTATCTGTACTAATAATAAAATTAATAATATGTACATGTTTTATGCTACGTTAACTATTATAAATGTTTATTTACTTATAATACTATTATCATAGAACGAACATATGGTTAAGTAGATCAATATGAAATGACTAATGTTATAAATAGACTCGGACATGTTTACCGCAGATGGCTACAATTATGGTGCGCGATACGTGCCCTCGAAAATGCTTAGGTTACTTTACCATGAGTATACAACTTAGCTAACTTTAGTAGAACTTTTGTACAACTTGTTACAAGGCTTTCTTATTTTGTCAGTCCGGTCATGTTCAGTTTTTTGAAAGTTTGACAATTGAGATCTATACTTAAGTTGGTTTTGCAAACACTTTGCAAACTTTTATCACCAGATTCTTTACATAACACCCTTTTTTTTTCGTGGGGAAATCCTCATGGATACCCCCTAACACCCTAGGGATCATCCTGAATAGTTACGTACATAAAAATATATTGTTTAGCCACAAACAGCTGTTGTAACATAAAAATCAGCACTTTTAAATTTATTCATACGTTTCTATTTAACGAACTGAGCATAGGATCATTTAAATTACGATATTTGGGAACCCTCGCATGCATTAAAGCTACCTTTGACATTAAAATTATTTTGCAAGCAAACAGAAACGTGTAAACATTTGGATTTCTTTTCAGGAGTCCGGGTTTATAACGAAAACAAATTCATTTTATATTCATCTCAAAATAGACAACGCTTTAATTTCTAATTCGCATGTTTTTCGTGAGAAATGTGTGTTTTGTTACGGTTCGATAAAAAAAAATCGCAATTACTTATTGTAAAGAGGTAAGATTAGATTTTTTGTGTGTTCATATTAAAAAGGTCCCGAAACTAGAGGTTCGAATAAAAAACTATCGAGAAAGACTATAAGCTACATTACATCACCACGACTATTAGGAGCGGAGAATCATTAAATGATATTTCATAAAGATGTTGGTAACGCAGACATAAAGTTACATAGATCAACTAGAATCCTATTTTATAACTATTTACAATAGCTTTCAATTCACAAGACAAGAACCGAGCTCACAATCCTTAGACAAATACAAATTGAAGCTTTTAGAATCCTTGTTTGCGTATCCTCAGTCTGGGACGTTTTAAAGCCTTCTTTATCTTACTCGACACAATTTTAGGAAGGTCTCACATGATCTATCTTTGCTTTTCTTTTAACAAAAGCACTTGGGGTTGTTCCAGATTTAGACAATGTACAAGTTCTATATCAAGAATAGTTGTGTACCAGACACATTAAAATGCTTTGCATATATGTAAGCTCTCATAACAAAAAATAATCTACTAATGTTTTTCGCCTTTATTATGAGCATTGATAAATATCCATAGCTACGTTAAGCTGGAGGTTTACGGTACGGTTTTCTATCAGTGAGATGGATCTCATTGGGCATCAATAGAAGAAATAGATCCATTCCTTAAATTTGACGGCTAAATTTGTACATGCAAAGCTTTTATGTAATGTTAATCTTCTTTACAACTCCAGCAAAGAAACTCGGCGAGCAGTGTTTCTACCGGCAGACGTGTCGTGCGTTCGACGCGCACTCATCATGCGTGCAAGTCAACCACAACGCTTACTGCCAATGCGATGCCGGCTACCACAGCACCAGCCACAGCCGGCCTACGCATAGGGTCTTCTGTACTGAGGGTAAGAACATCATATCTTTTTGCCCGAACTTCATATTCAGAATTCAAAGTACCAATTGTAGTGCTAGTCCTAAAGTCTTTCCTTCTTGCATTGTTTTGGGAGGTTGTCTTTAGTACCAACAGACTTTATAGGGGGTAATGATACTGAAGGTAGTAAACTGTAATAACTGCAGTTTGGAATACAGAACACAATTGAATTGAAGAACTAATTGCTAAGCGTGTTCATGATCTGATACTGCCTGCTAACGTTATCGTCGGGTTAATAAAAGCCGAAATTATATAAGACTTTCACTATCTTACTTGATACCACTACCTCTAAGATAGGTTATATAGTCACCGCAGTGCACACTATACTACAAAATGTAACACCCTTGTTAGCTTATGTTGTATCAACACACATTACAGTGATAAGGCCGCCCATTGTAACACTCTTGTCTTTTATGTTTCTTGTTATTTTAAGTTTTATCTGTGGTGTAACAATAAAGAATTATCTATCTATCAATATCATCCCTTATATCCATCTAAAATGATGTGACAGACCTGGTGCTGCTGACGGCAGACATGCCGACGCTGCTGGGCGTGGCGTCAGGCATCTTCGTGCTCGGGGGGCTCCTGTGTATGGTGTTGCACCTGTACACGCGCGCGCGGTACCACCCCACGCACCTCGCCGACGCGAGACTGACGCCGCCGTGTCTGTACTCGCTCAATGATACTGGTATGAATGTGGGCATTTTGTTTAAGGGTGCTAAGCTTATGGGAATTTTTAACTAAGCTGCTATAATAAAGAGCAATGTAAACAATATTCCCAAATTGTAGTAATGAATGATATTAACCGGGGAGGAATATTTTTGAAACTCATATTTGATTTGATGGACCGATTCCTTAGATGACGTACATTGCTATTAGTAAGAATAACTACTATAAAACACGTAATATCATTAAGTTTTTGCCGTTTCCTATCTTTCCAATGAAGTGACAGTGACATCATTCTCAAACGTATTTCTCATATGTAAGACTTGAGAGTTTTAGTTTCAACCCTATTATTCCAATTATAAAATTCAGAGAAACGTGGTATATAAATATAGTATAGTGGCTCCCCGCGCATTAACGAGGGACCTTCCATTTTCGTGGGATAACAAGTAACCTATGTCCTTTCTCAAGGTCTCTGAACCAGTATCTGTGAACCAAATTTCATTTAAATCGGTCAGTAATTTTAGCGTGAAAGCGACAGAGTTACTTTCGCATTTATAATCTTAGTTAGAATCTGTGTCTGATGTTGTGTGTGGGATGGTCACGCGCAGGCGGCACCCTGAGCGCGACGCGCGCGTCGTCCCGCGCGTCGTCGCGCAGCGGCTGCACCAGCGGCACGCTGGAGGGCGAGTCGAGCGGCTCGAGGCGCGTGTCGCGGCGCGGCTGCCCCGGCGTGCCCGTGTCCGCGTCCCGCGCAGGTGCGGCGCGCACCGCGGCCATCTTGCTAATCTCGCGCCACCTGAAGGCCGTAAGGCGGGACGGCGGCGCGCACCCGCCTAAGTGCGCCGCCAAAGGTGATCTGGATAATGTATGCAGCGCGCTCCCGTCATCTGCACGTCTCGGTGTGCGGCGGCCCGCCGTTGGTCTGCGCGATCTCCTCGAATGATGCCCTTTTGTTGTTTAGCTGGTCGGTTTTTGGGACTCGTCTATCAATGCTCTCAATCGGACGCGATATGACCCACCAAATTCTCATGTGTAACTCTAATAGAATCTAATAATTGCAATGCACTAAAAGCATGACAAACAATAGATTATTGTCTGTCTATTGTACTGGACTACCCGTAAAATAATAAAATGTAATAGACTATTTAGTTTCACACCGTGCCAATAAGAATCCTATTTCACCATCCGCCCATAGTATAGAACTCCTTAATATTAAATACATTGTATCCCCCAACAAATATATGACAAGCTGATGCTAGCATGACCAAAGTGACGTGTAATTCCAAAGGCAGTAAACCATTCGAGGAGTGTCAGCGTGAAGACGCATGAGAAGCGCCGGCGCCGCCCTGTCCGTTAGATGTTGCGTGTTGGTGTTAGCCACGGACAGCTAGTCTGCGACTTGACCACAGCTGTTGTCGATCCAAATATGCCATTCATAATCCTTACACCTTTAGTACTTACACTTGATCCCGTATTAAAAAAGCGTAATTGCCCTCATTCCCATCAGTCTCATTAACCCTTGCTTTCTAATGGTTTAAATTTCACTTACTTTAGTTATGTCACATTGTCTTGCAGATCATACTATTCCCCGGTATCACCATTTTCACAATAATTATATATTTACTTTATTTTAGTTAAGTTACAATTTCTAGGTTTTCTTACTGAGCCGCAAGTCGATATTGTTCACTATCCATGAATATTTACGGTTATACGTTTCGTCATTCGAAAAGCAGCTTCAAAATTCTGCTACCAATTTTGTTTGTTCATTAGGTATTGATCATTACTTCTATTACTTTGTGCTGTCCAATCCCAGATCCAACAAAACATTTATCTATGTCCCGGCATATTTGGGAGACATCAGCTCCTGACGCGTTAGTATTCCGTAAGTATTGCTTATTGTGAGGCTTTACTCGTGGTGTTGGCACTGATGCCGGCTTCAGAGTGTGTCAGTCGCAAGATCAGAGCTGTAGGGGGCGCGAGCAAGATGGCCATGGTCCCTTTCTTCTCTCTTTCTCACGCCTTGTCTATATATGTGCTAAAGAAACTGAAGGACACACCATTAATTTACTGGTTACTCCCATAACGGGAACTTACACGTATGTATACTGAACATTATACTTATCTATTTATAGTGATGTTGATAGTATGTGATCATAAACTATTGTTGATTCTCTGCCAGATATTTTTATTTAAGTAATCTTTGAATCTCTCTAGTACAATATTGAAATGATTTCTCTAATTTATGTCACTCTTTGTCTTTTAATTCTCACTTTATTACACTCTATAATAAAAGTAGGTACATGAAAAAGCGTAAAAGACACACTTGATTTTTAAAGGATGAAAATACACTTTTAGTCTATAATAAAACATAGCAAATTCAATACACACAGATAAATTAGGACATGATCATACATTATCAACATAGACGGCTTTACACTTAGCACACAATTCTAAACTTACTAACTAATTAAAGTTTGTCAAAGCTTCAGTTTCATCAGCCAAACACCTCCACGCTTGATGTCTTCACGATTCAATTGGCTGTGCATGCTACTGTTGGCTTTAACACCTTGCCCCTTCAGATTTGACCACTGTTTTGTATCATATTGTAACTGTTGTTTCACTAAACAACCATTTGTTGTTGAATTGCACTCAAAATCTTTGATATTGTCTTCCCTTTATAACATTTTTATACTTATTAAGAACCTCTCTTGAAATGGCTTCTAGTTTATAAGTTGCGTGACATTTAAATCTCAAAACTATACCGACACATCACAGATATACGAATATTCCTTGTTTTACTAAAATCAAGTGCTGTACATGCTTTGCTATATTTGTTTGTAAATATTTATGAGCAAATGAATAGAACAGTTATTTACAGTCAATGATTAGAGTATCATAGCTTCCAATACTTTTCAACCACAGCTCTTCTCAGATCTTTTTGAAATATGACAATTCGACTCGCTTGTAACACTAGACACGATATCGAGATATCATCAAGCTATGCATCGCAATCACAACAGCAAGGCATAGCACGCATCAACTTTCTCTTTCTAGCCGAAAAGACACAACAACTTAGGAATTTCGACAGGTTCGCGACGTCCAAGTCTAAGCTCGGTCCAGAGCAGTTCATCATCTATAAGGAGCTACAGCGCAAAGAGGTGGGAGCGAGAGAGGGAGCAGAAGGAGAGACGGCAGATGAGCATGCGTCTCGCTCAGTTGCACGACAAGATGGCTGCCGGGCGGGAAATACCGAAGCATGCTCCAACGCCATCTCCACGCTCGCCTAACAACTCCACAGATGGACTGCTCCCGTCTGTATGTGAAATTAGAGAAGTACGATCATTCCACATATCCTTAGATTTAGAACCTATAACATCTGATTACTGAAAAGCTCGCTAAGCTTTTTATATTTTAGAGGACTCCAATTTCAACCAAAAGAGATGATGTAGTTTATTAAACCACTCCTGTTCACATTTTGGGCCATACAAAGTACCAACTTCTTAAAGTCCATTTCTCTACTTATATTGGGTTTATTTTAATGCCATTGTCACCAAAAACTGACCCACTAAAAACCCTATCGCAAATATAGACCAAGAAATAAATTACATTAGCAACATTAACCCTCCACAAACACCTCTGTATTCAATCTAAAATCTCGTCTACAGATATTATATACTAACAAAATCCAAAACCAATAGCTATCTACTCAAGTTGATAAACTTCCAGTTAATGGCGAATCCGGACCAGCAGCTCCAGGGTGTGGATGGGCCCTGTTCCAGCTCTTCGCTTTACTGACAGCAGGCTCCAACCAAAACGATGCGTCGTTCCTTGGACTCATTATCATCAGATGGCTCACCAGCCTTCGCCTGGATGTAGACCGGAGTGAATGACTTTAAAAAAGACACTCCAAAGACAATGCGTGACCAATGGATTTCCGAACTCGTCATTACTTTCGTGGACAATTATGTTACAGTGTATTCGAACCTCAAGCACAATTTGAAGACCCCTTAAAATTATTTCATATCGATCGAAATAATTTTAATTATGTTTTAAACGAATTCTACACCTGTTATAAATGTAACTCTTAAATGCTTAAGCTTCTAGACAGTAATCTTGATCTTTGTCTGTTAGATGGTGCCACCTTAATATGATTTATTTATAAAACAACGTTACATATTATGTGATGAAACATAACGGCCTCATAACTTTTGATATCGCGATATAGATCTCAACAGAAAAAGTGCTTCCATTAATACGAAAGCCTAAATTATATAACAACGCCATCTATCGAAATAAACACGAGTTGATTAACTCGGTTTACTCCATCGTAACACAGGTGGCAGCATGTAACTAGGCAGAGATATCTCGATGATATTATCATTAAGTCTAGAACCATTCAATAGAAAAACTGTAAAAATAAGTAGGTATAATAGATGTAATTGCGTAATAAAAACAAATGTTGATTAATAGTGGAGAAAATGAAGCGAAAAATACGGTCTTACCTCCGAATTTTTTTACTGTGAACCGATTTGCATGAAATTTTTGGAATTAGGCTCATCTTACCCTTAACTTTAAAAGTGAAAATGATCTGAACTCCGCCTATCATTTTTAAGGGGTGGTTTACACCCCTACATGGAAAAAATTAGATTGAGCCATTTTATCGCTAGAAAACATGCAAATGGTGAAATTGTAAAGTATTTTCTTACATAATTACCTCATATTAAAATCATTTTCAACCCCTTGAAAATCTTACAACCCTTGCAAATGTGTCATAGTATGGTATAAATATATACCATATAAATATATTATGGCGATAATATTTGTGTATTATCGCCATAATATATTATTAATATAGGTTAGGGTGCGGCGGGGGTGGCCCTTGGGCCACCCTTAAGCCTCGAACGTCTAAATGTTCTGAAATGAACACAAAAAAGGTGACAAAGACTTATTGTCCTAACATAACATTGATTACTACGCACAAACATAGTTATTTTACACATTGCCGGTGGACCAGCAGGTATTCCATATTATTCCGAGGAAATTTATACATTTCCTAGGATATCTATGCATTAAATAGTTTTTCAAACAATATTTTATACATTTCCTAAATAGTATCGGAACTGTACACACATTTCCTAGGATTTGTATTCAATTCCTGGATTTCATACATTTCTGGTAACATATATACACATTACAATAGTTGTGGGTCTCTATTATACTGCGTACTTTCACATTGCTCCAAATATTCGCACTCCGAAATTTTCAGTTACTAAGTAGATAAAAATATGTTAAGTTTTTGGACCATAACTCCTTCAATTTTCATGCTATCACAAGTTATAAAACACCATTGTAAAGGTAATTAAAAGACCTACAACATCCTTTATTGCAATTTATAGTAAAAAATCTTTTTCTGAAACGGTGAAGGGTTAAAGGGCTTAAGAGAGGCTGTGATTCCGCTGCCACGCGCTCTTTAAGCAATCATATCTCCGTCAATTTTTGTTTCACAGAAAAACCGAAACATCCAAATTGTTTGTCAGAAAATTAACAATTTTTTTATTCACACACTTGTATACGTATCTGTCGTCCCTTTTGAGATATTATGAAAAATAGGGTGGAATTTTTTTAATATTTTGAAAGTTTGTTTTTTATATAATCATGAATTTTTTGAAAAATATGTGTCCTGAAGCAGCCAAACTGATAATATCCATCAAACTCTTCATAATAAAGGTAATTCTAGGCGGAATACGATTAATTTTAATTATGGTGGAAATGGCACATATGAAACCCATTGATTTAAAAGAAAAAACATTAGATGCTCCCCTTATTTGCAATACAGCTCACTTATTTTACGTGCAAAAGACTTTGAATAGTGCTCATTTTAAAGCTTATTTTATGCACTACAAAACCCCTTTGTATTAAAATGCATAAAATGCATCTGCTCGCCACTAGATGGCATTGACCACATCGATTAAATTTCAGACAAAATAAAACACGGCTTTGATCTTTCATATCTAGCTTAATATTGCACTTAGAATACTTTATAAAATACCAAATTGTTCATTGTTTTACCTGCTACAACTTTGTTCTTAATAAAATTTTCGATAAACGTATATTTTTGGAAATATTTGCAAAAAACCGATGAAAACCGTGAAAAAATTGCGAATTTTCAATTGCCAATAACTTGAAAAGTATTGGATTTTTTGCAAAACTTTGTAGATGATTTTTGCTTAAAATTAGGCCTTCTATTGATATCCGAGGCAATTTTGAAAAAAAAGAAATTCACCCCCGAGAAGGGGTGGCAACCACACCCAGGGTGGTTGCGGAGTTCAAATCATTTTCACTTTTGAAGTTAAGGGTAAGATGAACCTAATTCCGAAATTGTATGCAATTCGGTTCACAGTAAAAAAAAACGGACCCATAATGCTTCATTTACTCCACTATAAGTGAATGTAAAATATAATAAGAAAGTGAATATTATTATCATGAGAAAAATATGCAATAAACCGAAAAAAAATTGATATAGGTTTATTTTAGGTATTTTGTTAAAGCTCAATAAAGCACGGACATTGATCATACAATTCATAAATCGAGTCGATTTGATATATAAATAACAAATATCAAAAATGATAATAAAAATAAGGAATTCTTTGAACTAATATATTTATTTAAGTAGGTAATATATTTTGACCGTTAAGATATTGAAGAAAATAAGATAATTGGCCCCTTTCCCAGTTTGGGTTTGAATCTAAAACGTCGTCTATACTAATATTATAAAGAGGAAAGATTTGTTTGTTTGTTTGTTTGTTTGTTTGTAATGAATAGGCTCCGAAACTACTGGACCGATTTCAAAAATTCTTTCACCTTCGGAAAGCTACATTATCCCCGAGTAACATCTATACTAATATTATAAAGAGGAAAGATTTGTTTGTTTGTTTGTTTGTAATGAATAGGCTCCGAAACTACTGGACCGATTTCAAAAATTCTTTCACCTTTGGAAAGCTACATTATCCCCGAGTAACATAGGCTATATTTTATCCCTGTATTCCCACGGGAACGGGAACTACGCGGGTAAAACCGCGGGGAGGCAGCTAGTAAAATATAAAAAAAATCCCGAATTAATGTAATTATTTACTGAAGTACCTGATTTGTTTTTATAAATTAATATATGTATAAATTCTATTGTTTATGCCTCGACTACATACTCGCTACATTCGAGAAGAGAACCAAACATAAATTTAGATATATTAATGTTAGTGAAATCATAACAATTTAGTTTTAATACTACTAGAACGTATTGTAGCACAAATTTTAAAGAGCCTCATTCTAATAATACCTGTGTTCAGCCAGTGTTTGAGACTGATCAGAGAGCAAATAAACATACATATGAACGCCAGTGCTGATTTCTGTGCATGCTGACTCATTATATACAAAACGGGTATATTACCTATGGAGGTTTAGGCAATTTAGATGGAACTAGCTCGACGATGTTACAGCTTCAATGCTCTGACTCTTTCACTCACAACGCAATCAGGTGAAAGGAACCTAGGTTACGTCCGCTTTCGACAAAAATTAAAATGCAGGATTTATTGAACCAATATAATGTTTTAGGTAGCAACTGAAAACGATCAGATTTAAATGCGAATGAACGAATTTATAATCGTATTTCAGTATTCCAGGGGTGCTATTCTAACGCTTTTGATATTACTACTGGGTACCGATAAGGCTACTTTCGATGTTTACCGAAAAGTGTAATCAAATATTGCATTTTTTTGTATACGAAAGGACGAATATCGTAAGCGTGAGAATACTCAAAAGTTCGAGATAAAATAAGAGTGTATTTGAGGCATTTTTACCGTAAGTAAATTAAGGTGTTAATGTAAGCTAGATTAGAATTGGAGTGATTGCGATGTGGCTTAGGCCAAGCCTTATAGTTCAGGATACTGTGACTGGAGATTTATGGAAGACAGTGCTAATAGATTAAAACAATGTTTTGTACTCGTAATGTAAATAAATCATAATGAAATAGCGTGAGGTAATAGAATAGATACCGCTTGCTGAAAATATACTTTTGCCGTCTATTTTTAGATACCCGTTGCATTGATATAAATGTTCGTTAGATTAGGTTACAGCACTTAAATAGTTCATGTTATTTTTGTCGAACTTCCACTAAATTAGTACTTCTTGTAGTCAAATTACATGCAAATCTATAGCTTTTAAGTTTTATGAGTAGCTTTAAGCTACTCTATCCATGTCATAGTTTCATATTAATAATTCATAATGCAAAATCATTAAGTTAATGTATGTAGTATATTTTAAACTTAAACTACAGGTAAAAGCATATTTTTTTCAAGATTTTACGATGTAGAAACAATATAATTGGAATTGATTTATGGCAAGTAGGAACCTACATTTATAATGGCCTAATTAATATTAAAACTAATTATTATACCTAAGTAAAAAAATAGAATCGCCCGAAAAGTTTACATTTAACACGATACCTTCATAAGTTGGGAGTCATCCAATAAAAATTATATTAATAACGCTGTGAAGTTTCCATCAGCAAACTAATATTTATAGAGCCACAGTTTTAGAACTCTTGATTTTATCGCTGTTTGCGTATCTAATAAAGCTGTAACATATTGTTGGATAAGTCGCATATAAACGTGGAATAGGCTGTCTCAAAATGGTTAACAAAGTTTTTGTGTTGTTATACCTGGGCTTCCTATGAAAAAATAAGTGTCATAAAAGTTTAAAAAAAAGTTAAAATTCTCTCACTTTAAGCATATCTTCCTTAAAATACATACTGGGAAGGAAGATTTTGATACAGCGTCTTATGTGTTCCCAGCTTTATTTACTGTTATTTTCTCGGTCTGTATATTTTTTCTCATTAATTTTCCCAAGTTTATTTTGAGATAACATATTATTTTATTCTCGAACCTCCGTCCTCTTGCCATTTGTGATAAAATCGAAAATAGACGGCGAAAGATAAAATAGATATTCAAATTAAGATTCGATATAATTATGTAATCGTGATAATAAATTGTAGGTATTTATGAAATGTCCCATTTTTTTGTAATAGCACAAAATAATAATGCGATCATTATTATAATAATGGTTTTGATGTCGGATCTGTTGTGTTATGTCGCTGTTTGCATTGCCAAAATAAAAATATCAACCGAATAATTGACTCGTTATTTTACCTATTCCTTTCCAAAATATAAGGCTTTATATCCGATGACTTGCGAGTGGTTGCCGGGAGAGACTGGATAAGGAAGGCGGCCGGGAACTTAACTAAACAAATCTCAACATTTGCAAAAAACTCGGTTTAAAGACCGATTCTAGTTGAAACAAGGATAGGTGTGGATTGCTTAGGGCATCGAGTAGTCTTAATCCGTAACTGATGATACGCTGTGATACGACGATTTAATTGGTGTTGGACCTGTGCTGTATCCACTCTTGTCTTCTGCAAGTGGCTATAAAAAAGGTAAACCGATAGACAGATGCACTTTACACCTGCCTTTGCACCTGCCTAAAGTGGTCAACAGAGGCATTTCCAAAGAGGGATAGATAGGATAAAAAAATCATCGATTTCAAATACTTAATTACAGAGTCGACATTTCTATGGTTCTAATGGCAAACGGGCTGGGTTTGGTAAACATTTTATAGCTAAACGACTTTCGTTAAACTTTCTCACACAATAAAAAATACAAAAGACGTGCAAAGAAAGAAATATGAAAAGAATTCTCAGAGGGGACCTCAATTACTCATAATGTGCAAGACCCCGTTTGAATGTACTGTCAAGCTTTAAATATAAAACAAAGTTGCTTCGCGTCTGTACGCTTAGATCTTTTAAACTACGCTACGGATTTTTTTGCGGTTTCCAACAATAGGTAAAGTGATTCAAGAGGAAGGTTTATACGTAAGTATATTTGTTTCGTGTAAAATATGGCTATGTTTTGCTAACCGTGCGAAGTCAGGGTGAGTCGCTAGTAGACCATAAAAGAAGCAACCATCTGTCGGTCGTATAAAAACTATGCTATTGTCCTTACAAAGGTAGATATCTATAACAATGTATAGTCTAACCATCTGCTTCACTGCAAGCCTTATTTAATATAATATTATTTAACAATAATATAGAAAAAAAATTGGTTGCCTGTAAAGTCGGTATACGGGCGAAAGTTTTACGTGACAACGACTTTGAGTGGTAAAATAATTTTAATGTGAATATTCATTCGTATAGTAGGAAGAAGGATGAAATAATAGTAACAATTTAAAACATAACGTCACGTTACGTGAGCGGAGCGTAACGCAGTTTCTTGAAGTGTCACCCGGCAAACCAATTTATAAGACGTTGTCACGTCAAAAAAATATTAAAAACCTTGATGATAGATACATAGTATACGAGGCAGGTATTACATTTCTACATTACGTATGCCTAGAGTAGATTAGCTTTAATTTATGTGGCAACCATTTCTAGTTGAAAAATAAATATGAGAAATTCCCAATTTTTATCACGGTCATTCATCATTATCATTAGAGCAAATCAAAATTACAACCAATATACAGTAGATACGTCTACTATGTAGTGAAGAATAACGTGCTTTAGTCTACATCTACACTAATATTATAAAGAGGAAAGATTTGATTTGATTTTTCCCCGGAAACGCGGGTGACACCGGAACTAGTGAGGTAGTGAGTCATAAATCTGATATAATAAGCCAGACGGTTCATCTCAGTGTCACACACCATTTACGTGACTTTTCTCTATATTAGTCACATAAAACCTTGAACAAGTACATGATGTAACCATATAAGGAATAAACTTGGCTTTGAACAATATCTGTGTAATTATACCTACTTTGTAATACGAGCTTACCTTAGCTTAGATAACAACTGAATCGTGTAGGGAACTAGCTTGTTTTTATGGTTTGACTAGCCTCTGCCCGGCGACTACACTCGCTTTACCGAGATATTACACTAGTGACTCGATCCCCACGATTTCACCTGCGTCCCCAGGAGATCTTCAATTTTCCCAGGGTAAAAAGGAACCTATGTCCTTTCTCAGGCTCTAAACTATCTGTGTACCAAATTTCGAAGTAGGTAGTGTCAAGTAGTTTTAGCATGAAAGCGATACAGACAGTTACTTTCACATTTTTAATATTATAGTTAGGATTGACGGAATCAAACGTAGTCTATCTGATATTTCAAAACATATTCTAACTCAGTGCCAAATTTCATGCAGGATCCCTTCAGTCGTTATGGCGAGATAAATTAAGAAACATCATCTATCTATAAAAGGAGGTTCTCAATTCTAATGAATCTTAAATGAACAAATACTTTGTTTGCATGAAACTTTGGAACTTACTCGAGGATAGCAGAAACATCCTACGTAGCAAATACACAGCAAAAATAAAGTTTTAAAGTGTAAATCTAACATTGAATACATAAAACTAGGTATTACGATTAAGTTGTCGATGGATTTAAAACAGAATATTGTATATGTTTAGTCTACACAGAAAATATAATTACTTACTGGAAATTGTAGGAAACAAGGAAATAAGTAAAAAAAGACAGCTCGGTTGGCTCTGTGGTTAGTGACCCTGACTTACAAGCCGCGGGTCGTGGGTTCGATTCCCACCCAGGACAAACATTTGTATGCATGAATATGTCTGTTTGTCCTGTGTCTGGTTGCAAATATCTATATAAGTATGTATTTAAAAGTAGTATATGTAGTATATCAGCTATCTGGTTACCATAACACAAGCTCACTTTGATGCTTAATTTGGAATCAGATTGGCCGTGTGTGAAAAATGTCCCAGGATATTTAAAGGATATTTAATGTTTACCCAAAGCCTCGAAGATCGAACTAACAAAATAATAATGTATGGATATGGTTGATTGTTGCGTAGTATATAAATAGATATTTATATCTATACCAAAGCTTAAAGTAGTTTTACCTGAATAACACTTAGCGTTCTATATAAGTACTTAAATTATATACCTATTTTGTAGTCTATTTAATTGCTTACGGAAAAGTTTATTATATACTAATCTAACTCTTAGAATACCTAAGCGTAAATAAGGAAAATCGACATGACCTGTAACCTAACTATTCAGTCATCTATTCGACCTCTGAATTTTGTACTGTTTCTACCGATTTATGTTAGTTATTTTTCGCAATTTCCACCTAATACAAAGTTATTTTTCTGCGCTGCAAAGCAGTTAGGTACTTATATAGACTCGAAGGGACACCCCACACTTTTTAGATCATCCTTCTTTTATTAATCTGTTAGAAAGTCAAACTGGCTTTTAAAGACGGAACATAAACATATGACTTACGAATACCTTATACTATTCATAACAGAAAACCAGCCAGTGTCCACGCAGTCCAAACCGCAAGCTAAACATGTATAGTAAAATTATTTTAATAGAAAGTCAGTTACTCCGACCGTCCGCTAGGGGCGCTGCATTCGAACAAAATGGTTGCTACGCTTGCGAGGATCAATAACAGTAGACATACCTATCTACCTGGCGGAGGTACCAAGCGTTATCGGATTCTAGACTTTTCATAGATGTTCTATAACCTTCTTTGTAGCCAATGATATGCAGCGTTGATAGTGTTTGTTTATCGATTTCGATAACGGTTGGGTCATAATGGTGGAGTGGTCACCCACCGCGATTAGCCATGTGATATAGCGACCATGGGAAATATAAATAGCCAAGTAAATAACATTGTAAAGGGCATACAAACTTCCTGAATGTAACAAATAACTCACATTCGCATTTATAATATTATACGATTGCACTGTCAACGTAATGTTTATTTAGGTAGCGTGTTTTAATCCATGAACACTGTTTCAAATAGTGTTAGCTATGATTCATACTTCAAGTTCACTTTGCTATTCCTTATCACAAATTTTAGGTGATTGTGCAGGAGGTATGTATTGATATGAGATTGCAAGCAAAGTACTTTCTTCAGAAACAAGCTAGCTATAGCTCTAATAATAACTTATATAAAATTCTCGAATCACAATGTTAGTTACCAAACTCCTCCGAAACGGGTTAACCGATTCTCATGAAATGTGTGCATATCGAGTTGGTCTGAGAATCGGACAACATGTATTTTTCATAACTCTAGGTGATCATGGAAACGGGAACGGGAACTACGCGGGTGAAACCGCGGAGCGACTACACATTTAGGTCGCGTCCTCATTAGGCGCACAGTTAGCGGCAGACAATCCGCCGAATGACCCTGAGCGACCGCGGCGCAGCGTATCGTTCGCTCACTCAATGTCTAGTGAGCGGCGAACTGTAGTTATGTTTTTCGCCATAGATATTCTGGAAGTGATAGCTATTTTGAACGTATTTAAGAAGATAAATATAAAATTACACTGGGTCGAGATTGAGTAGTGGACAATTTCACTGTTGAAAACACTGGTTACGAGTCTTTCAGCAAGACTACTTACCCAAAAGTTTAATGATTTATTGCAAACATTAAAACAAAATATTACTATAATACCTACTCAATTTAAAATGCGATTCAGAGGTTAGTAAGTAAACAAGTTTATAGTGCCCTATGTATATTTATTTTCCTTTAGTATTTAATGATTAGTCAAAAACAGCTACAGAAGCAACATCGATTATTCCGTGTCATCGTCATCTGCACTCTGCAACATTACTTTTACATCTTCCACAGACGAAGCTCTCGAATTATGCGAAGGGCTGTCCTGAATACTTGTGGCTTCAGATTTATTAGAATTCGATGGACTATTTTGAGCACTGGAAATCCCAATTCCATCCGTATAGCCGTACTGATATGGATAGCTACAACCAGCTTCTTCTGTAAAATAGGACGTGCAAAAGCTATTTTTCTTATTATATTTGATATTCTTTATAATTTTCATTACTTCAAAGCGAAAATCAAAATTTTGACTCGGCGTCATCGTTTTCATTTCTGGTAAAATATTTAGAAGAAAATTCATGTCTGGATCATCTTCCCTTTTTTTCTCCATCGATTTGATTAATGCCTCCTGAAAGACTGACATCTTTTTCGTTTTCCCTGATGATTGACTTTCTTCGGGGACAGTTTCTTCATGGAGTACAACATTTTGAAAGGTAGGATTTACTTCTGTAAATTGACCAGTTTGACCACCTGTCGGGTTTCTTTTCCTTTTCTTAGTTGCATTCAAAAATTTTAACATATTCAAGAATGGAGCTTTGCGCTTTCTTCGCGCCTTACTTCCACTTTTCAATGGTGGGTCTTTATGTTTTTCTCTGTTGTGATAGTCGCGTAAACCCTTCCACTTTTTTTGCATGTCTTGTACTGAAATATAAAAATAAACCGGTTCGAATCCCACCCAGGACAAACAATTGTGTACATGAACATGCCTCGATTTAAATATCTATATAATCATGTATTTAAAAGTAGTATATGCCAGAGCACTAGCTCTGCTTAGTTAGGAATCAGGTTGGCCGTGTGTGAAAAATGTACCAGAATATTTATATACCTACCTACCTATTTTATTTCCAAAAAAAATTACGGATCCATTTAGGTTGAAAGTTATATTTTGTAGGGTTTAAAACTGCTCATATTGTGATATGCTACAAGATACCTACGGTTTTAAACAAAAAAAGTTTTTGTAATTTGGCGCCAAAAGTCGGCCATCTTTATTTTGACATGAGACGAATCTAGCTACACACAAGCCAAAATCCAACAGCTGTTCCAGAGCGTGCGAAATGTATGTTCTACATACATACAATCTAAAATCATAACTATCCATATATCTATCGCTGTCAGGTAATAATGAACTAACCTCTTTTTGTTTGAAGACTTTCATCTATATCTTCCCAATCGTCGAACAAAATCTCTGCAATTTCATTCCAAGTGCTTAGCTTCAATTCTTTGTTGCTGTATTCTTCATTATTTATGTTCCATAGGCATGGGTATTTTTCTATTTCCGCAATGAATCGTTCCGTATCAAAAGACATATTTGTAGAACAAACATCAAACCATGCTCGGTGAAAAAAGTATTGCGATTATGCAAGAAACAAACAAAACAACGAAAACAAATACGCGCTTGGTAGTCCGAGTGACTCAAACTGAGTGCGGCGTAGTGAACGGATTGCGCCGGCGTAGTGAATGAACTGCCTCGCCGACCGCGCGTATCGTTCGCATTGAATCTGCCGCTCACTGAATGAGTCGGCAAGCGAAGCGCCGCACCCAGCCGCAAACAGCGTACATTACGCGCGCGCGCATTGCATTCAAACATTTTGGTAGGCAAACTGGAATAAAAGTATGCCACTAACTATGCGCCCAAAGGAATCGTGAATAAAATGTCCCCCCCGAGAACTTGCCACGAATTCGAAGACTTTTAAGTTCGCAGTTAGTTGCTCCACGCTAGTCAGTTCCATTTTATCAGGAGCTCCCTCGTACTGTCTATCAATCTTCTCGGTTGTTTGAGGGACGACGTATAGCGGTAGTCGTTTTTATTGTTGTTCATTATTATTGCAATAAAATGTTATAGCTACAAATGCCCGACACGCTAAACACACCGGACAATATAGGGGTGGCATTAAATATCCATTATTCATTTAATTTGTTAAGGGATCTATTTTGTCCTATGCCATTTTACCTAGTTAGCAAAAGCCTTTGCTTTTATATACCTACATAATAGCAACCCAATATACCTACTAACAAGATTTTCCCGTCACAATAGGTTTTCCACTGAATTTCAATAAATCTTAATAGGTAGATTAAATTTTGATTAGCTACAGAAACTACGTATGACTAATTCAATTTATTGAATAAATCTCCATAAGCTAACCTACGACCGTGACCTCAGCAGGCAACTTAATTATGTACATAAATAAAAGAGTCTGATATTTTTATTTATCGTTTATTCGAATTTCAAGTAGGGGGCATCACAGTACCGCAATACGAGAGAGGAAGGTCGGTTTGGTTTGTGGAATGTGTTTAGTCGACCTCCTCGATGGTGGGGCCGGCACCGCCGCCGGGAGCCGCGCCTCCAGCTCCGGGAGCAGCACCTCCTGGGAAACCAGGCATACCTCCTGGCATACCGCCGGGCATGCCACCGGGCATACCACCAGCTCCCTGGTACAACTTAGTGATGATTGGGCTGCAAATGCCCTCCAACTCCTTTTGCTTATGCTCATACTCCTCCCTATCAGCCAGCTGGTTAGTGTCCAACCATTTGATGGTGTCGTTGCACTTGTCCATGATGATCTGCTTGTCAGAGTCGGTGATCTTCTCCTTCAGCTTCTCATCCTCCATTGTGGACTTCATGTTGAAACAGTAAGACTCAAGGGCGTTCTTGGCCTGGATGGTGTCCTTCTGTTTCTCGTCCTCGGACCTGTACTTCTCAGCCTCGTTGACCATGCGCTCGATGTCTTCCTTCGAGAGACGGCCCTTGTCGTTGGTGATGGTGATCTTGTTCTCCTTGTTGGTAGACTTCTCGACGGCGGACACGTTCAAGATGCCGTTGGCGTCGATGTCGAAGGTGACCTCGATCTGAGGAACGCCTCGGGGCGCCGGGGGGATGCCGGTCAGCTCGAACTTTCCGAGGAGGTTGTTGTCTTTGGTCATAGCACGCTCACCCTCGAATACTTGGATGAGTACACCGGGTTGGTTGTCAGAGTAGGTGGTGAAGGTTTGAGTCTGCTTGGTGGGGATGGTGGTGTTACGCTTGATGAGTGTGGTCATGACACCACCGGCGGTCTCGATACCGAGCGACAGCGGGGTCACGTCGAGCAGCAGCAGATCCTGCACCTCCTCAGACTTGTCACCGTGCAGGATGGCGGCCTGGACGGCGGCACCGTATGCGACGGCCTCGTCAGGGTTGATGGATTTGTTAAGCTCCTTGCCATTGAAGAAGTCCTGAAGGAGCTTCTGCACTTTGGGAATACGGGTGGACCCGCCCACAAGTACGATGTCGTGAACTTGGGCCTTGTCCATTTTGGCGTCGCGAAGAGACTTCTCGACGGGCTCCATGGTGGATCTGAACAGATCGGCGTTCAGTTCTTCGAAACGCGCCCGAGTGATCGACGTATAGAAGTCGATTCCCTCGAACAGCGAGTCGATTTCGATGCTCGCCTGTGTGGAGGAAGAGAGGGTTCTCTTCGCCCTTTCGCAGGCAGTGCGGAGTCGTCGCAGGGCCCTCTTGTTGGTGGTGAGGTCCTTCTTGTATTTTCTCTTAAACTCCTGGACGAAGTGGTTAACCATGCGGTTGTCGAAGTCTTCGCCTCCCAAATGCGTGTCGCCGGCGGTAGACTTTACTTCGAAGATACCATCCTCGATGGTCAGGATGGACACGTCGAAAGTACCGCCGCCGAGATCGAAAATCAGGACGTTTCGTTCTCCTTGACCCTTCTTGTCAAGACCGTACGCAATCGCTGCAGCAGTAGGTTCATTGATGATACGGAGAACATTCAAGCCAGAGATGGTACCCGCATCTTTCGTGGCTTGCCTCTGTGAGTCGTTGAAGTACGCTGGAACTGTGATTACTGCATTCTGCACCGTTTTGCCAAGGTAAGCCTCGGCTGTTTCCTTCATCTTTGTAAGCACCATAGAACTAACTTCCTCTGGGAAGAAGGTTTTGTCTTCACCCTTGTATGCAACCTTGATCTTTGGTTTACCACCATCACTGACAACCTCGAAAGGCCAGTGCTTCATGTCAGCTTGTACTGTGGCATCTTCGAATTTGCGGCCGATAAGTCTTTTGGCATCTGTAACAATGGAAATACTTGGTCAGATATTGTACAATTTGTCCCAATAATCCTATTTTGATAATAAATTCTCAGAATACTTTTATCATTCAATATGTTCAGAGACTCTAGTCTAGTATATTGGGTATCATCATAAAATCCTTGATGTCCTAAATATGGGTGTTAAAACCAGCCAAATATATCTGATACCAATTTAAGATTCATAGGAATGGTAAGCATAAGGTAAGTATATTAATCAAATGTGTATAAAAAAAATCACCTTGAAATAACAACTTCAAGAATGTTTGGTTGATGACTCATGTTTTTTTATCAGATACAAGTTCCAAAATTAACTTCTAGAATCACGGTTTGAGTTTGGTCATAAATGGTGAAATTGTGATAGCAGGTGTGCAATCAGTGACTCATAGACACCTACATACCTTCCTACGGTTTCTAATCTCCCTTTGTTTGCGACGCCTATGTAACTGTATTCTATAATAATTTGAATAGCAGTTGTCCCACATAATATGTAACTCAATAGCAATAGTATATTGAGAATGAAAGAATAAGTTAATACTATCAAGGATGCCAGATTATTAAGGTTAAAAACAATTTACTTAGAACATTGTTCATTGTTTTTGTGCTTCCTTCATTATTAGTAATAGAAACTATAAATTCAAACTAGGAAATAGATAACTGGGCAATTTTTAATTTTGACTGTATATACATAATTTAAACAGAGTGCTTATTATTCACATTCCTACAAGTTTTGAAGTATTTGGCTCATATCCAGGTCATAATTTTCACTTCTAATCTAATAATAAAATGATGGATATTTTAAGTCTGTTTATTATTAGTCTGGAATTGAATAGTCATAAATAAGGTAAATTAGTAGCAATGGACAATCATGGGTTACTCGGAAATCAAGTACATATAGTACAAGCTAGTAAGTGTAGCATCATAACTTTAAGTTACTGAGTGTTATCAACTATTAATTGTCATAACAATTCATTAGTCACTACTTATAAAATGTACTTAACATTACTAAGATCATGTGTGTGCAGTTATATTGCATTTCAGACAATGACATAGTATCAACATCATATAAATTAATCCCTGTAGAATATTCCAGATTGAAGACCCACCATATGTTTAAACTGTTTAAATCTACGGCATGGTTTTAACCTCATGGACCTAGGTAATTAAGGTCATTGACCTCTACATCTACATGTGAAACTAACCGAAAATAGTGTTGTTGGGGTTCATCGCCACCTGGTTCTTGGCGGCATCACCGATGAGGCGCTCGGTGTCTGTGAACGCGACATACGAGGGCGTGGTCCTGTTGCCCTGGTCGTTGGCGATGATCTCCACCTTACCGTGCTGGAACACTCCCACACACGAGTAAGTGGTACCCAAGTCGATACCTACGGCGGGTGCTTTGGCAGCCATCTGAAACAATCATGAAAACGTGTTACATACATGCTTTTGAATTTTGCATGATAGCGAAACTTGACCGCAAGTTGTTTGTAGAACAATGCGGTTATGTCGCGGCCATTTTGACGTATTTTAGGTGATTTCAATCAATATAGTTACCGCGTGGTTGCCAAATGTAAAGGAAATTAAAAGTAGCGATGTTATCAGCAATTGACTACTCACGAGCTTCGGCTAGTAAAACAAGGTGGCGGCCATGGCGGAAAATCGATTGAACGAACGTTCTCGAAGCAACGGGAATTGCTCACAAAAGATTTCATATTCCAAATGCAAATAATTTACAGGGTCGAGTAGTTAGAATCACAGGAAATTAAGTAGTTTCTAACACTCAATTGATAAAACCGACACCACGTGCCACCACTCTACCCGAACGCCCTCAAAGATATCTAACAAAGGAAGAATTAAAATCGATTAATGAACAACAAATTAGCGTTAAATCTAGAAACATGATAAAACTAACGATTCATGGGAAATATAACACAGCCCGATGGACTAAAAATCTGATTTACGGAACTTGCCGCCTCATGGCGAAAAAAGCGACATATAATCAAAAAACACAAAATTCACATTACTTGTTATATAATCAGATATAAAATAGAAAATCAATACTCACTATGTGATTTTTCTAAATATATTCACTATAAATTCAGTCGTTGACTATATTGCAGAGCAAAACTCAGCAATGGTGCGCGATTGACGGCTTCTTGTATTGAAATAATAATGGCGCCGATTATGTCCAAAACTTTATATGCGCGCAGTGCGTCACTAGCATATTCTGGAATATTCCGCTTATCAACCAATAGGAAACATTCCCCCCTGACGAAGCGCTCTGCTATTGGCTGAAATTATACAATGCAGCGATATTGCAGAACGGTCACGCTCCGCGTTGCTGGAATTAGTGATGCGCACCAGAGTAACCGTTAATATCGACAGAATTGATTACTTCAGTTTTGTGTGTTTTACATTAATTAAATTCATGATGGCGGTCATTATTCTCAAGAAACGTATTTATGGAAATTCCTTAAAGTTTAGTTTCAGTCGAAATTCAAAAGCGAATGGGAATATTTCCATTACCAGAGTGATGTAGTGATGTTTTGGCATAAATAAATTGCACTCAACCTACGTTGGTGTATATATTCGATCTATTTGTGCAACTGGTTTTCGCTGGTTCCATCAAATGTTGTTTCCTTCTATAATTTATATTACGCTTTGTGGTTTAACCATCTCGGGCTGCGTAAGCTACTTACTATATATAAATCAAATACCAAGCAAGAACCTAGTTGTCAATAAAAAATAAATGAAAATGTTATTAATGTAAATAAAAAAACCATGGTCGATAAAATTGTCTCATCAGTATTGATTAAGCTAGTACATCACTATAAATAATGACTGCAGTGCTAGTGTTGCTATACTATTAAAGGATATATGTGGTTGCTAGATTTTAATTCAAAAATCTACTAATTATCTACCAGGCCAAATAAAACTAGACAGAAGTCCTAGATAGGAAGTTTTATGAATTATTTTATTGTTAGCCAAAAACCTGAAGGACTGGTTAAATTAGCTCTTATTTGTCAGTACATCTAAATGTAACTATGTATGTACAATATAATCCACAAAGAACTAACCCTGTATTTCGATTGTCGTTGTAGCTATATTTGTAATCCCCTAATTTTGACATACAGACTTATGAAGATTTTTTTTCTAGCCTCAGATGGCTTTTACACCGTTACGCGGACTGTTTCGGTGAGTGCAGAGGGCTCTCAACCGAAGAACAAAATTTAAGCGACAGCGCTGAGGGTGTCCCCTGCCTCGGCTCAGGGCGTCGCTGGGGGAAGTTTGTTGCTGCGGCACGGGCCGCACTAACAAGATGGGACTGGGTGGGACGTCCGTTGCGACGACGGTCCTCGCCGTCGAGGACGTAATCGGATAAACTTATGAAGAAAATTTGATTTTTTCTTATATACACTGGTGATCAAAAGAATCGGCCCACCCCCACCCATTTTTTGTTTAATATTAGTTGATTGTTGCACTGATAACGGGGTTACATATTACACGTATGTTTTTTATTTTGAGAGGCAATATGATGATTGACGTCTTGCTCGTCATAAATTTTATTGCACAGTTGCACTTGAAGGTACCTCTAACTGAAATTTTTTTTATACAGACAGAAATACTTATAAACGTGATTTCGCGTTAAAACTGCAGGTGGGCCGATTTTTTCGATGACCAGTGTATACGAGCAAACATTAAGTTAATTCAAGTTATTTAAAAACTTCTGTTACCAAATAAAACACGGGTTACTAAAACTGAAAATGCTTATTTAATAGAATAAAAACAGTCCAATAGAAACACACATTCTCAGGAATCACAATCGGAAAAGTATCTACAAAGCACATATAATAAATAAATAAATTATGTAATGAAGAAAACATTCCTTAAATCACGCGTTCTAAATAAAAGCATGGACAACTGAAAACCTTGATAACTCATCACTCATCATCAGCTCATATACGTCTCCACAGAGGAGCTCGAGCCTCCCCTAACATGGAGGGGGTGTTGTGTAGGCCATAGTCCACCACACACCTTGATAAGTAACATTATAATAAAGTATTTAAGGATTAATAAAACATTTTCCAAAAACAATACATTTTAGTAAATCAAAGATATAATCCAGTATGTACTTTTATGATTTCAGCTTTCCTTAATGAGCTTGAAAAATTAAGTCTTTAGATTTACGTTTATCAGACTAGCTTTTACCCACTTAGCTAGATTTGCTAACGTATTTTTTTACCCTTCAGATCTATACAAGTAATAAATGATTTTATAATCCAGTAGTTAAAATGTGTCAACAATACAAAAATGTATAAAATAATTATTTCTACATAATTAAAAAGTTTTTCGTGTTCATATTTCCTTCATAATTAAATTGACTGCGTCTAGTTTTGTGCTTGTAAAATGAAGTATATGTTCACAATAATGTATTTTATGGTATTCATGTCAGTATTGTGTGCTTAAATTAATAATATGGTAACTCATAACGATAATCGAAAACATATCACATTTGATATCAATCAAAAACCTTTACAAAAATTTAGAAAATGGCAGTTATTTTTGATAAATATCAAACATGATAATTGTACTAACATAACCGTTATTGTACTCTTCACACAATATTCAGGATTCAATAATAAATATTTAAAACTAAATAACTGCGACTATAAACTAACTATAGAAACGAATAAGTGGGGTTAGCATCACGAGATTCTAAAGTATGTCTGGTAAGCTGAACCTAAGGATGTAGTGATGAACCACGCGAAGCAACTCCACCATGTCGCGAAGCCGAACATGCCTCGGTAGACATCTGTAGTGAATACCTGAAAATGTCAGTGGAATTTTAATATTTGTCGATTTGTATATCTATTTATCTATACAGAGTGGAAAATTTAGATGGGCCAGTGACCTAGGGTTGCAGTAAGTAGTTAATTAATTTTTTTAGTAAAAATAAAAATATTTGATGATAGATTAATATCACTTTGGATTAGTGATGGCCCTAAAAAGATTTGGAGAAAAGATGACAGATCCTGTGCATTTTGTGATTAGTAAAAACATTACTGTCATTACACTACCAAAAGTACGAAATAATTGGTGTACTCATTTATTAGCACAAATAATTATACATTTTACTTTTTGTAAATAAAAGAAAGAAATCCAAATGAATATTACAAATATGATAGCTATTCTGTTTGTAAATTTCTCACACATAAACTGCTGATACAATTTAAAAAATAATGTATACAGATCTTTTGATCCAAAATCAAATAAAAATATTTTTATTCAAATAGGTCAATATGCAAAGCACTTATGAATAGTCAGACTAACGCTCGGTTCGGAAGGTTGGTTTTGCTGAGAACAGCCGGCAATAAACTCAGCAAAATATAGTTCTCCCAATTGTTCTCTAATGAATATCCCTTAAGAATATTCATAATTAAATGAATTCTACTCTTACTAACCATTTTCAAATTCTCCCAGGCCAACAGAAACTGTTCAGGGGGTTCTCCTCCAACCACCTCCACATCCGGGGCATTCCCCTCCCTAACGGGGCAAACATCAGCACCTTCATAGAACAGCCCCGACCAGGTATACCCACCCAATGTCTTGTACATCAGCGCTAGGTATAGGCACATTATGATTGGACATATATACTGTAATGCTACCACGCATAGGTAGTAGAATACTGATGCTATCTGAAAATAGATCATAGATATTATTTTTTTTACTTATAATTCCTATTTTTTCATTATGCTGCTATATTAGAAATTTGATAGTTTGTTAGGATATATAACGGATAAAAAGTATGTTGTGGCAAGCACCTATAGGGTACTTTATATTTTTTATACTAGGCGACCTAACGGCATATTTTTTTGCATCCTTAAAATTATGTAAATTATAATATACCATTATGATAGTCTTTTTCGTGTCCGGCGTATGGCTTTCGTGAAAAAGTGGAGTCATTAGGTTTGCAAATTTAAGGTATCGACATATTATATTGAACTCCATTGCATACTGAGGGCGGGAAGTGAATTTATTTTATACTTATGAAGATATATTCAAATACTCAATGTTCTCACTCCAAAATTGTCCTCTACGGGAACATCAAATCATTTCAAACATACCTTCTTCTGTAGCTCGATATTGGTTATTCTTCCGGCTTCCTTCTTCTGCACATCTAGTCTCCGCTGCGCCATGTCCAGGTAGGCCTGGAGCTGGCGCGGCATCAGCGCCAGTCGAAGAGTTACAGTAGCTACCACCAGGATAATGCGGAGGGTGTCGAAGGCATCTGATGTCATGCTGGAATAGTAGATAAATATCCTGGCATATTTTTCACTCATGGCCAATCGGATTCCACAGTAAGCAGAGCTTGTGTTATGGTAACCAGATAAAAATATACAAAATTGGTTTCTTTCGTATTTTAATAAAAAAAAAATACTGGCATTGTAGATCATTAAATGTTATGTTAAAAAAGTAGGATATTTGAGATGATCATTTTTGTATAAAATTCCCAATATAAATACATGAAAATCACCTCAGGGTTAACACAACAACTGGTTGGAATTCACATCAAATACTTTCTGTATCTTAAAAAGTATATAATGAAAGCCCTTTCTCACAGTGATTTTTCCATCTATCTAAACTCCCCAGCACTGAAATAATATTAATGATGATGTCAACTCACAGCGGTTTCTCCATTCCGCTGAAAACCCTCACAGTAAGGTAGTGCCTTGTGACTGGACGCACCCAGAGCAGCACTAGCACGAACGGCATGGCGAAGTTGGCGTTCAGTAGGAACGACTTCACTTTACTCTCGCTGTGGTATCTGAAAAATACATTTGTAATTTTGGTAATAATAATAAATATCCTGGGACATTTTTCACACACAGCCTGTCTGATTTCAAAGTAAACTGCAAAGTAAGCTTGTGTTATGGTAATCAGATAGCTGATATACTACATATACTATGTTGTAAATACATACTTATATAGATATTTACATCCAGACACAGAACAAACAGACATATTCATGCATACAAAATAATGTTTGTCCTGGGTGGGATTCAAACCCACGACCGCCAGCCTGAGAGTCAGGGTCACTAACCACAATGCCAACCATATTATCCTAATTTTCTATGGGACTATACCCTTATTTATATGATAATTGGGAATGTTTGTATTGATAAATGGGTATTAGTTACTAAAAAAGTAAAAGGAGTCTGAATTAAATTAGGCAGATAATTTTATGAAATAGATCCCTGGGAATGCAGGAAAACTGCGGGTCAGGAACTAGTATGTATTATAAATGCGGAAATTAATGAGAATAATTATGCATGTTTATAACTCAATCACACAAAAATAGCTGAAAGGAATTGAAGTTGTTTTAATCAAGAGCATGCAATATTCTAGGAATATAAAAGATACTCTGAAGTGTGGGTAAAACTGTAGGACAGAAGCTAGTAAGTATATAGAACTCTGATGCAACTTTTATACACCTATAATTACCTCAAAGAATCCCAGTGCATCCTTGCTACCCTCAAGCCAGGGAATGTGAACAAGGTGCCGATAATTGCTGCCCATACCGCAAATGAGAATTTCAATATTAACTTTGAAGCTGGACCTCTGTAATTAAGTAAAAAAATAATATTACCAACTTTTTATCTATTACTAGCCGCCTCCCCGCGGTTTTACCCGCGTAGTTCCCGTTCCCGTGGGAATACAGGGATAAAATATAGCCTATGTTACTCGGGGATAATGTAGCTTTCCAAAGGTGAAAGAATTTTTGAAATCGGTCCAGTAGTTTCGGAGCCTATTCATTACAAACAAACAAATCTTTTCTCTTTATAATATTCGTATAGAAGTATAGACAAACACCTTTAGAATAGGTATATTATAGAATATCATTAAACTTTTTATTTAGGCTACTACTTGTATTCTAGTAATCTAAGATTTAATACTCATATTAAAATCAAACCTCTACTTAATTAATATAGTGAGCCTATTTTGACTGCACCTCCTTTAGATATACTACTTCATAAGGCCCATATGCCTGCTTCTCAGCTTTCTGATATAAAAATAACTATTCATTATAACTTACACAGAAGACAATCCTTGATTTTCCAAGAACTTAGAAGCATTTTCATAAAAGCTGTCATAAGCAGGATCCACTCCGACTTCAAGGTTTGACTCGTCAATAATCAGCACTATCATGGCTATGAGAAGGAAGACACAGAATGCAACAATACATGTTGACCTTTCACCCATTGACTCTTCACTTGTGAAGTACTGCTTTGTTAGAGAAAGGAGAATCTTACTGTGTTGATTATAAGGATAAAAGTTGTATATTGTTCTGTTTATAAATATTACTTAAACTTCTCCTGTCTTGAAGTCAGAAAGACAAACTATACCATGAACAAATAAGGATTCATACTATGGGAACTTCTACAGTTTAGGCTATCTATGGGTTCACACAGTGGCAACTTTACAGTTTAGGGTCTATCTATGTTTTAAGATATTATTCATGAACTATAAAATAATATACTTGACTCTTCAGTTGGCCTGATTTATGAGCCATTTTACTTTACTCGTGGGGTTTATTTTTTATTATTTGGTCGAAGAATATATTAAGATGTTGCTGGCAAGTAACAGAAGAGTTTCTTTCTCATACTTTTTTGCAATTTTCTTTTGTTCTGAAGATAGATTTTTCTAATGTTGTAAATAAAAAGGATACAATGAAAAAAGTACAACCAGGAGGCACCAAACCATGCTCAGATTGAACTCATCTTTCAGTGGAAATATTGCTGTGTAGACCTGTAAATACAAAATGTATATTGTATGTGTATTTTTCTTTTATGTTTTGGTTGACAAACAAGCGGACGCCTGATGGTAAAGAATTCCCGCCGCCCAAGGGCACCCGCAACACCAGAGGAGCTACAAGTACTTTTAAAAAGGAGTATGCTAATTTCTTGAAGGTTTGGAGGTCATATCGATCCGGAAATACCACAGGTGACAGCTCATTCCTCAGTTTAGTTGTATGTATAAACCATCATATGATGCATTAATTAGACCCTTTACAATAAAAAAATCAAATAATATATCCCGGGTTGTGAACTTGTGACTGGCTTGCTATCTAGGACAAATAATTATGAACATTCAAATGTTAAAGACATCTTCTGTGTCAAAGTCTAAAATAATTATGCATTTAAAATTAGTATACATTATGGCTAACTGGTTACCATAATTTAGCTTAATTCAATTAGGAATGAGATTGTTGGTGTTAAGAATGTCCCAGGCACTTAGTGTTATCTATTAGTTATGTATTTTGAGCCAAAATTACACTTACCTCAGACATAATATACACTAGACTAGTGTATAAAGAAAAGTCCACAATCCACAAGTATTCTGTATAAAACCTTAAGTGTACCACATCTAATGGGGATACAGGGGCTGTTTCCAACTGGATATCCAGACTGCGCGGTACATGGAAGGTTTCCGCCTTACCATTCAGCTCATTTTTACCCTTTTTACCCTTCGGTTTATCCTTTGGTACCCCGGCCAATGCCTTCAGCTCACTGTTATCAGGATATAAGTACCGGTGTAGCCCCTGTGAGCATAAGAGCCACCTTGCAAAAGAATAACTCCCTAATTTCTGTATGATTGACACCATTATTATGGTGATTACCAATTGAGCGCCGAGTAATGCCTGCAAATAAACTATGTTTAGTAACGGGGATACAAACACAGCGATCTGGAAGCAATAAATCGACAGTACCCACCATTTTGACTAGCTTATCATTCACATTTACATCTATTCATAGCCTAAATTAAATTATTTTTATTTTGAGCGAATTCTATAACCTCAATTTATATTACTCCTACACATAATAGTCGTATTACGTTAAAGAGATCCAATTAAAATTCTTTATAGACGTATACTCGAGACATGTATATACAGAAAACTATTATAAAAAAGAGATAGAACATAAAAGTGTCAAATGAAAATATATTTTTGATTTAGTTGGTTAACATTTCGTAATTTTGTTTACGAAGTTAGCTTTAGAATTTTCGTACAAGTATTAAATAAAAAAGTGAACAAATTAAATATAATTTTTATTTTATTTAATAAAACAACTACATATAGAATAGTAAGTAAAGGCCTCAAATATGATCAATAAAATACAATAGAAATATTAGCTAGGTATTTTGTATATCAGAAAAACAATTTTTTGGATGGAAATGAAACGGACGGAGAGAAATATCAAAAGAGTTATTGTAATGTTGCTATTTCAATGGAATTTCCCTAAATCATGCGTGATTAGAAAAATAAATAAACATATGTTCTTTATATATATTTTGACCTTTATTTTCAACTAAAATATATTTCTAACTGACACATTTTGTTAGAATTGAGTGTAATTTTTACTTCTTTAATTCACCAAAAGGACCTTTCATGAATAAATGTTTTTTCTTTCTTTCTTTCGTTTTACGATGTGACTTTATAATAGTATATAAGACTTTTAAAAGTTTTTAAAATTCCCGATCCATTGTTAATTTACAAAATATAAAATTCACAAGGATTGAGCGGATTGATGAAAAAAAATATTAAAAGTAAAATATATTTTTACTTTGGCACCCCTAAACAGATGTCCGCGTTGCGCATGGATGACGAATCCGTTCGCCTGCTGAAAGATATCGATTGATTTGGTTGGCTCATTGGCTGTGTATTTAGGTTTCGTCGCCGGCCCGCGGAAGTCTGCTCGCAGACAAATGCGACGGAGCCATTCCTTTAGTTTATTTGAATAGTTATTTTTTCTGTGTTGTGCTGAGGACCTGAGGACTATCAAAATGGGGTCGTTGTTCAGGAGTGAAGAAATGACATTATGTCAGCTCTTCCTGCAGAGTGAAGCTGCATATGCCTGCGTGTCGGAACTCGGAGAATTGGGTCTCGTGCAATTCCGCGACGTAAGTAACGTAACTTCCACGAAATGTTATGTATCCGCCCCTTTTCCTAATGGTTTGCGATCGGCTCGAAAGAACTAATGTAAAATGGCATGCAATGACCTCATTTTTCTGAACATATCCCACAGCCGATTCGAATTGTGCTGGCTTACGAGATGACCTGTATTGATTGTTTATGCAATTAGTAGATTTCTGCTGATGAGGGATTTAGCTTCAGCTGAGTGAGCGTTTTTTTCCATTAAAAATCTAGATCAGATAGATTTTTAAAACACGGAATTAGTGCTAGTAGGTAGTCAAATTAGAATTAATGCAATTTTGTGTAAACTTTCCAATATAAATGACCTCACATATAAATTATTTTCAGAACCTAAACAGTTTAAGCATTTCTTTTCTTGAATTCTGCATTATATATAAACACCTTAAAACAATCCATATTAAACTAAAACTTATACTGCTATCTATTTAGAAAAAAAGTTATTTAAATTACATTTTTGTTAATAGGTGTTTTTAGTTATTATAATTTAACTGAATAAATAATGTTGCTACGGGTAAAAGGCCATCATTTCATGTCCCACATCATTTATATATACAGATATATAATTACATAGCTTTAATATAATACTACAGTAAGGGTTTATAACATATCAACATAATTTTACATTCTAATGTGTAGTAAGTAACTACTTTTACAAAAAAAATGTTTCCCAAACTTTTTTATATGTATAGTGAAGTATAAATCCATACAATATCATTCAATATGAATTGTTAGATAATAATGCATCATCTTTATATATGCATTGATTGCATGTTACTATTAATCAAGAAGGCATTCAAACTTTTATTTACTATAAGATGTATATAGATCAGTTACCAAAAAATACTTCATGGGGGCTGTTGCCCGAATATAGGACATGGGTCAGTCATTGCACTGGCTGGGTATAGTGCTCAATCAATCATCATCAGATGTAGCTGTATATTCATTATTTCACTGGGGGTGATTTTGTATGACACATTAGGGATGAGCCTCACCCTATAATAGCTATTGCATAATATGGTCATATGATTTAAAAGAGAATATAAATACCTAACTACCTTCAAACTGCAAAACTCTATTTGGCTTTATAGTATGAAGAAGTTGAAAAACCAAATTAAAATTTATATTTGTAAGTAACAATATTCTCTTCTAGATTCTGTGGCTTACCACAATGTCTAATCTTCTATTTAGTCATAAGTTACAAAGAAAGATTAGCAAATATTTTAAACTTGATTTTCCTTATTGCCTATATCTGAATTAAATTAAAAGTACTATATTCTATTTCATGCTATCACCTCTGTTAGTTATAGTCTATCTCTTTCTACAGATTAATAGGTTGTTCTAATTTTTCAAATTCACACTACCAACATAAAACAATTAATACATTTCTATTATATAAGCAATCATGTGATTTAAAACAAAATAGGTACCTTTGACTAAATAGTTGATATAAAATCCATAATCATTGATTGATACAATTTATATCACAGATTAACCTCATATCAGATAAGAAAGTGGGCATTCCAATTAGTTAATGTTGGATTTAAACTCTTTTCAATCTAACATAGCTAAATAATAATAAAAAAATTGCATTCTAAAAATTTTTCCATTTGCTAATGAAATGAAATGAAATAATGAAATAAATTTATTCATTCAAATAGGCCTTCACAGGCACTTATGAAACGTCGACTCTAATGCTCGGTTCGGAAGGTTGCTTTTGCTGAGAAGAGCCGGCAATAAACTCAGCAATTACTCTTTTCAAAACAAGTTTCAACAATTTCTTTAACAATAATAATATTAGTCCTGATAGAACGAGCGCTATACCCATGCCTCGCCATCGTTAATATAATCGTTTATACTATAATAAGCCTTCTGTACCAAAGCTGACTTAACTCGTTCCTTAAATTTATTCATAGGCAAATCTAAAATATTTGTGGGGATTTTGTTATAAAACCGTGCACCAAGTCCTAAAAATGATCCTTGCACTTTCTGTAGTCTATATGCAGATGTTACAAGTTTATGCTTATTTCTAGTATTAATGGAGTGCAAATCACAATTTTTCGTGAAAAGACTAATGTTTTGACGGACGAATATTATGTTTGCATAAATGTACTGTGATGCAACTGTGAGAATGTTAATTTCCTTAAATTTATCTCTGAGGGAAGCTCGCGAGCTTAAATTATAAATAGCACGGACTGCTCTTTTTTGCAAAATAAAAATTGTATCTATATCAGCTGCTCTGCCCCAAAGCAAGATACCATAGGACATAACACTATGAAAATAACTGAAATAGACTAATCTAGCTGTTTCTACATCCGTAAGTAGTCTGATTTTTCTAACCGCGTAAGCTGCTGAGCTGAGCTTCCCCGCAAGACATGATATTTGGGTGCCCCATTGAAGTTTTGAATCTAACGTAATACCCAAAAACACGGTAGACTCAACAAGACTGAGGGCTTCATTATTTAACATTAAATTAGAGGCCATCTTTTTACATTGGGTAATGCAAATTTTATACATTTAGTTTTTCTTGCATTTAAAACTAGATTATTAACAGTAAACCAATTTAATACCTCAGATAATGCACCGTTTACATCGTCATATTTGAATTTCTGTCTATCAACACCAAAAATCAGTGAGGTATCGTCAGCAAACAGTACAATTCCACAGGTATTCTTAACATAGAACGGAAGATCATTTATATAAATTAAAAATAGAAAAGGTCCCAAAATTGAGCCCTGGGGCACCCCCATATGCACAGGAGAACCAGACGATTTAACTCCGTTGACATCTACAATTTGAGTTCTCTCACTAAGGTACGATCGCATCAAATCAAGTGCTGTACCTTTAACTCCATAATACTCTAGTTTACGTATAAGTGTTTGGTGGTCAACACAATCAAAAGCCTTAGATAAATCACAAAACACCCCAATGACGTTCTGTGAATCCTCCCAACAGTTAAAAATATTTTTCAAAAGTGCTACACCCGCATCAATGGTAGAACGACCTTTTTTTGTGAAACCGTATTGTTCACCATGCAAAAGTTTATTAAAATTAAAATGAGAAAGCAGCTGCTTTAAAATAATCTTTTCGAATATCTTACTCAGAACTGGTAAGATAGACACCGGCCGATAATTAGTTGGATCAGAAGGATCTCCGGCTTTAAACAAAGGAATAACTTTACTATATTTCATCAAGTCTGGAAATTTACCGCAATCTACGCATTTATTGAAAATTAAAGCTAGATGAGGAGCTATGTCTATAATGATATTTTGTAAAACAGTTACAGATAAATCCCATAAGTCCCCAGTACGTTTAACTTTTAAGCTTTTAAAAGTTTTGATTATGTCAAGAGGTGTAATGTGCCTAAACTTAAGTACTTCTACACATTTCGTTACGTTGGTTTGCAGTATTAATTCAGCATTTCGAGGTGAGGAATCTAAGGAGCTAGTTGTAGAGACAGGTATGTCAGTAAAAAAATTATTGAAAGTATGAGCAATTTGATCATTATCGCTAACACTGTTACCGTTAATATTAAGTTCAATGCTTTTATTGGTGGTTTTATTATTACCTCGTTCTGCGTTTATAATGTTCCAAGTAGTTTTTACTTTATTGCTCGATTTGCTAATTTTATTCCTAAGATGAATAGCCTTGGCTAAAGCACAAGTTTTTTTAAAAACTTTTGAATATTTTTTCACATACTCTAGAAAATCGATATTTTTATTAAATTTTTTCATACCATATAGCTCGTACAACTTAGCTCTACTTTTATAAATACCGGCAGTTGCCCAATCATTAAATTTGGCTTTACTGCTTTTATTAAAGGACTTAAGATTAAACGTTTTATCAAATTCAAATTTTATAAAATCAAAAAGTTCTTTATATAGGCTATCTGGTTCATCCTGTGTCATATTAATTAAATTAATATTATTACTAATATTATATTTGAATCTGGCCATACGATTTACAGCTAGACATATTTATTTATTTAAAGTCGGGGTTGTCCCACTGCAAGGCAAAGGCCTCCCATCCCGCTCTTCACTCTTCCCTGTTGTTTGCCTTGGTGGGCCAGTCATTAAGGTAGCTGTGAAGCTTGTCTTTCCATCTGCGGCGCGGTCTACCGCGACTCCGTTTTGCGTCCTGTGGGACCCATTCTGTGGTAGTTTTAGCCTACAGTTCATTCGGCATACTTATGATTGTAAATTATACAAAGTTTTTGAAATCTTTTTACCACAGTTGTTAAAAAAATATATATGTACTTGCATGGCATCCACAACAATTAGTAACATATCCCGCAGTAACAATAAAATTGCTTTTAATAATTAACTACAAATTGTTGTTTAACTACCAACCTTTGTAAATGTGTGCCATTAACATATTATATGTTATTACATATGGGGGCTAAGCTGATGGCTATGTTACATCTTAAATCATAATTCTATTGTTCACAAATTGACATGCAACTTCAATATGATGAGTTGGTAACTTACGATTCAGGACTTTTTGTCATCATCACATTTGAACTGAATTAGGGTGTTACTGTTGGAACTGCCCAGTTTCTAACTTTTAAAACAAAATAGGATACACTAAACACTTTTGAAACTGCTTGCCAGGATTCTTAGCTTGTTCTTTCTACATTGATTTTAGACAAAAGACATTGCCAACATAAATTTTTTACTACTTGATGACATGTAGTCGCTTTTCGCTGCATGCTGTCGTGTGGTCTTATGTCTAAGCGATTTGGTGATAGTATTTCTCCAGGTGTATGAGTTTTTACAGTGCACCAACTGACTCGAAACAGTCTTTGGGAGGCTTCGTATCTTTAGGTTTTATTATGAGTTTATTACGTCCCTAAAACTTAAAGACTATTTAAGCTATAGTAATAAGTCTAGATCTATTTCATTCAACATTGTTGGGGCCTCAAAGCACTAATTAGTCTAAAACCCTTTCATTCAACAGTTGAACCCCGACGTGAACGCTTTCCAACGTAAGTTCGTCAATGAAGTCCGCCGTTGTGACGAGATGGAGCGGAAGCTTCGTTACTTGGAGAAGGAGATCCGCCGCGACGGCATCCCCATGCTGGAGATCCCTGGGGAGTGCCCGGAGGCGCCCCAACCGAGGGAGATGATTGACCTTGAGGTGAGAGTGACTATAGAGTATTTTAAAAAATAAACTAGGTGTTCCGTTCAGCTTTGTCTTCGTCACATTTTTCAACGATGCTCCGCTCTTATTGGGCGTATCGGGATGTTATATAGCCTTAAGTCTTACTCGATAAGTAGGCTATCAAACCATTTTCTATTAAAATTTTAAGAGCCCACAAGCATACGGTATAAACAAAAAAGAAACATATTTTCTCCTTATAATATTAGTGTAAATGGTTACAAATGTAGATACTACAATGGATAAATAAGCTAATAGATGCAATGTTTTTCTCTCGCATTTACCAGGGTCCGGATCTATGTTTATAGTTTAATCTATTACTATGTAACAAGATAAGAAATAAAATATACGTGCATATTAAAGATACAACACCATTTGTTTATTTTAAGACCTAGTAGAACACTTATTGAAGGTCACAGCTACTGAAGTGACTATCAGTTCTGATGTTGGATTTCTAAGTTTTATTAACTTACTAGTGGCTCCCCGAGGTTTTCCCGGGATAAAAAGTAGCCTATGTGTTAATCCAGAGTATAAACTATCTACGTTCCAAATTTCATCCATATCCGTTGAGTAGTTTTGGCGTGAAAGAGTAACAAACATCCATCTATCCATACAAACTTTCGCATTTATATAGTGGATATTCTGCAACAATCAGACAGACAGTCCGTCTATTAGCATTGGTCATAAAAAAGGGTATCAGCTTTGTTGTATTAAGAAAGTTGTACCAAAATCATGTCGATGGAATTTCACTGGTCTCCATGCCTTTCTAACTGACAGCAATAAACGAATGCAGCATATCAACAGCTAACGTCATAACAACGCGTCATATCTTGCTCTGTAAATTATGCATCACTACAATACACATTTTGAAATCATCAAAGATATAAATTTAGAACAAAAAAAAAATTCAAAGCTAAAAGCTATTTATCCAGTTTAGGCCCTAAAAGCTTTCGGATCACAGTTATTAACAGTAATAATAAATCCTACATTGGAATCTCGAAAATGGGTCATCTAACATTTTTTTTAAAATAGGTGTGAAATGTTTTTATTTTCGACAACGATTATAATATTATCAATGTACCTCAGGCCACCTTCGAAAAGCTCGAAAATGAGCTTCGCGAAGTCAACCAAAACGCCGAAGCTCTCAAGAGAAACTTTCTGGAGCTCACCGAGCTGAAGCATATACTAAGAAAAACTCAAGTGTTCTTTGACGAGGTAAGTTCGCTTCGTAGATTTTATTTCATCGTGTTTTAAACTCACGAGTCGGCTTTTAATTGTTTCAAAACCTGTCCTAATCACATGACTTGAACAAAAAACGTATGTGAGTCGAACAGATAATCCGTCTACCTATATCATTACTACAATATAATCAGCTCCTTGCATGGTACCTACCATGTTTAGTAAATTATCTTAATCGAAAGATAAGACATTGAGCCAACCATGTCCTCGTGATTTTATGCGTAAAGTCTTAAATGCACGTAGATTTATCAACTTAATTTAATATTTGAGCTCTACCTATGTCTGACGTCACAATTTTCAATCATTTATAATCTTATCGAAGTAATGTAACTATGACGTCATGAAATTCACTAATTTCAAGATTGATGGTAGAGAAATTAGGCGATGATGAAGATGAGCCCAATCGTGCAAACATTGACGAAACAGATCAATGAGTGATTGTTAAAACCACCGTCAAATATCAAGAAGCCGAGGTCAAAACTGTTGTAGAAAAAAACTAGCTCCACGATAATCAGATAATCTGCTATTTTATTTTTATCCATCATTTATTTATTTGATTTTTTAATTTCCCCTTATTTTGATCAGTGTCTCATAAAATACCTGTTTTTATTTTTATTATTTTATCTATTTAAATTGCAAGTACCTACAGTCATTAGGAAGCACAATAACCAAAAATATCATTAATTAAGAATACTAATTTTTGTTCAACACTGTTGCTCTCTTGAATAATGCAAATTTTAACATTCTCCTCTTAATAAAGGTCGTGGGTCTTCGTAACTTTACCTTTGAAATGTTTGTTTGATACACACAAAACGTGGGCTTCAAAAACTACCAAATTACAATTTGATGTTTAGGTTCGTTATTTTTTTTGTCCTAACGACCGACGTCAATTTTGTCAATGTCACATTTTCGTCAGACTGTCGTCAGTTGATTGATCATAGATATATATAAATATCCGCGAATAATGTACCTTTGGAGTTTCAAAAGGCTCGATCAAATTTCCTGGATAATTTATTTTTTTACCTCACAATGCCTTCACGCCGATGAATTAAAAATTTCACGGTCGATTCGAATGTGACATTGACATTGGACGCGTCAATGACCTTGGCGCCATATTGGCGTGTGTGTGCACAAGATGGCGGACCCGTCGCGGGAGGAGGAACAAGTGACCCTACTGGGGGAGGAGGGACTCATGGCGGGAGGGCAAGCGCTCAAGCTGGGGTATGCTCAGATTGATTACAACCGCTCACTGATGCGTTTTGATTTCCCTCTGTGTCTTTCATTCGGGGCTCCCTTCCTAAAGAGAGCTTCGAGAGTCTCACGGAAGTCAAAGCATGTCCTAGAGCGTTATTATTTTTCCAGCGCTTGTACTGTGACGCTGATACTGGAGTCTACCGATCACCACTCAGGCAAGCATTGGAGTCGGCCGGTTTATAGTATATCATCAACATAACACCTCTCTTTGAATTATTGTGTGATGGAATGATAGCTTAGCGTAGCACCGCAACACACACCGCCCCATTCGATAGTCGATTCTAATATCAGGCTTCGAGGTCTAGAATTGATTCCCAAAATCGAGCGTGCTAACCAACTGCTGCCTGAGTGAGTTTTTTTTAACTAACAACGTGTTCTCCGGAATTTATTTTTGAAGTCCATCGGCGATGTTGTATGTTCGTAAAACAGACGGGTGTTTATTATCAATGGTTATTTTCCGTTCTCATACAGTCATGCTTTCTGTACCACTTGTCATTTTATGCATGCCATTATGATTTTTATATTCATGTTATATGTAGCGTAGAACACGACGTGAATCGATGTACGTCCAAGCAAGTTATCTTATGTATACCTATTATTTAGTTAATATAAACGACGCTGTATTTTGAACACAATACATACGAAATGTAGTCACAAACTAACAATGCAACGAGAAACGCTTTAATAGAATTTAGTAGCTAGGTTATTTTATCAGCACAGATTACGCGTAGCGAGATTTTTTACAGTGACACATTGGCGCTACTTTTTTACTACAACAGGCATTGGGTGAACATCTGTATTCAGCGTGTACCGTACGTTTATAATGGGGTGTTGCTTTCACGTGCGTGACTCCTGGGCCATGTTTGTCTATATGTTTAATGTTTGTCCTTCATGTAGCACGAGGGTGGTGCCAATACCACTGAGTCGATGACGCGCGCGCTGATATCCGACGACCCGAACCGACATATCGGCCACGTACAACTAGGGTATGTATGTGTGTGTACATACGGCACTAGAGTGACACTGACTCACATTTGACTGATACCAGCAGCTGGACTGGGCGTTGGCGGAACTTCAACAACAGCTCAGCTGCTACCGATGTTAGGAACAGCTTAACTTGTGTTGGTTGCTCGTCTGAGTCTGCTTAAGTGTCCTAGTATTGTTCTGGAAACGCAAATTATAAGAATAGCACCAGAATCAATACACTTAATTGAAGTTGATATATAGTTTAACACCAGTTTCTTGTCTTTCGCATTGCTTTTTGGTTCGGGTTTCAATTTAACTGAGAATGTTTGACGAGCAGTTTACCACGCTTATAGTTTAACGTCCCAAATGTCTACAAACCGCGTTACTAATGATGTTGATACAACCGTGATTAAGGAGTCTTCTATGATGATTTAACCCAGACTTGGTACTACGCAGACGCAAGACGAGTCGATCAATCAACATGTTCACATAAGCTCGACACTTTTATTATTTGACAAACTACCTACGTATCAACTGTAAATATTTGCAGCGTCAACAATGCAAATGCTTTGAAGTCTCCCTGAGGTTACAGTTTTATGTGGACATTAAAAATGACTTAGCGTAACATAAAATGAAGAATCTGACGAGTTAAATATATTATTAAATCGAGATTAAAATAAAACTTTTGATGTCCCAATAGTCCCAATTCAATTTGCATGTTGTGACCAAATTCCCTTTGATGTAAATAAAAGAGATTAGTTTTGATGTAATTGAAATGGATCCAAATGAAATATCGATAAATTTAATGTTGTGTAGTTTCGAATAGTCCTGCTATACTGATATGCTTGATTTATTCCCTAGTTTACGGGATAAGCAAGAATCCTTGGAATTCCTGCCTTGGTTAGTAGCGTACTTAGTAATTTATATCGTAGATGGTATTAGATTATAGCTATGTGGAGGGTACATGGTGTATGTTCTATATATTTATATGGTTGGATATTTGTATGAATCTATTGTATATATGTTGTCAATTTTGAAAAATGTACTTTTCAAATTTGTCATGCGTTACAAGTGATATGTTAATTACTATTAACACACTTTCACTTTGCTTACTAACACTTTCACAACTATATCACAGTACAATTGAACTATAATTCTTCATATATGTGCCTTTTCGAATATAATTTGGACTTCAAGAATAGATAATGGATTTAGGTGCGAATACTGTAAATGCTGAACATTAGTTGGTGCCTCTCGAACTTGTTTTTGTAAAGGATGCATTTCTAAAAGGAAATCAGAAAATATTTACACATTTAATCATTTTGATTGAAGTTCATTGCGTTTACTGAAGCAAGTTTCGAGGATGGTAACGAATTTTAGACACGTTCTAACAGCGTCTTGGTACGAGTGTTTTAGTTTTTAATATACATGTTATTTTTCGTGTTTATTTTTAAGTACTAGATCTCGTGTTATGCATCGATACAATGATCAATGAGGGCAATTAATTCGATCTTGACTAGTGTATAGATTGTAACAGTCGCCGTAACAATTAAATATTCGGCATTGTATTTAACAAGTCTAACAAAAGCGACGAGTGTATCAACCTTGAGTTGATCGAGTATGGAAGTGATAAATTTACTTAGCCGTTACCAACTAGATACATTGTTATATGTTTTTTGCTTTCAAGTTTACGTGGAGGCTCTACCAATTTTGGTAGACAATGATATGGTAGCTTGAAATTATGTGAGTTATAACTACGGATCTGTCAGAGCAGACTTAGATACATAGTCCACTTCTGTCTGTTTGTTTTACATTACAATACACATGGAGAGATGTCACAGTTTCTTGTTAGTACATATTTATAAGATATCATGCGTCTACGTCACCATCCGCTGCTAGTTTCCATTTTCACATGAGTTTTAAAACAATCGATTTCGCACTTTCATTGTACAATCATAATATTTTCATTTTATTATCTCAAAACATATAGACGTTTCTGGGAAACGATAAGAGATACGAAACCATAACAATGGCATCGATCTGCGACGGACCGGAACATTGGGCGAGATGTTTGATAATTTGATGTCTGATGGAGACGATTTTAACGAGATTGTCATTATCTTCCAAATTCCAATGGAGATAACGGAGATTGTGCTAAATCTATCCTGTTCAAGGTGTACAGATTTGCTTTAAACTGTATCACCATGTGATAAATCTCATTTATTATTTATAGTATGCTTCAGTCATGGTTGCGAGGCACTAATCAAATTCAGCGAAATTGTAATTCTCTCTTTCAGAGAACAGATAACTGTGTATAGTCCAATTACAGCCCGTATCACATGACTACGAGTTGTGTTTGCTGTTTAGTTATTGACGATATTGTTCGTACAGTGACTCACAATTATTGTTGGATATTGTTGCCTACTGCATTGTGCTGTACTCCTGGTACCTACTTTGAGTCTTTGTTTACTTACGCATAGTTTTGACCTTATGTGGATGCATAGTTTTGCCATTTGGCGACTTGAATCAAGACAGAATTAAAGTAGGGCCTTATCTCCCCTTATCTTACGCGTGTCCCGCAACCCCGTCGTGTACGTGCCGGAACATTGCACTTCGAACCGGTGATTCACACATAACCCGGCGCCTCCCCCCGGAGCTGCTGGATATGTGGACTTCTCTGGGAGATGAAAAATATAGAGCGTGTCTCTTATGATCACCTAAAATCCCGTTATCTAATCGTAAAATCTCCGGTTCTCCCCGATCAAAAATCATCTCCTCTCTAGCTATTGGCGTACAAGTTCCATCTTTTCATTCATCTTGCAAAACATACATATATAAACAGTATTAACCATCACGTGCATCTCATATTTATAGATGTACAGTTAAGCGTACATCGACCGCAACAAATCGTGACTGACACATTGTCGAAGCGAAAAGTATTTTGTATACCAAGTTCACGGCGAACTGACATTCAAGTTAGCAAGTTGTCATATCCAGTTTCACTAGATCATGCACCCACGTTGTTTGGTGACTCATTGAAAACATCATCTCTGGGGTTCTGGTAAATCCCGTATAATATTAGTATATTTATTTTTGAATTGAGGAAAATATCTGTTGTTATATTTATTTTGTTGTGAAATCACCAGTTTTGTGTCGTATGATTCTTAATCCTTTTGTTTAACCCCACTAAGATGTGTTTACTTTAGGTTAGGTATCACTTGATCTTTAGAATAATTCTCTACTGAAACGCCTTCTGTTATCTCTGTCATTTCATTAGCTCAAGGCTTAAGAACCTTTGTGAATACCAACAATGGTTAAAAAGCGTTGAGAATTGTAAATATCGCTTTAATATTTGATATAGTGTTATTCGAATGTGATTTATAGTTCAGGTGATCATTATTAGTTTCATCGTCATAATTACTTATTTTATCATTGAAGAGGTCCTTTACACGAGTTATGTTATATAATAGTGATGTATCATTTCTATAATTACAATTTACGTAGGTACAATCAAAGTTTGTTTTACGTTATCTTATATTGTATGAATGATTTTTCCGTTGAAGATTATGTTGTCCTTGTCAGTTTTCGATTTGTGTAATGGAAATTTATAATGAATGTCATTTATGAAGATATCAATATGTTATAGCGTTATTCTAAAGGGGTCAAGTGACAATGATTGTTTAAGCTAAAACTGTGACATCTTAAGTGTGTCTAAAAATTCTTTATTCTCTACGACAATGGAACCAGAATGCTATTGTCGCAACAAGGGAATTAGTTTCGCTATTTACCACGAAAACCAGCGATTTACCATTTTGTTAGAGTGAAAAGAAATTTAGTTACAACTATTGCTTCAGATTTAAAAAGCTTCGAGATTATCACATTGTATGTAACGGTGGAATTTCTTTTAACGTACATTGACCTCTTTAAAAGCAAGCGTATATGAATATTTACCTAATCGATCATGTTTATTAGCCTTGAACACTAGGCTCGGCAACTGAGCAAGATCGAGTTCAATTAACCTGCGGCTGATTGGAATTCTATAATTAAATTCGCACAACCTGCCGCACATGTTCAGCTTCAACTTTTTACATTGTAGATTACATCGATGCATAACATGAGTTCTGCGTTGTATCGGTTTTTGGAACAGCGCAAAAACTATTCAAACCGGTTTTAACTGGAATACTAAATTGATTGACAGATATAGAATCAGTTGTCACTTGATTCAGATTGGTTCGGTTTGACGTATCATTGACATTGATTTACGTCATTCTGACGTTTGATAGCTAATGACTAATTAATTATAGAGCGGGCCTTACGTGGCGATCTAAATTGGTCTTTGAAAGGATTTTAACGTTGTTACAAAAGTCTGTACATTTAGTTTTAAGCGATTGATTTAAGGAGACATTGATTTAAAGACTAAATGTTATTAATTATCACATTTACCATGTAACATTGAATATAGTTTGACTTTGACTGCATTATGTTATCTGTCAAGATCATAATGATAAAAACGTGTTGGAAAATACATATATTTTTTATCCTTATGCTTTTTATATTGCTTTCTTAGAAGATAGGTAATTTATATTTTTTTTAATTTATCAAATTCTTATGATCGGAAATATTTAATTTCCTTGCTAGCCAATACTGCATTATTTCGTCATTCCAGGTGTAAACCGGACTTGGTAGCACTTTTTAAATTTCCTCGTTTTAACCATATTAGGTATAAAGGTAAACCTACATATAAAAGGTATTATGTTTATTTAAAAATTTCCATTACATTGAATCGGCCAATATATTTTTCATTTTCAATAATGATTATGCCCTTAGCCGGCTTATATTTTATAGGTTTTTACAAGGTTACTTATCTGCTTACATATGCTATCTTAAGTATCAATAAACCTCCATGTCATGAGTGTACCATTAACTTAGTGCTTACATAGTACTAAGTTATAAGTCTTTAAGGTTTTATGATCTATAAAAATAAAATTAATATCTTTATACATTTTTCACACTCTCTATATTTTATCCCTGTATTCCCACGGGAACTGGGACAACGCGAGAAAGCAGCTAGTCATTAATAAAAATTTACTATGAGGGAGGTTACCAATTTTACGGGGTTCAAATATATTTAGCACTTAGTCATAACATTCCAAAATTTCGCACAAACTCCAGAATACGTTAGTTTAAATAGTTTACGTACATACAAACGGTTGTCTTGGTAATTTGCCAAGGTGACGGGCGCCGCTATCTCTTACATCACATGACGTATATAATACTCAAATAACATTGCACCTTGGTGTAATGATGTTAAAGTACAAATTCCCACGAAAGAACTACTATGGTCATTACTCCGCCGGAAAACCACATTTAACTGACAATCCAAAATATCACTGATTGGTTTAACTCATCGTGAATGGTGGAAAATTGACTTTTTCTGTATAGATTTAAAGTTCAATTTTCATTGACAATTCTGTAGAATCTATTTCCGCGAATCTGGTATTCACTAGTATATTTACAGTACTAGATTCACGTGATATTATGAAAATCTATAGTACCTACTAATTTACTATGTATATAAATGTAACTGTTGCTGGAAATTCTGAACGCGTCACTCATTTCTAAAGAATTTAAATAAACTCACAACCACATATCGATTGTCAATAATATAAAAAAATTATAGTTTTCAGGTTTTCCATATGACCATTGAAAAATTGCTTAGTTACTTTTTTTATTCTTTCTTTGTGAGTCTCTTTCTGCCATTGAAGTTTTTATTCAGAATTATATCATATATCATAAAATCCGAATCTATTCCATTATTGCAATATTTATAATGACAAACTATAAAAACATTTGCATCTAAAAACTGTTGCAAAATTGCTTGAGAATAATTTTTTATTTGAATTACTAAAATGTTAATACAGCTAACAGTTTAATCGGGTAACCAATAAAAAATTCATTTAATATTTGTACACCAAGAAATTCTGAATAACCAAGAAATTTTTTAACTCTCTATAACCTAGCATAGTCTTTCATGTACATGAGCCTAGAACCTGAATTGAATATTAAGACTAGTGACTCCCCGCGGTTACACTGCGTCCCGGAGATCTACAATTTTCCCAGAATAAAACGTAGCCTAAGTGTTAGTCCAGTTATAAAATGAGTTCCAAGTCTGAATTCATATCCTTTCAGTTGTTTTTTCATTCTCAGAAACTTTCGCATTTATAATATTACATGTGGACTATGCTTCGCTTAAAACCATTTATATGTAAGCAGTTATTTACAATTCCACTTTATAGTACAGTTATCTAACACTGTAATTCATAATAGATGGCACAAGGATGAACGCCCACATACAATGCATCTGAGCTAATAAATACTTATTCAAATATATATTTTATCTCCCATGTATCTAGGCTGATTTTTCAATGCACTATTAAGGCTATAAGCTACACAGTTGGAATACCTATAGTGCTTATATTCAAGTAATATTTTTTTAAATTATGTATCGAATATTTCTGCAAATTATAATAGGTACCTTATTTTTCCGTCACAATGAAATTTGTCCTTCACTCAACAACTTTTTGCATCACGAAAATTCAAAAGTGCACTTCGCGTGATTTTCCCTATATTTTATGGTCCACAATAAGTCATAAAGATGTAGTTAAGATTTCTGAAGAGAATAAAATTAAACAATACTTACTCTATGCAAATAATAAACGCAAATCTGTTATTTACTTGCAGTAGGATATTTACTTACATTACCTACTTGTGCATAGTGAAATAAGTTAAAACAACCTTTGGCCAACATTATTTGTAGCCAACATTTGATCCAATGTTCATAAGTTTTCAGTATTAAAAAAATCAGTTCAACATCTCTCCATTTGTATGAGATCCGAAGTAGGGATTTAATGAATATGCAATTTGGGATATCAATATCTTGCTTCTATCCTGCGGTTTTACCCGTTCTCGAGAAGTAGTCTGTGCTATTCCACTACATATTCCAACTCTGTGTCAAATGTTATTCAGATTCCTGCAGCCATTTTTGCCTGAAAGAGTAACAAACATTCATACATACATTTTACAGTATTATATCGGTTTCTGTTACGGTTTAACTAATAATTTCGGCTTATCCGTTAGTTTCGGTTTCGCATATTAAATTTCAGAGTAGTAGGTACTCTACGTGAAAATTGTAATACCACAATGACTGACTACTTAACACTATGCAATAGAAATGATAAACAGTGCAAAGGGCACGCGCGAGTAGTGCCTATACAGTTGCTCCCTTTTTTATAGGGTCGGCAACGCGTGAGTGACGTCTCTGGTGTTGCAAGCGACCATACGCTACGGTAACCGCTTCCCATCAGGTGGGACCGTATGCCTGTTTGCCACCCTTGTGGTATAAAAAAAAAAAGAAAAAAGTGTGTTGACAAATCCTGTTATAACCTATTTCATATAAACTTCATCCCTATCCGAAATTATTTAAAACTTATATCTAATTTTGGTTGGCTTTGTGTTCGGTAACCCTGATTTTCAAGTCTCTAGTCGTGGGTTAAAATCCAACTCATGACAAACATTATGTATGGATATGTCTGTTTGTTCTGTGTCTTGATGAAAATATCTGTATAAATATGTATTTAAAAGTAGTAGGTATATCAGCCATCTGGTTACCATATCACAGCTCTGCTCAGTTTGGAACCAGATTGGCCGACTAAAATTGTCCCATGATATTTATATCATCCCAAATCCAAAGTAGGTTCGCGAGATTTCCCATGTTCATCATAGACAAATCATATCTATAAACTATCAGACGAAACTTAACCACTTTATATAGAACAAGTCTTATCACATTATCTAAGCCCATTACAAGTGTTAGATATTATAGTTATTTTTATCAATTTTCTCCACAGATTTTGAAATTGTATTCGATAGCTGTGATTTTTATCTGATTCCGTCGAATCACAACTGCATAGCGTGATGACGTATGTGGAAATACCACACATGCGTTTAAATTAAACATGTTATATACTATATCCATATATAGTTTATTTAATTGTTATCGTACAATCTCTAACACAATAGTAAATATCCTAGACATTTTTTTACTTACTTCTAAACGAGTTTGAAATATGGTAGTCATAGCTGATGTTCTTCTTGTTTAAATACAAACTTATAAAGATTGTTACGTCCCCTCCTTTTGCTGAGAAATAAATGCAATGAACAATAAACAAATGAGCAATAAACTCACCAATTACTCTTTTCAAAACATACTCAGAATTATTTCCTTTCAGTTAAGGGTATGCAAATCGTGTGTAGTTAGTTTCTTTTACTATAGTCTACTCTAAATGTAGGGCCTTCATATTCATTTCCATTAAAACTGTTGTCGGTACTTTCGCCGCTTAAGTCTTCCATACTAAACGTGTACTCGATAATGTACAGCACACCTAATGGTGTCGCACGTAATTTGCTGCGACAAATTTCGTAATAAACAGAAACACTGACTTCAGTGCTTATTCTTTTTTCAAGCACCTCGAACACTGATTTCTCGTCATATTCCACGATTTGATTGGTGTTTCAGATAACATTCGACATTTTTTTATTTTTAATAAGATGATAGATTTAAAATCTGGGTCGTCGTATGAAAGCAGTCTTTAAAGAAAAGAAATGGGTGATAGCCCTTTCTATTTTCTGTCTAGGCATCTGGAATGCGTTGGGCGATGCCCTTAATGCTATCCATTTCTAATATCGCTATACTGCTCTGACATTAGCGCTTAATCAAATTATTTTCATGTGACACCTGTCAATCCCATACGTTTTTGGTTTTTTTTTTTTTTTTTTTTTATTAAGGATGGGCTTGCATTTGGTCTCTGACCCGTCCATACAAGACGCTGCCGAAACCTAGGATGGAGCATGCTTGCCCAGAAGAAACCTATTCACCCTAGCCTTGAAAATTACAAGATTGTAGGCGTCGGGAAACACAGACGCCGGAAGCAAATTCCACTCCCTCGCTGTCCGCATTATAAATGTGGAAGCGAACCGATGTGTCCGTATGTTCGGTAAGTCGACAACGTATGGGTGGAAATTATCCCGGCGTCTTGTGGTTCGGTGTAAAAAAGGGGATGGTGGAATAAGATCGAATAGACCACTTTACTCTTACTCTTATTTTGGTTAAATGCTCGATGCTCTTACTTAACGATAGATTAAAATATTCGTGAGTGACGCCCCTAGTGTTTAGCGTCCATAGGCTACGATAACAGCTTCCCATCAAGTGGGACTATAATTATGCCTGCTTGACACCCCCTTAATAGAAATCTGCATCTTTACTCATAGACGCAGGAAGTGTCACATAACTATTTATGTAGTACTATTTTATTTTATTATTATTTATTTATTAGTACTATTACTAAAAGCCTATTTAATTTATTTCTGGTACAGCATAAACGTTATTCACATTACGCTTGCCAATGTATTATGTATTCGTTACATATTTCATCGCACCCAAAAGTTTGCATGGAAGGACGCCAAATCGTGTCGAAAATATTTGTCTGTCTCATGTCTGGCTTCCTTGCCAAAAATTGAACCTTCACAATTTTTTTCCTTATCACGTATGTTTGGAATATTATATTTGTAATACTATCTCAATTCTGTGCACAACTAATTCTCAATTATTAGGTTTTATTTATATCTTAACAAGGTGATCTCCGTGCAACTTAGTCTGCGTCACATCTTCCCCATTTTTGCAACATTTTTCTTGTGTAGCCTTCCTCGATATTGAACACAAAATTTACACTACATTTATCATACACAAATATTTTTTCATTTCGAACTAGTAGCTCATGAGATTAACGCGTTCAAACAAACAAACTCTTAAACTTTATCATATTAGTATAGGTAATAAATTAATAATGTTCTAATAGGCCTTAGGCAAGCACTATGGTCGGTTTACAAGGTTGCTTTTGCTGAGAAGAGCCAGCAATAAACTCTGCATACTGTTTTCTCTTAGATTTACAAGTATTAAAGTATATATGGTCGGATTATAATAATTAATTCGAGTCAGAAAAATGACAAGTGCAACTGTCACTGATACAATAAAGGGTGACCCGCTACAATAGTGATGTTCGGCAGTTTTTAACCGACTTCCCAAAAAGAAGGAGGAGGTTCTCAATTCGGCCGGTATGTTTTTTTTTTTTTTTTTTTTTTTTCTATGTATGTACATCGATTACGTCGCGGTTAATGGACCGATTAGCGTGATTCTTTTTTTGTTCGACGCGAAATAGCTGCCAGATGGTCCCATAAAAATTTCTTTCAGTTTGGTTTAGTAGTTTTCATTTTATAAGCATTATTGTTATTTGGACGATGTCATTTTGACGATACTTGGTATATTAGTATGTCGATAACTTTAACATTTCTAATCCGATTTGCGTAATTCTTTTTTTGTTCTTTAGGGTACATACTCAAGTTGGTACCCTGGTCATCTAGTCAGCATATGATGATGGAATCCCAAGGAAATCGTGAAGAACACTCAAATTATAAGCATATAACTGTCACGTTTCAGTCAATATCATACAGTTTGTTCAATTATTTGCGTTTGATGATGATTTCCTATGGATGAGCTGATGATGGAACGTACAACTCCTCAAAGGATAGGAGTTCAGAGAAAATTCTTTCAAAATTATACGTACATATGGATAGAGAATAGTATTCCTTGAGGCTATTAGGTTGACCTTGAAGGTTAATCTCATTAACGTTTAGGTTTAATAGTGTTCTGTGATTGTTAAATAAATAATAAGCCTACCCATACTTAAATCACTAAAAAGCAAAAAATAAAAATAAAACTACGTTAAAAAAAACCGACTTCCAAAAATACTAAAAAGCAAAAAATAACTAACGCAATTTATAACACTTTCCTCTACTTAACTACTGACTACTTATTCTTTCCGCTTGCTGCTTGGTTTGAAGTCGGTGCCAAGCCATATATGAATAAAAAAAAATACTTAGAGAAATAAAATGGTGTAACAAATAAATTTCAACACGATAACCTACTAACTACTAACCTACGTAAATAAATAAATCAGAAATAACGATAAATGACAATGAGAAACAAATGAAAACGACGATGAAATAAATGTAATTTACATTCTACAACTATAGTGGTCCTGTAAAGGACCGTTTATTTCTAATATTAATAACTCACAAACCAAGAGCATGCGTCTTAAAGAAGAGTTTAGAATTTTAAATGCAAACGGTGCCAAAGTTTTTGTTGACCTTATTAAATCATGGAGAATCTTAACAAAGATCTTTTGTATATTGTTTACTGTAGGTTTGCTAATTATGCTGTGGCTTGGCACCAACTTCAAACCAAGCAGTAAGCGGAGAGAATAAGTAGTCAGTAGTTAAGTAGAGGAAAGTGTTATAAATTGCGTTAGTTATTTTTTGCTTTTTAGTATTTTTGGAAGTCGGTTTTTTTAACGTAGTTTTATTTTTGTTCTTTCAGTATCCGATACATAAATCTAGTCGAAAATCCCAAAATTGAATTTTTTTAAACTAAATTTGAATTTAATTGAAAGCAAAATTAAAGTATATATAGGTAGGTACATAAATATTAATCCATGCGTAACCAAGTTTCCTTATTATAGTTAAATATATAAAATAAAATAATCTAATTATGATGTTTATTATAATATTTAATGACGTTTACAGCGAGCACACAATTGTGTACTTTTATTACATCCATTAACTTTATTGTGTTTTGTGATATCTAAACAATTATAGCATTTCTATAAGTAATAAATATAATATATATTCATACTAGCTCCTCCGCAGTTTTACCCGCATAGTTTCAGTTCCCGTGGGAGTAAAGGAATAAAATATAGCCTATGTTCACTGGAGATAGTGTAGCTTCCAAACAGTAAAATAATTTTTCAAATCGGTCGAGTAGTTTCCGAGCCTACCCAATGCAAACAAACAAAAAGACAATCAATTCTTTCATCTTTATAATATGCATTAGTGTAGATGAAAGACGTAGCAACAGTACCAGCTACTTTAATTAGAGCAAAGGCGTATTGAAGGTATAACAGAGTTTCATATAACTAACTCTTTTGTTATGGGTTTATTCGAACATTCACCAATACATTAGTGGCCAACATTGGCCCTGATATTCATGACCTAAATAAGTACCAACACGTACATTAATATACATAAGTACTATAGTACCTACTATACATACCGTTATAATACTATTTCTGGTGGCTGTTGTGGTTTAGTGTCGCCTGACGCACCCGGAACGTCATACACCCGGGTATTTCCCGTTCCCGTGGGAATACGGGGATAAAATATAGTTAAATATAGTTTAGTTATTATTGGGTTAGTTTATAATTAATTTGGCAAATTTTTGTTTTCTTTACAGACTTTTCACTTTATAGTATTTGTGTAGGTAAATAAAGAAACTTAAATAGATTCTTTTGCGAAATTATATATGAGATTTATAAACTTTTCAAAATACTGTCGCGTAGGAATAGCAATAGAAAAAATCCCATTTCCATTCAATCAATTACAAAATCCAAGCCATTTATTACTTAAGGTCCTAAAAAAGAACTTAGAGGTCAAAGTTGCTAACAGAGGTGTAAAACTACAATGTCGCATAAATATCGCTCTCTTCTTCTGACCTATATATAATCATATCTTTTTGCTCGTTTACGCTAGTGTTTGAATTAAAATAAGCAATAACTTTACTACTTTAATATCAATGTCTCCTGTATTAATGTTTGTGAATATTGTTTATCAAATATCTACCTTAATGTTAATACACATTAATTCTATTTTAGGTTAACCAACCTCTTTAGAGGTTAAGATATGTACCTGAACCGTATTTACAAACTATCTGTATTATTCAAAAATAGATTTAGTTATATTTTTGTTGGATTTCCCCCATAGTCATGTATTTCAAAATTCTATTGTATATTTTGGTGTAATTTTCTCTCATTGTACATCTTACATGCAAAGTGACTGCGAGACTTTCACTGATTCTATAAATTCATTTGTCATATTGTAGTTTATTAATTATACATATAAACTCGCCTTCATTTTGTCCTCTCAAAATCCCATTCATCTCAAAATTGCTCCAAGCACGAACTTCTAATGCCATCGCAATATATGACATCTTTCTTTACAAATCGATACCCTAATTTGCAAACCTAATAACTCCAATTTTTCAAAATTTAATTTTGATACTGGACGATTCTAGATCTCATCTAGATTCTGCCGGTATCAAAATTCTGGTATCGATAGAATTTGTAAGTTACGCTACTCGTTAACTTTGCGTTAGCTGTTCGTGCTCGGTGCATATCTGAAATCAATGATCAAGCTCACATCATATCAGTGGAACATATATGAGCTTGTTTATTAGATTTCTTTGTTTAAAACACCATGAATTGGTATTAATGTATGTTTACTTTTAGTTTCGTCGCCGGCGTGATATTGCGTGAGAGGATACCCGCCTTTGAGCGTATGTTGTGGCGCGCTTGTAGAGGCAATGTGTTTCTACGACAGGCTGAGATTGATACTCCTCTTGAGGATCCATCTTCGGTAAGTTGAACCGCTTTTTATGAAAGACTACCTAGGAAGATAGGATAAAATACAGTCTATGTTACTCCCCGATAATGTAGGTTTCGATTGGTGAAATAATTATTCTGATCGGTCCAAAAGTTTTTACGAAAATACTTTATAATATTCGTATAAAGAATGTTTAAATAAAATGTCCATCTAATGATAAAAACATACATAGAATGTCCTCCTTTTATAGAGTTGGCTGTTCCACAAATAGATATCTGACTTCAAATGTTAATCGAAATTTAAATTTAACGTGTGGTAAACACCTTCATTAAATTTTCAACTCTATTACAAGGAAAGGAACGGAAATTCTTTTAATATTATTTAAATATAGTTATTTATTAAGTTTTTCTCAAAATAACCATTAACAATGTATTCTCCCCCATCCAGTCGGACCAGGTGTACAAGTCGGTGTTCATCATATTCTTCCAAGGCGACCAGCTGAAGACGCGCGTGAAGAAGATCTGCGAGGGGTTCCGCGCCACGCTGTACCCGTGCCCCGAGGCGCCCGCCGACCGCCGCGAGATGGCCATGGGCGTCATGACCAGGATCGAGGACCTTAACACGGTAATATATACTTTTTCACACCACAAAGGTGTCAAACAGGCATACGGTCCCATCTAATGAGATGGGGTTAACGCTTCCTATCCTATACCCCCCAATGCCCTTGCAGCCGGGAGATGGCCATGGGCTTCATAAATCGAGGACCTTAACACGGTAATATATACTTTTCACACCACAAAACAAATCAAGCTTACAAGCTCATCATTATTGATATTGATGCTCGGTTCTGAAAGTTGTTTTCATTGAGAAGACTCGGCAATAAACTCAGTAATTACTCTTTTCAAAACCAACTAAGAATCTAATACAATAATGATTTTTTCAAAACGTGTGAAATAGCTTGTAGCGAGCATTTCACTGCCAAGGATCTTTTTCTAACAAGTAATCTGATACACTATGAAATCCCTTTTGATTTAAAAGTTTCAAAAAGCCATACGGTCCCATATAATGGGGTTTACGTTCCCTATCCCCTTCCCTCAATGCCTCTGCGGCCTAGAGTCTGCCGCGAGATGGCCATGGGCGTTATGACCAGGATCGAGGACCTTAACACGGTAATATATGCTTTTTCATACCACAAAAGTATCAAACAGGCAAACATCTGCTCATATACGTCTCCATTGAGGAGCTCGAGCCTCTCCTAACAGGGGTTCAGGCCATAGTCAACCACGCGGGCCTAGTACGGACTGGCGTACTTCACATTCCACTCCAACATATAAAATTGAATACTTCTCTGATTTTGGTCTCTCAAATATACTATACAATGAAAGTTAAATCTAACCGTTACATATTGTGCTACTATATTATGAAATCCTACCAATTTTCAAGGCAATACCTACTTTCCCTCTGAACTTCAAAGTAATTTTTAAATCACAATTATGGCATTTTCAATTTAGGTATTCTATGCTGTTTATCTTTTTTATAAATTAAACTCTAAACACCCACTTATAAGTTATAATTTTGATAAACAGCTACAGGCGTCAGGGTTATACGCTATCTAACCTTGCTGCGCTATTGTACCGAGTTATAACCGCTGAAGTTGGCTCTTGTAGCGCCCTTTTACGGCTTTGACACACTAAACCATTGTGCTATGAGCCATTATTAATTATTGCGGGTTATGTAAGAGCATGTGCTATTATCATGATGAGATAGACTCTATGTGCAAACGTTTTGTGTCCATTTTTCCTCGACAAGTTAAAATGCATTTTTTATATTTAGATAGCTGTAAACTTAAGAGAAAGTATGAGGAATGAATAATATGTGTTCTGTACAAATAGGACCATATTCTGTTAAGTCAATTAAATTTCAATTCTTCTAAATGCTTCCTATGAAAAACTATACAATTACTTAGTGAAACATAAATGAAGGTCTAAGAGAGGGCATGATCATGTCAATTGAGGATAAAAAGGTTGTATTTTTGGGTGCAAGTCTTCAATATGCCGTGGATCCATAACTCCACTATTGGTACATTACTGGCCAGGCTTTATGGTTAGCGAGCTGGCCTTTAAACCGCTGATCATGGATTTGATTCCCACACACACGACAAACAGTTTTCTGCATGCACATTTCTGTGTTGTTCTGTATATATATTAATATAAGTATGTATTACATATAGTTGTAATATGTAATTAACAGAAGCTCTACTTAGTTGAAATAATTTTAACCGTATACCTATAAGAAGATCCAAATATAAAAGAATATCAAATAAACCTTTTAACTCCTCCATCCAGGTGTTAGGTCAAACCCAGGACCATCGCCACCGCGTCCTCGTAGCAGCCGCTAAGAACATAAAGAACTGGTTCGTAAAGGTTCGCAAGATCAAGGCTATCTACCACACCCTCAACTTGTTCAACTTAGATGTCACCCAGAAGTGTCTGATCGCTGAGGGCTGGGTCCCCGCCCTGGATATGGAGACCATACAGCTGGCGTTGAGAAGGGGAACCGTGAGTTGAACCTTGTTTATTTTGTACTTTAAATATTTTGACTAATGTTGATGGTTTAGTATTTTAATGGAAGATCTTGTTTGACTTGCCCAAAGATGTGACAATATTGATAGATTTCTGTTTTTGTTTATTGAAAAATTAACTAAATTAAGAACGCAATTAAAATATGATTTGTATTTCATGTTTTATCTAATCTAATAATAGTCTGTATATGTTTTTTTATCTATACTATCTATACTAATATTATAAAGAGGAAAGATTTGTTTGTTTGTTTGTTTGTAATGAATAGGCTCCGAAACTACTGGACCGATTTCAAAAATTCTTTCAAATTTGGAAAGCTACATTATCCCCGAGTAACATAGGCTATATTTTATCCCTGTATTCCCACGGGAACGGGAACTACGCGGGTAAAACCGCGCGGAGGCAGCTAGTCCTTAATAAGTTGAATTTCATCGAGATCAATTTCTAAGCAATGTATTCTCCCGTGATATTAATGTGAAACTGTTTGCCAAATCAAAATGTAAATTCCTTCTTTCATGCGCTTATTAGTCTGAGTTTAGAGGCTCTAATATCCAATAATATCAAAATCGTTTTTATAAAAAAAATGCAGCGATACTTGGCCATATTTTCATATTTCAAAAAGACTCCCATTTTAACATACAAGAACAATATCTACCCTTTTGCATTTTCGTCTTTGCAATATAATTCCTAAACTTCAAAGTGCTCCCCTGTTAAACGTACGATTTCGAAATCGATACCCTTATTTGCAAACCTAATAACTCAACTTTTTTTTATTAATTTAATTTTGATACCGAATGATTCTAGATCTCATCTAGATTCTGAACGATTATGTATCGATATATGTCCTTTTTGTATTGAATCTAAATCTAATATACATTATAACGGTAGGAACGCAGCGGCAGCTCGGTGCCTCCCATCCTCAACCGGATGGAGACATCAGAAGACCCGCCCACCTACAACCGCACCAACAAGTTCACTTCGGCCTTCCAGAACTTGATCTATGCATACGGTACTGCTACGTACAGGGAGGTTAATCCTGGTGAGTCCTACTAATATTATTAATGCGAAAGTTTGTGAGTACTGTTTGACTACTGATATTTGAATGAAATTGAGAACACAGATAGTTTATAACCTAGATTAATACATAGGCTACTTTTTATCCCTGGAAAATTTAAGATCCTCCGGGGGCGCCGGTGAAACCGCGGGTACCCACAAGACTATAAATCTCTTCTATGTACATATATTTAAAGAGAAATTTCTTCAGACTGAAAAAGTCGGAAGTTTCAGTGATATTTTTGAATAATCAATAAAAAAGACGAATAAAATTCTCCCGGTAGGTAGACTTATTGTTTGTACCTAATAAGCTCTGAAACTACTGCACCTATCTGATAAATCTTTCAACAATAGAAAGCTAGATTATCTAGGAGCGACATAGTACGGGAACGGGCGTAGTATATGAGTGGTATGTTGGCAGCCCCGTACACGATAATCACGTTCCCGTTCCTGTTCGCGGTGATGTTCGGCGACCTGGGCCACGGCGCGCTCATGGCGGCGTTCGGCTTCTGGATGTGCTACAAGGAGAAGCCGCTGCAGGCCAAGAAGATCGACAGCGAGGTACGCAACCACGCACACACATACGCCTTATATATCATTTACCCATAGTCCAAAGGAAGTGTTATGTTTTGCAGCTGTAAAAAATAAGTTACATTATTCACATAGATGATGATGAAAAAGTATAACTGCATCAACAAAAATTAATAAATAAAAATCGATTAATTAATTTTTCCATTGATTTTCACATAGGTAAATCTTAGCTATGGCCATCTTCGATGACAGTTATGAATATTTTTGCTACTAGCTTATCATAAAAATTTATGAGTAGGTATGTATTGTCAAAACTTCCCTATATAGGTAGACTTGTAGTTTGTATAAATTTTTTTATTAGTAAAATGTAATACCTGGCCCGGCAAACGTTGTTCTGCCATAAGAATTAAATATCAATATGATGCGACACTTTGTTGATGACTTACATTATTTGGATATTATTCATACAAATATCGCTATAAAAATGGGGGGTGAAAGTAGAAGGGTCAAAAAACACTTGACAAATACACAAAAACGGCCAAACAGTTCCGAAGGAGTTTAATAAAAAAACACAATGGGATTTTTTTGTATTCTTACTAGTATTACAAATGCGAAAGTAACTGTATGTCTGTCTCGCTTTAACGCTAAAATACTGAACCGATTTTAATTAAATTTGGTACACATATACTACTACTAGAATCTGAAAATGGACATTGGCTACTTTTTATCCCGGGTAAATGGAATATCTCCCGGGTACGCGGTGAGCCACTACTAATACATACATAAATAAATATCCTGGGACATTTTACACACCCGGCCAATCTGATTCCAAACTAAGCAGAGCTTGTGATATGGTAACCAGATAGCTGATATACTACATATACTACGTTTTTTTTTTCTAAATACATACTTATATAGATGTTCCATAAAACTAAACATTTATTTTTGATCCACAGATCTGGACAATATTCTTCGGCGGTCGCTACATCATACTACTCATGGGTCTGTTCTCTATGTACACGGGCCTCATATACAACGATATATTCAGTAAAAGTCTCAACATATTCGGTTCGTCGTGGCGCAACAACTATAATGAGTCAACCCTGAGAGAGAACAAGCTGTTACAGCTGAATCCCGACTCAGATGACTATTTGCAGAATCCCTATCCATTTGGAATTGATCCCGTTTGGCAGGTGATTAGTTTTGGGAATTTTTGGTAGAAATTAAGTGGAAGATGTTCTGTCTATACTAATATTATAAAGAGGAAAGATTTGTTTGTTTGTTTGTAATGAATAGGCTCCGAAACTACTGGACCGATTTCAAAAATTCTTTCACCTTTGGAAAGCTATATTATCCCCGAGTAACATAGGGTATATTTTATCCCTGTATTCCCACGGGAACGGGAACTACGCGGGTAAAACCGCGCGGAGGCAGCTAGTTTTCTTATATAATGTTAGTGCATGTTGTTTTAATCGGCAATATGTAAATTGTAGATTAATTACCAGTATGTCTATCAATCGCATAGTACTCCTTAACAGAAAATATATAGAATTGGTACTATCTAGGGATATCATAAATTCTATATTCATATTAATAATGATTTAGTAGTAGTAGATTTAGTAGTTGATTACTTTTGCCTTATGATTGACTTTTTCGCCCAATGTCGCCAGTTGACGTCTCAGTAACAAATCTTTAACTTGTCATATATAACTGTAAATCGATAAATAATAAAACTTGCATAGCTTATACCCGAGAAAAAAATGTTTACATCAGAAATTTCTTTAGTAAAATTGATATTTACAATTTTTTTTTAACCATAATCCATTGTTTAATTACCAGCTCGCCGAAGCCAACAAGATCATCTTCATGAACGCGTACAAGATGAAAATCTCCATCATCATAGGAGTCTTCCACATGCTGTTCGGTGTCTGCCTTTCTCTATGGAATCATATGTAAGTACATACTCTAAATGGTTAAACAGTTAAAAAAAAATATCATCAAGTAATTATAAAAAATGCAACTTTCCTGACTTTATTGCCGTTTATTCTCAGTTGAAGCACTTTCTAAATTAATGACGATCTAATAAGGCCGACCTATGAAAGTCGGAAGTTAGAGAAGCTGCCGTTTTTTATATCCTCAGACATCTTCACACATCTTCATTCAATCACATCAATCTGATTCCAAACTAAGTAGAGCTTATGGTGCCCGGATTGTTAAAAAAAAACTTTAATTGGCAGGCAATCATATATACAGGCATGTGTCCGTCAAGTTATCTATCTAACTGACCACACCAACTGGCTAGACTCATTCTGAAGTAGGCCTGTTTTGACAAGAGGCTATCTCTTTTCATCACGCTATATTTATCTCTGTTTGGCACGTGACTATTATGTCAAAATGGACCATTTCAATTTAGACAAGGTAAGATGTTTAAATTTATCTTTTGTCTCTTTCCAGTTACTTCAAGCGGCGCATCAGCATCTACGTGGAGTTCATCCCGCAGATCATGTTCCTCACGCTGCTGTTCTTCTACATGGTGCTGCTTATGTTCATCAAGTGGACACATTACGGACCTACTCCTGGACAGTTTAATAGTAATGCTACAGGTATGTTAACTGATATATCTAGTTTTGTAATCATCATCATCAGCTCATATACATCTTCACCAAGGAGCTCGAGCCTCTCCTAACATCGAGGGGATTTAAGCCATAGTCCACCACGCGGGCCTAGTGTGGATTGGCGGACTACACATGCCTTTAATAGTGACATCTCGGGCATGCAGGTTTCCTAACGATGTTTTCCTTCACCGAAAGCCAGTGGTGTAAATCCGTACGTTAGTTTTTATAAACTCAGAGTAACGGGCGAGAGGTTTGAACCTGCATTATCGTGAGCTGGTGAGTTCCCAACTGTGCCACCACGGGTTTTTAGTATTGTAATATTGGTGCTCAAATCTATATTATTAATAAGAAGAAACTATCAATCAAGCTATCTGAATCTGGGTCTAGAAACATGAAATTTTGCACAAAAATTTTGTACCTAAGATGACAAAAGGTCACTAGATAAAGGCCTTTTTATTATTATTACGAGCCTGTAGTGTCTCACTGCAGGGCAAAGGCCTCCCCATCTTTCCTCCACTCCTCTCGGCTCGAGCTTTACTGGACCACTCCTTTAAGAAGTGGTATAGCTCGTCTCGCCATCTACGCCTAGGTTTGCCGTGATCTCGTTTTGTGGGACCCAGGTGAAAAATGGGGGTTAGAAGTTCATATAATACTTCTTTATTTTTCGTTGTAGCGTTTTCAAACTGTATCCTCAAAACTAAGTTAATATCCCTCAGGAACCTTTGATTAAAAGGCGATGTTTATTGATTGTTTAAATATATTCCCCCCGCAGAGGTGGTCCAATCCAGCGCGTACTGCGCGCCGTCGATCCTGATCACGTTCATCAACATGATGCTGTTCAAGGACGACCCCAACACGCGCCCCATGTGCCGCGACACCATGTTCGCCGGACAACTCGCCCTGCAGAAGGTTACTATTACAACATTTATACTAAATAATAACTACATAGTATAAAACAGTCGCTTTCTCTGCCCCTATAACCCTATGTATGTATCTTTAAAACTATGCAACGGATTTTGATGTGTTTTTTTCAATAGATAAAGTGATTGAAGAGTAAGGTGTTATGTTTAATAACATCCATCAAATAGAAGAGAAACACTGTTATTATCGAGGTTTCTAATGTAAACGATCATATGACGCATTAAAGTCGCGCGGGTCAACTAGTAATATTATAAATGAGAAAGTAACTCTGTCTGTCTGATACGCTTTCACGTCAAAACTACCGGGCCGATTTTGCTGAAATTCCATTCCGGACATAGGCCACTTTCCCGAGAAAGTAGGACCCCCGGATAAAACCGCGCGGAGCCACAAGTATACCATGGAACATCTATCCTACTAATATTATAAATGAAAAAGTTTGTGAATGGATATATTTTTCTCTTTCGCGCAACGGCTGAAGAAATCTGGATGACACAGAGTTAGTATATGTTCTGGAATAGCACATAGGCTTATTTTTATCCTGGGATAGTCAGAAGTCCCTCCGAAACGCAGGTAACTGTATAGAGCTTATTATATAGAACATCTACAGATAGATAGATAGATAACACTTTTATTGTACACCAAAAGTATACATACTAACTGATTTAACATAGCCTTATTTCTAATATTAATTGTGTATGTTTGTCAACAGTTCTTCGTGATTGTTGCCCTGCTGTGCGTGCCAGTGATGTTGTTCGGCAAACCTTACTTCATCATGAAGGAGCAGAAGAAACGCGCTGTAAGTAACTTACTAGATATCCAAATATTATATTAAAAAAATCAATAGTCTATAGTTTGTGGACAGACCTTTGTTACTAAATAACGCCAAAATGGGTGGAAAGATTTAGGACACTCATGTTGAAACACTCCGCAATAACGTAGCTTTCTATTGGTGAAATAATTTTGAAAATCAGAATAATAGTTTTTTTTTTTTTTTTTTCACACACGGCCAATCTGATTCCAAACTAAGCAGAGCTTGTGATATGGTAACCAGATAGCTGATATACTACATAATACTACTTTTAAATACATACTTATATAGATATTTACATCCAGACACAGGACAAACAGACATATGTCATGTATACAAATGTTTGTCCTGGGTGGGATTCGAACCCACGACCCGCGGCTTGAGAGTCAGGGTCACTAACCACAAAGCCAACCGGGCTGTCAAAGTTCCAGAGATTACCTCTATTACAACGTTACAAACTCACAAACGTTACCTCTTTATAATATTAGTAGATAAATAAATTATTATTGTTTGATGTTTTCAGAGCCAGGGTCACCAGCCGGTAGGAGGTGCGGCTGAAAACGGTTCGGCTGGTGGGGCCGTGGTACCTGCGTCTGGACATCATGACGACGAGGATATCACCGAGGTCTTCATTCACCAGGTATGATAATATACTTATTTTGGCAGTAAAACAAAATTTACATAATAATAAAAATGTTAGAGATCGCTGTCTGTACTTTGAAAAATATTATTGGGACCTTTATTAACGCAAATAACACCCAAAACAATGAAAGTTTTGATGTACAAAAGTAATTGATTTATGTTTTTAATTTTATTTATTATTCAATTAGGCCTTTACAAGCATTTATAAAGAGTCACTCTTATATTCGGTTCTGAATTTTGCTTTTACTGAGAAGAGTTGGCAATAAACTCAATAATTACCCTTTTGAAACAAACTTGGATTTTTACAAAAGCCTGTAGCGAGCATTTAAATATTGAAGTGTAAACATTGTTCTAGGGTATCCACACGATCGAGTACGTACTGGGCAGCGTGTCTCATACAGCTTCCTACTTGCGGCTGTGGGCGCTGTCGCTGGCGCATGCTCAGCTCGCTGAAGTCGCTTGGAACATGCTGCTAAGGAAAGGTACCTATCACAGACAAACATTATATAATACTAGTGGACCCGGCAGACTACTACATGTAGTGTTGTGTTCCTGCGGTGAGTAAGGTAGCCAGAGCTCCATGAGACGCTGTAGCGGCAGTGAGGGGACCAGGGATGGAGTAGCGTCGTAGGGGTGTGCAGGAGTGATGCCTGTTTGGCCCTTCGACGAGAAGTGCATTGCGCTTTGTCCCTTTCACTGCCTATACAGTTGCTCCCTTTTTTATAGGGTCGGCAACGCGTGAGTGACGCCTCTGGTGTTGCAAGCGTCCATAGGCTACGGTAACCGCTTTCCATCAGGTGGGACCGTATGCCTGTTTGCCACCCTTGTGGTATAAAAAAAAAGACTTCGTTTTGCTCACCAGCGCCGCCTACCGGCTCCAAATTGATGTATTATACATAAAAACCTTACCCACGAAATACTCCGCAATTTGGTGCAAACCGCATGAAAATCTGTTCATTAATTTTTGTGTTCATTGCGTTCAGACAGACAGACAGAGGCGGCGGGGACTTTGTTTTATATATAAGTATAGATACCTAATATTTGCCTCCACATTATTACCAACGAATTTTTCACTCTCAGAAATATTTTACTTACCTAGCTTCCTTAGTCATTCAGTGTCACCGTATATATAAATATAAAGAATAAAATTATATAATTTCAGAATAGACTTAGGATTACAATGCCTTTATATATTCCATTTAATTAAAAATTTGTATCATAATATGAATGATTATCCCCACCAGGTCTGATGTCCAAGGGCATCCAGGGCGGCGTGATCCTGTACATCGTGTTCGCCGGGTGGGCGGCTATTTCTGTCTCCATTCTGGTTCTCATGGAAGGGTTATCGGCCTTCTTGCACACGCTGCGTTTGCATTGGTATGTTTTCCCTCGATTTTTCTTTAACTAGACGAATATTAAATAATAAAATTGATGTGTCTGTTTTAGAAATGTATATAAAAAAATACGGTACATAAAAAACAGGTCTGTTTGTCCCAGCTAATCTCCGAAATGTAGTCAATTTTGGTGGGACTTTCAGTGTTATAGGGAATGTATAATGCAAGCGGGAAAAACCGCGGGCAAAAGTATTGTAATATGCACAGTCACACTGTAGTCACTGAATCAAATGATTAAAGCATCTTTATTTACTTTAATTTTTTCAGATAATATTTTTATTCCTTGTTAATATAGGTTTGATCAACAGTGGAGGCAATATATTACAATATACATTTCATAATGATTTCAGGGTCGAGTTCCAAAGTAAGTTCTACGCTGGTGAAGGATATCTCTTCCAACCGTTCTCCTTCGAGGTGATCCTCGATTCCGCCGGACAGGGAGAGGAGTAACACTATCGCTATCTCCCTCGCACATTTACTTCCACAATATAATACAGATTTGCTTTTAATCAATTCATTTTATCAAATAAGTTTTTGACAATTTCAAAATGTTGCCAATAAATTGAAAAATTATGTTCTGATTAAAATATCATCTGTATAATTTAATATTTAAGATGATCGCAGTGGAAGTATAATTAATGTATTCTGTACCCAAACAAGTAGTTTAATAAAGTATATATCCTATTGGCAGCTTAATGTAGATGTTGATTTTAAATTAATATAAAAAAATTAAAAATATTCATAATATTGCTTCCTGTGTAGATTGCCAGATGTTCGTAGAATGTTTTCAATATTTAATATATATCTAATATGTATCAATGTAAGCATAAAAAAATCGAAATACTTAATCACTTGTGTAGGGTACGAGTTCTTCTTTTTTTGTATTTTCGTAGTCGAACTTAGATTTTTTTTATTATTTAATCCCTTTTTGTAAGTAATAAATGTGTGTACGATAACTTTTTTTATTCTGTTGTAAAACCCAGTAACAAAAAAAAATGTACTTAAAAATGTTTCCAGCAAAAAGCCCTTGTTCCGACGCTCTCTGTAATTATTTAAAAATAATATTAAACTGCATTTGCATGTTAGATGAAATATATACCATTCCAGTTGTAATGTTTAATATTATAATCAAATATCTTTCCGTATGAGTGTCACATAGATGTAGATTGGTGGTGAATAAAGATTTTTCGTAGCATATTAATAATGTTGTTTTATTTGTAACATTACATTAGTAAAACACTATTTTTAATCGACTTCCTAACAAGGAGGTGATACTGTGACAGTTATTTTCTTTTATAAATTGATTCGGTTTTTTTCTATAATTGGATGCTGATAAGCAATAATGTGCTAACGGTCGTAAACTTGGTTTAGAGAAAATTGCGTCTAAAGACAATAGTGTCTATGTGATTACGACTTTTTGTATGATATAAATACATTTTTATGTACTTTTATGTTTTAGATGACTTGAAACACTTTTGTAGAATGTTAAATACGTGATGCATTATAAAAATTACCAAAATTTGTTTTCGACTTTTTGTGGGTTGACACATTATTGCTTATCAGCATCCAAATAATCTTTAAGTATAGTCGAAGAGTTTTAATCGTACTCTGCTCCAATAGTAATACTAATATCGCCAGGCAGTACGTTCGTCTTGTGATACCAGCGATTCGTGTCCACCACCACTGCAAATAAATAATCACATTGTAATGTCAACTTTATTGTTAATGTTGTTAAAGTACAGAATCGCATGCATATTTGGTTAATTGTTCTTTTTTTTATTTTTATTGATGGGCTTGCTTTTGGTCTCCGACCCGTATATACAGAACGTTGCCGAGACCTAAGTTGGAGCATGCTTGCCCAGAAAAAACTATTCACACTACCCTTGAAAATCCCTAGATTGCAGGCGTCCGAAAACACAGACTCATAATAATATCTTTGCTTACAAATCTCTCCCGGTCCAACGGTAAAGGTGATCCAGGAACATTGGTAGAGACATTCTGGTGGTGGTGCCAGTTCCCATTGCTTATGGCCTCGGATCTGAGCCTGCCAGGACATGTGCTTCACGGAATCCACCTGAAAGAACATTCAGACACCTCAAGGGATGTGAAAAATAATCATACCTATCCTATATCAGATGGCATATCATAATATCAGTCATAAGACGTCAGATGGCTTATGTAATATTGTAAATACCGTAAATGTAAGTAGATATGAAATATAATTAATTTATCAATAAAATAAACAATAGGCCTTGTACACTTTTACCCCAGTTCAAAATGCTGCTTTTACAGAGAAGACCCTTAAAAATTGACGCCAGGGTAAGTTTTGGGGAAGGCGTCATTCCCTGAAACTAAGATCTAACATAGACGCAATAAGGTATAATTTGGAATGGTTAATGAAAATACTCACGTGCATATGAGCTCCTTGCCCAGGCCCTCCCATAAAGATCCAATCGACCATATCACTCTCAGCAGTACGTGGCAGGAAATACGGCCGATTGTAATAGGCCCTCAGTTTCCTCGTCTCGTCATCATAACACGTGCTCCATCCAACATACCAGGGTTCTCCAGTTAAATTGGCTCTGATTTCGTCCATGTTGAAGACCTCATGCAAGGAGTTAAGGCCCGATTTGTACGCGAAGTAAAAACAGTCGTTTGTCTGTTTGCCCATTTTGCCGTAGCGGTAAAAGTTCGAGAAAAATTTGAAGTCGAATTCCTGGTAAGATCAATGAAATGTAGATCATCAGAAAGCAAACAATGTTGGTCCTTTTAGCCGGATCATTTGAGAATTTGGTCCTGCGTGCCGGACTTTTTAGTCATGATATAATAACCAGTATAGAAATTACTACGATTACCTATAACAATAACATGATCTTACCTCCATTGCCTTCCAACCTTCAGTAGCATCAGTCACAATCACTGGAGAAGCTCTATACGCGTAAAGTTCTTCAAAATCCAGTGCAGTGATATTAGCCAATCTAACAACCTCATTTACTCCTATACACATGCTGCAGTCTTCTGGAGGCCGGAACAATGTCTTGGAGACTGCAGGAACGGTTAAAACGCAGTTCTAAAAAAAATACATTAGCATTGACTAACGATCATGGATTATAGGCGAGTACAAAAATCTATAAAACCATACACCTACCTTATTCGTTAAAAACTCCTTGTGAATCCATATCAATCCGGTAGAAACAGCCAGGATTATTCCAAAAGTAATAAAGGAACTTCTTTTCCAGTTTCCCAGATATGATGTACATTTTTCACCCCTCCTGGAAATATCTAATTTAGATATTAATGAATTGCTTAATTTTAAACTGTCAATTTTATTAATCAGCTTTAAGACTTTTAACTCCGCAGTTTTAAGCTTTTTTTCGCAGGTTTTTGGAACTGGATTCTGGGTCATTTTGTAGTCGCGGCTTATGGTCCTTGGTGGAATGAAAAGCGTTAGTGCTTTCCAAGAGCTTATAAAGGGTTTCACAACGTTTACAGTAACGATATAGAGTTCAAGATTCAAAGCTCGATTTTCTTTGTCGATATAATAATTGCAAAAAAATAAAATTTGTGGCCTGTATAGTACAGTAGGTACATACTCTTTGTGGTAAATACATTGTAATTAAATTATGAACAAGCATTAAACTTATAATTTGTTAGGTACGGATGGAGAGTATTTAAAGGGAAAATCTACGTATATACCTACGTAGGTCCTCTGCAAATCTATAATATTATATTCTAATGATTAAATTTATCCGATTAACTTTTAAACTATTTAAAAAGAATATAATATATGACAAAAAAGCTTGAGGTATTCCCACAGCTCTAGATATCTCCCGAATAAGGGGTCGACATAAAGCGTGTGGCGAGTGCAATATGTATGAAATTGAAATTCATTATCTACCCGCGACACAGCAACTGTGTCCCCATTACTCACGCACTGTCTCTTCTGCGCGCTATGGACTTTTATACGAACCTATCAATTTAGATGAATAGATGCCTAGCTGCGCCCGTAGTTTCTTTCAAGTTCTAGAGATCATATTTGGTAGGAATATACCTTATAATAAATATAGAATATTATAGTATAGATACATTATGATATAATCATAAGTATCTCTTTACCTAATGATATTTAAGGTGGATATTATCTTTTTAACTTTTGTCTTGGAAGGAAACATTTAATAATTAGTCTAATCTTAAACAGTTCATTAAATTATGAGTATATTCGCTGGATTAGTAAACTACATATTTCCGTCAGAAAAATAACTAGTCTTTTCATATGAATTCTTTACAATCAATATCTCGTTAAAAGTTTAATCGTAAATCGATACCAAGTTTTGCACATAGGTGTCGATGAATATAAATAAATAAATATTTACGTCGCAATTAAAATGTACTGGCAGAAGTAAGTCTTTTATTGTATGAATAAAAGGCTGGCATTCTTATAGGAAAATGACAGCTCACTGTCAATGTCAATAAAATAAACCCACAAATTGTCACTGACGTGACGTTGATATACGTCAGTGCAATGCAAATTGTCCAATCCAAGTCAAAACAAAATGGAATGAGATAAAAAACCAAAACAAAATCTTTGAATTTTAAATTCCACAGAGAATTATTTATTTCTTCGGAGATTGGTATACTTTTTCTTCAGCATAAATACTCCAAGCTTAAATAACTTGTATTAACAGTGTATCTTGAATATTAGCAGCAATGGCAGCGATTCTCGGTGGCGGGCTAGGAGGCCTATCCACCGGTTACTACCTGTTAAAAAAAAATGTAACTGCCAACAACAACTTAAAACTATTCCTTCTAGAAGCGACCGACTACTGTGGCGGTTGGATCAAGACCATCCGTACGAAAGACTATACTTTCGAGCAAGGACCAAGAACTATACGACCTAAAGGTAACACAGGATTAAACACACTCAATATGATAGAGGACTTAGGCCTTAGTGAGCACATCGCCGCTATAAAACCTAATCATCCAGCAGCAAAGAACAGAATGATCTATGTAAACCATAATTTACATGTTTTACCGTCCAGTCTAAAAGGCGTTTTTCAGAAGAATGGACCTTTCTCTAAACCGCTAATCTATGCTCTTTTCAACGACATTAAACAACCGCACAAGGAGTTACAGGATGATTCTATCTACAATTTTGTTGAAAGAAGGTTCGGTAAGGAGATAGCAGACTATGGTATCTCTCCGATGATATGTGGAATTTGTGCCGGAGATGCAAAAGAAATATCAGTGAAATTCCTCATGAAGACCTTATTCGAATGGGAGCAGAACCACGGTGGTGTGGTGAAAGGGTTAATGAGATCCATGTTCAAAACAAAATCTGAAAATGTTTTGGAATTGAGTGACTTAGCAAAACGGGCACAAGAGGAGAAATGGAATGTCTACACCATTAAAGGTGGTCTTGAAATATTTCCCATAACATTAGCAGAGCACCTGAGCCATAATAATGTGCAGCTAGACTACAATAGTAAAGTAGAACAAATAGAATTCTTAGATTCGGGAAGAGTTGATTTGAAAAAAACAAATGGAGAAGTATTGAATGCCAATCATGTCTATTCCTCCATACCGGCTCATTCCCTTGCTAAATTGGTTGAGAAACAACACCCAGAATTGGCCAAAGATCTAAATGGAATACCATTTGTTACAGTAGGCATTGTTAATTTATATTTTCAAACAAATGAGTCTCTTATAACCCCAGCATTTGGGTTTTTAGTACCACCAATTGAAAACTCTCCTATTTTAGGTGTGGTATTTGATTCTTGTTGTATCCCAGATCAGAATGGTACAGTTCTGACTGTAATGCTAGGTGGGAGATGGTTCAAGGAGAAGTTTGGGGACCATGTTACAGAAACAACTCTGTTGCAGGTTGCTCTAAAGGAAATAGAATCAATTTTAAACATTAAAGATAAGCCAACAGCTTACCATGTTAGTATTCTAGATAAATGCATTCCTCAGTATGTGGTAGGGCATTATGAAAGGGTTGATAACATAAGGCAGTATATTCAAAAGAATAATTTGCCGATGTCCTTAATTGGGTGTAGTTATGATGGTGTAGGTATCAATGATGTTATTTATTCAGCTAAAACTCAGGTTGAGGAAGGCTGTGCTCACACGGGTTAGAGACTGAAAAAGCTAATGCTCAAGTTATTCAAGAGTCAGGTAAGAAAATTATAAAGATTAAAAAACTACCTCATGAATAAATATTTTATGGTATAAAGGTGTACAAAAAATATTACAAATATCCTAGTTTTAATTGCCATATTTTTTTACTCTGGGTTTGGGTGGGTTTAATAAGATTTTTATACTTTTTTAATGTTTGGTTCAGCTAAAAATGTATTAATTTATTGAAATGTGATAGACAAAGTTTATTAATAGAAAGTTTTTACAGTTGTTAGAATGTAATAGTTGTATTTTTTATTAGTATAAATTAACTAAATGGATTATGTGTTGTTTTTATAACAGGATTTTGTTAATAAAAATGTATAAGTAGTGCCATCTATGATTTTAGTATAGAAGCATTTCCTCGTGGTTGCCGCCCTGTTAGTTCTTGAACCTTTCTATAGAGGGTGTTGTGATCAATACAAAAAAAACTCTCTTATCTTTACAAAAATAAGAGACATAAACATTAGTTTTTTGATCATCTGGTATTCATGAAGATACATTTTCACCTTAACGATAGTGCATATACGCCTACACGATAATAAATATACCTATGCTTTATAGATTTCTTGACTTAAACTATAAAGATATTAACATTCTCATGAATGATATAAATGACGAAAAATCTAACGGACTAGCTTCCGCCCAGCGGTTTGACCGGCGTAGTTCCCGTTCTCATAGGAATACAGGAATATAATATTATGTAGTATCCGAAATATAGTAAACCGGCGATGGAAAAACAAACTTTATTTAATTTCAGACGAAAATAAGTACCTACATTTTATTTTGTAACTGCAAGCCAGTGCTTTTGAAACTCCATAAACATTTATAAATTATTTAACATACCTAAACGTAACTTAGTAAGAAAATTGGTACAAGTACATATTAAAAATTCAATAATAAACGACTAGAGCCACCGTGCAACTGGCAACCCCTTCCATACAGACCAGCGAGAGTAGAGCCGCAAATATTGCATAGCGAGCAAACAAACTTCCCTTGAATACGGCTCGAGATATAAGTACCTAGCTTATTTTCAGAACTGGGCCAGTAAGAGGCCCCGAAAGATTTCAGCTTTATGACTTATTTTTGGGGATTTAATCGAGTTGAAGATAAGAATTAATTTAGTTGTGTAAGCTATATGATATGTATATACATGCGGAATTAGTAGGTAAATCAAATGTTATCTAATGTTTTCTACTTTTACTTGGGACTATTAATCAACATTAATATTAAAATCTGAACATAAGATAATGGTGATATTCCTCTATTCGGTACACTGTTGCATTGCTAATATTTTTTTACTTTACAGTAACAGAAAAGTTTTAGAAATCGAAGTCTCTAAGCCGACCAAAATAAGTAAAGCGATCTCAATTTATAAAATAAATAGTTGGCCAAAAGCTATAAAGTATATATACCTACTTCCTTTTAGTCTTTGGGCTCCTCTAACAATACCAACTATGTACCTATTCATAATCCATACATACTATAAAGATTATATTATATTAGATGATTTTGTACCTGTATACCTATCTCCAATGCGCCACAACTATTGAACAAACACTAATAAACAGCGACCATATTATTATGATATGTGACTTCATTCATGTAATATTCATTGAGCAATTGCATAAATTACCAAACGGGACAGTTTCGATATGAATGCTAATTTTGATCATCGCCATTTGGGTGATATTAGTTGATTTGAATAACCGTCCTTTATGTAGGTATAGCTGTGTTATATTGCACATGGTACTTGAGAGTTACTTCTAGATTTTGTTGTTTAACAATGCTTCTGGTGATCACTTGCTATACGGCTATGGAGCTACGGTAGTCCATTGCTTGCGTTTTTGGTCACCACTTGCCATACGGCTTAAGCTACGGTCCATATCGTAGCTCCGTAGCAACACTCGTAGCAACAGTAGCCCATTTCTAGATATGGAAATGCTTATTAGTTATGGCTATGACTTTTTTCTAGATATGTCTAGAACTGGGGATGGAACCGGGTGAAACCGGGAAATTTATCCGGGATCATGAACCCTATGAGCTATTACATATACATTTTAAATGTCAAATAAATTTCCTCAGCCGACGAGTAGAATACAAACTATCCCAATATTAGTTGGATTCTATATTAGTGAGATTTACCATGGCCACAAAACAATTTCCTATAAACATTGACCTCGATAAAAAGGGTTTGAACAAAACCATGATGGAGGTATCCAATATATCTGGGTATCCCCCTGATTGGTATCCTGTTAGCATAAATTTCGTGTTCGGCACAAGATTGGCCGGTCCGAATTGTTACCAAACTGGATTTGTGACTGTTGTACATTCGTATGACAATAACGGCTAAAGTGAATATCAATATCTATGTAGGGACATTGTAATTTCCATTTTGAAAGAGTATTAACTCGTCTGCTTGTTGTTGTCTGTATATTTATATTCACATGTGATAGGCATAGTAAAATCTAAAGAACTGTACTTATGCCAATTTTTTGGTAATTGATCTTGTCGATGGTAAATACTTAGATAAATTTGTACTTGTTATTTCTTTACTAGGTCTTGTAAAATATTATTAGTTCAAGTTAGATAGGTGTTTTGATAGTAGTTTATTAAATGTGAGTGCAAACTTAATTAAATAGATGACATATCACTTGTACATTTAAATTTTACTGATGTTTTTAATGTTGGTGTTTTTGTCACGGAGTACAATACAGTGTTGTCCATTTGACCATAATTTCTATCAGTCTAGTTTGTCCAAAATATTAGTATGTTTGCAAAATTTTATTCTAATATGATTACGTACCTACTAACTACTATTAGATGATAATTATATCCATGAATAAACCTACCTCGATGAAAGTATCTATGTATCTATATTGCATATATTATGTAGGTAACAACAATACAATCCTACGTTTCACACAACAAACCATCTATATAGTAAATTGATACACAAGTGAAATAAGAACATGAAAATGTCGATGTAAATAATACTTTCCACATCGATCTGAGAGCGCTCTATCGGAAATTATGTTCATGTATGTGTGACACTTGGCAGGGTTGGGTGTCGTACATAGTTGTGTACAAATATGTACTGTTTCTGCAACAATACCACAGACTAAAAACAAACGCGTTGTGCGTTTGTGTTCCATTATTTGACTATTTAGTAAGTTAGTTAAATGCTTTAATATCCTACGATCCGAACCCACGACTTGCGACTTGAAAGTCAGGGTCACAAAGCCAACTGGCCAGTCCAGATGCGGCGTCGTAACGACTTCGAGCTAATGCACTCCTTCAAAATTAAAAAAAAACATCTATTTATATATATTATAAATGCGAAAGTAACTCTGTCTTCCTCGCATTCACGAACCGATTTTAATGAAATTTGGTACACATACATTGTAGAGCTAAATCTACTACGGTTGAGAGCCCTCAGCGCTCACCGATTGCCCGCGTATAGGTGTAACAGCCATCAGAGGCTAACACCTTCAAGTGCCTTCCAAAAAAAAAAACATTCTAGAGCCTGAGAAAGGACTTAGGCTACTTTATATCCCAGGAAAATGGAAGATCTGTGTACGCGGATGAAACTGCAGGAGCCACTAGTTAATATAAGTACCTTGATGAAATAATCCCCACTGTAACCAAAGTGTTGCCAATATATGAACACACACGAATATAAAATGATAGGGCCAATGGAGTAGTAACATTATTACAAGCAATTTACTGGTGCCTTTACAATAAGTTTACGAACGACTCGCTCCCATATATTGAATAGCTTACGAGGCATTATTGTGTTATTTATAACACCATTGTTGCTATTTAACCATTTTAAATGACTTAAATTATATTATTGATACTGCAAAATATATTTTAAAATATATAGCGGCCGCGGTTTCAACGGGAAGATACAAAAATTTTATGAAATTAGAAGTGTACCAAGATCCGTACCCAAAGGGTAAAACCGCGATCCTATTACTGAGACTTTGCTGTCTGTCCGTCCGTCTGTCACCAGGCTGTATCTATCTCAAGAACGGTGGGATACAGGGATCTACAGGGAACCCAAAAAACGGCTATCATAGTAAATGTCCCAAAAGAAATACACTTTATCTTCAAATCGCAATTGTCTAAAAAACATTCAATTGAATAGAGCTTGTAAGGTTTGTTGCGAGCCTCGTAACGCCTCGATAATTGTTTATTTTATTAAGTATTTTCGTTTTCGAAGAGTGAAAGGAATGGAAGGTAGGTATTTACCTGCAGTGAAATACTAGGTCATAAATATAAAAATCTCATACATTTATCATCATAGTACCTACCTACTAAACGATACCTTACAATATATCCTACCTTACAATATGCGTACTACACTACACGTAGTTGAAAAGGAAAATGTGTAGCGACAGAAAGATTTGTGCTTCATTGATAAATGCGTGCTAACTGATCCGGAATGATGCCTCAGCCGCCGTCACGTACATCCTCGTCACCGTTTGTGGAGTTCCAATACGTTTTATATGTTCCCATGCCCCCCAAATTGTCCCCCGAATTGTCCCCTACTAAATATTTATTAGTTTCTTCAGCGAAGGAAAAATGAAAGAGCCATCGCCTTTTAGGGAACAATAAAAACAATTTGAAGATGAAAATGGGTATTCAGTAACTTTTCCGTTCATTTTCACCTTTAGTGATGCCCGAGTTGGGCTTTGTTTCCTCGTAAAAATAATAGGTACCGTTACTTTTCAAGGCTCGCCCTAGAAAGAGAGTCTAAGAATACCTCAGAAAGTTCTGTTGTAACGGAAGTGTTATGAATAATGGTTGATTAAATAATATCTATACTAACTTATGATGGAAATGGTGCCATAAAATCCTCAATTTTTTTATATAATACATCAATAAATTGACAAATTAAATACACTCGATCAATAAATTGTCTAGCCCAAATGGCACTAATCTCGGCCACAAAATCGAATTTAGTTTTTGACAAAACCATATTTTATATCGGCCGATCCTACATACACCCTCACGCTAATAACCGAGATTATTTATCCCAGATTTATGTGTTCACAAGGGTTATATAGTGTGGTCTGGATGAAATTTATACATCCGTACCCAAACCTGACTCGATATCCTGGGTATAACACTAATGTATTTTGGATTGTTTTATTTAATACACTATCTATAGACAGCTATAGATATACACTAGTGGCTCCCCACGGTAGGTACCACCCACTTTACCGAATAATCTTCAATTTGTAGAACATATACTTACAATCCAGCCGTTCAGTCGTGAAGGAGTAACAAACATACATCAATTTAACATTCAAGCATTTGCCTTATTTCCATAGTAGGATCCATAAAAGCTATACTAAAATTGCAATAAAAAAAAATGTGGAGCAGAAAAATTTTCATAAAAATAGGTCCAGCCATTTTGGAGGAGTTTGTTAACAAACACTGTGAATATTCTAGTATTTTTTCCACACACGGCCACTCCGATTCCAAATAAAGTAGATCTCATGCTATGGTAACAAGATGGCTGATAAACTAGTTTTAAATACATACTTTTATAGATATTTACTTCCACACATTCATAGAAATGTCTGTCTTGGGTCGGATTCGAAACCCATGACTGGCTTGAAAGACGGGGTCACTAAACACAGAGCCCAAATATAAATAATATTTTTATATAGTATATACCTACCTACTGAAGCGAACAGGTCAATAAAGGGCTTTACTTTAACAATATCGTCTCAAAGGGACCAAAGCAAGTTAATTGCTTTTTATTACGTGATAATATAATTTGTCAAACCCGATAAAAGTAATTCCAAAGTTGAAACCTTTGTTACAACTTGTACCTTATTATTAGACAGGGAAAATGTTTTATTCAAAATATTTTCTCGACATTTGTTATTGTTTATCCTGGGTCATTTTTATAACGTCAATTTATCAAACTAAGCTGAGCATGTACTGTAGTTGTTTTACTATTTATAGAATACTAGTTTGGAAGCTAGTCTGGTATCAACTACGCCTATAACCTACAGACAAACTAAAGTGTCTCATAAAATTTCCTTCAGTTTCATTTTATCTGTGAAAACTAGTGACTCCGTACAAAAGCAGATTTAATTACAGCTCTCAAAGATCAAAGCGAGCCGGGACGGAGGAAGTAACTTCACACCGACCTAGGGAAAGGCGGACATATTGTTACCTCTACTATCTGTTACATTTCTGATATAAACTGTAAGTTATTTAATAACATTTACTTATATCGAAAACAAGTATTATATAATTTAAAAACTAAAAAATAAATCTTGTCTTAAGATAAGGTGATCTTTTGGCCCTTGTAGCATTCGAATTTATTATATTTTTTTTTTGTATCGGTGTGTTGTTTTCTTTGAGATAATTATACAGAATTATAGTTTCATATAAAGGTATTTAATAGGTTGTTGAATACTTTATAATATTTATTTACCCATATAATATTTTACTTGTAATATTTTACTCTATTTAAGGGCAGAAAAAAGTCCATCGACATAAAAAAAAATCTGTTTATTTTTTTTTATGAAAAGCGTTAAACCATCGAGAAACATCAGTTACAGCGACGAACTTCGTAAGAGACAGTAACAACAGGCCTTTGTAACACTATACATTAGGTTATTCACTTTGTTAAATTTTATTTAGTGTTGTCTTTTGATTGTTGTCTTTGTTACTTTCCACTTTTGTGACAACAGTTGTTCTTATATTCTTGAGGTGTTTCTTTAATTTCAAAGTTGGCCTTTAGACTTCTCGACAACAAAGCATTAGAGTTTGACTTCTTCCTGCCCTTATTACGCAAGTAGGGTCGAACACGTGTTTAGATTCTGACTATTCACGTAACAACAAGCATATGCCTGGCGATTTTAACCGCATTTTCTTCTCATCTGGTAAATTTCTTTTATTTTCATTTGGTTTAAAGATACTTATCTTAATTAAACACTATGAAAATGGAAGGTGAAACAGTGTCCCTGAAAAATAACTTAACAGAATCTATGAGAATCATGATCAATCTAATTTTTCTTCGGCCCATCCATGACTGAGCAACAACTATCCCAACTTTCGCATGTATAATAGTGTTAAGATTTGGGTGCTTCATAAATGTCAGCTACCTGTGTCGCTGTCGCTGATTGTACAAGCGACTTTAGCAAATGGTCATGTTGGATTCGTGTTATGTTGCTTTCACGTTACTGTGTAGTGAGTACAAAACCACGCGCCATGTCGCTTGTCGTAGTATTGTGCGAGTATATACTATGTTAGTATTCCTAATACTGTCAACGTATTATACATAATATATATATTTCGAACGTATTAATACGTTATAGTACATCTAGTAAATACAAAGTAAAATGAAACATATTTCTTTTTCTGTGGATATGAAATATTGCTATTACTATAACACTTTGAATATATTGTATTTTTTTAATTATATGAATTGTACGCCAAAACCGGCAGAACATGTTGTTCTACATATTTCTATCTATGAACCCTCCATTTAAAAAAAACACATGTTTTACAACTAAAATCTTATTTAATCATAGGCATTTATATCATACAACAAAAAAAAACAATTGAGGCTTAAAAATAAAATGGCATTAAACATAAGAGCCATAATACAAGACCGTCACTCGCCTAAGTTTAAAAGCGGCAACTCTTGCACAGTAAGAGCAAAGAGCCGAGAGACCATTAGAGGAGGGCCCAAAAGGGCCCCTGACACCGTGAAAGGGACTCGACGACCTAACAGCCCTACGAGATCGGCTCTCGTAGGGCCCAGAGTGTCAGTTGTGTATAAAGAATGCTTAAAAGGGTTGCAGTTTTTTCCGTAGCGGTGGGTTTTTTGGTTTGATACATTTAACCTTCTTTATTTTAAGTGACTAGGATAAACACAATAATTAGAGAATTTTATTTCTATTAAATTTATTTATTTAATTTGCCCGGGAGATTAAAAACTCAATATACTACAATAGAAAATATTATTTCGTTCCAACCATGTTAATGATAATTGCAACAATTAAACAGCTAAATTGATCAAACCATTCTCAAGACGTATACCTACTCTATATATTTAGTCATAAATAATCGTTTTTTTATAAGTAAAAATTAAAACGAACCACCAAAGACCAAACATCGTATATTTCCGTGAAAACAAAACAAGAGTGTCCTGCCACTTTCGTCCGGTAATTGAATCTCGCGCCGTTACGCGGTCAATTAGTAAGTAATTGTACATACACGCGTCCAACAACATTACACGTTAGTAGAGAATTACCTATATTTAATATAACTTTGCACCTCCCTTTTCAATAAAGTTGGTTGGAAAATTTAAATTGGTTTCGATGTAAGCGTTCGAATAAACTGTAGGTGAATTCGTTGCCAGGATTATTGGCAACCGAGTGGTTTTTTGATTTTAATTTGCAAAAGTTTGCTTTAGTTAACTAGTTTTGGTGTTATTTTTTTGCCAGCTTAGTGTTTTGAAATTGGATTCGGTTCAGTTTCTAATGGATATTCTCGATCAAATAATAATTGAATTGGAATACACACAACCATTGCTTGCAATTTATTTAAACCGACTCCTAAAAATACAAGCTTATTTTTTACTTTAGTACGAATCAGTAATAGAATCAACTTTAGTAATAATGTATAGAAGAATGTACCTATTGAACCATTAAATCAGATTAATGTAGAGACATAATATGGATTTTTTCACGGTTACAGAAGTACCTACGTTAGGTTTTATACTAGTCGTAATGCATCTAAAAAAAAAAAACTGTACGGGTATTTTACCCCATATAAAAAATGACATATAAACATAAAAATCACTTTTTTTTAACCCTCCGCAGCAAAGCTTTAAAGGCTTATTTCAAATGTAAACAAATTCATCAAACACGATTATTACACTTCACTTCCTTGCTTCTCAGTTACCCCTCATACATACAATGATACACATAGACCATCAACCAACTAGCATCTAGATGTACAATCAATGCAATAGCACGACAATCTCCCAGATAGCAATCTGAATTGTCCATTGACATTAATATGCAGTCGGATAGGTATTGAATAATTGAAAGCTTATCTCGGCTAGATGGCGGCCGATTTGGTTATAGCAGTGTCTTGTCGTGATGTAGGTACGTCACTTCATGAATATAACATGTACTGACCCCGAGGTTCGGATACCAGATTAATTTAAGCTTATGCAGAAGTCACGTTCGCTGTGAATTGACCGGTTTTCTGCCTAAGATAATAAGAAACTGAGAGATACTTGAAGGTATATTTTTGCTACTTTATGGATACATGTAGAAATAATAAATATCTTAAGTAATTTCTGGCATTTTTTTTCATATGATGTATAAAATAAAAAGAGTTCTTGCTATGTTAGTTCTTTAGTTAAAAAAATAACATAGTATATATAGAACTTCTTTAATATTTAAAAACAGATACCCAAATGTTCTTAGTTGGGAATTTAAGCGATAACAGTGTGTCTAATAACTGTGTCAAGCGGTTAATATCATTTTAATAAATGTAGTTTCAGAACTAGCTTGGAATTTGAACCATTATTTATTGACGGAAAACTCTTTTATTCCCGAGGCATATGCCTATATAGGCTACATTTCTACCCCGGGAGACATGGGTGACACTACTCTGTGAGCTAGTAAATAATACTACAAATTTTAGGCTACACCCGGAACCCGACACGTAACATGGCAATTCGTCGTGCGTGCGTCCGTCCGCCGTCGCTTCGTCGTTTGTCAAAGTTGTCGATCCATCTTGTGAGTTCATTCGTCAATGACTAGTGTTGTGTTCCCTTAAAGTATATCACTCATTATAGTAAAAACGTCTCGATTATTTCAACCGCCACGCCAAAGTAAATCTATAGTGATATTATAAAGCTGAAGAGTTTGTTTGAACGCGTTACTTTAGGCTGTACTGGTTCGTATTTTAGTGAGGGATAGCCCATTTATCAAGGAAGATTATAGGTTATACAGCATTACGTTACGACCAATAGAAGCGGAGCATCTATGAAAAATATGTGCAAAAACGTATGGACCAATTTTGATGCGGCGCGGTCGATAGAAAATCTGTATAGCCCATCCATTCTGCAATTTAGATTTTTTATTTTTAGAAATCGTACTAAAATAGTGTTGCATTGTACCAAAATCATAAAAATCTCTATAATTTTAGTAGGTATTTCCAAAATAGTCAGTTTTCAACTCCAAATGTGCGTCGTAGTTTATGAAACACGTAAGTACAGAATCGAGTCTATTGGCGTTCCTTAAAGCGTATTGAAGAAACGCCTCTTGAATACAAGATGTATCGAATATTGCTCCAATGATGTTCTTGTACATTTTTCATGCGCCCGTCCGCTTTTTTACGCGTAATTTTCTACTCTATTATGTACTGAGTTCGGGTATTGTTGTGTGAATGTATTCTTGTAGAATGTTAGGTATAACGGCTTGTGTTTTTGTCGTTATATATTTTAATATCTAATTATTGAGAAAATACTAAAATAGTAGTGCATATTATGTTTTATGAATTTTAAACCCTTTTGTGATAGTAATTTTTGAAAACAAAGATGACCAATAAATTGACGGATTACAAGACAAACATTCATATGCATGAATTTGTGTATTTTTTCTATGTCTGAATGTCTAATAAGAAAATATCTTTAAGTATTTATAGAAAAAAAAAATATGTAAGTATAGTTGATCAGTCATCTAGTACAAGCTTTTGTGTGCCAGGCCGTGTGTGAAAAATGTCCCACGTATCCGGGAGATCTTCCATTTTCTCGGAATAAAAAGTAGCCTATATCCTTTCTCAGGCACTACTAACTGTGTACCAAATTTCATTTAAATCAGTGTAGTAGCTTTAGCGTGGAAGCGAGACAGAGTTACTTTCGCATTTATAGTATTAGTCAGGATTAGGATAAGCCATAGGTTAGACATACATGTAGTCAAATGCCATTTAAATTAGCATCGCTATCCAGCCTATCTTTAATGCAATACCGTGATCTGTCACTTGATTACTCCATCACATATTGTCCGGTGGACAATCCCAAATGCAATTTTGTCAATGCAAATCTGTCTGGAAACCTTACTAGTGGTATTTAACTCGATAAAATATCACCTGATTTTGTTAAACTCGATGTGATAATGAAGAATTATTTGTATAGTATTTTAATTTTCGAAATATTAAAAAGACCTTACTAGGTACTTTGCTAAACGTGTAAAAAAAACTTGTTTCTATAGTATATCTAGTCCCATTTAAAAAAATCACAAAATTTATAAGATGAATATTAACATGCTAGTAAAAAATATCACCCCATTTTAAGGCGCAAGTACCTATAGTAGAAGTAAACGTGTGTGTACGTGAGATGTAATGGAATTTGCAATTACCCAATGGAGTGCAACACACTCAATGTACCATTCGTTTGTTTGTCTGTCCGTTTGTCAAGCAATTCGTTAATTAGCTAACCTACTAATGCTTATTATAGTTCGATATTTATCGAGTTAATAAATAAGATTAACTATGTAAGCTGATTTAGAATACAAGTTAAAACGTGGAGTCTATACTAATATTATAAAGAGGAAAGATTTGTTTGTTTGTTTGTTTGTAATGAATAGGCTCCGAAACTACTGGACCGATTTCAAAAATTCAAAAAACCGCGGGGAGGCAGCTAGTTATTTATAAAATACTAGCTGCCTCCCCGCGGTTTTACCCGCGTAGTTCCCGTTCCCGTGGGAATACAGGGATAAAATATAGCCTATGTTACTCGGGGATAATGTAGCTTTCCAAAGGTGAAAGAATTTTTGAAATCGGTCCAGTAGTTTCGGAGCCTATTCATTACAAACAAACAAATATTTCCTCTTTATAATATTAGTATAGACTAGCTGCCTCCGCGCATAGTTCCCGCTCGTAGTTCCCGTTCCCGTGGGAATACAGGGATAAAATATAGCCCATGCTACTCAGTGATAATGTAGCTTTCTAATGAAAAAAGAATTATTAAAATCGGTCCAGTACTTTTTGAGTTTATTCATTACATACAAAAACAAATCTTTCCTCTAAGTATTAGTGTAGATAATTAGGCTAAACTGAGTAAATTTCTAGAATATACAGTACAAGGGGTCCTAATAATAACATTAATAGCAAAGTCTTAATGGAAAAACAGCAATTTACAACATAACTGTTTGTTAAATATAATTATATTATTACAAATATTGCATTATTTATTTTTTTTAAATCAGATGAGCAGTATGTAAATATCGTCTCAGGATATTATAATAATTTGTAAAGAGATAGTATCATAATTTATTTCACAAGTCGATTTTAAATAGCTAGCAATTACAAAATATGTTTGATTAAACTATGCTATACCACTAAGAATACTTCAACCTGGAGTAAAATACGCAAGAATAACACAGCAATACAACCGAATCAGTTAAGAAAACGTAATATTTACATACCTTTATAGAGCGTCAAGGAGCGGAGTACACCATTCATGGCACAAACAACACAACCAATTTAATATTTGCACAGCTTAACTCTGTAAGGGTATGTCAATAGGACATTTGTGTTGTAACAATGGACAAGGGTTTACAAGTGTCCCAAATAAACATCGATCTTGCAAGCTATTTGTCTTACAGCGGGCGGTGACGACTGGCTCTCGGAGTGGCGCGTCGGGCAGACGGGGGATTTTGTAGAGACCATTCATGCCCATGGCATATAATGAAGTAGATAAATTTTTTTTTTTTTTTTTTTTTTTCCTTATTCTGGGACCACAAGAAATGATCCCAGCTAATATTACAATCTAGCCTTAGTATTAGGCTAATGAGTAATTTAAATTTGGCTTAATCTTCTATTTCACTATAAAAACTAAGAATGTGTCCATCAACACTTTTCTTATTGTCTCTATTAAGGGGAAGTCACTTTGTTCATGTGTTCTATAATATTAAACTTAAACTTCACATATCAACTGAGTGGTACCCCTCTAGAAAACGTATCGTTGATAAGAGATCTAGGAGTTCTTTTAGACTCTAAACTGCACTTTGACGCCCATGTAAATAACGTAGTAAATAAAGCTTTCATGCTGTACGGTTTCGTCATGCGATCTTGTGTTCCTTTCAGGCAACCTCATTCGTATCTTCTACTATATACTTCATTAATTAGATCTCAGCTTGAGTACCTACGCCACCTCCATTTGGAATCCATTCTATACGAAATATCATGATCAGATTGAAAGAGTTCAACGCAAGTTTCTAAGCTCCATGCAATACCGCTGTTTTCGCACTAAGTCCTCCTATAGCATACTTCTAGATAAATACTCATTACTAAGACTTAAATCGAGAAGATTGCTCCTTGATCAAATGCTATTGTTTAATATTTGCCATGACAAATTTGATTGTAACGACCTTTTTAACCAAATAAACATTCATGTACCATATCGTTCGTACCCCACACGAGAGACTCGAAAGCGCTATTTGTTCGCACTTGCCTCCTGTAAAACAAACGCTGGTGAGCGCGCACCATTACACCGAGTTACAAAACAATTTAATGATCATTTTTCAGATGTTGAATTTTACGCTAACTCACCCGCGTCGTTCAAGAAAACTTTAATTCAGATTATTATGACTTCTGATTTTTATGATCATATCTAAATCTATATTGCTGCTATATTTTATATATATTGTATTTCTGTAGTTTGGTATCATACTTATTTGTTCGGTTGTTTAAAGCTATCTGATATCATATATACATATCATAGTAAGAACTAGTTGTGGTACTTACGCCCTTTTCACTTACCATAATTCGAGGACAACGGGGTTGATTACACTGTCATCATTATTTTTAGTTAAGACTTTTAAATTTAAGCTTCAGTGTAATTGTTTGTTGTTCCAAATAAAAAAGAAAAAAAAAAAAAAAATTAGCACTTGCACTAAGTTTAACTGTTTAACACTATTACACTACACTAGCTCAAAAGGTTTAGTCCTTTTGAGTCTTCTCACAATGTCTGTGTGATCGAGGAGCTGTATTGCCTCAACGTTCACATGGTGGAGAAGTCTTTTCTGGTGAGCCTCTGCATACTTTGTGATCACTTGGCTCACAAAGCTTATTTTTAAGTCCCGATGAAGGTCATCATTTCTAATGTACCAGGGAGCATTTACTATTTCTCTTAAGACCTTATTTTGGAATCGTTGTATAATCGAAACATTGCTTTGTTTGGTGCAGCCCCACAGCTGAATACCATAAGTCCATACTGGCATTAGGACTTGTCTGTACAGTAGTAATTTGTTGCGTGTTGACAGCACGGAATGTTTACCAAGCAGCCAATACATTTGTTTATACCGTAAATCTAATGCATGCCCATGGCATATAATGAAGTAGATAAATAATATTAAAAGTATACAAGATGATGTAGATTTAAGGTAGGCATATCCACAGAGCATTGCATTAAAATTTGGATTGAAATTAAATTAAATAGGTATAGTTTATGATTTAAGTACCTACGCCTTCACAGGAAACGTCGACGAGACATGACATGACATGTTTTCAAAACAATTTGTATTAGGTATACAGTGCGACTGCTATGTCTCGTATCGCACAAGCTCTTAATTTTTTTAGTCTTGAAGTTATAAAATAGTCTAAGGTAAGCTCCCATTTTGTAAGAGACAAAAAATTATATCTAATTCCCCACGTTCCTGTGGAACTTCAACTTTTCCGGGTTGCAAAATCAGCCTCTATCCATTCCCAAGCTCATGTCTTTATGTATAAAGAATTCGGTTCATTGATTTAGCTGTGAAAGCTTTACATGCACTTTCCCATTTATAATCTTGGTAGGGATTTAAATTCCATTTTCCTGTAGAATTCCGGTTAAGTCGCCCGTCTGCCAAACCGTCCAAGAGAGTGTAACCTCAGTACACACCCTGATCAAACAAGCGTGCCTACAATATTGCTCTCAGTCACTCAATCTGGTGCCCAGTCAACTTGCGGGTTGTCACGTTTTCTTTGTCCGCAGCCTTTTGTCGATTTAACAAGGCAACGTTGTTTGTTACCGTAGTGTATATTATGCAAAATGTAGTTTCTATTCTTGTAAAACTATGTGTGGAGGCTTGAAAGAGATTGTTCGGTTGATACATGTATTTGTTGTATCCTCGCAAGTCGCAGATATAGATAACATTCAGTTCCGTTACAAATGCGGGTGTTTTGTGTAAGTTCATACGGTTACTGTAATGAATGGAGCTTGGTGTAAGAGTTATGTGATAATTGTTAGATATGCGAAGGGCTAGTCCCTTCCCTAGTGAAACAACGCGTAGCTGGTAGCACACTGATTTATTCGTTGGAACATGAAGTACGGGGATGTGCGCTCACGCACACATAGACATCTTATACACAACAAGAATGTAACCTTAGGATAACTAAAAGCATATTTACGCGAATAATAAAATTACTAATAAAAACATTTTCAGACCCGAAAATAGATTGAGAACTAAATAAACTAGAATTTTGAATAAATTTGTCAGATTTATTTTGTCGTTTTGACATGTTTTTATCACAGATAGCTCTTTTACAAACTAAGCTTAATTAGTTATCTTAATTAGCCTTCTCTGATATTATGGGTAAAGGAAGCATTTTTGATGTTTATTGTAATAGGATCCGAAACTGATCTGATGATAGACCGATCTGAATCATTCTAAGACGAATGGAAAGCTACATTATCAGGGAGTAACAAAGTCTTGTTTTATTCTGACTAATGGAATGGTACATTTATTAGGTATACGCTATATTTTATCCTCGGGAACGAGAACAACGGCAGCACTATGGTTGTGGAATGAGCTGCCCGCCATGGTATTCCCTTTGGAGTACATCATGGGGTTCTTCAAGAAGGGAGTGAAGAGATTTTTACAGGGTCGGCAACGAGTGAGCGTTACTCACCCTAGTTTTGCAAGCGTCCATAGGCTGCGGTAACCGCTTCCCGTGGAGGAAGGTGGGACCGTATGCTTGTTAGCCACATTCGTGGTAAACTATATATAGATTCTATAGTACAGTTCTTAAGCTATATATCTACTATATGCATAGAATATTAATGTTTCACGTCCAACTGTAGTGTATAGTTGTTTAAATAGAGTTCCTAGTGCTGATATTAATAGCCTTGCGTGGTCGTGATTTGAATAGTTGGCTATTGAAGATGTCCCCTCACTTCATGTCGGGAATAGAAGGATGCGACCATATATAATAATACTAGCGAATTCGGCAGACTTCGTTCTGCCCACCAGCGCCACTTACCGGGTCCAAATTGATGTATTATACATAAAAACTTTTCCCATCAAGTACTCCGTAATTTGGTGAAAACCGCATACAAATCTGTTCAGTAGTTTTTGTGTTCATCGCGTTCAGACAGACAGAGGTGGCGGGGACTTTGTTTTATATATATAGAATGTTGGGAATTGAAGGATGCGATCTTATATAATAATATGTGGTACATTCATCTTGTGGGACTATTTATAAGTCAAGCAGTCAAAGTTATATATTCTTACTAATATTATAAATGTAAACGTAACTCGGTGAGTCTGTTATGCTTTTATACAATAAACACTCTAGTAGTCTGTATTTTGGTAAATTTTAGTACAAATATAAACTAGAGCTGAGGATACATTACATTACATTTGCTGTTGCTGTGCCTTATTAATAAATAAATAAATAAATAGGATTTTGGCTACTTTTAATGCCGGTATAGTTGAAGGTCTCCTAAGATCGCAGGGTGGAAGCTTATATAATAATGTAACACCCAAGACAACCCATTACAGTTATAATAGGGTGTTAAGAAAAAAATTGTATAATGTATTTTCTTATGCATGTTAATAAAGAAATATATTTCCCTAAGTTTTTTATTTATTTATTTATAACAAAGCAATAAAAGTTGAATAGTCGGTTGGCTTTATGGTTAGTGCCTCGGACCTTTAAGTGGCTGTCATAGGTTCGTTTATCTCCCAGCACGAACAATTATGTCCATTTCTATTTTTTCATTTAGTCTTATCCTTATATACCTCCAGTCGTCAATATGAAGTAGTTTAATATATTGCATCGGTTGGTTGTCTGTTTGTCTAAATACGTTTAGTGTTTACAAAATGTACATGATATTTATTGATATTGTTGTAATAATTTAAAATAAAATAAAGTGTACAAAATCCATTCGTATATTCGTCTGGCAGTTTTAATAACCGCAGATACAGTTAAAAAATAACTTTCAAAGGATTGTTAATATTGGTACCACTGAACTTACTTGTTGTCACTTTTACCTACTATTCAATACATATAATTAATTATGCACAGAAAAAAAAACACAAAAAATATATTACTTACGAAAATAATTTTTAATACATTGTCATTAAATAATAGCAAAGTGACAAAATATAATTTACCATAAATAAGTATTTTCCTCAACATTCCCAAAGTAAGCAAACTTTTACTTCCAAAACAAACTCTTTTCATCTACTAATTCATTTTGGATACGAGTAATAGACGCATTTAATAAACTTATTTACGGAATTAAATTTTCTAGAATAGACATATCATGAAATAAACAATCAAAATCATAATTTTTAAGAGTACATAGAAACCTTTATGAATAATAGTTTCATATTTTGCTCATTAAAGTTAGGATTTTATTTAATTTAGGTTTTTAAACAGCACCTACATAAAACTTTATTCTGAGAATGGTACATTAACTTTAAATATCCTGGGACATTTTACACACGGCCAATCGGATTTCAATGTAAGCAGAACTTATGATATGGTAACCAGATACTACATTTAAATACATACTTATATAGATAATTACATCCAGCCACAGAACAAACAGACATATTTATGCATACAAATGATTGTTTTGGGTGGGATTCAAACCCACGACCAGCGGTTTGAAAGTCAGAGTCACTAATCACAAAGCCAAGTCTAGGTCTGTCAAGTTAAGGTTTTTCTTTCACTATATTTTTTTTTTAAAACAGCCGTTTATTAACAACGTTGAAATTTTCGTAGCCAATCGTAGCGTTTCGTAGCTATTCGTAGCAATAGCATAGTACTCGTAGTAACTCGTAGATCGAGTCATGATTTATGTTCCCGAATAGAAACTGTGGGGTTAGAGTACGAAATTAATTGAATGCTTAGATTTTAATTAATTCCGTAAGATATCATTCGATAAGATCTTTTAATGTAGTTAAAATGTCTTATCTTACATAAGTGAATTAAGTCATTGTTAAATTCATTTCTTGTGAACTAAGTTTTTGACGTTCGTTGTAACATATTAAATAGCTTCTCAAATCATTGATTTCAGTGGCATTTACATACAGTACCCTGCTAGTATTAAAACTGAAAATTTTTTTTGAATATATGTTATAATAATTCTTAGATTTCGCCCTGCGCATTCACCTACATTCCTATCAGAAGAGACGGAGGAAATGCATCTTCTAATTAAGGATACTATCAATATGATTGTTATGGATATTATCTTGTAATTGAGTAATAAACATCTATGCAATATTTCCTTACACTTTTTTTTAGAAGTATATTCCTAACGCTTAATTCTATCTCACTTTGCAAACCGTTTCCAGCTACAATACTCTGTGTTATTTGCGTGCAAGCATTATTGAGCACTCAAGAAAGGCCGACTGAGTTGAAGTGAAAACAACGCACGCGACGCAATCACAAGCACGCGAACACGCAAACACGCTCGCACGCTGTCACGCATCTAACACGCTGTTGTTGGAAATTATGTGCAGTGAGAGCGTGTTAAATACAAACGTGATTATTGTAATTAAGCTATGCATGCTTTTTTGATTACTAAATGGAGGTGACAACTCAGATTTTTTTGTCTAGAATAGAATAGAAAAAAAAGGAGTTTATTATTTTGAGTTTTTCAAAACTTGTGCAACTAGAATAGTTCTTAATTTATTTATATAATATTTGTTTCTATAATATATATTCTCTTGCGTTATGCGGAGTGTCATATTTATTTATTTATTTAAATAAATCATTAAGTAATACCAATTGTTGGTTGAACACCAAACAAATATATTTTTTATAGATTAAGTATCTAAGTAAATAGTTACTAATTTATCAAACTTTATAACAAAACTAAGCACTGTGCATACAATTTCATGTTTCGATCCATCATCATCAGCTCATATACTTCTCCACTAAGGAGGTCGACTCGATCATTTCAATCCAATTTATACTTATCTATTTAATCCCGTTTAATTTGTAGGTACGTCTTTAATTGAAATAAAACAGAAAGGTATACTTTTAACCATTCATTAGACCCTATAATACGGCCACTTTAATGAGATTATTACAATAATAAATCCTTAGTTAAGTGCAATCTAGAAATAAGTAGTAAATCTGTCCGGCAGCCCGCCCAATAACCTTTCCCTCTACGACAGTGCAAAGTACGCCTGTTATTTATGAGGTAATAACTGTTCAAGCAATGTAACTTAAGCCTTTAAAGCGTTTTCTATTGTGGCTTGTATTTCGTAATAGTTTTTTTTTGGTTACTTCTGTGACTCCATCTTAAAAATCTGAACGAAAGCTACAAAAAGCGATTTTTCTCATACGAACAATTTACTGTAAGGAAACTGCAATGATTTTGTTTATTAATTACCAAAACGACTGGTTATTTTTAAAGTGTTATCTCACTTTATTATGTGTTTTAACACCTGTGTATCATAAATAGTGATCGTATAGATAATAAATAATAACCTATCTATAATAAATAAAGTAGTAGTATGCTACCAGGTAAGCTAATTTCCGAAGTAAAAAGATACAACAGCAATGCATTACTAAAAACTCACAAAATATACCCCTAAATGTGTCTACTTTAGCTACATATTGATAAAACCTTCGTCACTTAATAATACATATTTATTCTCTATCTAAATCACATATCAAAAGCGTCAATATTTTAGGTCGCGGCATTCAAAATAGTGATATGTTGGAACTCGCTCACAAAATCTTGCTAATCCTGGTTTATGAAACTCAAAGCTTCCGTTGACCACTGCTTTCTGGACCTAAGTAAATAATATCAAAGCATATATCTAACATGAACTGTTATTTTATGCTTTCCTTTGCTTTATACTTGACTCATATTAAAAGAGATGTTTCCTAGAAATTCTTATTCAAAGGAGAGTTCAAAGACGGTTGAGATATTACTATTTTTATTATTTTTTTGTACCTATATATATATAACTATAATTTTATATTATAGGTATATGAAGACAATGAAAATATTATAATTTCTAAAGTGTCTTTTATACCGAAAAATCAAGCTCCGTCTTTGATTAAAATGACAAATCTATTTCAACATTAACTGAGAAAATACCATATCATAGTCTCATGTTATTAAAACAATGGGTATATCTTAAACGACGATTCACCCAAAAAATACTTCCATACCTATTTGTAATATAAAACAAAGTCCCCGCCGCCTCTGTCTGTCTGAACGCAATGAACACAAAATCTACTGAACAGATTTTCACGCGGTTTTACCAAATTACGGAGTATTTCACGGGGAAGGTTTTTATGTATATAACTAGCTGACCCGGCGAACTTCGTACCGCCTTAGCGTAAAAAAAAAATAAAAATCAAAAATATTTTTATTCAAATAGGCCAATATGCAAAGCACTTATGAATAGTCAGACTCTAACGCTCGGTTCGGAAGGTTGGTTTTGCTGAGAAGAGCCGGCAATTAACTCAGCAATTACTCTTTTTAAAATAAACTTAGTTTAAAATACATTTCAATGAAGTAGTCTCACTGACAATATCTGCGTGGTAGGGAATGACATAAAAAAAAAAAAAAAAAACATAAAATAAAGTGAATATTCATAAAAACAAAAACAAACTTGAGCAGACCAGTCCCCACAAGCAGCACCTGTTCACAAGCATGACGCATGTGGCAGCCATCGCCCTCTTCGCCATATTTTAGGGAAGTGAGCGACCCGTCACACGACGCCGCCGCAAGCAAAGACTTTTAAGTGAGCATGACTAACCCAAGCCTGCTACAAAACATAATTATCAATTAATAAACGAAACACACACACCCAATGTTATCAGCGAGACTATTAACATACTTAGGTATATTAGGTAATTTACAGTATGAGTATAAGCATAAATGTATACAAGTTAAATAAATCTACAACCAAGCATTATTATCATTTAAATATTCATTTATATTATAGTAAGCCCTTTTTATTAATACGGCTTTGATATGGTCCTTAAATTTTTGCGAAGGCAAATTTACAATTGATATAGGGATTTTGTTATAGAAGCGTGCACACAGTCCTAAAAATGAACCTTGCACCTTTTGGAGTCTATAAGCAGAGGTCACAAGTTTGTGCTTATTTCTTGTATTGAGGGAGTGCAAATCACTGTTTTTAATGAAACTACTAATGTTATGATGAACAAATAATATGTTTGCATATATATACTGTGATGCAACTGTGAGTATGCCGATTTCATGAAACTTATCTCTGAGGGACGTACGAGACCCTAAATTGTAAATAGCCCGTACCGCTCTCTTTTGTAAAATAAAAATAGTTTCTATATCCGCACCTTTGCCCCACAGTAGAATACCATAGGACATAACACTATGAAAGTAACTAAAATATACTAGTCTAGCCGTATCTACATCTGTAAGCTGTCTAATTTTCCTAACTGCGTAAGCTGCCGAACTGAGCTTTCCCGCAAGTGTAGAAATTTGGGTGCCCCATTGAAGTTTCGAGTCAAGAGTAATCCCTAAAAATACTGTTGATTCAACAAGATTCAAAACTTCATTATTTAGCATAAGATTACAACCTACTTTTTTTACATTAGGTAACGCAAATTTAACGCATTTTGTTTTTTTCGCATTTAAAACTAGGTTATTTACAGTAAACCATTCTAATACCCGGGCCAATGCACAGTTTACATCGTCATAGTTGGATTTAAGTCTATCAACACCAAAAATCAGTGAGGTGTCATCAGCTAACAGTACAATTCCACAGGTATTTTTTACATAAAAAGGGAGGTCGTTAATATAAATTAAAAATAAGAATGGACCTAGAATTGAGCCCTGTGGTACACCCATACGCATAGAAGAACCAGATGACTTAGACCCATTTACATCAACTCTTTGGATTCTTTGGCTAAGATAAGATTTCATCAGATCAAGTGCAATGCCTTTTACCCCGTAATATTTTAACTTACGCAATAGTGTCTCATGATCAACACAATCAAAGGCTTTAGAAAGATCACAAAACACTCCTATAACATTTTGTGATTTTTCCCAAGCATCAAAAATACCCTTTAAGAGAGCTACCCCAGCGTCAATCGTAGAACGACCCTTGGTGAAGCCATATTGGATCTCCGTGTAAAATTTTATTGAAATTAAAATGAGAAAGTAGTTGTACTAATATTATCTTTTCAAATATTTTACTTAAGACTGGCAAAATGGAAACAGGCCTGTAATTTGAAGGATCACTAGAATCTCCAGTTTTAAATAAAGGTATTACTTTACTATGTTTCATCAAATCCGGAAAAGTACCTAAATCTACACATCTGTTGAAAATAAAAGCTAAATGAGGAGCAATAGGTTCCACAATACCCCGCAATACAGCAACAGATATGTCCCACAAATCACCAGTGCGTTTAATTTTTAAATTTTTGAACGTTTTCACTATTTCATTGGACGTAATATGCTTAAACTTAAATAGCTCATCGCACTCGGATACATGAGTTCTCAAAATTGCGTCAGCATTTACAGGTGAAGAATTTAAGGAGCTAGTTGTAGCTACAGGTATGTCCCTAAAGAAGTTATTAAAAGCTTCTGCTATTTGACCATCATCTCTAATAAGTTTATTGTTAGTATTTAACTCAATACGCATTTTATGCTTAGATTTACCTGTTTGAGAGTTAATAATATTCCAAGTAGCTTTTACTTTGTTGGTAGCTTGGTTGATTTTGTTTCTCAAATAAATTGATTTAGCTCTCCGCCACTGCGCTCGTCAGGTTGGCACTTGGCACCGTGTTCCGGCGGGCGGCGCTCGCGGCGGATATTGGCTGGTTCACGGCCTGTGACGACTTCCGCTGTCGATATTCGCGTTAGATATGTACAGTTGGTATTAGAAAGTGACATTTTATGCTATATTATTTTTCATTATCAGCTCATATACGTCTCCACCGACGAGCTCGAGCCTCCCCTAACATCGAGAAGGGGATTGGCGGACTTCACATGCCTTTAATTGTGACATCTCGGACTTGCAGGTTTCCTCACGATGTTTTCCTTCATCGTAAGCCAGTGGTGTGAAATCCGTACGTAAGTTTTTATAAACTCAGAGGTTCAAATCCCTGGCTACGGGCCAGGGATTTGAACCTGCACCCTAATGATCGTGAGTCGGTGCGTTCCCAACTGAGGCACCACGGCTTTTAGTAGTGGTAAATTTCTAAGTGTAAATGACGCTTATTAGAGTGTTTTATTTATGTCATCAACTGTACTTATACTACACGAGGTCCCTTGTTTTGGTGGTCGGGGTTTCTAAACATCAATCATTGCTAAATATATTCCAAATACAATAAATTATGTTGAAACTCCTAATAATTCAATGGCCGCAGGCCGTGGGTTCGATTTCCAGGTCAAACAATTCTGCGTAACAGCTTTAGCGAACTAAATTCACGTTTTACATTATATATTTTACGAAAACACAACATTTTGATAATAAATCTGTATGCAATAACGACCTAAAGCTTCTAAATAAACAGCCCGGTTGTCTTTGTGGTTAGTGAGCCTAACTTTCAAGCCACGGGTCGTGGGTTCGAATCCCATCCAGGACAAACATTTGTATGCATGAATATGTCTCTTTGTTCTGTGTCTGGATGTAAATATCTATATAAGTATGTATTCAAAAGTATTATATGTAGTATATCAGCTATCTGGTTACCATAACACAAGCTCACTTTGGAATCAGATTGGCCGTGTGTGAAAAATGTCCCAGGATATTTATTTATTTATTTTATTGATATCGTCTAAGCTTCTAAATAAAACTGATAATATTTTCCAGATAAACATTACATATTTTAATCACGGATAAACTTCTATTCCCGGGAGAAACGAGTGAAATCGAGAGAAAGTGAAATAATAAAGTGCAGTCTCCAAAGGCTTGATGGCGAATAAAACTGATACATAAAGTCATATTGTATGGGAACCGTAATATCCAATATCCGTAATGCAGCCAATCGACAGTTAGCTAGTGCATTGGTACATGGAGCAATGAAAACAAGTAGAGGTATGATGTTGCGGCGTGGAGCTACTCATTTTCTATGAACCGTTTCGAGCCAGTAGTCTTATGACACTTTTTTACTGGTACTGTATTTTTTAGGCTCTGACGCAAACTGGGATGTTATATGTATAACGTGTGTCACAAGCTGTTTTTTTTATACCACTAAGGTGGCAAACAAGCATACGGTGCCACCTGATGGGAAGCGGTTATCGTAACCTATGGACGCTTGCAACACCAGGGGCGTCACTCAAGCGTTGCCGACCCTACTTATGACAGTTTAAAATTGATTTATTTGAAAAAGTGACCTTATTATAGCACCATAAACTTCTCCTAACAACAAAGGGTTTAAGGCCATAGTCCACCATACACGTCATACAAGGTTTGAAATACCATCGGTAAGAACAACCATATTTTTTTGTGAGGCAGATAGTGTAAGTTTATCTGTAACACACCAAGCAGTATACCACTTCCATCTGATTCTCCATTTCGTGACTAGAAGCCATCGTGTAATGGTTCCTTTACATGTGCCCATAGATTAGAATACGGTATTAATCACCTGAGTTTCCCACACTCACATCTCCCCACTTTTAATAATGCGGATTGACTGTGACCACAGTAGCGGAGTAAACGAAGCGAAAAATACGGTCTTACCTCCGAATTTTTTTACTGTGAACCGATTTGCATGAATTTTTTGGAATTAGGCTCATCTTACCCTTAACTTTAAAAGTGAAAATGATCTGAACTCCGCCTATTATTTTTAAGGGGTGTAAACCACCCCTTAATGGAAAAAATTACATTGAGCCATTTTATCGCTAGAAAACATGTCTAATAGCAAATGGTGAAATTGTAAAGTATTTTCTTACATAATTACCTCATATTAAAATCATTTTCAACCCCTTGAAAATCTTACAACCCTTGCAAATGTGTCATAGTATGGTATAAATATATACCATATAAATATATTATGGCGATAATATTTGTGTATTATCGCCATAATATATTATATATATAGGTTAGGGTGCGGCGGGGGTGGCCCTCGGGCCACCCTTAAGCCTCGAACGTCTAAATGTTCTGAAATGAACACAAAAAAAGTGACAAAGACTTACTGTCCTAACATAACATTGATTACTACGCCCAAATATAGTTATTTTACACATTGCCGGTGGACCAGCAGGTATTCCATATAATTCCGAGGAAATTTATACATTTCCTAGGATATCGATGCATTAAATAGTTTTTCAAACAATATTGTACACAGTTCCTAAATAGTATCGGAACTGTACACATTTCCTAGGATTTGTATTCAATTCCTTGATTTCATACATTTCTAGTAGCATATATACACATTACAATAGTTGTGGGTCTCTAGTATACTGCGTACTTTCACATTGCTCCAAATATTCGCACTCCGAAATTTTCAGTTACTAAGTAGATAAAAATATGTTAAGTTTTTGGACCATAACTCCTTCAATTTTCATGCTATCACAAGTTATAAAACACCATTGTAAAGGTAATTAAAAGAGCTACAACATCCTTTATTGCAATATATAGTTAAAAAACCTTTTTCTGAAACGGTGAAGGGTTAAAGGGCTTAAGAGAGGCTGTGATTCCGCTGCCACGCGCTCTTTAAACAATCATAACTCCGTCAATTTTTGTTTCACAGAAAAACCAAAACATCCAAATTGTTTGTCAGAAAATTATCAATTTTTTTATTTCCACACTTTTATACGTATCTGTCGTCCTTTTTGAGATATTATGAAAAATAGGGTGGAATTTTATAAATATTTGAAAGTTTGTTTTTTATATAATCATGAATTTTTTGAAAAATATGTGTCCTGAAGCAGCCAAACTGATACTATCCATCAAACTCTTCATAATAAAGTTAATTCTAGGCGGAATACGATTAATTTTAATTGTGGTGGAAATGGCACTTATGAAACCCATTGATTTAAAAGAAAAAACATTAGATGCTCCCCTTATTTGCAATACAGCTCACTTATTTTACGTGCAAAAGACTTTAAATAGTGCTCATTTTAAAGCTTATTTTATGCGCTACAAAACCCTTTTGTATGTAAATGCATAAAATGCATCTGCTCGCCACTAGATGGCATTGACCACATCGATTAAATTTCAGATAAAATAAAACACGGCTTTGATCTTTAATATCTAGCTTAATATTGCACGTAGAATACTTTATAAAATACCAAATTGTTCATTGTTTTACCTGCTACAACTTTGTTCTTGATGAAATTTTCGATAAACGTATATTTTTGGAGATATTTGCAAAAAACCGATGAAAACCGTGAAAAAATTGCAAATTTTCAATAGCCAATAACTTGAAAAGTATTGGATTTTTTGAAAAGCTTTATATATGATTTTTGCTTAAAATTAGGCCTTCTATTGATATCCGAGGCAATTTTGAAAAAAAAGAAATTCACCCCCGAGAAGGGGTGGCAACCACACCCAGGGTGGTTGCGGAGTTCAAATCATTTTCACTTTTGAAGTTAAGGGTAAGATGAACCTAATTCCAAAATTGTATGCAATTCGGTTCACAGTAAAAAAAAACGGACCCATAATGCTTCATTTACTCCGCTACAGAGGATATATGAAACCCTACACAGTAGCTTTACTTTGAGTATCAGAGTCTAATTTGTGTTTCAATCTAGTATTAATTAACAAATAAATAGGTATATTATAATTATATTATTGTGGATCTGGAGGTGACCCGCGTTCTTAAATTTTTCCAGGATAAAAAGTAGCCTATGTGTTATTCCAGAACATATTATAACTCCGTGACAAATTGCATCGCGATCCCTTCAGCCGGTCGGGCGTGATCTTTCACGCCTGAAATTGTATGTTTGTTACTCTTGTAACAAACATACATTTTCGATTGATAAAAATAAACTATCTCCTATGAATAGCTACAAAAAGACATCAAAAACAAGAGTAATTACTGAGTTTAATGTCGACTCTTCTCAGTAAAAACAACATTCAGAACCGAGCATTAATAGTGACTATTCATAAGTGCTTGTGAAGGCGTATTTGAATAAAAAAAAATTTCATTTGATTTGACATGGAGTGATTATATCCAGACTTGAAACTACGTGAAAGTCGATACAGTTATTTTTATCATCTGAAGCTTATAACTTACGCGACATACGGAGTTGAACTTTAGCTAGCAAGTTCGTGCTAAGTTAACGGTGTGATGAGTAAAGTTTGGAGAAGTCGGAGAAGTCGATGTGAGAATGACGCCGTGTGGTTACCATGTGTTTTACATTCACTGCAATTTTAACTAGGTACCTACTTGCAATTGAGAGCTGAGAAAGTTTGTTAAACTGTTATTTGAACCGTGAAAATGGACTTTTTTTGTGATGAATCAGATTGTTGAGCGTTGTATCATTTAAATTTGAATAGCGCCATCTATTGAAAGTAAAAAGAAGCGGTTCTAAAACAAAATTATTTACAAATTTTCTTATTCCTAAATCATCTCTATTGTAATTGGAATAACCATTTTGGAGTTTATGGAACCGACGTTTTTGTAATTGCGTTATTTAGACGTTTCATAGGTGTCTCTGATGTCCTATTTTAATTAATAAATATTTTGTATTTTATTTATAATATAATCGATTACTGAATTATAATACATATAAATATATATATAATAAAAAAATGTGTTATATAACCCTTATATCGAGGGAGGTTATAGGGTATTAGGAGCGGAGTATAAATAAAAAATGTTGTAAAAATGGGAAACATTTCTTGTGACACAAACGAAGATGCACCGATCAGCTAGCATCATTTTTCTGCGTAGGCTGGCCAGTCATGGCATCCATATGTGTGAATACAGCACGACTATTGATTGCTGCGGTCTTGTTCAATATATGAACTTTGTACAGAGGTAATCGGTATGAAATATCTGAGGCCCAATTGAATAAGGTAGAATAACTCGTTTGATGTTTATGTTCTGTCTCTTTCTTTACTAAGCTATCAAGAGAGAAGTCCGATGCTTAGTTTTATACGTCCTTTGATGAAGCTTCAATTAGAGAATATGTAGGAGTAGTTACATGCTGTTGATATGTTTTTGAAATGAATATTACATTAAATTTAATCTACTTATATTTAAGATTCAATTAAATATACAAACCAAGTAAAATGATTTCTACAAGGCTAAAGATTAATCCTACTGGAGTATGGATGTAGGTATGTTTGTTATTCTTTCACGCAAAAAATTCTGATTGGATATGGATGAAATTTACAATAAAGAATGTTTATAACTTGGATTAACACATAGACTACAATTTATTCCAGGAAAATTGAAGGTCCCCGGCATCGCGGGTAAAACCGCGGGAAGCCACAAGTCATGTATATAAGAGTATTCTAAGACATTGTGCGTATATGATAATTAGGACGCAGAGTTTTTAGTGCTAAGTTCATTCTAGGTTATACTGCCGCATGTATTTGGATAGTAAAAATAAATATATTTTATTCACAAATGACGATAACATTCACAATAATTGTTGTGTTATTCAACACTTTATTTTAAAGGCAAATAAAATAAATTTTGTCCGAATTACCCCAAAAATTTCAGGCTATCTGATAGCTTTAAGCTATGTGCTTAACAGAAACCAAAGCTATCAAGTAAATTGCACCCCGATGGTGGAAAATATGTTTGCTCTTTTATTAAACACATTACTGGTGTTATTCGTTATATACACCGTTTTATATCGAAAATAATCAACTTTTTATGCTTAAAAGCACTTGAATTCACTCGCAATTTTTTTATTTCACATATAAACGTTAATATTAAACTATAAAACCAACCTATGTGGAATGTAAAAATATCGAATGGGGATTTTTTTTATATCTATTGGAGGACTATTCTTGATAAATTTGATGATATGAAGTGAAATAAAGGAGTTTCGCGAGAGACGTGAAACCTACTAATATTAAAAATGCAAAACTTTGTGAGTATGAAGGTATGGATGTTTAGATGCATATTTGTTACTATTTACGCAAAAACTACGGAACGTATTTGGAACACAGATAGTTTATAACCTCGATAAACATATAGGCAACTTTTAATGTCAAGAAAATTAATGATCTCCCCCGGGAACGCGTGCGATACCGCGTGGAGTCAGGGATTATAAAATCTATATCCTCATTTCAAGAATAACCCGTGAAAAATAATAAACACAGTGCAAATATAAAAACTGACACGCTGGTCAAATGCTCTGACGGTTTACGATCAAAATGAAAATGACTTCGCTTTACGATTCTAGATGGCCGTAATAACGTTACGATGGGGAAATGACACCAATTTGTTAAATTGACACCAATTCCGATGATTGATTCTGAAACGACATCTTGCGGTGTTTTTGCGTTTAAGTTTTGTATTATTTTCGTGATACGTGATATTGTGTTTTGAGGCGACTAACAGCACAACTTAGGGGAATTGTGCTTAAGATGACATACTTTTTGTTTCAAACCAAATATTCAAAATAAATAAAGTCATAGTGAGATCAAAACCTTACGATATATTCAAGTAATCAATTATTAACAAAAGTATTATAGTTTTAGAGCAATCGACTGAATATAAATTAAAAAAAACGACATTAAATGCACTCAGGTCCACGTGTGTAAGATGACATAAGACTAGGGAAAGATGACACACTATGTCATCTCAGACCTTATGTGGTATGTCGTCTTATCCAACAATATTTTTTTTTCTTTTTGGGTCCCACTCTGCAGTGCAAAAACAGAGATTATACAATGATGTCAAACTTAGCCAGTAGATGAAATTGGATGAAAATCTTGTTAGTGCCGAATAAAAAAAGATGGCATACGACCGCCTAATAAAGGCAAGATGACATATATGTCATCTTATACCGATGTCTAGTATGTCATCTTACCAAATAGTAAACAAAAGTTTCATGCAAACATCGTCACAAAATCCTTTAGGTTAGAACACGTTATTATTAATATTTGGGCCATGCATTAATCACTGTTTATAATTAATATTAGTTCAAACGAAAATATTCACATCTTATATGAATTTCCACCAACAATCGAAAGCTTTGGATATGTTTTTCTCATTATAAAATCACAAAAACGTTGACTATTTTGCAACGCACTGTCAGTCTGCTCCATATTGCACTTCACCACTAGCGCCACTAATAGGTACTCTGTAAAACGTCACGTATTCACCTTTGGGGCGAATATTAAACGAAATATAAAGGTGTGTCATCTTATCTGACTATGCCATCTTAAGCACTCTTCCCCTATGTAGTGTTAAAGTCTGTTAAATATTTTCTTTGTGCTGTTAATGAATATTTTATGTCTTTTCTTTCTTTCAAAAAGTTGTGGTAAGTTATTGACTTTCAGCTAGGTTGTGGATTCAAGTTCTTCTCAGAACAAATATGTGTGCTTGAACATATCAGTTTTGTGTCTATGTTGATATGTATATACCTACCTAAGTAGGTAAATATAGATCAGTTAGCTCGTATTTGAAGAATGGCCCAAGATATAATTAAAAGCCGATAAGTAAGTTTTTTATTTCTTCGGTTTGCAACAAATATAAGCCATTAATAATGTGAATTAAATTTTATGAACAAAATAAATGGCTATACAAAACTTTGCCTACTAAAAATGCAAAGGATAAGCCGATTTGAAACACCCAAAAAATATTGGAATGAAGACTTTCATTTTGGAAGCCTAGTAAAAACAATGAAAGTATCATGCAAGGAACACATTTGCATTAACGTAAAAATCCCCAAGGCTCGGAACGTGGAAATATGGATGCTCTGTCACCCCCTTTTTACCAATTTTACAGGATCTGACATTTTCCCGAGATCAAAAGTATCATGTGTTAATCTATCTATCGGGGTGTGATATTTTGTTGAAATGTATTCAACTGTTATTGCGTGAAAGTGTAACAGACACTCATACATCCATCCTTGCTTTGAATATAAGATAGGATAAGACTTCGAAATACACATTTTTAATAATTACCTAGTTGTAGTACAACTAATTATTAAGTGCCAGAAAATTATAAATAGTTAATAAGACATCACAAAAAATCTAAATTTAACGTTTGAGTTGTAAAAAAAATAACCATTGACGGTTCATCCTGTCCCAATCTATTCTTAGTTAAAAACACATACCTCCCTACAAATAAGTCCACCATTTTGAAATAAGGGAAAAGGAAAGTCAACAAATTGTAATTTGTATGGTAATGAAGTAAAAACATCGGTGTCGTGACGTGGCTATATTTAGTGTCGTTTCTTTTACCGACTGGTGTCATGTCATGGGGAAATGGCTTTATTTTTACTGAGTAAGTACTCTACGCTGTGCATGACTGTGTCGACACGCTGAGACACAGTGTCGAATAGTAAAGCGATGGAGACGATTGAGGTGAGACTTGTGCAATATTGGAAATAATCACTTTAGATAAATGTACTATATGCGAAAGTTTATTTGGATGTTAGTTAATCTTTCAGAGAGAACGGTATAAGAAAACTGGATGAAATTCAGCACAGAGCCAAAATATGTTTTGGAATTGAAATCTGGAAGATATCTAGGTATCGGGTATCCATATTTTTATTTACTTAGTTATTTATTTTATTTATTCATATTCAAATACATATACAACACATGTGATAAGTGATTTCTTTTTGCAAGATTGTACTAAAAAAATTATTTATTGTGAAAAGTTAAATGATTAAAAGCAGGGTAGGTACCTTATTTATGATCAACTTTTTTACCTGAGGCATTTTAACCACGGTTCGTTCACAAGAGTTAGTTTCTTACAGGCTTCTTTGATAAAAGTTAAAGTTATTAAAGTAACCTTCAAACTAAGAAACTTTGACTTTTAAAGAAGTCTTACTTTTTTATTATTATAAGTTTATGTTCTTACATATGTTTTCTTCTGAATAGACGTTATTTAAACAAACAACAAATAAAGGAGGCTGGGCAAATAGGGACTTAAAGTGAGTGCTATATTTTTTTATATTTAGTTTGTTAGTGTAATTTTGGAAAAAAATATCTTTATGTAGCTTTTTTCAAATACTTCATAATATAGTATGTGTGGGATACAAAATATAGATAAGTATATAATTGCAATACAATAACACACTTCTACATGTGTTATCGTTCTAAATGTAACCTATCTCAGAAATGTTTTTTAATCTTAAATAATATATATATTTGTACCAAAGTTTATAAATACTTTTAATTAACCCCAAGTAACAAAAAAATCCAAACCTAAAATAATAACCTCTTCAATTGCGACTATTATTTTAACGGACTATTTATTTATCACTACATAGTATAAAACAAAGTCGCTATCCGCCGTCCCTATGTATGCTTAGATCTTTAAAACTACGCAACGGATTTTGATGTGGTTTTTTAGATAAAGTGATTCTTGAGGAAGGTTTTTATGTATAAATCATTACGCTATGACGAATAAGAGTGGAGCATCAATCAAAACTCTTGCAAAAACGGGCAAGTGACGCTAACGAAGTTGTGCGGGTCAACTAGTTTACTTATACTTTAGAATCACTAATTACACAATACATTTTAGCCCATTCTCCTTTCATTGAACAAATAACCTTAGAATTCCTTTTCAACCATATTACAGACTGGTTGTGTGCCTGGCGGATAAAGGCCAACGAAACAAAATCGGTACAGGTAACCTTCACCATGAGACGAGAAACGTGCCCTCCCGTATCGCTTAATGGAGTACAAATAGCACAAGCAAATGATGCCAGATACCTTGGACTCTATTTAGATCGTCGTCTTACCTGGAGAAATCATATATTTACAAAACGAAAAGCCCTTGGTATACAGCTGAGGAAAATGTACTGGCTGTTTAACAGAAAATCACAACTGTCTCTGGATAATAAGTTACTACTATACAAGTGTATACTCAAACCTGTATGGACTTATGGGATCCAACTTTGGGGGACCGCATCCAACTCAAATATTGAAATCCTACAGCGCTTCCAATCCAAAATGCTTAGGATAATCACCAATTCTCCCTGGTTCGTTACTAACCAACAATTGCACCACGACCTTCGCATCAGAACAGTTCAAGAAGAAACCAAACACCTAATGCGTTCTTATAAGACCAGACTGGACAAACATCCGAATATACTAGCCACGAGCTTGATGAACGTTGATACAACTTTCAAACGACTAAAAAGGAAATCACCAAAGGACCTCGTAACTCTTGAATAAACTTTATAAAAAAACACCTATAATAAAAGGGATATGTCATTGGACTGACTGCCCTCCAAGACAAGAAACATTTATAACCGTTTGCTGAATGTTAAAAAGAAAACAGATTGCAATAATAAAAAAAAAAAAAAAAAAAAAAAAAAAAAAAAAGAATTCCTTTTCCAAGTAAAGTCAGTCTTCCGTGACATACACAAAATAAAAACACTGTTAGGCTACTTAATCGACAGCACATCGACACTTGTAAAACATCAAAGGACAAAAACAAACTCATTCTCATGTTGCCCCATAATGAGTTTATTTTCACGACGTAAAAGATAAAAGGCTTTGCGAGGCGATATTGAAAGGTTAAAATTACGTTTTTGGAACGAGGAACGAGCGTTTTTTTTCTGACACTCGTGTGTGTGATGCCTTAATGTATTTTCACTTATACATACCGTGTTATTTAAACGGGGTACTCGTATTTCGTGAGGGTATTAACGAGTCACGCCCGTCACTCATCTTGATGTAACGTCACTATCCTTCTAATTATAAACTAGTGGCTCCCCGCGGTTTCACCCGCACACCCGTTCCATTTGCCGAGTTACAGAGTTACTTTCGTATTTATAATTTTGCGTTTATTAACGATGCGAATGTTTGTGACTCTTTCCCGAACAAATTAGGTACAGAACGGATTTGGATGAAATTTGAAGGATTAACACATGGGATATTTTTATCCCGGGAGAATTGAAGATCCCCCGGGAACGCGGGTGATACCGCGGGAAGCCACTTGTGTATAGGAACCACAATAAATTGAACATGGAGATCAAAGGTATTCGTAATTTCATAGACTAGCCGGTTGGCTTTGTGGTTATCGACCCTGCCTTTCAAGCTGCCCGTCGCGGTTGATTCCCACCCAGGACAATTGTGTGGACATGTCCGTTTGTTCAATGTCGGGATGAAGATATCTATGTACCTATTTCAGTGAAGTATATCAGGTATTTGATACCATATTTGACTGTAATGTCGTGGGTGCAAATCGAGTCCAGAGGTTTAAAGTTAGAGTAACTAATCACTAATGCAAATCTATACTAATATATATAGCTGAAGAGTTGGTTGTCTTCAACGCGATAATCTCAGGAATTTCTGGTCCAATTTGAAAAATTCTTCCAGTGTTAGTTAGTTCATTTGTCGAGGAAGGCTATAGAATATATATAATTATGCTACAGACAATAGGAGCGGAGCATCAATGAAAAATGTTGCATTAACGGGAAAATAGGGCTAACAATGTTAAAATCCGGTTTTGTGGTTAGTGACCCTGACATTCCAGCCGCCGGTCGTGGGTTCAAATCCCACCTAGAACAAACATTTGTATGCATAAATAATAATGAATATGTATGATTGTTCTGTGTCTGTATGTAGGTAATTATCTATATAAGTATATATTTAAAAGTAGTATATCAGGTATCTGGTTACCATATCACAAGCTCTGATCAGTTTGGAATCAGATTGGCCGTGTGTGAAAAATGTCCCAAGATATTTATTTATTTATAAAGTAAAAATAAGGTTTCGTAATATCCAAACCTGATGTACATAATCTTTATTAATATTAAAAACTACCAGATAAAATTATACAACGTCCGTCGTGAGTAAATGTAAAAAGCTGAAGACTCTCTCAGGGCAGTCTGCGAACCTACTTAAAGAGATCGCGTAACAACCAGAAAATTATACCAGTTCAGACTGCATTACCTCACCCTTGCCGTAAGCATACACCACTACCTTTGGTAATTATACTTCTGAGCTTCGTTACTTTAGCTTTCTTCAAACTCCACCTTCAAAAAAGGTCTTCTGAACTGTACAAATAACTAATCAGTTACTCCCAGATAGTTCTTGCTATTTATATGGGTAAAGCGCTCGTTCTATCAGGACTAATATTATTATTGTTAAAGAAATTGTTAAAACTTGTTTTGATAAGAGTAATTGCTGAGTTTATTGCCGGTTCTTCTCAGCAAAAGCAACCTTCCGAACCGAGCGGTAGAGTCGATGTTTCATAAGTGCCTGTGAAGGCCTATTTGATTTAATAAATATATTTCATTTCATTTCCTATATCATCACTATGTTTATAGTTTTTTTTTTCTTGGACTGGTTTTTAGTGGACTTTTTTGGATAGTTACCTTGACTTTTTAGGTTGTTGCAAACTTGAATGCAAGAACATGTCTGTTTGTTCTGTGTTTTGTGGATATTAATATATATTGCTATTTAAAAGTAGTTTACTTATTATACGAGTATCATCTATCTAGTTACTGTAGTACAAGCTCTATTAAGTTTGAAATCAGATTGGCCGTGTGTGAAAAGTGTCCCGAGATATTGTTTCCTTGTAATTCAAAATCGATTAAAACATTGTTTTAAATTATACAATAAAGTAACTTACGTAACATATCCTGATAATCAGACTTTGACTGGGAGAATAGCTTAAATGTGCAATTTCAAGATTCAGAAGTCAAACGACTATTGTTGGTTTTTATTACATTTCCCACCAACTCAGCAAGTCTCAGCAATCGGTTTCACATTTTCTTCTATAATCATTGGATATTTGCTTCTAGAAATTCCTCGCACTTTTTAATGCGTTTCTAGTTACGGTAGTAGGGGTAGTTAAATTCAACATGGATTTTTCAGAGTTTCACTCGACGATAACGACCGTGATTTACTTTCGCATATACTTTTATAGTTCCGCAACGGATGCGGGTATGTATGGTTAGGTTGAATGTTATATTTTAAGTCATGAACAGGTCAACTGTGACAAAATAAAAACAATTTTTGGTACCCATTTTAGGAGGTTTATAATATCATATATGCTATTTTTAAGCTCTTATTTTAGTTTTTCACGGTTATCTTTATATACACTACTGGACAATATATATGTTTTAGAATTGTATGCCCTATTATTTGACGTCAAAAGTACCTTTTGCTAATTTGTTTACTAAGACATTTTGACGACTTATAATGAGTCTTTTTTTACTTTTTAGAAGTTACAAATGTAACTTTGAAAAAACCATGCCAATAAACCATGAAACTGCTATAATATTTTGCGTCAAAAAATGACATGACTGTCCCATTTGCGGCATAACAAGGTAAGTACCATCGTGCGACATTGATAGCGATGCTACATTTGTATTCAGAACACAGAACTGTAATTCGTCGGCGGATAAGCGACTTTACGTTGACGCTTTAAGTTGTCATCTGGCCCATTTCTGGACACCGCCCCAGTTCTGGCGTCTGGGGATACCCCAAACTTGAAATGTTGAGGGTAATTGGAAGTTTGGCGTGATTGGTGACATCCCATTTGTTGTTTGTTGGTAATGATAATTTAGTTACCTTGTTTTTGTTCTCGGTTGATGGAAACTAGTTTTGTGCTTTTTTATATAAATCTAGCACGAATTATAGTAGTATAGCACTAAAAACATTTAAAGTCAGAAGGCTTTTAAAGAAATATCCTGTTACGTACTTCAAGTACTATATTATATTTCTCAGTATATTCTCGATCCTGTGAATGTAAAAAAACGAATATACAGCAAACTTTTTATGAGTCCATGAAATGAATTATCATAATTATATGTGTGCATGTGCACCAACAACATTTTAACTATAAAGGCTTTAATTAATTCAGGAGAAACATTAAAACCCCCAGGAAAAGCCGCTATACTATACCTATATCCACTTAGAAACTAATCTTGACCAAATCCAATCTAACTGAACTAAAACTGAGAGAAGCCCGACGCGTAGGCACGGGGCGTGAAATTAATAAATCCATTATTACGCGATGTTTCCAGTGGCTTTTTCTGCCTACGACATCCGGGGATTTATTGCGAGTGGTGGGGTGTTGGCCGGCTCTGTGGTATGTAACATGGAGAGAGGTGATTAGGATTCTATTTTAATGTGGAATTGTACTGTTTGCTGATGATAGTGGAATTGTACTGTTTGCTGATGATACCTCACTGATTTTTTGTGTTGATAGACAGAAATTCAATTATGACGATGTAAACGGTGCATTATCTAAGGTATTAAATTGGTTTACTGTTAATAATCTAGTTTTGAATGCAAACAAAACAAAATGTATCAAATTTGCATTACCTAATGTAAAAAAATTGGCCTCTAATTTAATGTTAAATAATGAGGCCCTCAGTCTTGTTGAGTCAACAGTGTTTTTGGGTATCACGTTAGATTCGAAACTTCAATGGGGCACCCAAATATCATGTCTTGCGGGGAAGCTCAGCTCAGCTGCTTACGCGGTTAGAAAAATCAGACTACTTACGGATGTAGAAACAGCTAGATTAGTCTATTTCAGTTATTTTCATAGTGTTATGTCCTATGGTATCTTGCTTTGGGGCAGAGCAGCTGATATAGATACAATTTTTATTTTGCAAAAAAGAGCAGTCCGTGCTATTTATAATTTAAGCTCGCGAGCTTCCCTCAGAGATAAATTTAAGGAAATTAACATTCTCACAGTTGCATCACAGTACATTTATGCAAACATAATATTTGTCCGTCAAAACATTAGTCTTTTTGCTAAAAATTGTGATTTGCACTCCATTAATACTAGAAATAAGCATAAACTTGTAACATCTGCTTATAGACTACAGCAAGTGCAAGGATCATTTTTAGGACTTGGTGCACGGTTTTATAACAAAATCCCCACAAATATTTTAGAATTGCCTATGAATAAATTTAAGGAACGAGTTAAGTCAGCTTTGGTACAGAAAGCTTATTATAGTATTAATGATTATATTAATGATGACAAGGCATGGGTATAGCGCTCGTTCTATCAGGACTAATGTTATTATTGTTAAAGAAATTGTTAAAACTTGTTTTGAAAAGAGTAATTGCTGAGTTTATTGCCGGCTCTTCTCAGCAAAAGCAACCTTCCGAACCGAGCATTAGAGTCGACGTTTCATAAGTGCCTGTGAAGGCCTAGTTGAATTAATAAATTTATTTCATTTCATTATTTCATTTCAATGTTTGTTGTGAAAACGAACCAGATAGCTAAATTCTATCAAGGTGTTTAGGCTGTAGAAGGTGGGTATACGTATAATACATTTAAGAAACATAACCCCTCCTGGTGTAGTCGGGTGAAATAAAATATAGCCTTTTAATGAAGACTTTCTGCATAAATATAGCCAGTGCTTTCCATCAGGTGGGATCGCGGTCAAGCTCTAGTTTCTAGCAGTTAAAAAAAAAGTTATTTGGTTTCAGCCCTAAAATTTTACGTGTAAACGTCAAAAATAATGTTATATGTTTAACGGCCAGTAGGTACCTTAAATTTTTGCTTTTGTTAAATCTTTGGATTAACATAGTTTTTAGTAATCAAAGTATTTAAAACCAAAGTAGGTAATCGATTCCTGCCATATTATTATTATTTTAGATCCAGAATTCAATAATACACTCATTGTAGTTTTTTATATTGTCTCTATCACTTACACTTAGGTAAGTATTTTGAACGAATAATATTTTTAGCTATAAATCAGTTAGAAGTTCTATTAAAAGCAAGGAACAGTCAAAAAAATTGCGTCACTCACATACCAAGAGGCATCCGCGAAAAGGGATAATGTAACCGAGTTGACAGGCGCGCAATATGGGAGAGCCTCGTATAAGTAATAGCTGTTCCAGACATTGCAGCTTTGTTTGAATTAATGTTACGCCAGATCAAAGTGACGTTGGTAGAACTAGCTTGACGCGTGACTATGTGCCCTTGAACTGGCCATCGATTTTTCTATTAGGATTACGGTTTGCGGTAACGCCCTTTCATCTCAGAGCGTAGAAGGAAATAAATATCTTAGGAGGTTCTTACAAATTGACAATCTAATTGTACTAAGCAGGGCTTTTAATTACGGTAACCAGATAGCTGATGTATTACTTACATTACTTATACATTCATAATAATATAGTTATCATGTATGTGTATATACTTTGTTTTAGACTAGACCCCGGTTTGAAAGTTAAAGTCGTTAATTACAAAGCCGTTGCCGCGTCGGTCAATCAATTAATAGGCATATTTTATATTCATATAGATATGCCAGACATAATTGATTACTAGATGTAGTCAATACTACATATTTAAAAAATACATGTATTTAATATATTACAACATAGTATAGTTTGGAATCAGATTGTCCACTTACGATAAATATTCATACATACAATAAGTGATGTAACATTAGTATCGCTACAAACTAGCCGATATCGACGCGGTAACTTCGTAAGATGGCATTTAATTGACATTTTGATTAAATTTCCAATCTATTCCAATGCTACGGGATCCAGAATGAGATACAAAATTGGATTTCCACTGCAATATCTATTCATTTGGTGTTCCATTATGAGCATAACTTGATCGAACTTCGTTTGTCTTTAAGGAAGGGGCTTTTGTCTGCTCCTACAATCTTTCCTGTATTTTTTCCTTCTACACTAATATTATGAAGAAAGATTTGATTTTTTTTGTTTGTCACGAATATACTTCAAAATTACTAGACCGATCTGAATAGTTCTTTCACTAATAGAAAGCTTTATTATCAAGGAGTGACATAAGCTATATTCCCATATTCTTATGGGAATTGTAACTTTGCCGGTGAAAGTGCGTGGCAGAAGCTCATACTAAGTATGTAAGATTAAACTAAAAGTTATGAAAAAAAATTGGTATTATTCTATTATAGTTTAACACTTTACTTATGTCTGACTATGGTATAGTGTTGGTAGTTTATTGCGGCACATAAATAGACTAAATAGAAATAAATTTGAGACAGAAATAAAGATATTTCTGACTAAGTAGTCCAAGTTATAAATGTGAAAGTTTGGATGGATGAATGTTTGTTACTCTATCATGACCGGACATAAAGGGATCTTAATAAAATCGTTACAGAGTTAAAACATGTTCGGGGATATTTTATGGCCACTTTTTATTCCGATAAAATTAAACCCTTCCGGAAACCGCTGAGCGGAAGTTAGTAACATAAAATTGAACTAGTATAACTGAAAGTGCAGCAAAAAGGCAGCATACAAACAGCCAACTAAATGCACAAACTCCTAAACAAACGTACCTATTCTTTACACAAAACACTGCAATGTCGCATGAATTATTGAAATTAATTCACGTACGTCGGACATTAGTAACGCACGCTGCGCTACGAGACGCAATGTGAATACGAACGTGCTATGGAAATAGGAAATTATTTACAGAATACGGCTATTTTGGATTAAAATTAGCTTAGAAATACGTTAATTTACAGATCTTTTATTTTATGTATAGAGTTTCTATATATTTTAAGAAATATTCTGGGACTCGGCCTATTACTTGCATTCGGCCAATTTGATTTTAATTTAAGCATAGCTTGAATATTAACATTGTAAAAATAAAATACTATAACTTTCTATATAAATTCAATGTTTGGCTATATATTGCAAGAAATAATTAAATTATAAATATCCTGGATCATTTTTCCTTCCGACCAAATTTAATCTGTTGCTAAGCATAGCTTGTAAGTACAGTACCTAATCAGATAGGCGGTAGTAATTTTGATTCCCACACTGGACAAATATGTAGATAGGTACTATTTATTTATTTACTGTGTAAGTGAGGCCTGTTCCATTTCAGGTCACCTCTTTTTTTTTTTTTTTTTATACCACAAGGGTGGCAAACAGGCATACGGTCCCACCTGATGGGAAGCGGTTACCGTAGCCTATGGACGCTTGCAACACCAGAGGCGTCACTCACGCGTTGCCGACCCTATAAAAAAGGGTCTCGCCTCTTGTCGCTTCATAGCTAAGATTTAATACAACTTATTAGAAACCTTATGCCTAATTGTTTAACTTAAACATAACAAGCACCAACTACGGTAATGAGGCTATTAAAGGCCCCTTGACAAGCGAAAAATCTGAATGCTTTTTTTATTTTTTCAAGGGTCATAATGATCGTAATAAAAAACGAATTAGCGACCGCCGGCGTCAGGTTATTAAGGGTTAAAGCTCAATATTCTAACTGGAATATGAATGGCTAACTTAAATAATACTTAAATTTATTTGTCTGTGCTATTGTGCTATTGTAAAATAATAGCCGTGGTGGCTCAGTTGGGAACGCACAGACTCACGATCATGAGGGTGCTGGTTCAAATCCCTGGCCCGTACCTCTGAGTTTATTAAAAACTTACGTACGGATTCACACCACTGGCTTCCGGTGAAGGAAAACATCGTGAGGAAAACTGCATGCCTGAGATGTCACAATTAAAGGCATGTGTAGTTCGCCAATCCGCACTAGGCCCGCGTGTCGGAGGCTCGAGCTCCTCGGTGGAGACGTATATGAGCTGATGATGATAATTGTGCAAATTACAGGTGGCATGTAAATTATTCACGCGCTTTTCGTTCATTCATTACTAATTTTATACGTAAATAAAACTAAATATAAATCTATTTAATAAGAGAAGCATGTTGAAAATTACACATTGATAATTATGAATGAATGGTTGTTGAAATTATTATAATACAATTTTCGTTCATGTAAGTTTTAGATAAAGCGGATTCTCAAATATAATGCTAGGAATATAGTTAAATATTTGTTTTATGCATGTACGTCAACATTTATACAATTTCGAGTAAAAATAGACTAAAGTAGTTGCAATGCAAATCCATGGTGAATTCTAAACATTACAATTTCATGTCAAATATTTATCGATATTGTCATAACGAATAGTTTGTATAGAACTTTATATAAACTGTTTAGCATTTGATAATTTAATTTATTGTAGTTGGCTCTCTCACGTTTCTGAAGCAACTATTTTTACGTAGTATAAATTAAAGCTCCTTCTTGCTTGTACGTTTAGTTCTTTTAAACTTCGCAGATTTTAATGCAGTTTTCAAGAATATGTGACGAAGGTTTATAAATACATAATCATCAGCTCAAATACGTCTCCACCGAGGAGCCCGAGCCTCCCCTAACATCGAGGGGGTGTAGGCCATAGTCCACCACGCGGGCGTAGTGCGGATTGGCGGACTTCACATGCCTTTAATTGTGACATCTCGGGAATGCAGGTTTTCTCACCTTCCTTCCTTTTATAAATACGTATAGTTTTTATTTCATGTTAACTTGTTAGCAACTGAACAGTCAGAGTGGGGCTCTATTTAAAATAAAAATCCCATTACCCCAAAGACTCATTCCTAATTAAATAACTAGGATTTTTCCCGTTGCAATAAATATTTTAAAACCTATTCAATCAACATAAACATACAACAAAGAACCATGCTATATGTTTTAGATATAAATATAAATGTAGCAAGTGATATTTATTAGGGTCATATTACATACATAAGCGTGACTCGGTCGGCTCTTCACAGAGCCGGCTCTGGGACGTTATAAAATGGGCATTAATGTAGTTTGCGCTTCTTATTGCTTCGTTGTTTCAAATATATATGACAATAATAGAAAATATATATGTATATGTGTGTGCCTAATAATTGAGTATCGATTTGAAATTGAATAAAAACAATATTTAAATAGCATTTTCCACTTAATCTGGCGGTAATGCAAGCTCCAATTATTAAATATCTAATTAAATATTCCATAAAATGAGCAGATTAAAATAGCATTAAGATGAAGTCGTTTAAAAACGCTTTCGTACCACTTTACGCTATTAGACTATTCTATCGTCCAAATACAGTGGTGACTCAATAATATTAGTATGGGCTTTAATAAACAGTCAAGCCCACTACCACATACCTCGATGCGGCCCTGTGCTCCCTATTTGTATTCGCCACCCGTGCGGTGTAGGGCTGGCCCAAATACACGGCCCGTTTATACCCTTACCTTAACTTGTGCCCTCCATCTTCATAACCTTCAGTCAAAATATTAGAAACGCCGTTAAGGAAATTGGTACCATTGACGTTTCCACCTATGATGTATCAAATTGTTTTTGTATTTATTTAATCACTAGTGGCTCCCCACATTCCCTTCTCTATTGGCTCTTCTATTTTCCCGGGATATAAAGCCTTTGTATTAATCCAGCTTGTAAATCTGTGTTCCAAATCCGTTCAGTAATTTTTGCGGGAAAGAATTACAAATATCCATCCATCCTTAGATCCATACAAGGGGTTTAGGCCATAGTCCACCTCCAGGGCCTAGTGCAGATTGGTGGACTTCACATGCTTTCGGGTATGACGGTTTCGTTCATCGAATGGTATAGAATTTTAATGATAGGGCAACGCAAAAAGGTGTTCCGAAGTTCCTTCCTATGTCAAAAGCTTTCAGTGTCAAAAAAACCTTAGGCCTAGGTACTTTCGATGCAAAAAAAGTTCCAGAGTAAGGTTTAATCAGTATTTCATACGGAACCACTGACGCAACGCACATACACCTATGGTTGAAAGGGAATTTTAAACTACAATTAGCTTTCGCCCGCATGGTTTGGCTGATGCAACCGTCCGGAATAAAATGCGGTTTGCGTTACTACGGCGCATAGAGCTGTATGTATTTCTTTTAGTTCAAACATGTTCGAGTTATTCCAATTGGTTTATATTATTTTAATTAAAACCTTTACTGAACGTTCAATGTTAAAATCAGTCTTATTTCTTATACAATAAGATCTATATTTTTTTGTATTTTTGTATATTGTAGCTGGGACAAACATGGAACCCTGAAAACGAAAAATGGCAGCGAATAACCCCCAAATATGATTTTATTCGTTCAGCTCATAGTAGCTTTTAGATACCCGATGAAGTCACCGTACAATTCTTAATATCACAGAATACAATTCATTTTCAAATTCATCAAATGTTAATGTTAAATACGTTGACAGGTTAAAACACATTGTTCATTCAAAAGTAATTTCCAAGCAAAATTGTCATCGCAAGACAAAATTCGACACCCGCCAAAAGCCGTTCCGTTCCACTACCAAACGTTTGGGAATTTAATCCGTTCGCCTGAATAATGCTTTGATTAATATCTGGTTATTAATCATCTGTGAGGCTTAACTATTCAACGGCCGCCAGGGAATTACCAATGTTAGTTTCAAATTTGAAAATTAGAACCGTATCTATACTAATATTATAAAGAGGAAAGGTTTGTTTGTTTGTAATGAATAGGCTCCGAAACTACTGGACCGATTTCAAAAATTCTTTCACCTTTGGAAAGCTACATTATCCCCGAGTAACATAGGCTATATTTTATCCCTGTATTCCCACGGGAACGGGACCTACGTGGGTAAAACCGCGCGGAGGCAGCTAGTTAACAATATGGCGGATGCGTGTGCCATTAGAAATGTGTTAGTATTTTGTTCCCCGAAGGCTTGTGTGTACATATTTTACGTCAAAACCATTGTTAGAAGTTCGACTAGGCTTTGTTTGAAGGCTTGATGAGCGATTTTAATTACAACGTTTTGTTATACATCATTTAATGTTTAAGCGACCATGACTGAAATTTCTATTTACATATTCCATGAACGTCATGTCAAATTAACAGAAAATTATTTGTAACTGACTGATTCTATTATACAACTAATATTCTAAATGCTAAAGTTTGTGAGAATGTATGTTTGTTACTCTTTCACGCACGAACTAACGAACAGATTTGGATGAAATTATGAACGCTAATAGTTTATGACCTAGTATTACAAAAACTACTTTTTAGCCTGGGAAAATCGAAGATCCCCTTAGGAATATAGAGATAAAATATTGACTAAGACACTCATAAATATCTGACGTAACTTTTTTCACATAAATTATTCAGATCTATCCAGTAGTTTCGGAGCCTATTCATAACAATATTTCTTTCTATAATCTTACAAATAAAATTCTCGTGTCACAATGTTAGTTACGATACTCCTCCGAAACGGCTTAACCGATTATTATGAAATTTAATATGCATATTTAGTAGGTCTGAGAATCGGCTACTATATATTTTTGATACCCCTAAGTGATCATGGGAACAGGAACTACGCGGGTGAAACCGCGGGGCGGCAGTATTAGTATAGATATAACAAACTTTCAACAACAAATATAAAACGTTATTTACTTGTAACTTTATAACTGTACGAAATGGAAAGAAAAATATAAATCCAAGTGTCTAAACACCACACAACAGTCTGTAACAGTCATCAAAACTGCACCGGTTGTGTTAAACTTTTCTCATTGCAGTGCTCCACGAGTAAGATGAAAATACTTTAAACTATGCCACTGTGTTGTTGTTGGAATGTACACTGTGTGAGTGTATCATTGGTTACTGACCTTGGTGTTTGGAAAAGAAGTAGGTACTTTATGTACTTATATTGTCAAACTCTGTTTTAAAATCGAAGGCACAGTGACAGACAGAATATTTACAATGGACGTCTCACATAATTGGGAAGTAAACGAAAGAGACGGAACAAAGTAGCTGATAGTAGCAAGTATTTTTTATTTGTTGTACCTATTTATTTTGTCTGATACCTATTAGGACAGAGATTTTGTTGGAGGACTTCTGGATGCATTATGTGCATTTGGTAATTAAATATATCTATACTTATAATAAATCTGTAGAGAGGTCAATTCTGTACATGGAATATATTTTCAAAATAACTATCAGGGGGTCATTAGTGATCGATACTGATGCCAAAAATGCAATCAGTAAAATTTTTGTCTGTCTGTCTGTCTGTCTGTATGTTCCTTATAGAAACAAAAACTACTGGACGGATTTCAACGAAACTTGGTACAATTATTCTTCATACTCCTGGGCAGGTTATAGGATACTTTTCATCACTCTACAATCAATAGGAGCAGAGTAGTGAAGGGAAATTTTGAGAAAACGGGAGAAGTTACACCATTTTTTAAGCTTCCGTCGCGTGTGCAGCCTTAATGGTTAAAGTTACATAGAAATCATGTATGACGGAAATATTCTACATAAAATTGTCTAAAAAATATCTCGCAACAGCATATGTCTATCTTTTATGGTTGACTCACAATAACTCGTGTAACTCCTGATAGCTTGGCAGTTTGGAGGATTCTGATTATATTTGTTTTCTCTTACGTTTATAATACTCTCACTAATTCCTAATTTAAAAAAGTTAACATTATTACCTATTCAATAAAAAAATCATAAAATCATAGAAATCGGTATAGAAACACCAAAATTATAGATGAAATAAGCCATTGCGCCTCATAACTTTCGACTGGGCGAAGCGATTAAAATTATAATTTTTTTTATTTGAAAGCTGGTGCTTCCCGTTTGGTCCCATTTTATATATCATCACGCTACGACCAATAGGAGCGGAGCACCAACGATTAATGGGCTTTTTCATTCCTTTTGAGAGCTTCTGCTGCGTGCTCTGCGTAAACGTTTAAAGTTTCGTTAAAATTATGTATGACAGAACTGTTCCCCTTTAAAAGAGCTAAAAAAAGTCCGGGACAGCCTATGTCTATCTGTTAAGGTTGGCTCACCATTTTTATACTAACCAAATTTGTTTTAAAATAAAGCATTATTTGTGAAGGTGTTTTTATAAAGACGATCCTTATCGAAATAAATACGTCATTCATCACAAGTATTAAATTTTAAACAAAATTGCCATTTACATCATTCGATTTCAATGAATATCTTAGGAGATATCGCAAATTTAAAATACCATAGCAGCAAATAATTATCGCGTACTGCTGCGCGCGGGCGAGGGCGCAAGGCCCGTGGCACCAGTTAGGGCCCTCGCCCACGGCGACTTTTTCTAGCGATTCAGTCGTGCGTTTCCTAAACGCGCGACAGCATCTCTTCTAACGCGTGTAGGCGTGTAGTCGCGAGGGCACACAGCTAGCGACCGCATCGCGACCGTATCGATGCGAACGCGCGACAGCATCGCTACAAAAAGTCGCCGTGGGCGAGGGCTCTTAGCTCTGCGAGATACTAACCTTCTACGTAAACGAAGTCGCGGGTTAAAGTTAGAGTTAGCCCAAAGAAACTATTACACGCGAACGAAGTCGCTGGCAAAAGCTAGTAAATTAATAAAGATCTAATTCAGTATGTTATATAATTTGAAATTGTTTACCGCATTTGTGATTTGAGGCATAGATAAACTAATTGTGATTAAAATAAGACATATTTTGCACAAGACTGGTTAATGGTTTGAAAATACAATAAGTACCTTTTACTATAAACTGTATAACATGTATTACCTATCTGATAACTTTTATACCTATTTAACAACATTTAAATTCCCATGATGAGATTTTCAAGAGAAACTTACATATAATACAAATATAATGACCACAGTCCAAAAACGCATATAAATGCATCGAGACTCACGTATTGGATAACACAATCCATTACAATAGCCACCTTACCAAGGTCGATTCGGGAACTTTTCTCATTTCGCCCCGTCCACCGCCGCCGCCCGCGCCGCCGCAGCCCGCGGTCCGTTTGCAAAAACTTGCACAATCGCGTTGTGGTAGAAACTTGCGCGTTGCACTCGCGACGGATTGTGCTTTGTGTGTTTTTTAAAGGATTTATGTATTAGATCATGTCTTGGTTGGATATGGTTAGCAGATGGTTGCTTTGCTTGCGAGAAATAATTTCGTTTATTTTTACCTTAGATTATATTTTTACACATTATTGTACTATTTTAGGATCTTTCATGGATTTTTTTTAACTCTCACTGATTTTTTTGTGTTGGAAAAGAACAAGAAATAAGTATTTTAGAGAAATAATCTAGTTTTTTTACACATTATTTGTATACTTTTGTAGGATCTTCCATGGATTTTATTTAACTCTCACTGATTTCATAGTCCATACCTCTTTTAACTTTCAATGTACATCAGGTTATTCAATGTAGGTACTCAAATATAGAAAAGAACATATCGTACGAAAATAACAATAATCAGTTCTTATATATTTCTTTGTTATTTATATCTTTACTTCGCTTCATACTATAGAAATCCTCTACAGTACCTCTTCTAGTTTAAAAATATACTCCCGCAACATTAATAAATGTATGAAAGCTCCCAATATACCTAGCATTTGTTTACCACCTACTCACAAGCCGTGCATGTTGCATCTATTGATTATTTTCAACATCAAACACGGTTCATCACATGTCACCTTTAAAGTAATTACGCAGCATGAGGAAATGGTTCTGTAGTTATAATAGGACTGGTAAAGTATTCATGACTAATTCGATCGATATGTCTGGCTAGTTTGACCTATCACGATGCCTATGGCAGTACATGTCGGTGCAGCGATACTCTGCTACTGTTTTTTTTTAATATTGTAAGGGACTGTGGGATGTTTCGTCTTTAACGGAGAGTAACCGTTATTGTTTGTTTTTTGTTCATTTTTAAAGCTATTTCTCCAAGCTGGCTTATGTGGAAATTGTATTACATAAGGATTTCAATTGCTCGAAATTGAAAGAATGCAGAAAATGAATGAAGACCGAGTACCATACTTAGCCAGTACTTTGGTCACTGATATGAGTTTGTTTACTAATATATTAAAAATGCATTATTACAGACTTGGAGTAACTTCTGACTAGAAGATGTCAGTCTCCGATGTCTTTTATATTCTTACAAGGATTGTGTCGGTGAGCGGAGAGGGCTTTTAACTGAAGTCTTTCTAAGTTGTCCCATACATACTTAAATCACAAAAAAATAACAAAATTTTATCCTTATTTTTGGTTACGTAAATAAATAAAAAGTTACTTGTTATTCATTAAATTACTATTAACTTACTTAACTCAAAAACATTGTAAGTAACTTAAAGAAGTAAACCATTTTTTTTAACCAGTTACTAGGCAAACTGGGAACTAGAATAGGACTAAAGAGGCTTGTACAGTCAGAATAAGTTACTTAGTTTTATCCTTTAAAACATTAAACAAAAAACTTGACGTTTATTTGCAACCAACTGTAATAAAAGTGCAAAACAGTAGTTATACCATTGCACCGGCTATAGTATAATGTATAGTATATATCATAGTACAAACGTAGCTAACAAAGATCGCATACATCGGTATGACGGCACTCGACTCGTTAGGCCCGAGGTAGACGTGTAATTATAGTAAGTGTACAGCTAGCAGTGAAATTAAAGGGTTATGTCTTATCTATACTAATATTAAAAATAAATATCCTGGTACATTTTCACACACGGCCAATCTGATTCCAAACTAAGCAGAGCTTGTGATTTGGTGACCAGATAGCTGATGAAGGAAAGAAAGAAAGAAATAAGAAAAATAGAAAGATTAATATAGACGTGATAACTAATGACATTTAAGCATTTTTATTTTGTTAAATGATTTTGTGATTCGCAAAATAAATCCTATTCTGGCATAACAATAATATATACTCGACAGCCCGGTTGGCTTTATGGTTAGTGACCCTGACTTTCAAGCCGGGAGTCGTGGGTTTGAATCCCACTCAGGACAAACATTTGTATGCATGAATATGTCTATTTGTTCTGTGTCTGGATGTGAATAACTATATAAGTACTTATTTAAAAGTAGTATATCAGCTATCTGGTTACCATATTACAGGCTCTGCTTAGTTTGGAATCAGATTGGCCGTGTGTGAAAAATGTCCCAGGATATTTAATTATTTATTTATTATTCCTAGTACTTATTTGCCAACGGTTCAGAGGAAGGGATCTAATTGCTGACATTTGCCTTTGGAAGTCGCTGTCCTGACTGGGCAACTTGACGGCTGGAATATTAATAAACTGATATTCCACTTGACATCATGACTTGCAATTAAATTACTTCTCGTTACTTCTGAATGGAAGTGATAACTTGATTTATATTATTTGATAATTTGCCGGTTATCAATACAGAAATGAAATTATAGTCTTTATGAAAGCATGGGTTACTACTGGAATGATTGTATAGGTACAATTATTTCATGAAATCTCTTTCTACACTAATAATATAAAGAGATTTTTTTTATTGTGTGTGTGTTTGTAATGAATAAACTCAAAAACTACTGTGCCGTTTTAAAAAATGATTTAACCCATTGGATAACTACATTATAAACATAGGCTATATTTTATCACTGTATTCCCACGGGAACGGAAACTACGCAAGTGAAACCGCGTGGAGGCAGCTAGTATCTAATAAAACGAACTGATTTCGGTCCAATTGAAATCCTTATGTAATACAATTTCTACATTAGCCAGCTTTGAAAGAATAGCTTTAACAGGTAAAAAGAAATCAATAACGTCCGTATAACTAACTCTGTTAAAGATAAAACGTCCCACAGTCCCAGTCTTACAATATTTCATAAAACCACAAGCTGCATTATATTATATTGATTATTAAGACAACGTTGACCGCATTGCCGGGAACTAAGTACCCCGGGACGGCATTACGTAGATATGCCCCGGGGGGACACTATCTTGGAGCTTGGTCCGCAAGTGCAATTACACTTCTGAAGTTTTCTGAATTAGCGCGCAGGTGGACTATGTTAGTTAATTGGATAGCCCAATTCAAATTGGTGCCTTCGAAATTATGTCTTACGTTGTAAGTGAAAAGGTATGTTTTATGACGACACTATTATGATGGTATAATCGTGATGATGATAAAAATAGTACGGTACATGTATATTACTTAAAAAAAGTAGTGGTGCGGTTACACCTTTTCTAAATATCTATTTTTAAAACGGTCCTATTGAAGAAGTCAACATACCTCCAACTGAAGATAAGCGAGATGAAAATGGACATAATAGTTTGTTTATCCTACTATAAGAATATAACCAATATAAAAATGGGCGTTTGAACATTAACATATTATGTCTTTTTACTTAGGTATTTATTTATTTTTATTAGGGAAAACAAAAAGTTATACAAGTAAATTGCTTAAAATAGGTCTACTATCGAAAAAAAATTATGTATGTACACCTCTCTCACTACTTTATCCACATATTAGTAATAACTTGTTTATGGTTTTAAGTCTAATCGTTTGTAAATAGAGTTTTTAAATTTTATTTTTTATGTACAGCAGACCATTTTTATGTCATCTTGCAGCCACATATAACACAGATATATTATTATAGCTACTTTATTTTTCTTAAAACTTAGTCTAGATTATATCAGGTATCCGATTATGAACGGGACACGTGAAGGCACACACGGCGCAGCCAGTGACTGACAATCGCCACCATCGGTTAACAATTATCGATTTACCATTACTCACATCATATTTGTGCTAATTGTACGATGATAACTTGTTGAATGGACGCCATTTGTGACATTTAAATTAATAGTTTCCAATATAATTAATTACGTTGAAATAATAAATATTTATTTTATACTGACATGTCAAAGGGCAAAGAAAGTAAATACTTTTAGAGATATTCATTATCTACTTACAACAAACTTTTTGAACGTAGAAGGAATGCAAAATTAAATATACTATGTATCGTATAAGGGTAGAAAGAAGAATAAAAAGAGATCCATACTAATATTATAAATGCGAAACTAACTGCCTGTCTGTTTATCTGTCCCGCTTTGACGCTAAAACTACTGAACCGATTTAAATGAAATTTGGTACACACATAGTCCAGAGCCTGAGAAAGGATATAAGCTACTTTTATCCCGGGAAAATTGAAGATCCCCGGGAACGCGGGTGAAACCGCGAGGAGCCACTGGTATAATATAAAAACAAAAAGTACCAAATCAATACATAACGTAGAAGGTAAATTAAAAAATGCTATGAACCTAACGTATATGGGTAGAAAGAAGGAGAAAATGAAATATGCATATCTATTAAAATAGGTATTACCTAAATGAAAAATCGCTTCCCGTATATTTTTACAAACGACGTTACTTAAGCATTAAACAATTTAAAACACTAAACATCCAACTAAAAATAAATTGTTTTTTCTACAGTATCAGACTTTACCACTTTAGTAAATTACTTAGAAAAAGGTCTGTACTATACTATTATTGCGTATACTAGGAAATAGTGGTTCAATCAATGTTCTCATTGAGCACGGTTACAAATCCGATTAGCTGGTTCCACTTTTACCGGATTATACGAGTACGAGGTAGGTACGGACTAGAGTTGACTACCGACTGTAATTGAAAAATATACTTTCTGTTACTATAAATGCGTAATGCGAAAACGCTTAGGAGTAACACGTTTTAATGTAAGTTCAATTTTGTGTCTACCTCAACTAGATTATGCTATATATTTAACAAACTCTTATTAGGTAATTCTGCAGTGTTTTCAATAATGCACTAGTTCTCTAAACTAAGGGATGCCGTATTTCAAATCCAGATCTTATATCTATACTAATATTATAAAGAGGAAAGATTTGTTTGTTTGTTTGTTTATTTGTTTGTTTGTTTGTAATGAATAGGCTCCGAAACTACTGGACCGATTTCAAAAATTCTTTCACCTTTGGAAAGCTACATTATCCCCGAGTAACATAGGCTATATTTTATCCCTGTATTTCCACGGGAACGGGAACTACGCGGGTAAAAACCGCGCGGAGGCAGCTAGTGTGTAATAAAAATAGATAATGTTTGCAAGTGATCTTTAAAAGTAGGTACCTTATTTAGGTTTAAAAACGTAATTGATGTTCTTTCCATAGAAAACTAAAGTATTCCTAAGTGCCATAGGATTTGTTTCCACTAGAGCAGGAGTGGAATTACTACCAAGGGTTTTTACGCCACCCACTACGCGGGCCTAGTGCGGATTGGCGGACTTCACATGCCTTTAATTGTGACATCTCGGGCTTGCAGGTTTCCTCACGATGTTTTCCTTCACCGAAAGCCAGTGGTGTAAATCTGTACGTAAGTTTTATATAACTCAGATGGCCAGGGGTTTGGACCAGCACTCTTATGATCGTGAGTCGGTGCGTTCCAAACTGAGCAACGGTTTATCTCTAGTCTCACACAATTACCTCAGTGGGTTTAGACGAAATAAAGTTGCGGTTTTACAACCAGTGAGTAATGGGGAACGTTGCCTTTATAATGAAAGCTTTTTCACTAAATTTATTGTCCGTGAACACTTAATTCTTTGGGGTCCCAATGTAGCGTATATGTCGTTTAAAAGATTAAAGACTTTCAGATTATGCTGTGTGATAAGTGTTATAAATTATGTACAATTTAAAAGATTTGGACAATGGTTGGTGTTACATTTTAATGATAAAAAGTTAAGTAACCAATTTTTTTCTGTATAGTAGATGTATTATCCTACTAATATTTTAGATGGGAATATTTGGTATGGAGGTATGAATGTATGTTTGTTACTCTTTCGTGTATAAACTATTTGAGTTGAGTCATTTATTAGTAAAGTTAATCTCATTTCAAATTCAGAGCTATACTCCCATACTTTGAATGTTAACATAGTTACTTCCAGTCACAGAACACTTTGATTAGGTGTAATTTCATTTCGAACGGTTAAGTCACATAGGTAGGTACTCAAGATATTTTCATACATTATGCCCTCTTTGCAATTCGAATACCGTAACTGTAATATTACGCGAACCAACCTCCAGTCACAATTAAGTAAAAAGCCTGCAGTAAATCACATTTACTCAACCCCTTGTTAATTCTGCTAAGTAAGCATTCATGTATTAAATCGATTTAAGGAAAATATAACCCGGGACAGCATTATGACTATCTTTAATCAAAACCGGGGTCGGAGGTAATTTCATGTAAGCCGATTATAAAGGGGGATTTTTGTTCATATAACGACATTTTAGGGGACGGTCTCCTTAATTTTATCGCATTATAACTTGCTTTAAATTACATGCGATTAGGTAAGTAATTTGTGTTACTACTGTACATAGGATGGGTGTGTGTGAGTGGTAGTGTGTATGTATCAGTAGGTTTATTATTGTGATGAGTTAGTTTCTTTTATCTGTTCTGTGGTTTTACTCATAATGTAAATTACTTAACCACTTTAATGAGTGCCTAATATAAGCTTACAAATATTTTTCAGACCTAGTTCGAATTTGTTGTATTACCACATTTTACTATGAGTTTTTCAATATTTGTATAGTATATTTTAATAAATAAGCTTGCGGTATTTTGTACTGGCCGGCTTTGTGCTTAGGAACCCTCACATTCAAGCATCTGGTCGTGGGTTCGACTTTCATCCCGAAAATCACCTATTTCGTAAGGTAGTATAGTAAGCATTATTTAGTTTGGTATCAGCATACCATTCCAAAAAATGCTGGATATTAATTATTTATTTAAGTTTAATATTGTACCTATTTAATATACCTACCAAAGGTCATAAAAAGACAAAGGTCACACTCAATTGATGTAATTTCGTCACAAAAATGCAATCATCGCGACACGTCACGTCCGCCGTCCACCGTCCGGTGTCCGGCGCTGTCCGGTGTCCCGAACTGGTACACAGTACGGTGGGTGCACACAGAACGATTGCAGTGGCCGGAGTTTTTGCCATTTTTGCCATTTCTGCCATTCTCCCTCGCAAAATGGCCGAATGGAACGCACATTCAAATAACATTCAGTTCGGGACGTGGATCTACGATTATTTTAACGTAACTGGTCTATTTTGTTGACAACAATTTACTCTAGCTAAACTAAATTTTAGCCGGTGCTATAAAGGTGGAAATATTTTCGCAACTGATACGCTGGTGTTGTTTTTTTTGACGCCGTCAGAGAGTATAGAATTTGGTTTTTGATGTTCCTATACTAAGGAAATATTGTATATATTTTAGTGATTACCTTACCAGTAAGAATGTAAATCTATTGCAAATAAGATGACTATTTAATTTAACAATAAATTCATATAAGTCGTGTCGTAGAACTAAACAACTTTTAATTTAAAGTAACATGTATTCAAAATTCTCTGTAACATTTTGACTTACAGGCATAGTTCAAATACGCCACTAAAAACATCTCAACACATACATCCATCAACACGAGAGCTTTTAAACAACGCTTCGCCACCGTGAAAAAGCTCCAAATTTCGTAGCTTCGAGCTTAATCGAAGCGAGCGTGAACCGAGTGAATGACTGCGGCCTGTGACGCCCGAGTAAAATGTTGCAAAAAACTGGTTTCCACTATCGGTAAATTGCGAAACAAAAGTGGTGCGGTAAAGAGTGGCTCGTATGTACAAAAAAGGTTAAAAATCCGTATGTGAATCGAGCAATACGAAGAAGTCAATCGGTGTATGTACCTACTTCGTGTAATGATGCAGGGCTCGCGTAGTCGCGTCGCTTCGTAGAAATAGGAACGTTTTAATGAATGGAAATGGAAATGCTTTCAACGTTTAAATAGCCTTTTTAATTATAAGCTATTTATGTCTAAACTAGGATGCTAATCATTTGCAGTAATCTACAACACATGTTGTGAATTTTAAGGGTTTAAAAGTCTTTTCGGTCGATATTATTTGTATTTAACAGACCAACAACTGATGATACAAATAGACTATAAATCTATTTCAAAACAGTGTAGCATATTGTACATCCTACAGAAATATTTGTCGTGTATGGGAACCAAACCCACGCCCACAAGCTACCTACCAAGCATAGCCATTATTAGTTCAAAATGCTAGTTACCAGACCTCATAATGCCCGTCCATCACGTCCCATAATGATATAACGTCATAAACATCGGCTTGCCACTCAGCGGACAGCAGTTCAATTCAGTAAACCAAAAAAACTAGCTCAACAATTCTCCAACATACCTAATATACTCTATCTCTATCGTTTACTACGGTAACACGTGAGAGGTCCGTTGTTTTAATTTTAGGCTGGCGAAGTTTGTTTTAGAGAATACAAAGGCAGGTCATTCGTTAGGTCGCAGGAATTGGATTGCGCGTTGACAGGCCGCCGGACACTAATCATTAAGTCTAATGAGGTTGTCTCGTCGGCGGCCTAACGTGATGCTTCGTTATGTTATTGAGTTAGTACTGTTTGAGGCATAACCCTATATTCACTAACCAGTGCTTAGTGGCGTGGGTAGGCTGCTTTATGGGTGGAACAGAGACAAATTTTATGATAAAATTCGGAACTAACTTGTGAAAACGAGCCTCATAGATGGAGAAATCCTATAACGGCCAGTTTTAAATTGAAATTGATCTACAGTTACTATTATGGCATTTTAACAATAAGTATTTTAATGATTACCTACATTAATATTTTTAATTAAAATTATTCAGAGTAAGTAGTCAGTATTTCTTTTTAAACTATCGTGATATACGCTGCGAATAAACTTGAACTATTATTTTTTCTTTTCAGCTTTAACAGAACATCAGTTTTTATAAATGGTTTATCATAAAACAAATGTAGGTTCTATATAACTAAAGCCCTTTCACTCTGTAATAAGAATAAGAACTCTACTACCAAATAAAATTACTATATTTTTACTCAGAGTTTCCTTTTGCCACCAGTACTATATTTAAGACGGTTCCTTCAGAGAGTTATACTGTAATGTTATGGTACGGTGTCGTAAAAAACGCGTACAGTTTTACGACTCTACTTGATATTTGATTATTTTTACATTTGGAATGGTATAAGGTTATACCTGTGTATATATGTAACATTTATTAATAAATGTTGTATAAAAATGATTAACCAATATGTAAGCTTCACTAATATTATAAATGCGAAAGTAACTCTGTCTTTCTCGCTTTCAGGCTAAAACTACTGACGCGATTTAAATGATATTTGGTACACACGTAGTCAAGAGCCTGAGAAAAGATATAGGCTACTTTTTATCCCGGGAAAGTGGAAGATCCCCCGGGAACGCGGGAGCCAATAAATAGGAAATAAAATTAACTTCTCCATACAGTTATAATTAAGGTCACCGTTACAAGAGATTATTAATACTAAAACTAATTTATTGCAAACAAAGGTAATTATACCAGTTGTAGTCTCGTCCTCGATGATGAAGAATTAACAATGTAGTATGTTCCCGGTTACCTGAGGGCGCCACATAAGTTTAAATAAAAAAATTGGTACTAGAACGCTCCCTATGACAGCTTACCGCTACATTATCTATGGTCTTCATTCGTTTCTTATGTCACTTGAGGCGTCACACGCTCCCGAATTTCTTTTTCAGATTTTTAGTGATTCTTTACAGTAAATCTACTATATTATGGAAAAACTTAAAGGAAAAGAAGAGTTACAAAGAAAACTCTGAAGATTCCAATGGAAAATCGATCGATTTAAAGATAAATTAGTTGCGTGCCTGCGCACGCCCATTTTTTCCTTCCTTTTCAGTTTTAAAGTACTAAGAATATCAAAAATGAAGAATTATATGGATTTCCAAACATATTTAATGATTGTAATAGTTATCGCTGTGCTGTTACGAGTACCGGGTAACTTTATTTACATTCTAAAATCAAACCGGCTTGATCCGGACTGAGGCCATTTTGAAAAACTATTTCATAGCATATAAATTGGCTAATGTTGTTGCTATACTATATTATCGTATAATATGAGTATCGAATAACAAATACATATTTGTGCCAATAGGTAATTGACTTACCTCCTCAGATATTTCTTGGTTGTCGCTATGCTTATTGAGTATCGGACAATATACGTACCTAATGGTAAAATTTGTTGGTTGTCACTATGCTTATTGAGTATCGGACAATAATGGTAAAATAAATTTAGAATGGAAATGTCAAACAAATCGTAGTGACACGTTATTGCTATACTGTTACGAGTATCGAATAACTACAGGTCAGAATTGTTGACAATATAAGAGTCACACATATATTTTCTGAACCCAGTCATCAGGTAGTTGTTCACCAAGTGTTCAGATACCAGAATTCTTCAGAAATAACATCAGAGAGACAGAGACTGAGACTCCTATTAGTGTGGAATCAGTGCTACCTTTACACCTGAAGATACAGGCAGTAGAAATTATTAATATAATAGAAATAGATACAGAAATCTTGAAAGATTGGGACCATAGAAGAAGAAATAGAGTGGGCTCCCAGCTTATGTAGAAATATCTTAGCGCTGGACACTTATATTGACCAAGGTTGCTAAGAAAGTAGAAAAGATACTTCTTCTAATGCTATACACCCCATTTATCAATATCCCAACATTGATACCACCAAAGTAAAACCAGAATTTAAAAGGCCATAACCGAACCAGTTAAATGCTGAGATAGTGTTATAAAAAGCCAACAAAAGTATGGCTGCAACATTAACAGTGGCCCAACCACATGCTTACAATGTTTTTCTATTCTTAATCCAACCTTTTTGGGTTGATGACATGAAATTTTAATGATGTTGGTAAAGTATTATTTGACATTATTGTAAATGAAACTTAAAGTAGCAGACCTCTTATTTAACAGGCTGTAAATAAGCAAATGAAAGACTCCTTAAAAGGAGATCTAGATGAATTTATTTTGGGAAGAGTGTATACATAGAATAAAATAATCAAAAGCATTGCATAAGTCTGCAGTAGACTTGAAAAATTAATAATGTCACACCTAAACTATACCACTTAAGTCTTTAAACTAGTGGGCCCCTACTCAGTAGTACAAACACACCAACTGCAGTTCCAGGAACAAAAATCAGTGTCATGCCAGGAGAGAGAAGGTGATAAATATAGCTACCCAATACAAGAAAACGCTATCACCAACTGCCCACCATACAACAACACTACCACAGGTGGAAGTGAAACATTAGGTGGGCAAATTAAAAATTTTCATAGTTAAATGGAAATCATGAACAGATGACCCAGTAACTTGACTCGGGTATCTGTGTATATAAGAATTTTGCAAAACCCCATCCCGGGTAATATTCTGCTTAAAACAATTTTTAGAGAAAATTGTTATTATTAATAAGAATTCTGGCTATTAAGCTTTGCTGTTGCTTATGACAGGATCAGTATTCAAAAAGATCAAGATATTGCCTTGGCTCTTTTCTTGAGGATAAATTATACCAATTTACTGTTTACTTGTACTGAAGGTGTAAGTACACTTTTTCTGTCAGCAATTAGAAAAAGAGGTATAAAGGTGGTGCAGTACCTTGACAATAATGACAATACATGTATAATATGTATAATAACAAATTGTCTTGTTCAGAATTTTGAAATCAAGTTAATTATATCATAGATTTGGTTACACTAAAATTGTACAGCACAAATAGTACAAACTCTTAGGTTCTCCTTTTAATACTCACCATATGGTCATCAAATGTACATATGTACATTTAAATTGACCCAGACAAGATATTAAGGTGCTTAGAGCTACTATCAAAACTTAAATCAAGTTTTTCAATTACTTTTTTAGCTCAAGTTATAGATATGTACCATAAGTCTGTCCAGCTATTAATATTAAATATGGTTATAATCTGCATGATTGTTACATAATATGGAAATTGACTGTTGTCAAGTTGTTCTAAGTTGTGATCCACTGGCATTTTTTATATAAATTGGTTAGCTGGAATTCAATATCAACATTTTTAATAATGTTTTCAAAGTCAATATGGCAGGTGAGTGAAACACAAAACAAATGGATTTATTCATCCTACACAGAAATAGTGTTGCTAGTTTTAGGTCAAGCAGAATGGGAACTTAGCAACTAATATGTTAATCAAATAATTAACAAGTATTATTTGATACTTCTACAAATGACTGGTCAATCTTTTATTTCTATGTTATTTCCACTTTTTTCAATGACTTCAAAATGCATTGATAAAATTGTTGAACCACTACTATGGGAACCTAACATTAATGAATGTACTTTTCTCCGGCATAGTTTTTATGACAACATAGTTAAGTGAAGATGCGGTAGACAATTCTTTTCTCTACCTCGAACTGCGAGATAACATACTGCCATACAAATGAAATAAGTACACTTATGGTTAATATTCAGAAATAATGAATTAACTTGCAGAGAAGTATTATAAAGGTTTGTCATTTGATCTCTGCCAGGTCAGCCTTGTTATTATAGTTGTGTTCTCCTATTGATAGGTACACATAGTACCATTATAAATTATTTAGAGGATTCTTTAAATAAAGACCAAGTCAAACTAAGCATTTAACGCACATGGAATGTGTCTAAAGTGTTATATTTTAAAGATTTAAATTCATTTATTGCTTAACTGTGGCTTATTATAAGATATACCAAATATACAATATTTGGTTTCAGCACATTACTGTTTTTCAGCATGAAAATAGATTGAAATTCATTTATTGCTTAAGTGTGGGTCATTAGATGTCAATATTTTTACAATATATGGTTCCAGCATATTACTGTTTTATGACATGCAAATGCTTGCATGTCAATTGCTTAAGCAATGCTTAAATGTGGGTTATTAGAAGATGACATTCTTTTTACAATATTTGGTTTGGTTTGTTTTTCAACATGCAAAAGTAAGACACATAGCTACTATTTTGTTAGAAAATTAATAGGCCGAATGTCAGATCTCATGCTAAGTAAAACTAAATATTTAATTATAATTAGAGATTAAATTATTATGAACAAATTACAATAACACTGGTCAACAGTGATTTTGTTGCTTTGATATAGGATTATTTTTGGATATGTTAATGCTTACAATTCAGGAATCAATAATTAATTTTGTAAGATTTGCTCTTGTTTTAGATATCTTTCTTTTACACTGTATTTCAACATAAGGATATACAAAAATCATAAAAAGGACATGAACACATTCAGTACTTTCTTGAATACATTCGTAATCTGAGCATACCATCTTACATATAAACCTTATTATTTCAATATCTCTATTAAAACACTTCTGGACAAGGTATTTTGACATATACCTGCCTAATAATTGTTATATAATTCCTGGTTAGATTTAGGAATTTATTTTATATTTATCTGTGTTAAATAAACATATATAATATATTATTTCCTATACAGAAAGACAGATTTACATCGAGAGATCCATCTCTCTGAGCTATCAGTTAATAATGCTCTATGAATAGAGGTTTCTAGGTTGTCCACGAATTCACATTGCATATTGCTCTTACGCATTGTTTTCAGTGCTATTGCATGCTTTTTTGAGACTTTCCAAATTACCCAAGTTAATTCTCAAGTTAGAAGGTACATAACCACGTTACGCTTTTTAGAAAATGAATAGGTTAGTGATATTGATTCTGACTGTCTTGAAGATAATGTAATGTATATTCAAACACGTAAACTATTGAGAACATCCACACCCAATGGGATGCAACTACTAGTTAGAGTAATTTTAACAGACAGATCATGGATATGTACAGGACATGGTTGTTGTTGATCATTTGAATATTACTAAATGATTAGAGGAGTACATACAAAGTTACAGTCATAACCATCATATATTTACTGATAAATGCTTTGTAGTTAAAACATAGCTTGTTTTTTCTTAATATGTTTTTAATTTACATATTTCCAAAAGTAGTAGTGCCTTTATATAAATAAATACTTTAATACACAAAAGTATAAGTAGGTATATACTTTTATAAAATATCTAATTGTACAACTAACTTTGAACATCTACATTGTTAATTCTTCATCATCGAGGACGAGACTACAACTGGTATAATTGAACAATCAAACTAGCTTACCTGAAAGCGACGTTCGATTGAGATTATTCCTGTTGTAGTCTCGTCCGAAGATGATGAGTCCCACCCACCCATTTCCAGTTGCGGATGAATCACAACGGCCCTCGAAGGTTGTACTTATTAGATACCACGTTGGCTGTTAACTAAATGAAGACCATAGATAATGTAGCGGTAAGCTGTCATAGGGAGCGTTCTAGTACCAATTTTTTTATTTAAACTTATGTGGCGCCCTCAGGTAACCGGGAACATACTACATTGTTAATTCTTCATCATCTTCGGACGAGACTACAACAGGAATAATCTCAATCGAACGTCGCTTTCAGGTAAGCTAGTTTGATTGTTCAAATAACCTTACGTTTTAACAACAGCTCGCTCGTTAAATTCGTTTAGTATCTCAGTACACTGTTGCGATACTAAAATACGTTGGAAAAATGTTTATTAAAATTTTAATTAAAATCATTATATTTATAGGTAGGTACCAACGTTGTTCTGCGTAGTTTGGATTTATTTACTTCTTTGAAGCTTATATTGTGTTTAGTTATGAGAATTTCCTTCGTTTATATTTATAATAACGGTTTTTGTGTCTATAATTTATTTGGCAAATTTGTTATCGTTAATATACTTATTTTAGTTTATGAACATTAAACAATTTTACATAAAATAATCATTAAAATACTCCGGGAATATTAGTTTACATACATTAATACCAATGAGAATATGTCTCAAGATTTTTAGCATCTCCCTTACTATCTCCTTAAGAGTAACAGAGACATAAACTAACCATAAAGTTTAAGCCATAATAAACAAACAAGATGTCTCATTGGACACTATCGCACTATTAAATCGTAAAATAACTATTCGTGTAGTTTATTAGTAGTTGTATATTATACTTGTGGCTCCCCGCGGTTTCACCTAAAGCTGAAATACTTTGTTAAATTGCAACCTTCCCAACCAAGCATTAGAGTCGACGTTTCATAAGTCCCTGTGAAGGCCTATTTGACTTAATAAATTTATTTTATATTTCTTAATTCATTTCATTTCATTTCATATTTTAATAAATGAATTCAGCTTCCAATACTTATTTTCCCAACTTTCTGCATTGACAATAATAATAAATATCTATTGATATATGTATGAACATAAGTATAAGTTTACCTAAAAAACTTTTTAAGTGTCCTGATTTAGGAATAGAAGTCCTTTTCAATTTATCTACGCCTATGCCTGAAACCTGAAAATAGACATGCAAAAGCGATACTTAAAGCACTTAAAAAAGTTTCTTTTCTTGTATATCCTACATTATATAAAGTAACATAAACTATATAATTGATGATGTCGTCTATAAAATATTTGCCGAACTAGACTAGAATTTCAATAACATTTTTTTTCGATTCTCCGAAAAAAATCTATTTGAATACTTTCTTAAACTCTACAGATATGTTATCATACCGCGGTTCTACTTAGCTTCCTTGCAAATATTAAAATTTTTATAACACATGGGCTAATGTCACTTTGTTAAACTTATCTTTTAAGAATATATCTTGGGAAGCATTTTTTTTGGACATGGACTAGCAGGTGATAGCCTCTGATGGCTTTTACACCGATACGCGGACTTTTTCGGTGAGGTTTATTGGGAGTATATTTTTTATATCAATAGGTTGGTAAACAGGCACAGACAGAAAGTGGTCACCGGCGCCTGTGGCCATTTGTAATACAGATTTTATGTGTCGATAATGTGAAAGCGTCCATAGGCTACGGTAACCGTTTACCATCAGGTAATACCGTATGGGTGCTTGCCACCTTTGTCATATAAAAGAGCTACCTTAACGAAAATGTATATACTTTTTATAACAATATCACAAACTCAGTATCATGCTAAACTTAAAACAATCTATTAGAAACTGAGAACAAAGCCTGCGGGCAGCACAAGTCTTTTTAATAAACTGTGCTATTGAGCTGTAAAAAGAGTTTATTAGAAGAAGCCAATTAGGGCAAAGAATTTATGGGCACGCCCCACCATAAATTGTAATGTTTTAATTTAATTCCGAAAGTCCGGCTTGCCAAAGCTCAGCTTGAACTTTCACTCTACTTGTTAACTACGCAAATTAAAAGGAAACAACGTAAAGTTGGCTTTGCATTTGCTAGAATTATTCGCTCGGTACACGCTAGCGGGTTGGAACGTACCTTAAATATACACAATTATTAGCTTTTTTATATTAAAACATCGATTTTGTGTTCAAACAACATTTTCATCAGAGCATAAGACTTTTGCAATTTAGTAGAAGGTACTTTAATTGCCCAATAAAATTAGACATTATTAATAACATGTAATGTAACTTAAATAGTAACTTAAAACTAGATTAATTTATTAGATAAAAAAATTAATAACTGTTGTAGGTTTATATAAAAGTTTGAATACATATTGAAAGCCTTTTTAACAAAACGTTTTGTTTCAAAGTATTTAGTAGTAAGATGATTATTTTAGGAATGTTTTTTTATACGATTAAAATTGATTGAAATGTAATGGTATTTGATAGAGTTCAACGAATTTACTATATGGTTTTTATTTTATTAAAAATCTCAGAAACAATTATTTTTATAGTGTGAATATTCTTTTGAAGTAGTAATGATGTGATTATATAAAATTATATTTAATGATGACATGAAATATGTTTGAAAACCACAAATTAATTTGGAAAATTTTCGCGAGTTTTTGGTAAAGTGCCTTCATTTAGTCGAACGTGTATTTAAATATGAAATCCCACATCAAGTATGCAAAAAAAGAAAACGTTATTTTCTAAGAGAAATTTACTCCGGCCTCCATAGAAGTTCACGAATAAATTTATTAACTTAGGTTACCAATGTTTATTTATTCTGTTTCTGGAATATAAGTGGGATGAGAGGGAATTAACCTATTTTTAGTTAAAATCAAAATAATATTTAGCATCTAATTATTATTTAAGCCCACTTTGCCCACGATATTCCCAATATAAAAGTAGCCATTGTATTAATAACTAAGCCTGCCTGTAATCATCTACAATAATATTGTAAAGAGGAAAAATCGGCATTGTTTTTATTTTTGTGGGAGTGTATGTTTGTAATGTATTAACTCAAAAACAACTGAGCCGATTATAAAAATTCTTTCACCATTAGGAAGCTACATTATCAGGGAGTAACATAGGCTATATTTCATCCCTGTATTCCTACGGGAACGGGAACTACGCGGGTGAAACCGCGCGTCAGCTAGTTCGTTGTAAAGGTAATGCTGTGTTCACTAAATAGTTTCGTTGCAGCGTATACTGTGCTTAAAATAAAATAAATATAGTGTCATAAAAAGAAACTTAGACAAAAAAAACTATTTAATCCAATTTCAAATTTATAAAAACAAAAGAACGGTTTCCAATAAAATACTGCTTTACTTCTACACCAATTTTAACGAGGTTAAGAATTATAGGAGAGGGGACTGTTCAATTTCACGGGTTATAGGAGGTCCTTTCAGATATTTGATGTTTATGTCCCGACATTAGGCGAGACGGTCAACAAATTAAGACGATACCTTCGGATTGTCTTTACGAAATAGTTGTATGGATAAGTGAAGATCGAGATCTTACTAATCTTTAATATTATGAGTGCGAAAGCTAGATGGGTGTTACTCATTCATGGCCAAAACGGTTGAAGATATGTTTTCGAATTACTCGCTACTTGTTAACGGGAATATTTAAGATGATTGTTAAAAAACTAAGTATGAACCATACATTTAATTTAGATATCCGGCAGATTTACACCTAGTCTCATACTGCATACATGATCTTTAAACCACTTCCATGTATCTATTCAATCATCATCATCAGCTCATATACGTCTCCACCGAAGAGTTCGAGCCTCCCCTAACAATGAGGGAGTTTAGGCCATAATCCACCACGCGGGTCTAGTGCAAATTGACGGACTTAACATGCCTTTAATTGTGACATGCAGTTTCCTCACGATGTTTTCCTTCACCGACTGCCAGTGGTGTGAATCCTTACCTAAGCTTTTTAGAAAAATCAGAGGTACGTGTTGGGGTTTTCACCTGCACCGTCATGAACGTGAGTCGGTGCGTTATCCACTGAGCCACCACGGTTATCTATTGATCATACATTTTCAATTAAAAATATCGTTATTAATAAATATTGAATATAAACTAAAAATATTTTCCAGATCGCGTCCACACAAATCGTACAATGATTGCACAATGAAGCAGTCTAGTTTAACACTACACAGTTATTGTTCGGCATTCTGTTCTGTCGCCGGATTAATTTATACGTACTTGAAGATAATATTAATACCAACAGACACCTTGTATTATTTCCCCCCGTATTTATTTCTTGAGAGCTAATAAAGTGATAGCTATCGCCGGAGGAAATTGTTTTCTTGATTGCTTATTAACACTTCCAATGCGATAGGGTTCTTGTTATGCTTTGTTTGGGTTCTGTGTTTTTTTTACAATGATATTTATTCTATTCTATGTTAAACAATGTTTTAATGTATACATTTAAGGGTTAATTATATATATGATATGTAAGAGGCTTTGTACATGCAAAATGTCTAAACGTGAATTAAGTTTTGTACCGAATTATAAATTAAATTATGAGTCGTAAAATCTTATTTATTTTAGGACGATAAATAGGAAAGGTAACGGTAAGAAAAAATAACGGCTTAGTTTCATATGGCATATTTTTACACGCGATTAATTAATTCCAAACTAAGTAGAGCTACTACCAGATAGCTGACACAAATAACATTGTTTTAAGCCTATATTAAGCCTACATGTTCCCCTACCATAATATCTACAGTGGAACCCCAATAATGATTATTGTCCAGAGAGAATGGACTATATACGCTGAGGTGTCTATTTCACTATGTAATTGTTACCTTTGGGTTTCATTACACAAGTAATTCTGATAATGAGTTCACTACCTTTATTACTTTACTAGGAGCTGCCCGTGGTTCCACCCACGTTTCTAGAGGATCTTCAATTTTCCCGGGATAAAAAGTAGCAACTAGTTTAATTTAGGTTATAAACAATCTGTATTACAAATTCATTCGAATTCATTCAGTAATTTTGTGTGAAAGAGTAACAGTCATACATCCATACTGACATCCTTCTGTATTAATAATATTACTAGAAAGATGCGTGAACTGAAATATTTTTGCGTTACAAAATAGTCTTATTAATGCTTGTTAGTACAGTTTCAAACTAAATATTAATAGATGCTGTATTTTTTTACTTTTTGATGATTGTTTTTTAACCGAAACTATCGCCTGATTTTTAAAAGTTATTATAAAATTAGGCTACGTTACTAGTAGTTATAATATTTATTAAAATATACCTACTTTTAGAATACGTAAATTATCATTTTTATACAGTTTTTTAAGTTTAAACCAATTTATGTAGAAATTAGACCCGCCACGGTTTTATAGTGTTAAAGGTTTAGTTTAATGAAGATAGTCTTTAACAAAACAATGTTAGAACTTCAGGAGTTAACTTTCAAGATAATAACACCTATAATTTTATGAAGATTGGCGTAAAATTCCTGACTCTAGTTATACAACTATTAGGAATGATTAGACTGTATTTCTGCTATACTCGTTCTTAAAACTTCTGTTTATCATTAAATTAAAACTTCTGTTTATCATTAAATATAAATTGTGGCCATTCCAAATTTATAAATCTTCATTGACATATTTTTGAACATGTTAATTAGGTAGGAGAAACCGGGAATGGTTGACTAAAGGGACAGGTAGACTAGGTAACACTCTCACGTGTTTTTTATTAAGCAATCATGAGCTCTTAAATAAAATTGTAGCATTTAGTCTCTTAACAATAGGTGCTGTTTTATTTATAAAATATCAGTCACAAAAGAAAATGTAATACGTCAAAGAAACATATTCCAATAAACACAAATATTTTATATAATATAGAACCGTGTCAAATGTCAAACTTGAGATGTATCTAACCATCGCAGACGTTTATTTGATAAGCTAAAAACGAGTGAATTAAATTTAAACAGTAATATAATATCGTTGGACTGGCGATTTTTTTATATTTAATAACAAGGAACTATGTAAAAAAAGAAATCTTTTTTCATTTATTTACTTTAAGACATCTCTAGACACTCAATATCTCCTCATTTATGAATATCGAATACTTAATTAATACCGCTATCAGTAAATGTTTTAGATACTAAAATTGCAACCAAATAATAAGAATATAATATGAAAATCTTTATAGACTTTTGTTACTCGCTGGTCCAATGGCCTCTTACCTCCAGGTGACCTTAAAACAAAAGGTTTTTGAAACAAATCCATTTGCCAAAAACCCGGGCCATTACTGTGATTTATTCAATTATTCAACAACAAATGAATTACCGTGCTTTTTTCGCATTGAAAAAGCTTTAGCGGATGTTAAAAAAAAGGATTTCGTGCCGTCAACGAAGCTTAATGTAGACAAAGTGTTACGGAGGTAAAACGTTATTATTTTCATGAAATATGTTGATAGAGTATTTTGGAAATACAAAATAATTAATGTTTGTACAATAATTTAATTGTGTTGATAATAAGGCTCTTCTCAGTTTCGAATCATTGATTAGAAATATGAAATTGGTACTTCAATGTATTATAAGGTTAATATGTTAAAAGATTATATTGTGTATTCCTTCTACTATTTCTGCTACGTCTCATTGAGCTCGTTTTGCTATTTTTGACATTATTTTATCAAAAATTTTCTTATTTATTTATATAGAAGTCACGGTCAATTTAAGAAAGAGCAATATACGACAGAGCGGCTATACAGTTTAACAGCCCGGTTGGCTTTGTGGTTAGTGACCCTGACTTTCAAGCCGTCGTGGGTTCGAATCCCACCCAGGACAAACATTTGTATGCATGAATATGTCTGTTTGTTCTCTGTCTGGATGTAAATATCTATAAAATGTATGTATTTAAAAGTATTATATGTAGTATATCAGCTATTTGGTTACCATAACACAAGCTCACTTTGAAGTTTATCTTGGAATCAGATTGGCCGTGTGTAAAAAATGTTCCAGGATATTTATTTACTGTTGTCATTTAAACTAAACTGAACATAATAAATCAATATTATTAGCTATTTCAGGAATAGCGTAAAAAGTGGTCATTCTTTGTATTATTTTTACTCCTTGAAAATCTTAATAGAGATGACATTCAAATTAACTTCAACATAAATGCTTATAATTTGAATCTAGTAACACCTTACGGCATTCAAAATGGAATTTCAACCGTTACTAATTACTCTCGCAAAATGGCTGGACTTCTCCTCTCATTTTATAAAAAATGGCGCTTTAAAGTTGAAACATTTTTAACGCGATCAAATTAAGGGCCTTTCAAATGGACGCCTCTGGTTATTCAATGTACAATGTTGTTTAAAACTCACAATTTACCGTTAAAAGAGTTCGTGGAAAACATAATAATAAGTGACATAATATAAAAACAATGGTTTTGTTGTATTTTATGTAAGTGTAGTAGGTATAGCTGTTTATCCTTAAAAATATGTACGAGTATTTCTATACATACTAATACAAAATGTGTATAAAAACAAAATATAATAGCCAAAAACGAAGTTTGGATTGGAAAATAGCTCAATGATGTTACCCAAAATAAATATGTACCTATAGGCACGATTACATAAATAAAGCAACACTATCACATGAGGATAACATCTGCAAGGATACTTGTTAAGAAGGCAATAAATAAATAAAAGCTGTAAGATTTTTTCTTGGTTCTTCCCAGTAATTTTGTAAATATGAATGGATGTTTTTTATTTATCGCAAAAACTACTGTATGGAATCTCCGGGAACGCGGGTGAAATCGCGCAGAACCACTGAACTCTTAAAAGAATACTCAACAGTAAAAATGTCCGGCTACGCTCTCCACTAAGCTTTGAACAAGGTGTTTATGGGGTTTGTAAAATAAAATGAGATAAAGTATATTTTATCTTAGTCCGAAAGTGATAATTTTGTCCAAAGATGACTTAATGCAGAACTTGGCGGGGTGTTGTTACCTACATTTGATGATTGAATACTTCCTTTCCTACATTTGATGTTAATGGCCCAGTAAATTGCACATTAAATCAGTGCTTTACGTAAACAGTTAGAATAAATTGTAATTTATAGCACAGTTTGTAAGTTAATATAATAATGGTGTTATTTATTCTTGATTTTTGTTATTTATTTATTCCAAATTAAATATAAGCAACTTATTTGACTGGTCAGCGATACTCAAGTAGGTACGAGTATGTCTCGGGTTCAATTTGCATCCACATACATTTTGTGAGTAGATGTACGTATCTATATAAATATGAGTAGTAAACTTAATAGTGGAAAACTTATTATTGGCCTTGTATTTTATATTCATGTTTTATCTGTATACTCTTTTTATATCGCTGTTGTTTTCCCAAATAAATAAATATAAATCTGCTTTTTGGTTACCACTACTATAGCAAAAAATTCTACTTAGTTTGAAATCAAAATGGCTATGTCGATAAAGTGTCCCAGGGTATTTCTGTTAGGTACTATTTAAATTTCATGGGACCAGCAATATTATCACGCAAAAGTAAGTACATGCATGCTAGTGGCTCCCTGCAGTTTCACCCTTGTTCCCAGAGAATCTTAAAATTTCCCAGATTAAAATGTAGCCTATATGTAACTCCAGAATATATGCTATCTTTATGTCGAATTTCGTCGCGATCCTTTCAGCCGTTCTGGCGTGAAAGAGTAACAAACATACATCCATACATCAGTAGGATGTTGCTTTATGCTTTCAAATCAAATCGGTCTAACAAAAGATGGTTTAGAGAATTTATTAATTTGGCATACGCGTGACCTATGGTATGGAGTGGGAAACAGGATATCGGGAAAACATTACATCCCCCGGGATAAAGGATAAAAGCTCAGAGCGGAAGTTATAAAAAATATACAAATTTCATAATAAGAAAAAATACAAAAAAATGTTTTGGATACGCTTGTAGGTACACTTGAACAATTCAAAGTTATTTTTATAATACTAGTGGCTCCCCGCGGTTTTACCTGCGTTCCTAGGGAACAAACATTCTCATAATAATATTAGTAGTAATTTAGATATTATAGTCTGATATTAAACGTGGTCTAATTCAAAATAATTAACACTCGGAACATTGTTATTTAATTAAAGGAAACACAATTTTTTTGAGAATAATAAACTAAGTCATGATTTTAAAGTAGAAGGTGTTATATAACAGAAACTTGACATGAAATGTCTTAAACGAATTTATTTTAGCTGCCATTTTGTCTTTGAGGTTATTTCCCTGAACAGTTACAGAATATGAATGCATCAACAAATTTTAATTTAAATACAGCAAAACGTAAATAAAATCATCGTTAATTATCCGATGTTCTTACATTTAAATATAAACAGTGTATTTCATTTGCAGTCGTACTTTAAATAAAAAAAAAATAGTTGTCAACATAAAACGTGTGCTACAAAATGAGAAAATATTAATTAATCTGGTACCATGACAACCGTTCCTGTATTTCAGCCTGTGACATATCACACACTTCGCAAAAAAAAGTTATCAAAACTTTTTTGTTCCGAGCCCGTTTTAATTGACTGCACGGTGGTTGCGTCACAAAGATAAATGGATACATGCATAACTGAGCGTCCTCTGCTGATGGATCAAGTGATATTGTACTTTACATCTATTGTAATAAGGAATTTGAGTGTGGTATAATTAATTTTGCAGCTACAAAGCTCTGCTCGAGTATTGGTAGTGACGTAAACAGGGATTTGGTGGGGCCATTCTATTGTACGGATGTTGAAGCAGTGTGTGAGCATTCATAGGTTGACATGTATGGAATATAATGGTAACAGTTATATGAATTATATGTACTTGTATATTCACTTCATTTGTTAATATAATAACGCTGCCGTCCGAAGTGGGGCATGTTTTGAAGCTGTTTAATATTTTGTCATTTATTTGAATGATTTCATATATTGTTATGTCAATCAAAATAGATAAAACTTGGTGGTGCTACAAGTTTTTGATAAGACCGGAAAAAGTCAGTTAAGCCGAATAATAATAATATTTGAATGCTCTATTTTAAATAGTATCGTAGCTATACTATTTATTATGAGCCTGTGCTGTCGTACTGCAGGGCAAAGACCTCCCCTTATTTTGTCCACTACTCTCAGGTTCTGATCGGTTCAGCTCATCTCACCATCTCCTCTTAGGTCTGCTGCATGGGACCAGTAGCGTAGCATGCTTTGGCGAGGCCCCGTATAAGAAATGGGTTGGGGGCCCTTATGAAGGTTAAAGATTTCTCACACGGGGCCCCAGTGGTCAGGGGCTTCAGATTGTTGTTATTTTAGCCCACAGATATTTTTCTGTTACTGTGGTCAGAATATAGATTATGAAAATTAGCAAAGTTTAATGGTTGGTGCATACATGCAAACAGTTAATGCATAAATATGCAGATAATCCTGTCTAGCAATGCTCTATTGGAAAAATGAAATGATTTTTCTAAGTGATTTTAAATCAAGGGGTTTATTTATTACTTAGTCTTGAATTGCTATCAAACCTGTTCATAATAGGTACATAGGCAAAATGATTTGTAAGGTAAATCAGATACATCGAGGACGGGTAAAGCCGGAAACCACAAAATTTAATCAATACAGTTAAATATTTTTAGTTTTGCATGTTACGTCACATCCCTAATTGGTCATTACCATTAATAACTCATCAATCATTAATAACCATAGTCAAAACATAGATACAAAACACGTCAAATTAGTCCCAACCCAACCCTACTAACGCCCGGCCGTCGCCGTCGTGCGGGCTAAAATAATAAATGCATGAGTTTAAAAACACAATTTTGACATGTGACAGTATAGAACGACCCAATATTTTCCCTAACCCTTAAACTTTTGACAGGTAATTACTGGTTTACACCGCCTTCGCTTTTAACCCTTCCAGCACAGTGTTAATCTTGGTGCGAAAGATTTTGAACTTTAATGCCTAGGGATAAGGTTCTTCGGGATGTCTATTTAGGTTGGATATTGTAGAGCACAGAAAGGTATGTGATTATCGCGTGAGTCAAGCTTATTTTGTTATTTATTAGGCTTTGATACGTATTCAATGAGGGGAACTTTTTCTGTATACAAATTGTCAGATGTTTAGAATGTGTTTATTTTCATGTTTGGGTAATTTACCCATTCGAGTAGCTGACAATGGGTTGAGATATTTAATTACTACGGAGTGAGAGAGTAGAACTTTAGACTGGACCTGGGTTTGATGCCTAGGTATGTAAGGCAAATTTTTATCTGAATTCTAAAATTAGCATGATTGACTAATAGTTTAAAATTACAAACCTACTTACCCACCTACTTGTTATTCCGGGTAAATTTATAGAAGAATTTCAAAGGCAAATAAAACCGCGGAACGAATAATAGTGATTAATTAAAACCTCAAGTAATTCTAATTCTAAATAGATACCATAAATATCAATAAAAAGGAGACACTAAGCGATTTGTAAGTTCATAATAATAAAAAAAAACAAGCATACAACAAAACGTTGGCTACGTGTAAGTTTTTGTGTTCAAACAAAACACCTCGAATTTTAATGAAGGCAAGGCGAGGAGGACAATTAAAAGTTTTACATAATTCAGTTGTGTGTCTGAAACGGAGGCGAATACACCCTGTATATCCCCCCCCCTCCTTACCCCCCCCCCCCCTTCCATCCTACCCCCCCCTCGCATTCACATCTGGGTCTGAGTTGATTACGAACGTCGACTTTTTGAAAATTTAATTTGAAAATACCAAAGTTTCCTTGATTATATTCCCTTTCCGGGGTTGATTTTCTGTATCAAGATGTTATTGTAAATGAAAAATGGCATGACATTCCCCGGGCAAATTGGTTTAGTGTATAATATTGTTTTAGGGTAACAAGTCTGTCGTGAGAAACTTTTGTTCCTGTTTTACAACTCTCTTAGGTTATGTAACTCTGAAAAAGTTATTCTCACCAAGTTTTTCTCGGACAAAAAGTTGCAAAGTAAAACTTTAAGGAATGATAGTGCAATGTCTTAGCTTTGTGTAAGAAAATTAGGTCCTTGTAACCACCTGACTGGCCACTTCTAAATTCTGCTACATATTTTTTTCTCACATTGGGTAGTATCTTGATTAAGTATTCCAAAAGTTGCTCAATGAGGCATATTTCTTGAAATATTTAGATGTATAATATAAAAATCCTTCTAATCTATTATCCTAGATGAAAATGTGGCTTACTTATGTGTATGTACTCTTATAGATAATTAAATATTTGTAAATAATTAGATCGTTATAATATCGTATGTCCAAATAACACCTCAAGCCGATAAATTGTATGGAATTAGTAAAATATGCTATTCTCGTTATGTCGTGCTGCGAATACTTAATTGAGAATTGAACTCCTGGACAATAATTGATTAACATTTTATTTGCAGTTTTATGTACATTTAAAAAAGGTTTATTTTCACACAAACGTTCAAAGATTGCTAAAGTACCTATTTTTAAACAAGAAATTTTATGTGGGGATTTCGTCAAACAAATACTTCAACTATTAAGCTTCCTTTAGTTTTCCATCACACAAAGTCCATCGTGTGGACTTCGTCATAGAATATCTACACTAATATTACAAGGAGGAATGATTAGATTTTTACTTCATTTGCTTATGTTGAAGAGGCTCCGAAACTACTAGACCGTTTTTAATAATTCTTTCACCAATGGAAAGCTACATTATTAGGGAGTAACATAGGCTATATTTTAGTCCAATATTCCTAGGGAAACGAGAAAAACCTAGAGACGGAAGCTTATAGGTACATATAATTTATTTAGTGTTATGCTTAGAAGAATGATACAACTCATACTCAAATCTGATTTTCATTCTTATCACGGAGATTTTATTTACTTCAAGCCCGAAGTTGCATGTCTTGTGTTCCTTTTAATGAGCTTACGAGGGTGTTTCATTTTCACACGTAAGTCTTTACCACCTATGTAACTGTATACAGAAATAACGTTTAACTTTAGTTGAGAATGCAAGAGCATTTTTGCCTGAGTTATCTATAAATAATAAAGAATCTAAAACAGTTTTATTAAAATTGTTTTTACCAAATTATATGTTAGGTAGATACCTTTATGTACTCTACATCAAAAATATCTCTTTAATATTTCATCTCCCCTTTGCACGCATAACACAATGGTAAACTTCTTTCATCTTTATATAATTAGTGGAGATACCTTATCCCAAGTTAATAATTCAGTTAATTTAATATTTAAACTCAAAACAAAGCCGCACCTCAAGTCATGTATGAAATTACAAAGTAACGTGTAACCACTGAAAAGTTTGTACCGCATTAAATTGCTTTAATGCAAAATTTTGGTATATTTAATATTGCTTTCATATAGAATATAATAATCATCATAATTGTATATAGCTTTCATATATGTAAAAATATAGATCTTAAGAGGTTTTTTGTTGTTTGTTTTTCAGGAACTACAGATCGGAATCGAAAAAATATGTTAGTATTGGGTAGCCTAGCGAGGATAGTCATCTTGCAGTCGCAAGCCACGTCGCGCTATGACATATAGGAGCAGAGCATCAATAATAAAGGTTGCAAAACGGAGAAGATTTCTGATTATTGTTTTTAGGTAACTGCATTTTTACACTCGGAGGCTACTCTAAACTCAAACATTCTTAGTTTAGACTTAAGAAAAGCCTAAAAGACATAGGGCTAAAATATTATCCGTATCAAGGCCATCTTTCAACTCAGAAGCATCCGTAAGAAAATCATATCCAACTAAATCATAATTTACTAGTAGAGTAATATAATTACTGATTAACAATTAAGTTTAAACAAAAGTTACTACTAAACCCTTGTAATATTCATCATGAATTTACCTATAATAGTGTACGTACATATCGAATGGACACGCGATGGTATATACATGAAAAGTCAAAGGATACTCACGCGAGTCTTGATCGACAGCTCAGCCGTTCTATTATTAAAATATTAATGAAGCTGTTCAAATTTACGGAATACGAAATAAAAGGTCACGCGTGTACTGGTGTTTATTATATTTAGAATAAGAACAAATTTATTCTGATACAGTAGATAAGCCTAATAATAGAACAGTTCAGTTGGCAACGCACCGACTCACAATCATGAGGTGCACGTTCAAATCCCTAGCCCGTACCTTTGAGTTTATAAAAACTTACGTACGGATCCATACCACTGACTTTCGTTGAAGGAAAACATCGTGAGGATACTGGTTATGCCCGAGATTTCACAATTAAAGGCATCTAAAGTTCGCCGCCGCACTAGGCCCGCGTGGTGGACTATGGCCTAAACCCCCTCGATGTTAGGGGAGGCTAGAGCTCTTCGGTGGAGACGTATATGAGCCGATGATGATATATTACAGTCGTAATAATAATCGGTTGATGAGGGAAATAATTGTTATTTAGTAGCTAAGTAGTCGCAATATCTTATCATTGTATAGTTTACTATAAAACATTATGTTTAAAGTTGTAATTTGAATGACATAATGCATTTAACATCAGAAAATCCCGTTTCAATATCCAAATATAAAAGCTTTCCTTAATAGTTTGTTATTTTGGTAGCGTGATGATATAACATTGACCTCAGATGTTATTATAATTAATTTCGTCCATTTCCCGCGGTGTTCAATAAATATAAGTTGGTGTTAACAATAAAATACAACAATCCTTATTTATTTTTATTGTAAACTAGAAAAAGTTTATTGCATTTGGAATAGTTGTTCTTATGAAGTTAGATTATTAGTTTCAGTTTCTTTTTTGACGGGACTAGAAGGTGTAAGCCTCTGATGGCTCTTACACCCTAACGCGGACAGTTTCTTATACTTCTGAAATAAACAATAAAAATATATTGTGATAATTTAGGATATTACATAACTTTTTCCTAAAAAATATAGGTAGGTACCAACACTTTTTTAATTATTTGTTAATAATACAAAAAATCCCAAAACAATACAAAGCTTCTTTACAAGAATAAACAAAAGTTTACTTTCAACGTTGTTTTTTAATAATGAAAAGTTTTTTCTAAACAATGTGTTCAAATCTCTTTCTACAAGAAAACTCTTTTTCATGTCGTCAATTTATCTAATAAGAAGGTTCAAAAAGTATGTTTGAATGTCATCGCTTGCGGCGACTTAGATAATAAAATGTACTAGACAACAGCTTTTGTTTTAACTTCGTGTCTAGAAACTTTATAGACCAAACTTTATATTTTAAGTCATATATTTATTCTTCTACAACACAATCGAAAACTTAAAATTTTGGTTTACTCAAAATTACGACGCGTATTTTAATGTTGAAAACCTTTTAAACTAAGTAGAATTTGTAATAACAATGGCGAAAGAATTCTCATTCTTAAATTAGTGAATGGATGAATGAATGAAAGTTATTGAGTATTAAATACTATTTTTTTTAAATAAGTAGATATTTCCAATCATTATTTTAGTTACAATTTCTAGAACAAGAAGGGTATCTATCAGATATAGGTAGTGTGGAAAGCAACTCTTGGACTATCCTAGCTAATATGATAAATGCGAAAGTCTCAACAGTCTCAAACTCTGTCTGTCTACCTGTCTGTCTCACATTCACGCTAAAACTACAGAACTGATTTTAGTACACAGATAGTCTAGAGCCTGAGAAAGGGCATAGGCTACTTTTCATCCCGGGAAAATGAAAGATCTCCCGGGTACGAGGCTAAAGCCGCGGGGAGCCACTAGTATAAAATAATTTCATTAAAATTACTTAAGATAACTAAAACATCTTTGCCTCAGCTCATATACGTCCAAACTGTAAGGGGGTTTCTAACGAGGGAGATTTAGGCCAAAGTCCACCACGCGGGCTCAATGCATGCACATGCCTTTGAATGTGACATCTCTGGCATGCGGGATCACTGAAATATCTCGACTGAATTATACATTAAAACCTTACTAATATTATAAATGTGAAAATGAGTTTGATTTTATATATTTATTATCTATCTACAACGTTTCTATGTATCTAGGTCATTATAATAGATCGTAAACGTTCTAAAAATCTACAATTATATAAGACAATTCACAAACCGCTAGTTAGTTTATCGTAACGTAACCTAAATCCTTATAAATTGTACGTATCAAAAATCTACAAGAAAGAACCTTAATTACGGAGTTGCGTCTACGAAAAAACACAATCAGCGTCGATTCGACATGATAATTGCTTATAGTGACTGAAGCAGTCGCGTGAGAGGTCGCGTGTTGGCTTTGATTAAATTCTACTCTAGTGGTGCTTTTATATCACACGTTGACGACACGGTTATGGGAAAAGATTGCAAAAATATGGTACCAGGATATATAAATTACAACCTAGGACATTTTGGAAACATGGAAAATAATGATCCAATCAGTGATCCAGGCAGTTTGAGCCTGTTTATGAAATATATAACTACTTTTAAATACCTACTATGCAAATATGTCCAGTGATTAGTGCGGGAATTAGATTATTATGAGAATAAAATTTTATTTAATACTAGTGGCTCCCCGCGGTTTCACCCGCGTTCCCGGGATAAAAAGTAGCCTATGTGTTATTCCAGAACATATTCTAGCTCTGTGCCAAATTTCAAGCAGATCCCTTCAGCCGTTGGAGCGTGAAAGAGTAACAAACATCCATACATACATCCATACTTACAAACTTTCGCCTTTATAATAGTAGTAGGATTACGTTAAAATTTTACGTATGTTAATAATTTCAGAAATTGTAGTTGGACATTTCAGTTCTTTGCAACAACGAACTTATGTCATAGAGCCGTCAAGCATTGGATAAAATAAGAATTACATAATGATATTTAAAGCTAATTTCTTTATTATCGACACCTACAAGTTAACACACATATACTCTAAAATAAATAAGGAAATCCTCGCGAACACGATGACCATAGCTTACTCATAGTTTTGACATTTCCCATATTATGGAGTCATGTCACGCAGTAACCGTACAGTCACCGTTGTCGTGTCGTATTCGTCACGTCGCGTGTAAATTCAGCAAGGGTTTGTTTGGTTATTCCCTTAAGCACGTGGCAACATGAAATGCTATTTGATCGCTTACTCTACGCCGTAGCGTGATGGTTTTTTATGAAGCGTTTTATATTGCAGTGTTTTGATAAGTTTTTTTACAAATTTGTTATTGAGACTGAGTTGTCTTGATTGGCACATCCTGATGTCTATATAAAACACGCCGTACAGTAATATTTGATCGTAACTCTTGACTTGAGCTTAAGAAATTCCATTTACTCACGTACCTACTCACATGTACCGCTCGGAACTGACGGCATAGTGCTAGGAGTTATTTTAGGACACTTTTCTTCATGGGCTTGTAGTCTAATAGGTTTGGACAAAGGACTAATATTTATGTTCGTAAATGCAGGTATATATTACTTGGTAAAAGTTATTTTCCCTTTCGAAGAGTTTTAGGTATTGGTGAAATGATTTCGTTGCTAAACTTAGTCTTATAGGTAACCTGTATCTTTATATATATAAATATATATAAAGATAATCATAATATATATTATGATTCTACTGTACGTGTGTTTGTCACCCTTTTCTCCAAACAGCTGTACATGCGTTGATGAAGATGATATTTTAATGGGTTTCTGGATAGTTTCAAAAATTATTGGACCCGGCAGGTGGTCTTGCTTTTCAAGGCGTCCTGCCTATCCGCGACGTTAAGTAGGTTAGTTATATAATATATCATATATAAGACATATGCTCATATAAATAACGTCATACAAATAATTCTAAACCTTAGGACTGATTATGTAATCCTTTACGAAATCCACTGATATTATTACGAAAATTGAGGATTTTTTTTTATACTTTTGCTCATTTTTCTTAATCTCCTCCTAAAGCTGCTTATACGTGGAAACCTTTGTAAAGAAAATCCCTTTCGGTATATGTTGTAACCTGCTTTCTCCCTCGGCAGCAGTTTATTTGAGATTTGCGTCAATAATAAGTGACATGCTTTTATTCAGCCATTTTTAAGGAATATGGTTATTATAAATAGCTTCGATTATAATATATGTTATATATTTTCTTTCAATATACAAATCTCGGTGTAGTTTTTTTTATTAAAAACATAGATATTTCAATTTCCTTATTTTATTGTAGACTAGAAGCCTACCTTGGCTAAGGCACTTGTCTCACCGGCAACGATTAACGAGTAACGAGTAGAGCTAGAACTAGAAACGAGTTAGCGAGACGCGGGGAGCGAGTGCGTAGTTCCGATATTTGTGTAAAAGTAGCGACAAACTAGTGAAGCGAGTGCTCGCCGGCAGTGTGAACAGTCAGTTATTAACTGTTTGTATATGCATCTCTTTTGTTCACACAGAAAGTATATCTATTGTACGTTTCTTGAGCGAGAAAATAGCCGATAGTAAGTCATTTTCTCGTCGTTGGTGGGACAACTGCCTAAGCATGGGTGGACAATTGTTTTTGATTTCTTTTTGGTTTTTTAGAGATAATTTTGCATTCTAATCGAGAAATAATTTTCGAAATAATATCAGTCGTTTTTGAGTACACACAAAATACATTACATACATACAAAAATACAAATCATTCTTTCTGAAAATAATAAATACATCAACTAGGTACTACCAAATATACTTTATACAGTTTTTTATCCGTCATTTCCCCTAACGAATTTCATTTGACGCGGCTTTAAAAACAACTGGATTCATCCGGTATTTTCCGTTCGCCTTTGTGTAAGTTCATCCAATCATACATACATAAAAACGGTATCAAAAATAAATTCACAGTTAACTGTGACGTCATCAGAGCATGGCATTTACAAAGGTTTGACTGCCCGGTTGGCTTTGTGGTTAGTTACCCTGATTTTCAAGCCGCGGATCGTGGGCTCGAATCCCACCCAGGACAAACATTTGTATGCATGAATATGTCTGTTTGTTCTGTGTCTGGATGTAAATATCTATAATATGTGTGTATTGAAAAGTATTATACGTAATATATCAGCTATCTGGTTACCATATCACAAGTTTCATTTGAAGCTTACTTTGGAATCAGATTGGCCGTGTGTGAAAAATGTCCCAGGATATTTAAAAGGTGTGAGGGAAAGAGACAAAAGATTCGTTGACTTGGAAAAATTCAATTACACGGTTGTCCCTAGCTTGCATTCTAATGGACAGACCATAGGGACAGACAGACATGGCCGACAACAAATCTAATCAAAGTAAAGTTTATTGCTGTATTGGATTGGAAGCGAGATTAACCTTTATGTCTGACCAAGGTCAAGTCACAATTGATAGACCGGTTTTCGTGGAGTTTGGATACTTTTTATACAATGAAATGAAATGAAATTATTTATTAATTCAAATAGGCCTTCACAGGCACTTATGAAACGTCGATTCTAATGCTCGGTAGGAAGGTTGCTTTTGCTGAGAAGAGCCGGCTAAAAACTCAGCAGTTACTGATTTAAAACAAGTTTTAACAATGTTTTCACAATAATAATATTAGTCGTGCTAGAACGAGCGCTATACCCAAGCCTCGCCATCATTAATATAATCCTTCTGTACCAAAGCTGACTTGACTCGTTCCTAAATTTATTCATAGGCAATTCAAAAAATTTTTGTATGGATTTTGTTATAAGAGCGTGCACCAAGTCCTAAAAGTGATCCTTGTACTTTCTCTAGTTATATAGGTGTATTATAGTTTATACCCAGGATTAATAAATGGATGTTATATAATATTTATCATGTGGTACCAGGCTATCTGGTTTAACTATGAATGCAGATTTTAGAGTCGGTTGTAACTTGTAACTATAGAAAGTTAGACCTTATAACCCTCCTAGATCATAACATAACACTTGTTCATTAACATTTGTGAGTAGTAAGGCGAATAAAATACATCGAAAATGCTTTAGAAACTGACGAATAATAGTTATTTGTTATACAAGAGTGCAAAGTTGCTTTTTAACCGCGTGTTCAATTTTGATGACCGAGCAAGCGAAGGATTCTAAAATTGAATCACGAGCGCAGCGAGTGATTCAAAATTAGAATCCTGAGCGTTAGCGAGGGAATCAAAAGAGCACGAGGTGAAAAATCTTTGCACTCGAGTGCAACACGTAACTTTTCATTCCACCTCAGCGAGGAAATGACTAAATGCAAAAAAAAAAAAAAGTTTTATGATATATTCGGCACCATAGAGGTAGCAGTAAATAGGTTTAATGTTTTTTTTTAATTCACAAACTTAGTGCACACGATGTTCCAAATTCAATTTACTTTATCCTCTAGAGAATAAAAACGGCTTTTCCACTCAGATATTGAAGATTAAAAATACTCTTTCCGAGATGGTGGGATGAAAAATCAATTGCACAGTCGATGTACTATTAAATCAACTTTACTACTACAACATATATTTTAAACGATATCTATATATATAAAACAAACCGTGTCTGTCTGTCTGTTTGGACGCGATGAACACAAAAATTCATAGTTTTCACCAAATTACGGAGTATTTCATGGGGAAGGTATTTATGTAAAATACATCAATTTGGACCCGGTAGGTGGCGCTGGTGGGCAGAACGAAGTCTGCCGGGTACGCTAGTGAATTATAAAATTTAATTTTAGAACTCATGTTTGGCAAACTAAGAGGCGAACACAAACTCACGACGCGGACGGCTCATAAGATATTCGACAGCAACTCGCCTAAATAATAAAACAATACATTGAGTGGGTACCAACCGCAACTACTAAGGTTTACTACACATTCCAGGATATGTTGAAAAACTGGATATAACCAGATTATGAAGAAAGGCAGTAAAAGAGCTTAGGTTACATAAATACTTAGACTAGTTACTACCATCACTAATAAATAACTTCTTCTGAATAATGTGTCTTGTCTTCCGTGTATTCACAGTGTTTCTGTCTATAATTAAGACAGTATTTATATTTAAGACTATTTTACCTCCTGTATTGTTTTAAATAAATCATTTAGCTACATAATAATTCCAAGGTTAGAAGGTTAGATAGTTCAAGTGCAAAATAAATGGTTTTGCTGACTTTTATAATATCATATTAATAGAATCTATCTCATCGTTGTCTCCGTAACGTATTTTACATATAAGCCGCTACGTTGTATTATTCATTTAGTTTGTCTCTTTACACTGGTTCTTAATATCTAGTCAAGTATTTAAAATTAACATTAGACAGTTTTCAAAACATAGATTCCTTACAGGTATTTAAGGCTATAACCACAACATTTTTGTATGTAAGCCAAAACACTTCCATTGTAAAAACAGCCGTGATCCACTTAACTGGAGCGTTGTTGCCGAACGGCGCGGCGGTACAAAGGCGATGTTTACTACCGAACAGAGGCCACTAGTGTTTTTTGTATAAACTGTAAACAGAATGAGTTTCACAACGAACCAACCGATTTGCATTTCATACGAACACAAACCTTGTTATCGACGAGGATTGGGAATAACTATTGGACGTTGTAATGGAAACCCGTTATAAATAGTGTCACAAAATAGTTTAAACTATAAATCAATTTGGTATTATTTATTGGGGTGGCAGGTCTTTGCCCTACAGTGGAATAAGCCAAGCTTAAAATTATATACATCAGAAAATAAAACATCCTTCTTTTTTTTAACTCGGTTAGTAAAATTATAAAGAATCTATGAAGAACCCTAACTAGGTGAATCGCGCAACTTCATCTTTGTCATATTTTTACCGTTTTTGCAACATTTTTCTGCGCTCCTATTAGTGATGTATATAGCTTTGATAAAGGGGCTACCTTACTAGTAGTTCCTGAGATTTGCATGAAGTAAACAAACAATTTCTTCAGCTTTATAATAAACATTAACTTATTCTAAACATAATACATACTTCAATATTAGTTTTACAGAGTCTGTTGTACGTTAATCTACCGATACTATATTATATACTATAAGTTGGTTAAGTTGAACTCAGTACATAATCTAGGTTAGAGTGAATAAGATACCTCAGCTTTTAAGCTTTCCCGATCGTCTATCTATAAGCTTTCGACTTGCGGTGCTACGTTTAGCGAGAGAGCTTATGGTTTCGATTAATAAAGAATCTATTTAACCCATTTACGCCCTCCGGCCCCAAATGAGGACGCCATATAAAATACCCATAACTTTAAAATATACATGATTTTAGTATTTGTAAAAGTGAATAAGTATAGTATAATAGTGTACCTCAATAATTAAAAATAGAACTTACAGTTCACAATTATATAATTGTGGTTTATTGATCTGTTTTGTGAAAGTTTTTTTTTTTTGAGTTACCAGAAAAAGTAAGTATGTCATAAGTTATTTATTTACTTTACGATTATGGTTTTTTCTTCTATAAATATTAGCTTATATTATCAATTTTATAAATAATGCATGAAAATCAATATTAGATGTATTTTTGTACTTGAATTTTACTATAAATACCCAATGTCCCCAAATGGGGCCAATGGGCACATAAGGCCTAATTTTACCACGAGTGAATCACAAGTAAATAATGACGAGAAGGACATTCGGCGTTCGGTATGATTACCACGGGCTTCAGGAAGCAGTGAAGGCTGTGTTAGGTGAAGAATATGCTAATACGGAGATAGATTTACTGCCGCTGCCTCCTGAACCAAGTGCCCTTACGACGAGGAAGAAGGGGATTATGACAATATCCTAAGTAGTAACATGCCTCGAGATGTACGAGGTAGGTACCTTAGAAGTATTTCTTCGTAAAGATGAAGGAAATTAGAATGACAGCGATGAGGAACCTCTATCCAAGAAACTAAGGTTCGCCAACATTGGTCGAAAAATCATGTTGGCGTAGTGTGAACCAACGCACGAACCCATTGCGTCTATCGAAGATAATGTTACTGCACGACAGTTGCCAATGCTTGGCGTATTCATCTCCTGATCAGTGACACAAAGCTACATCAGCTCCAGTTTCGAGGAGCCTATCCAAGAGACTAAGGGCATCGCCGCGTCGGTCGAAAAACCATGTTGGCGTAAGTGCGAACCAACATACGAGCCCATTGCGTCTATCGAAGACGTTAACGTCTATCGAAGTTACTGCACGACAGTTGCCAGTGCATGGCGTGTTCATCTTCTGATCAACGACACAAAGCTAGATCAGCTTCAGTTTTAACGCTTTATTGCCAGTCATTATTAGGACTCAATAACGCCCAAAATTCTCGCCCAACCGCTTCATTCATACCAAGTTTGCAGAATTATGGTGAAGAACACTATCTCCAGAAGTTCCCTCAACAGCTGCGATGTCCAGTGTGCCATAAAAAGAGCGTTGGCAGTGAACGAAATGTTAGAAAACACTATGTGTTGAGAAAACATGTTTGGATTTTTCCATACTGCATGAGCCCGTTGGCCCCATTTGAGGACGGCAATTTTTTTTATATATAGTATATAAATAATTTTATTTTTTTTATATTTTCGTGTTCTGGAAGCTTATTTCTAGCCGTACACAACAAAAAAATTATATATTTACCACTGAGTTTCATTTGGGCGTAAATGGGTTAATGTACTGAATTACGTGGAAATTCGTAGATTTGTATGTGGTTAAGAAATCAAATTCACATAATATCATTAACTAGTAAGATGTTATCTAAGTAAGAAAAAAAAATCGTTATTTTAAAACCCATTTATGCTTTAAGAGGCCCATATAATTACAGTTTTTCTATTTACGAATTAAAAACGCTATTCCTTAATTGAACATATAATATGCAATTTTACCCACAAATCAAGAAGAAACATATAAACTACTAGCTGCCGCCCCGCGGTTTCACCCGCGTAGTTCCCGTTCCCGTGATCACTTAGGGGTATCAAAAATAAAAAGTAGCCGATTCTCAGACCTACTGAATATGCATATAAAATTTCATCGGTCAAGTCGTTTCGGAGGAGTATATATGGTAACTAACATTGTGACACGAGAATTTTATATATAAAGATTTGCAATTCTAGTTATATAAAATAATATATATACAAAGCATCACCCGCGGGATTATGACGAAGCTCGAGTCCCTCCAGCGGGACGCTCCTACAACTTTGTAATAGGAAAGTGTTATAACTTTTAGTTATAACAATAGTTTAAAGTACAAATTTTCATAATTAGAGTTTGAGCGATCCCATCTCTATGTGGCTTTCCACCGGCAGACATTCTGCTTCGAAACTGTTTATATAGTGTACTAGCGGACCCGGCAGACTTCATCTGCCCACCAGCGCCACCTACCGGGTCCAAATTGATGTATTATACATAAAAACCTTCCCAATAAAATACTACGTAATTTGGTGAAAACCGTATGTAAATCTATTCAGTAGTTTTTGTGTTCATCGCGTTTATACATACAGACAGAGGCGGCAGGGACTTAGTTTTATATATATATAGATTTGTGCTGACTTTGAATGTTGTTAGTTTGAGCTTACGTCGAAGGAAACTGTGCCTGTTGGTTACTTGAACTTGAAGCTTTGGGCTTTGGAAGTTACCTGGACAACTCACAAAAACAGTTGAAAGCACGATGTTAAGATTACTGTGATAGGAAGACCAGATTTGTAATGTTTCGAATTAAAATACATATATGCAAATAATATACCCTATTCTTTTTTAATTTATACTAAAATTATGATACGTATTACCTTCTGCACATAAGTACCTACTTTTGTACCTAAACCTTTGCTGAAATTCAGTAGGTAATATAAATAATGATTGTGTTTCAGTTCCATACAAAAAAGATAAGGTTATCCTTCAATTTAGGTATTTAGTACAAACCATCTTAAACCACTTTACTATATAACTGGTTGGTTGGCCTTGTGGCAAGTTACCCTACCTTTTAAATTTATCGGTCGTGCGATATGTATCTGCTACGATCGTAGAGCTGCTACGTTACAGAGCTACGAAATTTAGTAAACATTACATTAAAGCATATTTGCCTTGTTGTAATTAATTAAATCTTCATTTTTATACTAATTTATCTATTTATCTACCTACTTAGCCAAATATATATTTCTTGAAGATATATGTACTATAATAGGTATACATAGTACTTTCTTAGTTCAGTCAAAACTCAAATATCAAATTTTATAGGGCGCGAGTTTCTAATCAAAACTGTTCTTGTTTATTTTAATTTACTAGTGGCTCCCCGCGGTTTTACCCGCATTACCGGGAGATTTTCCATTTTCCCGCGATTAAAAATAGCCTCCTTTTTCAGGCTCTAGACTATCTGTGTACCAAATTTAATTTAAATCGCTTTAGTAATTTTAGCGAGACAGACAGACAGTGTTACTTTCGCATTTATTATATTAGGATTATAAGAAGATATAGTTTAATATAAATTTCAATATAAGTAGTACGCGGGGAATTCTTTTTATTTCTCTTACAGCTCATACATCAAAATTACAGGTGAAGCAGATTGCACGCCTCGGCTATAACTGCGACGTGTATTTATTTATAAAGGTCCTTGCGCGTGACACGCATCCCCACTTTATTTAGGGGAACTATTACGTTTTAGGGGTCCACTTTTGTAAGGGAAAAAACCTTTGTTTTTATTTTTTATTGAAGAAAAAAAGTGATGATTAAGTGACTTACTGCTGTAGATCATAGATTTCATTTCATATTTTTATGTTCTCTCTTTATAAATAAATAATATGGAAACCATGCTGAAATAAACTATAGTTTTCTAATACATAATAATTATATAAAATTGTGATTAATTTAATAAGTAATTAGATTTGAATAATGATTGAACTTTTAGTTATTCAACATTAAAATTAAAGTGCTAATTATGTACTTAAATACTTCTCTTGGGTAAATAAAGACTGTTGTCTTTATGATTGTTATGATTGAACTTTTAGTTATTCAACATTAGAATTAAAGTGCTAATTAAGTACTGAAACACCTCCTCTTGGGTAAATAAAGACTCTGTATGATTGTTATCACAATCAAAGAAAACAGCATTAATATCAAACTAAATTCACCGTATAACTTGACCATTCAGAAAGTAAATTATTAATCAATAAGTACGGAACCCTGAAGTCGTACTCAATTCACCCTTGCCCAGTTTTTTATTGGCAATATTTATGTTATTTATTGGGTATTTATTTTTAGAGGAAATATTTCGCGTTATTGCTTTTGTATTGCATCGTTTTTTTGTATTTTTGACCGATATTATGTCAATTGTTTACACTGCATTATTCCGTAAATACTAGTCAGAACGTGGTTTTAGCCACGTTCTACATAGATTTGTTGGTCTCAATTGGAAAAAGTATTTTATGCGGGGAACGTATATATATAGGTATATTAGTTATTACTAGTGCTATGTTAAAAAAACATGTGAATAAGAAAATATAATTTTCTAACATAATTTCACATTCACAAAAAGTATAAAGCTCATTCAATCGCAAACTATTTTACTATTATGCTACACATATTCCGTCATAGGTTTTATTTTGTAGAAATCTCCTTATGTGATAGATAGCACTTTATTGTACACCAAAAGACAAAAAAACCATACATCAAAAATTTCCGTAAAACTTAACTAAATGCACAAGGGGCGGTCTCATCGCTACAAGCAATTTCTTCCAGGCAATGTGAATGTGGTAGCCAATAAATCTGAAGCAGCTATATATATTTGAACAATTAGTTTATTAATTGGTTGGTTGGACAGCCCGGTTGGCTTTGTGGTTAGTGACCCTGACTCTCAAGCCGCGGGTCGTGGGTTCGAATCCCACCCAGGACAAACATTTGTATGCATGAATATGTCTGTTTGTCCTGTGTCTGGATGTAAATATCTATATAAGTATGTATTTAAAAGTAGTATCGTAAGTGTACCAGTCGTGGCCACGGTACCAGTAATGGCCAAAAATTAAAAGAAACATCTAGAATTCGGACATGAGCGAATGTTTTTACATTGGGATCACTGTGACATAGACTTTAGACATCGAACTATCTAAGTTTAACGTTTTATTGAATTCAGTCAGTTACATGTACAAATATGCGCGAATACAAAGTGTAAGGTGATTTGAAATTGACAACGACGGTTTTTCTTAAGGAAATCGTTAAGGCGGTGGGCAGAAAGTTTCACTTGTAAAATAGTATTGCTTAATTAAAATCAAAATTAGTTTTGTTTCATGTGTTAACCATAAAATAAAGATAAACTTAGACTAAGACTGGGGTATCCATTAATTAATTTTCCCTGTCCAAGACTGGGTCACAAAACTACAACTTTTATTTGTTAAATTAATTGAATCCAGCTTTGCCGTATCTCACGCGCAACACATTACAAATATTAAATAAGGACTGGACTTTACAGTTTCACTATATTCAGTGCTGAAACTTTCACAATTTTGGTAATATTTCACAAAAACTAGTTTTTTTTTCTTAAACTGGCCACCATTGGGTCATTTACCATATATGTAGTATATCAGCTATCTGGTTACCATATCACAAGCTCTGCTTAGTTTGGAATCAGATTGGCCGTGTGTGAAAAATGTCCCAGAATATTTATTTATTTATTATTTATTTAATATTACGTGTCATATCTCTACAGGTTATCTAAGTAAAAAAATATACGGTGAATTACAGTAGGTACAGCGTAGTGTGAAATGAGTTTAACCCTCAAGCAATGTTACCAACGTTTAATACCATGTTGAATCCAAGTGAAACACGCCCCGCTTTTCTTGGATGTCTCGAGCAATGCATAATTTTAAGATCCACGAAATCTGGCGCTATGACGTGGAAAATTCAATTACCTGAGTGAGGCAATTCACGCATTCTAATGTACGGCCCGCGGCGTGTTACAGAATCTAATCAAAGTTTATGGTTGCCCTTGCGGTTTTTGCCGCTTTACCTTTGAACTGCTTGATGTTGGTTGGCGAGCGGAGCGGGGTATAAGTTATTAGTGGCTCCCTGCGGTTTCACCCGCGTTCCCGGGAGATCATCCATTTTCCCGGAATAAAAAGTAGCCTATGTCTTTTCTCAGGCTCTGGATTATCTGTGTACCAAATTTCATTTAAGTCGGCTCAGAAGTTTAGCGTGAAATTTGCATTTATAATATTAGTATAGATAGGTAACCTAACCTACTCTATTGCTATTTGTGAGTGGATAAACTTACAAACCGTTGTTTTAGTTATAAAAGAAATTTCCATTACATAAGCATGTGTTTGACCACAATTTCAGCACGGTAAGTAACAGGGCACACTAATCAGCACATTAAAACTTAGTATCACTACGGTATATAATTTAGGATTTCTCGTGTTAGCTAGATATATGTCGATACAAATTAAGATCATCTGTTAATATCTTCCACGTTAATACAAAAGTTAACAATTATATATTATACTAATTAATTTTTACTGTAATAAGTAAACTAAAAAATACTACCATTAATATTTTCAAAATATAGGTATATACCTAAGTATTTTTCTTTCCATTTAGTACTCTGTAACTTGTTCCTTACTATTTTATTCACACATAGAAACCTATTAACTACAATCGAAGCTTTTTTGTCTAAATGACTTATTCAAGTTTCCGCTACCGCCTCGCAAAAGCTCAAAGCCTTACAGTTTATGCTGAATCACTGAGGCCAATACACCACAAAATTACATTCTATTGTCCATGTTAAAATGTACAAGGTGTTCCAGCGGACATTTGGAATGGATTGACTGAAATTAGTAATGTAGGTAAGCGATATTTTTTCCTTTTATGTTCGTGTAATTTTCGCCATTCGGTTTTATATTGTAGACTAGTTGACCCGGCAAACTTCGTACTGCCTCAGCATCAATTAATAAATAAACTGAATGCTTTAAACCTTCCCTGTACTTACACAAATAATTCAAGACCAAAAATAGCCAAATCAGTCCATCCATTCTCGAGTTTTTGTGAGACTAACGAACAGCAATTCATTTTTATATATATAGATAAAAAAATTGGTTAAATCTTTCAGCTTGAATTGTGATGAGATCTTGTGTAAAGAAATGAATGAATCTATTATTTATTATGATACGTAAGTATATAATAGTTTTTGTATATAAAATACGTAGTTTATAGTTTATTATCGTTATGAATTTATAATTTTATTTTAAGTTTAACTAATCTGTCGTATGTAATTAAATTAAGCTATAAATTTCATTTTTTATATCAAACTAAGTCTTTAACTAAACACATTTTAAAGTTATGATTGACAAAGAACACATTTGACAAGACTTAATCTACGAAACCAAAACTAGTATAACATAAATTTTAACTCAAGTGCAAAAACATTTGCGTAAACATATTCAGCACACATTACGTTCACAGGAAATAAAAGTTAACCTTTTACTGTTCACAATATATGGCTGTAGATTTCTTTCTCTAGTATCGTTAGTTTCCTCACCTCGCCTTACTCAGCGAAGCGTTCTTACAATTGTTACTGTAATGACTTTACAACTGCTATCTCGTGTACACTCACCCTGTAGCGTAGCGAGGGGTGAGGGGAAGGGCGGCACTATTGGAAGTGCGGCAAAATTGAGTAAAGGGCGGCAAATGATGACCTCCTTAAAATAAAAATACATCTTGTGACTCCCTCTTTTTGTCACGTCTAAAAGGGCGGAAAATATTGACTCCCTCTAAAAAAAGCAACGACGTCCTTATTTTTGTGGCGACAAAAGGGTGGCAAATATTAGTCCGCCCCGGGTGGCAATGACCCACGCTACGCCACTGCACTCACCACCTAAAACATGCATTGGACAGTTGGCAACATTAAATAAAATACTTCAGAGGTGTCAAGGGACACCTGGATGGAAGTTCCTTTGGATTAATTCGTGAAAGAATTTATATATATTTTTTTATTATAATAATGTTTTTTGTACGTAAATCAAGAAGTAGGTAGTATAGTGCGTGCGGAACTACAACGCGCCGTTCGGCAAAGCTCGGCCACGCTCGGCCCCGCTCGGAAATGTGTCGTCACAACTTTTTTGATCTTAATTTTTTTCATCTAGCCCCCTTTAGCTACGAGCGATAAAGAACTACGTTCCAATATAATAATTACTAGAAAAAAAAACAAATTAAAAAAATACGATTTAATGTAGATTCACAAGAAAATTTCAACAATGTGACCACATACCTGACTTGCAAAGAAGTCCGGAACTACCGGAACTAGGTTACGTGCCACCGGAAGTGCTGAATATACGGTGGCACATTGTTAATAAGGGGGGAGGGGGCCATCCGGTCCGGGCCGTTTTGAAAAGAGAATTATGGAATAAAAGGCGGTGAGATGGAAGTAAAAGATGTAATGTTTCCCTTATCCGACGACCTTTTTAGCACGTGTTTGTTTACTCTGCGGGACTTTTTTTATGACTATTTATTTGTTCCGCGTTTACGTTTTGAAACTACTTTTTTTGGGCTGGCAATTTATTTCACTGAGCGGTGCGCAGTAAAGACAGATAAATAAGCAAAATAATATGAACCTATTTTTTTTATACCACAAAGGTGGCAAACAGGCATACAGTCCGCTTCATGGGAAGCGGTTACCGCAGTCTATGGACACTTGCAACACTAGGGGCTTTACTCACGCGTTGCCGACCCTGTAAAAATCTCTTCACTCCCTTCTTGAAGAACCCCATACTGTACTCCATTGATTGATTCTCTTTTTATGTCATCATCATCAAAGTAAGTTGTTGGTTTGTGTAAGATGTAATATAACATGCTTTAGACACAAATCTAAATTTACATAAGAACTCACAATATTTTATTCAAAAATATTTTTGGAGAGGTTTTTGCCTTACCCACTAATTTGTTATTTTAAAATCTTCAGAGCTTTGATGTCTGCCATTTATTCTTCAAACACCTGTTACTAAGATTACTTAGTATCATCGTTAGAGCCTTGGCAATAGATTTTCCAATGAAGACATTTTGTTACTTATGGTCGTCTTTAGCATGCCAAATTTTGATTGGAAATCCATCTGGCTTACAGTCTTGGGTTTGCTGCCAAATGTGGTCATATATATATATGTATTATATATGTATCAATTCACTAGCGTACTAAGGATCACATAAATATGTGGTTTGCTCTGGGAAACCCGCGTTCCCAGGATCTACAACTTTCCCGGGATAAAAGGTAGCCTATGTCCTTTGAGTTTTAGTCTGTTACAGTGTCAAATTTCAATAAAATCGTAACAGACAACCTGTTACTTTCGGATATTAATATCAGTAGGGATTTAGTATTCGTCAATTATTGCCCACGGCATTATTGCCATGAAATTAATTATATTTGAGATAAAAGTAGTATTTGTCCTTCTCCATTCTTTTATTTGAGTTTGGAGTAGACATCCGATAATTTCATACGTCAACATCAACATAACCCATATTGCGTTAAGAATACACAAAAAAACTTACAATCGCATTAATAATTTAATTAGAATATACCTATACATTTCATAAAACAACATACCTGCACCCTTAATTATTCATTCAAAAATATCTCTTAACATATTCACTACAAAAATCACTGCGCTGTTAAACAAATATTGGCTTCACTGTTCGTAGCGATATGACATTGTTATTTTAACGTTAAAATAAAAATGTCGACGTGTTTCCATTACTATCAATGTCCCATTTCATTGTGCACTTCACTGACACATGGTATTAATATGTTTTATAAATAAAGATACTGATTACCTTTGTATTGTGAAACATGAAAATATTGGCCTTTAGTAAATCACTTCATATTATAAAACAAAGTCGCTTTCTGCTGTCTGTCCCTATGTCTTCTTAAATCATTAAAAAACTAAGCAATGGATTTTGATGCGGTTTTTTTAATAGATAGAGTGATTCAAGAGGAAGGTTTTTCTATACAAAACATACATAATATGTTAGAGAAACACTGACAAATTTGGAGGTTTCTAACCCGTGCGAAGCTGGGGCGGGTCGCTAGTAATTTATAAATTAACTAGCTGCCTCCCCGCGGTTTTACCCGCGTAGTTCCCGTTCCCGTGGGAATACAGGGATAAAATATAGCCTATGTTACTCGGGGATAATGTAGCTTTCCAAAGGTGAAAGAATTTTTGAAATCGGTCCAGTAGTTTCGGAGCCTATTCATTACAAACAAACAAACAAACAAACAAATCTTTCCTCTTTATAATATTAGTATAGAAAACACCCGAATAGTTCATCTTACATCTACTAGTAAAGATCTTAAAATTGCTTCTTAAATTAAAGATAAGATTGTTTGGAATTAATTTCCTTTCCAACAAAGATATCAGTTCTTTAGTTTAGAAGCTAACCTGTAACACACATTCCACATGTCAAATTTATAACAAGCCCTTTTGGGTATGAAATAGCGATAGAAAGAAAAAAATAAGAATAAAAATCAAGTCATAGCGGTTAAATCACTCAGGATACGATTAAAAAGCATATGAAAGTATAGGTACTCGTGAATATAAATGCAAACGTCAAAGTATTAAACATATCATATTCACATAGTATATGACATGACCACGCACAAAGTAACATGACTAAAACATACATTTATGAATCCTATATGTTTCAAATTGAATAAATTTCGATATAAACTTCAAAACTAAAAGCTCAAGGGTGTATTTTATCAATAAATCACACTAAACAGTTCGTGCGGGACTGCCCGCTGCCCGCTGTGTATTCCCACCACATAAACTAGGTTACGGCGAATTATTTATACACTGTGATGGAGAAATTGCATGCAAGGAGCTTACTGAAATTTTAAACTGTAAATTGATCTAATACTGATACTCTTGCATTGAATATTTACATCCTCAAATCGTGGGTGTGTTGCTATTTTATTTGAGAGTCTATTTATACGGTATGATATAATGAGTTGAGTGCTTCCTGTCTTTGGAATTAAGGTTATTTTGGAAGCGTAGGTTTGAGTGTATTCAAAATTTTCATCTTAATATTATGCCTATTAATTTTTGGTAAAGTAAAAGTAGCTCCTTCTGCTAGTATCATCAATCATCTTTTAAAGGACAATAGCAATCAAGCTAATCTTAACAAATTACATCAAAATGGTCCACAAAATGATTATTGACAAAAAATGTGTTAAAAAATGTACATATACTATGTATTTAAACTAAACGACTATTTTTATATACTATCACCTAAAATCTAACCATAACCTATTTTGTAATAAATTCTAATATTACTTTCCCAGCTTCATATTTAAACTATTAATAAATGAGGTTACTTTGACATCAAACAATTTTATTTTCCGTTAATGAAACCTGCAAACGTCAAACTGATTATCCTGTTTCCAAACAATAAATCGAAAAGTCTGAGCTAGCTCCAAAATTATATGTAATGAAAAGAAGCCATTATGAAACAAACAAGAATTTCTAATTTAGATGTTGTAACCATAGATATACAAGAATCTAGACGTAGAGATGAATCAATAAGAGTGATGCGAAATATTTTTAATAATAATTCTGAGATAGATTTCAATCAATTTCTTAAACTCTGCTGACGCGGATCGATCCTAAACATGTACCTATTTTTCGGAGAATTTAGTCCGTGAGTTTCACAAGTAAATAGGACTGTGTGTTTTCATATGGCCATTTCAAATTTTTAAAGAACTGGAGTGTGATATAGTTATTCTATCATAAAAACCTATATCTTTTTAACTGATTGTAAATCAACTATAAGTTATTGGGAAAGTCTATTAATTCATTATGTGGCTAGTCACAAATGATGTGATTTAAAGAACAGTAATTGTATCGCCCCCTTTTATACACAAAATAGACGATTTTGAGCCTGTATCCTAAAAGTCGAGAGTTTACGTTCCCAGTAACTTCGACATACTTTGAATACATATGTAGGGTTATACATAATATCGCCAAACTAACTAAAATATGTCTATCTCACTCCCTTAACCTAGATTATTTGTACATCTTTGATTTTGACATCTATGTTTTTGAGATCACGTTTTTAATTTCGCATCGGAGGCCTTGCTGGTCTTCCATTATTTGTATGACCAATTATTATTTCGACTGACTGGGCTTCTGAATAAGTAGGTTTTCGTTATAATTTTCTATTTAATTTAATATCCGGTCTTTTACATCATCTGCGTTCCCGGTTTTCAGTCATTTGGTGTGTTTGCTTAGCTTTTTCTAACTAGAAAACATCGTTTTTATGATACCTAATAGAACTATAAGAATTCTCTGTTAAATCTGTATGATACGATAATGAAAAAGACTAATATGGATAGAGTAAATTGTATAAATATTGTTCAGCACACATGGCAATAATCATGCTCCATCCTAGCACCTATCTACAGATTTTTTGCAATTTGAGTTTCCACTTATTATTGGAATCTAATAGTCAACCGCCAAAAAATTTATAATATAAATGTAAATTATTGAAATAATACAGATTTTTATATCACAGTTTTATTTCTAACGCTTAACAAACCAAAGCATAATTGAGAGGAAAAAAACATGAAGTACAACCCTCCTTCGCGTGCCACAGTCGGCTAAAAAACAGCAACACATCGCGTGACCAAATTGATTATCACGCCGTAAACACAGGGTTAACGACTACCCAGTTTTTAGTTCAGAGTGGTATTTAAAAGAAAATCACTGGGAACTTGTTTTCAGCTGGTTTCTAATTAACTTTGTATTTTTTTGTACGTTTGGTACATGACCATTCAGATTTTTTTCCATATACAATTACAGTCTTACTACTAAATACTAACCGACATAAAAAAAAAAAAAAACGGCCAAGTGCGAGTCGGACTCGCGCACCGAGGGTTCCGTACAAACCTGCAAGGTTTACAAAGTTCGTTCATTACGACAATCGAGTCATAACTATGGTATTTTTATTGCAAAGTATTTGATATGAATTTCAACTTGATAGCTCTACGCGTTCATGAGGAAAAAAGTAATAAGTTTATATTTATTAAAATATATTTTGTAATGTAACTAAAAATTTAAGGTTTTCGGAATTTTTCCTTTATGTGTGCTATAAAACATTGCTTCATGCCAAATTTCAAGATTTTAGGTCGACTGGAAGTACCCTTTAGGTTTTGATTCCCTTGCGAGTACTTGCGAGTTTCAAAATATGCAGCTTAAATTGCTGTTTCTTTTGATTGCGTTGACATAGAAGTTTGATTTTGTTACAGCTTAAAGGTATTATAGACCTGAGTATTTGGTATGAATTTCAATTTAATACCTCTACGCGTTTATGAGGAAATGGGTAGAAGGTTAAAATTATTAAAAAAAAATATATTATGTGATGTAACTAAAAATTTATGGTTTTCGTAATTTTTCCTTTATCTATGCTATAAGACGTTGCTTCGTACCAAATTTCAAGATTCTGAGTTCACGGGAAGCACCCTGTAGGTTTTGATTCCCTTGCAAGTGTCGAAAATTTGCGGCATAAACGGCTGTATCTTTTGATTGCGTTGGCTTAGAAGTTTGATTTTTTCACAGCTTCAAGGGACAGTAGACCTGAGTAATTGATATAAATTTCAGCTTCATACCTCCACGCGTTCCTGAGAAAAAGGGTCTTGACAGACGGACGGACGGACGGACGGACAGACAGACGGACAACAAAGTGATCCTATAAGGGTTCCGTTTTTTCCTTTTGAGGTACGGAACCCTAAAAACAATGTTTTATCAGACTTTATTACTAACATACCTAACTGTTATAAATGCGAAAGTGAGTTTGTTCTTTACACTTTCACACATAAGCCAATATACAGCATAGGCTATATTTTATCCCAGGAAACCTACGGGAACGGGAACTACGCGGGTAAAACCTCGTAGCTGTATTTAAATGACCTTAATATCTAACGAATTCTATAGTGACGATGGATTCATAGATATACTCTAAAAATACCTACTAACATCTAGCGGTTGTCAATAAATAAATAGGTGTTACATTTTACTGCGTCTCCCCCCAACCGCAATCGTAAAGTGAAATCCACTCCAACAAATCCATTTCCATCGGATTCATGGCGCTAAAACAACCAAAACCAAAGCAATAAAACGTGCAATTAATCACTGGATTAGTCTCAGATCAATTACTAGGTTTGGTGACTAATCGTCCGTATTTGATGGCCGTTTCGCCGTTTCGACGTCGAGACTAACCCGAGTTCAGTTGGCTGTAGGTACTTACTGAACTGGTTTAATTTAGATAATGTGAAACGATTTCATTGTTTATAGTTATTTTTATGTGCATTAATCTATTATGAATATAATTCGTAATTCTGGGGGTATTTCCTTCATACAAAGGAAATGAAATTTTAATATAGGTAATAATTGTTGTTTTATTTTCCTTTATACGTCATGATTTGTATGAGGGTTTTTTATTCTCTATATATTCTGGACAGTTTTGGTCCTATTTAAAGGCAATGGAATTCCAGATAATATATATACTTAAATTCAGCAAATAAATGAACAGCTACACTTTATTTCTAAGCAATAAAAAATCCATTTACGTATTCTATTCTACATCAAATCACGAGCTAGGAATTAAAAACAGCCACTTTTAATCCATCCTTCGGGAATCTCCTACTTTCAATATTAGACCAACAGCTTTTAATTTTATATTGGCTTCAAGTTTTCAAAGTATTTCCAAGTAAAGTGTTTCAACTAGAAAAAAACGTTTTGCAACTTTTTTATTATTCACTTTTTTTACTTCACGGGGTACACTTCGCTCGTTAAAAAGCTTGATGCTTTAATTTATTGTACCATAATATTATAGTGGAGTCCAAAAAAATAAAGTTCTATAAGGAAATAGTTTGACGTCACAGTTTCTTGTCTTTCTCGAAACTTGGTAATATTGTTTTATTTCGTCATATTTTTTACCCGAAACTTTTGTTGAGATGAAAAAGTATGATTAGGTACGAAGTTTGTTGGAAACCTTTTTTTATTTTAATACGCCGGCGGAGATAGTTTGTAAGGAATATCAGGTTCACTTTTATATTTATACTTCTTTTGACTTTCGTTAGAGAAGCAAAATGAGTGAAACAAATGGGTTAGAAAATATGACATTTTATAATTTTCTATTCTTGCAAGCTTGTCCGCTACTAACTCGGTAATTAAGTGTGAAAAGCCATTGTTTTTTCATTACAATATGAGTTATAAAAATAGTCTATTATCTCATATCACAGTGTAAATAAATGTAAATAAAGAATCCTTACAATATTGTAATAAGTAGGTACAAAATGATCCAACCTTTTTGAATTCCACTAAAGTAATTATATTAATGCCACACGATATCAAATTCAAATATGAAACATAATAACACAAATAAATTCTGTTTTCGTTTAAATTCACTTATCATTTTCTCCGTAGCCTTTTGAAATGGCTTCAGATATTTAATACTTCAGTAACATTTTAATATACGTGTGTTACTAGGGGTTTAAATATATAATTTATTTTACAAAAGTCAAACGTTATTTGAAGTGTTTATTAATTGAGTTCATAGAAGATCTTGGCTTAGCTTTTGTAGTAACGAAATAGATTCAAGCTACAGTTTTTTTTGCTATTTATATGCAATGGACTCATAGATACTTACAATATAGGTACCTGTTATATCTTCTTACCTTAATACTAAAACGAAATAATGGTGATTTTGTTATGTTTAGTTATTTCGAAAGTTAATGTACTATGATAGGGTCGTTCATAAATCTGTTTTAGGATCACATTAAGGTCTTGTTTGTTCAGGACCAATGAAATGAAGACCAAAACTTTTATGAAGCTATATTTGTCATAGTTTTAATACTATTTATTTTGATTGGCCGGTCATCTATACTTTCAAATATCTGATGGTTCGATTTTCGCCCAGGATAAACAATTCTGTTCACGAATCAGTATCTGTCTTTTGAGTAAATTTTATTGTCTACATAAATGTGTATTTTAAAGTAGTAACTATACCGGCTTCAACAATCATGAGTGTATCTCTTTTTATCCAGCTATGTTTATTCCTTTTTGGCACATAGCTTCATATGGGGTATCAAAAAGGACTCGACAACTTTCACCAAAAGGTTCACATCCCAATAGTCACATCCATTATCGGCAATAAGGGTATGGACATATATATAAAAACGTCGATATTAACGTATATCGTACATAATGTATCACGGGCTTATAAAGTTGAAAAATCAACGATGCAAAAGATAGGTATATGTCGGATCTCTCTGTCCCTCGGGGAGGGTTCCGGTCGCTGAGGTACTAATGTATCTACTTTACGGTTAAGGGTTACCTGCAAATGTCAGCTCCCCATATTTTATGGATATCCTGATATTATATGAATATAGGATTTGTAATACAAAAGTTTTTCGGATATTAGGTTGGGGTATGAATTATTGGTTTTAGTAGTGAACGGAAACACTTTGCGAATATACGCAATCATTTGTTTGTATTGAAATATATATTATTGTTTTAACTATAGATAATATAGTTATTATCAAAGCTTTGATTTTTTATGGTAGGTTTGTAGGTAGGTAAATAACAAATCCCTATGTCCCTTGGTCGCGTTTTTGGTCTTGAAACGCGAAATATTGCTAAATAAATAAATCTATCCTGTGTCTATAATTTATCTGGCTTAATCTGCCTTTTTCTGATCAAATAAACTGGTACATATTATTTTGTTTGTTCTATTAATAACAACATAAGTCATTGGAAAACTGCTCTATAGTTTGAACTCTCACCTAGATTTCAATATAATTAATATTACGACTTGTACATTAGTTATACATAAAATTATATGTATCTATATTCTTAACTAATATTCTGTAGTAACATACAAGATAATTTTCATCTCAAAAGAAACGATACTTCAGAAGAGAAAACCACCGAGCGGAAGATGGTAAATAAATAATAAGTATACATAATTTATATTGTAATATACAACTTTATAACTTAATAAAATCAGTTTTATAACATAATAGAGTACCGATGATCGAGAAACCTAATAAATTTCCACGAGATTTCTAATTAACGTTGTTGATTGAAAAGATTAATTAACCCGTAGTAGAGCCGGGTGAAATATTAATTTATAGACTTTATTAGTTTGTACCCAGCCCTTTGACATTTTTGAAGGTCACATAAAATAAATAGAAAATCAACAAACGTATGAGACTACATCAAAAGTAAAATAATTGTTACTTATAAGGGTTACACATTCTATTATAAGCGAAAATTTATTTAAGAAAACATCTATATTTTTAGACAACGAAAATGTACTGTATTTAATATAAAAAAAATAAAGATCCTGGGACATTTTTCACACACCGCCAATCTGATTCCAAACTAGGCAGAGTTTTGTGGAACCCAGATGGCTGATATAACACAAAAACAATTTTTAAATGACATACTTGTATAGATATTTACATCCAGACACAGATCAAACATACATATTCATGCAAGTTTTGGTCTGAGTTGGGATTCGAAGCCATGAATGGCGGCTTAAAAGTCAGGGTCAATAACCACAAAGCTAGCCTTCTATTATATAGTGTGTTTATTAGCCTAAACGAACCAAATCCATGAGATTAACACTAATTGGCCACAAAGCCTAGATTTTCCTAGACCTCACCAAGCTAATGAGTAGAAAATCGATTTAAGATATGTCCCGATAAGTGCTAAATGATAGTATAGTTAATCCAAATGGCTTTGTGTACGAGTCAATGGAAATTACAGATACCTCGCTCATAGCTTAACGTGTAGCATGCATCAACCCTGCTAGCTTTATCTTTCACACCTGCAAAGCATTCGCCGCCCGCCCGCCGAGCTGAGCGGTCGTACATTCGCCTTTAGGATATCACACCCGAACGTTGCCGAACCCCGCGTTCGGCCCGCGAGTGCGTCATTTTGAATTCAAATAATTATTATAACTGTGTTTATGTTCTAATTTCGTGATCTAAGAGACATCTGTCGTGAATATTAAACGTTGGATGCTACGCCGATGGGATACAGAAAGTGAGCCTTTTTTTCTATTATGCTAATAGAATTGTTGTTTTTTGCAAAGGGTAAGGATTTGGTTCGTTAATGTTCGGTATTATTACGAGTTGAATGCGGACCGTTGTCTAAATGGTTCTTTTTTTTCTGTTTGCGGTCAGCGGACGATTTTTTTCGGTCAATTTAACTTGAGGGTACTTTTTAATTGGAATAAATCTTCTTTGATCCCTTACCTTCTTTTAATAATATAATGTTTTGTAAGTCAATTATATGTTTTTGCTTCGTTGTTGGTTTTATAAGAATTCTTAGATGCCTACGTCGTAGTAATAAGCTTGTGCTAATAGTTCCTGTTCCATGTATTCTTTTTGAATGTGTCCATTGCCTACTTTTTTTTTGATAAACAATAAATGGGTCAGATAGACCAAAAGTTCAGGTTTGTGAAAATGACAAATTGTTAACATGATTGGACATTTTTACGCTTGATCTTACATCTTATTGATGTCAATAAAATAATCGTATAGGGATTTGGAGTCGGCTTTTTTATTGACAAATGCTTATCTCTTTTCTTTGGTATATTAATGTACGGAATTATTTATTAGAAAAAGTCCTTTGGATGTGAAATGTTATTTTACACAAATTGTATATCTTTATTGTATTAGATCTAAGTTGGTTTTGAAAGTAGTAGTTGCTCAGTTTTTTTCCGGATCTTCTCAGCAAAAGCAACTTTCAGAATCGAGCATTAAAGTGACTGTTCATATGTGATAGTAAAGGCTTATTTGAATAGATATTTCTGGAATTTAGAATTTTACATACATATTTATAAGATGACTATTTTGACCAAGACATTGCATATTTTGCACTGTTTTGAAATTTTATGAAAGGTTTTGGACCAAACTTTTTTAGACTTTTATTAAGGTCATGTTAGTGTAAATGATAACCTATTTTCTAAGCTTAACTTCTATATATATCCGGTGATATTTTATTCATAGGTAATTCAAGTATACCATTAATTTTATGTCAACTAAAATCATTTGTCAACTTTAATGTACCACCTAGTTTTTTGAATGACGTATGGGTTACTAACTAGCTTTCGCCTTGGGTTTTACTTGTGTTTTACGAAGATTTTTGGATTAATTTTGGGTATGAATAGTAGAAAAAAATAGGATAATAAAAAATGTGTTAAGTGATTTAGGCATTTGAGTCATAGATACTCTAACTTTTATTACAATCGCTGTTTAGGCTAGATATTGTGTGATAGAATGATGCATTGACATCAATTAAGTATATTATTATTAACAATTATTGATCAACAAAGAGGTTATTTAACAAAGCTTTTTGCATTATTGAACAACTTTTTGTACGTCCACTTAGTTATGATAAAAACATTCATATTTGATCAAGAAACATTTTAAGTTTTGTTTGTTAAATGCAAATATAACATTCAATTTATCAGTAAAACTCAAATGCAAAGTTGTTAGTACGTTCGAAAGTACTAATTTATGAACGAAATTTGCATTTACAAATTGCAGAGCGTAGATTGCAAGCTTTCTTTAACGTAAAGTTCACGTTCAAAAGCTGTATAATTTATTTGCTCGAAACAGGGGCTTTCGATCACAATTTTGTAGGATCATTTTGTATTGATTCAAACAAATAATAGGAACAGTATTTTTTGGGTACAGTTCAAATAATAATAATGTTTTAATCAATAATATAAAGATTTTTTTTTGTAATTTAATGTAGAAACATTCAAACAAAAAAATTACAATTACTGCCCCCTTTGACCACTATACTTATTCCCTAATAGATAGTTTAGTAAAGCCATAGATTTTAAATAAAATGTTACCTTAAATCAATAAATGACTGTAGGCTCAAAACTTTTAGGCGTAAAAACCAATCTATATATACCTACTCATAAGTGCAGTACCTACCTAACTTTAAACTAAATAAAATAACTGTCAGAAATTGATATAACATCGTTAACTAAAGACCTTAATAGGAACACTAAAAATAAATACCCATCAATAAATGTAAACATTTCACGTTTATTTCCCAATAAGATGTTATGTACCAATAAAGGTCCCTTCATAACACAAAGTGTATCAGACGTAGTAAAACAAGAAAATCATTGTACTAGCGCCGAGAGAACGTATAACATGAAACATGCCTCCTGCGGAAATTCAATATTGAATTTTGCTTAGAAATCAAATTAGGCCAACAATAACGCCAAAGTTTGGCTTCGTCAAAAACTTTTTATTACAATGTTATATACTTTGTTCCGTGAGTGTATCAACTTTACAAACCGAATCTTGGTTGACCGTATGTTATTTTAATAAACACATATTCTTTTATGTTACTCATTTTAATGACAAATTTCAAATTAATTTTGTGCTACATATGAAATGAAATGAAATAAATTTCTTAATTCAACTAGGCCTTCACAGGCACTTATGAAACGTCGATTCTAATGCTCTGGTCGGAAGGTTGCTTTTGCTCAGAAGAGCCGGCAAGAAATTCGGCAATTACTCTTTTCAAAACAAGTTTTAACAATTTTTTTACAATAATAATATTAGTCCTGGTAGAACGAGCGCTATACCCATACTATAGAGTATTTCACTAAGACATTCGCGTACGCAAGTCTAAAGCTAAGAGGCATATATGGCACTTGTAAAGGTCAAAACTGCTAAAGCTACTACCTGTTCAGAAGTCAAGCCTTTAACCGTGAAAGAACGGACTAGAAATATTTTTATGCACATTTTTGTCTGTGGGTAAAAAGCATATAATATTATTATATTAAATACTAGCTTCTGCTCACAGTTTTTCTTGCGTTCCCGGAGGATCTTAAATTTTCCCGGGATAAAAAGAAGCACAAAAGAATAACATCCAGGGTGTCAACTAACTCCGTACCAATTTTAATTCAAATCGCTCCAGCCATTTAGACGTGAAGAAGTAACAACATACACACTCACAAACTTTCGCATTTATATAAGTAGGATATATAATTATGTGGCTATATGAACGAAAAAACCCTAAGCAATCAATATTTACAAACCACAATACTATTAAAAGAAAGAAAAAAGTTTTACACCACCTTAAATTATATAGTCAAGTAATAATTATTCCGTCAAACTTACCTTACTAAATTGACTATTATGAAAATTAAAATGTCAGTAAAAAAAAAAGGTCGCGTATTTCCAAAGGACGGTTAACCCACTTCGCCTCGCTTACATGCACAATCACGTGTCAGATAGCTTTAGTTAAATAACGGTCGTATATTAAAAGGCTATTTTCTTAACGTTTCCACGGCGTATGGTGGTCACGTAGGGTCGAGGCATTATATCCTTCATTTTAATTTCTGTTGTAGGGTTTGCACGGGGTAATAAATGTGTTGTTTCATTATGTGCGTTTTGTCTTTAGTTACTTTTGAATCTTTGGCGGGGTAGGTGTTATAACCTTAATTATTTATAAATAAAAAAATAACTATTATTTGTTACGTATGAATAAAGTTGATTCTTAAATACAGTAAAAAAAAAATACCAGTCGAATTAAGAACCTCCTCCTTTTTTTTGAAATCGTTTAAAAAGTAAAGATGTATATTTTATTTGGGAGCTATATATAAAGGTTAAATGATTTGTTAAATAAATATTTTTAATAAAATCTCTGTTGATTTTAATGATTCATGAGTAGGTAATTTCAATAATTTAAATAAAGTTTATCATACCAATCTTTTTGTTCAGTAAACGGTCTGAATTTGCTTTTTGTCTTTTCTTGTCATATTAGATTTAAGGATCTTAGTATCTCTAAACTTTTTAATTTAATACATTCATTTTATGTGGTTCTAATGAGATTTGGGTTTTTACTATGACTATAATTATAATAACTTGCTACATCTACTCAAAATAATGTATTATACCCTAATAAAATAACTTATATCTATTTGATCGTTATCTGATCTCCTTTGTCTATCCTGTTTTAAGGATATATCTATCTTCGTAAATAGCTTATAATAAATAGTTATTATATAAATACCTATATTCTCTAAAATTTGTATAGTCTATGAAAAGGCTATTAAATTTTAGGTAACTAGTGGCTCCCCGCGGCTTCGCCCACGTTCCCGGGGATCTTAAATTTTCCCGGTATAAAAAGTAGCCTATGTCCTTTCTCAGGCTCTGGATTATCTGTGTACCAAATTTCATTTAAATCAGATCAGTAGTTTTAGCTTGAAATCGTAACTGACGGACAGACAGGGTTACTTTCGCATTTATAATATTAGTACGGATGACGGCTTGTCTACGTTGTACAGTCTGTGTATTTATAAAGCACTAGTGGCTCCCCGCGGTTTCACCCGCGTACCCGGGAGGTCTTCCATTTTCCCGGGATAAAAAGTAGCCTATATGTTAATCCAGGTTATAAGCTATCTTTATTCCAAATTTCATTCAAATCCATTCAGTAGTTTTTACGTGAAAGAGTAACAAACATCCATACAAACTTTCGCCTTTATAATATTAGTAGGATTTCGCCTCCACTAGGTACAGGCTGAAATTCAGGACATAGTTCAGTATATTGTCTTAAACCTAGACTGTGAAGCCTTAGTTCTATTAATATAACAGGTAATATTTGGTACAAAGGGGAAATTGATAGCGTATATTCTATGAACATCCATTTAATATGGGAACTCACGTGTAGTATCAAACTTATAGTTGCTTACATGAGTATTACAATACTTATCCTACTCATAATACAAACACAGAACAAACAGACATATTCATGCATACAAATGTTTGTCCAAATGGGATTCGAACCCAAGACCGGTGGCTTGAAAGTCAGGGTCACTAACCACAAAGTCAACCGGCTGTCAACTAATATTATAAATGCAAAGGCTTGTGAGATTGTATGGATGTGTGTTTGTTACTCTTTCACGCTAAAACGGCTAAAGGGATCGCGATGAAATTTGGTACAGAGTTAGAATATATTCTCGAAAAATACATAGAATTATTTTTATCACGGGAACATTAAAGATCTTCTGGGTACGCGAGTAAAACTGAAAGAAAGAAAGAAAAATCATTTCTTAATTCACGCAAAAGAATATACGAATATATATAAAATAATAATATTTTATTAAAAAATAAATAAATTCTACGGGAAACTGCGGAGAGTCTGTAGTTTATAATAAAGCAAACTAGTTCCCGCCTGTGGTTTTACCCGCAACATCGTATTTGTTAATCCAGTGCATTATCTTTGTACCAAGTTTCCTTTAAATCCCTTTAGCCGTTGTTACGTGATGAGTAACAAACATATACATACATCCATTGAAATCCATCCTTACAAAGTTTTGTATTATGTAGTTAGTATTAAAATAATTTTACGAGTCATGTAAGGCCCAGATGGACTAATATTAGTTGATGGTTATGATGCAGCGCAGGTAATCTAATGTAACCAAAAAAAAATATTATAAATATATTCTGTTACCGAGTTTAAGTACCAATATAAGTAGCGTCTGCTTTGTTTATTTGAATATATATAGCATATTGGCCAAATTTTATTTTTTTTCGGCAGTTTAATTTATTTTTTTATAGTAGATAAGTATATACTATATTTGAAACTAAATCTAGATACCTATCTAGAGTAATACCTATCAAATTCCAATTTTTTTTTATATTAAGTATCGATTTTGATTTTGAAACAATTGTACTTAAGAGAAAAGATAACTCTCATTTAAGTTCTACATAAGAACAACATACAGAAAAATAATATGAAGTAAAACAGCAGACCAAAAACTAGTTTATTCTAAAGCTCTATTAAGCAGCATCCTGGAAAGCTTTTACCCCACTTTCGTAATAACCGAAAGTAATTTACCAACCAATTCGGAGAGGGTCTAAATACAAGATGAAATTAACTGAAGAAACAATTTCACTTTTAGTTTACCTGGGCTCGCCAACGTCGGCAACTAATTGGGAATGAAAGACAATATCTATGTTTATGTATTTATAGTTATATATTACTGTTTAAGCATATTAAATTTGGATTAAAAACTAATATTTTGAGTTATTGAATATTTTTTAGTAACTATATATAATACTAGCTGCCGCCCCGCGGTTTCACCCGCGTAGTTCCCGTTCCCGTGATCACAGGGGGATGAAAAATCCCCACAAAGGCGAGGAAGGAGTGCCGCTGGGTTGTTTAGTGGGTATACCGGTTGACTAGCAACCGGGGAGTCCCACATAACCCTCCCTGTCCCCCGACGGGGAGGGTATGCGTAACGCATTTTTCCCAGCGATAAAAAAAAAAAAAAAAAAAAAGGGGGATGAAAAATAGATGTTGCCCGATTCTCAGACTTACCCAATATGCACACAAAATTTCATGAGAATCGGTAAAGCCGTATCGGAGGAGTTTAATCACAAACACCGCGACACAAGAATATTATATACTAGCTGACCCGGCAAACTTCGTACTGCCCCAATCTATACATCTATTAAGCGGTAAAAGCGTCTTAGCATCTTATAAAGCGGTAGTGTCTGTTTGTTTGTTTGCTTGAACCCGCTAATCTCAGAAACTACTGGTCCGATTTGAAAATTTTTTTCAGTATTAGAGAGTCCATTTATTGAGGAAGGCTATAGGCTATATATTATCACGCTACGACCAATAGGAGCGGAGTACCAATGAAAAATGTTTAAAAATCGGGAGATTTTTTTTCCTTTTGAGAGCTTCCGCTGCGTACGTACGTAAACGGTTTGATGTGCACGATCACCAAAAGGCTACTCTACAGGTGCGCATGTATAAGCTGACAGATTTCGTCCCCATCAAGTGAGGTGTGAGGCAAGGGGATACTCTCTTGCCAAAGCTCTTCACTAATATGCTAGAAGACGTAATTAAATCTCTAGACTGGGAAGAGAGAGGAATAAATATAAATAGCACATGCATGTCACACCTGCGTTTTGCTGACGACCTTCTTCTACTATCTGAGAATGTTGCTGATCAATCTATGCTTACAGAACTACACGAAGCATCCCTGAAAGTGGGTCTACGTTTGAACATGTTCAGTAATGAACAGCTACCAGTAATGTGGGTAACACCCCAATAGAACATGTAGACCACTACATCTATCTTGGAAGTCGTTTGTCTTTTGACCGGGAGTCTCAGGTGAAGGAGATTGCTAGACGGATCCAGTTAGGTTAGGCTGCATTTGGGAAACTTGATGAATGATGATGAATCTTCCGCTCTAATCCTCAGTGTCTGAAGACCAAGGCATTTAACCAATGCATTCTGCCTATCGTTACCTATGGTGCTGAAACATGGTCGCTTACAAAAGGCAACATGTATAAAATAACGGTTGCTCAAAGAGCCATGGAGCGAACCATGCTAGGCATCTCCCTCGTGGACCGAAAACCCAACGTCGAAATACGACGTAAAACGCAAGTCGTGGATGTGGGTAAACGGATCACGGGATTAAAGTGGGGTTGGGCGGGACATCTGGCAAGGCGGGATGACGGAAGATGGGCTAAAGCTATTACAGAGTGGTGGCCAAGAGAGAGACACAGGAAACCGGGTAGACCACCGGCTCGGTGGGTAGACGACATTGTCGGAGCAGCGGGTAGGCCGTGGATGTAATTGGCACAGGACCGTATAAAGTGGCATAAAAATAAGGAGGCCTATGCTCAGCAGTGGGTTATTACGGGCTGATTAGATAGATATGTAGAAAGAAAGTTAAATAGAAGGATGCACTCATAGATATGGAAACACAATATCGTCTTTTTTCCGTGTTTTGAAGTGCGACAGGATGGATTGACATATTACAGTTCGTTGTCAAATCTAATGTCAAATATTATGATTGCGTTCAAAAGTTTAAATTGTGACAAAACTTAAATTTGATCAATTTAAAAACCGACCAAATTAAAAATCACGTATTATTAGGTATTATTTTCGGAAATAAAAAATTTAATAAGTAATAAATAGTTTACACAAATTAATATCTAAAACAAACAAATATCAATAACTTCCTGAACATTCGAGACATTTTACAAAAAATAAATTTCTGAACGCACACGAATTGTTACAGTATTTGACAGGATTGGACAACAAATGTTTGACATGTAATAAACAAATCAGCATTTATTGAAATGATTAAGTATTAATTACACATATCGAGTTTTATTGTTTTTAAGATGTATTCTGCTATTCGGGGCGGAGACAAATCCAACGGATCAATAACCATGAAAATTGATTCAGCAGATCTCGAGTTATTAGTGCTGTAACAAACCCGTCTTTCTTTTATATATATAGATTAGATATCAGGTAAACTCGAGGTACCTATTCCGAAATATAGGAAGAAAGTAGTTATCAAGATCAAATATAAAATATATATATATATATATATTTTTTTTTATATCCTGCAACTTAGCAATCTGCTTTCTTGAAGCAATAATCTAATAAGATGTCTGATTTTCATCAGTAAATGTATATTTAGCTGAGTAGTGCACCCATTGATGCCATTCTCATTGTCGGTCTGCAAATCTTGTTGCTAGAGTCGGTATACTATTTCTCTTAAGTCGAGAGTAACTTAGACTGCCCGTGCCTTGCAGGTCAGCAGCTAATTTATTAATGTGTTGGTCTAGTCTGGCTTGATAGTTCTTGCTGTGTAACTCGATTTCATCCTTTACTGTTCGCAGATTAAAATCTAGGTTCACATACTTATTGCTTATGTACGATGGGATGTTGAACATTGCTCTCATTGTTTTACTTTGGAACCTTTCTAGTATTTCAATGTTACTGTGACTAGTTGTGCCCCATAGCTGTATACCATACGTCCATACAGGTTTGAGTATCGTTTTATAGATAGCCATCTTACTGCTCTGTGTCAGCTGTGATTTGCGTCCAATGAGCCAGTACATGCTACGAAGTTTGCAGTCGAGTTGTTTCCTTTTGGTCCATATGTGTTTGCGCCAAGTAAGGCGTCGGTCAAGATGTATACCTAAGTATTTGGCGTCATCTGATTGCGGGATCTCTGTATTACATAGTTTCACAGGTGGGCAGGTTTTTCTTCTGAGCGTGAAGGTTACTTGAACCGACTTATCTGTATTCGCTTTAATGCGCCACTGCTCGAGCCATGCTTCAATCAGAGTCAGGTGTAGTTGGAGTCTTTCGGACGCTGAGTCTTGATTCTCATGTGTTGCGAGGATTGCAGTATCGTCTGCATATGTTGCAGTGATAGTATGAGCATGCGTGGGTATATCTGCTGTAAATATTAAGTAAAGAACTGGTCCCAGTATACTACCCTGTGGTACTCCTGACTTGATTTCGTGCATTTGAGATACGTCGGAATTATATTTTACTTCAAAGCATCTATTTTCCAGATAGGATTGTAATATTGGAAAGAGAGAGTGTGGTAACGTTTTTTTAACTTTGTAGAGTAACCCACTATGCCACACCTTATCGAAAGCCTGGCTAATGTCTAGGAAGGTTGCACAACAATATTGTTTGTTTTCCAGTGCTCTACTAATAACGTCAACCAAGCGATGCACTTGCTCAATGGTACCGTGGCCTTCTCTAAATCCAAACTGGTGAGTTGGTATTATCTCTGCTATATGTTCACGCATTCTATTCAGAATGATCTTTTCCAGAAGCTTTCCTACCACCGGAAGGAGACTTATAGGCCTGTACGATGCCGCATCTTGAGCTGGTTTGCCTGGTTTTAGGATCATTATTACTTGTGCTATTTTCCACTGGCTCGGGTAGAAGGACAATCTCAGACAAGCGTTGAAAATAGTACGTATGAGTAGGAATCCCTTTTTTGGAAGATGCTTCAAAAGAGTAGCGTCTATAAGATCATACCCAGGGCATTTACCTTCTTGAAGTTTTAAAATTTCCTGCCTCACTTCATATAGTGTCACGTGCTTTAGTGGTAGACACATTTGAGTAGGAGAGTTGAGATATTCGTCAATTTCGTTGTCGAGATGCTGGTTAAAGCTAAAGCTCGGGAATGGTTCAAAAACTTTATGTAGATGATTTGCATACGTGTTAGCTTTTTCACAATCGGAACGAGCCCAGGTCCCTATTTGTGTTTTTAACGGTGTAGCCTGTTGTTTGGGGCGTTTTAGATTTTTGGTAGCCCTCCACAAAGAATAGTTAGTGTCACTAGTGTGCGTCAGATTTGCGAGATGCGATTGCAGATTCTCATTTCCCCATTCCTTGATTAGTACCTTTAGTCGCTGTGAGGCATTATTAAAAGCAGTTTTGGCTGCTGGATAGTGGGTGTTATGCCAAGCTTTGCGGAGTCTACGCCTTTCGAGTATACAGTCCTTTATGAACCCAGGATATACATGTTCTTTTGCAATTCCCACTTTGTGGAGTGGTGTCGACTTGTTTGCCGCATAATGAATCAATTGGTTTAATCCTTCTATGGCCAGTTCTACTTCGTCAATGGTCTTCAGAGATGTATTTAGATCTATCTCTGATGTAATTATATCCTGGTATTTTGCCCAGTTAGTATTTTTATTGTAAATTTTGGGTAGTCTTTCTGTAAGTATTATCTTGTTATGCACGTTAAGAATAACTACAGAATGGTCTGAGGTGAGGTCTAAATCGGACTCCATATTAGTATTGTTGATTGCAATGTTTTTTGATATGAAAAAGTCAAGTAGATCTGGAATTTTTCGTGAGTCAGACGGCCAGTAGGTAGGTTCACCAGTAGACAGACAATCAAGATTGAGATCTTTCACAGTTTGATAGAGTTGTCTGCCTCTAGTTGTTATAAGCCTAGAGCCCCAGAATAAATGTTTGGCATTCCAGTCGCCTCCACTTATAAATCGATTTCCTAATTTAGAGAAGAAGTTCACATAGTCTTCCCTAATAATTTGATGTTTAGGAGGACAATAAACTGCGGCAAGTAAGATATCCGAGCTTTTATCATAGACTTTAATTACTGTAGCTTGTATCTTGTCCGTTGAGTATGGTTCAAGCGGGTGGTGTTTAATGTTAGATTTTATTAGGACTGCTGTTCCTCCGTGCGCATTTCCCAATGGGTGGTTGGTAGAGTAAATCGTATAGCCTTTAATTGAGATAAAGCTTTTGTTTGTAAATCTGGTCTCAGATATTAGAGCAACGTCAATTTTCCTTATATTGAGAAATATTTCAAGCTCTAGTCTTCGAGCGACTAGTCCGTTGGCATTCCATGTGATTATTTGGAGATTATGATTAGATTTTCTTATGGCTGCTTAAAAGCTGGAGGAATCTATCCATCATGTTGTCTACCATGTTCAGCATCATGGTTTGAATTCTGTTGAACATCCTATCTAAGATGTCCCCAAGTTGTTGTATTTGAAGTGGTTGTTCTGGGTTAATTATGTTTTCTGATTTATTCCTTGTAATATCAGCATAGGTTGTTGCAGTTTTGTTATAAGTATTGCGTTTATATATGTGTCGTTGTAGTTCTGGTTGTAGCTGTGGTTTATCCGCTTCAAATGTCCGAGTGAATTGGTTATTATAGGCCTGTGTTTGTTTTGGTTGAATTTTTAGTATATGCTCTTTATATTGTTTATATTTTGCACATCCTTTATAGCTAGCTGGGTGTTTTTCTTGGCAGTTTGCGCATGTAGCTTCTGTATCTCTGGCTTTGGTACATGTGGTGGTCGGGTGGTCGTCCCCACACTTAACGCATCTAAATGGTCGGTAGCATTGATTTTTAGAGTGTCCAAATCTTTGACATCTTTTACATTGGATGATTTCTTTTTTCTTGTAAGGTGGTTCGAAGGATATTTTCATATGATTCAAGAATTTTATTTTGAATATGTCTCTGTTGTTTGGCTTTGGTTCCAGGTCTACATAGTGCAGGGGTAGAGGTTATTTTGAAGTTCGATGACGTACGTTCACGAGTTGTCTTACTTCGTGTCCAAGTTCTTTGAGTTCATCCTTTATCTGTGTGGTATCCTCTGAGCTATGTAGACCTCTCAGTACTACTCTATATGGTCTCTCACATTTTAACATGTACGTATAGTGGCTTATGTTGTCCATGATAATTTTTTCTCTTATTGACTTGTATACTTCTATACTTGTTGGCATTATTTTCACAATATGTCCTGACCTAAGAGTTGTCATAGTGTAGTTTTCTGGTGTAGTTATTTTAAGTAGTTCGTTTCTAAGAGCGTTGATGTCCAGAACTCCAGTTACAAAGATTGGTTCTGGTTTTGGTATCTTTTCGGTTTCGTTTTTGTCTGTACATTCCGCGTTGCCTAATATTTCAAATTGATTTTGTGTAGGTATAGTATAGGTGCCTGTGTTAGCTTTTTTCTTTTCATTTTCTGTTTGTGGTGATTGGAGTTTCACCCTTTTTCTTTTGACTTGAGGTATTCGATCGTGTTGCCAGGGTTTCTCGCTTCTATCGTTCAGGCTAAATATAAGTTCGGATGCATCTATGTCTTGTGGTATGGTACCAAGAGAGTTGCTACGTGTTTTTGTAAACATGCTCTTTTGTAGAGTTTGTTGGATCATAGTTGGGTTTGTTTTGTTTTTCAGATTGTCATTCATTTTGTTCCCACGAGTATTGGACGAAATAACAGGTCACTTAGGGGTGACGCCATTCCCTAAGAAGGCAGAGTACATCTACGTTTGCCATGTCCGTAGATGTTGATCGCTACTGACTGGTCTCCCACCAGCCATGCAGTCTCTTGGCGCGTAATCTCACCGTAGACTTGGGGTGATTTTTATAGAAGTTGTCTTCTTCGTGGCTCAGACAGTCAAGCCAAGGCCACCGATCCTGTTGAAATCTGCAGGGTTGCGGTTTGTGAGAGTCATTTCCTACCCTCACTGTAGGACCAAGCTGGTAAGGCTGGTTTGGTCGGGATAATTAACCGCCGCCCGAGACCCGGCGTTGTTATTCAAATCACTACTAATATCATAAAGCTGCAGAGTTTGATGATTTGAACGCCATAATCTCAAGAATTGGTTCAAATAAAAAAAAAAAGGTTTAATGTTGGATAAACCATTTATCGAAGAAGGATAGACGAGGTACATAACATTACGCTACAACCGATAGGAACGGAGCATCAGTGAAAATTATATCAAAAACGGGAACGACGAAGTTGCGCGAGTCAGCTAGTAAATTAATATACTTAATATAATCTCTATTTACCTAAATTCAAAATTTATGTACATAACTAAACAGTAACGGTATAATTTACCAATTATAAATATTTGATTGCCTATATTGCCTACGTGGGATCCGCCTACGATAATCTTAACGCTAATAATCCCAAGAAGTGGGCAGGGCCTTAAGAACATAGTCAGTAACACCCACAGATAGCTAGAATTTGCTACTTAATGAACTCTATACTAAAATAAATCGTATATGCTTTATTACTCAGAACAACAATACAAACATTTGAATGAGTGGTTATCGATAGGCATATAAAAGGAAGTCGGTTAAAAAAAGAAGTTCAGAACAAGTAGACTAACCACAATATGTAGTAGAACTTCTAAAAAGTATCTGCCATTAATAACGAGTTCAATCGTCCGAATCCTATACTGTCTTAGGTTTAAATCCATGGTCGGCAAGACACAGCTTTTTTTGGGTCACTTTGAGATTTATTGTTTAAGGATAATTGTAGACTGTCGGTCTGTGTGGCTGAAATTCATTTTATTGGAGTTGTTTATACATAAGGTCAAATAAATATATACTTTTTATAAACAGATGTGGTGTATCTGTGAAAGGATATTTTGTCTGTTTTAGTTGGGATTAACCAAGGCAATATTTAAAATACCTTACGTTCTTGTCAGTAATCATAGCCAAAGCGTTAAAAGTTAGTCAATTGACTTGTCAAAATGTCAATCAAAATAGTTTTTAAACGTAAAAAACTAAAATAATGGAGCACTCTATAATGATTATGTCAAAACTTTTTATTACAGAAAATAGGTATGAATCATAACTATCGTAACTTACTAACATAAAATATGAAATTAATTTTAATTTTCAGAGTTTTACAATAAACGTTATATCACTATAACTATAATAATAATATATCAAATAGCATAATAAAAGCAGTTATTACAATGAATTTTCCAATAATTTAGTGAAGAAATCTCATATAAAACACCTTTACATTTCAAGTGAATCTTTTCGAATTTATTATGTGAAGTTGCAAAGGGGCAGACGGCTACAAAATGGCTGCCTTTGAAATATGCACAAATTATGAGTAATTGGTATAATCAGCACGGCGCTGCGCTGATGTATTACAGACATTTGTAATCTATACTAATCTATACTAATATTATAAAGAGGAAAGATTTGTTTGTTTGTTTGTAATGAATAGGCTCCGAAACTACTGGACCGATTTCAAAAATTCTTTCACCTTTGGAAAGCTACATTATCCCCGAGTAACATAGGCTATATTTTATCCCTGTATTCCCACGGGAACGGAAACTACGCGGGTAAAACCGCGGGGAGGCAGCTAGTTTTATAATAAAAATATATCTTGGCTTTATACACTACACTGATACTTATGGTATTAAATATTGTGAAATATGGTAAAGACTTTAAATATCTAATATATATGCGTATTATTATTGAATTAGAAATTTTATTATACTCAAAGTAAGAAACTCTTCAAAGTCGGCAGCACAGTGAAATTCTCTCAAACAATTTTTGTGGCGTTTTGCATAAGTAAAAAAATATGGCTAAAATTGACTAGATTTAGTTATTTTTGCTGTTAAAATGTTGGAATAGTTCAAATGATAAATTATCGAAAAAAGACAATAGTATATGTCACGAAGCAGTAGTTGCTGCCCATTTGATTACTTCTCGATTAAAAACATAGTTTTTTTACTATTTTTTGTCGCAATATTGTACGGCTATAATCATATCCATAACATATATATACATTTTGTAATTACTCACATGTCATCTCTGTTTGTCACAACGGTAAAAATAAAAATTTTATCGCTGAACTTTGTGAAACGGCTTCGTAACAAAACACATATATTTGCTCCCCTACTCCTTGTCCTCATAAAACACCCATACAAATATTTATCGTCACATAGCCCTAGGAACTTGACCCTTTTTACGAGCCACGCCAATTCTTAAGGGATTAATCTCGATACACTATATTGGGATAGAAGTTCGATTTGTGGCTAACATTTCTAGATGAAAAAATGTCAATGTACCCTAAATAATTTACTAGGAAACCGACAAAGGAAAAACTGTTATATTATTTTGTAAACATGTTTTTCTTTTAGGAGTTTTGTCGTGGTATTTAAGCCAAGTTTCTGAGAAAAATGAAACAATGATTTTCTTTTATTTACTTATAAATAAGAATACAAATAGAAATGTTTATAGTTGGACAGTTCGAGAATGGTTTTTCATTTCAAACGGTTACCGGTTATTTGAGTTCCAGTGGTAAGCGTATTACAAAGTTACTAAGTACACTCGTAGAAGTGCTACGCCCGTAGCGTAGCTGCTACGAGCTACGAGTTTAATACGTAGCGAACCGTTTTCAGTTTTAATTTCAAACTTTTCCGGGAACTAATTAAGTTGTTTTTCTTGTTCAAAACAAATGTTTATTTATTTTAATTTTATATTAAAATGTAAATCGGGTCTTTGAACGAATTGCCGCTTACTTGTTCAAATGTTTGTAAATGACAGCGGCGTTCATTTAAACTTTATTAACCCGTTGTAGTTTTTTTGTTTATTTTAATTGGATAGCTTAACTTATTAAGTACATTGCCTGCAGCGGTGACCAGTAGGTACTATCAACCCAATTCATCTCTAGGGTGTCGGGAGAGACGAATATACAGTATTAATGATTAAATGCATTTTTTACAGTAACTAGTGATTTTTGTTTTAGGTATTTTTAAGGTTTGTGTTAGACCACCATCTGTTCTGATGGTAAGTGAACAAAGCTTTCAAGAGAGGCTATAGTTACTCATCCGCAGTTCGTCAGCTGATTTTCAATTTAAGGTTGATAGCTAGACTACAAACAATTTATTACTGAAAGTCGAAACTCATTGAAGAATTTGAATCTTTGTCATGTACCTACTAGCGACCCGCCCCAGCTTTGCACGGGTGCAATGCTTATACATCACATTAGAAACCTCCAAAATTTACAGTGTTTCGATAACATATTATGCATGTATTGTATATAAAACCCTTCCTCTTGAATCACTCTATCTATTAAAAAAACCGCATCAAAATCCGTTGCGTACGGACAGATAGTGGAAATTTCCACTATCTGTCCGTATGTCTTCTTAAATCTTTTACTACATGTTATGTTATATAATATGTAGTGATTTGCCTTTGCCATGGCACGAATTTACTACCACATTCCTTTTAATATTGGCTTTTAATGTTGGCTTTATAAATGTATCGGAAAGAAGGTGTACATATTGTACCAACCCTTATCATCATCAGCTCATATACATCTCCTCTGCAGGAGTACGAGCCTCCTAACAACGAGGGAGAAGATCTAGTCCCAACCCTATACTATAATTAAAAACCGGGCAGATACTTATAACCCGCGTCACAAACCCCCTGAAACCTAAAAGGTACTTATTTTTAAAAGATTATTTTACAAAATCAACTACAGGTGGAGTTCCCCGGCGTTTATTAAAGGAAATTGACCCTTATTTCCCTTTACATAGGACATTAGGGTAGATTAAAAGTGGGAGGCCTATTATAATATATTAGGGCAGTGCCTTCGGCCCTCAAAGATTATACTTAACGCTCAGGCGTTACGGAGCGGGGTGTGTCCCTCTGTTATATCTAATAATATTTTAATCTTGTTTACTCTATTTTTGAATATAAGAAATTTAGCTTAATCTAGAAATTTATATCACAAAATTGTTTGTTCTAAATCCAAATATAAATTTGGATAATTGGTAGTTAGTAAGGCGTCTTTGAGTTTGAAGTTATAGTAATTTTGCAATTGTTAATTTAATTATTTGAATAGAATCTATATATTTAGTTATAAGGGGAACCTCAAATAATTTTACTTAAATTAATTTATTTTAATACAGTAATCTTTTAAAATATGCATAAAAGCTACTTTTAATTCGAATAGAGAGTAGATACCAATGTAGAAAATATATTATTAAAATATTCATAAGTTCTTATTTTTCCATTTAATATGAAAAGCTGAAAAATCTTGAAGTTTATTTACTTCCTACATGCATATACTATAGCTAGTATATGGTCACTTACTCATGTGGTATATAAGCTTATAAAAAACTAAAACCTTTTTAAAACAAACAGCACATGCTCTTTCCCTCAAGCATCGGCTGAAAACTTTTTTATAGTGTGCGAATAAAAACACCCTCGTATAACTTGTGCGTTGCGATTCTGCACTAGTTATCTGTCGACCAGTGAAGCTGTATCTTCTATCCCTTTCGCTAGCCACGTTAACGAGCGAGAGGTCCGAGGGCCTAAGCCTTATGAAGCTAGAAGCGTGTATACGTCGGTAGAGGCTCAAAACTTTGTCATTACACCGTCGGACATGTGATGTGAATTGTTACAATTTTCACTTTTTACAGTGTGCGGTGTCGTCGAAAGTTACCCTCCTTTGTTATAGATGCTTTTAGCGGAGTGTGTTTTAAGCTAAATTGTGTTTATAAAGCTTGGCTGACATGTGGTTCATGAGAGGTACCTACTAGCTCTTATGTACACCTTTCGTCAGTGAGATGAATGCTTTTTCTTTTTTATTCGTCATTATATAAGTATGTTGTATATTTTTATTTTATCGGTAAGTATAAGCATAAATAACACACCTTTTGAATTGAATCAATTTCCAAGAAAATCAATTTTGTTATATACTCAATTCGACTAAAATTATTAATGCAATTACTGTGAATATAGATGTGTATATAAATCTTTCACGCCAGAACGATTAAAATTTGGCACAGAGTTACAATAGGTATGTTTCGAAATAACACACAGTCTACTTTTTATCTCGGAAAAAATTAAATTCCCTCAGAAACGTGGAAAAAACCACCGGGTACCATTAGTCTTAAGTACCTAAGTACATCACGCAAATGTAACAAAACACATATATAAATACCTAAATACACATAGCTAGTGGTGTTCCGTCGTGGACCATTACTCTGGGCCCTGTCATTACCGGGGCCAGCGGGACACTTTAATTGGCCCTGTAAAACTAAGGGTACGGCCACATTTAGCTCACTGCAGTATTTGGTAATTAATGCGCATGCTCTATATAAGGGGATGTATAAAGTTTGCGAGTTCTTGTACACGTGAAAGAATTTCTTGTGCATGTTTTTGGATATATGTTAGGCTAACCTGTTTTTCACTGTAATAGTTTTAGATTGGATGGTAATATGTGTCCATTAATATGTTTGTTACTAACGCGTAATTTGTATGTGTTCGAATGTCGAATTTTTCAATAGTTGTTTGTTTAAGCCTTTTATTTTTGTTATTTGAAATTAAAATACTACCAAAACGATAGGATAAAGAAATTAGAATTAAAGTATATAGTGTTCAAGTTAACCAGATAGCTGATATACTACATATTTAAATACATACTTACATAGATATTTACATCCAGACAGAGAAGAAACATATATATTCATGCAAATAATAGTTTGTCCTGGTATTCGAACCCACGACTGACGGGTTCTAGAGCTCTCGTCTGGCTTGAGCAAGGTCAGGGCATAAACCACCATTTTTTTTTTTTTTTGGAATGGGGAAATCCTACATGGATACCTTCCGCCCTTGGGGTGAGCGGAAGGTTATGTGAGACTCCTTCTCACTAAAACCCCACCGTGTCCCTCTGTCGCTATCAGCTGAGTACAAGGGTACGCCCGAGGCATGCGTCCTCATACCCAGCTGCGACCTGGCCTGGTGTGCGGCCTCCTCGTCTGGTGAGCGTGAACCGGAGCTATGTTCACGCTGTTCCTCCTTTGAGTAGTGTATGGGAACACACACACGACTACTCGAGCCCGAGACTGTTGAGCGACAGACTCCCCCGAGTCTGCCGCCCAAGGGCTCATGTGGGGGGAAGGCGGATGAAAGCCGCCCTCCGGCGCCCCGTTCTCCTGCGGCGGATGGCCAGAGTGGTTGTTACCTCTCTGACTCTTTCCGCCGCCTCCTTTGCGAGCATCACTGTCTCGCAAAAAGAGTGGAGTGCGCCCCAGGACCTCTCGCTGTCGACGATCGCGCGGATCACACTCGAAAGCGAGAGGTCATTCCCCACTTCGGCGCAGAGTACGCTGCGCTCACTTACCCAGGCAGGGCACTCCTCCAGCGTGTGCTGGGCCTCCTCCTCGAGACATCCGTCGCAGTGGTGGCACTCAGCCGTCGGCTCCCTCCCGGCTATGTGACACAGATACCTCCCGAAACAGCCATGTCCCGAGAGGATCTGCGTCATCCGGAAGGAGGGCATAAACCACCAAAGCCAACCAGACTGTCAAATAAATACACTAATAATTGTATACATATATATATATAATTTATATATATGGCAGTATGCGTAACTTATTGGCAAAGTTGTTACCTTCCAATACATTAACAGTTTTGAACTTTACCTCTACTAATGTATGTACTTTAGTTTTGTTGAATTTAATGTTGCCTTTATGTATAGGAAATTATTACAACATGTTGCGTTAGTATCGTAGTCAAAATTATTATCAATTATTTCAATGGACTTAATTCAGTAATTAAAAAGACTCGGTGGCTCAGATGGAAACGCACCGACTCACGATCATGCGGGTGCTGGTTCAAATCCCAGGCCCGTACCTCGGAGTTTATAAAAACTTACGTACGGATTCATACCACTGGCTTTTGGTGAAGGAAAACATCGTGAGGAAACCTGCATGCCCGAGATGTCACAATTAATGGCATGTAAAGTCCGCCAATCCGCACTAGGCCCACGTGGTGGACTATGGCCTAAAGCCCCTCGATGTTCGGGGAGGCTCGAGCTCCTCGGTAGAGACGTATATGAGCTGATGATGATGAAGTCAGTAATCCCTTTGGTATTGGTGACCATTTACAAATCAGTTAAAATGTCCAAGAATATTTATTTTAGTAGCTACTTTTAATAATGTAGGTTCGACCTGTATGTACCTTAAATAATACTTACTATATACATCGTAAAGGCATGTCATTATTAATAATATCGTTACAAATGAAATCACGTCTTCAAATAACATATTCACAGCACACGTTAATTGCAACGAATAATTATTTTCATTTCGTGCAACTCGATTTTTTTTTCACATTCAGTTCAGCAATTTCAGTGAATAATTTCATAAAGAACGTATATGAATATTCCGTTTTATGTTGTTGTATATTCATGATATTTTATCCAATTACAAAGTCGGGTGCTGCACAAATCACTGTTTTTAATTATGAGCAAAAAAAATGTACGTAAAATTTTCTGCCAGATAAAAATGCCCGTTTGTTATATTACTTTTTGAATGTTTTGGAAATTACTGAATGTTGTCATAAACTTTGATGGGATTACGTAAAAACTATGTGACAGTGTGATTTGTTTTGTCAAATCCAAATGTCAAAATCAAAACAATAATTTTGTATTCAAATAAAGCCTTTGTAAGCACTTATGAACAGTCTCTCTAATGCTCGGTTCGGAAAGTGCTTAAGTCGAACGATTCCCACAATTCAACAAGAAATAACACTTTAAAAGCTATAAATACTTTTTACAAATTTTGATCTAAAAATGCATTTATAAAGTTCATTGTGCGTGAAATTTACATCCTATGGTAATCCGTAGACAAGCTGCTTCATAGTGTTATTAATCTTAATTCATCAGAGTACTAGGAGAATCCGAATAAAACCTTACGCTTAAAAGAACATGTACCTAACCTCGAGAATTTAATCTTGTTCCTCAAATAAAAAGTAAACCTTTTCGAGAATAAAATACGTGCTTACACTTAGTTGCCCCTATTCATCTCTGTTAAGCTTCGGTTGGCCGAAAATTAGCGTAGAAAAATTACAGCTTATTTTTAAATTTCACCCCTTATTTTTCTGGTCTTCCCTTCGGCGGAAAATATTCCTCAAATAACGAGATTAATTCTAATTCGTGTTTCCTCCCTTCTACAGATTAAATTAAATCGCTTCCGTGTCCCCTCACGGAGGCCTCTGGACCCTCTGGCCTCTACGTATTGTCCCGATGAGGCCCATTCTGTTTTTGTCAGTTTTTCATATTCCCTACAAAAGATATTATTATATTTCCGCTTGAGAATCTCGTTCGTGTAAACATACGGCGTGTTGTTTGTAGCTTTTTTAATAAAGGGATGACGTTGACTATACATAAGTATAGCACATTTTCTTTAAAGATTTAGATAAATCTCATAAAATACAAGACTGTCACAATTTGGCGTCTCAACAAATACAAACAGATTATCAAAACATTAGCGATTACTTAGACTTATTTTCAATCCCTCCATACAATCCATTTAAAACATACAAACCTCTCGTATTTAATGCGTTTAACTCCCATAAAGCCTTCCACAATTCTACTTAATAACCCGACCGATTACAAAATCCACGCTGCGTGAACGCACGCAACATTAACCCGGGTACACAACATCATAGTGCCGACAGCGCCTGCCACCGCACTTTTAACGGCTTGAACCCATTATGCTATCGTTATGTAAATACTTTTACCGTGTGTACATAGCTTTACATAATGTTTGTTGAACGCCACTTCCATGCGTTACTCTTTTTATAAGATGACGAGCGATTTTCAGAAGGTTACCGTATTTGTATGCTTGTCTTATGTAGACACTAATGTTTGTAATACGTGGATAGACTGAATAAGTAAATAAAAGAGATATTATTTAGCTAACGGTTGGATTGCAAACTAAGTAGAGCATGTACAGGATCAGCTAGCCGATACAGTAATCTATATGTCCGGTTATCTATATCTAAATGTCGATGTTTTGCTAGCTCTAGAATATTAAGATATTTCATATAGGATATATTTGAAAAAGATAGGTTGTTTGATACGCATAAACGGTTCAAAAGTTTTAGTAACATCTAAAACACTAATAGTATATTTTTTATTTTATAAAATGCTGGGGAACATATTATAATGATCTCCAGAGAACTCTGGTAAAACGAAATTTACCTATCAGAACTTTGGTAAAACCAAAATAAATTACTTCCTGGCCAATAGTTATCCGTCAATTTATCTATGATTTTACAATACGTTTGCTCTGCAACTCCAGTTAGGAAACCAGCCACGAGAGTTATTTAAAAAATAAAACAAAGGAATAGAAATATAACACAAAGTGCTATATCTCCATACAAAAGCTGCGCATCTCGGTGATTCGGAAAAATAACGACACTTTTATGTTGATCATAAAAGACTTAACCCCGAATCGCTTTGAAAGCCCCATCATTACAGTTTTCGGCCAGCATTAAATCGTTATCACCATAATGTCTATGCAAATAGAGTTCTAAGTCGATCACAATTTTTATTCCCGAAACGGTTTTACGTAGGTATGACGTAGGTCTTCACAGCCGATATTAAGGGTACACTGATATTTACCACATAAAAGAGTGGCTGTGTCATTAGGCAGAAATTTTAGTAGAAGAGGCCATAGAAATAAGTAAATATATAATACCTATTGAGAAAGATTATGAAAATTGTATAGAACAAAAGCCTGTCGGTGACATTTCAGAGTCCAAATCTCTGGCGGAAGGTGTTTACATTCAGTAGAACAAAATTTTGTATGATCTATGTTTATGCAGACCTAAATATTTAAGCATGCAAATAAACATACTATATTTATAGCCCATGGAGTAATTTTTGAGTTTATTTATTACAAACATACACAAACACAAAACTACAAACTTTTCCTCTTTATAATATTATAATGTAGATGTACAGAAATTACATTTGAGTGTTAAAAAACACTAAAAGCAATTTCTAAGCCTATTTCTAAGTCTATTACCTACAGTATGTCGACAAATTTATGAATTTGAGTTTTTATGAATTTTTCTCTTGTGTCTGGATGTCATTTATCTAATACATATAAGTGTGTATTTAAAAGTAGTACCTATATCAGATATCTGGTTACCACAGCACAAACTCTGCTTAAATTGGAATAAATAAATTGTGAAAATGACCCAGGATGTTCCAAGATATTAACTAAGCTAAGCCGGCAACCTTGACAGCTGCCAGTGCTATTTATAGCTCAGTTAAACCCACACACATATCCTGGGATAATATTTACACGACTAATCTGATTCCAAATATATCCCAATCATAGGAAATAAAGCATATAAACAACATTATTTGTTTAGGACTAGTAGCTCCCCCCGGACCCCGCGTTCCCGTGGAGACCAATTTTCCAGGATAAAAGTAGTTTCCGGAATATATTCTAAGTCTGTGCTAAATTTCATCCAGATTCCTTCAGCCTGAAAATGTAACAAACATCCTTACAAATATTCACATTTATAATATTAGTAGGATTAGCACAATATTAAAATAGTAAAGCTAGCATACACTCAGGAACAAAATACATGCCCTTCATTTAATGTAGTGAAAAATCATAAGTAAGAACTGACAGCCGGTTGACTTTGTGGTAAGTGACCCTGACTTTCAAGCCGCCGGTCGTAGGTTCGAATCCCACCCAGGACAAACATGTAAACATGTGGATGTAAGTATCTGTATATGTTTGTATTTAAAGTAGTATATCAGCTATCGGGCTGCCATATCACAAGCTCTGCTTAGTTTGGCCGTGCGTGAAAAATATCCCAGGATATTTATTATTTATTAACTGAAAAGGTAAAGCCACCGGTGAAAGTTATAGGATTATATAAATCAAGATGTACCGCAAAAAGCGCAGAGCTCCGTGACTTGACTATAAATTCGTAAGAGTTTTGTTCCGACGGTATTTTAATTATATTCTACTTTAAGCGACTTGGGGGAGTTTTTGCGAAAAAGTACGCGAACAAGACAAAGTAAATACAACACTTTCCTCCATTAACTGCCCTTCTCCGGGACTTCACATTTTTACGATTATTTTCAAAGTGCCCTGAGGACGACCTATTTTGGAGACGCGGTGCTAACTAAAGACTTTGAGCGTTTAAGTTTAAATTAATGTTTTCATTTTGTATCAATTCAAGTTTTTATAAAAATGCTTGAATTTCAGTACAATGTCGGTTAAAAAACCCGATGCTATTGGTTGTGGCAATTCTCAAAGTTATACCTAGTGATATTTATTGCTAGCTCCGCCGCACGGTTTTACTCGCGTTCCCAGGGATCTTAAATTTTCCCGGGATAAAGGGTAACCTTTGTGCTATTCCAGAACACATTCTAACTCTGTGCCGTTTAATTGCTGATTGCTGATGAATGAATGATTATAACTCAATCACAGCAGATGCTGTCCATCCTTCTCTCCATCCATTTCTATTATCTTCGACAGTTAAATGACTTTAATACTGCAAAACAATTTATAATTCATTTCAATTCCAATTACAGCCTCGTCGCTTTCCGTCAGTCGAACAAATGATAATAATTGACTTATACATATTATTAAACTTTTCTCTACTCGTACTATTTTAAACGGCATTTCCGCTTTCGCTTACAACTTCCACCATTTCGGAGGGTAGGCTTAAATTATAAATCAGGTGGACATAAACACACCTGCGTCTGTGGACTACTCTTCTTTGTAATAACGCTGATGTTTATATTTGTCTCGCTCGCACACTCTGTGCCATTGCCGTTTGAGTGACACGGCTTATTGTACAATCAAACGGAAAGGATACGACTGTTTCTCAAAGCTCCTATGTCTAGCTCCTATATTACTAAACTATTACTATGCTAGTCAGTTTAGTACATCCTGGGATATTTTACACATGACCGATCTGATTTCAAACTATGAATAACTTGTAATACATTAACTGATACCACAAACGAACAAAACAAAAACGAACAGCCTCATGCACACACAAGAAAAAAATAAACCACAATTTCAAAATGATTTATGTGCATATACCAATATATGTCGATGGCATATACTAATATATTAAAAGCTTAAAATATCATATCTCAAAATGTACACATTCTAAAGCATATTATAATTAGGAAATGCCAAAGGGAACCTTCTTTAAACTGCAACAGACTATCAAAGGGAAATGTATTTTCACGAACTTTTCAATTCCTCGAATAATAACTAAAACATGAAGTTGGAATAAGCGCAGTGTACACTAACGAGAACTAACATGACTTTACAATAAAGCTAGTTGCCTTTGTCTGGGTTCTGATTTCAATTCCTGATTAAATATCTTTACATTTAAATCATGAGCTTTATGAGAATTTTGTAGTAAAATATTTTGAAATCAGAATTCATTTAGTTTTTTTATTATAATTAATGAAAATTCATTAATAAAGTACACGGAATAAACAGGGCGTTGAACCAAGGGAAAATTAGGTTATGAGTTATGACCGAGTGAATTTTAAGCACATAATTTAGTACATACCTAAAGTCATAAAAAATTAATGTTACAGTGATAACTAGGGCTGTTTAATAAATATTACTTTGAAAATAATTTATAACCTTCGATAATGTGGTGATTTCATTTGCAATAGTGTTTTTTAACTTTCACGAAATAAATTCAAAATAATACTATTATACATAAATCGTGAATTTTATTTATTTACATTTTCATGTTATTAAAACTATCAAAGCTAATGCACTTGTATTTAAGGAGCACATAAACTTTTAATTATAACTATTTTGCCTATAAAAAAAAACTCGGCTACCTGTTGATTATGAACCTAACCATAATATAAAATCAATAAACCCACTCCACGCTATATTATTTATATTAATTCCAAGTTCAAATCAAAACAAGAACCCAGTAAAAAGCATTAGCCAAATCCGTTCCAGTCTCCAATCTAACGCACGGCAGCCGTACCCGCAAGTCAATCCGGCACGTGTAACCCGCTTAGCGCTCGCAATCCGGATTTACCCGCTTACCAACACCTCGCCTGATAGGACTTTACCATGTAGGTAGGTACAACACATGAGATGAAAAAAAAATCAACTGAAAATATAAAACCTATTGCTTGATAGCTGTTGGTTGGTTGTTAGTGATCCTGATCTTAAGCTCCTGGTCGTGAGTCCAAATCTTACCTAAGACAATTTTTTTATTGTATGAATTTGCAGAACTATCATTATTATTGTAATAAAAATTATTAAAAACTATTCTCAGTAAAACAAACACCTCCAACCTTCCTTACCGAGGATTAGAGTCGACATACCATGGGTGCCTTGCTTATGTCTGTTTGTTCTGTTTCTGAATGACTTCTCCTTGATCCTTTATAAGTATGTGTATAAAGGTAGTATTATTTAGCATACGGAGCATACCAGCTATCTGGTTGTCTTCACAAGCTCTGCTTAGTTTGGAATCAGATTAGCCGTGTGTGAAAAATGTCCCAGGATATTTATTTACCTTTACAAATATCTAAAATAAACTTTTAATTGGATTAAGATTTCAAGCATCAATTCCGGATCCGGAATGTTCCGGTACCGGTAATACAATGGTCCTTCACATGATTTTAACGTCAATTTACCGCTTTTACCGGTTCATTTAGCATTAGGTAAATCTAGTTAGGTGCGGGGGAAAAGAAAATGGCTGCGTAATTGTTTACTTTGATTGGACGCTTGGGGTTCACAATTACGACAAATTGGGGGTCAAACATTCCCCCAATTATCCTGGGGTAATTTGGAGTGATTATTTAAATTACTTGATTTGTGTTGCTTTTCATTTCCTCGAACCAAATTAGGAGCTGTAAAAATAATGAATAAAACAAAAACGCCACAAAGTAATCATTTTAGAGTCTGAATATTAGATACATATTGTTTCGCCAGGGGAACGATTATTGAAAGTTATATTTTAATGTTTGTATCACTTAATATTTGTGTGTACCTACATCATTCCAATTGAATTTAGTTTTAGTCGTTCATTATTTTTCTGTAAATTGATATCTACTTACTTAAAGATTTCATGTAAAGATAAACTGTCATAATTTATATCTTCAGTTACATAAAACCAGAGGGTAGATAATAGCAATAGGTATAATAGACAATTGAATTGCATAACTACATTAGTAATCCAATTGAAGAAATAATCCAGTTCAATGTAACATCCAATTTCTTGAACAAACCTAGTTTGCATGTCAGTTGTACTTTTACAAGTTTCAAATCAAAAGTAAACCACTTAAGTGGAATAAGTACTTTGACCTTACACGCGACGGGTATGTATTAAAACGATCTCTAATGCGATTACAGAAGGTACATATTGCATGTACATTGTACATAATATTAACCTAGGTATAGGTACAGTTAACAAAAAAACTCATTTGCACTCAAATACACAACAAAAGTGCCACGGAATGTTCGTCAATCTTGAACAACGATCATTGTGGAGAACGGTTTGTGGTATCGGGCATAGGAGGTAGAGAGAGCGGGCGCGGGCAAGATATAATAGAGACATAAATGTAATGAAAGATATAGAAATGTATTTGAGTATTCATTGATTTATTGTTTATGTTCGTACCTACCTACTTTTATTGAAATTAAAAATGTAGTTTTTACAGTAAAGGATTACAGTGGTCGTTTAAAAGGTAGTTTCCCTTAGTTTAGGTAACATAAGAATAACTATAGTACCTACCTAGTGGCATTTTACTACTATAATTTATTTATGGTATGTGAAATTGTTGCCAAAGATGGTAATAAAATTAACTCGGTGACACGATGTTATGAAATACATGAAATCTACTAATGCTATAAATTTGGATGAAATTTACTTTACATATGGTTTACTACCTGGATTAATAATTAACGTATTTAATATCCCGAAACCACCGGTAAAATAACAAAGCATAAAACAAATTAAACGCCATCACTCATTGCTTGCACCACATGTCAAGTCCGATGGTTCAAGTAACTCGAGTCTAGTACCCATTTGTTCGTCACACTGACCGCTTCAAGTAGCGGTCGAGTGTTATACCCCTGTTTATTTGTGTTATATTTACTTTACTTGCGGATGTAGACGTGTCGTGGGACTACCGCTAATTGCAGCAGCCGAGAAAGGAATATTTGGCAGTAAACTTAATGCCCTGTGTAAACATATAACACTCCTTTAATTTATTTACCGTTTTCAAGAGATTCTTACAGCAAAAAAAGTAGAAAAATACAGTTATATATAAGCCATTTAAAAGTTTCTATAAATAGAGGATTAGTATAAAAAAATTTGATCTTGCTAGTATGCCGAGTAGGTAGGTAATTAAAATCAAAATCATAGCTTAAATATGCCTACACCGAGGAGCACGAGCCTCCCCTAATAACGAGGGGGTTTAGACCATGCGGGCCCTAGTGCGGATTGGCGGACTTCACATGCCTTTAATTGTGACATCTCCGGCATGCAGGTTTCCTCACGATGTTTTCCTTCACCGAAAGCCAGTGGTAAGAGTAAGTTTTATTAAGCCCCTGGCTTGTTCCTCTGTCACTCATTTAGATTACAAATTATAATGAGTTAACGTTTGTCGGCTACTTTAATGTAATGTTTGCAAATCATTTATGTAAAGTTTACTTTCTGATTACATTATGTATGTTTGTGGAGATAATTACTTGTCAACATTACTATTGTAAACAGTTGGGTGGGAACTATAAACTAATATAGAATATTACTAGTAGCTTCCCGCGGTTTCATGGGATAAAAAGTAGCCATGTCCTATCTCAGGCTTCAGACTATCTGTGTACCAAATTTATTGTAAATTCTATAAATGTAAATTCGATTTAATGTAAATTTGGTTCAGTAAATTTAGCGTGAAAGTGAGACAGATAGATAGATTTACTTTCACATTTATATTATTAGTATAGATGTCTGTTGTAAGGTATACAGATATACTTACCCTGGTATCATATATACCTTACCTCTATAGAATATACTTATAGCTGCAAGAAGCAATCGAGCTTCGTTGCTATTCGAACTGTGTTTAGGGCTCTGATTGGTGAAGAGTTAGGATCCACTTGGTATAAAATAAAAACATTCTACAAGATAGTCCTTTGTCAACATTATTCGTCTGCTTAAAAACACTTCATGAGTGTGACAACGAATCTTATAAATAGTTTTTAATCCATAACTTATTAAAGGATATAAATTTAACAGGTATCCCAGAATTGTAGGTAGGTTAGGTATATACCACATGTGATATATTCCAGCTAAAATCGCTGACATTTAGGTTTCCAATTTCATCACTTGTGTAGACAATTTCAATATGCTTAACCGACAGTCGTGGCTAATTCACCGCAAATTGATTACATAGACAAAACCGCTACCTAAGTACCTCTTGAACAAGTCTGATAGTAGGGTTTCGTAAGAGATGTCTCTTGAAAGGGTAGCTACTTGTGTTTACTGTCGGTAGATTACTTTGTATTTATACTGCGCCCGTTTCAAGGGTCCGTGGGAATTGAAAACCCCACGGGTTGTAATGGCGAAGACAAATTGCTTGAGTTAGATGTACTTGTCTTTCAATGGCGGATTGACCGTTTTACACATTGACTTGGAGTCGTAGGATAGAAATAGCTTAATCAATATAGAGATTAATATGTGTTGTCTATATAAAATTATTTTGAGATATTTTTCGATGGTTAGGTTGGTTGGTAAATGAGATTGGGGCTTGGCTTGATCAGTAAGAATAGCGGATTAGAGTGGATGCTAACAGTCGCCAGTGGGTTAATGACTTTATATAGCGACAGGCTAAATAAAATGTTGCCTGTGACAGAATATAAATACCAATATCAGACACCGATCTGTGTCTAATATTATTTAATGATATTATATTTTTTTTAATGTTTCTATTTATTCAACATTTTGATTTACTCTTTTTAATCATATAATTATATTTTTTGTATTTATATCTATTTTAATACAGTAGGTAATGACACTTTCCTTTACAGCTATATTGTTTTAAAAGCAATATTTTACAGTGTGAACTACATAAAATGTAACTAAATAGCTTAAAGCTCATAAATGCCGACCCACGCTTACCTAGTATTTTTCCAGCTGCGTGCAGAGTTTAAATAAGAGTCCGGAGATGTCGTGTTGACTTTGACCGCAACTCCCTCAGTAAATACATAGCCAGTACAGTTTCCGTTAGACATTTTAAATGTTAAAATAATACAAAGGACATTTTTATTTCATTATTTTCATTCCATTTTATTGGAGAGCCGTTTTCTTATTCACGATTAGACTTTTTAATTATCGCCTAAGAATAAAGACCTCTTTTTTTGGTGTGCAAAACTTTTAATGATCATTAGGTAAGTAACGGACTGTATATAATTTTGTTTACTATAATAACTTTAGTTCATTAGAAAAAAAACAAGGTTAATTCTTTATTGGAAAATATACTCAAATAGGTAGTTACTATTTGTGTTACAAAATGGTTTGATAAATAAACGATAAAAATATGAGTATGGTTTTATTAAACACTAATGATTTTACAAAACCACTCATGCCAAAGTAAAATGCGGGTTGAAAACTTATTACATTTTTTTCGCTTCTGAAAATTTTCACGATACACAGAATTCTAAATGAAAAGAGCTTGAATTTTGTAAAGCTCTGGATTAAATTGTGCACATGTGTGAATTTGGTACCTAGTCGCTAGATATTCTGTGTGAATATTATTTGGATTACAGAAAATCTTAGTACTTACATAAATCTACGAAATTACTTAATATATTATTTACTGAAAAAGTCTCCATTATACTTGTAATAATTTGTGATATAAAGCTCAACTTAGCAGCTTAAAGATTTTATGCTAAATTCAACAACAATCTTTATCTCAAAATTTTATAATACGAGCATCGTTAAAGAATAGCACAAAACGGACCTCTCACGTCAGAGAGGAGTTAAAGATTGAGATGGAGCATAGACGACCAGACGAGTATAGAAAATATCCTCACAAACGTCATTGAATCACTGATTAGTTAGAAACGTAGGTATGTAAGCTGATGATGAATTTTGGTACCGAGTTAGAATATTTCTGGAATCCCGGGAAAATTTAAAATCCCCGGGGAATGCGGGGAGTGCCACTAGTGTCTTATGCTTATTGTATATGTACCGTAACTTTTTTTTTAATTGTTCTCAGGTAATGTAAAGGATGGTTATTCAACGGCCACGGACAACACTAGCGTATGGGAGGCTGGCATCATGTAATATTGTAACATGAAGCTGAGCAATTTCATCGTGTACATCACTAGCCTGCTATGGCTTAATCTGACTGACGCTAAAATTGGTGAGATGACTTTCCCTAATAATTTTGATAAACTTAAATAAACATATTCATATTTTATTGAATATTTTTCACTTGTACTGTAACCGATTTTGCTAGGAATATATTATCATGTTTTGTCGTATATTACAAAATTCAGCTTTTAATTTATTTATTTACTTTATACCTAATAGGTATTACGGTAGAACATTTAAGGAACAATTAAAAAAATATTAAACAGTACTACTAATCACTCAAATTACATAATGAAATAAAATGACAATATTAACACTAAGAAACATAGAGTCATCTAGACACCCGGTAACGTGTCAAGCCAAGTTTAAGCTAACAGCAACAGTTGTATTTATTGTCTAAGGCTAACAGCTTCTTTCTAGCGAAAGCAAAAACTAGAAAGTTAGGATATCCTGAAAAGTACTATTACCATTTGCTGCAGTTTAGTGATGACTACTTTGTATTTATTAGTTCGCCAATTTATCGTCAGTTGGACCTTCTGGCTGAAAAAATTTTTTTTCACCAATTCAGTTATTTATTCATAAGTTAAATGTATAGTTCTTTTAATATTACAGCTTATTTCATATATATTTTCTGAACAACATTACTCAAGCTAGGGTACTAAGCAACTGTTTTATTTCAGGATACTTCTGGCACATCACAGATCTTCATTATGACCCGTTTCACAACTCCCCGGAGTTCCATAGAGGTAGGTACGCTAGTTTTATTATACCTACCCTCATATTACCTTGTTTTCTCTGCCAACATTATTTTATGTGCAGTTTTTAAAGGTACATAATTTACTTTTAACGTGTATGAATAGGTTTTTTATATCTGTTTTGCATATATTTGAAGTTACTGACTCAAAGGTGAAAGGACGTATACGTAAGCGTACTTATTGTATGTATATTAAGTAATAAAAAATATATTTATCAGATTTATATATTTATTAAGAAGGATAATTTTTTGAATGAAAAGCTCGTTTTTATTATTAATAAGTACTTTTGCCACTAAAAGTTCGTGTTTGAAAAACAACTTTGTAAAGAGATAAAAAACCTTTCTCGGTTAACGCATTCATAAGCAATGAAGTTAAGGAAATATTTGGTTTTTAGATATTAAATATGTTTAATAACATCTTTTTTACTGCATCTTTTAAAAAAAGCAGCAATGATCGTTCCACAGCAGAAAAAAAATACATCTCAATATTAGTGTCCACATTAATGAATACGTGGCCTTTTACCACATTAATTTACCTTATTCGGAATTGTTCCACCCACCATGCTACAAAATTCGAATGCAATACTTATACAGTTCATTGACCTGCAAGTTCATTGCCCCCAGGCTGCAGACACAACCGCGGGAACAACGAGCACAGCCACAGGAACGGGAGACACAGGGACCACACATGCGATAGTTCTTGGCCGCTGATACAGAGCGCCGCCGCTCTCATGGCCGAGCGGCATTCGGATACTGCACTTGAGTTCGTGCTTTGGACAGGGTGAGCATTTGAACTGCATTGATGGCATTTTACACTTATAACATACAAGAAAGACAAGGTTTCTTTTAAACAAAATCCTGGTACACATAATCCATACGTTTCCGTAAGCAGTAATTGATATGATGAGTCAAATAATGATGAATAATGAAATGTATTTAACATCAGTGCAAGCTGTTTGGAAACATCTTCAATATAGGTACCTATACTCACAACCACTCTAGTTCTAAACTGAGCAGAGCTTATTGCAACCAGTTAGCTCATATATTTGTTTCAATACTAACTTATAAATATGTAAGTAGTTTAGGTCCTCAATAGCATCTTTGCAATTTCTTTTGATAGTCACAGTTATATTCTACCTATCCAGAGATATCCTGTCTTCCTCAATGGAGCATCAAACTGAGGAGTTCAAGCTGGAAGCAGTGAGGAACGTGACTGATATATTGAGCAGGACGTTCAGCAGTCAGTTCGTGTTCCCAGCGCTGGGGCACAACGATCCACCGCTATCACGGAGACTCGTCGACATGTGGATGCAATGGTTACCCACTGAGGCGCTGCAGACCTTCGAAACGGGTATATAGATTTTTTTATTGGAAATTTTAAAAACATAAATCCTAAATGACTGTGTATTTTCCATCTATTCTTATCGTATGAAAGTCAAGTTTGTATGAAATAATTACGATAGAGGAATATCTGAAATTACTCATTAGATTAGAAAAACTGTTCCTCTGATCTAAAGGTATTCCCAAATTTTTATCCAACTAATATAATTCCCGAAAATGCGGACGAAGCCGCGAGACCGTAGCTAGTCTTACGAAAAATTGTAGCACTCAGGTGTTTTGTTATGCATTTGTCTGTGTAAACACTGTAGCTAAGCACTTAGGATTTATTACACAGAATTTGTTAAATTAAAAGCATCAACGTGGAGCAGGATTAGACTTAAGATAGTATTATGCCGCAATAATCCTGGATTATTTACAAAAAGATTTTGGACAAGAAAATACATTTTCTTTATGAGGGATATTAAATTAATAATCTCTCATGAAATTCGCGCTGTAATTCAGTGAGACTTTTATTTGTAATAAATGTCTAGTTGCTGCTGCAAGTATTCTTATAATTTTATGATTAATATTTATTTCTTTAGTGGTGCCATGACACGTTAACCCATTTACGCCCTCCGGCCCCAAATGAGGACGCCATATAAAATACCCATAACTTTAAAATATACATGATTTTAGTATTTGTAAAAGTGAATAAGTATAGTATAATAGTGTACCTCAATAATTAAAAATAGAACTTACAGTTCACAATCATATAATTGTGGTTTATTGATCTGTTTTGTGGAAGTTTTTTTTTTTGAGTTACCAGAAAAAGTAAGTATGTCATAAGTTATTTATTTACTTTACGATTATGGTATTTTCTTCTATAAATATTAGCTTATATTATCAATTTTATAAATAATGCACGAAAATCAATATTAGATGTATTTTTGTACTTGAATTTTACTATAAATACCCAATGTCCCCAAATGGGGCCAATGGGCACATAAGGCCTAATTTTACCACGGGTGAATCACAAGTAAATAATGACGAGAAGGACATTCGGCGTTCGGTATGATTACCACGGGCTTCAGGAAGCAGTGAAGGCTGTGTTAGGTGAAGAATATGCTAATACGGAGATAGATTTACTGCCGCTGCCTCCTGAACCAAGTGCCCTTACCTTGCCCTTACGACGAGGAAGAAGGGGATTATGACAATATCCTAAGTAGTAACATGCCTCGAGATGTACCAGGTAGGTACCTTATAAGTATTTCTTCGTAAAGATGAAGGAAATTAGAATGACAGCGATGAGGAACCTCTATCCAAGAAACTAAGGTTCGCCAACATTGGTCGAAAAACCATGTTGGCGTAGTGTGAACCAACGCACGAACCCATTGCGTCTATCGAAGATAATGTTACTGCACGACAGTTGCCAATGCTTGGCATATTCATCTCCTGATCAGTGACACAAAGCTAGATCAGCTCCAGTTTCGAGGAGCCTTTAGGATCCAAGAGACTAAGGGCGTCGGTCGAAAAACTATGTTGGCGTAAGCGGGAACCAACGTACGAACCCATTGCGTCTATCGAAGGTAATGCTACTGCACGACAGTTGCCAATGCATGGCATATTCATCTCCTGATCAGTAACACAAAGCTACATCAGCTCCAGTTTCGAGGAGCCTATCCAAGAGACTAAGGGCATCGCCGCGTCGGTCGAAAAACCATGTTGGCGTAAGTGCGAACCAACATACGAGCCCATTGCGTCTATCGAAGACGTTAACGTCTATCGAAGTTACTGCACGACAGTTGCCAGTGCATGGCGTGTTCATCTCCTGATCAACGACACAAAGCTAGATCAGCTTCAGTTTTAACTCTTTATTGCCGGTCATTATTAGGACTCAATAACGCCCAAAATTCTCGCGCAACCGCTTCATTCATACCAAGTTTGCAGAATTATGGTGAAGAACACTATCTCCAGAAGTTCCTTCAACAGCTGCGATGTCCAGTGTGCCATAAAAAGAGCGTTGGCAGTGTACGAAATGTTAGAAAACACTATGTGTTGAGAAAACATGTTTGTATTTTTCCATACTGCATGAGCCCGTTGGCCCCATTTGAGGACGGCAATTTTTTTTATATATAGTATATAAATAATTTTATTTTTTTTATATTTTCGTGTTCTGGAAGCTTATTTCTAGCTGTACACAACAAAAAAATTATATATTTACCACTGAGTTTCATTTGGGCGTAAATGGGTTAAGTTAAAAAAAAATCGTGAGGAAACCTCCTCCTCCTTTAAGTTTGACATACACTTAATAGACCCCACGATGTTTATTTATTTATTTATTTCAAAAAGGTACATCAACAGCACACACATTATAAAATTACAAACAAAAAGAATATACCATAAAAATTCTGATGTGTGCACCAATTAAAGATATACACAACATTTACAACAAAAACAACATATATGAGAAAATTAACAAACTACTTATATGAAATTATAAAATTAATTTAAAATTATTATAAAATAAAATACAAACAGAATATAAAACAAAGTAAATCAAATGAAGTAAACCAAAATAAAATAAAATAAAACATAACTTAATCTAACAAAATATCTTATATCTACAACAGTCATAAATGCTATTCTAGTAAAGTGTGTAACTTGGTTTTGTACCCGTAAAGCGTGTCGGAAAAGACGTCCAAGTTCTCAGCCTGTTTATTAAGGTCATTGTAATCTCTCATGAATCTACCCATTGGAGAAGATAGACCCAAATTGGTCCTAGCAAATGGCAGGTTAAAGATCTTAGTAACGCGATGTCTGGGGTTATTGTGAGGAATTGCTAAATTGACAGTAGTGAGAAGGGAAGAACAATTAATTTGACCGTTTAACACTTTGTAAAGAAAGACCATACCAAGTTTCTTACGACGACAACGTAAGGTACTCATGTTGAAAAACTTAAGCCGCTGATCGTAAGGGCATCTATGTGAAATACCTCTTGATGTGAAAGCGAGATGACGAGTGAAACTACGTTGTATATTTTCAAGACGTTGGGATCCAAGTGTGTAATACGGACTCCAGACTATACAGGCATGTTCAAGAAGACTGCGCGCCAAAGAATTAAAAAGTATTATTTTAGTCAAGGTCCTTTCGAAACCTTTTGTATTTCGCTTTATGAAACCAATCATCTGAGCAGCTCTCTTTGCAACTGAATCAATATGAGAATTAAAATTTAGTTTTTTATCTATTATAATACCCAAATCTCGAATTTCATCAACTTCTTCTAATGTCACACTGTTGAGATGATATTTTGTTGCTATAGGTTTTTTCTTTTTTGTAAACTTAATATGAAAGCATTTAGTAGTATTCAATAGCATACCGTTTGATAAACACCAGTCCCTCACATTATCCAGATCACTTTGAATAAGATTTTCATCATCACGTGATTTTACAATTCTGTAGAACTTTAAATCGTCTGCGTACAGAGACACATTGCAGTTTAGAATTTTTGTAGTTATGTCATTTATAAACAGTATAAATAATATGGGACCTAAGTGTGATCCCTGAGGAACACCAGATTCAGCGTGATAAGTCTTTGATTGACATCCATTAATAACAACTACTTGAGGTCTTTTGTGAAGGTATGACTTAAACCATTCAAGTAAAGGTCCACCGATATGCACGGATAGTTTTTGAATGAGTATAGAATGATTCACCTTGTCAAAAGCACTACTGAAATCAGTGTATATGGCATCTACCTGGTCCCCACTATCAACTAGACCACATATGTCCGTAACGAAGGACACTAGATTGGAGTCCACGGAACGACCAGATTTAAATCCATGCTGATGATCAGTAATCGTGCTATCAACCAAGTGTGTTAGTAATGGATAGATTAATGATTCAAATAATTTTGAAAAACAGCACAGTATAGAAATAGGACGGTAATTCTTTACGCTAGATCTATCACCCTTCTTATAGACCGGAATGATTCTAGTGACTTTCCATTTTTCGGGAAATTTGCCTTCTTGGAGGGAACGGTTGTAAATAAGGCTAAGAGGAAGAGCGATTGCAGAACTACATCGTTTAACATATAGCGGAGGTATAAGGTCAGGACCAGCTCCTATTTTAGAATCGAGTTTCTTTATTTGATTTGAAACTTCATATTCACTAAAATCAACTCGAGAGGCGTATGAATGTGATGAAATAGCATTAATGGTATTTATGGCAGAAGGAGCACAATCATTGGTGTACACTGAAGAGAAATGGCGAGAAAATAAGTCGACTATTTCAGGACCTGATGAGGCTGCTGTATCATTTAGATACATGCTGGTGGGTATATTAGAATCACTTCGACGTTTTTCTTGTACATAACGCCAGAAAGCTTTTACATTTTTACTAATATTTGTTTCCAAATTATGTTTATAATCACTGTAACATTTATCAGTCAATTTCTGACAGTATGCTCGAACTATATCATATTCTATTTTATCCCGTGGATTACCAAATCTAAGATAGCGCTTTCTGATTTTATTTTTCTCTGCTAATCTTTTAATGAGTGCGTTACTCATCCAGATTGGGAACTTGGACCTTCCACGCCTGCGCTTGGGTATATTGTTTTCATTAATATCATTAAGAATATCATAGAAAGTAGAAACCATGATGTCCACATTATCACAGCCGGATAGTTGTTCGTGCCAGTTAACACTGTTTAATTCATGTACAATACTATTGTAATCACCCTTATAGAAATTGAGACCTGTGTAGTTTTTGGTTTTGATATATTCTGTTGCGATATTAGGTAACATTAGTAGTAATGCAGGATGATGAGGGTCCAATTTTGATAATATATCAAATGACTGACTTACTGATGCTTCTGGAATGTTAGACAATACAAGATCTAATATCTTATTATTACTGTTATGTATGCTATTTAATTGATGTAGGCCATTCATAGACACAAAGTCAACAAATTTATACCCCAATGCACAATTGTAGTTTAGTGGTGACTTAATATTAGAATTGTCATTCGTTTCCCAATCAATAAACCCAAGATTAAAGTCCCCTAATATAATTACATTATCAGTATAGTTCATAACAGTTTCAACATTTTCAAGAAATTTAGAGAGCATTTCAACTTTGACAGGTGGAGGCAGATAAACTGCACACAGAGAAATTTTACGAGAACAATTATTAACATTGACTAGAATATTGACCCATAGGTCTTCGCAATCAGATTCCCAGTTGTTAGGGGAGGCATAGATAATAGGGATGCTTATGAGCGATAATGACGATTGTTTTGTTCTAGGTGGTTACTATACTATAGAACAATCGCATAGCAGACTAAGGATTGTAGTGCTGAACAGCATGTTATGGGCTGGCGGACTGGCACGAACGGACGGTCCCCATCGCGGGCGAGCACAGTGGGAGTGGCTTGAACAAGTGCTCAGTAAAGCTAGGAGGAAAAATGAAATGGTAAATAATAATGTCCTTTAACAACTTCGCAAAGATTTATCAAAATGAGCATTAAAGTCATTGATAAAATAAAAAAGAGCTTTTAAAATCTTTGATTATTGTTTAATCCAGGTCTACCTAGTAGCCCATGCTGGCCCAGGGGTAGAGGAAAGACACAACGCTGGCAGCTCATCAGCCGCTGGTGGCGGGGAACTTACTCCGACTGCTAACGCTAGACTCCTACACGTCATCAGAGCGTTCAGCGATGTAATTGCTGGACAGTTCTATGGTCATCGCCATGCAGATACCTTTAGACTTATCTATAGTGAAGGTATGGCAATTTTTATGTCTGCATGTTACCGCGAGCATGCCATATCCTGAACTTTTGAGCTTATAAAAACCCTCTTGATTGGGATACTGGCTCCTAATGCAGTAGAAACTAAAAGGTCCTTTTATAACTTATAAGAGTGGAAGTTAGTTACAAATATACCTTACGACATCTCAAAAATATCAATGGATGGTATTTGGGCCAAAGTTATCAGAGACTTTCTTTCAGGTCGACCAGTATCTTGGGCATTATTAGCTCCTTCTGTCACACCCAGAGGCTCTGGCAGCATATCAAATCCAGGATTGAGGCTTTATAAATTCGATTCCAATACTGGAAAGGTAAAGAATTTTTTTTTCAATATTTTTTATATATTCCTTGCAACATGTCCATAAAAATATTGTTTCTATTCAGGTCTTGGACTACACACAGTACTACTTAGACGTAACCAATACTAAAGGTGAAATCCACTGGTCAATAGAGTATAATTTGACTCAGTACTACGGGTTGAGAGAAGTAACTGCTACTTCTTTGGATAACCTCGCTGAAAGAATACGCAATCATAATGATCGGAGTGTATTTTCTAAGTGAGTATAAAATATCAATAGTAATTGTACATTGGTATAACTATAATAAGCGGTGATTTATAAGTTTGTGCATTATGGTCAGTTCACGTATTTCTTTTGCTGTTTAGAGTAAAATAATGACTTTTCTCTATCTATCAATCAATATTTACTATAGTAAAAGCTATTTTCCATTACGCAGTTTCAATCGCATAGTTCCCGTAAGAATACGGAGATAAAATATGGCCTATGATACTCACAAGTAACTTTTAATTGGTGAAATAGTTTTTCAGATCGGTCTAGTAGTTTCAGAACGTATATCCAACAAACAAAAAATAAAATCTTTCTTCACTTATTATGAGTATTGATATAAATGATACGATAATAATTTATTTTAGTGTGTTTTGTTAATTTATTGCTTTAAGGTATTTATTTTTGAACAGGTACCATTCTGCTCTACGCGTCCGCCATACAAACGACGCTTCCGACTGTGACTCAGCGTGCGTACACGTCCACTACTGCGCGATCACTCGCGCCGACTACCACGAGTTTCGTACTTGTGTCCGCAACCCTGCATCGGCGCTAGCGTCGCGCGCGACACACAACTCAGCCGCCATCTTGCTTTACGCCATTTTGATGTTGATTTCGTCGTAGAAAATCGTTTTAAATCCTCATTCTAGTAGTTCTTGGTTGTTTAAATCATTGTCTATAATCATTTTATGTATATCAGTATTCATACGATTAAATTATTTATGACTTATCCATAAATAATATTAAATATAAGTTTAGTCAAATTCATGATTAAAATATACCGATAGATTTATTATGAATTCGACCCAATTAATATGCAAAGCATAAAATAAATAGGACTTTTTCTAAAAAGGTGGTGAACAGAACCAGTAGGTAGTGTATTTATGATAGTACCTATCAAAACCTTGGGAATAATTTTTGATTACTGTAAAATACATTAATTCATATAATAATTTTAATTATAATACAACTAAAACTTTAATTATGGTAAAATAAATTGAGTGTAACTAGATATTTATTTATGTGATTCTCGTCGCTAATTTGATTGTGATATCATTGAAATTTTATATTATATAAATAAGTGAACTGAAAAACTTGATGTAAGTAAATAAATTAAAACATTTATGAGAATATATAAAGTGTTTCATTTTACTAGTTCTCTTTATAAGAAACGTAAGGTCAACAATGCTCTTAAACTAACACAATTAATCATTTTTATTAATTAACGTACGTTTAAAACGAAACAGCAAAATATTTTATCAAAAAATACTCAGTGAAATAAAATAGTCATAAGCCAAAGTATAAGAAATAAAACTAACTAATGGGTGAAAAATATTTTTTTCTCCATTGCTTATAATATAGAGCCATTACATTCTGGCTATAATATAACTCAACATTTACATTTCATATTCTATATGAATGTTTTCTTAAAGGCCGCCCTAGTATTACTAATCTGTGGGGAGGGCCCTAAAACGTTCGGAAAAACTGGGTCATACAGTACCTTTTCCATAAAAGGCTACAAACCTACTACCACTTTAGCTTGACCTGTCTCACTACACCATACCGTATAATATTAGTAGGTGAGTATAATACGACGCGGGTCTGAATCACCTGGACGTGTAAGGGTAGTTTATGACATATGAATACCTCTCGATGTATGCGGGAAAGGGTTAAGAACGCCTCGAATAGTGGTACAACGCTAGCAAGCATTTATGGGTTGAAAAAAAGGTTTAAAAGGGTGCGTCACTTTTGGGTACCTTTTGTCGAATTGAGTGACACTTTGAGGACGCCATCATGTATAAAAAGCGTTAAATTATAATAAACTAGATTCTGCGACGCGGTTTTGCCCATGGGGATATTCGAGACGAAAATATCTGAACCAAATATAATTTAAGTAGTACTTCCCTTCAGCCTGTCTGAAGTGAATGAGCAACAAATATATTTTATAACAAATATTTTTAGAATTAGATGTTTAAAGGAATATAGTAAGAGTAAGCTGCGAAGTTTATGAGACCAAATGAAAAGGTAAGTAATTTCCATTAAACTCGTATTATATTATGTTACCTAGCTGAGTAACTTCATTGAAATATCAATCTTAAGCCATGCTACAAAAGAGTCGGTAATTACTAAATGATACACGATTCTATTCTAGATATTGCATTTTTACAATATTGAAAAATCATATTTGTCATTGTTAAACTAATTCCAGCTGATATTACTAGCAACTTTTCCAGTTATTTAATAACAGTTTATTGTACTCACCAAAATGTGAAATATAAATGAGACAACTCTATAACGAATAACAATAAAAAACAAATGAACTCCATCGCAAAAACTAAATTGAATTGCATCTACAAAAGTGCAAATATTATGATGAAATAATAACATAGTATTGCTTTGTTCGCTTTATTACATTCCAAAAAACCTGTCTAGTTCTAGTTTGTTTTAAACGTGATTTGATGGTTTCCTACATACCTACATACCTATTATAAAACAAAGTTGCTTTCCGCTGTCTCTCCCTATGTCTTCATAAATCTTTAAAACTGCGCAACGGATTTTGATGCGGATCTTTTTAATAGAAAGAGTGATTCAAGAAGAAGGTTTCTATATACAATACATGCATAATATGTTAGAGAAACACTGTCAATTTTGGAGGTTTCTAATGTGATGTATAAGCATTGCACCCGTGCGAAGCTTCGGCGGGTTGCTAGTAATCTCCAAACATCATAAATAGGATGAGTAGAGCACATACAAAGGAATAAATATAAGATATTTTGCATTCTAAATACATCCTTTTCAGAAAGTATAACTTCATTTCTCATTTCCGTCACATCATATACCAAAGCATATAACAAAACATTAAATCGTTTTATGTCACAGCGGCACAGTGAACGCAAATCGAACAATATCAATAATAATGTTATTACTTGCCTGTCATTGTCCACAATATGAACAATATGTTTTTATAAAAGTATTCTCAAGGAGCTATTTGAAAGGCTATTTATAGATTAGGAAATTATAGTTTGTTTTTATATCTGATCCGGCAAAAGCTGTTCAGCTATGTAGGATATACTAAAATAGACAGATAGATTCTTTTCGCGGGTGAAACTGACGGATGCTGGTCTTTACATAGTATTAAATAGTTGCTTCCAACAGCTTGGATTTTTTAAATTACCCATGCATCGGATTTTAATTGGGTTTTCAACAATAGATAGAGTGATTCTATAGGAATACTTTTAAGTCCATAGTTTAATATTGTTTTGAAGAAATATAACAATGATTCTCATGTGAAACGGAGGCGGGTAATTACTATTTTATCTACTACTAGTGGCTCTCGGGGAGCCATCAATTTCCCTGGCATAAAAAGTAGCCTAGTAGTAGTATATATTTATAATAGTAAATCCAGAACATATTCGAATTCTGTGCCAAATTTAAAAAAGATCCCTTCAGCCGTTTTGGCGTGAAAGAGTGAAATACATCCATCCATCCATCCATCCATGCTCACAAACTTTCGTATTTATAATATTAGTAGGATATTGTTTTGATGAATAAATATGTCAATGATTACAACGGGGGGAGGATGGGGGGAGGTTAGTACAATACTAGAGTTTCAAAAGCACAAAGTTTAAAGACTTGCAACAATTACAAAGAACGCCACAATACCGGTGACCATTCCGCAGTAGGTACACCAACTTAATTATGTTACTCAGATCCCGACTGACCCACAACTTAGTAACTTAATTCGTTGCAAATTTAATGAGATTCAGACCACGACGCACTTCGTGGTTCCGTAGATTTCCGGCTTACAATTAAATTAGCTGCCTAATGACCTAAGGAACGTTGCTAAGAGCCTAAACGAAAAAGGTTAGGTATACTGTTACGTTTTATGGTGAGAGAAAAACGTTTGCATTTATTACTTTAACTATCGTTGTAAGTGTAAAAGGTTGTGAAGTAAGATTATAGTTACATAATGATATGACTAAACGTGACTTGCTTATACTACATGTTATGCACACACAAACTTCCTGACTGTGTTAGTTAAGGATACAGTTTCATAATAGGACAAAAAAATTAAGCCCATTATTTAAAATATTTGTAAATATTAGATGTAATAAAAATGTTTTAGATTTTAGTCCAATCATCTGTATTACAAAAGCCTAATCCTTACTAATATTATAAATGCGAAAGTAACTCTGTCTGTCTGTCTGTCTATCTCGCTTTCACGCTAAAATTACTACCTGAAAAAGCCATTGACAATCTCTACAAAAAATAAGGTAACCTTGTAAATATATATCTTTACTAATCTGACTCACTTCATACTAAATTTCACCACTTTGTAATCATTTGTAATTAAGCTACATAAGCATTCCTAAAGCTAATAGAACCTAGAACCTTACCGTATGATTAAAATCACATAATGGAAGGTGAAATAGCAATGGTGGTAGACTCGATGAAATACCAGAGACCATTTTGAAATATTGCGTCCGAAACCTACAGAGGTCATTTCCGGACACTGAAATAAATGTCCGATTCGTGTCGAGGGGTCCTATTCGTAGCTGTGGGATGTATGTGTGATAAATAGGCCTCGAATAGGTTTAGTGAAGAAAAAATGGCGAGGAGAGGATTATTGATTTGTGACTTATTTCTCTGCGGCGATCATAGATTGAAATTCGGACATCTATAATGTAACATAGTTTATTCAATGTCATGTTAAAATGAAAAGTCTTTTCGATTTACGTATATATAAAAATAAGAAAATCTGTCGAGATGGTCACAACGTGTAGGTACGAACCCAGTATGTTTTATGTTATTTTAAATTATCCTTATGCTGAAATGTATTTATAAATGACTTCTACTATTATTATATTTACCTATCTAGATAATACATTAATAAGAACTGATGTTATATTGACGATTATGCAATACTAAGTACTTATATTATACTTACTTTGAAAATATTTCGTGAGATGTGTCAATAAAATTTGAATATTTAGATGTACCTACCTGTAGGTAAATTTATGTAAATTATTCATTCAAATACAAATTATTTGCTGAACGTGTTTGATGTAGGTATACAGTACCTACAGAACATGTTAAAGTGTAAATCAATAATAGACTGAATATTTATCTTAAAACTATTCACGACACAGCCGTGGTAGCTCAGTGGGGAAGGCACCGACTTACGATCATGAGGATTACAGATTCAAGAATAGAATAGAATAGAATAGAATAATCTTTATTGTTTGACTTTACATTGGTAAACTATGCTAGGTGGATTTGCAACATTATGAGTAACAGTCTACCCATAACGGGCATACAATATATTAATTTTATACATGATATTATTATTATAGATTAAAAACTTAAATTAAATTATATACAAAAATTACAAGCTCCTGGCCAATACCTCTGAGTTAAAAACTTACGTCCACCACTGGCTTCCGGTGAAGGAAAACATCGTGAGGAAACCTCTATGCCCGAGATGTCACGATTAAAGCCATGTGAAGTCTGCCAATCCGCACTAGACCCACGAGGTGGACGATGGCTGAAATACCCTCTTCGTTAAGGGAGGCTTGCGCTCCATAGTGGATATAGGTATATGAGCTGATAACGACTGCTGTATTTACGTACAAAAAAGGATTTAAATACTTAGAGCAATGTAAGTTAACTTCTTTCAACTGGAAATCAATGAACAAAAAAAAAAAAAACATACCCGTCGAATTGAGAACCTCCTCCTTTTTGAAGTCGTTTAAAAAAACCTAAATCCAAGAATTCGGAGGATAAAGTTCATTTGTAAAAGCGACAACAAATAAAGATTTTATGGATTCTAAAAACTTCAATAGCACTTTTCTTTCTCACTTTAAATAGTTCGCAATAAAGGCCAAAATTGCTTGCCTTGGGCAGTTTTGTACATCGACGGAACGTGTCCGACCCGATGTTTTTATTGTAAACGGATATTGAAGATGCTAAATAATAACATATTAATTTAAATAATAGCTACTTCGGAAACACCAAGAATTTAATTTAGTGACCTATATAAGAAGACTAGTTTTTAACTTTAATTTTCCCGGGATAAAAGATGTGTCCTATGCTAGTCTAGTCACCAATTTGGTTTAGTTGTTTTGGAAGCATAAAAGACATACAGGGTTGCTTTCGAATATATTATTATAATATTAGTAGGGAAGTAGAGATATACAGTTTATAGATACCCTGTCTTGTCATAAATGGTTCACGCCCTGTATCAAAGATATTTAATTGTTATAAATGCCACACTTATTAAATAAATCTACCCCACAAAAATACCATTTATTTAAAGTGTAACATATAAACGCGGGTCATTCCTTTAATAGTGATTACCGGACGCAATCCGTACGCGTCCGGTATCGTAGTATGCGATATAAACGTACCCAGGAGCGTACTTCATTTGTTTACTTTTCCAGTCACGAGGCGGGCAGACCACTGCGGTCGGACATAAAATCAAATTAGCCCACTAATAAAGCAAAGGCAATCCGCTTTTACCAGCCAATTTAATATGGCCACTGGATTCTGGGAGCGAACCACGTTTTTTGCCATTTTTGGCTTCGAAACGAATTATGGAATGGAATATTTCGGGTGATTGAACTCTGTTTTTTGGATATGTACCTACAGTGGTTTTGAGGTTAGTCCGATTATTATAAAAGGTTTTAAAACGCCACTATTTCAGTATTTATACTGGCCATTTGCCAGATATTGGCGAGATTATTTTTATCCGTGTTCACGTCCCGTTCGACGTTCTCGCGAAATTCCCTGGGATATTATTGCATTGAATTACCATTAAAGATGAATAGTGATTTGGGATATTCTTAAAGTTAATGTCTATATACGTAAAAGCTATTTATCTCTATTAATATTGAAGCATACAATATCACCCATATCTCGGGCCACATCAAAAGAGGTACCTATCCAAAGACGAAGGCACTACCACCCTATTCTAGAAGTATTGAAATTGAAAATTTCTTATTGTAACTGAATGAATATTGACTGGAACGGCGAGACAAAAACTGCAAAAAACGGAAGATACACGTCATAAGTTTCGATGTACTTCGATATCTATAATAGAATTATATTTCATTTTTTATGCTAAGTAATAAGGTCGTAGGTTGTCTGTTTTTCTGTAGGCCAAATATTTTTCATTAAAAATATCCTATAATCTAAGTGGAAACACTCATAAATTTCGAAACCTTTACTCCCCGTTCGAAATGAGAAGCCCATTTTGACCAATGAACAAAATGGAGATTTAAAAACAAAAATAAAAATATACACAAATAATAAAAATAAACATGGCCGCCACCGGAAATATAGCACGTGACCGGGATACCGCACGGAACTTTACATTTTATTTTATTTTTCCCACATTGCTTTATGTATTTGATTACGAAATGGCGAAAAACATGGAAAACTTATGTAGGTACATTATGGAATATATATTTGTACATAAAACATAATTTGGCTAGCTTTTACTTGGCCTGGAATGGGAAGGAGTTCTGGAAAGGTCCTGGAGAGGGGTTCATCTGCTTCAGTAAATTACCTAGAAAATATCAAGAATGGCATTAAATATGCTGTGCTATGACTAAATTCTACTCAAGATGTGATTTTGTCTGCTTTTCCACCGGTATTCTTCAGTGAACTCTCTTAACTACCTATAACTATCTTGCAATCAACCTCTTAAATTATCCCCTAAGTTATACAAACCAGAAAAAATCCTATCAAATTTAAAAGCACAATCTTTATAAAGTATTTTACCTGATAACATGTCGTTTCCCCGAAAGAGATTATTAAGCCCAGCATTATAATAATGGAGTATCTCTAAGGTATTCCCATCGCGTGCCTTCACGACGTCAACCTCCGTCACTTGTCGCCACTTGGGACTCCTGACGTTATAGTCATTCAAATTACTTCCGAGTGCGATTTTATAAACTATATATAAACTATAACTACTCCACAATACTCCGTCTCTTTTCCCCTCTACGAAGTAACATGAAAGGTCCGCTCGTAGCTCCCGCTCGGTAACACGCTGTTAAAAGCAGTGATATGCCTTTTGATACGAAACTAGGACGTTTTATTGTCATGCTTCTTACTTCTTCGTGTGAAAAACGACAACCACATTTATATTTAAGCCGCCATTGACGGTACTATCAAATGGAATGTCAATAGTAAATCTAAATATGTATGTCCTTGTTTATCGTAAAGATATAGAAAGGGACGCGGTTATAAATAATAATATAATATGATCAATACATTTGTATGCCACTCTGACCGTTATAACTACGTGCCATCCTACAACTGATCAGATTAGAATAATAATTCAATCCTAATCCTAACTTATGTTAGAAATGATAAAGTTACTTTGTTTCTTGTTTTTGTCCTTGGGAAATCTATCACCATGATGTACCGCGATCTGTACTGATCAAGCAATGATCATAACTAAAAAATGTGTCCCAAATGCTTCCACGTAAAAGCGTGCCAAGTGCAGCATTGGCTCCTAAATAGCCATAGCTTTTCATTCCACTAAGTACCAGCCCTCTTGTCATGACCATAAGTGTCCCCTAAAAACGAGGAGGTGCAGGCCATAGTCCATCAAAAGAGTTGCATATACTTAACCAAACTAAAAATGTGCTTAGATTATACTTATATTATAAAGCTGAAGAGTTTGTTTATTTTTTTGGTTGAACACGCCAATCTCCGGAATGACCAACTGGTCCAATTAAAAAATTGGTTGCCTGTAAAGTCGGTATACGGGCGAAAGTTTTACGTGACAACGACTTTGAGTGGTAAAATAATTTTAATGTGAATATTCATTCGTATAGTAGGAAGAAGGATGAAATAATAGTAACAATTTAAAACATAACGTGACGTTACGTGAGCGGAGCGTAACGCAGTTTCTTGAAGTGTCACCCGGCAAACCAATTTATAAGACGTTGTCACGTCAAAAATCATTTCAGTATTAGATAGCCCATTTATTGAGAAAGGCATCACGCTACGACGAATACGAGAGCAGCATCAATCAAAAGCGTAGTAAAAACGGGTAAGTAACGCTAATGAAGTTGCGCGGGTTAACTAGTATATAATAAAACTGAGCGGGAGGCCGTCCGGCGGGAGGCAGGGGACGCCATCGTCCACCATTGGGCGGAGGACCTCGCCACCGCCGCCTTCGGCCGCCGGACCCTGGACGCGCTGGGGCCGGTCCTGCGGGAGTGGCTCGAGCGGTCCCACGGATTCCTCTCGTTCCGTCTGGTGCAGGTATTGTCCGGGCATGGGTGCTTCGGGTCGTACCTGCACCGGATTCAGAGGGAGGAATCCCCGGCGTGCCACGACTGCGGCGCGGCAGAGGACACGGCGCAGCACACCCTCGAGGTGTGCCCGGCTTGGTCGGAGCTGCGCCGCGGTCTGACGGCGGTGGTTGGGCCGGATCTCTCGCTTCCCAGCGTGATTAGGGGCATGCTGGGAAGCGAGAGCGCCTGGGCGGCGGTAGCCTCCTGGGTCGTTTAGTGGGTATACCGGTTGACTAGCAACCGGGGAGTCCCACATAACCCTCCCTGTCCCCCGACGGGGAGGGTATGCGTAACGCATTTTTCCCAGCGATATAAAACTAGCTGCCTCCGCGCGGTTTTACCTGCGTAGTTCCCGTTCCCGTGGGAATACAGGGTTAAAATATAGCCTATATTACTCAGTAATAATGTAAGTAGCTTTCTAATGAAAAAGGAATTATTAAAATCGGTCAAGTACTTTTGAGTTTATTCGCTACATACAAAAATACAAATCTTTCCTCTTTATAATTTTAGTATAGAAGTATGGATAAGCGAAAAACTTAAAAGAATGAAACATTCGCGGTCGCGCCGCACCGCACCGCACCACAACGCGACGGCAGATTGCGTTAATTTAACTTTTCGGACTCTCATAACATTCACAACGCTATAAATCGCGGTCAGGATTACAACGGCGTCGATTTGTTACAATGTAACGCCTGTGTTGCCACAGTTTGCCAGCAGCGTTGCCACTTCATAATTGTCAACCATCGTGAGTAATTGTATGTCATTGCTCTTGCACGTTTGAAATTGAGTAGGCATGGTTTGTGAATGAATTGCAAGCGAATAGATAAATACTGCCAAAATAATGATCAATATACCTATGTACTTATTTCAGTATGTGAGAAAATACTTCATTATTGATTTTTAATTCAGCTTCGCGTTCTCGTCTGTACAAGTACAAGTAGGTAAATAAAATGATGTACCTTATGGATGGAAGTACATAATTATTCCATCAAGTTTCTTCCAAGTTTCTCCTTATTAAAGGACACACATCCAAACAAACATATTATTTCGAAAATTAAGGCCTCGGTGCGGTTCCACCCGCAGCGATAAAATATAGCCTATGATACCTACTCACTATTTCAATTCAATTCTATTCTATTCTAGTACTATTGGAGCATAACAAACAAAGAAACAAAAAAAAACATACGAGTCGAATTGAGAACCTGCTCCTTTTTGAAGTCGTTTAAAAATAAAAATTTTCCTCTTTCTAATATTAGTATTGGGATAAATTTCCCTTCAGTTCAGTTTGTGTTCAGCTTATAGTTTGTTTCAATTGGACAAACTGTATTATTTACGCTATGTACACGATGTAATTGCGTTATTAAAACCTCTATTGTGCTAAAACAATGTATTTGACGTCTGTTTTGACAATATATAATGTTATTTTGGTTACGCCTTTTGTTTTACAGAAGATTTTTAGTTTTATTACAAGCTTTTTTATTTTGTCAGTGACTATATTTTTCCGTAGTATTTTTCGCTGCGAATCAACATTAGTGGAGGTTTGTATATTTTTACTTGCAGACAAACGACTAATTCTGGAAGCTGGATGGACTTTGCTTAATAATTTATTTCAACAAATATTTTAAAATTGAAAGAAATACACAATAGTAGTTATGTCAGTTTGACCATAAACTAAAAAAAATATGTCTTGGTTTTGGTTTTATCAAAATCTCATAAAAAATAACACGTTAAATGAATGATATTCTGATTATTATTATAAGATGAATTTAACCTGTTCAATTAACATGTATTTTCTACTTATTCTGTAGCCCATAATTTATTTGCTTCCTATTTTTTTTTTTATTTATCATTATCACTTCCTACTTATTTTAATCGTTACATCTGCTTCTGTGGTGCCATCAATAACTCTTCACGCTCCGTATAACTCCTGCAAGTCCAGGTTCCACAATGACCACAGGTTCCCGAGCTTTCCGAGCAATAAAGCTCCCAGCATCACGTGGAAGCTTTAATTGCCCTGGCAACCGCAGCGAGCTTAATCATAATAATATATATGTCACTGTAAAATCGTTAGATTCTATTTCTATTTTATTCGATGTATCGACGAAAATAACCCAGTCAAACCTTATTAGATCTTTTCTAAGGATAGCTTTAGAGATTTAGTTTAAAAAACCCCAGGTTTTTCTAAAATAACGTAACTTAACTACTGCCATTAACGTAACTTAATGCAGTTTACAATCTATCCATAGTTTACAATCTCGCAAAATAGATTAGAATCTAACGGTAATTACAATTCTTTCAATCACAATTAGCTCTTCTTTGTATGGAATAAGATTAGCTTAAAACATTGCTACATGATATTTAATTAACACCTGTTAAAAAGACATGATGATATAGAATTCGATATTAAATCCCTCGGGAACGTAAGTTACGCCGCGAAGCAAATGCTAGTCGCTTATTATTATAATGCCAAATTAAAATAACCACCACAATGAAAACAGTTTAATAATAAAACGGGTCGCTTGTCGCTCACACGCAACATACGGTAATGAAATGTTGGATACTTCATTAATATTCCGGATTATAATGTATGAAAGCGTAGCGAGATAATGCCATTGGGGCATAGTGTGGCTGGTGGTTGAAGTTGTAGGAGGGAGCGGGGTACTAATTCACCAACAACTCTAACGCCCGATGCCAATAATCAATCCTGATCCATTTATTGCTATCTAAGATTGATATATCAGTCCATTTTCTGGGTGAAGCTTTAAAATCAATCTGTCTTCGATCTACGATCGATCGAATCTGTTTGAAAATGATAGTTTTTGCTTGCCAATAAGCTATCCGTCCATTTTGACAACTCGTTGGTTTTACTCTCGGATAGGAGATATATTATTAACATAGGGCGTAAGCAGATAGGTAAGTTTGAACCTTTCGGTTGAAACCCTCTGCGCTCACCGAAACAGTCCGTGTAAGGTAGTAAAAGCCATCTGAGGCACCTTCTAGTGCTTTAAAATATATTTAAGTTATACATTTAATTGAAATGAAAAAACTATTGGTAGAAATTGTTATGGGTGGTATAACAAAATCTTTTTCTTTCGGCTACTCTTTGCATATTGATTTGACATAAAGGAATTGCTAATGGCAATGATAATTTGTTTCAAATAAATAATACACCTTAATTTAACTAAAATTATTTTGCAATAAGTAAGTATCCTACAGGTAGATTTTTATTTTTGTGTTTAAAAATCAATCGTATAAATAAGGTGGGGCCACCATTTCCTCGTAAATAAATGATTGCAAAAACTCTTTTAAAGGAATAATAAATATTTCCCGCTACCGCTTATCACTTATATACTCTACACAATGCAATCATACTCCAGCAATTCCGTTGTTTATTATCAAAATAAATAAATAAAATTCTTCGCCAAAGCATTGAATGTAACTTTTGTTTGCACTAAACATGAAAGCTCTTGATTGTGTTATTACGAAAGCTTTGAACTCGTAACGTGATTTAAAATTAACTAATAAGACATTGTTTCTACGGGCGAAGTAAATAGTGAGTGATTTCTCGTTTAATTAAATGCGAACGAAATAAAATTGTGTTTACTAAAATTGTCCGATTTAAAAGTAATTTATTGCATAAATTCAGACGTAGTCATAAAAATAGATAGGTATTTCAAAAAGCATATAGTTAAATTAATCACACTAATCCTACTAATATTATAAATGCGAAAGTTTGTATGTATGGATGTTTGTTACTCTTTCACGCTCCAACGGCTGAAGGGATCTGCTTGAAATTTGGCAAAGAGCTAGAATATGTTCTGGAATAACACATAGGCTACTTTTTATCCCGGGAACGCGGGTGAAACCGCGGGGAGCCACTAGTATTATATATATATATAGAGCGAGAGTTTGTAAATTTGTATGTTTGTTTCTTCTTCACGTCTTAACGGCTGGAGGGAATAAAATTTGCTATGGAGTTAGCCGACACCCTGGATTACCACATACCTACTACTTTATATCCCGGCAAAATTTTAAATACCTCTAGAACGCGAGGGAAACCACGGGGAGCTACTAGTACTTTTTCAAAAGTAACCTTTGATATGACCTTTAAGCTACACGATGCTCAGTTTAGTCCATATTTGTCACTGAAACTGACACTTTATTCCCCTACGCAAGTATGAGCTGTCGCAACCCTTGAAGATCGGACCTCACGCGTGCTTGTATAGTAAATGAAAGAGATAGAAATAAAACATCGTCGATCCAGTGTCATTCACCTTATAGAATCACACCTCTAACATTTAATATGCGTAAGTGCTCTCCGGATATTGGTTATCAATCATATTTTTTAAATATTGTTTTAAGTTACATTTTAGCCTCATATCGAGTTGAGTTTTTCATCAATCATCAAAACATTGACATGTGGGGTGTTTATTTTTAAAATAACATGTACATATTTGTCCCGATACTCAAGTTTATTAATAAATAAATATCCTGAGACATATTTCACATATAATATACAACAATTATTTTTAAATATAAAAGCCTATACATTTAGGTCATCCCCCTTATGATATTTAATACGTAAAAGCTTCTAAGCTTCTTGTTTTTAGTCTTTAACGCAAAAACGGCTGAAGGGATTTCAAAGGATTTTGGCACTCTGGCAGAATTATGATTTTGACTACTTCTACCGTAGTAAAGGTATTTTACATACTCGTCTTCATAAATATATAATATAAATAGTGTCCAGTTGCTTTTGTCATAGTCTCCCTAAACATATCTACCAGACAAAAACCATTTGCATTCGAGTTTTGGAAGAAAAAGTTACCTTAGGTATATAATTCTAATTCCTGCAGGTCCGAAGGGTACCATTTAATTTAAATAAAGTTTTAACTATAGCCAAATTTAAAAAAACAAAGTAGGTTTATTCCACAAACGAATCCAAGGAAACATTACAAGGTCTCCGATCTTGAATGGAATTAATTAATAAAAGGCAACTTGCGTGACAAATTCAAAGGATACTTACTTTCCCCAAAACTTTATTCATTAAATTTCTTGGTTTGAACAAAATCTAATCTATCTGTGGCACCTGGTGTCTTTGCTTGCAGACTTGTCTGTAGATCTTATATTAATTGTTATATGAATAATTTATGAGATATATTACGTTGATCGGCGGATTATTTGTCGTTATCCGCCCATTAGAGGGTGTCGTTACGGATATCTTTAACTGTACTCTATGTTATGTCATTCGTTTCAACACTATATTTACTTACTTACATTAAATGTCACGGTAGAACACCAGTAACAATATTTAAGGAACTCTAGCTATTTCTTATCAGTTTTAAGATGATTTATCACTATCTAATATTGGTACTGATCATAGTGATCATGTAAATAAATGGTATGTGGTATAGCTAGAAGGCTTTACAATATTTCTTATTGTAAATCATAGAGTAGGTAACTGAGAATAAATATTCTGGGACATTATTGTACGCACTGCCAATTTGATTCCGTAAACAGAGCTCTAGCAGAGAGCCATATTAACCAGATTACAGTTTTTAAAGACAGTATTTTATAGATGTTTGTATTTAACTATGTAGTGGCATATATAGAAAAAAAAACCAAATAAGTATATTTTCTTATTCTTATGTAAATTCATGTAAAACACGAACTTCTTTCATTTAGAAAAGAGACTTCCATTTTGCATACGCAGTTTACCAGAGAAACCTACTCCATATATCTAGGTAAAGTAGAATAAATCGTTCAGTATTTACTATAGAGTCAGCAACACAACTCTAAGAGACCCACTGATGGTTTACGGTAAATTTACCAATGAGATACGGTATCGAATTCACGGTTGGAGCCAATGAAAGGGGATGGCTGGCTGCTCTGAAAAATATCCGTTGTAATGCACAATGTATTGAATATTCAGTCTGCGGCGACAGATAATAATATTCATGATGCCTGACGTTAATGTGCATGCTCTGTTTTACTTGGTAATACATATATATTATGGAAATAATTTTATACTCTTTTGGATGTGTAAGTATTGTTTTCACTGATGGTATTTTTGCGTTTATAGTATTGTGTTTTGTATGTAAACACAATTAAATTAATCTCATCGTTTTCATCCAAAATACAAGACTTATATATAAAGTAAATACTAGTGGCTCCCCGCGTTTCTAGAGGATCTTCAATTTTCCCAGTATAGAAAGTAGCCTATGTGATATGCCAGAACACATTCTAACTCTGGGCCAAATTTAATCGCGATCCCTTCAGCCGTACTGTATGAAAATGTATCAAACATACATTCTTATAAACCTTCGCATTTAATAAATAATAAAATATCCTGGGACATTTTTCACACACCGCCAATTTGATTCCAAAGTAAGCTTCAAATGAAGCTTGTGTTATGGTAACCAGATAGCTGATATTGATATACTACTTAAATTACTTTTAAATACATACATATTATAGATATTTACATCCAGACACAGAACAAACAGACATATTCATGCATACAAATGTTTGTCCTGGGTGGGATTCGAACCGACTACCCGCGGCTTGAGAGTCAGGGTCCCAGGGTAACCACAAAGCCAACTGGGCTGTCATTTCTAATATTAGTTGAATACTTGTGTTGGTCTTTCAATCAGGGATTCTAACTGCGCCAACTGTCAATATCCAGACACACGTCATGTAAGTGAAAATCTGCCAATAATTTTCAACATTAACCGTCCAATTTCGGAACAACACGAATGCGTTCAAAATGATCGTATTATACAATGGCAAATTCGATTGGCAATGCATTTCAGCACGCGAGCATGTTCGGCAAACATAACTACGTAGATTTGCTGTTGCACGGTGAGTCAACATGCTTCATGCGGCGATACTGCGTAAATCTTCCCAGGGTGGGCCATGAAACCAACTGAATAGAAATATAAATATTGGAACGTAGTTCCTTATCGCGCGTTGTGAAAGGGGGCTAGACGGAAAAAATTCGTACGAAAAGTTGTCACGACACTTTTCCGAGCGGGGCCGAGCGTGGCCGAGCTTTGCCGAGCGGCGCGTTGCCAAGGCGCGGCCTACTAGTTCCGCGCGCACTATAGTAGGTACCTACTACTTGATGTGTGTACAAAAATATTATTACAACTAAAAAAAAATATATTAACATTTCCTTCACTTATTAATCGAAAGGAACTTCGTTCCAGTCCCTTGACACCTCTCAAGTTTTTTTTTGTATAAGTCCCAACAGTTGTAGTCCCAACAGCAACCTTCGAGCTGGTATTGTAAAGCTGGATTGCCCAATTAAGGCACTGGGTCAGCGCCCATGTAATGGGGGTGAGGTAGCTTCCGCCGCGGTTATACCTCCGTAGTTCTTGATCCTATAGAAATACAGGGATTAAATAAGCCTACAAGCTTTTACTTTGCGGTTTCACGTGCATTCTAGATACGTTCAACTTTAACGAGACGAAAGGTAGCCTATATCCTTTCCCAATCTCTAAGTCTATCTATATCTGTACCAAATTTTATAAAAAATCTGTCTTATGATTTAGGAGCGAAAACGTAACAGAAAGACAGACTTACATTTGCATTTATTATTACTATTAGGGATTATTAAGGATACTAAGGACTTCTAGTCGCCAATTTTAAAGCCTCATACAGAATGTCGTCAACAATAAATCGGCCTACAATCCGAGCGGCGTCGTCGCGTGCTCGAGCAACCTAATGGACTATTAGGCACCTTATACACGAGCCACACAGCGGGTGTGCTGTGAGCTGTCGTAAGATACTGTGATGTGCATGTGCAAATAGAATCGAAGGGAATTTGAATAATGGTTGATTTGCCAATGTCTGTTTTAATTTGAGGGTTGCTGTAATTGTTTTATATCATCACTTGTGACTTCCCGCGTAATCTGGGATCTTCTTTATTCCCCGGGATAACTTTTAATCCAGGTGATAAAATATCTGTTCCTAATTTCATCCGATTCTTTTCTCTTTATAATAATAGAATATAATATTAATTTATATTTAACTAGCTCCATGCGGTTTCACTCGTAGTTCTCGTTCCCGTAAGAATATAGCAATAAAATATAGCCTATGTTACTCCCTGATAATGTAGCTTTCCAATGGTGAAAAAAATTCTTAAAATTAGTAGAGTAGTTTTGAGTTTATTCATTACATTCATACACACACAAAAATAAAATTTATTCCTCTTTATTAGATGTATTGTTTTAGTGGTCTAAAGCATCTTCGTATTATTGCCTTCCAATTAAAATCCGTAACGAACGTTGGTAGAACCAATTTTTGTGTTTTTTATATATAGATCGTTGACAAACGGTAACGCTATACACAAAGGTACGTGTCGTATACCTTTACATTCTGATGTTGTTAGCTCCAACAAATATCAAAGTGGATTACCTGTCAGCCTCGTTAGCGCTAATACTGGCGTTTTTACCGTCGTATTTGCTTCAAACGAAAACATAATTACTGATATGTTTGACGTAGTAATCACGTTTCACGTCCATATTCCTTATTAATATTATAAATGCTAAAGTTTATTAGGATGGAAGGATGTGTGTTAGTCATTCTTGCAATAAAGACTAAGGTATAACTATATGTATATATTACAAATTTGTGTGTAACTAACATAGGTAATAAGTCTGTTACTAACATTATCATGTATGGATACCTGTATCTGATTTAAAAATAAATAATAATAAGGGATTTTGAAGAAACTTAAAAGGTCAAATGTTTTATAGTAGTTAATCATGTTACCGTGTGTTTATACTTTTTATCAGGAGACAATTAAATATCCCGTAAACGTAAGACAAACCGCGGGGCACAGAGCATAGTGTATTATGAATATAAGTTTAATTACTTTTAGCCTTTTAATATAGTATGAAAGATATATTTGTTGATTTTAAAATAGATATGTATTATGAAAAATCTATAGCATTTCACTTGTCAGCACTTATTTCCTTCAAAATACTTTTTTCCGAAATTTATTTTAACCTGATTAAAATCTTTATTCCATAAAGCAAAGCCACGGGTACCGCCAGTGTATTAAAATACACACCTACGTTGCCGACAATGGACTGATATACAAAGGCATAGCTACATAATATAACGGCAGAGCAATTGTGTGACTCAATAAAACTCATACAAAATTCAACTGAGCGCGACGGCTCGCCGTACGATTGACCGCTTTTCTGTAATTTTGCTCTAAGCTCGGTGACATGTGAAATGCCTTGTGACTTTTGAACGAAATTATTTCCCAACATTGATATTGTTTGAAGGTTATGTTTGTATGTTTGAATATTAATGGTAATGTCTGAATGTAGATATTTGATTTTGAAAATTATTTCATTAATTGAAAACTACACTATTTCCGATGGAATACGCTATTTTTATACTTAGTTATATTAAATTCCCCAGAAACTTAAGCAAAGCTGCCTGACAAATTAAAGCTAATACTATATTCTAAGATAAATAATGCTATATACCAACTAAGATTTTTGATTGCTAACAAGAATAAATGAAAGATTGTTTACAATGTTTTAAGGGCAAGCATATATTTTGTAGACTTATTATGGAATGTACCTAAATATCAACGTAACGTCATCTGTGTCTTTTTAACATTTGCGGCTCTTTATTTTCAGCAGTACACTTTAGCCTACACTTTGTATACAACGACTAAGGCTAAACTACATTAGACCTATGTTTATCCTCAGAAAGAAGGGTAACATTGTAATCATGTAGTGAATAAGCTCAATAAAAAAAAAACAAATATATTTCTGACAGAAAAAAATAACTACAACAACAAAAAGTTTTATCAAATAACATTTTGTGAAAATCTTAACCAAGACCAGTCAATATTTCAGACCTCAACAAAAGTGCTAACCTTGTACGGGAGCTCATTAAATAAATTACTTCCATCGTCGAGGGAATACGGAGGTTGTGGCATACTTCTAGATAATATCTTAAAGAAAATATTTCATTTTTACGTCGCGAGCGAATGAAGCTGCTCTCGCAAATTATTAAATTCCTATTTTGAGACGCGCCGTGTAAAAACTAGTTGGCTTCCAAGAAACATTTGAATCGTTCGAAACAGAGATTATGAAATTTTTTTTTTATGTTTTTTTTTATGTTTCAGAGCTGTATTTAACAACAAAAATATTTAATAACATAAAAAAACATAAGTAAAAAAATCTCGGTGCTATACTATATGCCTACTATGTAGATCTAATTTATCACATCATTTTATATAATTATGTTTATGCACACATACATACTCACAAGTAAAATAACATATCTTGGTATCACTACTACCTACTTTCAAAAATAAAATACACTGAGACAAAAGGATTTCCTAAACACTATCTCTGCTCTAACAACTACAGGTACAGTACCTTAAATATCAACTAAAATGACAAATGCCTTAATAACTCTGTCACTTCTCCCCGTATACCATTTCGTGAGCAAAAACTTGTTCCCAAAATACATATATATCATTCAAGTCTTGCTGCCGTCTGGTCTCCGGGGCGACCTAAATCTCTAGTTATTAATGAGGCAAGTTTTAATTGTGTAGCGAGCAGTGTGTCCGCACCCTATGCCTCGCAATATTCCACGCAAGGTGTATTACCCTGTCATAATAAACTATGTGAGTGAGCCCTTTGCTTTATGAAATGGGAAGTCAAGATTGATTGTTGTTATAGTATTTCTTGGTTTTTGTTAACTTGATGGTGACTCGCAATAGGTATTTACTTAAAGATATCTAAATAATATTTAATTACTTTCGTTAAAGTGTAAAGTTATACCTTTTCTCAAAACCGTCGACGGATCTATGAACTAAAACAGACACAGCTATAACCAATAGAGTTAATTGTTTAAGTTCTAATCTCAAATAGCCGGTCATTTCCCAAAACTTCAAAATATCCCCTCTTACTTTACGGTTATTATTATACATAACCGTTGGCCAAAACACTTTACAAACACAAGCTCTATCTAAGTTGAAGCATAAGTGCAAATTAAAAACATCCTAATCTATTACAAAAGTACTCATGATCTTCAAACAACTAAACCAGTTTTCTTAAAACTTAAAATACTACTAACATTACTAAGATTAATAATTCATAATCCATTAACGAAAAACATATATTTACGAAATTAATCTTAGTAATATCATAAAGCAAAAGTATATAATGTACTTAAAAACCTCGTAAATGGGCTAGAAAACACTTTCGTGTCACATTATAATTCAAACAATGAAAACTGCTTCAAAAATTTCACCTTTATACAGATGACGAATGGTCCTAAGCAATAATGTCACAGACAGACACAAAAACAAACTTACATCCTTTCTCGATACTTAAACAATTTAAAATCTACCTTTTACCCAAACTACAACAAAATTTTCAAATCGGTTCATGCGTAGGGTACCGCACTATATGCGTCAGGAGTAAATTAAAGTTATACGCATTAACCAAGCGTATATTTTCTGAATGGTTTCAGCATCGCTAAACTCGGATTTATATTGAAATTAATAAGTACACCCCTTTGTTTATGGTTCAGTAAAAAATATATTGCATATAGTGCAGTGATTTTTTTTTCATTTTGATTATTTCGAAACATCAAATACAAGGTATTTTAAACGACTTTATTTAGGTACTTTATGTAATAAGGCTGATTAGTACGCGGCGGGTATGCGAAGGCATTTCCTCCTCGACACAAAAAAAAAAAAGGATTCACCTAATGGTAAGAAAGAGATCACAGTTATTTGGGGAAATATTGAATTTTCCCGGGAAAAAAAGTGCCTAATCTCCTATTTCAGAACACAATTTAACTCTGTCCTAAAATATTTTATGTAGCTTCCGTCGTACTGAAATGATTGAGTAGCAAACATGTATCTATCCATCTAAACTTTTGCACGATATTATCACATATATATATCATAATCTATAATAGGAATATATTTTCCTTCTCGACAAAATTAATAAGGAAGGTTAAGAACATAAGTAGAAACATTATTATCTATCTTCTAGTGGACCAGGCAGACTTCGTTCTGCCCACCAGCGCCACCTACCGGGTCCAAGTATATGTAAGCTATCCTATCTCTCAAGTTGGATCGAACTGCACATGGTGTGCGAATTTTATTATAATCGGTTAAGTGGTTTAGGAGTCCATTGAGGACAAACATTGTGACACGAGATTTATATATATTAAGATTTTCCTAACACAAACGAGGCAAATGGCGTCTTCAGGAATCAAGTGCTAAAACGGCAAAAAAAGTAAAAGACATTACTACACATAACTCCATATAAAGACGCAATCGCTTCGATGGGATCGCGGCGGGATAACGCACAGTTACGCACATTATAGAGGTGGGTTACACACAGTTGTATCCTTCATCGAACATATTAATTATAGTGTTTTTTAAACTATCCGTACCTTAATTTTTCCCGGGACTTGAAGTATCCCCATATTCAGCACATTCCACAGGATTGTAAATTTTTTTCTTAATACAATCATTTCTTTATTGCATGGATGGAGCAATAAAAACATCCATCTAACTTTCCTCACAAAAAGCATGTATTTTATTTTAGACTATATGGAGAATAAATATTCTGAGATATTTCTCACACACGGCATAATATATCTAATTTTAAACTAAGCATTACTAGGTACTATGGCATACTACATATACAACTTTTAAATGCATAGTTACTTACATCCCGACACAGAACAAACCGACAAGTTCATACATACAAATGTTTGTCCTGGCCTCCTGGGTGACATTCCACAATCGGGGGCTTGAAAGTCACTAACCCACCACATAGTAAATAGGATTGTTGTGAATATTTCCAGCTTGCCATCCAATCTATACGTGTGTCCGCTACAACAATCGTCACACAGCATCTCACTTTACGGATGTTAATGGGCGCTATTTGACGCGGGACGTTGACAAATACAAGTATTCCACGTTGGCTGGTTAACCCTCAACGGTATCTGGTGACTGGTGGCTGGTGGCTGGCTCCTTGTTACACAACTATCGTGTAATTTGTTGTGAAAATCTGTTCCGTATATAAAATACCTACTATATTTTGTGTAATGTTTGTTCGACTTAATTAAGATGTATATTTAACACGCTTTTGATTTCCTTTTGATGTCAGTTACTGAATTTTAATTCTGGGTTCAAATAATTTTAGAAGTCATTAAAGTATTTTAATTATTAAGATTAGGTATATGTTTTGTTTATTTTGGAATGGGTTTTAAAAATACTGGTTTGAATGATAAAAAAAAAATTATTGTTACATAGTCCATTTATCAAGAAAGGCTGTCTTCACGCGATAACCAATAGGAGCTGAGTTTTATAAATATCTCTAAATACTTTAAAAAATCTACCTACGTTACATTTTTAGAATGTCGCCAATTAGTGACAAAATCGAAGTTGAATTACTAATTAAATATGTAAGGTTTATTATTAGTGAAACATAGTGAAGAACTTTAAGCTAATGTCTTATTTTACGGTAAATGATCAAAGTGAGAAACAGGTGCTCAGATCAAAGGATGTCTAGATTTAATCAGTTTTGAACAGCTTAGTTCTAGACAGATGAATGGGTTGTATCTATGTAGTTAATGCTGGCTTTGTTGCTCAAATTCTGGAGGAAAATGGACTATGTTACACTCAGTATATTATAATTAAACCCTTTATGTTACTATTGGTATAAAGATAACTGTTAGACTTACTTAACTTTGGATAGTTTTTACATTTATCATTTATGATTATGATAATCATGCAATAATAGTAGAAGAATTTCAGAAGAAATACGTATACCGATAGACTACCTCATTCTTTTTTTCTGGGAAAATTCAATATTCATCATGCAGAAAATCGACGGGCTGAAGCTAATTTCGAATAACTGAGAGCAATTTTGCTTTAGTTACGCCCGATGTCAATAATCAATCCTGGTCCATTTTTTGCTATCTAATTATATATCTATTTATATAATTTTCTGGGTGAAGCTTTAAAATCAATCTTTCTTCGATCTACGATCGATCGAATCTGTTCGAAAATGATAGTTTTTGCTTGCCAATAAGCTATCCGTCCATTTTGACAACTCGTTGGTTTAAATTACGGATTGGAGATAGATTATTAACATCGGGCGTTAGTTGTATTAGTATCATTATAGTATTTGTATCATTTTAATTTAGGTAGGGTAGAGCGGGGCTTGTTGAGCATAGGGGCAAGTTGGGCAATCGAAATATCTCGGAAACTATTCACCGTACGTATAGACATCGTATGGCGGAAAGAGGGAGGCGCGGGAGGGATAAACATCACGCGATCGCTAGTGGCTGCTGGGTAAGCGAGTTACGTGCACGGGCGTTTTGTTTATTTTAAGACCAAAAAGTAAAAACGTCATTTATCGCAAGTTTTCGTCTGGATTAGTCAAATGTTATTTGTTTTTAATCAGGTAAGTGTTAATCTTCCATATAATTATCGTACTTTTGATATGCAGAGAGGTTCTGGATATAATTCTCACGGTTTTTCTATAACCTCACTTTTATTTTGAAATTCTGGGTTGGGGTTAGTTGAGCATCGTTGCTCAACTTACCCCATGATAATTACGTAAAGAAAATTACTTTAAGTTTTGTTGTTCTGTCACTAAGACAATTACCATTAAGTTCCAAAGATTAATTATTATTTTTAAGATATAAGCTAAGTATATGAGTAATAATATAAAGAAATAAGTCTGATTTTAAACAGAAAGACTGAATCTAATGGTGAAGTTATTCCTAAGATACGTTATTGTTTTCTTGATTCTACTTTTGGTTAATTATTCAAAGAATTGCTATAAGTTTTGTTTTCTCTGTCACTAAAAGACTATAAATAAAGAACTGATTGTTAAACACTTATTTTATTTCATCACTAGTCAACATTGAACCTATGGTTTCATTATACTTTCTTAGTGCTCAACTTGCCCCACACCTTTGCTCAACTTACCTCACCTATGAGGTACATTGAGCATACTTGACTTTCTGCATTGAAACAGCTGTAGCTCTTCAATTTTACTTATTACAAAAAAATACTATTGACACTTTTGTTAAGCGATAAACAACAAATCCATCAAGCCGCATAACAATTTATAGAGACTTATCATTAAGGAGCTACATCCGTTCAAGTAAAAATTTGCTCAACTAGCCCCGCCTTACCCTACTTAAGTATAGTGCTTATAATTACGCTAAGATATGGTATCTGTACGTTTAGATAATACACGATGCTAAGATATATAGATAGAGTAATTCCAGATATATGTATATTCGTTTATAGATAGGTGGATTTTAGAAAACAACTTTCAGAACCGAGCATTAATAGTGACTATTCATAAGTGCTTTATTGAGGCCTATTTGAATAAAAAATATTTGATTTTGATTTTGATTTTGATTTTATATTTATGGCAATAAGATAATACTCTGCCGACAGTGTGAATCTTGAGCTACATTTTACTTAAAAAAAAAACTAGATATCATCTCTAGATTCGGCCGGTATCAAAATGATATTAAAAAAGAAGTGAAGTTATTAGGTTGCAAATAAAGTCATTGATTTATAAAGCCTCGATCGTGTCCTCGAGTTTCTTTGTCATACAATTTCTAAATTAAAATAATAATATTGGATCGTACTTATTCAAAAGCATTTTATCAATGTGGCTTTGCATTTACGAATAGAAAATTTCAGAGTGGGCGACGTGGTCTCGGGGTATCACTTGGAAAATTGATTATCTAATAGACATTTCACTTACGACATCAGTCTTTTGCGTTCGAAAATAGAATTAAATATACAACCAAAACCCCAAAAAAAACTAGTTAAATAAAAGCATGATACATAAGTACAAGTCTACCCACGGCGTTAAATCCGCAGCAAGAAGCATCAGCTTTCATCTTGGAAAGATTAAAGCGACCATGTGTAGCCGTACGGAAAATCTGTGCGAATGAATTCCTATTAATATTATTATGTGTATATAGTTTTTTTAATGTTCCAAAAGGGAAAATATCTCATTCGAATAAACATGGTCAGTCATTCGAAAGTTTACCGCTTGTAATAAAATTATACATGCATTTTTTTGGAAGCACTGGCTTTTTATTTAAAGACATAAATGAAAATTTTAATTTCGATTTTTGGCTACGGAAATTGTATACTATCTAACCAAGCATAAAAAATTCTTATTGTTTAATATTGTATTATATTTGAGACTTATCTATCACTAGCGGTTCCCGCGGTTTCACTCCATTTCGCAGAGATATTTCCATTTATCGGGATAAAAAGTAACCTTCTGTTTCAGAACTTATTCTAACTCTGTATCAAATTTCATTTCGTGATCTCTTCATACATCCATTTTGACAAACATTCGCATTTATAATATAAGTAGAATTCTGTCAGTCCTATTCAGTCGGTTATGAACTATGTTTACTGAACAATATATAAATTAATTTACACTAGCAACACACAACAATACAATTTCAAACAACAAATGCGAAATTGCCTGGAACAAATATTTCAAATGGATTGATGTTGGTAACATTGTTCTATCAATAATATATTGTTAGAAATTACATCTCAGCGAGTTATCATTGTATTCCCAAGAACCTAGCTTATGAAATATGAGCCTTCACTACTGAGCTAGAAGTTCTAAATTAGGTTTTTTTAGACTTCTCTGTCTTTTTTTTGAAGAATTTATTGCGAGTTAGGTAACAAGTGGTGATTTATTTACTTGCGTTTTAAGTATTTTTTGGATATACTAATTTACAAATAGTCTAATATCGTTAATGCGAAACTTTGTAAGAATGTATGTTTGTTACTCTTTCAGGCAACGATGGCTGAAATGGATGTACTGTTATTATCTGGAAAACTAGTAATTTATTGGTTTTTAACTTATAGTTAGTTTCCTCATATAAACATTCATAATAAAATGTCGGATTTCTGATGTAGGTACAATTAAATAAACAAGACATATTTTTTTTTATTTGGTTCCTCAACTATGTGTACACTATTAAAAGATTAAAAATAACATCACAAACTTATATCTAAGTGTCACATTAATTATAGAGGAACACAGCATGCACTTAATGTCGCTCAGGCTCATTTTATTGAAAAACCAAAGAGTTCTTATTTCTAAACATTTTCTACTTAACAAACACTAAACACGATATTTACGTTGACTTTACACATTACACTGTGTCTTAATAAAACTGTCATAGTGTGATATTCTTAAAGCTATTTTCCTTTAGTGAAAACATTAAATTTAGCCCGTTAAGTCTGTGAACGGTCGGAAGAAATCCAGGCTTTAGTGACTCCAGCTTATGAGCGGTGTACTTGTTATATCTTGCTCGTCTTTGTTATTAGTGTTGTCGAGTACTGTCGGATGTACAGTAGCTTTAAGGATTAACAGAATAAAAAAACAATAATAATATGATCTATTTATTGTATGTTTATTTTTTCTTTTTTTATTATTAAGTTTTAAGTGTCTATAATTAAATTTAATAATGTGTGTGTGATTGATTGATTGATTAAAATTAAACTAAAAAATTATTGTTTTTTTTATAGTCTAGAATCACACGCATTTTGCTATTTAGGGTCGGCTTTGTATGTCATGTCCCTCTTTTTCATTCAGTAATCAGTCAAATCTATGTTCTCATTTTATTTTGTAGATAAGTATTAATTAAATTAGTATAAAATTAAATTAAATATAGTTATTCATTCTAATAAGGCAGGCATTTATGACTGTTCGGTTCGGATGGTTGCTTGTCGTATTAAAAAGAAATAGCATAGATAATAATTATTTAATTTAGGTACGTAATATTAAATAGTTATTTTAAAAATATGTACAGACATGTGTTTATTTAAAATTATTTGTTTTATACACAATATATTTTATATGTTTACTACAAATGCAATTATAGTAAAGTCGAGAAATCAATTAAAACGATGTGTGGAAAATTTCCCTTGGTTAAAAGTAGTAAAAAAAATAATATGACACAAAGCATTTTTTCTACCGACTGTACATATTAAAGAAGCTTTAAAGCTTACCAGGAGCAAAACTAGGGTTTAAATAAAATACATAGAACTGATGAGAGAACTTTTGAATAGATCTTCGAATAGAGCTTACAAGACAATTATCCTTCTTTATTTAGGAAAAGTAATGCAAATATGTGTTAAAAATGTAAAAAATTTTTTTTTACCTTGATCAGTATATAATAAATTATATTTATAAGTGGATAATCTGATTCGAAAATAATTTAAACCTGTATGCATTTTTTTCAGTTATTTAAATAAATCATATCAGACCCATATGATTCCTAACTAAGTAGAGCTTATATTATGGTAAGCAGATAGCTACATAGAAATACTACTTAATAATAAACGCACATGTTCGTCTACACACTGAGGAATCGAACCCATTACTACCAGAAGTTATACTTCATATTTCTAACTACCATAATGTAAGTAGGTGGTTCATCAGAAAGTTGTAGGTGGTTTCAGAACGAAATACTGTACTACGGTACTACGATACTACGCTGCTACGACACTGCTACGACGTAGCAGCAGAATAAAAAAAAAATAAACATTTTATTTCTTGCAGTTATATATCTTGGTATTTAACTACATATTTGCCTAATTAATTTAATAAAACTACAACTACTACTACTACTCAAATTAATTATGTAATTTACTAAAATTTTATAATAAATAAAAAAAAAAAATATTTATTTATCTAGTATCTATCTATAGTTTTTAGTTAATAATATAATACATAATTGTAAACTATTTTTTTATAAATAAATAACATATCATAAATTTACTAAAAACTAAATAAAACTAAATTGGAAGATTTTGAAGGGAACCTTCTTCAAAATATTCCAATTTGTTCTATACTGTGCCTTCTGCATCCAATGTGAGCCCGCCGTACCTCCTATGTCTTCTTCCCATTTTGCAATACTACCTGAAATAAATAGCATTTCTAGATATAATCCATACTAATATTATAAATGCGAAAGTAACTCTGTCCGTCTGTCTGTTACGCTTTCACGATAAAACTACAGAACCGATTTAAATGAAATTTGATACACAGATGATCCAGAGGCTGAGAAAGGACATAGGCTACTTTTTATCCCGGGAAAATTGCAGATTTTCCCCCCCGGGAAATCGGCCCCCAGGGAACGCGGGCGAAGCTGCGGGGAGCCACTAGTCACCAATAAATAAAGCTACAAAATAACAATTTTTCAGAATTAAATACATGACTCAATTCATGAAATTCTATTCAACAGCGCTTTCCTTCACGTATAAATAAGAATATGTTTATTGTCTAATAATTCTTGGAAAAAAAATTATGTTGACGCGGTGTCAACGTCAAAATAATAATAATACAGCCTTTCGACTCGGTAACAGACGGAGCGACAGAATAATTTACTTTATAATATATAGAACGCTGTAAATATCAGTTGATATTTTAATATCCTACTTGTTACATATTCGCGACTAGGGTTGGCACGACAGCGATATGATTTATAATTTTATGGTTATATTGAAAAAATACATATGAATGATTTCGTTGAATTGTTAATCACTTCATTATTCGCTAGTGGCCCCCGCGTTCCCTAGAGATCTTCCATTTTCCCGGGATAAAAAGTAGCCCATGTCCTTTCTTAAGCTCTGGACTATATGTGTACCAATTTTAATTTCAATCGGTTCAGTAGTTTCAGTGCCAAAGCGAGACAGACAGAGTTACTTTCGCATTTTAATATAAGTAAAGAAGAATAGATTTACTTTTACATTAATGGTTGCCACAGTTCATACTAAAAACGACAAGAAAGAGAAAATTCTGTTTTAGACATATTCCATACAAATTTTTTTTTGTTTTCATAATATTTTTTTTTCATCAATATATTTCCCAACCCTAATGGCACATGCAAATTAAGATCCCTCATGTTTGCGTTTTAACACGCTCCGTTGATCAATAACTTCAAGTGAAAAAGTTCAAATTAAAAGCTTTCAATGAAAGGTTAACCTTTATACATTTTATTTATGTAAATTTTATGCTTTACCCCCTTATTTGTTTACGCCAATGATTTTAAAAATAGCTGTTTATATTTACAGGATGTTCTTTCATATGTTGGTTCGATGTTTAATTTTTTAGTTACATTAAAAATGTTTAGTAGAAATGATCACTTTATCTATACTAATATTATAAAGAGGAAAGATTTGTTTGTTTGTTTGTAATGAATAAATCCGAAACTACTGGACCGATTTCAAAAATTCTTTTACCTTTGGAAAGCTACATTATCACTGAGTAACATAGGCTATATTTTATCCCTGTATTCCCACGGGAACGGGAACTACGCGGGTAAAACCGCGGGGAGGCAGCTATGATGAAATAAAGGTGTTTTCAATTCAATTTCAGTATTTCTTTCGCATTAAAACAATGTCTTAACGTGTCTATAAATCTTTAGAGGAACTAATATAGATATCTATATATATAATATAAAGTCCCCGCGGCCTGTCTGTCTATCTGTACGCGATGAACACAAAAATTACTGAACAGTTTTTCATGCATTTTCACCAAATTACGGAGTATTTTATGGGGAAGTTTTTTATGTATAATACATCAATTTGGACCCGATAGATGGCGCTGGTGGGCAGAACGAAGTTTGCCGGGTAGTTAAGATATAGAATATATTTCTGTTTTTCTAAATTTGAATGCAATAAATTCTCATAAGCGGGAAAAATATTACACCAATTATAATTTCATTAATAATTATTATAAATAAATTTAAATACAAAACCACATAAAGCATACATATTGCGATAAACAATCGCTAAGCCCATACATAAATCAGACGGCCGCAAATTAATGCATTTCACTAATAACATATTAATAATAGCAAACAAAATCCAAATGAAATTGTAACCACATTTGAACCGCCGGTTACCATTAGCGGACCAGTAATCAGGGTTCTGTGAGCGTAAATAGGGAACCACACAAATAGACGAATCTGTACATAGACCTATAACCAAACTAGATAGCGTAACTACCACAATTTGTCACCATGTCACTTTTTCTTAGACATCCGCAGAGTATTTTTTTTGTACGTTAAAAAATCGTTCAAATATTCGTTTCTATATTTATTAAACACTATTAAATAATTATAACAACCTATAACAAACTTTATCATATTTTATATAACGAATTAGAAATGTATTAATATATAAGGGGTATAAATATGTACAAAACTTATATGTAAAATATATATACATACTAAATTAAAATTATCGTTCAAATACAACAAATACATTCCCATGTAGGTATATGTTCACACGACAGCGTATTTAAAACGCGATGTTTTATATCGAGCGGTGTTGCATTTTCAACTTTGGGCGTTGGAAATAGAGCATATTGTGGTACTTGGAAATGAATTTGTTGTGTGAACGCTTTTATCGTCTAGTAAAAAAAACTCTCGTGCAAATGAGGGCTAACTGTCGTGGACAATGAAGTGGTAAATGAAGGCATGGAAAGGAGTATTTTTTGGTGGTTTGACACGTAAAGTACATACGCTCGCGACATCTAGTTAGATTCTAGGTCTGTGTTCCAGTGCCGTTGCAAATGACGCGGTCGCACCGTCCGCCCGCAAATTCGAATATGTTATTCATTTCGCCCGCTTATTGTGATATTTATTTGAATGAAGAACGGGCGAATGTTTGTTTATGGATTTGTCTTTTGCATAAATAACATATGTATGTGAAGATTATGTTGTTTGTTGAAACTGGTAGCAATGGCTGCTTTCAACACTTTGAAACTTTGCTTTTGAAACACCTGACACACACACACAACTTTGAAAATGTTTACTATGTCCTGATGATGATATGATGTTATTTCAAATTGATGTAGGTAATTGTTTATACTAAGTAGGGATCGAACCTACTATGGGGTGTGTGGATCTACAAGTAACTAAACGAAAATGTAGAACAATATCTAAAATAATAGGCACGAAAAATGTCTTATAGTGTATTATTCATCTTATTCTACGCAACCATATTTTCCGAACGTTTTCCTCTAAGCGCGGTGTCATTATAATTTCGTTATATTATATTATAATATCAGCTTGACAGTAAGATAATGTCCTGTCATTTCCATTGTGTAACTTCGCCCTAGATGACGGTTACAATTAAGGCGTGCTGCAAACTCACGATAAAGCCATGATAAAGAGGAAATTATAGTAGCTATCTGGTACCTAATATATTTTGATAGTTTTGTGATTTTGTATAAACCATTTAAATGGTGTAAATATAACCATAAAATAGGCAACGCGTGAGTTACGCCCCTAGTGTTGCAAGCGTCCTTAGGCTATGGTAACCGCTTCCCATCAGGCGGACTGTGTGCCTGTTTGCCACCTTTGTGGTTTAAAAAAAATGTTTAAACAAAACTTGACTTAGCAATATTTATTGTTAAAGTCGAACAATAAATTCTAGTTTATAATCTTGCTTCATTAAGTCATATTTTGATTCTACTCAGGCTTAAGTCCTACTTAATAGTAGAGTAGTGGTACTTGAATTTTAGCTAAGAGAGCAAATACCTATTAGAATACCTGAAAGCAAATATATAATAATTTAATTTAATTTTAAATTGCAAGGGTAAGGTAAGGTAACTTATATTCTAAATACTTTTAATAGTTTATACATATACGTATTATTATAAATTGTAAAGGAAAATCGCGTCTCCATAAGCAGCCTTATCGCGTTATCAAGAATCGTATTAGGTAGTTAAGCTTCATCCCAAAGGCTCGTCACATTTGGCTGGCAGATACATATTATTATATTAATAATATTTATTATTATTTACAAGGAAAAAATAGTTTTGGACCTTGTTTTTTTAACTATCCGTAAATATGTTTTTCTACTCGTATATCGCACAGATTGTGATGATTGCAAAATTTTATTAAAATGTGTAGTTGGACTGCATTTATTTGGCTATAGTATACAACATATATATATCAGATCATATACTGGGCCCACGTGGTGGACTATGGCCCACACCCTCTCGACGTTAGGGGAGGCTAGAGCTCCTCGGTGAAGATGTATATAAGCCGATGATGATAATGATGATATACCTACTAGTATCAGCTAAGTTGACATACATATCTTATATCGTTGAGTAAAAGTATAACAATTTTGAAAATAATTTCATATTTTCCATGTGCATTTCATGCAGTATATATGATTGCAGTATTCCCCATATTTAACTTCTAGACAGGACTAAGAATCCCACCGCATTAAGAATAAAGAGAATTTTCACGTATGAAGTAGAGTGAATCTAGTTTAAATATATGGAAAGACGCTAGGTCAATCCATCGGCGCCACTCGGCGTGCTTAGAGTATTCACAATGACCCTAGAGAACAAAGTGTCGTTCGTTTTATCAAAAGTGCAGACGTTTGGGTGGGCTGAGTTATAGGAGATAGCTGAATGATATTGCAAAGAAGATAGGTAATATCTAAGTTATTACGTTATACCTAATTAAAACATATTCTATCTCTAATGAGAGATCTCTCTCTCGAAAGAGTAACAAACTTTCGCATTTGTGATATCATTAATATTAATAATAATATCCTGAGACATTTTTCACACATAACCAATCTGATTCCAAATTAAGCTGAGCTTATAATATGGTAACCAGATAGCTGATATTCTACATATAGTTACTACTTTTAAATAGGTACATACTGATATAGATACCCGCCTCAGCTTCGCATGGGTGCAATGCTTATACAACACATTAGTCACCTCCAAAATTGTCAGTGTTTCTCTAACATATTATGCATGTATTGTATGTAAAAACCTTCCTCTTGAATCACTCTATCTATTAAACCGCATCAAAATCCGTGGCGTAGTTTTAAAGAAGACATAGGGCAGACAGCGGAAAGCGACTTTGTTTTATAATATGTAGTGATGATAATAAGTAGGATATTAACGCTGTAATGTACCAACTTGGCCCCTCAGAAACACACTGGCACTAACACGATATTGCTTTTTCGTATACAGGGCGTTCCTTTTTCATGTAAAACACCGCGGTGATCCCGGCCGCTGGTGTATGTGGGTGTATGTAGATGAGGTTCTATTTTGCGGATGAAATAGGCCTCTTTTGATACGGGCTTTAAATGTTGATTTTTTTTTTACTATTGTGCTCGCGTTTTTGGTACACGCTGTACACTCGGGTTTGGCCGTTGCTGTTTTATTATGAAAGTTTGTGTTTGATAGAAATGTATATCTACAATACATGTTTAGTTAATCTATAAGTACTATATTTTATCTATGCTGTGGGCAGAAATAACCACAATTCTTATCCGACTGCAAAAATAGGGAAGCAATGTTTTTTACCTCAGAAATCCGTCATTTATAAAACAAATTTGGAAAACAGTTTTTTTTGTGGTAACACATAATGTTTACATTGCCACAGCGATCTCAAAGATTTTTTTATGTAATTTTTCATTGTCATAATACTCTATGATTTATGTTAATTTCTTAAGGGTAGGGATTGTCCCGGACCCTCTTTAAGTACACTATATTCATATCATAACTTCATTTATACAGTGATAACATACTTTGGCCTTCACTTAGATTTAAATACCAGTTCGCAAAAGTCTAGTTTTAATAATAAATATACCTATTGATTTGGGCAGAAAAAATTTTTGATACGGACAACGAATTACCTGCGGAAAATTTAACGGATTTCAAAGAGATCTGGAACACAAATAGTTTCATAATGTGAATTAATACGTAAGCTACATTTTGTTTCGGGGAAATTGTAGATCCCCCAGGAACGCAGGTGAAACCGTGGTGAGCCACCAGTTATTTATATTATCTTGCAAAATCACAGCACAGTTGTCTAGTAACTAATATGGTTTTTAAAGGAAAAAGTAGTTACACACAGTAACACATAACAATTTTATTATACGTATATATTTGCTGAGTAAAATGTATTCATGCCCGTATTTGATTACAATTGCTATTGGTTTATTTGAATTTAAAAATAGGACGATAGAATAGGTAACCTAAATCCAACATAAATTACGAACCATTTTTATTATTCCTTCTTTAGCGTGGATGCTTAATGTTTTTACTTTCATGTAATACTAGTGGCTTCCTGCGGTCTCACATATGTTCCTGAGGATCTTCAATTTAACAATATGTATTTTAGAACTCGTTCCGGCGTGAAAGAGTAACAAACATACTCACAAACTTTTGCATTTATAATATTAGTAAGATTGGTTTGTGATTAGTTAATCAACTCATTAATTTGCCAAAACTTACACCGCACTATTTTAAACATAAAAAGCTGAGATTGTATAAATAATAATAAATTTCTATAAAAGTGTTTTAGTCTATGTTTAGAAGAAGTTTGTTTCAAGCTTACTTCCAATATAGAATACATATCACATTCTTTACTAATACTTTATTTACTTAAGTATAAGTAACATGTTTGTAGAATGTACCGCGATGCAACTGTGTGCTAAAGTGTTTCCAACAAACTTACACGCGATAGCAAATATGCGCTAACTACTCGTAGGAAGGAACAATTTTCTATCTTTGTGCAGCACTTACGAGATACTGTGGCTTGTGCGAGCGTAATATATTCAATATCCTATAAGAGCGTGCAGCCTGAACGAACATACTGACAATCTATCTATACAGGATGTAATTGTGTTGAAGTCTTCAACGTAGGGCTGTCAAACTTATGTGTAATATTGTAAAGCTGAACGGTATGTTTGAGTGCGCTAATCTAAGGTCATAATGGTCTTTTGTGTTGGATAGCCTATATGTCCTTTCAATATAAAACTTTTATGTTAATTACAAATAACATCATAAACAGTAATTCATAAGAAATGAATGCCAAAATACGTGTTATTTTTTTCCCAAATAAAATGCATAAGATATTAAATTTTCTATATATCTAGATGTAATACATTATTGTTTTCTCTTGAACCAATAAAATTAATAAAACCGCTAAAAGAGGTAGGTAGTAGGTAAAAGATTTTGATTTATTAATTCGATATGCCAAGTTTATCTCAAATAACAACCCTACGTCTTATAAATAAAATCATGAGAAAAACGGTTATTCACAAACAAAGTGAAGGCAATATTGGTCTTTTTTAACCTCTTGCCATTAATATGACCGGAAAAATGGACAAGGCAAATGTCTTTGTGAAAACAACATTACGTAGGCACCTTAAGCGATAGGCAACTTTAGCTTTTATCACCTAATCAAGTTATTTGAGGGAAGTCAGTTTTAATTAAAGTAAATTAATTAAATATCCCTCGACATTGTTCAGATGGAAATATTCGCAACAAACGTCTCCCGTTGCCGTTACGTTTATGTCCTTGTTAAATCTTAGATATATATTAAAAATAATCCCTACTTCAGGACCGATTTGGCTGGACATTTTCACACACAGTCAATCTAATTCAAAACTAAGCAGAGCTTGTGCTATGCTATAATTTTTTTTATACCACGACGGTGCCAAACAGGCACGCAGCCCACCCGATGGAAAGCGGTTACCGCAGCCTATAGACACCTGCAACACCAGTGGTACCACGGGTGCGTTGCTGACCCTTTAAAAACCTGTGTATCTAAAAGACTCTTTAAATTTGCTGATTTATTACTACACCATTCTTAAATACATACCTACTTGAATCCGGACACAGAACATAGAGGCATTTTCATGAACGCACAAATTTGTCTCTGATGGGATTTCAATCCACCAGAACTTCAGGGTCACTAATCACAAACTATCAAATGTAGTGTTCTAGAAATTAATATGTTACGAATCAGAAGGAGGTTCGATTACCTGTCTTACCTATAGGTAGATTAATCTAAGCACAGTGAAACAAAGCCCCTTACATTCCTAGTCACGTACAAAATGATAAATTCATTTCATTCCTCTTACACTTTGGTTAATTTAAACAAACGCTTCCCACGTGTTTTGTATACTTTGTAAGGGCTTTTTTATACTGAAACAAGAATATTTTTATAACAAAATCTTTAGAAAGGTAAGTACTTAGCTAAACAAATCTTAACAATGTTTGTTTGTTTATTACACTTTTAACTAAAAAACCGATTAAAATAAATCCTACATTGTCTTTTTTATCCCCATATTGTTATGGAAACGGAAATTACACAGGTGAAGCAGTGGGGCGGAAGCTAGTATTCAATAAAGCATTTTTTTAAAGTACTAAGATTGATTGCCAAAGTGATTAAGGCTCAGCTTGTGCTTAGAGGTGAGACGATATTTTCATTATTTTATTTCACAAATTAATACATAATTTATGTCGCGTTTATAGTCATCATCAGCTCATGTACGTCTCCACCGAGGAGCTCGAGCCTCCCCTAACATGGAGGGGATTTAGGCCATAGACCACCACGCGGACTTAGAGCGGATTTACCGACTTCAAATGCCTTTAATTGTGAGATCTTGGGCATGCATGTTTCGTCACGATGTTTTTCCTTCCCCGAAAGCCATTATTTTTTTATATAGTTTCCCATAAGAGATGATTTGGAAAAATGCTGCCACTACGCCGTATAAGAATGAAATTCAGCACATACAGGATTTTGGTATTGTGCTGTTATATTATTTTTCGCTCTGACAAGCTATTTTTTCGGCACGTTTTGTACCATCTTTCAGTATAATAGGTCCCGGAGCCGCGATAAAATTGTGCGGAAATTGAATTTTATTATCTACGTAGGCACTTACTTATGTGAAATAACAATGTCATTTTTCTTTGTCATTTCACCTTACGTTCAAATTTTAAGCTGAATTGATGTCCGGTTTTTGATTTATTATCGTAAACTAAAAATAAAGACGAACATTTTGTATTTTATTAAAATATGGAACAGTTTAATGACTTTAGGTAACTTGAATACAAATAATAAATTGTTTCTATGCACATTTTTGTCAGGCTATATACCTATTTCTTAACCTTAAGCCCTTAGATTATAAAATAAAGCCAAATGCGCCGCTATAGCCCAAACCGACAAGAACGACTTCGTCATCATCATTATCATCACCATCTTAATGTACTAAAATACCTTAGTCTTCATCTGAATTGCTTCCATTATTTATAGTAGGTCCATATCCTTATTTCTGATGCAAAATCATATTCAATAGGTATTTTTGTTTTTCTATTCCCAAAGCCCACAGTATGCATATATCCTAATACAAACAATAAAGAGAGACTGTTAATCTTGCTTCGACTGTGACCGCTTTATTAGATACCGAGACATTCTGTATAGAGAAATATATGCGCTCAGGGAAAAGTTTTAACATGTATTTAGAGTTGCTGGATAGTAATATTTGTTGTTTGATATTTATTTAAGTTTTATTATCAAATATATTATTTGCTTCAAATGTATAACGAAACTTTTGTAGAAGATTTTCAGCCACCTTTGAAACTTTGTACACTTATTTCTAAATAAACTAAATAAGTTTATTTTTTTGGTTATTTATTGATAGTTAGAAACCATAGTTTAATTTTGTTATAGGTGTAGGGCTTTACCAATATTATTTAAGGAAAAATTACGTAATGTTTTGTCACTGTTTTAAAAGGTCACGTGGTGTGGTTGGTGAGATACCCTTATCGGCAAGCCATAACTGTAGGTTCAATTATTATTTTGTCACTTTGAATATATCATATGTTTGATTTCAAGTATTAACAATGCGTATATTTAGCAGCATATATAACTGTGTGTATTTTTTTTTTGGAAAGCTGTGTTGAAAAAGAAAATACATTACAATTTTTATCACTTTCATGTATCATGGAGTGTGTTATACACAAACAAGCAATATGACCGATCCAGTAAACGTACCCCAATAATTATTTTCACTCGGCCATAAATTATACTAGAAGCCTAGTTGTTACCAGATTGCCAAGTTCAAAATCACATCCATTTACAAACTAATTCTCTGACCTTCACTGAAACTTACACTGGCAAAATTTATAGAGGGCACTTTAGTTTTCCGTGCATATAGGTAGGTGACTAGTGCGGATAAAGTGCTTCGGTGCTGCGTCTAACTTCCGCCGTACGTGTTTGCGTACCGACTGGCGGATATTTCTAGCGGATATGCTAATTTCTGGGAAGTTTTGATGTGTTACCCAACCTTTGTTTGGCTTGACGTTGTTTGTTGTGAGCCTTTTTTGTTTGTTCTATTTTTAGCTAATGTGTTAGATACAGTTGCATAGTTGTGATGAAAATGATATTTTTTACTTCAGGTGTTTACAGTAATTTGCGTATAAGAGAATATATTTTGTTGCCATTTGTTAAATATTATTGATTAGTTGTTTGTATGTAGGTATAATTAATAAATACATGCAATAAAGTGTTTAGAACAGGTTTAGATTTTCTTAAGATGTTAATCAAATAAAAAAGTGAGAATGGATGTGACACATTCTAGATAGAAACTATTAAGTATACCCTAATTTTGTTTAGTTCAAATAGTTCTTAAATTAATTCCAACCCGAATCTATATTCAGTTTAATAGAGGTCAAAACCACTCTAGTTTAACCTTCAAGTTAACTTTTGAATCAAATGGATTGTCTAAATTTAGACCAGTGCCTCTAGAATAAGTAATTGGAAGAAACTAACACTTACCAATTGAAATCCTTTTGGTGTTCTTATTAGCAGTGAGTTGACCACAAACCGATTAGAAAGCCGCAATTAAAAGCTGTTGCTTCTCGCAGCTATTAAACTATAAAAAGCAGTAATAAAATTCATATGAATAGGTATGAAATAACTTACGGACAGACCGGTTGGCTTTGTGCTTTTGGCTTTGCAGTAACCCTGACTCTCAAGCCGGCGGTCGTGGGTTCGAATCTCTCCCAGGACAAACATTTGTATGCATATCTGTTTGTTCTGTGTCTGGATATATATATATATATATATATAAGTGACAGATCGTGTTCAAAATGTAATGTGACAATCATAAAATGTGACAGCTAGTGAGTAGGTATAGATATGGCCGACCATGAAGTCCTTAATACACCACAGCTCTCCCCTCCTAGCTGCTGCGGATCAAGGGTGCACCCAAGAGCTGGTCGAGGTGTCGGCGCCATACATCACCGTTGTCGGTGCGAACTTCATAGTGCAGTAGGCCCAAACGTTTAATAATAGTTCCAAACTGCCACCGCTGCGCAGCACTCGTGTAGTCACGAGCCTGTACCCGATCGCCTGGGTTGAACTCTCTGACACTGATCTCTTGATGCGTTGATGCGGCCACCTTTTCTTTCCTTAAAAACATAGCATGTAGTGCCGTGCGTACTTCTCTGCCAAACATCAGCTGGTACGGAGATTTACCATTCACATTTGGCGTCCGTCGGAGACGACTTTTGACAGTCACTAACTTCTCTGATAGGTTACCTCCTTCCCCATCTAAGCTTCGTAAGATTCTCTTAACTGTCTGCACAAAACGCTCTGCTTGCCCATTGGTTGCAGGGTGGTAAGGAGCGGATGTCTTATGAACGATCTTACTATATTTTAAGTATTTTTCGAACTCTTCCGAAACGAATTGTCGACCATTGTCTGAAACCAAGACGTGAGGCGTCCCAAAGGTGCAAAACAGTTCTTTCAATTTTTGTATGCACCAAGAGCTTGTAGTTGATTTGGTTGGTATAATCTCAGTCCATTTGGAGAATGCATCTACAATAATTAAAAGTTGGTGTCCGTGCACAGGTCCAGCGAAATCAATATGAAGTCTTTGCCAGGGGCCATTTGGCTGTTCCCAATGGTGCAGTGGTGCCTTCTCTGGTTCATTTTGTTGTAATCTACAGGTTCTACATGACTTCACTTTAGTCTCAATCTCGTTGTCAATTCCTTTCCAGTATACGAAACTGCGAGCCAATAGCTTCATTTTTACAATACCTGGGTGACCGAGGTGTAGTTCGTCGAGCACATGTTCCCGTAGTGATCTTGGAATGAAGACTCGTGAACCTCTCAATAAACAGCCATCATGCAAAGTAAATTCATTGTCCTTATAACCGAGTGTTTTTAGTGATTTGCCAGTTTCCAATGCGTGTAACAAAATTGTACAGTCGGCATCGTTTCTTGTTTCCTTCGCTATTACATCTGGATTTATATCAATGGTATGGATTTGCTGAAATTGGAAACTGTGATTTTGGTCAATACTGTTGGTCTTGGTGTTTTCTACTGGAAACCTCGATAAATAATCTGCATTTGAGTTGTTCGCAGAAGTTCTGTATTCAATAGTGTAGTCAAATCCAGATAAGAAGTGAGCGTAGTGAAACAACCTCATTGTACTCATTGCTGGTAGCGTTTGATGTGGGTGGAAAATTACGGTCAGTGGTTTATGGTCTGTAACAAGAATGAATTTTCGACCATAACAATAGTAGAAAAACTTTTTCAATCCCCAGTATATCGCTGTAGCTTCCTTGTCGATTTGACTGTAATTCTTCTCGCTACTAGACAGCGTCCTCGAAGCAAATGCTATAGGTCTTTCTGATCCATCTGGAAGCCTATGTGACAGTACTGCTCCGAGTCCCAGTGGCGATGCGTCTGTTGATAGCACTAAGTGCTTCTTAGAGTCAAAGTGTATCAATACTCTTTCACTTACAATTTCTCTCTTAATTTGTATAAATGCTTGTTCACATTCTGCAGACCAAGCAAAACTTGATTCTTTTTTTAGTAAGTTGTTTAGTGGGTTCGTGATCGATGCTAAGTTTGGTATGAATTTGTTGTAAAAATTTGCTATCCCAAGAAATGTTCTTAATTCAGCTGTATTTTTTGGGTGTTCTGTTTCAACTATTGCGTTTATCTTGTCCCTATTTTTGTGTAGACCTTCTTTGTCGATAGTGTGTCCAAGGTAATTTATACTTGTTTTGAAAAAATGGCACTTGTCTTTGTTTACTCGAAGGTTACTTCCTTTTAGTTTATCGAGTACGAGTCTGAGCCTCTGTAGTAATTGTTCTCGGTTCGCTCCTTGTATAATTATATCGTCAAAGAAGCATTTAACGCCTTCTAGCCCTTGTAAGAGTTTGTCCATGAATTTCTGCCACAGGCTTGGGGCGACCTTAACTCCGAACATGAGCCTGTTTACTCTGTAAGTTCCTTTGTGTGTACTTAGTGTTTGTAACATTGCGCTCTCTTCATCCATTACCATGTTTAAGTAAGCCTGAGTTATGTCGAGTGTACAAAATAGTTTACCTCCGTTCATTTCTGTGAAAATATCTTCAATCATAGGTATTGGATATTGTTCATCTTGTATAATTTTATTTAGTGTAACCTTATAATCAGCGCATAATCGGATATTCCCATTTGGCTTTACAACTGGTACTACTGGAGTACCCCACTCTGAGTGATCAACTTTCGTGATGACGCCTTGTGTGCATAGTCGCTCTATTTCTTCATCCACTTTGGTTTTTAAAGCGTAAGGTATTCTACGTGGTTTAATAAAAATTGGCTTAGTGTTTTCTTTCAGGTTTAGGTGTCCTCTGTAATTGGGTATTTCGCCAAGGTCGTTTCTGAAGACTGATGTCTTGTAGAGCTCCAGAAGCTGGTCTAATTCAATGTTTTCAATATGTTGTACGGCTTTTATTTCTGCTAAATTCAGTGTTTTAAGTTCTTTCATCCAGCTGCGGCCAAAAATGGGGTCAACGTTGTTGTTAATAACGTACAGTTTTCCGTGGAATTCTCTCCCTTGGCATCGGCATTGCACGTATGCCACGCCTGTTGGTTTGATTACTTCTCCAGTATAGGTTCTGAGCTTAATGTTTGTCTTAAAAATTCTTTTTCCAATGCTTAGTTTTTGATAGTCTCGTAATGACATTGAAGTCAGTGTAGCTCCAGTGTCAAATTCCATCTTTATAGTAACGTGTTCAATTTGTACTGTTATCATATATTTTTCTGACGAGTCTCTAGATATGACATTTATATCATTCCAGTCATCATGGTCACTTGTCATTGAGTCTTCTAATAGGTTCGTATTCGGTTTATAATTTTTAAGACTTGCATCAGAGTGGCGCTGTAGGCACACACGAGCTAAATGACCAACTTTATTGCATTTATGGCATGTAACATTTATAGCGCCACATTTGTTTGATTCGTGATTTGCACCACAGCGGAAGCATTTTCCTTTTAGATCTTTAGGTGTAATTTGTCTTGGGCTTCGCCCTGGTTCTACCGGTCTCTTGTATGGAGTGATTTTGTTGATGTGATCACTACTAGTACTTGGTTGTTCGTTAATAATCATTGATGCGTTTTCTGCCTTACTCATTTCAATAGATGTCGCAATCTGCGTCAGTGATTTGAATGTAGATACTGTTCGGTCTTGTAATATTTTTGTACGTGCATCGCTATCTTTCAGCCCCCTAATAAATTGTAGAGATAAAAAACTTTCTGATGTATTTTTTTGACAGTGTTGGCAATTGAATTCACAGTTAGTGGTAAGTTTCTTCAGCTCTGCGGCGTATTGCGCTGCAGTTTCATCGGCTTTTTGCGTTCTTGTTATGAATTTATGTTGTAGCGTCCATTTGCTAGGTTTTGGGTCTAAGTAGTCGTCAAGTATTTCAGTAATATCAGCAAATGACATATTCATTGGTTCCTCTGGTGATGTTAAATCGCAAAGTTTTTCGTGGATTTCTGGTGATAATGTTGTCAGTAAGATATTCGACTTCATGTGCGCTTCCGATATGTCGTTCAATCGAAAATACACTTCTAGTCTTTTTTTGAAATTGTTGAAAGTTTCTGATTGTTGTAGGGGTTGAAATTGTATTTTTGGTGTATTACTACGCCTGGATTCACTTGGTTGTATGCGTTGTTGCTGTTGCTGGCCCTGTTGCTGACCTTCATTCTGAGTCTGTTTTGTTAAAAGTTTAGTTGTTATCGTTGTATGAAGCTCTTCGAAGTCGTACCTGTACTCTTGTTCTTGGTTATAAGCGTCATCGTCCTTGTCGTCGACGGTCTTATCCTCGATTTTCTGTTGTACCTCCCGAATAGCCAGGATCGTCTCCTTCAGGCCCCGGAAGCGAGCAGTAACGTCTTCGTCAGACATCGTTGCCCTCTGATCGATATATGTGTCGAGTCTCGTGAGCATTCCACGTAGGGTGCCACGATATTTTTTTAATTTGTCCATTTTATATCTCTATTAACACAATCTTTATTTTGATTATTTTTCGTCGCCATTGACAGATCGTGTTCAAAATGTAATGTGACAATCATAAAATGTGACAGCTAGTGAGTAGGTATAGATATGGCCGACCATGAAGTCCTTAATACACCACAATAAGTATGTATTTAAAAGTATTACATGTAGTATATCAGTTAACTGGTTACCATAACACAAGCTCACTTTGAAGCTTACCTTAGAATCAGATTAGCCATGTGTGAAAAATATACAAGGGTTTTATTTATATTTAAGTTTAATTATTAAACAGGTAACACTCACTTGACCTTGAAACTCAACTATGAAACCTTTATCGAGTTACTAAATTTACGATTTCGGCCCACAGCTACAAAGTTCTATTAGACTGCGGGAGCAAATGTAGTTAGGGTTAAACTTTAAGGCTGAACTTAAACTTAAATTAAGCAAAGCACAATTCCTAGAAGCCTTGAATAGTGGTCCCGTGGGTTGGATTCTAAATAGATTAGCTATGCAGTTAATTACGTCTTCAGTCTCATACTAAATTGACAAAGGTATATTTTGTGGTCTATTCATAAAATGCTTAACTTGAAAAACTAAACATTAAAAATAAAAGAATAGGTAGGTTACTACAGTTATTTTTTTGGAGTCAGCAAAGTATTTCTGATAATTAGTTAAATACAACGTTCATATTGGAAAACATAAAGTATTACCTAATAGTGCTTTAGTCTTAAGATAGTTATGGAGTCTTTTTTATATAATATATAATTTAATATAAGATCGAATATACCTAGATAATTTGGGATAAAGATTAACTCTACAAAAATATACCCAAAATACTTAAAACATTAATTAGTCAGCAAAAAATGCTGCTATATTTCATTTGATAATATATTATCCAAAATTCTATTACACTGTGAGACATCTTAATTCAGAGATTAGCGCCCGCATCTTCTGTTACATAGTTAACAGTAAAGGCACGACATGAGACAGATTATATTCTAAATCCAACAACATTGCCAGGGCACTTAAAATTTCAACAATCCACATGGTTTATTGTTAACTATAATGTATGAAGGTCCCTTAAGGGCTTGAGGAGCCAGTCTAATGCTATTAGCGAATAATGCTCATATTAAGTGGCTGACTTAGGAATTATGGCGCAGATTATAGTCAGTTCTTCAAAATTTGTAATGCTACTTTCATTTTGATGTGATGTTTAGAATCTCATCTGATTATACCTACCTATTATCGTTCTAGAATTTTTGATAGGTTCTGGACAACTGTAATTTTGCAGCTAAAGTGTATTAATGGCTAAATGTTTCAATTGAATGGAAAAAAAGTTTTGTTACCAAATAAAAAAGTAGGTACTGTTGTGTTTTTTTTCATATTTAGTTTAAAATGTTAAGAATTATGTTTGTATTATAAGTTGTATATATATTAAATAATAATAATAATTAACAAAAAAAAAATCGTGTCTCAATCGAATTTGGTGAGAAAAAATAATCTAGCTTTAAAAAAAATTCCATATCATACATGTCTCAATATACCTATCCTTACACTTTGTCACGAACACCACTTTTCAATCATATTATTTAATTTCAAAACACCTCAACTCCTGTAACTCGTACCACACAGTACAGTTACCTCAAAACTTTTGGACTTACGCACACGTTACGTGGAAACGTCAATAAATCTTATTCCAACTCAGTTGGGATGATGGTTATTGAGTAATGTGTTACCGTTCCTGATTTGGGTTACCAACGATAACGGGTACGGTAACGGACCATAAATTTGTTTGATTTAATTTTCCGTGAAAAGGCATTTTCTGATGTTTGATGTGATTTATAACTTGCCATGGGTACTGCGTCCCCTCGAACGAAGAACTCTTTTTTTATTATTTATTTAAATTTTGACCCTTATTTTCGTGTCAGAACAAAATTTCTTCCACATATTTTTCGCTATGAATGAAAATGATGTCATTGATAAAAATTATAGCATTTTATTCAAAGGTCAGCAATTCAAAGCATTCATATGATGTCCGCCAATCCATACTAGGCCCGCGTGGTGGGCTATAACCTTAACCCCCTTGTTGGTAGGGGTTCGTGCTTCTGCAGTGCAGATAATGTGTGATATGTGCAGATAATGATGATGATGAAATGAAAACTAAAAATAACTCTTAAATATTGGTCATTCATTATTATATTCGTGGCATTTTGGCATTACTAGTCCAATTGTAAAATAGTTTCCAATGTCTTAATAATTTATTAATGTTGGTATTCTATGTAGGTACTGCTTTCGTAGTCAATATAATTTAGAATTTAATCTGTATTTAATTGGACTGAATTTGTTTTTCTAAAATGTTTGACTTATATTGCTACTATGTTCATCAAGTTGTAATATGACTTTCATTTGATCTGTGTTTAGATTTAATTATTTATAAAAGTATGTATTTAAAAGTAGCATAATTATGTAGGTATTATATCAGCTATCTGGTTACCATATTAAAAGCTCTGTATTGTTTGGAATCAAATTGGGCATGTGTAACAAATGTCCGTAGATATTTATAATTAGGTGTTAAATATATGAACAGACTTCTTCTCAATAACATTGCCAAAATTACTTAGATAAGGTTCAAATACATTGACATTATAAAGAATGCAAGTCTGTTAAATGTACAGACGGGCTTAGTGCGCCCCCGCACAATTTAACTTCAGCGTGTGTCAGCTAGCCGTGACGTCACAGACCCCTTAGTACTGCCATAGAACGGACAATACTTTAACCGAATAGAATAGACATTCAAATAAAAATCATCTTAAAAACTTAGAGCTGAGAAAAGTATTTGAATATGTAAGTGACAAACAGATCGCTGGTATACTGTATTAAAATATTTATAAATCTAATGACTTGATTCAGACATATAACATAAAATCATTTTATTTTTTTGCTCACATGAGAAATAGATTTCTTCTATGACCTAAAAATACCTACAGTATGATCGAATTATATTTCTTAAATAAATTTATTTGTGTGTATTTTTGAAGTAATTATTCAAAAGAAACTTACCAACATATTGAACACAACACTTACAAAGATTGAATTTTAATTTAATTCAAGTCCATTCTACTGTTTTCTCTGATCTATGGCACTGGCACAGAATAAGTAATAGTGCTACGTAACTAGCCATGTCACAAAATTGACCGTAACAAGCAATGTTGCTTTTAGTTACATGATGCTGGCAGTATTCTATTGCCTCTTGTTTTAATATAATTATTAATGAACCTTTCTAATAAACCACAATACTTATTAAGACTTTAATAGGTTATCTGGGAAGCTACTTCGATTTCAATTTATATTACACTAAGAGTATCTAAAGCTAAATTTTGAAAGGTTGTTCTTGCTTAGAAATATAAAAAAGACGTAGACAAAATAAGTAATATTTATAATACATAAATTATGTTATTATTTTCATTTCATAAATAAAAAATAGAACTAATAATATACGATATGCATCATAAAACCTACTTAAAATAAAAAGACAAAATTATTTATAAAAAAAAACAAACAAAATACATACATAAATTATATTACATTAAATTTTAAAGTAGTTACATCAATAAACACCCCAGTTCGTATTCCCACTACAAGAGGCCACCACTAACTATCAAGTATTTTCTTTGTTAAATTCTACACCGTGTCACCGCGGTGTTTTGTCGCATACAGTTTGAGCGCATTTTGTGGGATCCATTTAGTTTCGATGCCTTTAATGTTAACTTTACCATTAAGCTAGGTATGTTATTACTTTAATTAGGAACTTTGTTCTCTGTGATTTTTCAATCGGAAGGTATATTAAATTTCCTATAAAAAAATCTACATTATGCCTAAAATATGAGGAAAAATTTGCGATATCAAAACTTTAATCTGAGCTTGTTACTTGCAACGGTTATATAAATCTTAATAATTATATATGAAAAAAAAAATATAAAATTTCTTGGATATATGGAATTTTACACCCTATTATTACCTATGGAATTTCACGCCCTATTATGAGGTATATTATGGGTGATATTTTTTAAACTTTGAACTGCCTTTTCTGAAACAGATCGTATAATATAGGTACCTACGTATCATATAAAAAAAACACACAAAATCTTGCAGATACGATATTCTCACAGGGTACTTACTGCCCCATTAATCTCCGTGGAGTGTAAAAAAAAACTTAGGGTCACAAAGGTACAACAAGTAATGGAGTTCCTCTGTAAGGGGCCCCAAAGTGAAGCTTGGGGCCCACACAACCCCTTGACGAGCCAACATAAAAGATAGCTCGAGAGCCGGGCCTAACAACACACTTCTTCTAATTTTAACACAATGATAAATGAGTTAATTTTAAATCTTGAAATAGAATAAATAAAGTCGCTATCTGCGACTGTCTGGTTTTCCGGTTACAATTGATTTTGATATGTATATAAAAAATAAATTATGACGGTGTTATGTCTATACTAATATTATAAAGAGGAAAGATTTGTTTGTTTGTTTGTAATGAATAGGCTCCGAAACTACTGGACCGATTTCAAAAATTCTTTCACCTTTGGAAAGCTACATTATCCCCGAGTAACATAGGCTATATTTTATCCCTGTATTCCCACGGGAACGGGAACTACGCGGGTAAAACCGCGCGGAGGCAGCTAGTCTATCATAAAATTAAATATAATACTAATAACATTTAATAAAACCTATTGCCAATAGCGACCTGCTGTGTAAATTATATAAACAATATCGTATCAGCAACCGAGCATAATTTAGTAAATACATATCTTAATTAAAATCTACTGAAAAACTTATTCAAATCAAATGCTAGGTACAACTAACGCTTACTGACTCCCAGACTAATATGTAAAATAGTTCTAGAGTCCAGGTAAAAAAAATATTAGGTCTAAATAGTCCTTAAGAACTTAGGTAGTCACTCTTGACATCGCTTCAGACCCTGTATTCTATCTAGTGCTTTGTTATTCCCATGGGAACAGTTCTAATCCATTTACCTTCACTTTCAGCCTTTTTTTCGACATTCCAACTGATGGTAAGTGGTCACCGCTGCCTATGGATATTCCCATTACCAGGGGGATTGGTGATGTGATGGCGTACCGGAATACAAAACCCTAAAAAGGCATTGACACTTAAATGGCAAAGTACATAGTACATACAAGTTTCAAAGTACATGCTTGGTAGATGACCAAAAATTTTCAGTGAATTTACCTCTATGATTAAAAAAAAATAAGCTATTAAGTACCTACGCATGATAGTTAGAAGAATACTTACTTTACTTACTTAATATGTCTAATTTTGAATGTACCTAAACTTAAAGGCAAAAATGCTAATAAAATTACATCCAGTTTATACTAGTTGTTTGGTTACTTTCGTAATTCACAAGATCACCTTAAAACCTTATTTACACTTGTTCTCAAAGAATATAAGTAGAACATATAAAACATATATATCATTATAATAAGCTTCAATGAGACGTAATTTCATTGAAAATATCATCAGCAAGGTCCCGAGCGATCAAATTATAGAGACACTTGAGATATATTTGCGGCAAATCTCGCTCTATTCTCTAGATTAAATTCAAGACAAGATCTCGGTAATATTTGTTCGCACTATGATTTTTAGCTGCTGCGGTTGCCCGGCATAAATCATACATACATATGAATAATCTTACAAGCATAGTCTTTTAATCTCACTTTACTTAGTTATTATGAAGAGCCACTACATTCTTCATTGATATTACTCGTATTTTAATTACATTTCAATTAGTTAACACAGTATATAAATTTAGCATATATACTAAGTACATGAAAATTAACTCACAAGGGCGTGACACTTGAGCTCAAAAAATTATAAAAAAAAATCTAAATGACATAAGCTGTCACATTTCAAATCATTGCTTTTATGAAAAAAAAAAACAAAATAATTTTTGTAGCGTGTAGTCGTCCCACTCGCAACACTAGGGGTAAGCTCTCTTTGTGCTACTCATAGTGGCAACACTTGAACGAGAGAGGTCGAGCGAGCCGCGCGCGAGTAAGAGATGTTTTTGAGTTCGACGCAGTTTGAATTTACATATAGTCGTAAGTATGAGTTTTGTAAAAGAATATTAAAGGGTTCATTAAAGTTATATTTAAGTCATATGTTAGTCGGGCAGACTTCTTTAATCTCAATTTTTTTTATTTAAGAGCCGCCATTTTGCGTCGGCAAAAAACCCGCTACATCCCCAACCCAGTGCGTATCCAGACGAAATCTCCAAGTGACAAGCGTCAACATTTATCAGTGTCGCGGGACAAACGACAGCAATTAACATTCCCCGCCATTGTTAGCGCGGTGTTGCCAGTGTGCCTGCAACTATTGTTCGTGCCGTTGTCGCTAGGTGGCGTGCTGTCGCTCAACGTGCCCAGATTAGTCTAATGTTGTTTCAACTCATTTGTATGTTTGTTCTGTCGTTAGTAATCCTAAATCCGGTCTAAATCGCCTAATCCATGTGAGTTAAACTGGTCGAAGAGTAGAAATATTGGTACCTATATTGAGTTCACAAATAAAGCATCATGTAACTAAGTAAAAATTTAATTGGCTGTGAGGAAAATATGTCCATTATTAGCTACTTATTTTTCGTTTAAACTAAGTAATAAGTGGGATGAATAAGGTGTTGCTCACTTCTGTAAATTTTTCAAATCGACCATATGTTCATAGTAGCCTAGATTTAAACGAGGCCTAAAATACAACCAAAAGCATATTTTTTAATAAATCACCTCATATACCCTCCGTTTACCTAATTTAATAATCATTTCAATCAATCAGGCTGCATGAAATTCAATCAAGTCTAAACGGCAAAATAGATTGGCTTACACGTGCCCACCCGTCTCGATTAATATATAGGCTTTCCATCCATGTGTATTAGGGAAATAATTAGCTCTTCCGAGATCATAGTTAACACTATTATAGGCACAGAATTAAGTGAAGGAAACACTAAATCATAATCAAGACGAGCCAACTGAATACTTCTTTATCATCATCTACATCAATATAATAAAGAGGAAAGATTTGATTTTCTATTTGTTTATTTTGAAACTATTAAGCCGATCTGAATAATTATTTCATTAATAGAAAGCTACACTATCAGGGAGTAACATAGGTTATATTTTATCATCGTATCATTATGGGAATGGTAACTGCAGGATGGAAGCTCGTTTGTCAAGGAAAAAATAGTAACAGTTCATGAAACAATTAAACAATTAAGTTCATAATGTAGATAGAGATTTTTCAATCTGAAAGCTGTAAAGAAGCAAGTTTTTTATTGAAATCGTTTTTTGTGTGAACGTAAATTATTTGGTACATAATAAATTGAGTGAAACCTCTCAAGGGCTTACGAAAATATTTATTAATAGTATAGGTACCTATTTTGTGAGTGATTTTCTTCCAAACTCAAAGGCACTTGTTGAATATTTCGTTCTGAAATACTCACTGTTTTAAAATGTGATTGAAATTTTATAGGGAGTGAACATATATACAACAAAAATATATAAATCAATCCTTAAGATAGTTCTTACATAGATGAGCCAACTAGGAAATCAAATCGAATTCGATCGAATTTGGAATCTTTAATAATATAGACACAGTTTAAAACTGTGTCGGAATATTGGGATCAAAATGTATTTAGTTACGTTATGTCAAAATTACTAAGTAGATAACTATTAAATAACTATAAACTACTTAATTTAGTATGTATATATATTTTACACATAAGTTTTGTACATATTTATACCCCTTATATAATAATACTGTAATGAAATAAAGATCGAATATCTGGAAAATAACTATTAAACTATTAATGTTCTAATCAATCGTTAGAGTCTGACTATTCTTAAGTATTCAAATAAAAAATATTTTCATTATCAATTCACCAGGTAAATAATAATGACCTGTCCGCCAGATAAGTAAAAAGAGACGGAAAATAAAAACTAGTGGATTATGCTCGAGACTCCTTAGTCTTTTAGTTTATGTCTAGACATAATCCACAGTTTCTCCTCCCTAATCTGTAGTGAGCTTCGCCTTTGTCAATGTCTAGGTTAAGTGCTGCTATTAACAACCTCAGACTGCGGATTTACCCGAGATTTTGAACTTTTTACAATTGAACTACTCGCTTGTCTATTCCAGCTAGCTTGATAACTAAATATAGCCTCGCGATTTTACCCTCGTTTCCGGAATTTAATGTTTCCTCTGCCAACATAGCCTATGTTTTTTGATAATAGTGTAGCTTATTATCAGTGTCATAATTTTGGAAATGGAATGAGTAGTATATCAGATTAATGAGAAATGTTGAATAAGCGTAATAATTAGCAATGGTGGCCCAGGTGAGAACGTACCGACTAACTAAAGTAATGAATGAGTTTAATGATATAATAAAATAAAATGAGATTTTTAAAAGAATTACTAATTAAATATATAAGTGTGTGTATAAAAGGCATGTGAAATCCCCAATACGCTCAAGGCCCGCTTGGTGGATCTGTGGCCTCCTGTGTGCTCCTCGGTGGAGATGTTTATAGGCTGATGATGTAATATGAAACAAAATTGTGAATTTGTTTTAGTATAGTATGTACAATTGTGTACTATGGCCTTCTATGTGCTCCTCCGTGGAGACGTATATGAGCTGATGACGATGATGTATTAAGAAACAAAATTGTGCATACGCGAAATTGTATAGTTGCAAAACATTTATCATATATTTATAATATTTAAGGGTCAGGGAAGTATTAACAAGTTTAGAAACTTGTTCGAATCTCTGCGGGAACTCGCCTCCCTAACTTGTGCCAATCCGCGTCGGTACGTGACCTTAACCCTGCCAGTGAGGCCAAATCACTGCCAATAGGGGGTGTTTTATTGTTCGGTAAAAGGCCTAATTTATGGTACTAGCTTAGACTTTAGAGTGATGTAAAGAAAATTGTAAGTATATATTGACTTGTAATGGAAGCTTGAAACTGGGATTTTAGAGAACTCGTTTTTACTTGTCACTGGATATTGTAAAAAAATCTAATCTAAATTTGTAACTTTGTACTGGACAATTACTAACGTTAAATTAACACTAGCTTAAGTACAAAATAAGTTACAGTACATAAATTAAGTATTAACAATAGCTCAAATCAAATCATAACATTAAATCAAATTAGCAAAATTTTGTACTTAAATAAAGTATTTTGTAACACTATGCATTATTATGACTTTCATTCAGAAAGGTATCGCTTTTGAGCAACCTATTTAAATGCTGTTAATAAAAAAATACATAGTTATCACACATAGATAATGAGCACCCAGGTATATTATATAAAATGTAATTTCCATTTTCTCGGACTGACGCCCAAAAAGGTAGCGAGCGATACAAAACATTTTCGTCCTCAGCTTAAAAAAACACATTTCAATAAATGGAATTTAGAAAAAAGCGTGTACATTACCATGTCGAGAAACAGGTTATCTTCGTGAAACTCAAAAAGCACAGGTGCGTGTGACTCAATTAATTTCCACGTGAAATATAACAGTTGCTAAGAGTTTCCTAAAAACAGAAATTAACTGAACTCAGGGGAGATTGTTAATTTCATTACCCCGCTGGTGCTCTGAGCGTTTTTGTTGGAAATATTTTTTGTTACAACGTACCGGTTTTAGAGTCCCTTACGTGGCACTTTACGCGAGCATTTAAATGCAAATAGCTTCATATGGAAATTTTAATGTCTTTCTTATTTTCGTTACGGTATTTTGATGCCCACTCCACTGGTTAATAGGAGCTTAAAAAGGGAAGTTATCTATCTTCAATATACTCGTACATAAAACAAAGTCCCCGCTCCCTCTGTCTGTCTGTCCGAACGCAATGAACACAAAACTACTGAACAGATTTTCACGCGGCTTTCACCAAATTACGGAGTATAATACATCAATTTGGACCCGGTAGGTGGCGCTGGTGGGCTATATAACCCTATGTGTATTTTTTTTCTAAGTAAAAAACGTAATCAAATTATTTCCTACTAAACTCTACTTTAAAGAATTTAGTGTTGATGAAAGAAATTTATATCGGGGCATGTTGTTACATGCCCCGTGAAATGAGTAACACAATAAGCATATACAGTTATCTCTTTCATTAACTACGAAATAGAATGAGAGATCCGGCTTAAAAAATGTGTCATGATTTATTCTACAGCCTTAGCATTAAATATTATTTCACTATAAAAATAACAGATTCAAAATTTATCACATACCTATTTTATTACCATACGGAACCCAAAGTTAAAGTAGTAAATACTTCCCTACATTATAGTACTGTGACAACCGTACACAGTAATCGTTGGAAAAGTAAAAAAACGAAAAGTGACTGTGCTTGCAAACTGCAAAGCACTCTTTTTACTTTTAAATATTACAATGTGTGTTCAGGCGGTACGTGTTTCGCGATTTATAACAGTTTCCATATTTACTTTTAAATGTTCATTGAGGCGGAAATAACCTTCATACACAGGAAACACTTCAGGTAAATATTGGCTTATCTACTGACTTTTTTCAAAGGAGATTTTTGCCTCTTTCCCACTGAGGCTGCTTGTTTTTTGTGCATTAATAACGCTTATGAACATTGCCGTTTTGCGTGAAGAATTTTCATGGTTTAGTTTATCGGGCCTTTATGTTTATGATATTTTATTTTTTAAATAGTTATCTTCATTGTTTTATTGGCTGAATGTAGGTAGAGTGTTTCCACGTTAGTCTAGTTAAATTCCCTTCACAACCAAATTATTCTTTCATTCCTAAGTGATAGACCGGTTGGCTTTGTAGTGACCCTGACTTTTAAGCCGCCCGTCGTGTGGAATCTCAGGACTAACAATTATATGCATGAATATGGCCTTTTTTTATTCTGTGTATGTGTAAATATCTGTAAAAGTATGTATTTAAAAAGTGGGTAGTAAAGTAGCTATTTGATTACATAGTACGAGCTCTGTTTAGTTTTGAATCAGATTGGCAGTGTGTGAAAAATGATCCAGGATATTTAGTTACTTATTATTTATATTAAGCATTTAACCCTCATTTCAGGTTTTTATGTTACATTCTCAAAGTTATTAATATAATTTGATAGTCTTGCCCCAATGCAATATGCATCAAAAATACTTGAGAATCTGTGAAATGGTAACCACGTAGGGTAGTTTAATCATTACATATAGGGGAAAGGAAGGCAAGACGGACCCTGTAGGTAAAACGGAACATATTCATAATTTCGGAACTACTAACCCCATCTATGAATGAGATATTCCATCTTATAGATTGTCATTACATATGTCTCGGTCAGTGTGCCCAACAACATCGCCTGCGTGCACGCAATTTTAGCAAGGTAAGTTTGTTTTTTAATATTTTGATGTAAAATTTAGGATTTTTGACTAGCCTTCGGTTTTGATGGGTTTATGATAACATGTCCCGGTTGATTCCACGGCCAGAATGTTTTATTGTTGACTCAATATTTAACTTTGAAAGCCATTACATTCGGCATAACCTCAAAATATTTGTGTTAAGTTAAGAACACCTAAAAGGCAAAACGGCACCAGGCAAAACGGACCGAGGTGCCGTTTTACCTTCTATATAAATTTGTAGTATATTATAATTTTTCTTGTTTTATGGTTACTTATGGTATTGTTATTCGTTTTAGATGGTTAATAATTACAAAAGAACATCTAATCGGAATTCATGGGATGAAGCCAACATGAAAAGCGCTATTAAGAAAGTCATATCGAAATGTATTCGGAATCTACAGATGGGTGGGTGCAGTGTCAAAATTGCCAGTCATGGGCACATTGCGCTTGCGCTAGAATAGACGATGACGATGTTGAGGTTCAATTTGTATGCGAAAATTGTACTGATAGGGTTAGTCCGTTTTGCCTTAAAGGGTGGTCCATTTTACCTTTTAGATGAAGGTAAAACGGACCAAAATGAGTTATTAGAAATCATCTAATATCTTCACTAATTGTGATTTGATTAAAGTCTGATTAATAAATAAGATAAAGATTATTGTGTCGATTAGTTGTACTGATAAAAGATGTAAATAAAGATGACATTTTTTTTTCTAAATGCGTTTTTCCTTAAGTGGTCCGTTCTGCCTTCCTTTCCCCTACGGTCTCTGTGGTGGGGTATAGGGGGGAATGAGTTTGAATTACCACTTTTACCTCGCGGGGATTACCGGGGAAGCCCTTACTAGTATGCAAATTTTTTTTTTAAAGAAACATTCTATTTCCTTGGATAATAATTATTTTATTGTTCAAATACCAGGATTTTTTTTGTTAACTTTCGTTAACAAACATTTTAAAGTAACTAAGTTAAACTTATAATACTTAAGTATCCTGACGCATTTTTCACACACGGTCAATCTGATTCCTAACTAAGCAGAGCTTGTGCGATGGTAACCAGATACCTGATATACTACCTGGAAATACATACTAATATACATTATTTACGTCCAGACACGGCATGAAACGCCATTTTCTCTATTGTCTACATTAACATACGTAACTCGAGCAACATATAAACAAATATGAAATAATCTACAAAAGTAGAATCAATCTATTCAACCTATTTTTTTTTTGATGACCCAGGGGAATCCTCATAGGATACCCGGCAGCTCCGGGTTATGTGGGGACTCACCTACCCACCTGTGCCTACCCACTAAACACCTGGGTGTTCCGATGACGCCTGGGCGCCGTGTGGATCACCAATCTACCTAAAACATTACAACTACGTCGCGGCATCGTGAGAATTTTTCGAGTAGAAATCGTTATCGAGAACCAGTAGTATTGTACACGCTAGAGTAACGTTTGAACGGTGAGAATTTTAAGTCAGCTATAAATGCCCTGGGTGGCAATGATCGTAAAGCATTTTCACGGTATTGCTCACGAGCTCCGAGCCGGATCAATCCGGTTGGAATCGGTTGAAAGTGGATAGCTCACTTACCCCTAGTTTTTTTTTAATCGACTATAAAATCGTTTCGACTCAATTTTAAATAGAGTGTTAGGTACGTAGGAGTTTTTGGGCCTTTAACAGGTGATACGTATGTGTGACATGTATGAAGAGGAATGATTTGGTTATTTGTTTGTTTAGATTTAATATGCCCCGAAACAACTAAATCGATGTATATTATAACTTTTTCACCTGCAAGCTACATTATTAGGGAGTAATATAATCTATATTTTACTAGTGTGTTCTTATGGAAAAACTATCTATATTTGTTCTAATTTAGGTAAAGATACAAGATTTGTGTGTATTTGAGACTTTTAGCTTATTAACATATTTTAAATAATCCAATCTATATTTTTTAAATATGTATTTGTCACATGTCTAAAATAGATGGATGGACGATGGATGAACGATCGAACCCTTACATTTTGAAAAGGGTTTCATCCTTAAATAAATATCTATTCTATAACACTTTCTCTCGTTTCTCAACAAACCTTCAAAAATATTCCCATACAAAAAATATAAGTTGCATAAGTACGGTCGCCATGGTAAGCGACCCGCACCTTTTCACAAAGTTAACACAACGTATAAATGAACTATGCCCACATATCACGTACCCACTTAACTTTCAGAAATGTCAACACAATTCTATATTTCATTAATTCAAAGGGGCCGACACTATCGGAGGATCTGCCCCGAAATGGGGATAAAATTTGTAAAGAGCGGGGTGAAATTTGCCCCAGATTTTATTCGGAGATATGCCCCTACCTATTTCAATGTCCGATTTGCGTAATAAACATCTTTTTCTTTTCAATTGGTGCGTGAATATGTTATCTGATGTTTTTCGGAAGTGGTCGCCTATGTATGAAGGGATGTTGGAACTTAGAAGATTTTGTAAGCATTATATTTAGCTGGGTTTTTTTAATTTTATCTTCATACTTATAGCATTTGAATGTAGAATATCTAGGATGCATTTTGTGAGTAGGTAAAGAAACCAATTGCTAAAAAATAACCCATATTAATGTACTACATAAAGTGCAATTTTAATGTACATAAAATTGTATCAATATTTATTACAACGATATACGTACTGCGCAACGAAAAAAAATCTCATCGTTATATAATGCATGAGAATTATTTGCACCATACAAACAACAAAAGATTTAATAAGTACCTACATAATTAAATATCGCAAACGACCGGTCCGCTAGAAAATTACATTAGAAAATAACAAAGCAGTAAGCAATAAACAAGTCTAGGCTATTTATAATGTAAATTAATTAAGCTTCCCTCATTGTGTTCAGCACTGCAAAGGCCTGGTAACTGCCTTTGAGAATCTGAAAATAACGAAAAAGTTTTTGTTTTCAACTACTATATTAAGTTTTAGTTTCGTGATTTAACCTTTCACGGTTTTAAAACTAGTTGGATCCTTGGGGATACTCATTTTTCCATAAAAATTGTTGTTATCTTATAAGTAAATTAATATACTGGTACATTTTTTCACATCTGATTCCAAACTAAGCAGAGCTTGTGATATGGTAACCAGATAGCTGATATACTGCATACACAACTTTTAAATACATACTTAAATCGATAATTACATCCAGACACAGAACAAACAGACATAATCATGCATATAAATGTTTATCCTGGGTGGGTTCCACGACTGGGGGCTCGAAAGTCAGGGTCACTAACCACAAAGCCAACCGGGATGTCAAAACGAAAGTATCTGACTGTCTTGCTTTCGTTGAACCGATTTAAATTAAAATTGGTAGACAGATAGCCCAGAACCTCAGAAAAAACGAAGGCTACTTTCAATCCCGGAAAAATTCAAGATCTCCCAGATTCGCGAGTGAAACCACGGGCAGCCATTAATGATCTATAATATTCCCTGTATGCTATAGCGCCTGAACAAGCATAGGTAAGTTTTAAATAGCTTACAGCACTCATGGTAATAAAAGACAGGTCTTGCCCCACAGCGGTCGAAATGCCAAACTCCTGATTCATATATAACACTATAATATAGTAGCTTTTCTTGTCCTTCAACTCTAAACTTGTCCAATCAAACTCTAGAACCGCACTGGCTAGGTTTTCCATCTAGAAAATAAATTCAAGTTATTATGTTTATAAACATTTCTGTACCTATAACTAACATTCATATATATTAATTTTATTTACATCTATCACGTATTTATAGAATTCATATTATGTAATCGGAAAATATAAAAAATTGGTATCTTGATTATAAATTATCCCACGTGATCAACTCAGATAAAAAATGGACTTTCCATGAATTTCAAGCCGCCGGACGTGGGCTCGAATCCCACTCAGGACAAACATTTTGTATGCATGAATATTTTTTTGTCCGTTTGTTCTGTGTGTAATTGTATGTAGTATTTAGATGAAATTTTCGATATAAGTATGTATTTAAAAGTAGTATATCAGATATTTGATTACCATATCACAAGCTCTACTTAGTTTGGAATCAGAGTGAATCATGTCAATCAATCATGAATAGGATGAATAAAATATTTACCTTAGTTTTAATTTGCTCGCCTAACCAACAAAAAGCGTACAGTTCTGCAAACGTTGGCACTGTATTTGAACCGATGAATGACCAACTTATTTCCTGCATAGAAAACATTTATTATAAATTTTATTTAAGTAGTGAACTATGATAAATGGATAAAACTTTACCTCTGTTATCAATAGGCATATAAGACAAGACCCTATTAGACTTTGTATAAGTGGTATTAATGTCAACCATTTATATAAGACATTTAATTTAGTTAGATATCTGAAATTAAATATAATGTCAATTAGAAAAAGCCGTTACAAGCTACTGTGCTTACTGTGCTATTCGATTTTCTTTTTTATGGACTAGAAGGTGTTAGCCTCAGATGGCTTTTACACCCTGTTTCGGTGAGCTCGCTATTCCGACTTGAATTGGAAGCTGTATTTAGATAGACTATAATATGTAATGGTGTATGCCAACATGAACAGGAACTACGCAGGTGAACCCATAAATATTTATATCAGATACTTACTCCATTAACAGAACATGACGAGAATAAAACTTTTTAAGTCCAACGTTCAATCTTTTTGCATAAGACGCATCCGACTCCCCCATATATTTAGAGTCAACCTGCAATATTTTCCCGAAAGTATCGCTCGCAATACAAAATGAGAACATAAAGAAAACAAACCACATATCGATAACATACATCGTGTATGATATAAGAAATAAATACATCATGTGGAGTGACATCCCTATTTCGTAAGTGGGCGTGGTCATCGGCATCATTATTGATGTCGTCCGGGACAGAGTGACTCTTGCGCCGGTAGCAAAACAAAATATCGCACCAAGCCAATATGATACATTTGGTACCAGAAATATAATCAAAAATACTTTGACGACAAACTGTGCCTTTTTCAGCAACTCATTAGCCTTTTCGTCACATTCTTCTTTTACAGCTGGATACAACGAAGTCTTCACTGATAAATACACATCGCGAAATTTAATCTTGGTACTTATGAATATCGAATATTTGATAAATAAGCAGCATATCATCACCAAAGTGTATGCGGCTTCAAACACGATAGTGACGTTTGAGGTTTCATTTATAACAGCGAATGTACCGAGTATAACGTATATGAAAATGAACGCGATAAACAAATGCTTCAGTCGAAATCGTGACCACACCCACGTCGGGTCTAAAATCTGATGACCACAGATTCTCTGTACGAATAGAGTTTTAGTAAATATTTCGTCAATTTCATTTTTGACTCCTGGCGTTTTGGTGTACTGTTCAATTGTTTTTCGCGAAATCATTTTGACGTCGCGACTTTGCGGTGATTCGGAGTGATGTATTGTTATTTTGCATTTCGATTGTACAGTCAGGTTTATAAGTTGTTTTTAATATTAACTAAATCATATGTTAAATAGTATTAATTTTATAAAAGATAACCAGATTATTAACTCTCTTTTAAAAATAAACCTTTTTCACTCAATTTACTACAGATTTATATTACTTTATAGATTATCGAAACTCTTTTCTTAATTCCTACCCACAGAAAAGTTTTCCTAATTGTTCCCAATAATCTGGTTATCTTTCAAACTATTTTACTCTTTTCTTTAGGTAGGAATAAAGAAAAGTGTTTAAAGATAGTTACTTTTGTCTATCACTGTTCTACAGATAGTTCCTTCCCACTATGATTATCCAATCAACTTAATTAATCTTTCACCGCCTTATTTCTGTAACACTTTCTATTCTATGCAATTTTGAGCCATTACCTTCGTACAATTAACTGTGACCATTTAACCAAAGTATAATTAAAACCAAATGAATTTCAACTTTGTGCGCAGTAAAATATCGTTCATATTAGAGTGGCGTTAAAGCTTTAGATAAATTCAAAATATAGTGAATCAAAAGCCATTTCACTAATTAGTCTGGCAACTTCTTTAGGGCTATAACAATTTTGATAGGCTATAAAATTGTTATTGAAAGTGTGATTTACGCCTCAGGGTGAGTCTTTTAAGGCTTTATGGTGTAATTACATAAATTGTTTCACCATTAGACGTCAGAGGAAAATGTGGACCTACCGATGAGGAACCAAAAAAAATTCAATAGGTATAGTGGCCCAAAAACCATCAAAGCAATGAAGTTACAACAGTTTGAAAATCAACTTTTCAGTGAAAATACCAATCAGGAAACTAAATATGGTAATTTATTAAACAAGCATTTATTAGGTACAAATATTCTATTCCAACTAAAAGTACCTTAATAGAAATAAAGAAAAGATACAGAAGATTAGTCATTAGATTAAACGTGTAAGTGGGTACTTACGCGACGCTTAAATAAGAAAAAAGAACCAAACAAGATTATTTGAAACAAAAATTGAAAAAGTTCAATCCTTATATTAACATTTTTTTTAATCCTAATAGAGATACCTTATAGATTGTCTTTATATTAAACTGCTTGAGATATTTTTGTATTTTAGCTACCACTATATCAAAGTATTAAAAATACACTTTTTATGACATGTCGTGAAAAGATTTAATTCAAAACGATCGCGATGGCCGACCATAAACGCTAGATGTAAGTACCAACTTGCGTGCAGTTTAATTTTCATTATTTCCTAGTTTACAGTGTCGTTAAGTTATAAACTAGCTGATACTTATATTGAAAGGTAAATATGTTTGTCTATCAGTACTTAAATTCACTTACCTAACGCTAAGTATTTCATATATATATTTCACTAGAGTCTATGTGCTAATTCGTTAGGTTAAATTTGATAATTACTACAATACTCGCAAATCAAATGTGAAATCTGGTAATATATATTACTAGCTGCCTCCGCGTGGTTTTACCCACGTAGTTCCCGTTCCCGTGGGAATACAGGGATAAAATATAGCCTATGTTACTCGGGGATAATGTAGCTTTCCAAAGGTGAAAGAATTTTTGAAATCGGTCCAGTAGTTTCGGAGCCTATTCATTACAAACAAACAAACAAACAAACAAATCTTTCCTCTTTATAATATTAGTATAGATGACATATTCGTGAAATTATTGTGACCAATTTTTCACAATATTTTTTGTTGTAAAAGCGTAAGAATCAAGCGCACATTCGCATTTATAATATTAGAATATTACTTGTTAGAAAAAGGCCAAGAAAACCCAGCGAACAAGCTAGTAAACCACAAAGGTAATAGCTGGTATCGGCTAGCCCCGTTTACTGCTACAATATACTTAATCATTCTTTTGATTAAAACCGGCCAATGCCCAGTTATAGCCGTAATAAACAGTTAAAAGCTTTAACTCTATAGATAGACGTTTAATACGGCTCACAGTACTATAGCGGCTTGTGAGCTTAAACGGCTTTAATAAGCCGTGGTGGGTCATTTGGGAACTGATTCTGTGAGTACAGGTAAAAACCCCAGGCTTAAAAAATATCTAATGGATTAACACCACTGGCTTTTAGGTTAAGGATAACATCGCGAGAAAATCTGTATGCCGAGATGTCACAATTAAAGCATGTGATAGCTCCGATCTGCATTAGGCCCGCGTGGTGGACTATGAACTAATCCCCCCATTGGGAGGCTCGTACTCCTCGATGGAGACGTATATGAGCTGATGATGATGACGATGATGATGATGGGTATCTACAAAAAAAACCTCACTGATGTTATAATCAGGAAAGATTAAATATTTTGTTTATTCGTTTGTTCGATAAGTGACTATTTTTTAATTAATAGGCTCCAAAACTACTGGAGCGATCTAAATAATATCTCACCAATAAAAAGCTACATTATGAAGGATTAACATAAGCTATATTTTATCCCCGTATTCCTACGGGATGAAGAACTACGCGGCCAAAAGTAAGCTGTGGAAGCCAGTACACACTAACGTCCACCCAAATATCTTTTTATCCGGGATAGATATTAGCCTACGTATATGCCCATCCAAAATATACTCTATCTGTGGTATCAAAAAAGGGCAATCAGATTTCGCAAACATTCGTAAATACGATCTAGAGTCTGTACGCAGCCATTGTTTCCGCGATAAATATTAGCCACAATATGATATTCCAGAATATATTATACCTGTGGTATCTATAAAAGGGCAATCAGATTTGGCAAACTTTCGTAAATATGACCTAGAGTCTGTATGCAGCCATTGTTTCCGCGATAAACATTAGCATATATGCCAATCCAAAATGTAGTCTATATATCTATTTAGTATACCTATCTAGAAAAGGGCAATCAAATTTAGCAAACTTTTTTAGTATCAGAAAAATATGACCTAGACAGCAATTTAGATCAGCAGTGTCACTAACGAGTCCCCCGCGACACGCACGTGACAAACGTCCCGTCATTTGAAGCGTGACGCGTGACGCGTGACACTCGCATTTGATCCGTTCACGTAATGACTAGGCAATTGGCATTTTGGCGTTTTATTCCAGCGTTACGTAGGTGGCGTCAGATAACGCCACTTTGTCACCGCACAGATATTGACACTTATAAATTGGAATTATTGTTTTTTTCGCCGGCGATCGATGGGGGGATAGGATTTGGGAGTGGAAGGAGGGAAGTAAGAGCGAGTGGTTTTGTGCTTTGGCGTTATGAATAGGGGTAGCCATAGTTTATAAAAGTCATTTACAATCTGGAATTTGATGTTTATTGTAGGGCTCTTGTATCCTTACATGATTCATAATTCTATAGCATTTACTTCATTTTATCGATTTTTTGTTTCGTACCTACATAATATTATGGTAAGATTTACATAATTACTAACATATAATTCTTGTGATTAATTCACTACTTAACATAATTAATCTAAGCGGCTCGATTTGTCGTAGGCTTGCTACGAGCTGCTACGAAAATATACTACGTGCTACGGTAAAGCTACGAAAGATAACATTTTGAATCGAGACGAAAAATTAAAATTTTATAAATATTATTTCAATTCATTTCATTTTAACATCTTAATTATTTTACCGTTTTAATACCTACATTTATTTTAATTAGAATTCATAAATAAAATAATACCGTAGTCTTATCATAATTATTAAATAATAAATAAAATACAAGAATGATTCGCAGAAAAAATATTATTATAACGTGAAAGATTATCCTAAAATAATAAAAAAGCGAACGTGCGGGACAGTCGGTGAAGAAAATTAACTCCTCTTTTATGTGAAATACCTAGGCTTTAGGAATTTGTTGAGTAAACCGTGAGACCGTAATGAGAGGTTTTAGATGTATGTATGTTCTTAATAAGATGGATGTGGTAAACCTGCTATTATTAATATCCTCAAGCTCGGATGTTTCTTACTCAATCACATCAGAACGTTTGCAAAAATATATTACAGAATTAGAATATGTTTTGGAATATACAACTGGCTATATTTTATAACTAATTAATATATTATTTTTCACATTGCGATAAGTTGATTAAATACCTATAATTTCTAATGCAGGTTCTTGATTCGAATCGTAATATAAACTAACATTGTGCATCTATAGTTTATCTGAAATAATTTATGTATAATATAAAAAAATATATATTAACTCTGCTTTTATTTTGAAAAGAACGCCAAATTATAAACTTAAAGTCGAAATGAAAATGCCGTATCAATTAATTAAATAATCATATGCGTTTGTACATTAATGTGCCACCTGTATCCAAGCTATAGTGAGCTTACGATGAGCCTGAAAATTCATTACTTCCTCATTAACGAGCAACTGCTATGCACTGGCTTATGAAATTTCCAATTTATTACGAACCCTCATATCGCATTAGAAACATTATCTTGCTATATAATATTATCTATACTAAGCTACTAGCTGCCTCCGCGCGGTTTTACCCGCGTAGTTCCCGTTCCCGTGGGAATACAGGGATAAAATATAGCCTATGTTACTCGTGAATAATGTAGCTTACGAACGGTGAAATAATTTTTAAAAACGGTCTAGTATTTTTTAGCCTATTCATTACAACCAAACAAACACAGTATTCCTCTTTATAATATTAGTGTAGATATACATTTAGAAATTCGTGTTAGTTACACTATTTATAACTCAAGAACGGCTGAACCGATTTGACTGAAAATTTGTGGGGCGGTAGCTTAAAACCAGAAAATAGACATAGGTTAGGTAATTTTTATCCCGGGAAAATTGAAGATCCCCGGGAACTCGGGGAGCCACTAGTAATATTATAAAGAGGTAACGTTTGTGAGTTTGTGACATTGTAAGGGGTAATCTCTGGATCTATTGGACCGATTTTCAAAATTATTTCACCAATAGAAAGCTTTGTTATTGAGGAGTGTTGTAGGCTATATTTTATCCCTATATTCCCACGGGAAAGGGAACTACACGGGTGGAACCAGGCGGAGGCAGCTAGTGGTATATATAAAATGATAGTGATAATTCAGCCGTTATAATAATATTATTAGTAAACCATGAGGGAAGTTGAGAACATTTCTGGATACCTACCTAGGGTTTACATGAAATATTCCCTTTACTGTTGTAATTTACTGGATTATTCAATTGATTAGGCAAATTATTGGTTGGAAATAGTAGTTTAATCATAATTTACCTGTTAATTGAGAAAATTGCTTTAGGCATATAATTTATATATTACTTTTATCAGCACTACGGTTTCACCTACTTTTTGGGGTACCTACAGCTTAAATTTTTTACTCAAATTCACTAGGTCTGAGAATCAGCTACTAAGTATCTATTTTTGATACCCCTGTGATCACAGAAACGGGAACTACGCGGGTGAAACCGCGGGGCGGCAGCCAGTATTTTTATAATATCTTGTTATCTATAGTACTTTAAACAGAGCTTACTGCATAAAAGCTACAAAGTGCCTGTACCAAAACAACGTAAACGAATAACATCTGAACACAATATATTTAGAGGTTTAATTTGCAGCAAGTATTGGGTAAAAGGCGGCAGCCGCGTGCCCCGGTGTAGGTAAATACTAATTAATTTGGAGCGACAAAGTTGGTTCCCGGTTGCATCGTACCCCCCCTGTATTTTATCATGTGCCTCGGCCCCCGCCCCGTCCCCGCCCCGGGGGTAACTGACGTCATTAGTTACTCCACACTTTTTGTCTCACAGTAGAGGTATTTGTCTCATTTAGTATGTAGGCTAATTAACTGTAGGCTATGTCAGGGATATTTGATTGTCTTTATGTTTGGTTGAAATGCACAGTTCAAGTAAATGGAGTGATTTATAATTAGTATTACTATGTGACGTTTTAACATTTATTTGAATTTTAACAAAGCAGAGCTATAGTAAGATAACTTTTGAAAAAAGTTTTGGTTTATGCTGCAGCAGACCATTAGAGTTTTGAAGATACTTCTTAATCTATAACTATATTATTTTACAAATACAAGCTTTTTATAGTGCGCCATTTGTCTTAAGCTGTAGAACAAAAGAAAAGTTTTAGGTTAATTTATGGTCAAAAATCAAGTTTTAATTGCCATGTTTAATTCAACACAATTAGGTAAGTATATCTCAAAAATATTTATAATAATAACACAAACAATCGATTTTAATCCCTAAAGTTGTACATACAATTTTGATAACTTAACTTCCCATATTATTATGATAGCACCTTATATACTCTATAGCAATTTTTCACAACTCTCGATACAGGCATCTCTCCCCGATATCATTATTCGTCATTACCTCATGATGAATGATTCGACTCCCCACACACGAGCGAGTGAACGACTTTATTTCGAATGGATTTATTTTGGCTCCCGTTCATTCAATCAGACGATACGTTTCTTTCAGGAGACTTGGTGTTTATTTAGAGGTAGCATCTGTTTAACTCATATAGTTTCATTGAAGAAAAAAAATTGTACTAACATACTTTCAAATTCATGTCGACTTCGCAGCGTTGCCACTACTTTCCAGCAAGTGGTTGCTTCTAAAACCATATACCCAACTTTTTTTATATAATGAAAGTAAAAGTAGTAGAATAATACCTAGAAACATTATGTATTGATGTTCAATAAGCTAAGCATTTTGTTCATTCCTTAAATTATCTTGTCTTTCCTAAGTTTCAGGCATCTTCCAACCGTTCCGAACCGATGAGGGAGGCCTATGTTTAGCAGTGAACGTGATGATGATAAATAAATTATCTAAAGCAATAAAAGCCGCGGGGAAAAGCAAGTGCAGAACAAAATTGTTGACTCTACACACATTCGTAACCCACCTTGGTTGTCCGCAGGTAATGCATCGGGTGCCGGCGATCTATCATTTATTTCTACGTCAGAAATCCATTAACGTGCGACACCGTCTCGACGACTGAGTCGCGACCACAGACCAATAAATCTAAGTAGACACCGCGAATGTATATAGTCTGCATGACACAAAGAAGCAAAAATATCTGCTGTCATTTAGTCTGCGATCATAGATAGCGATAGCCTAACAAATTGACTACTTTTTAGAAAGAGTTTCTCTAGTTTCTAGTACCATATTTGGCCGCACGATTGTTTTGTCTCTCTCATACTTTGGCGCTTATATTAACTTCATACCTGGACTAACGGGCCCGGCAGACTTCGTTCTGCCCACCAGTGCCACCTACCGGGTCCAAATTTATGTATTATACATAAAAACCTTCCTCATGAAATACTCCGTAATTTGGAGAAAACCGCATGAAAATCAGTATAGATTGACTGATAATTTCAATAATAAGTTCAGACTAACAGACAGAGGCGGCGGGGACTTTGTTTTATATATATAGATAGATAGATAACGCTTAGTCCCATATGTCTATATCCGCGACTGTTATTGCCTTCGGATGTCAATGAAAAGCTGACACGGTTGGTCTTCCCACAAATTAGGGTACTTAAGTTATCTAGTTAGATTATACGTCTGTGGTCGAGACGCTACGCTATCTAAGCAAATACTGTAATGGAGTTGGTAGCAGGCAACACTGTCGCTAAGTCGACGTGATAATACATTTTTGACGTTCCAAGAGTGAGGTGCGGTTCATGTGTGGTTTATGTGAGGTCTTACTGAGGGTTATTTTAGAGACGTGTGCTTTTTTATATGGGTTTGATAGTGTTAATGTTACGAGTCAGATTTTTTATTGTTGGAAAACGTTATTAGTTCGTCCCTAAGATCTAGATGTTCGTTTATATATACCTAATTTATATCGAATCAAACAAATAGGCCTTATTCTGTCGGCTTAGGTCATGCTTAACATTGAAAAAATATTGTTAGATATACATTTATTTATATTTCATAAGAAGATAAGTGTTAGGAAAGCGGCTATTAGTAAATAACTTTCCTGTAAGGTGCTATTTCTGAAGCCATGTTGGTTTTTCAGTTGATTCATTGTTACTTCAGCTTTGTAAAGTAACGGTTACTTTTACATAAACGTGTTTATATAATGTATAACCGGAGACTGTTACGTCTTATAAGAATCACAAAAAATAGAACCACTTTTGATACAGTTTTAATTATTCATTTGACTTTGCAATGTAATGTATGCTTAACTTAACTTAAGAGTATGTAATAAATAAATCACACATTGTAAAACCACACAATTAACAAATTGCAAACAAAACAATTATAAATTAAACGACAACTTAACCACAATCTTGCTAAACAAACTTAAGTTCTCGATCACTTCGTTAGTAATCCCCAAATCGTGTTTAAAGTTCTGTTGACATAATTGTTTAACTGGGAATTAACGGGAGTTTAAAGTTCACACTGAAGTAGATCTTGTCACAACTTTTTGTTTGCACTTCACTGGGAGTCGCTGGAATCATATTTGAATTTAAAAGGTTTTTTTCACTGACGAAATCTTCAGATTAAAAGACAATGTTGATCTCCTGTGCAGTACACTAAGTAATAAAATCAGACTAATTAGTGCCAATAAAGGAGAGAAATAAACTAAAAAAACTGCCAAAAAGCAAATTACAGGTTCTCATTTTATGTTCTAGTATTTCAAGTTTATGTAATTACTAGCTGCCTCCGCGCGGTTTTACCCGCGTAGTTCCCGTTCCCGTAGGAATACAAGGATAAAATATAGCCTATGTTACTCGGGGATAATGTAGCTTTCCAAAGGTGAAAGAATTTTTGAAATCGGTCCAGTAGTTTCGGAGCCTATTCGTTACAAACAAACAAACAAACAAATATTTCCTCTTTATAATATTAGTATAGACAACACCTTCTAAATGGAGCAATCTCGACACTTCAGATTAATAGTACTGGAGGTAGCGTTGCAAATGAATGAACGATAGTATGCCGGCTGATATTGTGATCGATGGTTGATCTTATATGACCAATAAGAAAACCGACAGTCAGCTGCTCAAGTAGCGGTGGATGTGGGTGTGAGTAGTTCCGAAAGTGGTAAAAAAAAAAAAAAAAAAAAAAAAAAGTACGCCGGCTGAAACTTTCATCATATATAATTTACGTTATACTGAGCTTAAAAAAAATTGTCAGCTGCATGGTGGAGGGGGGATTCTGCGTCAGTCACTCGTACAAACTTGTAAAAAAAACACGTTCAATAAAGTCATAGTACGCCAGATGAAATTTAACACAGTGATTGTTAATATTATAAAAAGTACAAAAACATTAATCAGCTGCGTGAGTAGCGGTGGAAAGACCGTCAGCTGATGAAGTGAAAATTTAAAATATTGAGTTTTGCTACTACGCTGTCTCCTCACAAACACACATTTCAAGGGAGTTTGTAGAGCCGCTTCAGCCCATAACACGATTTTTGGGCTACCTAAGCCTATCCCCCTAAAATTTAAACGAACATATATGCGTCTTGAATTCAAAATCAAAAATAATGCCCGGAAAAGCAATTAAAGGGGGTGAGTGAGTATCTTACTTTCGATAAGTAATATTTTAAGCTACTTACAAATAATATAATTGTTTGAACCAAACTACCAATGTTAAACCATCACTCAAAATGTTTATATAAGAATAATAAGTAAATAATAAAATGTTTTATTTGCAAGAACATGATATGACATGATATGATTCGCACATATACACGCACGTGCAAACTTTTGTGAAAAAGAATAAGAGATACATGGAGTAAAATTGTGTAATATTTATTACCAGAAGTTAAAAGATGGTGAATGCTTCCTTTGTGTCTTTTCGTTGGAATTACATTATTATTATTTATTTATTTTAGCTTTCCTAGTAATCCGTTTACGTGTGACGAATGGATTTTGATTATCGCCAGAGAAAGAAAAGTGGAGTCTTATACGCGAGCTAAGAATTCTGTTATAAAAAAAATTAATTTCTGGAGAAGATGGGCATAATCACTAAATTACAACACTAGGATTTATTAATTGTATTTGTATTCTGAAGATTGTAATCATGAATATAACAATGTGGTCAATGTGGAGCTAAGTAATATTTTTATTTGTGCCATTTAATTGTGACACCTTGGCCACCCACCGAAGTACCTACATTTGAAAAACAAAAAGCGTACAACAAGTGTAAAACTCTGATTAAGTAAATAAATATTATTAGTGTTTTTTTCTCTCATACAATATTATACGCAAAAACAAAACACTAATAAAATAATAAATATTAGATATACTAACAAACATAGACGCCCAAGACATAATATCATGATAAATACCTAATTTCAACGATCTCATACCTGCTTTCATTTTATAAATTATTTTAACGTGCAACGCGACTCTGTACCTCCTGTAGTAAACTTCTAAGAAGTAAATAGAATCAAAACAAAACAAAGTATGGTAAGTGCCCCAATGATGGCCAGTTTAAGAAAAAAAACTGGTTTTTGTGAAATATTACTTTAGTAGCTCTTTTTTTATACAATTAAACAATTTTTTTTTTAATTAATATCTTATAATTTTTTTTAATTATTTTTTATTAATATATTTTTAAAATTTAATTTTTTCTGTGATTTTAATTTTTTATTTAATTTAATAAATATTAATTATAGCTAATAATAATTTTTATATTTATCCAGTTTTTTTTCTATTTGTTTTAATTTTTTATATCATTAATTTTTGTTAATTTTTTTTTATTAGTTCTTTATATTAACTTTCGACATTTGTCCACGAATGGAATTATTCAATTTCAGCGTGCCAGTTATGGACACGTCTTTAGATACTAAAAAACATAACTGAAACTTTCTACTCACCGCAGTAACGATTTCCTTAAGAAAAGCCGTCGTTGTCAATTTCAAATGACTTTACACTTTGTATTCGCGCAAATTTGTACATGTAACAGACTGAATTGACTAAAACGTTAAACTTAGATAGTTCGATGTCTAAAGTCTATGTCACAGTGATTCCAATGTAAAAACGCTCATGTCCGCATTCTAGATATTTCTTTTATTTTTTATTCATTACTGGTACCTTGTCCAAGACTGGTGCACTTACGATAGTTGAAAAAGCAATGATGGGAAAATAGTGCTTTATTTGTTGCACGTTATGGTTGATTTTACACTTAATGTTATTGTTATTATTGTTGTTATTTAAATTTGTCTTTTATTGCTTAAATAACGGGAATAGTTAATTGGTTTATGATGAATGGTCGTAAGTTTAAGATAATATTTTGACCATTTGTAGCTTTATTAAAAAGAACAATGGTTGTAATTTGGTGGAACTTAAAACTGTTTTTTAAATTTTGTCTTAGTTCGTTAGTAAACATATGTAGCCCTAAAAATATACGGCAGATAACATTTATATTTTTTTATATTTCCTTTGTATTTTAATTTATGTTATTTCCATGAATGCAAATTATTATTAAATTTATATTATTTAATCTCGATATTATTCTCTCACTAATTTCTTTTACGTTTGACTAAAACAAAACAAGAAAAAAAATACTTTGGAACAATATTTATTGTTTTATACATACTAAAATCGTCTCGAAAATACCATAATTATAACTATGTCGATTGAAATTTGATAAAACTAAGTTAAATAAGTTACGGGTGCAAGAACCATCGATCAGCTGGGTGGGAACAGGGAAGTTCTGTCAGCTAGACCCTGAACAAAACTGTACATTACTCGAATAATCTGTATCTTTACTGCGTCAGCTGACGGTCTTTCCACCGCTACCCATGCAGCTGATTGTTGTTTTCGTATTTTTCATAGTTTTAACAATCATTTTGTCAAATTTCATCCGGCGTACTATAACTTTATTATACGTGTTTCGTTTACAAGTTTATGCGAGCGGCTGACGCATAATCCCCCCTCCACCATGCAGCTGACTATTTTTTTTAAGCTCAGTATGATCAAAATTATTTATAAAAATAGTTTCAGCCGGCGTACTATGACTTAATTTTTTTTTTTTTTTACCACTTCCGGAACCAACCATATGCGCACCCACCGCGGGTGCGCCAGCTGACTCTTGGATTATATATCAGTCAATCGAAGTCTATCGTATAAGATAGCAACCGATCGGCGTAAAATCACTACCTAAAATGCAACGCCACCTCCCGGGCTATAAGTAATAACTGATTTCAACCTTGTCAAAGTAATTATACGGTTTACTACATCATACCATGTACATAAATTGTATATAATATAGGTATTATCTACTTTTTGATTTACCTAAGTTATCTCAGAGAGACCGCGGTGTCAACATATCCACCACTGCTGTACATCAGCTCAGAGCTAGCTCTTATTCTAAACTTAAAAACGTCTTGAAAATGTTCAAACTGAGTTATAGAGTGGAGTGTGTCGCGCAGTTGTAAATCGGTGTTGGATACAAGGGGTAAATCCTTTTTACGAGATTTACTGACGGGATTCGGGGTCGTACGGTTCCATGCCTGTTCGAGTCTCAGGGGTCCAAGTGTTGAGAGGTCAGAGGTGTCGCTCAGTTAGATAGGTTTATACCTGTGGTAAAGTGTAGAATTGCCATTAGTTGGAAAAACACCATTAAATAGAGTTTTATAGTACCCCTCTTTCAATTTAAGAAGTCAAGCTCTGTTCATTTCTAAATAAAATAATTCAATATCCCGTTATATTGACATTTCCATCTTAGGTGGAATGATGGAAAAAGATGGAAATGTCTTATTTACTGAAATTACTTACGTATGACAAATCAATCATATTTTATGCGTTTATTTTAATTTTTTACTTTATTAAATTTAAATAGTACCTACCCTACATATTAGTATTATGGTAAATTAACATTTAGGATATATAAAACCAGACAGCATTTTAATCAATTCAATTAACTTGCAAAAAATAAAAAAATATTGTATGAACATTCACAGCAAAAAGTTGCAATATTATCAAACGCCATTTTATTTATCCATCTAATACAAATCGAATACAAATATTTTCTATCTCACAATCAAAACGCGTTGTCCTTGTCCCACACGACAAGTCAAAGGTCTGAAAGGCCGAGTCGAAAGCTCAGACAGAACAAAGGTACACTATTATCTTATTTCACCAACTCCGCAGGCACTACGTGTAAAAAGACTTTATAGTCGAGCTTTGAGACTATGTTTGAGCTTTCTTACTGAAGATGGACGTATCATGTAGTTTTGTAATGCATTTTGCTTTGACTGTTGTCTGTGTGAGAATATCTATGTAATATATTTAAAAATAATGCAACAAACTCGTTGTCTGCCTCTGAAAATAAATAATATTTAAATTAAAGTAAGCCTTTATATTAATACCCCCAAAAACATATTTACAATTAATTTTGATTTTGGTAGGCTGCTAGTAGGTATTTTATAGACCTAATAAATTTTAGTAGTATAGGTATATAGTAGGCGTACCATAATTTGGAAGTTTAAAGAAAATAATTATAAATTATAATTACATTGTAAGAGATCTTAAACAAGACCAACCAAATTGTACGTAATTTAAAAGTAAAAATATTGAACAGAGTAATTTCTTTTCTACTTTACCTACCTACTCATTACACCACAAATTAAATTCTTAGGCCTCCATGTTTTATACTTTGTAATCTATCTAAGCTTTTAATTTACCAAAGACGGTGGAAACGCAAATAGGCTGAACTACAAAAAGGTTACGACTATAAATATACAAAAGTAATTTCCCAAAAAGGTCAAACAACAAATGGCCTACATTCTCCATTATCTAAGGCCTACCAGTTTGCTATGGGCTTAATGTCCAAACGCAAAATTCCACCATCATATTGCAAAGGTCAATCAACATTATAATTAAACAGAAATGTGCCCACCATTTAATCAAATTATCTTAGAGAGTGTAAAATTAACGTAGACAGCCCCAATTCTGTAGTGCATCAAGCTAAAATTAGTTTAATCATTCAAGTAGGTTTTTTTGTGTAATACATATAAGTAGAGAAAGGAACTTAAGATTCTGAAATAGATGCACTGCTAAGATTCATATAATACCTAATAATTTAAATTTTATTAAATTTAGACCTAATTAATGTTGAGAACATAAATTATCTAATCTACTCCATATTTTTGTCAATTATTTAAAAAATATACATTACTGTAACAGTTCATTCCTAAATTAAATGAAAACATACCATCTAAATTATAAAAAAACATGTCAATGATCAGAAAAAACCCCAGAATGCTGGCAGCAAAGACGATTTTTTACCATTTTCTAACGAAAATAATTAAAATAAACTCACCTTGCCATAGTTAAATATAAAATGCAGAAACAACACAAATTGCCAGCGAAAATATTATCATTAAATAATCCAACCGGGTAAGCATATTTGAATATTAAAAGAATTTCATTTGGCGAAAGTGAAATTTTACGAAAAAAGGTTGGAAAACTAAAAAAAAAGCAGCTGGCATTACGTCTAGGTGTTGATTAAAGCTGTCTTTGACTCGATGTTGGCTCATCATTATTTTTCTCATTAGAGCAGACTTGTTTGCGGCGATTAAAGATGATGTACCCTTAAGACTTGTACAGATAACTTAGATATATTCTATTATTTTGTATTTAAGCAATAATATATGAAATGAAATGAAATAAATTTATTAATTCAAATAGGCCTTCACAGGCACTTATGAAACGTCGACTCTAATGCTCGGTTCGGAAGGTTGCTTTTGCTGAGAAGAGCCGGCAATAAACTCAGCAATTACTCTTTTCAAAACAAGTTTTAACAATTTCTTTAACAATAATAACATTAGTCCTGATAGAACGAGCGCTATACCCATGCCTCGTCATCATTAATATAATCATTTATACTATAATAAGCTTTCTGTACCAAAGCTGACTTAACTCGTTCCTTAAATTTATTCATAGGCAATTCTAAAATATTTGTGGGGATTTTGTTATAAAACCGTGCACCAAGTCCTAAAAATGATCCTTGCACTTTCTGTAGTCTATAAGCAGATGTTACAAGTTTATGCTTATTTCTAGTATTAATGGAGTGCAAATCACAATTTTTTGCAAAAAGACTAATGTTTTGACGGACAAATATTATGTTTGCAAAAATGTACTGTGATGCAACTGTGAGAATGTTAATTTCCTTAAATTTATCTCTGAGGGAAGCTCGCGAGCTTAAATTATAAATAGCACGGACTGCTCTTTTTTGCAAAATAAAAATTGTATCTATATCAGCTGCTCTGCCCCAAAGCAAGATACCATAGGACATAACACTATGAAAATAACTGAAATAGACTAATCTAGCTGTTTCTACATCCGTAAGTAGTCTGATTTTTCTAACCGCGTAAGCAGCTGAGCTTCCCCGCAAGACATGATATTTGGGTGCCCCATTGAAGTTTCGAATCTAACGTGATACCCAAAAACACTGTTGACTCAACAAGACTGAGGGCCTCATTATTTAACATTAAATTAGAGGCCAATTTTTTTACATTAGGTAATGCAAATTTGATACATTTAGTTTTGTTTGCATTCAAAACTAGATTATTAACAGTAAACCAATTTAATACCTTAGATAATGCACCGTTTACATCGTCATAATTGAATTTCTGTCTATCAACACCAAAAATCAGTGAGGTATCATCAGCAAACAGTACAATTCCACAGGTATTCTTAACATAGAACGGAAGATCATTTATATAAATTAAAAATAGAAAAGGTCCCAAAATTGAGCCCTGGGGCACACCCATATGCACAGGAGAACCAGACGATTTAACTCCGTTGACATCTACAATTTGAGTCCTCTCACTAAGGTACGATCTCATCAAATCAAGTGCTATACCTTTAACTCCATAATAATCTAGTTTACGTATAAGTGTTTGGTGGTCAACACAATCAAATGCCTTAGATAAATCACAAATCACCCCAATAACGTTCTGTGAATCCTCCCAACCGTTGATAATATATTTAAAAAATATTTTTCAGAAGTGCTACACCTGCATCAATGGTTGAACGGCCTTTTGTGAAACCGTATTGTTCACCATGCAAAAGTTTATTAAAATTAAAATGAGCGAGTAGCTGCTTTAAAATAATCTTTTCAAATATCTTACTCAGGACTGGTAATATAGATACAGGCCGATAATTAGTTGGATCAGAAGGATCTCCGGCTTTAAACAATGGAATGACTTTACTATATTTCATCAAATCTGGAAATTTACCGCAATCTACGCATTTATTAAAAATTAAGGCTAAATGAGGAGCTATGTCTCCAATGATATTTTGGAAAACAGTAACAGATAAATCCCATAAGTCTCCAGTACGTTTGACTTTTAAACTTTTAAATGTTTTAATTATGTCAAGAGGTGTAATGTGCCTAAACTTAAGAACTTCTAGGCATTCCGATACGTTGGTTTGCAGTATTAATTCAGCATTTCTAGGTGAGGAATCTAAGGAGCTAGTTGTAGCTACAGGTATCTCAGTAAAAAAATTATTGAAAGTATGTGCAATTTGATCATTATCGCTAACATTTTCGCCGTTAATATTAAGTTCAATGCTCTTATTAGTGGTTTTAGTATTACCTCTTTCTGCGTTTATAATGTTCCAAGTAGTTTTTACTTTATTGCTTGATTGTGTTATTTTATTTCTAAGGTGAATAGCCTTTGCTAAAGCACAAGTCTTTTTAAAAACTTTTGAATAATTTTTTACATATTCTAGAAAAACGATATTTTGATTAAATTTTTTCATACCATATAGCTCATACAACTTCGCTCTACTTTTGTAAATGCCAGCAGTTGCCCAGTCATTAAATTTTGCTTTACTACTTTTATTAAAAAACTTAAGATTAAACGTTTTGTCTTATATGCTTACTGACAGATTTTGTTACGCTAAAAGGTCATAGTTCTAACAACGATTTGTCATTTTAACACTTTAATTCCTTCGAAATCGGGATCAGATTTATTAAAGTGGAAGGTCTTATAAGTACCTAAGGTAGCGTTTTGTGCCTTACAGGTAGGTAGTAGTAGTTTTAGACTCGAAGTACTCTTTAGATTTCAATAATGCTTTGGTAGAAAGCTTTCCTAAGTAACATTAGCTATGTTTCTTACAAAGCAAACATAATCTCTGGGTTCCCAGTAATTTAGGCAATTACTTAATAATGTTCCTATCCTAAATCTACTACTGACACATCCGATATTTTCAAAAATCTGTTAATCTTCTTAAAAAAATATTTAAACAGCCTACTAATGGCAAACTTTTTGGGTATGGATGGCTAGATGAATGTTCGTCACTCTTTCACGCCAAAATATGTTATTTTACTCCGGGAAAATTGACTATTCAGGTGATATCGTGGGGAGCCATTAGTATTGTCATAAGAAAATCTGTTATAATTCTGCTGTAGTATGTACGCAGCCTAACAAGACGACCTCGTTAAGGCTGGCTGTCGGTCGGGGCCCTTATTTGTGAACTAATCCCCGCCACTTGTTAATAGAGTGATGAATGTGAGAAAACTTCAATGTTATTTGTTTTCTCTTTCTAATTGTGGTTTAAAAAATATTTTCTGCTCATTGTTTTGAAACGTAAATCTTTTATGTACAGGTGAGCTCTATTTAGGGAAATGGTTACTTTTAAACGTTTGCAACACCGTATCTGTAAATGAATGGACGGCGAAAAGATCATTTTTGATAGATATCTTTTTTTTAATTGTTACTTCTTTAAAGTTTAATCTGCTTTCTATAACGTAGACACCTACTTACATTATGTAGAAGATGTACAAATACTGTGTGATTTAATAATAGTTACCACAGAACGAAAACGTGATGAAACATGCATGAGATGTCACAATTAAAGGCAAGTGAAGTCCTCTAATCCGCTAACCACGCGTGGTGAACTATGGCCTTAACCTTCTTGTTGTTAGGGGAGGCTCGTGCTCCTCAGTGGAGACGTATATGAGCTAATGATGATAACTATTTTGAATAACAGTCCGTGTAAGGGTTTAAAAGCCATCCGATGCTAACATCTTCTAATCCATTAGAAAATAACAATTTTGAATATTTGTATCGGTAATTATGTAAATAAATAAAAAGGTCTGATGTGGCCTGCAAAAGAAAATACTGACCATATCATGGCATGGCGGTATACCAACCTCCAAAACATGAAAATATAATGTTATTTACTACTCATATAACATTTATACAGTATTATCATTCGGTGCGCGTTCAGCGACCAAGCTGGCCGGTGATCTACGCACGAAACTCCCGAATTGGACAAATTCGAGTGGAGACGCTGAAATATTCATAGCTATGTGATGTGAAGGACCGAACAAAGGTCAATATCTAAGCGAGTGTAGCGTAGTTGTTCTTTACGCAGTAGATTTGGTGTTTGAAGTGAGCGGGAGTTATAAATGAAATATATTTATGCATTCAGTTAGGCCTTCAGCCCTTACAGGCACTTATGTATTGTCGACTCTAATGTTTGGGTTGGGTATTTATTATTTAAAATATCAAATTTATTTCGGAAGCTTTGTTGATAAGCAAAAATAGGAATAAATACAATTATGTGCCTTAAATGACCTAAGTATGTATTGTTATAATGCATCTTCAGTCTAACCTTGGATTTTTTTTTATAACAGACAACAATCAAATACTGTGAGCGCTATTTTTTTGTCATATTGGTTATACTTTAGAACGTGTCATTATATATATTTTTATCCAAATTGAGAATAACTTGTGAGGTTGTTATTAAATGTACGTTTAATTCGCTATTCCTATACACTGTATTCCGACCCGAAACTGTTTCGCCAGTATGGCGGCCGCGGACTAGCTGGCACACCGGTCTTCGCTTGCGGGCGGAGACCACGCCAACTATTTAATATGTTTTCTGAAGGAATTCCCTTTGCAACATTCGGCATTCCAAGCAAAACCGAGAGCCGAGCGGCACTTTGTGCGCTTTTGTTGTAGAATGTATACGTGGGTGATCTGAAAAATTTTTAAATCCAAGAATTCTTACGTTTCTTAGTGTTTGCTACGGTTCTTTTGGTGTCGGATTTTCTTTAAGAAGTTGGGTCAGTCGGTCTAGTATTTAGGACCTACATACTTTACTGTTGTGTGTCACTAAATATATTACTTGAATGGTAAAGTTGGACATTTTATAGTAAATAGAAGATAAAAGAATGTGTCTTCAATTAAGTGGACCGTTTTAACAAGGTGTCTTTTTTGGCTACATACGAACTGTCAACCAAAAAACGCTTCGATCGTGATCATAGGAGCTATAATAATTAATTTATATAATAATGTTTTTATATTGAACTTAACATAAGTACTTATAGTAAATCCAAATTTAATAAAAAAAAATAATCAATTTACGTGTTACGTTTGGCTTCAGACACATAGGTATGTTCCTACGATACCATACCTTTCTTCAATTATCATTTGTTTTTAATAATATACCTAATCATGGAAACACTCAAAACCCGGAAATGCAAGTAAAAATACAAGGGAATCAACACCCAATCATAAATACCCCACAATCAATCGGATACAGAACGGCACATTAACCAAAACAATCATTAACACATTTCCACGCGGCTGGCCCAGGGGCCCAAGGCTGGCCTCAGATAAGGGCCCCTTAAGCACAATACAGGCTCAAGATAAAAGCTCCCATTATTTTTCTCATTAGTGGGTGGCCGATATCGCAGTAGGTAGGTATAAGTCCTCATTCGTAAGAGAGTTTTTTTACGGACGTTAAAAAAGTGTTCAAATACAACAAATGCATTTCCAAGTACCATAAAGGAAATAGAGCATATTTCCAACGCCTAAAGTTGAAAATGCAACACCGCTCCATAAAAAAGCGTCGCGTGTTAAACGCTGTCGTGTAAACATATAGGTACCTACATGGAAATGCATTTGTTGTATTTGAACGCTTTTTTAACGTCCGTTAAATTAAAATTTTGTATGAAAAGTTTAAATTAGGAATTAGGCAATAATCTGTTTAATTGTGTTTCTTTTTTACATTTGTATTTTTTACCAGGCGATGTGGTCACAAAGCTTTTCAATAAAAAAAAACTTCCGTTAAAAAACTCTAGTGCGAATGAGGGCTAACGCGGCTATACAAATTACAAAGGTGTAAATTACCGTCTAATCTTTTTCCTCAATTGCAAGTGATTAATAAAAGGTATCATTGTTAATAGACCGGATTATATTGTCACTATACACCTCTTGAGATCTTGAACGTGAAGGGTGTAAGTGGTGCTTGAATGAAGTGGCATTATGAAGTTGATTGTTATTGACAGTTCAAAAGGAAACAGTATTTGATTATATTGAGATTAAACTTAATAAACAAAGTAAGGATTAGAAAGATTTGATAAAAATACTAGCTTTCAACGTAGCTAGTAGTAAGTTAATCCAGAACATAATCTGTCTACCTCAAGTTTCGCTTTGATTCCATTAGCTGTTGTCAATCTATTTAACTACACAACGGATTTTAATACAGTTTTTCAACAATAAATAGAGGATTCAAGAGGAATTATACATATAGTTTTATATTGTTCTGGCTTTCGGTGAAGGAAAATATCCTGAGGAAACCTGCATGCCCCAATTATGATGAGATGTCACAATTAAAGGCATGTGAAGTCCGCCAATCCATGTAAGGCTCGCGTGGTGGACGATGGCCTAGACCCCTTTAATATTAGGAGAGGCTCGAGCTTCTCGGTAGAGACGTATATGAGCTGATGAATATGATAATGATCAATTTGTTGAAAAATGAAAAAATACGATGCTTTACCAACCGTGTGAAACCGCTAGTTTGCAATTATGATGATCAGTGACTTCACAAAATGATTTAACAATGTTTCACCCTATTACACCGTAGTGTTGCGACGCGACATGGCGGCACCTTTTACACGGTCAATTTGTATTCATTAAAACAGTCCCAATTAACAACTGGCCGGGACGCACGATTGAATTGTAAAACATTTTGAGGGCGAGATGAACGGCGTTATTATGATAGACGATATAAGAACGATAATTTAAATAACGTTTTGGAAATTTCATAATAGTTTATACTTTCTTCTTGCGTATTAGATGAAAAAACATTAATATTTTTATTACTCTAGGTATAAACATTACATTAATCTGTAGTAATATATTACAAACACTTTGCATAGGAACTTTACACAGGAAAAAAAATGTGTTTTTATGTTTGTAATGAAAAACTACTGTGTCGATTTCAAAAATTATTTCACAATTCGAAAGCTAAATTATCAGGGAGTAACATATACCTTTATCCCTGTATTCCCAAGCCAACGGGAACTTCGCAGCTGAAACCGTGCGGTAGCAGCTCGTTTTAAATAAGGACAGACGTTCATACCGCTTCATTATCGTATCTCACACTAGCAACATTACAACGTATTTCGTTTGTATTTTCGCATTGTCGCTTACAATTAGCAATGCATGAATTATCACATCTATTCAGCAGGCGAACTTCAAATTGATTTCATTGTAAACCCTCCAACGTGGAGTGTTGGACAAACGTAGCGAATTGAAAATTGCTAATGCATTGAACTTTGAACGAATCGGATGAAAAATAAATTGTTTCAGTACGAAACTATTACCTGAAACGGTGGTGTTTTTTTAAACTTTCGCGAACTAAATTCACGATTAATCTATAGATACTAATATTATAAATGCGAAAGTAACTCTGTCTGTCTGTCACGCTTTCACGCTAAAACTACTGAACCGATTTAAACTAAATTTGACAACGATAGCCCAGAGCCTGAGAAAGGACATAATATGCTACATTTTGCGAGTGAAACTGCGGGGAGCCACTAGTATATATGAAAAAATTATAGAAAAAAAGCCGTGGTGGCTCAGTTGGGAACACACCTACTCACGATCTTGAGGGTGCCGGTTCAAAACCCATACTTCAAAACTGTACCGGTACGGACCGGTCAAAAGTTAATTTAATTATCAACCAAACAAATTAAGTGTAATACAAAACATGCACTCAAGTATTTAATATTCCAACTATTAAATTTTATTACCTAATTATTAGTTTATTTAATAGTGCCCAATTTACATGCAAATAAATTCAATTAATGTTTTCAACAAAAGTTTCCAGTCTACTTCAGTGTAACGGATTCTATTGCATTAATTTAAAACTGTCTAGATTTTATACAATTCAATTGTTAATTCCACAACTTTGTTTTCTTTCGTAATTGAATCTGATTCAACATGAATATTAATTTATAGAATAAATGGTGTTATTTTAGTTAAGTTGATTTAATTAAAATTATATTTTGTTTTACAATCTTTAGTTGGAAAATTAACCTATGTAGATATATATATATATTTACCTAGGTACGGTATAGAAAGACTTGTTGATTATCCTTTGTTACCATGGGATTGGGTATGTTTACATTTTTTAAAACATCGACTTTCCAGCTGCCGGTGGTGGGTTCGAATCGCAACGAGAACAAATATTTGTCTGTTTTATGTCTAGATATAAATATCTAATATATGTAGTATCTATATGGAGTAGGTATCTGGTTACCATATTACAAGCTATTCTTAGTTTGTTATCTTAAAGGCCATGTGTCTCAAGATATTTTATTTAACTATTTATTAAATGTGTATTTCTATGATAAAATTATAATATAAACAGATTTTACAAGTCCAAACAATATGCACTAACAAGTAAACACAACAATTGTTTTTGGAGGTCTACGTCTTTTACTATCCTACACAATAATATAAGATACAGTTTGAAGAAAGTAATACATAAAGAAACAAACCAATTATAACTAGTTTTATTTCCCTTGTCTGTCTCACCCAGCCAAATAAACTTCCGAAACTCCGTTCTCAGAGGAAACAGTACTTTGGAGATTGCCTATAAGTCATAAAAACTGAGATTTATTTAGAAAGGCACATCTACAGTATTTATATTAAAAGCTGTTCGTATTTTTGTTTATTGAATTGTCATGTACCTACGAGTATATCTATATATATCTGTTTTGTATATATATTAAATAAATAAAATTACAATATTCGGAAATGTACTACCTAAAGTATTTCCCATATTAATAACTAATTTAAATCCCATTTTAGATGGCAAAACACCACACAAAAAAATATCTATATAACTAGTGTCTATCGAACCTAAAAGTCAATTTAGAGTCTAAGATAGTCTGATATAGACCCTGAGTTTTAAGCCACTTCGAGTTGTGAGTAGACACATTACACACATATATCTACAACAATGACAATTTGCATCGAAGTGTATTAAGTATGTAACACAATTCCAATAAAACATTGAACGAATAAATAAATAATATCCTGGGACATTTTTCACACACGGCCAATCTGATTCCAAATTAAGCATCAAAGTGAGCTTGTGTTATGTTAACCAGATAGCTGATATACTACATATACTACTTTTAAATGCATACTTATATAGATAGATATTTACATCCAGACACAGAACAAACAGACTTATTCATGCATACAAATGTTTGTCCTGGGTGGGATTCGAACCCACGACCCGCGGCTTGAGAGTCAGGGTCACTAACCACAAAGCCAACCGAGCTGTCAATTGTTCTGTAAAAAAAAAATGACCACAACCAAATACAACAATGACAATTTGCATCAAAGTGTATAATATATAACACAATTACAATAAAACATTGTACAATTAATAGCATTGTTTATATTTTGGTAATATTTTCGTATAAATGACAGATTCCTCTTCTAGTAGCTATCCATCCTCCTTGTCAAGCAACGCGGTAACAAACTACATATTTATTTACTACATGTTATGAAATGGCGTGCAAACTGCCGTGTGACTGAGCCACTGTTGGGATCCATGCATGCTGATGAAATTCATTAATTTGCAACGAGCCCGGCTCGGATCGGCACCCGGTTAATCATTGTTCTACGTGTCGCAGTTATATGTCGCTGTACAGGAGTTCTTTAAAGAATCTGTATGAGTATCTATTTAATTGAGAATCTGCTACCTAGGTCTTTTTGGTGCGGTTTAATAATGAAAAGAATAATACTCTAAAAGTGTTTCTTTGTGGTTTTACTCAGTTATATACTGCCAAACAGGTAATCAATGAATTGCAACTGAATAAATTGCTTTGAATTTTTAATTTTATGACGGAAAATAACACCATGAATCGGTATAGTGTAGTTTGGGCGCTTTTAAACGCTTCTGTTACATATACAAATAAAACGAAATAAAAACTTTTGCGCTGTATTCCTCTTTCCTCTTTGACATAGCCGTCTTCACTAAGTACTCTAAATAAATTCTAATAATATTAAAAGACCAAGACCATCCAATAACCATAAACTATCAAAAATCAATTCCTAAGGCTAAACTTAATCTTCCATTAAATCTGCAACACGACGTTTGCTTACGGAACTAAAAAGAAAACTAAGAAACACCATTCTAAAACACTTAAGAGCGGGGGCTACGAAACTATATGAAATTCAGTCGATCTATTCGGTAAAGGAAAATTTTGATGATGTTTCGGCGAGGGGTTTATTCTCTGTCCCTTTCTTTTACTACGCTATTACATGAGAGGTCGGTTACTTTGAGGTTGGGTTGCGCTCGTTTGCAGACGAAGTTTGTATTAGGGAACACAAAGGCTGAATCCTATATGCGATTAAAAGTCAGCAGCGGCGCGTCGCCTGCCGTAACAGGCAAGTTGCACCACTAAATTTAAAGGCACAGAAGGATTGTTCTATAAAAATGTAGCATCAACAACTCATCATCATCAGCTCATATACTTCTCCACTGCAGGAGCACGATCCTCCGCCAATGAGAGCGATAGGGCCTAGTGCGGATTGGTACACTTTACGTAGGTACCTTAAATCGGGTAAGATATTTTAACCGTATGGAAATTTCCTCAAAATATTTACCTTCACCGAAGACATATACTTATACAACTTTAAAATATATACCTTCGTATATGTAATAATAATATCCTAAGAATTGTATAAATCAAATCAATTATTTAGTAACTAACGAAACGCTTTATTTTGGTATAACAAAGTAATTAAGAATAGATAAGTAAAACCCTAGCATTGGTACTATAATTATACATGAACTTATTCAGTTAAATTTACACAAATATTATAAAGAGGAAAGATTTTTATTTTTGTATGTAACGAATAAACTCAAAAACCGATTTTAATAATTCTTTTCTCATTAGAAAGCTACATTATCACTGAGTGAAATAGGCTATATTTTATCCCTGTATTCCCAAGGAAACGGGAACTATGTGGGTAAAACCGCGTGGAGGCAGCTAGTAGTTAATAACGCTATTCGTCTTTTTAAATACTCTTTCATTGTGTGTAAAATTTTAGTGCCTGCATTTCCGAGAGAGTGTTGAGAGCACATCTAAATTATTAAACGTAGGTATCTATTTCGTGGTAGCAGGGAAGCAGGCAAGTTGGCTTCCACTGAAACAACTCCAGTGTATCAGAGTTCATGAATAAACCAGTAGGTGTCGTTTGAGAGCTAAATCAAGGCAAGTTTACTCTCCATGACTAAACAGATTACGTTCAGTGAAAAAAGTTGTTTAAAGTTTTTTTTTGTTTTTAAGTGGGCTTTGGGCTTTGTATTCTGTTATGAAAATGTTGTTTGGAATTTTCCTTTTCTGAGTCCTCAGGAGAATATTACCTTTTGTACTTTTCAATGGGGCAGGTGAAGGTCACGGGCTTTTACCTGTTCTAAGAATTTTGTTTTAGATGTAGTACAGGGATTTACACACATAAGAGGATAGATTGAAAAGATTTTCCTGCATGGCAACTCATTTAATAACCATAAATAAACTCAACATGAATTTAAAAGCAAATAATAAAATTGTAGGTAATTTTTTTTATCTAATATAAGTTATTATTACCTAGTTAGCAATGTCACCAAAATACTTCCAGTTGGCTAATGACAGATTTGATTAATTTAATATTCACTTAAAACAAAAAAAATACATTTATATGATTATTCTGTGATAGTCTGATATTTTTTATTTTTAAGCTATTGCATAGCTTTTATCGCGGGCTCTGAGCGCGGCGACCGAATCAAGAAATTCCGTAACGAAAAAACCTAACACCCCCCACTCCGACGGGCAAGGAGGTGTGGCTTGAAGGCCGTGCATCGTCTAACGTCGTTTCAGTTCGGCAGTCTTCGACACGGCGTTGTGTGCGCTTAGACGTATTGTACGACTCTACGAAACTCGCACGAATCGAGACGAGCTGCTCCGAAATCGGACGAATACATAAGCAGCTGTTTATGAGAAAGTATATAGGTGAACAGTGAATAGCTGTACTTGTAAAATTTGTGTATGAAGTGTTTTGAATATGAATGAACAAAGTGCATTTATTATTAAAATAAATAAATAAAATTATAATTGCATAAGTTGATACAAAATGCTATGCAATGCAATAGCTTTACCGCGGCAGTCCCCGAGTGCCTCACGTAATTTTTTTAATATGATTTTTTTTTATAAAGACAGTTTCGATTAATAACATATGCGCACACCGCATGCCACACGCCAGTTGATCTGGATGGAAAAACAAATATTTTTCACTGACAATTTATAACGAAAGTGTCTGCGTGTTTGCTACCGCGTGAATAATTAATTTGTAACGTCGAGTGTCGCCTGCCATTTGTGTGAATTCCCGCTTTTACTGTAACGCGACTGAATGAATTTATTTCAATGTTAATTTATTGGAAAAATACATATATTTGGTGCTTCTTTTTTGTCACCAAACCACTGTTGGTAAAGCGAACTTTTAGTGTGCTTTATTATTTTCGAATCATACTGGTCATAGTGTTGTATAAAGTTCGGGTTGTGATTAACTACATAGGCGATATTTTACTTTAAACATGTAGGTACATACATACATGCAGACACAGAACAAACAGACATATATCTATTCTAATATCTATATCTATACAAAAAGCTGAAGACTTTGCTTGTTTACTTGAACGCGCTAATCTTAGGAACTACTGGTCCGATTTGAAAAAATATTTCAGTGTTAGATAGACCATTTATTGAGGAAGGCTATAGGCTATATATTATTACGCTCAAACAATAGGGCTGGAGCATCAATGAAAAGTGTTGCAAAATCGGGGAAGTAATGAAGTAGCTCGGGTCAGATAAATGTCCAAGGTTCCATTACAAGTCAGGAACGCCACAAAGCCAGCTAGTCAATTCCACCTCATTGGTAAACAGTAATTATGTCTTTTGTGTAGGCACAATACCTACTATGTGCACACGCATCCATACTACACTCCAAGCCAAAACTACCCTAATAACACTTGCGACTAGCCAGTGGTCCTCATAAAAACGTATTGCAAACCGAGGCTTTCACTTCATATTAAATCCCATCAACAGCTTATATACTCCCCATATAATACACTTGACATACTGGTATATCCTCTTCAAATTATATACTGAAGTATGCTAGCATGTGGCATAAGAAAGGAACGAAACGCAACATTACGCAAACCACAGTAATACAGTACTAAGCGAACTATTTTGAAAGCTGTTATTTCGCTAATGCGCGTATGGCAGACATCGTACTGTTCAATGGTCGTTTTATACTCCTCCGTTTACAATTACCGTTCCTGTAATTCGCACAACTATTTATAAATAAGGCTATGTTCTTAATTCAGTGTTGGTTTTTTTTGGTGAAACAATAGCTTAAATAGTGCCTTAGATACTATTACATGGCATTTTTAAAAAGTATCTAAACAATATCCAACTTTTCCTACTTATATTATATTTGATGAACTTCGTCTGCGTCACTTTACTTCCCCGTATTTGCAATATTTTTTCAATGATGCTCCGCTCCTATTAGTAGTAGCGTAATGTTATATAGCCTATATTCTTCCTCTATCATGTGTTTTTTAACAAAAGCTTTATTGAATACAATACAAACAAACTAAAAATCAAAATCATTCCTCTTTGACCGATAGTTTTATTTTCTAAATTAAAATACATGATTATTTTTATCCCGGTAAAATCGGGATGCGGGAAAACCGCAGGCGATACCTAGTTCTACCATAAGACTACCTATACTCTGCCTATATTATAATACATCATACATACGGATGTACTTATACCAAAGCGGAACAGAAGCATATGTTTTTGCTCAAGTTCTCAAGTTTACTCATACGATGCCTTACAACCTGTTAACAAACTTTGCGTTTCTCACCGACCTTACTCCGTTATGATATGAGCTATTTTTGATAAAATCGTTGTCATTAAATTTGCTAATGAGACAATGGGATGGTTTCTTGCCAAACTGAACTAATCTCTTAATGGCAAAGAAACTTGATGTCATTTCGTGCAATGAACGGCACAATAATTATCCCGTTTGTGCAAATTTAATGGCGCTCACTTAAGCTTTTACTACACGTTTAGTGAGCTTTAATTTTTCACTTTAAATTGAGTTAGTGCTTTCGAATTAAGCGCACTGCACGCTTTAATATTTCATAATTTATCTTAAACTTAATATTTCTTTATTAAGTTGTAAATATTATTTTTAAGAACGTAACTAAAAGGCGTACCTATCTAAGTGTAAAGTACCTACTACAAAGATATAGGCACTTAATTTTTTTTTCTTTTATTCATGGCCTAATCATTGCTTCTTCAACCGCTAGTAAGTATGATGTATGAACCATGAAACTATAACCAAAATATTATTTTTAGCATAAATATAATAATTTATTGAATAATCTTAATATATTCAACAGTTAACCCTATAACAAAATATATAACTAATATTTATACCTACACTGTACTAAAACTTTCTAAATATATTAACTGTATAGACTAATTCAATTTACACAAAGCTCGTACAATATTAAACTTATGACCAACAAACACTTTTCATGTGGTAAATGAATATAGAATACAAAAGAAACATGAACAAATAATCCCGGCGTTAGTTCACGAATACTAAGTAATATTAATATCCTGGGACATGTTCCATACACGGCCAATCTGATTCCAAACTAAGTAGAGCTTGGACTATGGTAACCATATAGACTGATATACTAAATTTGAATACATACAAATATTAGGTACGTCAACATGTTCATGCACACAAATGTTTGATTTAGGTCAGAATTAAAGCTACTACCAGCGGCTAGAAAGTTAGTCACTGACCAGGCTAACCGTACCTGAGTGTAAAACAAAGTGAAATCCCCACTATCCCTACTTTTTTATTTGTTTACTTACTATACTACTATTTATTTATTTGACAAAATTTTATGTAATTTTCTACAGAGATAGAGTAGATTTTGGCACAAGACACAGGTTACCTTTTATCCCGGGAAACCGCAGGGTGGAAACTATAGCATTTTATTCTATTAAATAAAGTGCAATGGAACACTTCATTTTATTCATAGCTTTAAACAATTTCACGAAATAAATACAGCATAGAAATGAGACGTGGGAATAAGGGACCCATGTAATAAGTCACTGAACTTGCCGACGTAGTGTGTAAATGTGTACGCTATATGACACTTCTGTAAACATAATGCGATTTTACATAAGATAAATCAATCCGTACTCGATTCAAGTTTTTCGATTTGCTTAAAACATCCTCCCTTAAAACTCCAAATCCTAATCGTAACTAATATTAAATAAATAAATAAATTGGTAGACAGAAAGCCTGAGAAGGGACATAGGCTACTTTTTATCACGGTAAAATGGAGGATCTCCCGGGTATGCAGGTGAAACCGTGGGATGCCACTAGTCTTGTATCCATTAAAAACATTTTACGACCAAAAACCGTCAAATCGGTTAAGTCGTTTTCAAATTACGGCATGACCAAGAGAAAAGGGATTCAGTATCAACCGACTTCAAAAAGTAGGTGATTTGTTGTTGCTTTGTATATTTTTATAGAAGTGTGATAACCGAATACCATTATTAGAATTTGAAAAAGAGAATGCACTCAAACAAAAAACAATTCTATGTCAACCGCACAAAGTTACACATACAAACGACAAGTATTCTATAACACGGTTGTACAAGGCGTGAAGTTTTCAATAGAAAATACAGAGGTCTCCTAAGACCGTAGGTAACTTGAACACTTCCGCGCATCGGAATGCGGTGGGAAATAGATTTACCACCAGACGCCGCCCGCCAACTTTTATAACTACAATTTTTATTTATTGGCAACTTTTAACATAGTTTCGTGATGTTTAAAGTTTTAGATGTAGTGGCAATACATAACGGGAACCGACTGACAGTTTGGATAAGTTGTAGTCATCGCCAGCTGCCTGTAGAGTATCCAATCATTCGAGTTTACCTACTAGTGGCTGCCTACGGTTTCTCCTGTGTTCCCGGGGATTTCCAAATTTCCCGGAAAAAGTTTCCTTGTTCCCTTAAACCGTTCAGTAGTTTTTGCATGAAAGAGCAACAACCATACATTCTTGATTATAAATATTAGAAAGATATTATTAAGCTATTGCATAGCTTTTATCGCGGGCTCTGAGCGCGGCGACCGAATCAAGAAATTCCGTAACGAAAAAAACCTAACACATCGTCTAACGTCGTTTAAGTTCGGCAGACTTCGGCACGGTGTTTGTTTGCTATCTTCTTAACTCTTTGACGTTTTGAAAAAATGGCGTTTGACATTTATAAAAAACAAAACTCAATTTCCGTATTCGCGCGTAATTATTTTGTTTCTATTTCGTGGCAAGGGTACCACGTCATAAAGCCTAAGTATTCAAATACGTATGCACATCAGAATGCATATTATTAAAAAAAAGTTTTACGTGACAACGACTTTGAGTGGTAAAATAATTTTAATGTGAATATTCATTCGTATAGTAGGAAGAGGGATGAAATAATAGTAACAATTTAAAACATGACGTGACGTGAGCGGAGCGTAACGCAGTTTCTTGAAGTGTCACCCGGCAAACCAATTTATAAGACGTTGTCACGTCAAAATATATGCTCAAGTATTTTTACAATGTACAAGGCGTCCTTTCTAACCTAACCTTTGTTTAAATCCAAATGTATCATTTATTTAGTACATGTAGCGGCCATTTGCATTTCTAAGCACGCGATGTTGGCGTATTGGTACAAATGTTTGTACGTTGGGCCAACATGGCAATGAAATTAGACCTTTTCTCTAAGATTTATATGAGCTAGTACTTATATATTTTTAAGCTATTGCATAGCTTTTATCGCGGGCTCTCAGCGCGGCGACCGAATCAAGAAATTCCGTAACGAAAAAAACCTAACACCCCCCACTCCGACGGGCAAGGAGGTGTGGCTTGAAGGCCGTGCATCGTCTAACGTCGTTTCAGTTCGGCTGTCTTCGACAGTCGACACGGCGTTGTGTGCGATTAGACGTATTGTACGACTCGCACGAATCGAGACGAGCTGCTCCGAAATCGGACGAATACATAAGCTGCTTATGAGAAAGTATATAGGTGTATATGTATTTATGTACAACAGTGAATAGCTGTACTTGTAAAATTTGTGTATGAAGTGTTTTGAATATGAATGAACAAAGTGCATTTATTATTAAAATAAATAAATAAAATTATAATTGCATAAGTTGATACAAAATGCTATGCAATGCAATAGCTTTACCGCGGCAGTCCCCGAGTGCCTCACGTAATTTTTTATAACTGGTGACACTTTCGAATCGTCGGCTGTGGGTTCAAATCCCGCTCAATACAAACATTTGTGTGTATGAGTAAAAACATATGTGTTTATCCTGTGTCTGGATGTAAATATCTATATGTATTTAAAAACAGTACCTATATGTAGTTTATCAGCTATTTCGTTACTATAGTAGGTACAAACTCTTAGTTTGGAGTCCGATAATGATCTATCTTTATTGTGTCCTCAGATATTTATTATTTGGATTCCGTCTGGCTATTTCAATAATATCAGAAAATAATGGTTAAAGATTTTTATGTCTAATAACTGCACCTAGAGCTGAATGCTGTTATCGTTAAGACCAAAAATATAGCATTTTTATGAGTTTACTAAGTACATTAAACTGTATATATTTAGATAAGGAGACAAAAAAATACCGACACATAACAATAAACTTTTATTATAGGCTACTGTTGTGGTCTTTTTAAATAATATTATTTCGATATTGGAACCTACCATATAGGTATTTTTAGGATACCGTACCCGATAACCTATTACTAAGCTTCCGCTACCCGTTTTTTGTCCTTCCGTCCGTCCGTCTGTCTGTCACCGGGCTATAACTCATGATATTAGACACATAGGCAGAATGTGTATTGGGTACTATTGCCGCTCTAATAAAAAATATGAAAGTAAAAATATATTAAAAGATTTAAGGGGGCTCCCCTACTAGAAAAGTAATTTCATTCGTGTACCCAACACACACAATATTAAAACCTGGTTCGGAACCCTTCATGCACAAGTCTTACCCGCACTTGACCGTTTTTTTTAATCAATTATCTTAGTAGTCAGTAAATATTAAGAGTTAAAGGTATAGCACTTGATTTGATGAGATCGTACCTTAGTGAGAGGACTCAAATTGTAGATGTCAACGGAGTTAAATCGTCTGGTTCTCCTGTGCATATGGGTGTGCCCCAGGGCTCAATTTTGGGACCTTTTCTATTTTTAATTTATATAAATGATCTTCCGTTCTATGTTAAGAATACCTGTGGAATTGTACTGTTTGCTGATGATACCTCACTGATTTTTGGTGTTGATAGACAGAAATTCAATTATGACGATGTAAACGGTGCATTATCTAAGGTATTAAATTGGTTTACTGTTAATAATCTAGTTTTGAATGCAAACAAAACAAAATGTATCAAATTTGCATTACCTAATGTAAAAAAATTGGCCTCTAATTTAATGTTAAATAATGAGGCCCTCAGTCTTGTTGAGTCAACAGTGTTTTTGGGTATCACGTTAGATTCGAAACTTCAATGGGGCACCCAAATATCATGTCTTGCGGGGAAGCTCAGCTCAGCTGCTTACGCGGTTAGAAAAATCAGACTACTTACGGATGTAGAAACAGCTAGATTAGTCTATTTCAGTTATTTTCATAGTGTTATGTCCTATGGTATCTTGCTTTGGGGCAGAGCAGCTGATATAGATACAATTTTTATTTTGCAAAAAAGAGCAGTCCGTGCTATTTATAATTTAAGCTCGCGAGCTTCCCTCAGAGATAAATTTAAGGAAATTAACATTCTCACAGTTGCATCACAGTACATTTATGCAAACATAATATTTGTCCGTCAAAACATTAGTCTTTTTGCTAAAAATTGTGATTTGCACTCCATTAATACTAGAAATAAGCATAAACTTGTAACATCTGCTTATAGACTACAGAAAGTGCAAGGATCATTTTTAGGACTTGGTGCACGGTTTTATAACAAAATCCCCACAAATATTTTAGAATTGCCTATGAATAAATTTAAGGAACGAGTTAAGTCAGCTTTGGTACAGAAAGCTTATTATAGTATAAATGATTATATTAATGATGACGAGGCATGGGTATAGCGCTCGTTCTATCAGGACTAATGTTATTATTGTTAAAGAAATTGTTAAAACTTGTTTTGAAAAGAGTAATTGCTGAGTTTATTGCCGGCTCTTCTCAGCAAAAGCAACCTTCCGAACCGAGCATTAGAGTCGACGTTTCATAAGTGCCTGTGAAGGCCTAGTTGAATTAATAAATTTATTTCATTTCAAAATTTATTTCATTTCATTTCATATATAAAGATCAAATATAATTTAAAATCCATAAATACTATATGAGATGGTCTTAGAAATTAAGGTTATTTCAGACAGCATAACATTAAACTAGTCAATCTTTCACGTTAATTATAATTATTAACTTTACTGCGGGTGTAAAGAACACATGTACTTAATACCCTCAGAGATTTGAACTTTGAGAAAGCTCCAGCAGACTACAAAGGGAATAAAATACTGCACGTTATATTAGTGAAAAAGTTATGAGAACATTTCTTTCAATTATCTTAGTTGGTACCTTTGACAGCACGCTTGTAGAAATTTCTTTAAAAAAATATCTAATTTGCCCAATTTTAGTTCAATGTGTGACAGTTGTTCAATAAAAGACTTTTATTTAATCGTAGTAAATCTATAGAATTAGAATTCAATTTATACATTTTAGTACACTTTTCGTAAATTAGATGCTTCATACTTAAATCATAATAATGCATTGTTAAGCGTGTGAAGCCGATGGTCTATAAATCCTACTACTATTATAAAGGCGAAAGTTTGTAAGTATGGATGTATGTATGGATGTTTGTTACTCTTTCACGCTCCAACGGCTGAAGGGATCTGCTTGAAATTTGGCACAGAGCTAGAATATGTTCTGGAATAACACATAGGCTACTTTTTATCCCGGGAACGCGGGTGAAACCGCGGGGAGCCACTAGTCTACAATATAGAGGTACATACATTAAAATGTAAATATTTGAAATATACAACTCTACACTTGTACCTATACTTTGACAGGCCGGCTGGCTTTGTGGTTACCCTGACTTTCAGGCCGTCGTGGCGCCGGTCGTGGGTTCAAATCTCACCCAGGACAAACATTTGTATGCATGAATACGTTTGTTTGTTTTGTTTCTGGGTGTAATAATATGTATACGTACTATATCAGCTATCTGGTTACCGCATTACAAGCTCTGCTTAGTTTGGATCATATTGGCCATGTGTGAAATTGTCCCGGGATATTTATCACTTCAAACATGGTGTAAGCTACTGTTGGCAGGACAGACGTCATCAAATCTGTTGATTAATGTACCAAGTTCTGATTGTAGATTACCTGTCACGTCCGCGGGGTGCGGTGGCGCCACTGTAGCTGTTATAACTTCGGAAAAACCCTGCTATTCTCTAATTGGACGGAGAAAATGAGAAAATGTCCGTGTTGTTTCTACCATTTTCTTGACGGTCGTATATTTTACTTTTGTTTTACACTAGTTTGGCGAGTGCTTATTCTTTTCGCTTACGTGGTGAGAAAGTTGTCAGCTGACCGCATTAGTGTTTGGCAACGGTACCTAACTTTCTTTATTAACTTCTGCGATTCTGTCTTTGAAAGTATACAAGGGTCAAAAACCTACTAACTAGTTTACGTAGGTACACAATCTTTGTTTTTTACTAACTATTGTATACTTTGGTTAGCAGTTAATATTGGAATTTAATGAACAATAATTGGAATTACCCTATAGTTTCCATAATTGTAGGTATGTAACATAGAAGCCATTTCTATATAAATATTAAGAGGCCATAGGTATGTACCATGTAGAGTGATAGAATCCTGCTAACCAAAGCTTTGACATTTTATTGTCCATAAATTATAATTAATAAATCCTTCTCAAATAAATACTAACCTTTGTTTATAATATTTCTTTAAATTAAACCAAATATTTGCAGAAGAACACTACCTACTCTAGCTAGATCGGTAACAAAACATGCTTCATCTATCAAAATCCATACCAGCTTTTAAAACTTAGTTAAAAACTTACTTTACCTCAGTTATTCACAAAAGCTGGATCATTAACATTAGTTAAGAATCCGGTAAAGTTCTATCAGAATCTTTCAACTACCAGTCTTGCAGTTACTTACGTCAATATAAAGGCGAGGTTCTTCTTGATTTTTTAAGTCAGGTAGGATTATTTTGAAATATATGTAATTATTATCTAAAACTTTATACCCACTCAAAGTGTGCAAAGAAAATTATCATTTTCAGGTTTTATTTAGCTATTGTATATATAATAGATTTTCGTCAATAAAACGTCCATATTTAGTAAAAACGATAGCTAGAAGTTAAGAAGGTACCTCACATGCTTCTGCTATTACAAAAGTCTTTCTTTAGAAAGTGACCGATTATTATGAGATTTAGGACAGATAGAGGCTGGAGCTTAGGAAAGAATATGTGCTCCTTTTTATCCGGGGACAGCGGGTCAAACCGAGGAGCGGAAGCTAGTAACATACAGGAAGACTAAGCTCTAAAACCTTCACAGGTGTACAATATAAGTTGTGGTTATAATCTATTGAATTTTTTTTTTTTTTTTTTTTTTTATACCACAAGGGTGGCAAACAGGCATACGGTCCCACCTGATGGTAAGCGGTTACCGTAGCCTATGGACGCTTGCAACACCAGAGGCGTCACTCACGCGTTGCCGACCCTATAAAAAAGGGAGCAACTGTAGAGGCAGTGAAAGGGACAAAGCGCAATGTACTTTTCGTCGAAAGGCTAAGCAGGTATCACTCCTGCATACCCCTACGACGCTACTCCATCCCAGGTCCCCCCACTGCCGCTACAGCGTCTCCTCATGGAGCTCTGGCTACCTTTCCACCGCAGGAACACAACACTACATGTAGTGTTATTTGGCTGCGGTCTTCTGTAAGGTGGAGGTACTACCCCAGTCGGGCTGCTCCAATTTCGAACGGACGAATCCGTTGCGCCCTACCTCCTTCATTACCCGACCAGTTGTGATAGCAGACCAAAGTGGTAAATAATAAGACAAATTTATGATACACATTAATCGTGGCCATGTTCTAACTTCTAACCGAGCAATAAATCCATTAAAGTTTTAAACAAAGATTCCAAGTTTTGGCGGTGCAAAAGCATTGTAAACACCTAAGAGATTAATCTATGCAATAATTCATTTCTATATTTGGAAAATTTATTTACTTAGCTATGTATTTACTACTACTAGAAACTCTTGAAAATTTTCAGTACTTAACTACTTTTTCACATAAGGCCAATCTGATTCCGCACTAAAAAGACCACGCATTTTGGTAACCAGTTAGCTATTAAATTATTTTGAGTCAGAAAAAATTAGCATGTCACACATAGGTATTGAATTGTCTTATGTCGGAATCTAACCACGACCATCAAAGTCAGGGTTACTAACCGCAAATAGGGTTTTAAGTAACACGCTTAAATATTGATAAAAAAATACTTGAATATGAACCTACCCTTATTTTTATGTTAAGTAACTTAGCCTTGCAGTTTAACTCTTACACGGCCATTGATGACTTTATAAACTACTGCTGTAACTTGCAACTTAACATATCTATTACAAAATAACTTACTCGTTGTAAAAACTAAGTTGAGTTCACTTAACACAGTTTTTTTAATACAACCTTCCGTCTCATAATTTTAACTGCATTAATGAGGCATGTTTTGATGGATAAAAAATAGCTTTCGTGTAGCTTTATATACCTACTCGTAAATGAAAATGTAGGAGATTTTACGCATACATTTTCATATTACCTATTTATATTTTTCCTTTGAATTTCTAGGATTGGTATTAAAATGTTTGTAATAATAGATAACCTTTAATGCAACTAAAAAAGTTTAGGAACATTTCCTGGGAACACGACTCGGAACATATTTAATTATTTTAAATACTTTCAGCTGTTACAAATATAAGTACCTACCTAAATAGCAACATCAAATAAATCGCATTTTAAACATATAAGATTGCAACACCGACACATCGCTCTCGTAAATAATAATCATGCAGTAAACAATTTTGTTGGAACAAATAGATTAAATTGTTCCATAACTCAATAGGCAGGCCAGCCTTAAGCCCTGGGCCGAATCAGGGTTGCCACGTAACCGCACAATGGTCCAAATGGGACAATAAATCCAAGCGCAAGTGATATCAGTTACGCAGTCTATTGTCTATGCCAATGCCGTGCATTGGGTATTGATGCCACAGCGTCAATAAATACAAGAAGCTTACGAGCTCTGATTAAGTGCACTGAATTTTGTGAAGATTATTGGGTCGAGAGTCGAGATGAAAGCATTTACCAAAAATCGCTCAACTCATCTAAAAAATTTCTAGTTTCTTTCGGAAACAATATGGACACAAAATTAACTTAGTATTAAGGTAAGTACCTAAGAAGGTACCCATATAAAACAGCGTTCTTACGACTGTCTAAGAACCTTTCTATTTGTAACAGCAAATGTCAAGAGCAAAGAAATACTGTAAACAGATAAAAGGTGAAAAAATGCATTGAAATATACTCCAGAAATATACCATCTAGGTACATACAAACTTCTCCATAGAAAAGTTTACGCGACAAACATTTGTATGGTCTCGAAATGAGAATTTAGGTTGTGTTACACAGAGTTTCTGGTTTATTGTTAACCTGTGTACATAGTGGACGTCAGTTGGAGTTCAATTGAGTGATTTCTACGATTAAAGTGGTCTGGTCGACATTGACTGTCTACCTTTAGACCGGATTAGATTTGAGTTCATATAAAGGGTTATTAGCAACGTCGATGTCATTTTGATGTGTCGGATTTTAAAGGGAAATAGTAAAGATTTTTTTAAACGACTGTCAAGTAAGTCCTACTAAGAGACTGTCAGAGTTACTTTCGCATTTCTAATCTAATAAGTACTAGTGGCTCCCCGTGATTTTAGCCGCGTTTCCGGAATCTTCATTTTTCCCGGGGTAAAACTAACCTTAGTGTTAGGAAGGTAATAAACTACCTGCGTATCAAATTTCATCCAAATCGGTTCTAAAGTTTTTGCGTGATAGAGTAACTAGCATACATCAACTTTCACAAACTTTTGCACTAATAATAGCAGATACGACTTGTTAATATCTCTATGGATGTAGTTTTATATATAGTAAACATTACTAAGTATTGTTTATATGAATTGCAAAAGGTATATATAATAAAGTGTTTAATATACTATGCTTAACCCAAAAAGGGGAAAAGCTGTCAGACATTTTTGCCCCAACCCTTCGAGTCGACTGCGACAAATCTAAAAGCTGCGCTTACAATATGGTTGTCAACCATCTGATATACAATTGGTCTCAAATTGGACCTTTTGGTAACAAAAGAATTTTTCCAGTAAATATCCTAGAAATGTGATTAAATGAAATCCTAGAAATGTTACGTGAAAAGCTTTGTGATGTGTTGTTTAACTGTAAATAGGTACATACACATAATAGTTTTAGGTAAATTGTGAGTTTTTTACAAGTTATATCCAAAACTTTATAGGACAAAATGTGCCTCTACAACTTGATGAAATATTGATTTTTGTTTATGCAAACAAGACACAATCAAGGGAAGGAGTACATAAGTATATGAAAGACGCATTTTAGATATAAATAGTACCCAGATACATGAAAATTGGGTTTTTTATTAGGAACGGGTTTAGTTAATCTTTTGTTAGCTTTGTTTGTGTTTATGTATCTCTATGGTTTATGTCTTGTTTTTTGTTAAATAAACTTAAAAAATATACCTCTTACTTCTTAAGGTATGTACCTACCAACGATTTTTAAACGAGTGGCAATCTAAAGTCACACGTCAAAAACATCAAAGAAATATGCATAAACTCTGTTCAACCCTAACCGAAGATCTGGCCGCACTCCATGATTTTTCATCCCGCCAACCCTATACGTAACTTAATACGTATCTAATAAACCGACGCGGCATCTGTTAAATTAAGACAAATGCCCTCACTTCATTATTCTGAGAGTTTAATTTCGTTGCCACTGTTTATACCATTCGTTCACATTAGTGGGACCCGTGACAAATTAATGGATTTATAGCTTTTTTATACGGAACTTCAAAACTTTGCGGTATCCATTTGGACTGAGTTTGTTTGTTTGTTGAGGTATGATTACGCTGGGATAATGTACAGTAAGGAAATAGTTATAGATTTAAGGAAGAGCATAAAATAAAAGAGTGGTATTATATTATATTTATTAGCGTATTGTTCTGATATAAAAGGAGGCACAGTATAAAAATGTCCGATTTGATTTAAAATGCATTATTTTATGAAATATGATGCCCTACCTACCTATACTAGCATGTTTATCCTAACATTGTACTTTTAAGCGAAATAAGAAAATAGATTTATTAAAGACTTGTTGTAAATGTTAATAACAATAGATATAACTATCAATAGACTCCTAATAATGCCAACAATTCATCACGTCTGTCCCACACGATATTATTTTAAAACGGCAATTTTTGATTTACATCGAAACCGTTCATTGTTCGCTCCGTTATCTTTCCAATAAACGTGAATTATTGGCGACCACTGCTCAGGAAGCGAGAAGTATATATCAAAAAGATTGTCTAATTTTAAAACTGTTCCTATAGTCAGACGTACCTACCAAAGCAACGTTCTGGTTTTCAACAATTTTAATTCTCCTCCAACAAAGGCAGTTTTAACAAAGGAATTTTAAAACCATCTCCAGAAGTCCATAAATTTCACTTGTGCTTATGACAGCTGCTGTAAGTTTTGAAACTTTCGGCCAAAAGTCTTGTTTCTAGACCGGGATTTGAAAAAGTTTTAGTAAAAGACAATTAAAAATTTTCGGGAACGCGGATGGATCATCAAAGTTTGAGTAGGATGGTTATACATTTGTGGCTTACCTATATATAAAACGATTTTTTTTGTGTATATAGATACATCTACATAGCATACTTAAACCTTAACTATTTTATACTTAAACAACCTTATGTTTACATTATATAAACCTGTTTTAAAAGTTCGATATCGAATCTTTTTACCAAAAAGACCTTTTAATATATTCATTATATAAAACAAGTTACAAAATTGATAATAGTTCTTAGATCCATTATTGACCATTAGTAAATAGAATCTAGTTAATATAATTCTTTAACATTAACGTGTAAATGCTGTTTATTTAAATAAATGCTCGCTAATTAAAACCCTGCAGCACTGCCATTACTCCTCAAATCGAAGGCACCTTCCATCATACCATCGGGATGTCTTACTAATGCCCCAGCGTGACCAGTATTTTCACTATAAGGCGGTAACATCACCACCTCATGGCCTCTATCCTTCAAGTACTGAACCGTCTCTTCACTAAACCGATCTTCTAGTTTGACACTATCATCAGCATCACCAGAAATCCGACCATAAAGCCAACGAGGATCTGATAAAGACTTCTGTAACGGTTGACCTTGGACAACATATCTATGGAAGATAGCTGCTTGGGTCTGACCTTGGCCATCACCTCCTCTAGTACCATAGATCATTACTCGACCATCATTTAATCTAGCTGCAGCAGGATTGAGGGTATGGAACGGTTTTTTTCCAGGCTTTATTAAACTCAAGTCATCCTTATCTAGAGTAAATGCTACTCCTCTATTATGCCATATAATTCCAGTTTTCGGGAGAACGACGCCACTTCCGAAGATATGATAAATGCTTTGTATGAAAGAGACCGAAAATCCTTTGTCGTCCATCACTCCCATCCAAATGGTGTCACCTGGGCCTTTTCCCTGTCCATTTGTGGAAGCTTTTTCGAAATTGATGTTTTTGGCCATGGCTGCTATTGAAGAGCTTGATAACAAAGATTTGGGATCAACTTTCATGTATTGAGGATCAGTTATATATTTATCACGTAATTGAAAAGCTTGTTTTGTAGCTTCAATGGCAACATGAAGGAATTCGCCCTCATGGTGTCCATCGATCTTCAACTTGTCTAGAATCCCAAGAATGCTTAGAGAACATAAGCCTTGTGTTGGTGGTGGAACATTGTAAAGCTCCCCTTGTTGATGGAGCAATCGTAAAGGAGTTTTTATTTCCGCTGAATAATTTTTAAGATCTGTCTTAGTTATTGGTAAACCTAAATAGGACATATCATCAGCAATCTGGTCAGCAACTTTTCCTCTATAGAAACTACTCAAACCCTCATCTGCGAGAGTTTTTAACGTTCGGGCTAGTTCTTTTTGAAAGAACTTTGCACCAACTTTAGGAATATTTCCATCAGGTAAGAATATTCTTTTAAATTCGTTAGTTGCAGAACTTTGACATTGCTTCAGACATTCTTGATGTGATTTAGTAATTGGGAATCCATCTTCTGCATACCTGATAGCGTCAGCTAGGAGTTTTGATAAGGACATTCTTTGGTATCCACTTTTTGTTACGTATTCCAGAGCTTTTTCCCATCCACCAATTGTTCCAGCAACAGTGTTTGCTGCTTTTGGGCCTTTGTATGGTATTTTCTTGTGGCCAGTAAAGAACTCTTCAGTAGCTAAGCTCCCTGCTGTACCACAAGCTTCAATAACTATTGGGTCTCCATTAGGCGGCACTATTAACCAGAAGCCGTCCCCACCAATGCTGTTCATGTGAGGGTATACTACTGCTATGGTGGCAGCTGCAGCGACTGTTGCTTCCATGGCTGTTCCACCTTCTTTAAGAATTGCAAGAGCACTTTGTGTAGCAAGATGATGGGGTGTCACCACCATCCCTTGAGGCGCTATGTTACTCTCCATTTCTTCAAAAATGTTATTCTTATGTTTATTTCCGTTTTATCTGAAAAAATAGCAAATATCTTTATATTCTTTGTTAAATGAGTTGCAGATTATGATATATAAGTATACCTAAGATATAAATGCAAATGTAACTCTGTCTATCTGGTACGTACATAGTGGTTTCACGCTTATACTACTTAACCAATTTTGTTGAAATTTGGTACAAAGATAAACTAGAGATTGAACAATGATAAAGGCTACTTTTTTTCTCCAGAAGATTTCGAAGTCGCTCCAGAATCGCGGGTGAAACCGTGGAGCGGGGTTACTTTAGCATAAAATCAAAACAAACTTCAGTTGAATAGAGCTGAATCCTCGAGCGTTTTCGTTTATAATATAAATTTTAACGTCCCGATAGCTTCACAGCAGCCGTAAATAGCTTTGGGGCTACCAGACATTACCCCCTCGAGGAACGGGACTCCATAAAGTGATGTAGATACCATAGATACATTGCAATAAAGATTAGGACGATGGTAATAGATTGTTCGTTATGGAGGCTTGTTTGCCGAGAATTAATATGCCTCTGGGTCTCATATTTTTGCACGGTCTATTTTTTTATTATATCTACGAGCGGGGGCTTTTAATCTTCATAAAGGGACGGGACGTGTTATTTGCTGACGTTACTATGATGTTAATGCCAGTATGCTTTTTAGAAACTAGTTTTTGACATGATTGTGAGAATCTATAACTAATATTATAAATGCGAAAGTAACTCTGTCTGTCTCGCTTTCACGCTAAAACTACAAAACCGATTTAAATTAAATTTGGTACACAGATAGTCTAGAGCCTGAGAAAGGACAAAGGCTTCTTTTTATCCCGGGAAAATGGAAGATCTCCCGGGGACGCGGGGAGCCACAAGTTTTAGAATAATCCACGTTTCAATTAAATTAAGACTTAAATTCCAATGAACAAGAATGAAAATAACATTCTCACGCTATAAAATATCCTGTGAACAACAAAGAGCATTCAATACTAACACAGGAACGCTATGGAATTGTAGCTCAAAAATATAGATACGGAAATAGCTCTCGGGCGGTCGTTGATTTGTTACCAATGCCGGACAACGGGGGTGAATAGATGGACCCAATATCTGCTGGTATTTGTGCTCCTATTCAGAGATGACCCTAGCTGTGACGTCATAAAAGATTTCTATTCGATTTACAAAAGATCAAAGACATACCATCAAGTCGTGATTAAGTGGCGTTTGAATTACCGTAGGGGGAAAAATTTGATACTTTTTCAATCGTTTATATAACAACTAGCTTCCGCCCCGCGGTTTCACCCGCGTAGTTCCCTTTCCGAAATACAGGAATAAAACAAATGGGCTTTCTAACACTGAAAGATTTCTTCTAATCGAACCAGCAGTTCCTTAGATTAGCGCGTTCAACCAAGCAAACAGACTTCAGCTTTATATATTAGTAAAAGTAATAGATAATTATGTAAAATATAAATAGTGTTAAATATCATAATGTGAAACTGTTAGGTGACATAACTCGTAATGTTGAATTTCGGTATCATAAAACAATCATTTTCAGTTTTGTTTGACTTTTTTTACAGTAGAAAGAAAAGTGAAACAATAGTAGAGTAGGTACGTAAAAGCTAGAAAATCAGCAGTAGGAGTGTGTGCACATGTGTGTGGCCATGTTACCTGCACCGACGCCATGTATCGCTTTCTCGATTTAAAAAAAACAGCTAAAAAAAAAACATGGCGACTCCGAAATGAATACATTTTTTTTTAAAAGGCTTCTCCACGTTCAATTTTCAAATAAATTCAAATCAGCCCATCGTCGCAATCGATAGTCGGGCCATAAACAATGTTTCGACCCTCGCTCGCAGGTCACACGTGTAAAATATGTTTAAGAGCGGACCCCACCCGGTGGCAGGCATTTTTACTATAGTCCCGGGACATATTGCCATCGACCTACGCGGGCACATATTGAAAATGAAGTTTTTTGTATGCATTGAAGGGTTTACAGCGGAGTGACGACGGAATAACTGGCGGGTGACGGGTTGTATGTTCATAGCTTTATTTGTGTTCGAAATCTTTCACGTTTGTAAAGTTGGTTCTACATAGTGTTTCTTAGATCAAATGGTCTGTAGTTGCCAGATCGGTTTGTATGTATAAGATTATAGGGCGTGGGAACAGAATAAGCAATATACCTAAGCGTGGGTAGGTAGGTAGGTACCTACTCGAATGATTACTTTGGAGGATTTAATTTATCTGACACTAAGCAATTTATAAAACAAAGAATAAATACATGTAAAACTATGTAAGTACCTACCTAATTGAGCCAATCGGTACCTATTCTATACATACATACAAATACAAAAATCTGAGAAACTATCGTATTTACTTACTTTACTATTATCGTAAGTGTACCAGTCCTGGCCATGGTACCAGTAATGGCCAAAAATTAAAAGAAACATCTAGAATTCGGACATGAGCGAATGTTTTTACATTGGGATCACTGTGACATAGACTTTAGACATCGAACTATCTAAGTTTAACGTTTTATTCAATTCAGTCAGTTACATGTACAAATATGCGCGAATACAAAGTGTAAGGTGATTTGAAATTGACAACGACGGCTTTTCTTAAGGAAATCGTTCAGGCGGTGAGCAGAAAGTTTCACTTGTAAAATAGTATTGCTTAATTAAAATCAAAATTAGTTTTGTTTCATGTGTTAACCATAAAATAAAGATAAACTTAGTCTAAGACTGGGGTATCCATTAATGAATTTTCCCTGTCCAAGACTGGGTCACAAAACTACAACTTTTATTTGTTAAATTAATTGAATCCAGCTTTGCTGTATCTCACGCGCAACACATTACAAATATTAAATAAGGACTGGACTTTACAGTTTCACTATATTCAGTGCTGAAACTTTCACAATTTTGGTAATATTTCACAAAAACCTGTTTTTTTTTTCTTAAACTGGCCACCATTGGGTCATTTACCATACTATACTTTGATTCAAATTCTTCTAAAAGGCTTCTTTTAAATCACAGTAATAGATAGTGTACATTGTTGCTAAGAACTAGGCTGGTAATTTTTTTTTTGTACTATCTATAAAGTGTTTTGCATTGGGTGTCTCAATCGGTACGTAAAAAAAACAGGACACTGGCAATAAAATTCGAAACCATTTTGCGGCAACCCTATATATAACATAGATACTCGTATTACCAGCTGGGATAAAAATACTTGAGGGTTTTAGACGTAGACAGAGAAACTAATAGACTAAGGTACCCTGTAACCACGACTGAAACAGAGATAGTGTAAGCGTGTGTTGCCACAGTGCCCGACTTTCCCATTTTGGAAGGGAGTTCCTTATCCCGCGTTGCGAAAGGGAAACATTAAATTAAAATTGAATCCCAAACATGTGTCCTACTTCAGTTACCACAAGCTAATTATTACTAAATTTAAGCCTACTGATTAAGTTAATACTACATTATATTGTTAATAATAAAAAAATATTTTAAATTTAAATTCAAAATATAAATTTAAAATTTAAATTACAATTCCTGCTAGTTATCTTCAGTTGTAACTATCAGTTTATTAAATACGATTTATTTAATGTTACATCAACTATTAATAAATGTACTTTATTCCCAAATAAATATAAATTGAATGTAAAAAAAAAAATATTTATAATACCTAGTTGTCTTCAAAGAAATTAAAATATCCATCAGGGTATTGGTAAAAAACAGTGACTTAATATATGTATGATAAAATATGTATCTATTTTCAAAATATCTGTATTTTTTATTTTTATTGAACTATTTAAATAATATTTAATTATTTTTATTATAACTGATCGATTGATCGTTGATCGGTTATCGACCGGTGAAGGCGGAAGATAAAATAAAAATCGCGATGGTAAAATAGGGGTTGATTGTTAAGGGTTGAAAATTCAGGGTTATATGTATTTACTGTTGCTGTATCATAAAAAAATTAAAACATTTTTTTTTTCTAAAATTGAAAAAAAAAATTGGGGTGGATTACCCTTAACATTTAAGGGGATGAAAAAGAGATGTTGTCCGATTCTCAGACCTACCCAATATGCACACAAGATTTCATGAGAATCGGTCAAGCCGTTTCGGAGGAGTTTAACCACAAACACCGCGACGCAAGAATTTTATATATTAGATAAAAATACCGGGGCTAGAAAACACTGTAATAATTGGATGCCATGTTAATTTGCTTTCTTTTAATACACATTCTCAAGAGAATATTTTACAATAAAAATGGGAGATTTTTTACCGGACGCTGGCAACACTTCCACAATAATGTTTTTATAGGTTATTTTGATTGAAACTCGATATTACGCTTTAATTTTCATAATTCAACGCAATATTTTGCTAATTTATACTATCAAATAAGTTATCAACCCTGAAAACACATATTTGTGGTCAATAAACTACAAAAACAGTCGTACTTACGCGTGAAAAGAGACACCGGCAATTTTCTGCTCACTATCGCTTCCACATGAAATTACACGACAACGCACCACTGTATAACCTTTGGCGTTATAATAGTATAAATTTCTCAGTCTTTTCACTATATTAGAATCGTTTTAACACACTAAAACATAAAAAATTCGCAGATCCAACACAATGTAAACACGAACTGTCAGGTTTGTTTAGCAATTAAAGTTGCGAAACACTTGAAAAAACTGGTTTCACACGATGAGACAGAAAATGTACTAGTTGCATCTTTGTCTTACGCATTCATATTAAAATGTTCGCTCCCTTTCTTGTATGAGTGAGAAAGAATCGTCACTTAGTCTATTAGTTTCTCTGTCTACGGTTTTAGAGCAGAATGCATTCTAAAAATGGTGAGCCTAAAAATACTGTTCATTACGCTAAAGACCTCAGAATAATTTTATATTAACCTTTTGATTAAAAAAACAAGACATTTAGGTATTTAAGTAAGGTTTCTCCTACATCTGACCTTACTTTGTTACAGATAAGAAATAAGTAATCTACTTACATAAGAATAACGATTTCCAAATAATATTTTTTATTTACAACTTAGGAAACACCACGATTCAAACAGACACTATTCTATTACAAGATCTGACTCGATAATGAAATAAAATAAATTTAACATAATGGAATTTATAATTACGTTTAAATGACAGACTTAAAACTATTAAACTGTAGCTAATGTGGACAAAATAACTATTTTATGTTCTTCTCCAAGGTTACCTACTCATTTTGAAAAAATGATCTAATAGATAAACATTCATATTTATAGTTTAGTAACTATGTAGAAATATCCATAAAAAGGTGGTGTCCAGAAATATCCATAAAAATCCATAAAAACATTCAAACGGATGCACCGTTTGAATGTATTGAACTCAAAAATTACCTATGCTTACATTTTTATTCCCATCATTTTAATCCTATATAAATACGTTTTTACGTATTATGCAAACATATATCAGTAATTATTGAAATACCTCAGAATATCAGTAATTATAGGTATTGGATTAGTATTTTTACCACTACTATCGACATCTAGCGTTGAGTGTAGAATTTACTAGGAGGCTTAGCAAGGTCATGACCCAAGCTGAACAAACAATGCCATTAAGTTTTTTGTTTTAATTTATAATTATAAAATAAACTCGTTCATTTATGAATCCGAAAATTCAGATGTATTTTAATTGCATTACAAAATATTAACCTTTTATTTATTAGTATTAATTTTGTTACGTTACTATAAGAACATCCTTCCAGGGGAAGCAATAGCTACCACGTAATATTTAACCCGTGATAGGAGCAGCACTATTACGTCAAAATCATAAAAAAAATACAAGCTACTCGACCAAATTAAAAAGTTCGCAAATCCGCAAGTTTCGCAAATAATTATCGACTTTTGTTGTTTTTGGGTTAATCGTCACAACCGGGCACTCGGGGCACCACGATCATGAATACGGCGCGTGCAAAATAAAAATAGATTTTGTTAGATTTTTACGTTTCCTGCCGTGTTATCAGGGCAAACGAACTTCATACGATTGTTGAGAAGAGTAGTTTAACATTTTTTCTGCAGTTTTTATTTCATGAAATAGTTGTGTAGTGCATAAAAACACTGTAATGTTTAAATCTTTGTTCAGCTCTCTGATAACTCAGGCCAGCTGTCAAGAGGTGGGTAAGTTTTGAATTAATATTGTCAAGTTTCGATTGAGTAATAAATTGGCGATGGATATCGTTGCCTGGTATTGTGTGTGGAAATTGCATTTTTCGTTGGATGCCCTTGAATCGTCCGGCCTTGAACTGCGGTGGAACGTCACTATGCGGCTATGCAGTCTTCCTTCTGTCACCTTGGCATACCAACAACACCTGACTAGCCCGACAGCATCCTTGACTCATCACATACCACTAGCCTATTTCTACTTCACCTATGTTTCCACTAGAACTGTTAGATAACCAACCTAACCTCTTTGACCTTCCATGTAATCTTACAAAAACTCGGAATTTTAGGAAGTCCAGTCAATAATATTATCAGATATTTTATAACACAGTTATTGCTATGTAAATAATAAAACAGTAATTTACATGTAGTACATTTAGTTCTACTTATAATAAAACAAAAACAGCTGACAATCTTACCTGAGATTCAAATATGAAGAATAAACTTCTTTAATTAAAATAAATGACATGTCACTCTTGAATGAATATTTGAACCAAAGTAATGATAACAGTGGGAATATTATGCTATATTACGTGTGCAAACAAGATAATATATATTATCAGTTACGTCAACAAGTGATGTCTCCAAAGCCAGTTCACTTTGAATCTTCAACAAAATGACAACTCGTCGGGTACTGAACTTCTATTCTTTTATTGAATTTATCATTAAGTCCCCATGATAATATTGTTCATAATTTGAAATGTGTTTTGTGATAGTGTGCATGTGTTAATGGTGTTGTTTTATGGAAAATGATCCTTACTGTCATCAGTGATTGGTTTGAAACTTGATTGCAGGTTTAAATGATCTATTGGGTATTTTTTAATGATTTGTTTAAATGTGATACTGGCCAGCTAATTATAATTAAAATTAATATAATGATATACAAACTTCTTGAACTCGAAAGAGCTACAGATAGGCTCAAGGTTATTTTATCATTGGCTTTAAATAATTGTCTTATTTGTTCAATATATCTATTAATAATATTCATGAGATACAAGTTACTGAATAACTATTGGAATGAAATTAACCTTGAGATCAAAAATAACTTTTGAATGAACAATGATAAAATCTCACTGTAAATTATGTAAAGTATAAAGTAATATTAAGTTCAAGATCAACCCATTAACAATGAAATTTTTCATCAAGGATTCAGAGTGACTTTGGAGTTTTTCTTTTTCACAAGCAGATAACTGTTATTTATATCTCTGTTAAGAACATATGTTTGGTTGACGGAGAATTGCATAAATGCAATGCTAGTGTAAAACTTTCCCTTTCATTCAATGAATATTGTTTTAGTAGCCTCGGCAAAATGTTTCATAACAATTTTCCTGTTTTGTAACTATTATATAATCCTTCAGTCACATGGTTTTACCTGCATTCCTGCTAGATATAATCATCTCATATACATCTCCATCAAGGAGCTCATAAATGAATGATTCTGACTATAATCATATTTCTTTCCTCATTTTCATTCTTGCCAATATCTATTAGTTAAAAAACATGGTCCAATTACTAAACTAGTCTTGAGCTCCTGCTTTTGTTACTATTGAAGGTCATATGTCTAGATAACAGTAAACTATCACCTAATGTACCTTATATGCAAATAGCGCATAAAACTGCTCTTACCTTGACTTATACTAAATATACTAGTAGCTCCCGTTCTTGGGGAATCTTAAAATTTCCCAGTATAAAAAGTAGCCTATGTGTTGATCCAGAATATATTCTAGCTATGTGTCAAATGTCATCCATATCCATTCAGCTGTTCTGGTGTGAAAGAGAAACAAACATCCATACATCCTTACCAATTTCTAGATTTATAATATTAGTAGGATTTTATATATTAGGTCTAGTTACGTTTTGCCCTACAAATATGTCAGTTTCACAGAATTAAATATAGTTGATGACCTTATCTAATGAATAGCTCATCCTGAAATACATGTTTAGATTTATTTATTACTAAAGGTCTCTTTAAAAACGTTCTAATAAAGACATTGTGTAACTATTTTATGCATATTTTTAACATTGACTGCAAATTGTTTTATTAATTTACATACTATAAGTCTTAAATTCTAGTTAATTTCTATAAAGTACAGTACCACAGATCATCCTTAATGTCATTCCATAAAATTTATGAGTAACTGGTAAATATTAATTGTCAATTTTTTCCTTGATGTTACTCTAAGAAGTTTATTGAGTTCATATTATTATTTCTTACGTAATTTCATGTGTTTTATACTTACTTACTCGAATGGCGTCAATGATAGATAAGCTATCGAGATTTGATGCTGAAATAATATGGTTATTTCACACTATTCATTGTTATATTACATTTAAAACTGTGTTATACTCCTAACTTAATATTATAAATGCGAAAGTAACTCTGTCTGTCATCGCTTTAACGCTAAAACTACTGAACCGATTTAAATGTAATTTGGTCAGATAGTTTAGAGCCTGAGAAAGGACATAGGCTACATTTTATCCCGGGAAAATGTCAGATCATCCGGGATGAAACCGTGGGGAGCCACTAGTATAAAATACGCCTTTGAGGAAATTGACAATCTCAAAGTCTCGTTTCAAACTTTATTTCAGATCGAAACATCTGAAATTGATAATTAGACAGTATTAGACCGGGATAGACATTGTCATTTTTATTAAACTTTAATTAATTATTATTTGTATCTTTACTCATGGAGTGCACGGTCCGAAGGCCGGTCCTTTTGGAAGGCGTGCGGGGATACAGATCCAACACGTAGAGGCCCCTTTAAGATACATTAATGTATTGGGATTTGTACACCTATTATTTAAGTATCTCGATAGTAATTTTATTAATATTACGTTTATTTTTTCAGGGGGCCGGTTATTTAAAAAGGGCGGACTCAGATCGCCTGCATGAGATATTCTTAAAATACGCCACCGTCGAGAAGAACGGTGAGAAGCACATCACTAGTGAAGATTTCGTCAGGAAATATCTAGGGTTATTTGACGAAGGTGAGTGAGATGCCTTTAAAAATATGCTTGAAGTTGGTTTGACACGCTGCCGTAGATATAAAGCTGAAGAGTTTGTTTGTACCTGCTAATCTCAGGAACTGCTGGTCCGAATTGAAAAATTATGTCAATGATAGATAGCCCATTTATCAATAAAGCTATAGGCTATATATCAACCCGCTACGACATATAGGAGACGAGCATCAATCAAAAATGTTGCAAAAACGGGCAAGAGATGCTAACGAAGTTCCGCGGGACGAATAGACTATTATAAAAGAATTGCACTACATTTATAAAAAAAAACTCATATTATCTATAAGCTATTGACCTCCCTCATTGGCTCAAAGCCAATGTAAGCCTTATAGTACCACTTATGAAGGGCATAGCTGCATAGTTCTAGCCTTCATAAGTGCTACTCGAACGAATATTAGCCTTCTATTTAAATATCACACTGAGTTTATTGCCGGCACTTCTCAGCAAAAGCAACCTTCTGAACCGAGCATTGGAGTCGACGTTTCATAAATGCCTGTGAAGGCCTATTTGAATTAATAAATTTATTTCATTTAATTTCTTAGCAACTTCTGTAGCTTTCGTTCGTCTTTCATCATGATAACGCTAGACCTCACACATCTTTAGCCACTTAGTAAAAATTAAGAGAGATTGGCTGGGAGCTATTAATGCATCCGCCGTATAGTCGTCCTGACCTTCAAATTTCCACCTGTTTCGGTCCCTTCAAAAGTCTTTAGGCAGTGTCAGGTTAACATCACGAGAGGAGTGCCAAAACTGCTTCTCGCGATATTTTGATCAGAAGTCGCAATTTTTTTTATAGCAATGTGATCATGTCCCTACACAAAATAGTACAAACTGTAAATCTATATATATAAAACAAAGTCCCGCCGCCTCTGTCTGTCTGAACGCGATGAACACAAAAACTAAACAGATTTTCATGCGGTATTCAACAAATTACGGAGTATTTCATGGGGAAGGTTTTCATGTATAATACATCAATTTGGACCCGGTAGCTGGCGCTGGTGGGCAGACAGAAGTCCGGGTCCGCTAGTAAACTATAATATATTAAAAAATGTTTTGGATTTTCTTAAAAAATGCGAAGAAATCTTTTTCCCCAACCTATTAGAAAGCTACAACTTCAGTCATGTGTTTATATTCCAGATGACTACAACAAGGAGTCGGTGCGGCTCATCGCCGGCATCGTGGACATGGACAAAGACGGGTTCATCTCGTTCTCGGAGTTCCAGGCCTTCGAGGGGCTGCTCTGTGTGCCCGATGCCCTTTACAAGACCGCCTTCCAACTGTTCGATACTAACGGCAATGGACTCGTCGCTTTTGGTAACGTATTTTTTTCAGATGTATTTTCATATAATATGATGCTTTAATTACTACGATATTTGTCAAGTCAAATTATGAATGAACACAGTACAAAAGGTTACCTCCATTACAATTTAAATTTATACCCTACTAGCTGCCTCCCCGCGGTTTTACCCGCGTAGTTCCCGTTCCCGTGGGAATACAGGGATAAAATATAGCCTATGTTACTCGGGGATAATGTAGCTTTCCAAAGGTGAAAGAATTTTTGAAATCGGTCCAGTAGTTTCGGAGCCTATTCATTACAAACAAACAAACAAACAAACAAACAAACAAATCTTTCCTCTTTATAATATTAGTATAGATAATCTAACTAGACGTCGCGAGTGAACGTAGAGAGTAAAAATGGAGACAAGTGGCACCAAATGGTTCGTGTAATGACATATTACATGACGCAGGCTAGCCAGTTCCTTTGGCTTGACACGCTACCGCGTGTCTCAATACTTCGCGTGTCAAAAAGCAGCAAAAATTTCTGCTTTCTACGCTGTAATTTAGTCCGCGATCGACCGTTATTCAATGTTAGGTTAAAGAAAAAGTGACGAGGTGGGTCTTCATACAAATTGAAGTTCTTACGTTATTAAGTTAGATTTATAGGTCTGTGTCTATACCTAATATTATAAAGCTGAAGAATTTGTTTGAACTCGGTTATCTCAGGAACGAATGGTAGGAACCCTTGTATAGAGGAAAATAAATCACGCTACGACCAATAAGAGCGGAACATCAATAAAACAGGAGGAATAATGTGTTATGGACGCAGAAGAAGTTTCTCTAGTCATCATAAACAATTCCACATTTCAGACGAGTTCGCCGAAGTCATGCGCAAGACGGCCCTCCACAAGAAGCTGCCGTTCAACATGGAGAGCACATTCGTCCGACTGTACTTCGGAAAGGACAAGAAGAGACTAGTCACATACCCCGAGTTCAGTCAGTTTCTCCACGATTTCCATGAGGAATATGGCGTTGAAGCCTTCAAGAAGTGCGATATAGATGGCTCAGGGTTCATCAGCGCTGGAGACTTCAGAGACATCATGTTGTCTGTCAAGAACCATTTACTTACTAAAGAATTGAAGACTAAAGTTATTAATGTGAGTTTTTATTAAACTGACTTCTAAAAGTGATCTCCCTAGTTAGTGCATCTATTTATAACTTCTTTTTTTTGATAACCTCATTCTCTTTAGAAAGCTTTACTATAACTAGCTAGGTACCTCATTCGGTTTTATTTGCGTCTCCGAAGCAACTAACGGTCGTATAGTACATTTTCTTGAATTAAAAAGCTATCTATATAAAATGTATAAAAAAGTCTTATCGTTATGTAATTTTCTTTTTTTTCAACATTTAGAAAACTAGTATGCACTATATACTCTAGCTCTATACAAGCAGCCTATGCTTGCAAAATTATCTAAGAAATATACTGTACTTTTGTATGTTTTTAATTATATTAATTAAATTTTATTACTCATTATTCTGCTATTTGAAGAAAAGACAAATCCAACAACACAGTTCATACTAATCCATTACATTATAAAATAAGGAGGTAGGGCGCAACGGATTCGTCCGTTCGAAATTGGAGCAGCCCGACTGGGGTAGTACCTCCACCTTACAGAAGACCGCAGCCAAATAACACTACATGTAGTGTTGTGTTCCTGCGGTGAGTAAGGTCGCCAGAGCTCCATGAGGAGACGCTGTAGCGGCAGTGGGGGGACCAGGGATGGAGTAGCGTCGTGGGGGTGTGCAGGAGTGATGCCTGTTTGGCCCTTCGACGTGCATTGCGCTTTGTCCCTTTCACTACCTCTATAGTTGCTCCCTTTTTTATAGGGTCGGCAACGCGTGAGTGACGCCTCTGGTGTTGCAAGCGTCCATAGGCTACGGTAACCGCTTCCCATCAGGTGGGACCGTATGCCTGTTTGCCACACTTGTGGTATAAAAAAAAATAAAAATTAATGTTTTACCTATAATAATATTTTGTTTTTACATTCCAGGCTTCAGGCTTCCAAGGCGAAAGAAAAATCAGCTTCCCCTACTACATGGCCTTCAACTCTCTCCTCAACAACATGGAGCTGATTAAGAGGGTGTATCTAAACGCGACTAATGGCCACCGAAGCCAGGAAGTCACCAAGGAAGAATTCCTGCACTCCGCACAGATGATGAGTCAAATTACACCCTTGGAAGTGGACATACTCTTCACATTGTGCGACAAGATTCATAATACTACTGGGTGAGTGTTTGTTTCATCAACATCAAACTCATATACGTCTGCACAAAGGAGCTCGAATCTCCAATAACAATAAGGGGGTTTAGGCCATAGTCCACCACGCAGGCCTAGTGTGGATTGGCGCAAGACCAAATTACATAAAAAATATTTACCTAGTTAGTAAAAACTATAATAATACTAGTGGAACAGGCAGACTTCGTTCTGCCCACCAGCGCCACCTACCGGGTCCAAGTATATGTAAGCTATCCTATCTCTCAAGTTGGATCGAACTGCACATGGTGCGCGAATTTTATTATAATCGGTTAAGTGGTTTAGGAGTCCATTGAGGACAAACATTGTGACACGAGATTTATATATATTAAGATCTTACCGCTATTATAAATGGAAAAGATCTTTGTTACTAAATAACTGCTAAGGCTAGATGAAATTTGACACTAACACTATCTAGTATAGCATATAATCTCCTTTTATCCCGGGAAAATTGTAGATCCCCGTCCCCGTGAAATTAGAAACTAGTCAGTAAGTAAACGCCCTAGTTACCAATAACTTGGTAAAAATGTTTTACTTCAGTCGCAACAACCGTAATGTTTACACAGTTTACATCATGTGTGCAAAATAGTATGTATTGATAAATAATATAATCAATAAGTATATTTTATTGATAAAATTCGTGTAAACACAATATCGTGGAATATTTAAAACTCTTATCATTCGTTTGGCTTCACCTAATTTTCTTTTCTATCTGTCTATGTAAATAAAAAACTACTTTGCAATTAGAACAATGATTATCTGAAATTAATTTTAATGTTTAATTAAAAATGAAGAAAAAAAGCGATTCCCTCTGAACATTACAAAATAATCCACAACAGACACTTATTTTGATCAATTTTCATTTTTGATATGAAATGGATTGTACGCTCTTGAATCTTGATTTAAAATGAACTTATACGTGCACATTATAAGCTTCATATTTGCTTAAAATTGATATAAATAATTGTTGGTTTTGAGATTAGATAGTCATGAGTTTTGACTGATAAGTGTTCCCCCAAAGGTGACACCGCCAAAAACTTGTTCAGAGGTCAATGGCAGGACTATATTTCTATGCTCTGTATCTTTCTTTAACTATATAATCACGTGTAAAGTTTGCTGCCTTAGGCTGCTTTGCCCTCGCCTTTATAGATAAATCTTCTGCCCAACTTTATCTTCGTCGCATCTTCCACGATTTATTATATTTTTCAATGATGCTCCGCTCCGATTGGTCTTTGCATGAGCAGACATGAGCAGACATGACATAGTGATCCTGACTCTCAAGCCGCTGGTCGTGGGTTCGAATCCCACCCAGGACAAACATTTGTATGCATGAATATGTCTGTTTGTTCTGTATCTGGATGTAAATATCTATATAAGTATGTATTTAAAAAAAAACCTATATGTAGTATATCAGCTATCTGGTTACCATAACACAAGCTCACTTTGAAGTTTACTTTGCAATCCGATTGGCGGTGTGTGAAAAATGCCCCAGGATATTTATTATTTATAATTATTTATATAGCCTTCCTATATATAAGGGGTATCTAATACGAAAATATTGTTTAATTTGAATCGGTAGTTTCAGAGCAAACAAACAAAAGATCAAGTCTTTCCTCTTTATAATATTACAGGTAATTTCCTAGCCCCCACATATATATGTTTTTTATCTTCATATTATCTTAGGTTACCCACCGTATTACTATAATGCCGGCTATCGTAAATATTGCTAAATAAATATCTGTTAGTATAAAGATAAATAATAGACATACGTAATATACAGATTAGATAATTAATTCGGATACGTGACACTGGCTAAGATACCTCAATGAGAGGTCGTGATCATATCGTGGTATGATAGTGATAGATTTTTAGTGCTTCGAACTTATCAAAATATAAAATTATATCGTTTGTTTATGGTATTGAGAAAACATAAAAGAAAAAAAAATGCCAGTCGAATTGATAACCTCCTCCTTTTTGAAGTCGTTTAAAAAAATATGATAAAATAATAGTATGAAAGTTTTAAGAATCCATTGGCAGAACTAGATGATAACTATATTTTATGATTTACTAGTGGGGAATTATCACTCGAGAATTTAAATTTTTCCGGGATTAAAAATAGCCTATGTGCTAATCCAGGGTATAAACCATTTGTGTTCCAAATTTCATTTAAATCCGTTCAGTAGTTTTTGCATTAAAAAGTAACAAACTAATAGACTGTTTTTAAAGTCATACTTATATAGTTATTCAAATCTGGACATTTTATGGACATTTTTCTTTAGATTTTATGTACCTATATACTTCTTATAACAAAATTTTCATTATTTCCAGACGAATCGTGTACAATGATCTCAACTCAATCACTCCCGAACAATACTTCAAGCAAGTCACAAGTCGCGTCGCCGAAATCAAAGCGGTTTCCGTAAGTACATGCTATCTCATTCACACCCACGTTATATTTATATCGTCGTCCAGTTCTAACGCAAAATTGACCGAACTTCAGGAGCCGGCCGCGATTGAAATGTATGTTTAGTGTAAAATTCGTTTGAATAAGAGTTATTATTGTTTGAGAAACATCACTAACTTACAGGTCTGTATTTTTCTCTTTCTTTCAATGCGCAAAAGGAGGAGGTAAATATAAGTGAGCCTTGTCGATTTATAAACTGTTTGGAACGCCTAATGGTAAGTGAAGGTTATATAAGTTTATGATGTTTCTATGTTTTTTTTATTCTTCTTCTATTCCTTAGTTATTTTTTGGTCTAAATTTCTTAGAAATATAATTCATTGTGAGCCCTAAAATGCCACTGTGTTTGGTAAATTTTAATGACCAAAAAATCACTATAATACATTTTTACAACTTCCTAGCTAATTTAGTCATAAGTACATTATTATGTAAGCATGATGAATTAATATAAATTGCCAGTTTCTGAAAGCGAATGTTAAAGGAAAGTATTGCCTACTTTCTCTATTTATATGGCGATGAAGATGACAGGAATATTTTTTTCGACAAATTCTGTCTTCTATAAGTTAGAATGGGTAAGTGATTACGTACATGAATTAGGACTATCGTATTTATTATATCAATACAAATAGAGCTAACAATGTAAAGTCGTTTCTAGTTACATACATAAAAGAGCTATTTTCCATTGTCCTGTTAACTTTGTCTAGCTTGAGACCCACTATCTTAATATCTTTACAAAACGACGGTAATTATTTGTAGGTACCTATTATATGTAATCCTAATCATTCAATACATAATCCATTCATTCACTCATTCATAAGGACTTTTACAGAATTAAGTTATGATAATAATGCTACAAGTAGTTTAAGTATTTTTTAAATCCCGTACCGTTTTTATTTTAAACCAAATTTAAGATATAGGTAAATATTCTGTATATGCTTGTTGCAGAGTCCAGAAGAGCGTGGACTGTTCATTCAGATATTGGAGAGCTCATACAGATTCACACTCGGTTCTATCGCTGGTGGTAAGTGCATATACCTAGAATCCTTACTAATAATATAAATGAGAATCTGTCTGTCTCACTTTCACGCTAAAACTACTGAAGTAATTCAAATGAAATTTGGTACTATAGTCTAGAGCCTGAGAAAGGACATAGGCGACTTTTTATCCCGGGAAAATTAAACATCCCCTGGGTATGCCGGGCGAAACAGCGATTTTAATTTTTGATGAATTTACTTCGACTTCCCTTTTTGACCTGATCTTAATAACTTAAAATCTAAACTATAATTTATTGACAGCCGGTTGGCTTTGTGGCTAGTGACCCTGACTTTCAAGCCACCGGTCGTGGGTTCGAATCCCATCCAGGACAAACATTTGTATGCATGAATATGCTGGTTGTTCTGTGTCTAAATGTATTTATCTATATAAGTATGTATTTAAAAATACTATATGTGGCATATCAGCTCTCTGATTACCATATCACAAGCTCTGCTTAGTATGGAATCAGATTGGCCGTGTGTGAAAAATGTCCCAGTATATTTATTATAATTTTTTAATTGTGTAGCCGTCGGTGCCTCAGCGGTATACCCAATTGACTTGGTGAAGACTCGGATGCAGAACCAACGTACTGGTTCCTTCATCGGTGAGGTCGCGTATAGGAACTCGTTCGACTGCTTCAAGAAGGTGATCAGGCACGAAGGGGTTTTCGGCCTCTATAGGGGGTTGGTGCCACAACTGATTGGAGTTGCCCCCGAAAAGGCTATCAAGTTGACGGTAAGTTTATATTGATATCCAAAAGAAAATATTCTTTTTATTTTCTTTACTTATGAAGGATTTTTTCATAATTTATTTCGTTTTTATGTGACATTAAAAAGTTAGATAAAGGTTTTAGACCAAAGGTTGCAAAGTATTTTTCACCTTTCTACCGCCACCACGTGTACCTAGTAAAAGTATAAAATTATTTATGTAAGATATTTTATTTACGTCATATATAACTTTTTCAGGTAAACGACTTTGTTCGTGATAAATTCATGGACAAAAATGGCAATATTCATTTGTATGCTGAAATCCTCGCTGGAGCTTGTGTAAGTACCTTCTTGAAAAAAAAAAATCCACCTACATTTTATGTCGGTAAGTAGTGGGTTCGATTCCCACTCAAGACACAAGTTTGTTCTGACTAACTATATAAGTAGTATGTATCTAAATACCAACTATCTGGTTACTATAGTTCAAGCTTTGCTCATGAAATGAAATAAAAAATGTCTAAATATTTAATTACTAGCTTCTGCCCGCGACTCCGTCCGCGTGGAATAGTTACTTTGGCCTAACGCTAACTTTCAACCCCCTTCGTTTACGTAGAAGAATGGTCCCGCAGAGCTAACTGATGACTGCACGCGCCGGCCCGGTACATAAAGGCGCGCGCAGTACAGTACTTGAGCATTATTTTGGTGCAATGTTATTTTAAATTTGCGATATCTCCTAAGGTATTCATTGAAATCGAATGATGTAAAGGGCAATTTTGTTTTAAATTAAATACTTGTGATGAATAACGTATTTATTTGGATAAGGATTAATATAATCTTCATAAAAACACCTTCACAAATAATGCTTAATTTTCGAACAAATTTGGTTAGTATAAAAGTGGTCACAGTGAGCCAACCTTAACAGATAGACATATGCTATCGCGGACTATTTTTTAGAACTTTTAAAGGAGAACAATTCTGTCATACATCATTTTAGCGTAACTTTAACCGTTTACGCAGCGTACGCAGCGGAAGCTCTCAACTGGAAAAGAAATCTCCCGATTTTGAAACATTCTTCATTGGTGCTCCGCTCCTATTGGTCATAGCGTGATGATATATAGCCTATAGCCTTTCTCGATAAACGGACTATCCAATGGCGAAAGAATTTTTCAAATCGGACCAGTAGTTTCTGAGATTAGCGCGTTCAACCAAACAAACAAACAAACAAACTCTACTCCTTTATAATATTAGTATAGATTTAACTGCCGTTGTGGTTTTAGCCGCGTCCTTAGGATATTATAATTTTCTTAGTATCTTTTGTATTAATCCAGGCCATTTATATCGTTATGCAAACCTTCTTCCCTCATCAATAATTTCATAAATAAAAACATGCATTCATATTTGCACAAATATGATATTTTTCCTTACTACTACTAATTATCTAGTTTATTACAGCTTACTTAAGATTTTTGTATAATATACAAACTATTGGTAGACCTAATAAATAAAAATTAAGTTAAATCCATATTACAGGCCGGTGGATCTCAAGTGGTATTCACAAATCCGTTAGAAATAGTTAAGATCCGTCTGCAAGTGGCGGGTGAGATCGCTGGAGCTCAGAAAGTTCGCGCGTGGTCCGTGGTCAAAGACCTGGGCCTGTTCGGCCTGTACAAGGGGGCGAAGGCCTGCCTACTCCGAGATGTACCCTTCAGCGCTATATACTTCCCAGCCTATGCACATGTTAAGGTAATATACCGTTTTTGGATTATAAATACCAGTTAAACCATGCATGTAGTTACAAAAACGTCCAAAGACACAAAGTGTAAAACAGTTTGTTCGTGTAATGATTTTTAATTCTTTGATTTTGATTTGCGAGTAGACTATTACTTATCATAGGTAATATTAATTTTGACAAACCTCGCTTTTCGAGCAATGCAACTATTGATCGCGAAAATTTAAAAAATACAATTTTAACCAACATCTAAAATAAGGAGGTTCAACATTCCGATATATGTTATTTTTATTTATTGTATGTTTTTTACTGAATATTTGTTATCAATTAAACTTATAATTATATTAATATGCACCTTTATTGTGTTATAAATGAATATCAATATTAATACATTATTTATTTAATTTTGTATTAATATCAAATGATGTATTCCAGGCTAAGTTTGCTGATGAGAACGGGTACAACCACCCGCTGACCCTCCTAGCGGCGGGTGCTATAGCGGGTATCCCCGCGGCTTCCCTCGTCACCCCAGCTGACGTCATCAAGACTAGGCTACAGGTACGTACCAGTTTTTTAACCTACAATCTAAAAGAAGACTTATTTTATTGGAAGAAAATGCATTTTTGTATTTACGTGTGATTTTTGATGAATAAGTTCTCAATCGATTTGTTCGGTTCATTATACCCGACTACAGAAAAAGGAAGGTTTATGTTTTTGCTAAGATAAAACTAATGTTTTTGTAATAAATTAATCAATCCCTACTAATATTATCTAATATATAAAATTCTAGCGTCGCGAAGTTTGTGGTAAAACTCCTCCGAAACGGCTTGACCGATTCTCATGAAATTTTGTATCCATATTCGGTAGGTCTGAGAATCGGACAACATCTTTTTTTCATCCCCTTAAATGTTAAGGGTAAGCCACCCCTAATTTTTTTTTCTTAAATTTTTGAAAAAAAAATTTTTTTTAATTTTTTTATGATACAGCATTAGTAAATACATATAACCCTGAAATTTCAACCCTTTACAACCAACCCCTATTTTACTATCGCGATTTTTATTTTATCTTCCGCCTTCACCGGTCGATAACCGATCAACGATCAATCGATCAGTTATAATAAAAATAATTAAATATTATTTAGTTCAATAAAACGAAAAAAAAAACAGATATTTTGAAAATAGATACATATCTTATCAATACATATAATAAGTCACTGTTTTTTACCAATACACTGATGGAAGGATTTATTAACTATTCATATTTTAATTACTTTGAAGACAACTATAATAAATATTTTTTTACATTCAATAAATTGGGAATAAAGTACATTTATTAATAGTTAATGTAACATTCAATAAATCGTATTTAATAAACGAAACATAGTCCGTTTTGTCTGTCTGAACGCGATGAACACAAAAACTACTCAACAGATTTTCATGCGGTTTTCACCAAATTACGGAGTATTTTATGGGGAAGGTATATATGTATAATCAGTATAATACATAAATTTGGACCCGGTAGGCGGCGCTGGTGGGCAGAATGAAGTCTGCCGGGTCCGCTAGTAAATATATAATATTATAAAGTTACAGTTTCACAACTAAACCACTTGATATAAAAAAAAATATAAATATAGACTAGAGCATTAAAAATAATAGTAGTAGTAGTAGTAAAGTATAGGCTACCTTTTATCCTGGAAAACTTGAAGAACCCCCGGGAACGCGAGTGAAACTGCTTGTTATATATTCGTTTTAGTGTCGCCATGTTGTTTTATTACCATTATTTTGATTAACGTTGGCAACACTTCAGGTAGTGGCGCGGTCCGGCCAGACCACGTACAACGGAGTGATCGACGCGACCAGGAAGATTTATGCTGAAGAAGGTGCTAGAGCCTTCTGGAAGGGAGCGATAGGTAAGCACTACCCGTTAGAAATTATATATATATATCATGGGATAAATATTACGGGACATTTTATATACATGGCCAATCTAATTTGTAATTTAGGAAAATTTGTGACAAAGTTAACAGCTGATATTATATTAATTTTATGGATATGCTTATAAATAGACGCCAATCAAAAAACTTAGTAGAGGTTGTGCTTTGATAACCAGATAGGTGATGTACTACATATGAAACACCTTTTCAACAGTTACTTGTATATTTATATACAGACACAGAACATAAAGACATTTTCATGCACATAAGATTGTCATTGTGTATTAAATAAAAATTCTGGATATTGAAATATTATAGTATTTACTCATAGGTTCCTTTAATATTATTTTCCAGCGCGTGTGATGCGGTCATCCCCACAATTTGGTGTGACGTTAGTTACATACGAAATTCTACAACGCCTCTTCTTCGTCGACTTTGGAGGATCGTGAGTATATTTTAACTGACTTAAAAAATAGAGAGAATATTATCTGTTTTGAAGAATGCTTTTTTTGGTGTGGCCTTACATAAAAATTGGCCAATTTACTTGTGCCCCAAGATTTAAAAAATAATAATATATTTCTTTGTACAAATGTGAGCTGATTTGAGCAACTTCATACCTCCCGAATCTATACTTATTGTATCACATAATATGGTAAAATAGAGAAGGTAAAAAATTTTAATGACCATTAAGGACCATATTTTCTTCCGAATCTATTCATTATAGTAGGTATTTGTATTATTGTTAAATAGAACTTACTCTAAAGTAATAATGTTAAACATTCCAAGACCACAACAATTTTTCCCATATCTAAATATCATATCATCGTAAAATGGACCTGACCCCCTAAAAATAAGGTTTAATTCCCATAACCTTTATTCCAGTCGTCCATCGGGTTCAGAACTCCACGTGGCGACCCCCATAGAAGAGACGATGAAGAAACCACAGCATATCGGTGGATACCAAGTAGCCATACCGGTTCTAACCGGTCTCGAGACCAAATTTGGCATATCCCTACCTAGATTTTCCTTTGTTAAACCACCGCAGTAATAATTTTCATGTGTTTTTTGCTTATATACCAGGGGATTTGCCATTTGAGTTAGAACTTTAAGTCGAATGGAAAAGAGTTGAATTTAGGTTTTAGACAAATGTTGGTAAGTCTCGATTATTTCTACATAGCAATTTGAGTTACTAGCCCTAAAGATTAAAAAAAATTGAGTTACAACTTTAAGTCTTATGTGAAAGAGTTGAATTTAGATTGATTTCCAATAGGACAGGTGTTGTTATGTCTCGATTATTTCTATAGGTATACGCATTTGAGTTACGAATTTAAGTCTTAAGTAATAGAGTTGAATTTAGATTGGTTTCCAATAGAACATGTTGGTAAGTCTCGATTATTTCTATATAGGAATCTATACTAATATATAAAACTGAAGAATGTTTTTACGCACTTATCTCAGGAATGACTGGTCCGATTTGAAAAATGATTTAAGTGTTAGATAGCCCATTTATCGAGAAAGGAGGAAGATAGGTTATATTGTATCATCACGCTACAATGAAAAGGAGTGGAGCAACATTCAAAAACGTTGCAAAATATATTTATATCGTGTAACAGTTATCTGGTTATGCTAAGTTTGGGACCAGATATGTATCATTGTAATATTAACTTTAAAACATACAGCTTAAAGGTTCATCTTGAATGGCAAATTTACGGTTTTAGAGGAATGAGTGAGGATTTTTTAGGTAGTTATTACGTATGAAAGTGACATTTCGGGGTAGATGAAGATTTTAAAGCATTTAAGCTGCAAATAATTACAGTGCTCGATTCAAATTTGCTATAAGTCAGGTTATTGTTGCATTTTATAAAAAACGTAAAACATCTCAATTTTCCAGATATTTTCTTTGCATTTCTAAAAAATAACATTTAAATCTGCATTTCTTTCCGATAGACTCTCATATTAATAAATTGTTTCTATTCTACTATAGAAAAGTTATCTACCCCGAATTGTAGTTTATACTCTTTACGATATTGTGAAGAGTAATGAAAATATCGTAAAGAACTTTCAACCTTATGGCTAAAACAATAAGATGCGTTATCAATATAAAATCATGAAATTAAGTTATCCACGCTACATTGCTTTTCATAAACGATTAAGTTGTTTTTTTATTTATGAAGAAAATAATGGTACCCCACACTTTATAGAGAAAGACATTTTGTGATTATTTTTAAAAAAATGGGCTATTTTACTAATAGTTAATTTATTCCTATACCAAAACGTATGAAACAACATCAGATTATGAGAAAGAATGCTTATATACAGTATGTTCTAGTAACGACTTAAATAGCCCAGTTTTTTTTATCTGCTTATTATATACATTTACGCCTCAAGCATTTTGTGATCGACCGTTAAAAGGTTGATTTTACTTTTTTTTATTACGTAGTTTTAAGCAAAAGTCGAAAACGCCGAACATTTTATTGTTGTTCTTTTTTATTCGTTATTTAAAAAAGTTTTGATATGTGATTTAAATAAAATTGAATCTTAATGAAGGCTCGAAGTTAGTTATTCGTTTCCAATGCTTTATTACACTATTTTGATTAAGTTTATTTGGCTTTTTAAAACGCCTAAAGTCATAGATAATAGACCGTTAGTTAAGTAATATTTAACTTGAAAACGACGGAGACAAAATTGCAAAATTAAACTACAAGGATTGTATGCAAATTTTGATATAACACAAATTGTACAGAAAACTGAATATGAATAGAAAAATGTTATAAATATTTAAAAAAATACAAAAAAAGAGATTATTATTATACTTAAGGATCAGTAGATAGATTGAGATTTAACAAATTTTTTGAATAATGCAAATTAGCTTGGGTACGTCCATAGTGTGAAAATGTTTTGCTCTTTATTAAATAAGCAATATCAGTGTGTGTATACGCTTAGAATAAGTTTGTGTATCAAATACAACAAATATTGTCATATAAGTTATAAAAGCATATTATAAAGTAACATATTTACAGTATGCAAGTATGATGGTAAATTTGTCTAAATTAGTTCCAGATAACCCTAAAATACACTTTTTAAAATAATTTTGAAAAATAAATTTTTACATCTACTTTATTAGTAAAATCAAAGTCTCTTGCCTATCTGGCCGCCACATCAGACACACAGAATACCTTTCATAATCCAAGTATACCTAAAAAGGGATTTTTTGAAATACGTAGATAATAAACCATTTATTTTAGGCTTTAAATCTCGGCAGAAAAATTATATAGATACAAAATCTATCCACTATAATATCATGAAGCTTGCTTGCTATTAAAGAATATCTATCAATTGAGATGTTACATATTATTTTTCGACTACTTTTACATTTATTTTTATATAGAACATTCTATTTATCGTTACATTTACGGTCCATATCAATACCTACTATATCGCAACAATCTAATTCCTGAAAAAAAAGCACTATTTAATTGTAGTTTTTAATAAAAATATGTGTATTTTTCAATAACTATAAATCGAAGCAATATTTTACTTTTTGCTCATTATTTAATTAATCTAAGGCGCATTTAATATCGGACAGTTAGCGGCAGACTGTTGTCTTACGTATAATTTGTTCGCTTTGTTACGCTTGCCGACTCACTCAGTGAGCGGCTGATCCACAGCGAACGAACGCGCAGTTATTACGCTCGAAATAAGAGTTAGCGACCGACCGATCCGCGGGTAGTCTGCCGCTAACTGTACGCGCCCAAAGGCTTACTTTATATGGTTTGCCGACTATGGATGACCCAAAACCAGATAATGCACAATTTTATTCAGTATCCTACCTATATAGCGTATAAGAAGTGTATGTTGTATGACAACATTGTATAAAGTGAATCATAGAAATTAAAAGAAGTGATAGTAAGCCGATGTGACTACTATATTTATTGATATTGTACATTTTTGTGTTAAAAATAAATCGAGTAAAATAACATATTGTCTTATATTTATTTCGCATTTTTCCTTTTGTCCTCCAGATTTAGGGGAATTCATATTCCCTTTGACTCCTTATGCTTAAGGACACGATATTAGAGTAACGCTTGCAGGATAGATATTAATAAAATTATTTTATCATCATCATCAGCTCAAATACGTCTCCACCGAGGAGCTCGAGCTTCTCCAAACACAGTGGGCCTAGTACGGTGCGACGGACTTTACATTCCTTCAATTATGACATCTATGTTTTCTGGTTTCCTCACGATGTTTTTCCTTCACCGCAATTTAAAATATGTTTTTTCTTTTTTTTTATGTGTTGGACGATAAACAAGCATGTTAATTATTGTAGTCATTTTGACGCCATTTATTTAAATACATTATTATGAATATTTTATATTTTTAAATAAATGTTATATTAACATTTTATTTAGAACTAATCTGTCATGTTACATAAATTCGTTCACTCACGATATTTAGAGACATGTATCTAGTTAGTTGTAATAGGATTGTAAATAAAACAAAATCTGAGGTAAAAATTTATTTAAAACCGCCGTCATCCCGACTTTAACACACTCCAATAACGTCCTTATTATTTCAATTGATTCAATATAAAGCGAGGTTTTTGTACAAGTACTGTATCAGAATATGTCCCATCGGTTAACGTCGTCGAAACAAATCAAGTAGGTATTCGTGAAGAAAACTTTAAAATTCTCAAAACAATCTTTTAGGTACTTATGCTAGAAAAATATTGTCAATCATACAATTCGTTTGTAAGGTCAAAACTGTTTAACATTTAGCTTTTATATTACAAAAATATTGCTGTATTTTTAAGAAAAGTTGAGAGCAAAATTGAAAATTCAGCTTCAATATGATTTCATTATTAGTTTTCTTGCGGAAAACATTTAAGTTTTAAGCAATTGATGAATTTTATAAGTCCTAAATCATAATCAACAAAGCTAAGTGAGAAGGAAGCTGAAAGCTGGAGACTAAATTAAAATTAAATATACTCCATCATATAACTATTTATTTGTTTTTTATAAAAAACTATTTCCACATCTCACCCATTTGTAATAAATCTATATTTATGTGCGGTAAGTTAGCTTTACAATAATATACCTACTTTATAATCTACTTTGGTGATAAAAGTTGAGCATCTAAAATGTACAAAAGAATAAAATAAATAGTTTATCAAACTATACAAAGCACTCACTAATGGCATTCCGTTTTGCAAAAACTGTAGCTGCAGTGTCGTCGGACCTAGTTAGTTATTTCTAAATTCTTTAATTTTTCTTTATGAAATACTCCACAGCGCCCGTGTAGCTTAAATATCCGATATTTATTTTAAATATCCTAGCTCAAACGGTATGCCTTTAGTTCAAATCCATTCGCAGAACATAAGGGGTGTGATCCCAATAACTATATTAAATTTTCAATTCTCTATTACAGTTTGACACAAGGAAAATAATGTTAAATATATTTATTTTACTTCAGATAATTCTTAAAATTTCGTTGTTTTTCTTTCACTATAGAAAAAATATTATCATTCGAAATATTACGTTGGTTTCTACAATATTATAATTAATTAATATTGCTTACTCCATTTTGTGTCAAACTATAACATTTACAATGTAATTATTAATTCCATTTGTGAAACAAGTCCTAAAAAACAGGATAGTAACAAAATTACAATAGAGATAAGCTAAAAAATTATTGAAAGATCGAGTCCATTTCTGAATCGTGATATTTATATAATTACAAATCTGAAAAACTACAAAAACATTTTGTGTTATATTATATAGGTATTTGAGGTTATCACAGCATTTACTTTCGGCTATGATAATTACCGGCTAGGTAATAAAATGAAACACATATTATCAAGATTAAAAAATGGATCAATCAACTTAAAAAAAACTCATTATTCTAGTTGGCAGCACTCGATTAGTGCTAGACTTCTCCAAAGCTTGTATGCTTAGTTTCTTTTGCGTGTTTCTGAGCTTCGACTTGTCCCTTTAGGAGTTTGTCGCATACCATACATTTGAGGGTAAACTTGTTGAGGTCAGTGAACTGCCTGGAAGATTTGGCCTCATGTGCCAACTGCTCTGCCTCGTGGTAGATCTCTTCGTCTTCAGCCGGAAACACTGTTTGTACTCCACCCTGGAAATAAGTATATTTAAAATATAATTTAAGTTCTTTTAGGTGCCTCAGATGGGTTTTACCTTACACAGACTTCACATTAACTATTTAATGTTACAAAAAGGCAAATTCTCGTGGATTTTAATAGCCTTTCATATGGAAGGGGTAGCTAAATCATTTATTTGAGTACCATTCACTTTAACAGTGATAGATGCCGCAACAAAATTAATATGGTCATAATATACAATTATGATCATATCAATTGATTTATAAGTCTTATAAAGTAAACAAAATGTAACTTTCTAGTTATGAGACTTATCAAACTTTATACTTATTTTTCTCTTCTTAAGTTAACATCAAAAGTAACATAGTGAGTGCAACCTGGTCACCAAAGAATATGCTTACATTAGCCGTGTGTAAATAAATGTCCCGGGATATTTATTTATACTCACATCTGACTGCTCCAAATACAGAGGATCGTAATGTACACCATCAAATAGTAAGAACACACGCTGACCGTAGTTCTTGTCCTCGCCAAATCTATTTATTATTGCATTTAACGTATCTACCACGGCCATTTCTAAACCATAAAAACGGGACAGTATTGCCACCTGAAAATAAATAAAAATTTAAACGTTATTTGGACTAAAAAATGGTCAAGGGGTCTTAAATCTTGCTGAGTTTCTAGCTGGTTCTTCTCACATAATTTTTATATTAAAGTTTATTCTCCTAACTACTATATTAATTTCAAAACTTGTTAGACATCAGTATAAAATAATATTGAGTTAAATATCGTACTAATATTATAAATGACAGCCCGGTTGGCTTTGTGGTTAGTGACCCTGACTTTCAAGCCGCGGGTCGTGGGTTCGATTCCCACCCAAGACAAACATTTGTATGCATGAATATGTCTGTTTGTCCTGTGTCTGGATCTTACTATCTATATAAGTATGTATTTAAAAAGTAGTATATGTAGTATATCAGCTATCTGGTTACCATAACACAAGCTCTCTTTGATGCTTAATTTGGAATCAGATTGGCCGTGTGTGAAAAATGTCCCTGGATATTTATTTATTATTATTTAACCTTGCTGAGTTTCTAGCTAGTTCTTCTCACATGATTTTCATATTAAACTTCATTCTCCTAACTTCTATATTAATTTCAATACTTGTTAGACATCAGTATAAAATAATATTGAGTTAAATATCGTACTAATATTATAAATGCAAAAGTTTGTGAGAATGTATGTATGTGATGGTTGAATGTTTGTTAGTTTCACACCAGAACAGCTGAAGGGATCACGATGAAATTTGACACAGAGTTTGAATATGTTTGGAATATCACATAGCCTATGGTACCTCAGTTGGGGATGCCCCAACCATCATGAGGGTGGCTTCAAACCCCTGGCCCGTTTGAGTTTATAAATACTTTTGTATGGATTCACACCACTGCCTTTATTATTACTTGAATACTAGTTTAGTTAGTTTAGACAGTAAAAATCCTTAAAAGCATTCCATTCTAGACCAGATAATACTTTTTTTGCCAATTTTGGCATGAATTAATAATAGAACTGACCTGAATAATTCATTTTATTACTTTTTAAGCAACATTTTTACGAATATTATTGTAAAACCACATTTCTAACATTAATATAGTTTTAGAAATTTTAAATGCAAATTAAATGGTTTTTATTCCCAAGATACACTGATTTGAATTTTAAATTAGTGCAAATATTTATTCTGTTTCGGAAACAACTTTAAAATTAACAAAACCTATAATAATAAGGACATTCATTTTATTACTTACTGCATTTTGTTTAAAGAAGTTTTAAATATTTTCAGATATCATTTATATAGGAATTTTAAGGTATCCTATTTTTGTCTGCATTTTACCCACGGTTTTACCCGCATAGTTTCCATTCCCGTGGGAATACAGGAATATAATATAATAATATTATAAAGGAGTAGAGTTTGTTTGTTTGTTTGTTTGGTTGAACGCGCTAATCTCAGAAACTACTGGTCCGATTTGAAAAATTATTTCGCTATTAGATAGTCCATTTATCGAGGAAGGCTATAGGCTATATATCATCACGCTACGACCAATAGGAGCGGAGCACCAATGAAGAATGTTGCAAAATCGGGAGATTTCTTTTCCTGTTCAGAGCTTCCGCTGCGTACGCTGCGTAAACGGTTAAAGTTACGCTAAAATTATGTATGACAGAATTGTTTCCCCTTATAAGTTCAAAAAAAAAGTCCGCGACAGCATATGTCTATCTGTTAAGGTTGGCTCACTTTGACCATTTTTATACTACCCAAATTTGTTCGAAAATTAAGCATTATTTGTGAAGGTGATTTTATGAAGATGATAATAATAATAATAATAATAATAATAATTTATTTATTGCCAGAAATGTCGTACAGGTTGGTGGTATGGTATTTAAGCTTAGATCTACACATTTCGCTACAGAATAGCATGCAAAATTACAATGTCAATTTGAATCTAAATTACAATAATATGTCACAACTAATACCTAATAAAATTACAATTACATATTTTAAAGTCCAAATCATTTATTTATGTTTCATGTCATAATTGAAATATTCATTTAATGTGTAAAAACATCTCTCAGTAAGCCACTTAAATAATTTGGCCTTAAACTGTTTTAAAGGGAGGCTTTGATAAGGTTCAGGTAACTTGTTGAATATTTTTATAGCCATAGGATAGCAGCTCCTTTGGTATAAATGGCTTTTTATTTTAGGCAGGAGTAATTTTTCCTGGTATCTGGTACTTATTCTTATGTCACATTGTTTTTTAAATAGGTCAGGGTGCGTTTTTACAAACATACAACATTCGAACACATATAATGAAGGCACAGGCAATAGTCTTAATTTCACAAAAAGTGGTCGGCACGATGTTAAGGGTGGTACATCACAGAGAGCCCGGACACATTGTTTTTGAGCGACAAATACCTTGTTCACTTGAACTGAGTTGCCCCATAAGGTAATGCCGTATCGGAGCTGAGATGCCACGTAACCGTGATACGCCAAAAGGGCTGTCTTTTGGTTTGTAATCTTAAGAAGTCTCCATAGGGCATATGCAAACCGATTTATTTTAGTGGTGACTTTCTTGATTTGAGATTTCCATGTGCAACTACTATCTATTGTAATACCAAGAAAAGTGACCTCATCTCTTTCATTAATGTTCTGACCATTATAGGATACGCTTATATTATTTTTACATTTCCTATTATAGAATTGAACAACGGAAGATTTATCAACGTTGACTTTCAGATTATTATTGGATAGCCAATCTATAATTAATCCTACAGTTTCATTTATTTCCAAATTATATTCTTTATGGTCATTTTCAGAAATAACAACTGCGATACCATCCGCAAAGAGTGAGTAGTAATGATTCGATATATTAGGAAGATCATTAATATATAGAAGGAATAGCAATGGACCCAATATACTTCCTTGAGGGACTCCAGTGTTTATTTTATTTAGGGTAGACTGATATATAACTTCTTCCTTATTACAATTAACATTAGTTATAGCAGTATATTGTGATCTATTTGTCAGATAGCTTTGGAGCCAATTTAGAGCCATTCCACGTATACCGTACCTTTCACACTTATTTAGAAGTATACTATGATCGACAAAATCGAATGCCTTGCTCATATCAAAAAATACGGAGCAAGTAGGGATGTTTTTATCCACATTTTCCAGAATTTTTGATATGAGATTGAAACCAGCTAGTGTAGTTGATTTGCCTTTTTGAAATCCATTTTGTTCTGGCTTTAGAATTTTATATTTGTCCAAGAATTTTGTGATTCTGATATGTATAAGTTTCTCGAATATTTTGGATATAGTTGGGATCAAAGCAATAGGTCTGTAATTATTTAACTCCGTCAGGTCTCCTTTTTTGTGTATGGGTTTTATAACTGATGTTTTTAATTTTTCGGGGAAAACACCGTGAGATATACTTTTGTTAATAAGATGCGTTAGAATCGGTGTGATGTGCATAGCACTATATTTTAAGATATTGGTAGGAATCCCATCATAACCAACTGAAGTTGTATCATTTAGTGACTTTATTATTTTAAAAGTTTCGTCATTGGTTACAGGGTACATGAAAATGCTCGCATCATTCAGTGGAATTAAGGGTTTTAGTTGAGATGTATGAATAGTATTTACATTAGTTTTAGATGTTATATTTTTAAAGTAATTATTAAAGGTATTTGCAATGTCATAAGTATCAGTTAGTATAATGTCATTATATTTTATTTGGGTAATATATTTATTAGCATTGTTATAAGGATTATCATTTCTTTTTATTATAGACCAAGATCCTTTACAAATGTTTTTTGATTTATGAATGAGGCGTTCATTTTTGAGTTTTTGAGCCGCAAATATGATACGATTTAATTGTTTGGAATAGATTTGATATTTTATTTTGTTATTCGAAGTTTTAAATTTGTAGTATTTAAAACGCAAGTTTCTTTTCTTTGCACAGGATATTTTAAGACCCTTTGTAATCCATGCGGAAGAGTTTTTGCGTTTATTTGTTAGTTTGAGCTTACATACAGGAAAGCATAATTTGAAAAAAAGAGAGAATAGGTCATGAAAAGTATCAAAAGCAGTATTTGTGTCATTTTCCACATAAACGTCAGACCATGATAGGCCCGCAAGGCAATCCACAAATTTGGACAGATTGTCTCGTCCAAAATCACGTTTGAATATGTACCATTCACTCAGTGGCTCAAGCTTAGTACGGATAGGGATATTCAGACTCTGTGCAGTTTCATGATCCGATAAGCCTAGGTGATGGACTTGGCTTGTAGCTTCCGGAATATTGCTAATAATTTGATCCAAACAAGCATTTGCGCGTGTAGGCTCATTAATATGTATTGTAAAGTTATGGTTTAGTTTAATCCTGAGAAATTCCTGTAAATATTTATTATCTTTAAACAAGTCAATGTTGAAATCACCTGCTATAATAATTTTCATATTTTTTCTACGTCTTAGTTTTCCGAGTAAGTTATCTAAATTATTTAGGAATACGTTTGGATTTGAATTTGGCGTTCTGTAAATGCAGATGATTACACATTTATATAATGAAATTTCTATTCCGCAACATTCGAACGAGTGTTCAACACAAAAGTCTTTTAGCCATGAAATTTTTTTTCCATCCATAAATTCCTTGGTAAGTATGCAAACCCCACCACGTCTTTGATTTGGTCTAGAGTAATAGTCGACGAGCTTAAAATTCTTGAGAATCAAATTTGACTCCTCACCTGATTTCAGGAACGTTTCACAAAGGCAAATTATATCAGGACTTACATAATTAGAAATAGCACTTAGCGAAATATGAAGAATATCTAATTTGCTTAATATTCCTGCAATATTTTGATGAAAAATTATTAGTTTGCAGTTAGAGTTGTCCCTAAAAAAGCATTAGGATCAAGGCCATTACTTACAGATTTAGTTGCGATGTTATTAATTTCGGGATGGTGCGTTGGTATCACCGAAGAAGATTTCAATCTAATATTTGCAGTTTGGAAATAATCATAAATTGTTTTTTGATTTAGTATTTTTTTTGGGATGTGATTTATCAGTTTTGCTTTATCATTAGTTTGACGTGCTGTTAAGCCTCTGTCATGTGTCACCCTATGTACCATGCGACGTAATACATTAAAATTTAGAAAATTTTCGTCATAATCTTGACAATCAATTGCATAGTTAAGTGCATTACATGTTTTTTCTAATAGGTTTTGTGATGTGCCAGTAATGTTAATAAAGTGGCAATTTGGAAAATTGTTACATATACATTGTAAATTATTATTTAATATTTGTTCATTTAAAAATTGATTATGAATTACGCTTACTATAAAAATCGTGTTATTTTGAAAGTTTTTTAGGGTATAACTTAACTCGGTTAGTATTTTTATAGGGTTGGAGTCATTTTCACCTATGCATAAAACTATTTTGTCCTTCGTAGTGAGATCCGTGGATCTATTACAGTTGCTTAAAACCTCATCGCAGGTGGCGAATGGTTTAGTGATGCTGGATATACTGTAGTATTCATACTTCGTATTTGTTCTTGTATATGATAGTCTTGAAGCTAAGCCGCTGCATTGTTGGGTACTAAATATCATAATCTTTTTTCCACTGTCTAGTTTGGTTTTCGTAGTGTTATTTATTTTTGCTGTGGGTGTGTTGTTATTGAGTTGGTTGATATGTAGTTCATTTTTGGGTTCGGGCATAGGAAATTGTTCTTGAGATGTAGTAGGTATAGGTGTAGAATAGGTAATTTTCTCGGTATTATTTTGTGGTAGTGCTTTTTTGGGGGTGATTGATTAACGTTCCCAGCAGTTGTAAATGAGTTATCAAGCCCCATAACAGCAAAATCAATTTTTCTTTTCATGAATTTTTTTCTGCTTGACTTTAGAGAACTTACTTTTGGGGGCGAAGAGCAAATCTTTATAAGTTCTTTAATTTTTGTGTCCTGATCTGAAATCGTTTGCTTAAGTTGCGTATTTTCTAGTATCAGTTTATCAATCTCAAAATCAGCACTTTCTAATTTTAATTTCAGATATTCAATTGTATCTTTTAACTCAGCCGTTGCATCATCATTTTGAAGCGTGGATAAATCTGGTAGACTCTTCATTCTGTCTGAATCCTCCGACAACAAAGAATTTGCGTTATAATTTGGTAGTGATTCATACGAGAGGCATTTATTTTGTGTACCTTTTTTCCTGAGTGTTACATTAGAATCCATTATTAGTAATGTGTAAGTAGTTAGAATAAATTGATAGTTTTTTTTTTTTGAGAAACAGGTAGCGTCCTCTGTTGATCCGAGTTAACAAGATTTTTGTTTGGTAGGTGAGCTAGAAACTTGTGTCACCCCTCTACAATAATCGTCACAAAATCGTCTTTTTGTAAATTTAAATTTTTCATTGGCGGGGCTCGAACCTGCACCTCAATAGTGTCAGTCGAGTGGCAATAAAACTAGCCAATTTGTGATTCGATCTAAGTGGCGAAAAATGTGAATGTATTTCGGTTCTTGATATTTATACTTTTTTTTGAGGTCAAAGTACAAGTGCTTTGTTGAGTCAGTGCACGACAATTTGAATGGAGTAACGATTTTTTAAACACTGTTTTATGGTTCTATTCACTTTTATCACAGTTAACTTGGATTATTTTAACGCACTTTTGTTTGTGTTGATCTTGATTTCACGTTTCACTATTTTTTTATTTATTTTTATGCCGTTTTGTAGCAGGGTTATGTTATTATTGTTCACAGATTAATTTTTAGAATGTTTCGGTTTATAAGTATTCAACTGTTAAGATAACACTCTCACTTGTTGTTGTTATTTTACTGATCACAATGATGGTAAATTTTACACAAAATATAGACTTTCGGATTTTTTGGGAAATTTTAAAGACAGAGGCGTACGGAAGCAATGTTTACTCGTCAGCGCCATCTAGCGTCATCTAGGATATTAATCCTTATCCAAATAAATACGTTATTCATCACAAGTATTTAATTTAAAACAAAATTGCCATTTACATCATTCGATTTCAATGAATATCTTAGGAGATATCGCAAGTTTAAAATAACATTGCAGCAAAATAATGTTCAAGTAGGTACTGTACTGCGCGCGCCTCTATGTGCCGGGCTGGCGCGTGCAGTCATCAGTTAGCTCTGCGAGACCATCTTTCTACGTATACGAAGGGGGTTAAAAGTAAGCGTTAGCCCAAAGTAACTATTCCACGCGGACGGAGTCGCGGGGAGAAGCTAGTACAGGAATAAAATATAGCCTATGTTACTCGTGGATATGAAAGAATATGAATATGAATGGATAATGTAGCTTTCAAATGGTGAATTAATTTTCAAATACCGTCCAGTAGTTTTTGAAACTATTCATTACAAGTATTACAACTTAACAAAGTTTTCCTCTTTATAATATTATTATAGATGAATACCTCAATAGCACCTCCCCACGAGCTGGGCTGTTGAATCCATGCACAATACTCAGCATTTGGTTTGCCGAGCATAGCTTCATTATAAGTATCTAAGTCGCTAGCTACCTCCATAGCGATTATCTGTCGCATAAGAGTATGCACTGTTGTATCAACATTGCCATTTAGTACAAATCCTGAAAAATATAAGAGTTAGATTCAAATTTGAAATATTTAGTTGATCACATAACTCTCGTATTAAAAATCTAAACATTGAACTATAGTGGAACCTCAATAAGTTAGAAATCCAAGGGAAACACAAAACATTTTAAGTTATAGAGGTTTTAAGTTATCAAGGATCTATGTTAGAGGATCTGATGGGAAGGGAACATATTTTTTTTCGAAGTTACCCTGGTTTGAGTAATCAAGGTTCTACTGTATTATATTTTTGAAACTGTTTCTAACACATTTTTACATAATTATACTAATATTATATAGACCAAGACATGTGGTTTGGGAAAGTATTAATCAGATTAGCCCTATCATTTTCTGACTAGTTTAACTGGAATATTTCAGTGACTACTTTATTTCATATAAACATAAAACTAAAGATCATAAAAACAATGATAAATGTACTAATAAACATGATAAACAATTAATGATAATTTATTTCTTAACTATGCCTAAGAAAAAATAAGAAAACTATTACATAATGTTAACCTACATTGTTCTATCACTCTTCTAATTAGAATATATTTATTCAAACTAATATAGACTTTTTTTGGTACTGAATTTGTAAATATCCCTAATTTCTAATTACAGATGAATTCACTCAAGGCTTTCTGACAAGGTAGTAATATCAAATAGTAGAATATATATTTTTACTAAGCTTATTGTCAATGGTAGCTAAACCAGTAAGGTTATACTATTATGCTACGAACAAGCTAGTAACCAATTCAAAGTATATTAATTCATAAATAAGGAAAATCTGTGCTTACCTATGCTAGTGAATAAACAAGAATTATCAGATGGCACAACCTTTTTCATTAAAATACCAGGTCTGCAGGGACCTATCGTCTCATGCGACACCCCATTCTCCACAGGTTTAGTTTCTACAGTAATGCTAGAGTTAGTTGGTGAGGCAGATTTCTCTTCAACTATCAATGTTTCACCAGACTTCAAGCCTATGTCACATAACTTCTTACTATCATTACTAACATCCAACGGCTTGGGCGGATACCCACACAAAACACATAGCCTATTGAAACCCACGTCTGATATACTACACAAAAACATTTTTAATTCACCCACAGTACTTTCAGAGGTCAAATCTTTGAGGATCTGCTGACCATTCTTGCTTTTAACCTTAAAAGCCAACGCTGTCATTTTTATCAACTAACAATTATATTATTGCTTTCTATATAGTTTGGTTGGTAGTGTTTTAAAACAAATGAGGTCAAAAACGACGCCACAATGAAATAAATAATTTACGGTCTTTGACTTTTTCTATTTGAAATGACAAAACAATAAAATGACGTTGACTTGACATAACGATGTTGCCGTGACGCTGACGTTTACGTTGTTGCCATATAAAAACCAATTCTTACCAAAGTTTATAAACCGGTTATTATCATACATGATCGGTATTGAATTAGACTTTCTGTGACGATAAATTTGGTAGTATTGATTTGATTTGAAATGTGTATTAAACCAACAAACACATAAAGATAATAACGGGTTATCTTGGTAAGCAGAACGTATGTTCCACTGAGTATGTTCGTCAGTGTATCCTGAGCCACAACTTTTTTCATTGCATTTTGAACCTACTAGTCTACTAGGTTTTTGGGGTTGGAAAGGATTAAAATAAGGTATTGAAAAGTAAACTATAATACTTGTATTTCTGTGATTTTAATAAAAATAACATTGCTACGTATAAATATTTTCATGTTGTTTAAGTTACAAAACACTAACTTAATACACTAAAGTTATAAGTTTTATACTAATTATCCATTTTTTGGCACTGCTAGCTAGTTACAGCTAAAAAACATTTTAAAGACTATTGTAGTATATTGCAAACCATCCATTGTAGAACATTTTAAAATAGATTATATCGATTTTCTACGACACGTCTGTACTGTTATAAGATTATGAGTATCAATAAGTCTTAATAAATAAAAAGGTTCTAGTAAAAAAATATGTAAACAAACTATAACAAAACCAGATTAAGTTATTTAAAAATAACCGTCACTTTGTTGTTAACATTTATTTCCTGATACAATTTAAGTACGGGAACCATTACTTAATGTTAAATTACTTCACCTACATATAAAAACCTGATAATGTATAGAAGATATTTTTTTGATGAAATTGAATAGCTTCATTAATTACAAGTAACATCTACCTATATAGTATACAATGTACATTTATATATTATTGGATGCAAAGATAGTATCTGATATGATTTTTATTGAACACCTAACATTAAAACGAGCATTGAATTCAGTTACAACTATTACTTAAGTTTACATATTGTCTTGGTAGTTTAAGACTAATTTGATGGTTTATTTTTTATTATAATCGAATAAACCTAAAAATGCAATTAAACATGGCAAATTGTGTGCGTTTTTATTATGTTATGTACTTTCAGTATTATAATGTACTTTTACATTATGCAAATAAAGTTAATACTTAAGAATTCATACACAAAAAGTAATTTGACTTTTCTATTTTAACAAATATATTTAGGTTTTCCTAAGCAACAGCATTATTGTGCAATGCCATCTTCTGAGTATTAGACTGATATGTTACAGTGCTTTATTTCTTTGGTACATTAAATGCTGTATCATAGATTTGATAGTGTACTAGATTTCAGTTAGAACGCATTGGCCCTTGTAAATTACAAATAATATCTACGAATATGGCACATGTTAAAGCAAGTTGTTAGGCGTAACAGACAAAACCTATTTATTAACGGGGAATAACTTGAGTATTATTTCGGTAACCTCTATTTTAAGTAAGTATTACTTAACTTAAACTAGACTAGGATTATTAATTTATATACATTTTTATTCAGTCATTAAAATAACTTTGAACATTTCTTCGCTTTTAAGATTTAACCGCACTTGGTTTCGAATTACTAAATTAATACGATTTGTTTTTTTCAAATAACGAATAAGCCTTAGAACCATTTCGCTTTAAGGAATGACGGGTGTTTTGTTAAGAAACGAGACGTTTATACAGCTGTCAAAACTGACAGCAGTTGATGACAACACAGATTAACAAAGACCGTAAACTTTTTCGTTTATCGATTACAGACGGTTGCGAACGTTGCGGTGCGGTCTCCTATGTCTGGGATGCCGTGGGAGGGACCAGGGTCACGTCGGTCGCCGCATGAACCTCGACTGTGGGGCGCGGAGCCCCCTCCTGCCCACCACGAGGGGGGGCATCCGCTCATCCTCCTCCTCTTCTTCGTCGGTTCCACCTTCACCTTCAGAACTGTCCTCATCGCTCCACACCGGCTTCACTATTTGGTAGGAAGCTGAGAAACCTTTGAATACCAAGGAGTCATCCGTACGGAACCTCACCAGTAACGCTTCAGATGTCGATACGATTTCTGGTGGCATCTGAAATATTGTAAACTTTATTTAATAACCAGACATTACGCGGATGGTCGTTGGATTCCCCAATCAGGGCAAACATGGTTGTTCATATTATAACCAATGGTATTAGTTAATTCGTTATCATAGTAGAAAGAAGGTACACAATATACTATAGCTTAGGTATGTGTATCACCTTAGTACCGCAGAAGGTCCCATAATTCCCACCACTTCCATCTAAACCGCCAAAAACTTGCACATAGTCGTAACGACAGTTCGCCTCCGGCTCCAGTTCAAACGTTAGGAAGGTCAATCTAAAAAAAAAAGCAATGTATGTAAGAAAACCTTTCTGAAGAGATAAAAACTTATGAGAGACGGAGAACAAAGGGAGAAATACCAGAGTGCCTACTGGGAGTATGAGCAACACAAGCTGCTGAACAGATCTAAATACCTATATTTGGATCATTATTACTTTACTACGACTACCTAGATACTTATCAGTCCATTAGGAACAGTATAATAATGTCATCTTAGATCAAGATTCAAGGCAATTTCAATATTCCAAGGGTAAACTGATGAGATGTCAAAAGCTTCTTAGGCTGTTTACAAATATTCTGAAAAGAGGAGGTAGACACTACCTGACAAAGTGGTTGAGTGGTGCCTCTATATTCCAGTCGCAATCAGCCCTCGACTCGTACGCATTGTCTCCGTATCTTGCGTGCGAGTATAGATGCTTCACTGTGTCTGTGGCAGCCAGGTAGCCACCGCAAGCTGAAAGGATTCAACGCCATTAGATGATTATTAGACTTTATGTTATTAGCTAGCTATGAAAAATATGTATTTAAATGGTGATAGGAACACGAGATTTTACAAGACGACAGAATATTTAAATTACATTATTCATCAAATTGGAACTGAATGAAATAACTACATCGGTTATTTACAATCTAAAAGGCCTATATTGACCATAAGGGTGCTTAAGGAAAATGACTTTAAAGTAAATGTTTTTACGACAAGCTATAAAGGAATGAAAATGGTTTTAAACTTACCAGTAGAATGTGTAGCGAGGAAACCTTTCCTTTGTACCGAGCCATCAGACTTGAACACGACATACATCTGATTCTGAGACGCAACCACCGGATGTGGTAACTTACTACCACAAAAAGTCCCTAAAGTCTTCTCATCGGCTGATGCCCCATCGTATATTGTTACATGGTCGTATGCACATTCCTAGAAATGGAAAGAATTCCGTTAATGTGGAATGGATGATTGAATGGTCAAATGTCTTGGTGGCGTGGTTAGTTGCGTAATTTCATATATATATTTTCTTTTATACCACGACGGTGGCAAACAGGCAAGGGGCCCATCTGATGGAAAGCGGTTACCTCGTAGGTCATAGTCGTTGATTCACATTTAGAACATGGTTGTTTGTCAATTTAGCTTGTGTTTCTTAAATCAGTAGTATCTCTATTAAGTTATCTGGCTTTGATCGATCTAAGCATATTATCGAGTAATAACAGTCAAATTCAAGGAAAGCATTGGATTTTGAAATTTGTAGCTTACTTGATGTGGTTCTAATTCAAATACGTTGAATATCAGCTTGATTCTGTGTCCTGGAGTAGTTGAGAACTGCCACACGCAGTCCTTCCGCGATGGATACGCACCTGGATAGTTTGGACTGAGGAAGAAATAAATATTATGTAATACTAGTTCTCCCCGCGGTTTTACCCGTGTTTTCGGGGGATCTGCAATTTTCCCGGGATAAAAAGTAAGCTATGTGTTAATTCAGTTTATAAATTAACTGTGTTCAAAATTTCATCGAAACCCGTTCAGTAGTTTTTGCGTGAAAGAGTAACACACAAACATCCATCCATTCATACTCACAAACTATCGCATTTAAAATATTAGGTAGTAGGATAATGTAATAAATCTGAAACTTGTGTTATATTATAAAAATAGCCATTTGAACTGGAAATAAAAATACGAACATATCGAGTTCTGATAGCTAAAGAACAGAAACCCTGAACTAATGAAATATACAAGAGCCTCACCTAAAAATGGTGCCATGAGGCAACGTGACGTCATGCTTGCAGCCGCCTTCCTTGCAGTCGTGCTTGTTAGGATGCAGGGTGAACCCGCTGTGGCACGCGCACTCGTACCCTCCCAGCGTGTTGTGGCACTCGTGCTGGCACCCGCCATTGTTCTCAGCACACTCATCCACGTCGATGTAATACGCTGCTGCGAACCCTGATCGGTGGACTGAGGCGTCTGATGTGAACTGTAGAGGAATGAAGAAGTTGAAATTCTCAAATTGTGGAAGATGGATGAATGTTGATTTATCTACAGAAGTAAAGCGTGTAGATAGGCTTAGGTAAGTATACATTAGTGAAATAGATCAGCTTGATGTGAATCAAACAAAGATACCTACCTAAAGATATTAATCCTGTAACAGAATAGATGTAACAGAGCAATGAGATGAGAGGTATCAATTACAAATAACTAGAGCTATTTAAAGACAGTAAGATTGTAAACGCTATATTTGATTAAATTAATTGATTTCTCCTTGTTTTTCGTTTACCTGAACTCTTAGAACGGACCCATCAGAGGTCACAGGTGGAGGCAAAGCAGACCCGCAGTAGGCTCCATGCCGTCTCAGAACATCAGCACCCAATTTAGAATGTACAGTCACACTGTCGTATTCACATTCCTAAAATACATTGAATTTATTTTAGAATACAATTTCTTTCGATGCCATACCTATTTATTCAAGGGTAGCTCAGAATAATTCAAATTAGCGAACCGGCAATAGTAGTACCTAATATTAAAAAGTAGGTAAATAATTTATAAGATACTAATCCAAATTAGTGTCCAAAGGTCTTAAACAAAGCAATATATTATGCTTACCTGTTGATACATATTATTCCCCTCCAAATCGAAATGTGTGAAGTTCAGCGTAATTCTATGTTGAGGTGGGGCAACAATTTCCCAGAGACAATTCTTGGATGGAGGATAGAGATCTGGGAATGATGGTGACGTGATTGTACCATTGGGGCCGTAGAGTGCACCTCCACAAGCATCTGGTAATCAAAAAAGGCTATTTAGGTACTCGAAAAGCAGAGCAGAGAGGTTCGTTTTGATAATGACTGACACTGAAACAACTTCAGCTTTTGATATATGTATAATGAATGATGTGACTGAATAGTTACAGTAATACTTATGTCTCTTACTGCTGCTTCAGTAGCCAAAATTTTAAGTGCCTGGTTTAATTAGCTAAACTAGTGGAAGGTCTTTGAAATACATCAAAAGACAACTAAAGCTACTGACACAATAAGTCGTTTTAAAGAAACTAGAGAATATTGAGGATAGTTGATGATTATGAGATACTCACTTTCACACTTCTTTCCATCGGAATGAAGCTCGTATCCGATGTCACAAGCACATTCGTACCCTCCAAGGGTGTTGACGCAGGAGTGGCTGCAGCCATGCTCTATAGAGGCACACTCATCAAATTCTTTCATGAATGTCGCTGAGAACCCTGCCTTTTGCACCGTGCTGTCTGACTCGAAGATTACGAGTAGCTTGTTTGACGTCGATCTGGTGAAAAGGTATTTATTGTGGAGTTCTATTTATTTATTGAAAGATAGAAGAATATATTAGAGATGTAATAAATTAATGTATGTATAAAGCATACTGCACCAAAATTGTTAGATATACTTATTGATTTATTTACCTACTTGTGCGTTTATTTTGCATATTTTTAGATAGATTTTGTAATGTAACCTGTATTTGTGTATTTAGTTTTAGTTATCACTCACCTAATATCCGGAGGTATTTTGTGACCGCAGAACATACCGATCAGGGGACTGTCCATAGAGTCCCCATCTCTGACCTTCACCTTGTCGTAGGAACAGGTATCATGGTTTTCCACTTCGAACGAATGGAACCGCAGAGCCACTTGGTAATCCTTTAAAATTTTGTACATTTTATAAACCGCAAAGGCATGAGACAGACGACGACCATTTTGTACATTTATAAACGTGAGTGATATTTCAGTAGAGACATGAAAAGATTTAAAATCCAGAGGCAGTTTAGGCCCTAAAAGTGCAATAAAGAAAGTCGAAGCTGCTGAAGGCATAATATATTAAAGCAAATATTTGTTTTTATATCTTTTTAACTTAAAAAAAAATAATATGAACTTAGACTTATGTTAAGTCTGGCTTGACTAAAATATGTTCATTTAAGGATTTTTATAATTACCTGAGGGACAGAGAGCCTCCAAACACATAGTTTGTTGGGCTGGTAGTCGTCAGGATAGTTCGGAGATTCCAAATGGCCGCTACTGTCTACCTCTATGTCACCTCCACATACCGCTGTAATTGTAACATAATTTTAATGTGAATGTTAAACATATACCTATAGAATGAAAAACGAAAAAGACTGGACATCTCTTCTTTCTACAAATTCTTTCTACGAATTTGTAAGTTAGGATATTATTAGTATTGATGAACAGTTACCTTCTGAGATACAGTCTCAAACTAGTTCAGAAGGTACGTAACGATATTTGATGTAACCTAGTCTTAATATACAGTTGCACCTTAGTTTATGAGAATAATATAATTTGTATTTTATTTTTGGTAAAATAAAGGATTTGAATTTTAATTTATATTCGGCAAACAGTAAACTTATCTCCTCACCTTCATAGAAGGCCTTGAAACCCTTATGCGGTTTAGGCCTCGGGCCTGGTTGGTAGACGACTGTCAGTCGTGATCCAGTAGACCTCATCATAGGACCCTTTCCGGAACCGCAGATTCGACCCAAAACTGGAGCATCAGGCATGTATCCGTCACGGACTTCCACCCACTCCGACCGACACTCTTCTGACTTATGAATGTCTATTTCTGTTACAATAAAAATGCTCGATTTGTGGTGAATAGTTCTATAGTCAGTCTTATCACACATCACTTGCTTATTATATTACATAGAGTTGGTAAGAAATGAGAAAAGAATAGGGTATTTACCACCAAATGGTGTAGGTACATATTTTATGGCTAGCATTTAATTAAAATTAAAAAAAGCCTATTTAAAGTAAAATGATTAAAAAAACTATTAGAATAATATGGCTGGGCCATCAAAAAAGAAGTGACGCAAGAAAAAGAAAGCCTATTTGCCCAGTGGTTTGATTTGAGTGTGGGTGTGACTGAGTGACATAAAATATAGATCTAAAATGATTGTACATAGTCCTAGTGAAATTCGGTAACATGAAACGTTTTGACGGCGTACAATCTAATATTATCCTATCGCATGCTTCGTTTACCTCTGTTATTGGATGAGCGCCATTTCGTTTAGCCTATTTGATACACGAACTGACAATTATGTAGATTGATAACAATTACACAGTCGTGTTAGTAGAGATGAAACGGTACAAAATATTCGTTAATTACATACAGTTTCATATAGAATACTTAGATGTGATGTTAATTATTTTGGACAAATGAAGTTGTCGTATTGTCTTTTTCACTATATAAAAACAAGTAAATAAATGTAAATCTTTTAGTTATAAATATTTTTTAAAGTTTTATAGCCTCTATTGATTGATTTCATTGATTGATGTAAATATCTATAGGTAAGTAGGTATGTATTTAAAACGTAGCATATGTAGTAGGTACCTATATCAGCTATCTGGTTACCATGACATAATCTCAAATTGAAGTTTACTTAGGAATCCGATTGACCGTGTGTAAAAAATGTCCCTGGATATTTATTTATTATTATTTATTTTTTGTTTCATGAATGAAGAGTTATTATGAAATTAACGCCCTGGAATTTAATCATTATTATATAAAGAGATAAAAAATTCAATTAACAGATTAATTACGATAAATCCAGTACAACCGCAATCGTAAACTGAACTGGTAGTGACCAGTGAAAATTTATGACCGCCACAATGAACAACCAGTTCAACTAGACCTTTACGTTCCCTTTAAATTTATTACAATTGAGACGAAAAGCTGGTATCCAAAGGGTCTTGTTATAATGGTAAAGGATTCTAGTAGGTACGGGGTACTGATGTGGAAAATATTGCTTTGGACAAACGTACCTATTCTGGAATTGTGGAAAAATATTTCGCTGTAAATTACCAACGAGCATACTGCTCTAATTTGTTTAGGTAAAATTGTTCTTTCATTCTTGTTTGACAGAATAACTGTCGTGATTGTAAGTAATATTTAAGGAATTGAATCGGCAAAAATGATAATAAATAACTAGCTGATAAAATACTTAATTATAATACTTTTACATAATAATATTATAAAACAAAGTAGCTTCGTGCCGTCTTTACGCTTAGATTTTTTAAACTACGCAACTAATATTAATGCGGTTTTAATATAGATAGAGGAAGGTTGGAATATACATAGGTATCTATACTTTAATATTATTTGGTGTTAATTTGTTGAAATATGACAATTATTGTCCTAACCGTGTACCTATATCTCGACTTGCATATCTATCACTTTTGTATGTTAGTATGTTTCTTATAGGTACGTAGTTTTGCTATATTATATATTTTTCTCATAGAGTAAGTACTTGATTGATAAGTTCAATGTTGAGATCCCTATTAAATATGGATTTCCTGGAAATAAGTCCCTCATTCAATATGCTTTGCCTTATGCCAATTAGCTTGGGGTTGGCAATTATTTGCATTATATTGATGCTGGGGTTCGAAGGAAATTTTAATATTGGAAATTGTGAAAGTATGGCTCGGTGTCTTTTATTTATGCATAAAATTTTGTTCGTTTCTCGAATGGAACAAGCATGATTATATACATCCTGGGAAAGCGGGGAAAACCCGGGAGATTCACTGGTTTTATTATATTTAAGCTTATTTTAAATTATAAAGCTGTGAATATTTTTATTAGGTATTTATATTGCTGAGTTTATTGCCGGCTCTTCTCAGCAAAACCAACCTTCTGAACCGAGCGTTGGAGTCTGACTTTTCATAAGTGCTTGTGAAGGCCTATCTGAATAAAAAACCTTTTTGATTTTCATAAAGTCCCCTTAAAATGTACTTATACTCTGACTTGTTTCCGGTCCTTACGAATAGTTGGTTATATTATATATTTGCAATATTGATGCAACAAAGATTTTCCATAATACGCCCGTATTTTTACAGGTGGCCAGTTTTGTAAGTTTTGCTTTCATTGTGGATAGAACCTTTGATGCTTCACGTCCTAAGCGAATATTAAAGTAATATAACCATTTCATATTTCTTCCACTACATATACTCTGTGCATTTTTGCTACCTTTAATATTACATCAAGAACTACATATTATGCATTAAAATCCAAGAGTAAGTATATGACAATCCAGATAAAACATGCTGTCGATACTATTTTAAATAAAAATTAAATTATGATGAATCTGTTAAATAGTCTGTTAGAAAATGTAAATAAACATATTTATGAGCTTTGAAAATTATTAAATACATAGTTGTTATTCTTTGCCTAAAAATTATTGTTTTTAATCGCTATTATTTCTTATATCTGTTATTTTTTCGTATAAAGAGATTTATGTGATATTTTTGAGGAATAAATATCTGAACCATTTTTACACGGTCCTAACTTTTCCAGCTGCGACAGAAGCGATCAATCACTTGTTCATCAGTTGATCGGTGATCGACGAACTGTGAAGAAGTACCTTTTTTTTACTAATTAAGTAAAGTGTCCGTTACTTAATAAGGGTTTGAGTCCCTTATTCCCTGTGCTCATTTAGGAGTTCTGTTTGAGCTGAATTATATCTTTTTTTTACGCTTTTCTTACTGCTATAATGATACCGGATTTGTAGATCGTAGATGGCTTTCAAGCTAATGGTCGTAGGATCGATTTCTAATTGGGACAAACATTCGTTTTTTTTAACATATCTGTGTACCTATTCTCTATCTGGGTGTATATAATGTAAACAATTATATTATAATGTAAATGCAAAAGTAACTTTTTCTGTCTGTCATGGTATCACGCTGAAATCACCTAACCGAATATGTTTAAAATTTCGTATATTTAAGTATTTACACATGATATATAATACAGTTTAGGAAAGGACATTAGGTTAATTTTATCCCGAGAAAGTATAAAGTCTCCGGAAAACGCGGGTGAAATTGCGGGACGGAAGCTATCTATTTGAGTGGGTATATAAAAGTAATAGGATATCAGAAATCAGATTACTACAGCACAAGCTCTATTTAGCTTGAAATCAGATTGGACGCGTTAAAAAAGCACTCAATAAAAAAAATTAAGGTAGGTTTCTGAACAAAGTCAAGTGTCAGAATTCCTAAAAAAAGTACAAATAATAAGTCCAATATATACGTACAGATAGCAAAAACATACCTAAATAACACTCCCTTCACTTCAATTCGCAACTCAATAAATCTTTGTAAGGATTGTCTTTGTTTTTCTGACTGTCACCTCCCAAGCCTACTTAAGTCAAGTGCCGAGACTTTTATTATTGTCACTAGGTTCTGCCCCATGGTTTTGCCTGTATATCTAGTATATATAATGGGTGGTACAGATTATTTCAGTACAAAATTTTGTGCTCGATTCATAAATGATATAAATGTAGGTATATATGTTTCTGAAAGGTAATATTATTTCAAAGTTGAATAAGTAATACCAACCAATAATATGGTAGTTTCTTGCTTAGCAATATATTCGTTCGTGAAATCGTTTAAAAATATGTACGCAAGTGTTATTTATTTATCATTACTATATTTTAATCAATATCAATCAAGTTTTTATCTAACTAGCTTTTGTAGGCATCACAAATAAGCTTATTAAGGTATGTGAGTAGGTAGTAGGTACCTAAGTGGGACCTCACGACCACATAATTTTTTTTTTGTATTATACTAGCTGCCTCCGCGCGGTTTTACCCGCGTAGTTCCCGTTCCCGTGGGAATACAGTGGTAAAATATAGCCTATGTTACTCAGTGATAATGTAGCTTTCTAATGAAAAAATAATTATTAAAATCGGTCCAGTACTTTTTGAGTTTATTCGTTACATACAAAAATACAAATCTTTCCTCTTTATAATATTAGTGTAGATTAGTGGCTAGTATATTTCATGCTAGCTACTTTTTATCCCAGAAAAAATAGAAAATCCCCCCGGAATCGCGGATGAAACCGCATAAACCACTAGTTTTACATAACCCTTTGGCAAATTACCTTACTAATTAAATATGGATCAATTATTGAATTCAAACATTAAATAGCGTATAATTTAATTAATCGCAAAACGTTTTATAATAAACTGCATTGAGCTCATGTGGTTACATTCAATTTATTTGTGAATAATTAATATGGAAAGTGAGATTAACTCATTGGAATTGATATTAAATTAATTAAAATTGGGATAGTAGCTTATATATTTTATAGATTGATATTAGCGGTATGGCAGATTTCGTAATGCCTAGTACATGATACCCGGTCCATTATTTTTTAAACCATCTAATGATTGGAACCCCTTTTTTTTTTTTTTTTTTTTTTTCCGACAGGAAAATGCGTTACGCATACCCCCACACCTTGAAGGGACGGTGTGGGTGGTTATGTGGGACTCTCCTCTAACTGAGAGAGGCATACCCACTAAAAACCTGTCGGTGATCCTCTATGCTTTTTTTTTGCAGATGTCACGGGCGCACTAATGTGTTTCAACCGCGACATCTGCAAGCTGGCCCAGCTCTAAAAGCCAGGGCCTCCGCGCCAAGAAGGAGGGGACCAGGATCACTTGGTCCCCCCCCTAGACAGGTGGGCTATTACAGCTGGCAGGGAGTCCCATTCCCCGCCAGCCAGCACCACTACGGGGGGGCGAGGGCGGCTATGTATTGCCGCCTTCTCCTCCCCACTCGTCTGCGCCGGAGCGGGGGCGCTAAGGGGTCAACCTCGCGCTCCCGTTCCCTCGCCTCCTTCTGCGAAATGGACATTTCGCAGAAGGAGGCGACTGCCTCCCATGCCCTCTCACTTCCCAGCATGGCGTATATGACGCCAGGAAGTGAGAGGTCACCGCCAACCGCCGCCACCAGGGTGCGGCGCTCGCCCGACCACGCCGAATGATTGGAACCCCTAATAGTATCATATCAACTAATGTAGGTATCTATCTAACTTAAACTCTAACTGAAATCTGAATACTAGTGAAGACAAATTGCATTTAATTTATTAAACTTCTAGTATATTAAACTACGCGGGAGATCTTCCATTTCCCCGGGATAAGATGCAGCATGGCGTTTCTCAGGCTCAAGCTAGCGTATCTGCGTACCAAATTTAAATTAAATCGGTTCAGTAGTTTTAGCGTGAAAGCGAGACAGACAGACAGACAGACATAGATACTTTCGCATTTATAATATGAGTTAGGTAGGAATCATAGCATTATGATCAGCTGTAATAGTATTCACTAGAGAAGACAATTCAAACTCCATACCACATATTAAACTAAGATAGTAACAGATTATGTAGGTAATTATACGAACATTGCTCGAATAGGTCTGTGGAAATGCACAGTAAATTCACATTGTCATTTTACAGTTAGAACTATCCAGTTCTATTTACTTCCATCAGTCACTATATGAAGAACTAAACGAAATACAGCAGTTAATAAGAATTTGGACGTAAAGTATATTGGAGCAAAAGTGATTTTCGAATGAGTTGGTACCTACAGTAAAAACCTTACGAAGATTTATGGGCCAAAGTGACCGCCTGTAAGGGCACTTAAAATAAAAGCGGGCGATAAATTCATTAATTCACTGGATCCATTTATTTTCTTACTTGAATCGGACGTTATTTGCATGTATCGGACCTTTATATTGAACTGAGGGAGAAAAGGTTCGGCCGTCTGTCTTTAGGCTTTACCTTGGAATTAAAAAGTCTATTTTTCCATTTGTATCCCATCTAATAATTAGGGAAAGAGCTTTTTTTTGTACTCCAGGGATTTGTTAGTAGACTGATTAATATAAATCTAAAAAGGTTATTAGGGTTTATCCTCATTTTAATAAAATAATTATGATCCAAAATCTTAAGACGTTCATTAAATAAACATTACCTATAGCATATATTATTAAGTACCTATATAATATGTAACTGTTATCATAAAATTTTATTGAAACGAGACAGAGAAACAAAAATGACAATTCTTGATTTTAAGCTTTTTGATACATGATCCCAGAAAAATTACAAAATTCACATACCTATACAGAATAACATTGTTTTTAACATACCTACTGAAGCAAAATGTGGGTATATTACGTTAAGTAGAAAACGATTCGGGTCAACCAAAACGTCCTAAAGCTATTCATAAAACAATACCTCATATTTCGCTCACGAATAAAACTGCATGAACTGGAAATAAAACTATTATTTACGTAAATCACGACCGTTGCATCATTTAATGGGCCGGCGTGGATGGATATCGTCAGAATGGTCTCATTTCTTGTTCATTGACTCAGAAATGTGAGTGAAGTTCGCAGGCGCCTTATCAACGTTCACTCAGCTAGAGGTGCTATCAATCATATATATTGCAGTAATAAATGTTGATTCTTCTCCATCGCGATGGGCTGTTTTGTGGCCTTTTAGCGATGTGAATTGGAACACAAGATTAAGATAATAATTTATTGTAGCTATATAATATTACTTATGATATGATTGATAGGTTGGCTTTGTGGTTTCAAACCGGCAGTCGTGGTTCAAATCAATCCAGGACAAACATTTCTAGGAATGAATACGTGTGACTGTCCTGTGTCTGGATGTATATCTATAAAAAAAGTAGATATACAAAAACTACATAATATACATGTAGAGTATATCATGGGTATCAGAGCACTAGCTCAATTCAGTTTAGAATCAGATAGGCCGTGTGTAAAAATATCCTAAGATATTTCTGTATATTTATGCAATGTGTTTGTTGGAAATTTTCACAAGCAAAAAGAAGTACAGAAGCCAGAACCTACACGCCAACCCTATCCGTTTAAAAACACTAAGGTCGGCCAAGAAACAACACTACATCTAATAACTCCGGATTATGAACGGTTGTCCAAACAACAGTTTGTCTCAACTACGGACCGGACAAGGCTTAACGAGGTTGCCGTCAAAATATATTTGTTGTACTCCTTGCCAACCGTGAGGGATTATTGTGTTGGGACAAGACAATTTGTCGATATAAATGACTAGTTTTCCGGTCCACAACACCGTCTGGCCCCTGCGGTTATTGTTATAATAATGATTAAGGTACAATTGCTATTCCGGTGCTCCATTTTATTGTTGTAGACAGACGGTGCCGCATTACATAGGGTTTTGTTGAAACGTTACTTATTAAATTTAGGATTGTTATGATTAGATATATTTTTTGTTCATTGAATTCTGATCGTTATAATCATGGTGTTTTTATCCTAACATTATTCAGTGAGTTTCTTAGTGTAATAAACTAAAGTACCTACCACGAATGGCGCTATGGCGTGCGTGTGCAAAAATTATCGTTTTCACAGTAACAGTAGGGGTCTCAAGTGACACTTAGTAGGAAAATTGGGCAGTGGAGGTCCTCCGCAAACACTTCAAATGCCTTCGCCCTGACAATGCTCTTTTGTCGACGAGTGTCTTGAAGTAATATTGCTCCTTTTGCCAGAATGATGCCAGATAACGTTTTAAGTATTGACTTTTTCTGGCACTGAAATGGTCAGGATGTAGGTACTTTCTTAAACTGTAATGCTGAAGATTAGCTTGAAAATATGATAAAGTTTCACCAAAAGTGGAATATGTTATGATAAATCAACCAAACTTTGTAACATTCTTTAATGAGTTTTAGTTGAGACAGTATTTTTTTTTACATATAAAAAATGCTCATTTCATAGCATTAAAATAATATAAGCATCGAAACATTTTAGTTCTAATGCAAGCATTTGCAGGTTCATCACCTTGAAGTCTTCGTCAATTCTATATCGTTATCCAAGTGACTTATCCACTTCGTAGACTAAAACCTTGATAATTTGTTTATTTAAAAACTGCCCAATTAATGACTTAATATTACATAGTAAATACTACATACGTTTCACCATTTCTATCATCTTCATCTCGAAGTTCATTCACAACGCAGTCTCTAAATCCACCTAATTTGTTTCCATATTTCCATTCTACTGATGTTTTTGTTCTGAACTATAAAAGCTGCTGCTTCTAATAGGTATTAACATATAAAGCTAAAAAGTTCTTGAACGCTTACCCGCGGAAGCGTGCCAAGAATACTGGCATTGCCAATTTTAATGGCTACACCTCCTTTGCAGCAAGTACTTATATCACGCCTCAAAATGCACCCTAATGAATTAGCGGTTAGCCTGTCACAAATCTGCTATCACAAGCGTTTGAAGCGATACGACATTCAAGGCCTGGACAGCAGGTTTCGAAAATAAGGAGGTAGCTTCTGATGAGGAGTTTCCTTCGCACGCCAATGATACACCGAATAAACCTGCTTAAAGTTGTTGGAAGACTGATTGCAGATGTAAATATAAAAAAAAGTACTTATATGCCAGCATTCTTGTTCTCTAAACCTTCTTATACACTTACCAGTGATATTAAGGACGACCCGTTCCCCATGTGTGGCGACGATCCTCCACTCACACCGTTCCTGTGTCGCTGGCGGCGTCTCCGTACCCCAACCAGGCGAGTTCAGCCATCCCGAGTTGCCCAGGAGTGTTCTGCCGCATTCTAATAATGAATAATATAATCGCTTAATTGACTTATAAAGGTAAATGGTAATTTTGCTCTTAATCAAGGAATATAACAGCGAGAGCAATTGAAGTGTACTGTAGATATTAATACTTGTCTTATGTTACTAGTACTTATTATGGACTGATAGCGGTGCAATCTTGGCATTAAGAAACTTGTAAGCTGTATGAGCTTTAGTGGAAAACATTTTGGGTACACAATATTTTGTACTATCATATTTGGATCATTCCTACCTTGAAGGGTCGAAGCTGTCTTTACGAGAATGACTGGATTAACTGTGGTCTGTTATCTTTTGTAATATACAAAATATTATTTACCCTTTATCAAGATTATGTAGGTATATTAGCAGTTTAATACTGTTCTGTTATTGATTAATGCCTGCGTTTAAATTCTGTCTGATCATCTCAACTACATTCTTTGTATCTTTCAAACAATACACAATCCTAAAATACTTCTTCTCTATAAGTTCTTCTTCGTCATATTATTTAAAAACTTACTTGCACACTTATACAGTAGGTTAGTTTGAGCGATATCGCTGGCACTCAGCCGGACCCTCTGCCCAATCTCCGGTCTCTTCTTCCCGTGTACTTCTAGAGGGAGAATCGTGTCCAGGTAGGTTCCCTTGCTAAATGTGTTCCTTGCATAGTGCATTATGGAGTCGTAGTCGTATGTCTGACCGAGGGAGTTCACCTCTTCCTCTGTCAGTTTATTGAAGTTGTATTCTTGACCTGTAGTAATGAAGTTTATTGATGAAAAATTTTTTAGGGGATTTCAATTTGATTAGTATTTTGTATATAGAGCGTGGTTTGGTCTTGAGGTTGTTTTTGGTGTACGTACAATTTTATTAATATATTTTTTTATATTGGTATAAACAAAATATGTATATAAGTGAGTGCTAAAATGAAACTAAATAAGTAATACAATTATCAATGTGATGTCATAACTGTATTTCAGGTTATATGGATATAATTTCTAAATGATCTTTAATAGGAACCGAAACCTACAACTTCAGTTCACTGAGATTATTGAACTATGCACACTAAATCGCTTCAAATTCTTAGAAATTTAAATATAATTTATTTCCGATTTTCCAAACATTTCAAAGCCTTATAAAAAGTTTATACGATACAGGAAAAACAAACCAATACTCGTAAATATTTATTTACCACTCCACCTTCTGTATTTCTAACTTTATTACGAGGGAATATGATTAAAAATCCATTGGCACACCCACAGTGAGAACAAACATTACGTTTCATTATAAAAATAAACAGCCAATCGGATTGAGGCCCTTAATATCGCATCCAACATGGATTGGAGGCCATAAAACAGTTCTCTATCGGTTCGGAAGCTAATTAAAGCAATTAATTCGCCCTAAGGCTGACATAATCGCCTTATCCGAAATCAATTAACACTCTCCGGTAGGGTAGGTACCTACTATTATCCCAAATTGACTGTAGGTACAAGGTGGATTACATAGTATGATGGCCATCAATGAAGCGAGACAGAACGAGGCCTCTCGCTCTAGTAATGAGGTACCCGTACGGTACAATGTAATGATATTTTTGCGTCAGATAATTAGTCCAATTATAGGTCTTGTTAATTATTCTGTCTCTTTTAGGATTTGCTTTCTGACTGACAAGTAAGTACTTATTTTTTTTTTCTATGTAATAATTGGATATAATGTAATCATGTTTACAAATAGTTGATCTTACTAATACCTATTATTATTAATGTGAATGATTGTGTGAATGTAAAAGATGTTTCTTACTCTTTCACGCAAAAAGTACTGAACGGATTGGGATGAAATATGGTATACAGATAGTTTATAACCTGGATGCACATATGGGCTGGTATAATTGAAAATATGTACCTACATGAATTTTCTTTAAATTGTTGTTGGATATTTACAGTATATTTTATCAGGTATCTGATTATCAGACATACTGCTTGATTTGGGATCACATTGGCCACGTAAAAAGCGTATTATCGAAAATCATTCCAATATTAACATTAACCCTAGACAACTAAACCCTATTCACTGTTACATAGTAACTAAACATTCGTCGTGCGGACTACGCAATAAAAACGAGAAAATTTACTAAAACATTTAGTAAAAGTAAGAATATGTTACATGGCTCTTAAGGTTGGTTTAATAAGAACAAATTTAAAATAAAATAATATTGATTAACTATTCTGCTCAGCTACTGCATATGACAAAAGTGTGCGGTCTACAAATGGCCTTTTTGCATTGCATGCATCGATGTTTTGTCATCTTATAACATAAGTAAATAAATAAATAATAAATAAAAATAAATAAAAATCTTACGAGCCGTTTATGGACATAAATAATATATTTTGCGCACATTACTTGCAGTATAAACTGGAGCTTCTAGATTGAAAGACTCTCCAAGAATATTATTCATCATGACATGACATCACGTCTCAAAGTCTCTGTCTGTAATTGGTCCGGTACCCAAAGCTCCATCAGTTGGTCTCCCATCTTCATGACAAAATCGGGTCGTGATGTTGGTTTCCTTTTGTTTTTTATGTTATTCAAGATGTAGACAGCATAAAAAAACTATTAAAACCAGGTATACCATATGTAAAAATGCATAACGGCCATCTTTAGGTTACACGGTTTACATGCATAGTCAAGGGAGAAGAATGCGTTGGTTTGGTTTAGTTACCCTGGTTTGAGGTTTGAAGAAAATTCGTTTCATGAAAAACCCTGCCAACAATGTCATCATATTCTATATTTGAGTTCTTTATCTCATACTTGCTAGTAGGACGTCACCCTCTGGCTCCGGAGAAACGCTCGAAAAATTGTAATCACTGCTATTGGCGCGATGTTTTTTTTTCTTCCACAATATTCTTTGTCTCCGAGGATAAATTCCTCAAATTTATCTCCCATTTCTTCTTCAAGCCAGTGACATATCTGCGCATCTTGTTTTCTCAAATTCATTAAAAAAATGGGGTATAAATCATATCTATCAAAGAGAATCAATCAATAATAACTTGAAATTAAGAAAGTTGTCATAAAACATAATATTTTGTAACAAATTTCACTCATTAATTAAATAATATATCATTAGAATTATAATAGAACAAAAAAAAACATGTAAGCAGCGAATAAATAACAAAAAACATCATAAAATGGTTATACACAACTTTGAGAATAACTGACGTAGTAACTAAACTTTCGTCAATCGGACGACGCTATGGCCGCAGGTCACCACCTAATTAGCGAATGATCAAAATCGCGTCACGTGGATACCTATTTGCACTAATCAGAAAGGTAAACAAAGCATGGCGGGCGTAGGGCGCGGGGAAGTATGTGCACTTGAATTTCTCAGAGAAGGGCGTCGTCCTGTGGACGAATGTTTAGTTATCTAGGGTTAAATAAAGAAAACAGACCTTACTACAATTAAACCAGAACATGAAAATAATTATCAACAACGACATACCTAATAATGATCCGAAAATCAATGAGAAATATTATAGCAAAGGAATGTTCATTCACAAAGTTATCTCAAAACTCGCCAGCGATTCACTGTTGAACTAAACTTAGGGCATCTAAGGAACCTTAACAATTCAAAATTTTGATGCTACAAAATCCTCTGCTCTTGAAAGACCAACCTTAACCGATCGCGATACGGTTTCAATCAGAATGTTTCATAATTAAGTTAATTGTTAAATCAAATTGAAACTAACTGAGCTAGAGTTAAAGTTTAATTTTCGATGTTGGATATACATTTAGGATAGTTTGAATGCCCCAAAGGATTTTGGCACGCTCAACTGGTATTTAAGCGATCCTCGCTACTTTGGTGCTACGGAACAATGACCCGATTTATCATGTGCTTATTTTAATATCTATAATAACACTTTAATGATAAGAAATATAACTTTCTGCGATTTTCTGAAGAGATAGCAGATGTGACAGTTACAGATAAGAGGTACCTTTAATAGTATCCCAGCCATATTATTAACATCATGTGTATCTATGATGATGATGAAGCGGTCAGATGCGCAGGATATATTAAGGTGCACAAGCATATGCGCCGGACACAGGTGCACATACTCACCCTTGCCCAGCTGAACCCAGTGGAACTGGAACCGTTACGACCGGAAAAGGAGTCAAACAGTTGGAACAGTATCACGGTGAGAAGGATACAAGCAGTCAGTACATTCTCACACATAGTGTGTATCAGAAATAGGTATCACAGAGTAACGCTAGATCGAGGTTAAGTTAATAATCCATAGCAAAGAAATTGGTGAACAAACATCGAAAAAAAATTACAGTGGGACACAGAACCATCTTTTTTGAAGTTAGTTAGAAATAATCAAATTGTGATATGATTGGTAAGAATAGGATATATGGAGTAAATAAAACGGATTCCAGGGAAGGATTATAGTTTAAACATATGAACGTTTAGTAGAGTAAAAATTAAATAAATGTATTTTTAAAGTCAAAGAAAATTCTGAGGTATAATAAAAAATAAAATATGGGATGACCGAAAAATTATGCCAAATCCAAAAGGCAAAATAAGTGAAGAAGCGCCATCTTTGATCTGTTATTTCGGATGTAATACAGAGTTAAGATTATGTAATTGAAGGGTATCTTACTCTGTGGTAATTGGGTAATGACCATTACGGTTAGCCGGATTGTTCTGATAGCCCAGATGATAATGTAGGCCACAGAGCATAAAATATTTGCAGTGGACAGCGAATTTATTAAAAAAATATAAGAAATTGAGGACTTTTTTTTAAACTGCCCCACATATTAAAACTACACACACACTTACACACACTAACACGGACACACACCACTAGAGATGGGCGGTGGGAATAAACCCGAAAGGAATAAACCCGGGTTTATTCCCAAATGGGAAAGAACCGGGTGTTTACGTGGGAAGAAACCCAATGGACGGGTTTTTTCACTTGAAATGGTTTATACGATATATCTCTTAAACTATTCATTTGATTTAAAAAAATTGGTAACATTTTTTGTTGCAAATTAAATTCTCTACAACTTTGGTTCAGTAACTTTTTGTCGTAGAATTAGAAATGAAAAAGTTATAAGTGAAAATGTTCAGAAACTCGAGCAAGCCGTTTCTTTTTGTGGAGCGATGTGTGGATGTCGAAAAGCAGTGCTGAAATGTTCTGCAGTGTGCTTTTATTGTTCTGAAGAGACTAAGAGCAAAATGGGGCTCTCAGAATGAATAAATAAAAATGACTTTGACGATGAATCGCCGACATTAACACCCCTTCCTTCTCCAGTTCTCACACTGATGTTCAATTCAGAAAGCTGATCAGATGCTGAGCCGCAGCTTGGTCCATCGAAAAAACTGAGGACGGAGTTCAGAAACGAACTGTGGCAAATAAATGCTAGCATACCGTTCTGCATTTACCGTTCTTTGTCCCTCAAGAGGAATAGTCGCAACATGGCCAGTTTTGGAGACAAACGTAGCCACCATTTTTTTGCAACACTCCGTGAACGAACAATTTTTGTTGGCTTTACTCATTTTCGAACACTCAAACTCGAGACTGGTTTTTGTTTCGAGTTCGTACGCGTATATCCAGGATTCGTCACCTGATGCGATGTTTTATATAGCATTTGAGGATCCTGCGTGTCTTTCGAAAGTTCTGACGCACCAAGTAACACGAGCCGCTTTTTGCTCTTTATAGAGCGAATGCGGTATCCATCGGGAAAACAAATATTTTACACCTAATTGTTCATGCAAGATTATTTGTATTTGACTCATCTCAATGTCTAGAGTTGCCTGAATTTCGTAGTATATAACATGTGGATCTTCTTCAATCAGCTTACGCTCAGCATCAACGTTTTCTTGGGTGACTGCAGTTTTTGGACGACCTTGACGAGGATCGTTGATACGTCCACGTTGAAATTCAGCAAACCAGCGATGAATTGTAGTTTTGGATGGGGCTTCATCACCAAATGCAGAAATCATCCGGTCAACACACTGTTTTTGTGTTAAACCACTTCGAAAGTCATAATAAATCATCGTTCTTGAATTTTCTCGAGTCCATTTTCTCAACGACTAAACAAGTTTGACAAAACCTTGTGACAAGACCGAGAATCGTTTTTTAAATAAATAAATGGTGTTCGATTTGTAAAACCAAAGACTTTTCAATTTAAAAGATTTTAATATGACAGGAATGGTGGAAATATTCCATTCCCATACTTTTAGTGCAGCTCTCGTAGATATTGGCTCGTCATCATCGTCATTGTCATGATCTTTGTGTTTATGAAACAGGTTCCAATTGTATGAAATAAAAGGTATTTTTGCTGCCCTGTCTGTAGTCAATCTCTTTTTTTTGCGACTAATCCAAATGCGAAATAATGCGAAACAATCGTTCTGTGGCTGCTGAAGTACAGGGAGCAGTTAGAATCCGTACTGCAACCCTACTCAACAATTTGGAACTGCAGAGTCCTCTCGACCAAACTACTGGGTCCATTTCGGTGACATCCTTCCATATAAATGGTCTACTCTATAAACCCTATTTAGCTCTATAATTGGATAAATAAACACCAACGACAATATTGTGCGATTGGTTAACGTCGTGTATACACTCCATCCACTTCGTGTTCTTCTTCTAATTCAATGCCTTGCTATCTTGGATCCAATAAATATGCAGCATAATGAATCGGTGTCAAACATTTATTTGTTCAGCTAATTACAGCATTTTTTATATCTTGTTTGTGATGCTCATTTAGAATGGATATGTCCGGAAATGCAAAATTAAATGTGGACTTAATATCTTTGATGCCATATAAACTTCATTTATAAGTATTCCACTGCCTTCGAGTTTGAAAATAGTATCTGTTATAGGTTCCAGTAGTTTAATACAATTTTCTACTATTAACAGATCTACTGTTAATAGTAGAAAATTGTATTCTCCGAAATATTAGTTAAATGTAGTCGTTTAATGAGGTATATCGTTATTAGCAATGTCGTAAATATTTTCGATAAGGCGGTCATATAGCATTCAACCGGGACCTTTGTTCTAGGTTGATATAACCGGTATGATGTTCTAAGCGATGTCGCAGTAAACGGTTTTGACGTATTTATTGATTTTTTTAAAGTAAACAAAGTTAGATTAGCTCTAACTAGTAGTAATAGTACTTAAATAGTACGTACTATTTGATATATACTTCACATAACATATTTGTAACAGCGCTAAATATGAAAAAACCCGAATACTTTCCCATTTGGGAATTTTCATCGGGTTCCTCTCTCAATATTCCTATTTTGGTTTCTTTCCCGGGTAAAATCCCATCACTACTTGTCGCTCAAAGCGGATGAACACACAGAAACAGACAGATATGAAGAAGCGGGTTTTGACTTTACTGCATGCACGTGTTTTGTTTCTAAGAATTAGAAAATACCCAACTAAATTAGCTCAAACTAGTAGTAATAGTACTTAGATAGTACGTACTATTTGATATATACATGTATCTACACATTACCTATTTGTTACATTGCTAAAAATGAAAAAACCCGAATACTTTCCCATTTGGGAATCTTCCTCGGGTTCTTTCCCTCAATCTTCCCATTTTGGGTTCTTTCCCGGGAAGAATCCCATCACTACACACCACTCACTTTCGTTAGTTAAACATGTTCTATTGTATCTAGATAATAATAATAACATGTATTGTAAATATGTTGCGTCAAATTTACTTCACTACTTACTGGGAAGGAACTGATTCCCAATATACAGCTAACGCTAGTTTGGGATTCAGGGCTTGCATAATATTTGTAAACACATTTTTGTTCCAATAAAGATTTATTATTATTATTATTATTATATTATTATATCTAATAGTTAACTTTAGGTTAAAATTTGAGTCTAGTAAAGTTCTTACAGTATTTTTTATTTATCTCATAGAGTCATATTAATAAAATTATGCCATGGTTTATATAAGTTTTAGGTAAGACATATAGACGATTAAAGGACGACTTAAAGCAATAAATACCTATAAATTCTATTAAAGAAACACATGTTATTATTTGACACTTTTTTCTTGTACATTTCCGTAAATGTCTGAAAAGTCTGAGATCTGTTATTGTGTCATATTGCAAAATTGAACAAACTGCCCATTAGCCGAGAATTCAGTAATTGAAGAGTTAATTTAGGAAAATGAACTTTGGCTCTATAATGTAAAGTTCACTTTTCTCAGATAGGTACATATATTTACTTCATACTAAGGTTTTGTACTGCTTTGAATATTTTGACATGCTAAAATTGAGCTTTGCTTTCTAAATGAATACTAGCAATAGTATTTGCATTATAACTAATAGCTTTTTGTATGCATCTCAAATTCAGGTTTTAATATTTGTGCCTTTTATCTAATTTAAATCGGATACCTACTGGGAAGATTTTGGTGTTTTATAAAATGTATACTTTCAGAAAAACAGTCAACTCCTCTGAACTGCGTAGATAGTAGAGTGAAAAGAATGTCATATAGATCAAGATCAATATATCCAAGTAGGTGCTTATAGAAATGATAATAGACAGGAAGCCTGTAGTTTTTCCTTCCGGAGTGAGAATGCTGATTATGCGTCAGATGTCACCGTGACGTGACGTCTTGAATGTGGGACGTGCGTGTCACTGTTGTGTGTCAATATGACACACCGTCGTGTAAACCTCCTTGTTTTTATGATCTTGGGGATTTATGTTATTTTCTTTATGGATTGTTAATTTTCGAATATTAATTTATGTTTAAAGATAGTATATTTATTTTTGTAAACTTAATACTCTTATGGTAGGAATAGATAGGTATATAATGTTTTAAATATTCATAGTTAGAGACTCATATACCTACTTTATACTATGTCTAAAAAAACATTTTCAAGGTATTAAATGCCTTACTACTAGAAAACATTACAATAAATATTTCCTACATAAACCTAATTATTATTTTATCTGTATTACAAAAAATATTACCTCTAAATAAATATTTTTTTTAACATATTTAAAACAAATGGACTACGGTGTAAATGGCGGACGGCAGTAAAGATTTGAGCGAAGACATTCGTAATGGATTCGGGTCAAGTACGCACATACCGTCTCCACTGTAAGTACCTCGCGAGTTTCGGGAACGTGAGTGTACCCTTTCTAAGTGCCCTTATTTACTTTTGCTATAATCCTTGAGCATATATAGTTGTAGGTATCGATCAATATGGTTATGATTCGGGAAGGTTTCTCTAAGAAGATTTTACTAGGGCTATTTTCTTTTTTAATTAGCAACTTCTTGTTCAATTATCGAGTAGCATCATTCGAACGAAAGTTTTTTTAACGGACGATAAAAAAGCGTTCAAACACAAAAAAAAACATTTCCAAGTACCAAAATATGCTCTATTTCCAACGCCCAAAGTTGAAAACGCAGCACCTTATATTGGGAATGGGAATGCAAATACTTGGGAATGCATTTGTTGTTTTTGAACACTTTTTTCCGTCCGTTAAAAAAACTCTCTTGCGAATGAGGGCTAAGGTAAACTTATAATTGCCAGTGATATGTTTAAATTCGGAATCTGTTTTACGTTTCAAATAACGAATACCTATTGCATGAAAATGAGGAAGCGATCCGGTTTAATTGCGAAAAACTTCAATGCGACCAAGCTCTGTAGTTGAAAAAAAAAGAAACAAAAGTTCCATTTTTAAACTAACGACTTTCAACTTGACTTTTTGCTACCTAATTTAAATTTGCAAGCCATTCATTCAGCCCAATTTAAAAACTAAAAGATTTATTTTTACACGAATGTCATTTAGCCTTTTCCAGATTTAAAATATGGAGCTGTTAATTTAAACATCACCGTACAATTTTCAAACTTAGCTGTTAATATATAGGGTTGAAAATCACTTACCATGCATGATGTTATCCCTGATTATCTGCACGTGGTGATCTCTATCGGGCCTGGTGTGCTCGTGCCAGAAGCCGACCACATGGCCCAGTTCGTGGACCACGATACCGAACTTGTCGCAGTTCTTCCCAATGGAGATTGCTTGGGCACCACCGCCGCGCTTACCGACGAAGGAACAGCACCTAGGGATAATTTTGTTATTTAAATTCTTCTGTAAAGTGGATTTAAAAAAGATCCGAAGAGAGAAGATATTAAAGTTACTTTCTTAATGTCATGTTAAAACTTTTTTTTAATGACATTTAAATAGAGTAAATTCTTTGAGTAAATTATTACAGGCAGTATTCAGATGCTACTGATGTTGGTTTTAAACAAATGTTCATATTATTACCACTAAATTACCTATATCTAAAAAAAGGGACTACTACATTATCAATCTAGTCCCTTACGTTTACGGTTGAGAACTCTCACCGTCTTTTTCGAGTAGATAAGGTGTAAAAGCCAACACTGTCCAAGGCTAACACCTTCTCCAATCCAAAAAAAAAATCCCTAAAATATTTTGCACCTTATCTATACCTAGCTAGAGATTCAAATTAAGAGAAGCCAAATTTAGAGATTTAGTTTAGAAGAAATTATCACTAATACCATCTCTTCAATAAAATAATGACCAGTGCAAGTAATAAGTACTGACTGAATGTAACATTCCCATTTGAATCGCTATCCACAATATCCTGTGAGGTCACAGTACACGACGATTGCGTGGTTTATTTATTTTTATCTCTTACATCGTACAATTGCTTTGATTTCTTTACAACCGCGCTATAAAATTGTGATGACAAAAGACTACGATTCCATTCATGACTTCATATGATTCGAGGAATAGCTAAGAAACAATTTGTATTGAACTCTTATGTACAATGACAACTATCTATACTTATATCTAAAGATAGAATATATCCAAGATTTCCACCTCGCGGTTTCACTAACAATTCCGGGAGATCTGTACCTAACTATGGATCTATCTGCTTTTCCAGTAAATACTCTACTCTCTGATAAATTTCATTCAGATGCCTTCAGCCGTTCTGGCATACAACAAACTAAAGTTACATATACTTACGGCTTCAGAAAGGATCATTGAATATTAGATCGGAGAGCTCATTAATTTTAATTATACGGGAAATAATTTAATTACTTCAGTCAGTACCAAACATTAGCTCTCTGTCACTCTACACTAAACTTGAACTCAAATGATGACATGTCTGTTTCTGTATGTGAGTGCTTATCAATCTTTTTGAGTATCTGTAACTATCTGGTTACTGAAGAACATGTTCTACTTAGTTGAAATAAATTAGCCTTAAGAACCTGCCTCGCGAGCCCCACCGTAACGGCGGAGCAGGTAATAAAAAAAACCTTAAGAACCTTACCCGCAAGGTCTTTCAGTGAAAACGATATAGTCTTTATGCATATCGCCATCCCTTTCTACGAATTTGACACAGGTGAAGTTCTCCCAATGCCTCATGGCCTGTTTGAACAGGGACTTGTGGGCTCCGCTGAAGTTGCCGTCGATCTCGTACGGAATCACACCGTTGTCCCAAATGCGCTCCTTGCGGTTGGTCGCTGCTCTTACCGCTCGGTGTCTTACTCTTGTCTGAAAAGAAGAATCATCAATTAACGGCTAATTTTCTAACTGGTAGTAACTTCAGGAGCTTTGACCTTTATAACTACACTTTACGAGGTTAAATTGAATTTAGTGTGTAACCTTGAATAATTAAATAATGAGCGCTGAGATGATCAATGCGTTTAAGGCTATGTTGTGCTTTAAGAATTAAGATATAGCAAACTCATAGCTAAAGATTATATCAAAAGGTCCAGAGCAAACAAAAATGCAGAATTACGTTTATTGACCTTAATACAAATCAGTAGTAACTAGATCATATTAAAAACTTTGAATGCATTTGTCTATAACCAGTGTAATCTACTGGAACTGGATTGCATTAAACATGACTTTTATATCTTTGGCAAGCAAAATATCGTAAATACTCGATTGAACAATGTTATGCAATTTACAACACTATAACAAAATTAGCACAAATTGAAATGCCGGAAATCCTATAATCGATTTAAATTAATTAACTATAAGAATGTGTTCAGAGAGAGTTATATGAATAACTAGCTGCCTCCGCGCGGTTTTACCCGCGTAGTTCCCGTTCCCGTGGGAATACAGGGATAAAATATAGCCTATGTTACTCGGGGATAATGTAGCTTTCCAAAGGTGAAAGAATTTTTGAAATCGGTCCAGTAGTTTAGTCACAAACAAACAAACAAACAAACAAACAAATCTTTCCTCTTTATAATATTAGTATAGACAACAAACTAATCCCTACAAATATAGTTTATTAGATATTAAAAACATAAATATCAATATCAAATATAATATCAGACAGTTTTTAAACATACCTCAGTATTATTATATTGTTGACTTTCAGCAGCTTCTAAATCTTCGTTAGTATCCCGAAAAAACCAGTTATCGAATTGACCATTTTCAGTTTGATTGTAAACATACTTCGGAGGGGCTTTCACTTCAAACCTTTCTTCAAATTCATGTTCTGGTATTTCGAATTTCTTCTCATCACTTCTGTCTTCTCTTATATTGTTCTTTTTGTGATGACGAAAAAACTTCTTGCGAACAAAATGTGATTGATTAATCTCGTCTGAACTTTTGAGGGTGTTGCGTCCTACTCTTTCACTGGAGTATATATTTCTCATACTGTAATGAACGTACATAACTTTATATACTAGCAATATAAATATAGCGTACTCAAAAGCTTTTTTATTCGCTCCTATGTTTAATTGGAACCTTTAAGTCACCATCTTTTCATAAGACTGAATCTAAGAACATTTCAGACGAGCCAGGAAAAATAAGATGGTTTAAATATTAAATTGAGAGGGATTTAAAAAGTCGAGTCTCGTCTGCTGCCTCGTTTAAACGAAGTTAATGAATAGTCGTATTAAGGCTATGCAGATTGAAAATCTAGATGCACAGCATTCGTAAGCGAGCTACTTCGCGTATTTCATTTAAAACCCCTTTACTATTTGTACACTATAGCTTTTTCGAATACACTTTATGTTGACCCACAAAAACAAGATGTAAATGTGAGCAAATATTTATATGACATAGGAATAAATAAATTTTAGGTGATCTTGATTATGTTTTTACAGACACCTGAATGGTTATCAATTTATTTATTAAAGTCTTGACTTGTGTAATTTCTACCTACTCGTAGCAAAAAATACCTACTACCCATTCTAGCTATTCAAATGTCGAACAAAGGTCAAAAAGAATGTAGACGAGCTTTTAAGACTGACAAATCCATAGTAACGAGTTGGAATGGCCTTTGAGTCAGTGCAATTACGTACCTAGCACGTCTACCGACAAAGCTTATTCGCTGGAATTCTAAAGATTGGAAGCGCTCACATTAAAAAGAAAAGTAGATAGCAATGGCGATCTATTATTAAATAATCTAGAAGCTATTCATAACTGTTGTTCTGATGCTCTTGTGTGTGATGTCAAAGGTGGTACTGATAAGCTGCATGTTGACATAATGATTGAACTCGTAACATTAATTGGTAAGTATCAAAACAACTAGTTGATTGAGAGAACAGATTGATTCAAGTCAAAAGTCATATCGCAAAAGAATTTTAGATATGGCCATTTGTATCACAGTCATTCTGAAAATGAATGGAAAATAACAGACCTGTTATAGACGTTTGATTAAATTATGCAGAATCACGAGGCTGATTAAAGGTTATCGGAGACATAGTAATGTTTAAAAATAAAATAGACATCTGGCGTCCATAAAACTCACTACTTTTTGCTTTAACTAGATGAATATGGAACTAATGATTCCCTATCAATCCTAGTAAAATAAGATTAATAATTAAGAGAAATTTTCAATGTAGATTCAATATTGGGTCATGCATTTTAGTACTATGTGTTATATATTATACGTTTATAATAATCATACCGTCTCGAATTACCGTGTCTCCTTCTTCGTTTTCTATGTCTTCCGTTTGAGTCATCAGCCAAGCTTTGCAGACTTTCCGTCGGCTTCAACAAATTGCTAGCTTCATAAAGTTTTCTATCAAGTTCTATATCAGTCTTGTTTAAAGTAAATCTATCTTCCTCTTGTTCATTTGTTGACAACACTCCATTAGTGGGAGAAGGACCTACGGTCATATTTTCAGGCAAATCTTTAAACTTTAAATTGTTCTTTGAATCACCAGTAATTTCACGACTATTGCTCTGAATTTTATTTGTTATTTCATCCATTTTATTGGAAACATTTGATAGTTGTATATGAGGGTATAACTCTTCTAAATTTAAAATGTTATCTGTGGATACGTTAACTACTAGAACACCGTCTTGTTCTAAGCTTTCGGACTCAGTTAAGTTATCTACTATAGTCGATTGGTTAGCTCGATCTTTGCTTTGAATATTTGTATTATAAAAGTCAAATGAATCATCTGGTGGTAGTTTCCCATTTTTAAGAAGTAGTGATTTGTCTAATCCTGAAGGGAGATTCTGTAATGATAGTTACAAAACAAAACATGATTTACTATTATTTACCATTATAGATTTTGAATTTGGCATTGAATATTGTTATGATATTTTTTATATTCAAGAACTGATAATAAAACAATTAAGATAGAAGCTATGTTATTTTTTTTTTTCATCTGTCTATTTTTTTATTAATTGACTTCATGAGGCGACCATACATTTTAATCAAAGGATTTAAAAATATAAGGGTAATCACATCATGTACTTACTTTTGTCATCAGAACTGCATCATTGTACTTCTTTGGCTTATCCTGTGACAGCGGTAAAGGTTGTTTTGTTCTTTTCCTCAGTATATCCGGCAGACCTTCTTCTTCTACTTGTAGTCCTTCAAGTAATACTTCCTTTTTCAACCTTTCTACTTCTTCTTGAAAGGATTTATTGACTTTAGCCACAGGAGCACTCGTAGATGTCTTGTAAAAGTCCGAGTCAGGAATTGCGATGTCACCTTGAAAGTTACCTGTAGAAAAAGAAAGAATACATGAAGATTTTCTTACTTTCGGATATCACTAAATATGTATCTGAAATGATGGATGGTCAATAGGTAACCTATATTCTTTATAATTTGGACCAAAACTTTTATTAAAATTAAATAGTCAAATGGAATTTTCTTTTCTTTTTTAAATTATCGAGGTACATTCAGTATTAAAAATACACGTTGTAGAATTTGTGTAACATGTTCAAGGTTATGTTCTAGTTTAAAATGTAAATGTACTAACGTACTAACTAGTCTTAACCTCTGTCAGTTTACTGCAACCTGTTTCATACAGGTACCTTATGAATAAATAAAATATCCTTCCATTAAAAGAAATTATCTGCATTGCATCATAAACATTTCCTTTGTCATAAATAAAGCTTTAAAAAGTCTCGGACTCAGAAAATGTATTAAGTAAATATGGATAGCCAAACAACAAATAATAATTTATGCCAATTACTAATTGTAATAAATTATTATTTAAAACAAGGCTTGCTAGTTCAATATAGACTTTATTAGTATATCTTAACACTAGCGACTCGCCCCAGTTTTCTCTAACATATTATGACTGTATTATATACAAACCTTCCTCTTGAATCACTGCATCAAAATCCGTTGCGTAGTTTTAAAGAATTATGAAGATATAGGGGCAGACAGCGGAAAGCGGTTTTGTTTTATAATATGTAGTGATGATGTACATGAACTGAATATATTTATAAGTACCGCACTAATAAGATAATTATTGTCAGTTTATCTGCATTCTGCACAGCGAACTACGCTATAGTGTAAACCCGCGGGTAGTTATGCAAAACGTGCGCCACGCAAATCGATTGCATTGAGATTGCATGCAATGCGGTAGTCGCTGATGAAATTATACAATGCATAACTGGCGTGGTACAAAGCATGAGCTGTAGCGGTTTTAAATAAAACATATTTAAAAAAAAATCAATAAAATATTTTTATTTTATTTTATCATAATGAGATTACTGGCTACCCTATAAATGGTCACAAACGCGTATTAAAAATTAAAAATACTAAAGGAAACATTTTTGCACAAAAAAAAAAAAACAGTTGGTAGGTAGGTACGCCACAGACGCAAAAATACCAAAATGCGTTCGAACGTTCGTCATCATTATCAACATTGTCATATCACCAAGAGTGAAATCACTGTTGGAAATCCTCTCTTTTTGCCTTTGCCACATTTTTTAAAAGTGAATTTGATTCATTTGTTTTTTTTTCGCTTCTAAGTTGCACCACTAGTAACGTAGATGTGCTACCTAATTCAATCTGTAGGGAAATTGCGGAGAAGACGCCATTTTATAATTGCCGCTTATCCGATTACACTACGATTGAAATTATATCTGAAAGTCTTTACGAACCCCTCGTTATCACACACAAAGCTTTAAAGCTCTGAGAACAGCTTTCATAAGTATTTCAATGCATTATTTTGACCGAATTGTTTTTAGGAAATATTTATTGGATAAAGTAATATGATTACCATTGTCATTTCGATGATCATAAGCAGTTAGTAACAATATATTCTGTGATAATTTATTTACCACCCGGTCTTAGTTTGGTATATGTTTGCCAAACACCAATGATTCTAGCATTACCAGCCCAAAACCGCACTCATATATCGAACACAACAAAGCATGCTTGCATTCGGTAATCAAATTCAATACACAAACACGGCCTATCTATGAATATTCATGGAGTCGTATCGTAAACTACACGTCCAATACGCGCCGTGTAAGCATACATGGCCTATTAATTAATTGCGAGCCAGCGGTGGGCAACACTGCAACATGTGACCCACGATCATTAAATTTTATGATCGTAACAGATGTACGGGGTTGTTAACGGGTGGATGGCAAACGGTGCCATGTTTTGCTGAATTTGAATATGGTATTTGATGCATGTGCAAAAAGGTTGGATATCAGGACTGGTGGTTGATTTATTTTTCAATTAACGTGACTTTGCTGCCAGTACCCAATACGGTTTTTCGCCGAGTGGTTCATTTACAAAAACCCTTAATAATAAATGAGATAAAAACGTTTATAATATAGTTGTGTGTCTTCTACGAAACTATGCAGTCCATTTACCTACTGTCAGACAGTAGTTTAGGGAGCAATAGAAAGTTGACTACTACCATGTTGGAGAAAATTTCATGGTAGATACCTATTACATATCGTACATAGTGGTAAGTTATATTAATTTAAAGAAAAATGTTAAAACTAATTTTAAAAAGAGTAATTGCTGAGTTTCTTGCTGGTTCTTCTCTGCAAAAGCAACCTTTCGAACCGAGCATTAGAATCGACGTTTCATGCCTGTGAAGGCCTATTTGAATTAATACCTAATTATGTTTGATTTCATTTCATTATACAATACTCTTAGAAACAGATAGATAATAACTAACCATTAAACAACTTCATCGATATTTAAATATTTTGAACTCAATCATTGGCAACAACAAGCCAAGCTGAAAACAAATCTTTACAGGAGAGAACATACCTTTTTTTTTTTTTTTTTTTTTTTTTTCGCTGGGAAAAATGCGTTACGCATACCCTCCCCGTCGGGGGACAGGGAGGGTTATGTGGGACTCCCCGGTTGCTAGTCAACCGGTATACCCACTAAACGACCCAGCGGCACTCCTTCCTCGCCTTTGTGGGGGGGGGGGGGGGTCTGGGAATCTGGCACAGCCCTTGCGAGGAGAGAACATACCTACTATAAAGAGTGGATGATGATAAAGTTCTCTGAAATGATAAATAATTCCGTGCATTACTCTAGTTCAATGAATAGACATTGAAAGGGGCCCCATGAAAAGTGTTAACGAGCTAAGATAAGGTGCTTAAAACATGCTTCGCTGGTCCCGATATATTAACCTTAACTGTCATACGGAAAACGTATTTTTTCGCTTTTTATTTTACAATATATAGAAGACTGATTTCTGGTTTTCAACCCTCATGTCGTACTAGATTATGTATGCGGAAAAGTCTTAAATAAATAAATATCCTGCAAACCTAATAACTCCACTTTTTACAAAAAAATCAGAAACTAGATGTCATATATTTCGAGAAAAAGAGGAGTTATTAGGTTTGAAAATTAAGGTATCAATCAATATAGATCCTTGTGCGATTTTAATAAAGTGTGCCTGTAATCTATAAACCTTTAAACTTCAAAGGGCAAGTATCCATAGAGGTAAGTCTATCTGTAGGCCACTGTCATGGTCATGTAGATAATCTATTTAGAAAAGGATCAAGTTTAATTGAAGAAGTCACGCTACTGTGCTAAGGCCTCAATCGCACGAGATTTTTTTAACGGACGTTAAAAAAGCGTCCATACACAACAAATGCATTTCCAAGTACTATAATATGCTCTATTTCCAACGCCCAAAGTTTAAAATGCAACACCGCTCGATAAAAAAGCGTCGCGTTTTAAAAACGATGTCGTATGAATATTGGGAATGCATTGTTGTATTTGAATGCTTTTTTAACGTCCGATAAAAATACTCTCGTGCGAATGAAGCCGAAAAGGTTAAGTCACTCGTACGCAACGCCCGTCAAGGTCCATCACTAATTAATCTATGGATTATATGTTTTATAGGGTTTCAAAACTGACGGAATTTATACAGGTAACTTTTAACAGTCAGTACTTTATCAAAATACTAGTTGACCCGCGCAACTTCGTTAGCGTCACTTGATCGTTTTACATTAGAAATCTAAAAATAACAGTATTTCTCCACTATTTAATATATTTAATTTAAGTAGTATGTAGTATATCAGCTATCTGGTTACCATAACACAAGCTCACTTTGGAATCCGACTGGCCGTGTGTGAAAAATGTCCCAGGATATTTATTTATCAATCCTGAACATTTCCACAACCGTTCAGTTTCAGTATCCACAACCGCAGTTGCATCGTAAAGAAGAATTCAAGTGTTCAAAGGGGCGAATAAAATACAAGTCGAAGTGTTCTTTCGGGAATGGCCGCAATTTTTGCGCAATTCCCAGCTATTTGTGCGATATCACCTTGTGTGTTGAGGCTTGAACCGCAGCTGGCCCGCGCCGGGGAAAGCTGGCTTTCCACCACACCCAGCTATGATTTTCAACCTCATTGCATCAAGCGTGTTCAATTAAGTTCTTTTTAAGAACATCGTGCCGACACAAGAGGATGAGCGTCGCCGCGTCGTAAGTTTGAGTTAAGTTTCATTTTAGTTGATATAAAAAAGTGATTGCTAATTTTGAAAGTATAGGGTCTTTGAAATATTAGTTTAGTGATATGAGACGGCGTTAAAATAGATAGAATTGATAGTTGAAATGGATTTTTTGAGTGAATAAAGAAAAGTTGTATAAATATGTATAGAAAATCGGCACGGGCGATTAAATATCGTTAGCCCTTAGCGGCCCAACATTCAGAGTTTTATTATTTTGCTATTATCGATCCGTCTATGTATCTACGAGTCTATGCTTGAGTTTGAACGCTTTTTTGACGTCCGTTAAAAAAACTCTCGTGCGAATGAGGGAGGAGAGGATCTGTCAAACTATCTATATTAACAGTATAGCACATCACTAGTTGGAGGGCAGCCCTAATCGCGAGACTGCCGCTGGCACCGCGATATGTTATGAAATATACTCAAATAGGGTTGACAAACTGGAGAAAATAATTATTTGATTTATTTGTTAGTTTTGAGTAGATAGGTATATTCGCTAGTTTAAGACACAGTTTTTGTACCTACACGAGAAACTAAAAAAATAAGCTGTCAACTAATATATGGAAGCAAATAATAGATACACACACAAAATTCCTTAGCAGTTATGATACTATCAAACATTTTGAAGTATTTTCTTTAATAGAACCAAGTTGGTACCTACAAATATGTATATTTGTTGTACAGGTATCCTAAATGTATGTGGTAGGCTTCAGTATACAATATATTATAAACAACAACACTATTTTTATAGTTGTTAGCTTACCAAGAAAAGTTAATGAGAATAAATCTAGCTTCAAGAGGTGACAGCCCTAGTTCATACACAGCGTTCTTTTCGCGGAACTATTCGAAATATCTATCAGTAAATTGAAGTATTTTTATTTATCATTTTATGTCACATCATATAGGTATGATATTTGCGGTTTAACGGTATTTCAAAGGTGTTATTTCGTTCGATATACTAGCGTTCGTCCGCAGTTTCACTCGAGTTTCTGGAAGATTAATTATTTAATGGGATAAAAACATAGCATAAACATGTTTCTTTAAAGATTAAAAAAAAATTTGAATACCTACCTAATACCTACATAATCAAAAGTATTATCCTGAGACTCTTTGTGCTCGGCCAATCTGAGTTTAAACTAAGTATCCTAATATAAGGCAGTATAGTATAGTAGCCAGATAGCTGATATATTAAAAAAATAGATACTTTAAACCAGATACTTTAAAAAAATACGATTGTCTATAAAAGTAAGTAAAAAAAAGGTAAAATTTGCTCCAAACAGCCAGTAGGTATAACTATCTATGATTATGTTCTATTATGATTATTATAACTACCTATGATTTTCGTCCAATCTAACCGTTGGACTATAGAATATACAAGTTATTAAATCCACATAGGATCGTGTAATCCCTTCTGAATAAGGTTAACTTGGAAATGCAAACAACAACTTAGATTGCTTAGTTCGGGAATAGATTAAAAGTTACACACAAGTTACATACTAGATCTGCAACGACGAATTTTCGCCTCGATATAGTGTTATTTTAATTAATTGTTTATTGTTTGTCTATTAAATTGGCAAAGATCATCGTATCTTCAGTACATTCTGTATTAATGTATAATAAATATCCTGGTAATTTTTTCATATATGGCCGACTTGATCCCAAACTAAGCAGAGCTTGCTATGGTAACCAAATAGGTGATATAATATACTACTTAAAATACTATTCGACATAATGCCAACAGGTACCTTCTACCATCGCACTTCTCGTCATCGATGGGGAGCTCATCCTCACACTCTGGAGCCGAATTGGTCTCGAACCCTAGGGTTCGAGACCAATGCTGCGACTCCAGAGGAGTTTCCTGCCACGTACACTCAGGCTGTGGAATGAGCTCCCCGCCCTGGTATTCCCAATGGAGTACAGTATGGGGTTCTTCAAGAATGGTAAATTTAAGTGAAGAGATTTTTACAGGGTCGGCAACGCGTGAGTAACGGCCCTAGTGTTGCAAGCGTCCATAAGCTACAGTAACCGCTTCCCATCAGGCGGACTGTATGCCTGTTTGCCACCTTTGTGGTAGGTATAAAAAAAACATACTTATATAGATATTTACATCCAGACACTGGACGGGATTCGACCACACGACCAGTGGCTTGAAAATCAGCGTCACTATCCACAAAGCCAACTGTTAGTTATATAGTTTAAACATATACATAAATAGTTCACGAACAATTACTGTACCTATGCGTCTATCTCTTTCGTTATCTAAGCAATTAAGAGAGACACCATGACATCTAAACTAATATTATAAAGAGGAAAGATTTGTTTGTTTGTTTGTTTGTAACGAATAGGCTCCGAAACTACTGGACCGATTTCAAAAGTTCTTTCACCTTTGGAAAGCTACACTATCCCCGAGTAACATAGGCTACATTTTATCCCTGTATTCCCACGGGAACGGGAACTACGCGGGTAAAACCGCGCGGAGGCAGCTAGTATTTTATAATTCTACGCCATTTTTAAATTGCATTAAAACTTGGCTCACAATTCACGGTAATAAGCGAAATCGTATAAACACGGTGCGTTAATGCAACTTAGATGCATTTATACGGATATAACTGGATAATGGCAGATTAAACCGGATTTAACCGGTGCAGCCAGTTTTCGGCTTAATGAGGTTTTGATACTACGAAATTGAATCTGCTTAATATGTATAATAGATTTTATGTTCAGCGTTTTATATAAAGCTGATATGTGAAATCTAAATTTAGGTGGCATTTAGCTGAATGATTGATATTAATATATAAGCTTATTGTGAAATCTAGTATTCAAATTAAATCCTTAATTACTCCAATCTATACTACCTTAATATGTTACCTACGGAAGAACGAAACCTCTTATTACAGGTATTCCATACATAAAAGGAGGTTTCAAATAATTATGAAGCTGTGTAGGTATGTATTTTCTTAATTTAAAACGATTGAATGTCTTAAGGTTCTTCAAAAAGAGCGTGAAGAGAACTCTTCAAGGTCGGCTACACATCACCGCCCTTGGTATTGCAAATGTCCATAGGCGGCGGTGACCACTTACCATCAGGTGGGCCGTCAGCCTGTTTGTCAACCTTTTGACATTTAAAATTTTTTTTATCTATGTTCTAAAATGTAACAGTATTACACAGTAATAGCATTGCAAAATCCACAATTAGTAGGAAATCTCAAAGCTTACTTTAATACAGCTTTTACGGCCAAACTCCCATTTTTGCTAGTTAACCTGCAACTCATAGGCACAGTTCTATTGTTCCTTTGACACAGTAGTTCAGGAAACCCGCATGGCTCCGCTGGAGATAGTGCAGACAATTTTAGCTGCATATCTATATGCGTGTGACGCGACCTACAAAAGTCAACCCCTAGAGTTACCATATACCACAAATTTCATAGGATTTCAAGACTTTCTTAAGTGAAATGAAATGAAATATATTTATTGATTCAAATAGGCCTTCACATGCACATATGAAACGTCGATTCTAATGCTCGGATAGAGAAATATTGATAAGTAATATTTTCTATTGACCCTCCGAGCTATTATTTTCTTAAGATTCTTCTTTGACACCTTTTTGGTTAAGAATACTAATTGAAGCTGATATAGAGGTGAAGCTTTCATAGATACTACGGTCTTAAATTAATTGTTAATTAAGCCTATATATCCATCATAACTTATGTTTTACAGATTCAAGCGGCCTGTCAGCTCCTCGCGTATAAACCTACCCCTTGAATCACTTTATCGATAAAAAAGCGCAAATTTATAAGAGTTAACCGTACAGACGACGAGAACGGACTAGGCTTTGATAGCGTGTAAATCTACAATCGAAATTGTCCCGCTTGTTAAAATAATATATGATACATAAAGTTTTATTATTATAATATTGAAAGAAACGTGGTGTCTCTACATTGTATAGAGGTAAGTCGTGCATTCATTACAGGCCAGGCTAAAAGCGGAGCGGCGTAAAATCGCCTTTGTTCTACAGGACTTTCTAAAGAAGAACGCACTATATTAGGTAGACCATCGTTTGAGACATACTTATATATATATATATATGTAATCGTGTTTTTAAACACTCGCGAACTTAATTCCTGATTTAAAAATGTTTATGATTCGGGCGTAGACTATTATCAAAATTTTTGAGTCTTTAAGTGACCACGAACGATGCAACTTGATCGAAACATTGAGGCTAATCCCAATATATACATATCTTATTTATAAAATTCTCGTGTCGCGGTGTTTGTGATTAAACTCCTCCGAAACGGCTTGACCGAAATTGTGTATGCATATTGGGTAGGTCTGAGAATCGGACAACATCTATTTTTCATCCCCCTAAATGTTAAGGGTAAGGTTTTTATGTATAATACATCAATTTGGACCCGGTAGGTGGCGCTGGTGGGCAGAACGAAGTCTGCCGGGTCCGCTAGTACATAGATAGATATAAATCATACTTAGATAATACATTTTACACACACCTAGGCATCAAGTTCGCCACCCAATACTAGTACTAAAACAAAATATTGAGTACCTAATAGCTGTTGTTTTAAAACTTTAGGGACAAGGTACATACCTATATCGAAGTCATAAATCCTTTATTAAAAATATTCCCCTTATAACAACAAAATCGTCACATACTATACTCGTATATCGGAATATAATTTATTTATTCGCATCACAACTTTATCGGAACGGGATTCTCTCAATAAAATATTTCTGGCTTACAAAGGAATTTTCAATCATAGGCATTTTTACGAGGAAACACGACGTTATTTACATCGACCCCTCATATACAATATATCGCCTTATTTCCACCTCAATATGGCGGCACGACGGAGATCTTCATAAAATGGCGACGATGAGATATCGAAACATTGAAAGAATTTTTATAGCAAAGAATTGGGTAAATATTTATTTTGAAAATGGAGTGGCTGGGTGGTGTCCTCAATAAGTTATTGTAAATAAAGATAAAAGGTTGAACCTTGAAATGTGTTTAGAGGGTACGCGGAAACCCATTAATAACGTGAGGTTTTCGTGGGAAATACCTCCTCTTACCGGTTAATAAAGCCATTAGGGGAATTTACAATTCTAATATGTAATGTAATCTGCCTTAAATACAATATTAAATATTTACATAATATTGTCTGTCCAACAGGTACCTACTGATTTTTTTTACAAGCACTTTTGAATACTTAGACACTATCGGGTCGGAATGTTACTTGAGAAGCGCCGTCAATAAACTCTTCCGTTCTTTTGTCAGTTATTATTTGCTTAGAACGGTATTAAAATATGTTATTTTACACATGTTAGAACATTCCACTCGTAGACACAATATACTTAATTGTTAAGCCGCTGATTTGTCATGTACGGAATAGTATCCGCAGCCGCCGTACAGCCACATTTCTGCCTATCATCATAATTTTCTTTCCATCCGCAATAAAATTAAGAAAATAAACTTTACCACTCTGTCATTATAAAAACAAGTTTACCCTAGTGTCAACTAAGTCCATTATCAAGTACACAGGAGTGAGACCTCGGTTTCCGAGGCAATAACTCCAAAGTTATATCATAATAAGTTCTCGAATTGCATTTCTCGACTAGTTTTCCTACTTGTTCTTCATAGGTCTTGGCACTTCTATAAATTCTTACCGCTTTCATAACTTTGAATATCTTCCTCGATGTAAGGTGAAAGTTATTTGAAAGAACTTGTAACGGCCATCCGTTTTTGAACGAGGTTACCTCCAGTTTTCTAGAAGTTCGTATCGTATAGTGAGTTAGTATGAATTTCGTGAGAGTGCAGAAAAATAGGAATAAGAATAAATCACAAATATATAATGACATAGTGACGCCATTGTATTATCTAAACCTTTGCGTATTTTTTTTACTAAAAATCCAATACAAGGAATTCATATATTCTCGTACATACCTATGGTTTGTGTATTACGATATTTTTTTTTCCAAATCGTTTTAACTTTGTTATAATTCTGTTGATCATATTTAGGCAGACAAGCAAAACCTATTCAAAATGATACTTTAAGAACGAATATATAGTACCTATAGTCCTATATAACATGAATGGGTTATAGACAAAGGCATACATTACAGGCGTTGCAGTGAAGCTCATTGTTCCTGTGTTTGACGTCGAGGCTCCATGTTGATTATTGTGCTATGAATTCTTTCATATCCAGACTTCATGTACACGACGTAGACATTTTTATAGATGTGCGAAAGTGGCACGTAGGTATGATCTTTGCGATTTAATCCATTCCAATGTTTTAAAACTGAAGAGTTATTTTTTATATTAGTGTTAGACAGCCGATTTGTCGAGGAAGGCTCTGGCTATATAACACCACGCTATGATAAATAGGAGCGGAGCGTATTTATAATGTAGTGTATAGAAAATGATAGATTCTTATATGAAAAGGGATATGTAGTAGGATAGTAGGCGGATTTAAATGGATTGAGGGAATTCCGCGTGGTAATTTCATTAGAGACCGTCAAAATCTTAATCAAATTATACAAGTCAATGGTTAGTTAAAACATGTTATAGTTTTCAAACAAAATTAACACAGTGATTTATGTTGATAATAAATTAGTCCAAGGAGACGATTCGATCAATGCCAAAACCAATAGCATTTCTAGAGGTTGCAAAGGGCATATTGTCTGAAAACTTGCACAAGTTAAAGTGTATACTTTCATAAATCTTAATTCAATTTCAAGCAATTCCAGTATCGAGAACTTTGAAAGTTTGTGAGAAATGCGTTCACTTTGATGAACTTTCATGATCGTTACAAGTTTTAACAGATGATTAAAATAGGTGTAAGCTTACACAAAGCTAACTTTATACTGAACTTTTAACGATAGCTTCGCATAAAGCTCTTATTAGAAGTCCTGGTGAACTTTAAAGGGTATAAATTTATCAATACACTATTATGAGAAACGATGGAGTTTTACTAGCTGCTGTCCCGCGGTGCCGCCTGCGTCTTTTGTTCTGAGAATCTCATGAATTTATTAACTCGAAACTGAATGCAAAGGTGTTGGTTTAGAGCAGTTAGTGTATAATATAAACTTAATATTGCGATATAATCTATGGAAATAAATAAATTTGTATATTTATGTGCGGAATTCAAAAAAGGGTCACAAATATATGTAGGTACCTACTTAGAAAAATGGAAGAAGGTAACTTAAAGTTAGTTGTAGATTATTTATGTAAGAAGGATTATACCTATGAAATTACTACTAATGCCTAAAGAAGGATAGTCTCTGAGACGTGTGACAAGCACCAGTGCCTACCCTAGTTAGCTTTAACTACAATACTGTCATACACGCTATATTGTATATAGGTACATAAATATAATACAAATTTATACCTAAAATGTCCATAGCAAAATGCACATCCATTTTATCATACTCATTGATCTATAGTAAACAATAGCATTTCTATACTATTACTTTACCCTAGGTTCATTCAATACAAAAATCCTACGTATAGGTACATATATGCAGTCAACTGCAATGCATGACAGCACATGTATTGCTATATGATATGTACTGCGCCTTCGATTGATTATTACGATGGTACTGGTGCGTGGAAAAGTGTTTGATGAAAGGGGTGGGGGGGGGGGATAAGAGGGGGGTAGTTTTAAATAGATGTTTGCGAGTACAGTGCCATCTTAATACATATCCTCCTGATATTAGAAATGCGAAAGTTTGTGAGATTGTGTGGATGTATGATTGTTACTCTTTCACGCCAGGCTGAAGGGATCGCGATGAAATTTAGCACAGAGTTAGAATATGTTATGGAATAAGGCTTCTTTATCCCGGGAAAATACCTCAAGCTACTGGTGTATAAATATTTACATCCAAAAACAGAAGGACAAGACATGTTTAGTTTAGGTGGAATATAACCTATGCCCGGCGGTTTGAAATATCAATTTTTTTGTTTTTTTATTTAAACATTGTAATCAAAATAACAACGCTTTTATTCAATACATAATAAAAAATATAAGTAGTCCCTAATCCATCTCAGGTAGGTAACTAAACAAAAATGGAATTAAAATCAAGTCATTTACTCTTATTCCACGAAACGCTGCATCAATTATTTTAAGCCCAAACAAAAGAATAAGTGAAATTCCCGCCGATCTCTAGTAACAACCCTCGCCAAATCTGGAGACAGAAGATTCGAATAAAAGGGTTAACGAAGCCAAAACTCCCCGACGGCGTAATTTACCGGGATTCGTTACCCTCCCAATGGATTTCCAGACGACGCCGACGGAAGGGCTTAGTGTTCCTGCCTACCCTTTTTTATGTCTTTTTCAAACTTTATTTCGTTAGCCTCGGGATGAGCACACGAGTTGTTAAGGTCTCCCTACACCGGTACACAATATGAGCTTATAAGTTTTTAAGTTTCTTAACTTTGTTTGATAAGGTTAGCTATAATATTTATCAGCTACCGACCGCAGTTTTATGCGATATTTTCGAGAACATAATTTTTGCCGGGATAATAACTATTAAGTGTTCTATTCTTCATAGATTCTAGTACATAATCTGTCAACTGTCAAGTTATGTCTAAATGCCTCTATATTGTATCAAATATCAATATCCTCACAAACTTATTATATAACTTACTTTTATTATATTACTAAATTATTCTTGCGTTCTAGGGTTAAATATAGTAGCAAATTGGGATTATGACATAAAAGTACGTAGTTGTAAAATAGAAACTGTCTTGCTCTATCGTGATATGACAGACAGAGAGAAAAGCTGGGGCATTAGGTGCTTAAAACAGTTTAAGGTAAACGATGTATGTTTGTATTAGCTTATCTATAATTGTCAAAATTTGTACATATTACCAAAATAAAATAACTATATATTAAGATACTGTGTTGGAGCACCTTTATTTTCCAACCCAAAAAATATTCGGATTAAGTTATTTTCTGTATCAAATTGATGTGATTTATTATTGCGTCTAGAGTAAAATTTTAACGTTGAATGTAACGTATACGTTTCCATTTGTCGAAACAATGTGAGATAATGTTTTTTTTAACTCGTAACTTCGTAAATGTCACAATATTTTTTTTTGGAAATGATAAAGGGGACATAACTACTTAAAATATCCGGAATAATTAAAATAGGAGAATTTGTACTATGGTGACAATATAGCTAATATACTTTTAGCTTACATATTTAGGTACTACTTTACAACAAAATATTTGTCCTAGGTGGGATTCGACCATGACGGCCGGCTTGAAAGCTCAAAGCCGACCCAAATTGTATATACTCTATGTTAAAGCATTTTACATCGACGACCTCAACAAAATTCCAGTCCAGATTCCAATGTCTGTCTGTTATTATACGGCGGCCATTTTGGGAAAATCGCCTACAATGGTATTTACCTCAATATTGTTATAATGATAATATTTTTTAATATAAATAATGTAAGTACTAATAATATGAATGGGAAATTTTGTGAGTATTTATTATTAATTGGATATATGGAACAATGTTTGTTATTATTTCACGCTTAAACCACTAAAGTAAATTTTTTTACATAATTTATAACCTGGATTAAAATACACAACTTTTTATCTTATCCCGGGAATGTTGAAAATCCCGCGGGAAAACGGGTGAAACCGCTCGAAGCGACTAGTAGTCTATCTGCGTTTTCAGTAAACATTCGAATTCGCTCCCAAATATCTAAATCCCGTAGGCGTGATTAAGTAACATCCATTCATTTAAAACTTTTAGATTTTTTTATATATTATGTAGAATTTCGGGAAATATTCTTCATTCGAATAAATTCAAACAACAAAAAAAAACTTCACTCCTATCAATTTGACTTTGCATCCCAACTGCTTGCGATCATAAAAAACTACAGATAATAGATAAATATAGATTATATATACGACTGTACCCATTTTGATACAACCGGCCGGTCCGTTCCCATAGCGGACAGAAGGGACAGTCGCGTACATTAGCGGCCGGCTCGCCCCGACAGTTGCACAGATCGTAAAACGTGCCGCCCGCTTCCGGCTTCCATAGAGATGGGAATAGTTCATTAAAATACTTTCGATATCGATACTTTCAAATATTTAATTACGACTTGTTTCACGTGTTACCGGGTACCGTATATTATTCAGGATAAAAAGTTTGTTTGTCTGTTTTGCCAGGACATATTCTTACTCTATGCCAAATTTTATTCAGATTTCTTAAACCGTTCTGACTTCAACTAATAACGAACATTCCCACAAACTTAATTTATAATAGAGAGTAGAGTTAATATGTCTATATCATAATAATTTTTTTTATTTAATTTTACTTAACTATTATTAGTTTTACTGCTTATCAAAAACTAGACCTATCGAGGTATGATCGTATAATAACTTAAAGAAACATAATTATTATTTAATTAATTATCAACACTGTCCCACCACTACGGTACTTCCGAGCATATCGAGCGAGACTATTATTTATTGTCGAACGTCCTTACGTAACATAGGTAGGTACAATGTTAGTAAATGAGGAACAACTTTGCGTGGTCATGTCCATACATTTACCGCACCTTTGTCGATGCTGTACCTCAATACCAACTTATATATGGAGTCCATATGAGTTTTATCACAGTGGGATAGAGTCTAAAGTAGATTGTGTTGTCTGAAGGGTGCTTGGTTATGTAATGTCAACACAGTTGGAGAGTACGTCAACAGATATCCTAGGCTTCGGAAATGCTTCTCCGGTTTGTTGACGCATCCCCTCGCAGTGGAAACTTCTGGGAAGCGGATTTAATGCATTATGATGGAGTTACACAAGGTTCTATGTAGCATGGACAAAGTATGGAAGCTTGGAAAGTATTTTACAACTTTGTGCGACGTAGACATGTCATAGACTATTGGTATGGTATAGCTTTAGTATAGACAATGGCATCTTTAGGTACATAATATAAAACCTAGTCGCTTCTCGCCGTATGTAGGTACGCTTAAATATTTTGAACTACGCAACAGATTTTTCATCAGTGGATAGAGTGATTCAAGAGGAAGGTTTATACGCGTATTTTAATATTGTTTTGTGTATGAACTATGACAATGATCGTTTGAAAAATTCGTAACTGCATGATTTTAGGCTTTAAAAGAAAGTCTACTCACTATACATAGTACCTAAGGCATATTCTTAAATATGATACAGTACTGTTGTTTGAAGGTTAAAGGGTATAGAAATAAAGAGAAATTTAATAATTTTATTGACAAAGCCACGCGTTAAAATAGCGCTTTTTTTTAATAATAACTAGCTGCTTCTGCGCGGTTTCACCTGCGAAGTTCCCGTTCCTTTAGGAATACAGGGATCAAATATAGCCTTTATTACTCCCTGATAATATAGCTTTCCAATAGAGAAATAATTTTTTAAATCGGTGCAGTAATATTTTAGTATAATCATTACAAGATACACACACACAAAAATAAAAAAAAATTCATCTTTAAATGACCTAGCAAATTCCCTAGATAGTATTTGAAAAGGACTACGATACTTAACTACTGAATACCGCAGACTGGGCTGAACAACTAAAAATAAGTACAAACACAGGAACTGTGTGGGTGTACTATTTGTTTTACAGGAAAGTGGTCCAGGATTTGAACTGAAACTAGTGGTCTAGCTCTCTCGTAGACAAAAGGTACTAGCGAACATTTTATATATATATACCTACCTAGGTATTGAAAAAAGTTTTTGCGTTTAAAAACACGTGGATGTTTTAAAACTAATACGGTACACGTATGTATTGGTGTATTTAGTTTCTTTTGATAGGCCAGTTGGTTAGTGATTCTGAATTTAAATTCGCAGATCGTAGTTTCGAATCCAAACTAGGGTAAACATTTGTATGCATGAATATGTCTGTTTGTTATATGGATGTAAATTATATAATTAATGTATTTAAAAGTAGTATATGTAGTATATCAGCTGGTTAATATAACACAAGCTCTGTTTAATTTGAAATCACATTGATTGGCTGTGTATGAAAAATGTGATATAAGTAAAAGTAGTGATATTTTTTCCTCTTATCGTAGTCATTGATTAAGATTTGCCAAAATATTAATGTCCTACACTAAAATATCAATTATCTTGATAGTTAGCTTGTTATTACCTTGAACTTGGAAGTTAGTTACCAGTTCTGTTATATTTGGAAATAATGACACAGGATATATTAACCCCACTCAGAAATAGGTGTGAAAAGGTATGTGAATCCAGACAAGTAGTTACCTACAATATCAAAGTATTTCAATTAAATTTAACTAACAATACAAGGGTATAGTTAATGAATAGTTTGTTATTAATTTTCAATACATCATGAAATGATTTGCTTATAATATACCTATTCTTTATTGTGACCAAAATAAATCAATTGGAGATAAGAGAATTGAATTTTAAAATAAACGCAAGCACGTGGTGCGAAAAGTGCTGCCAGCATTGTAATAAAATATATTAATATATCAATGTTATTTATTAGCTTTATAGCATTAAATAGTCTGAAGCCGACAGTAAATCTAAATATTACTCGTAAGAAAACACATACAACCTTATTTTTCTTATTTCTCTTTTTCTAGAACTGCACATACCCTAAATATATTTTAAAAACTTGTGCATCTATAAAAAAAAAACATAATTGTCCTCAAATATTGATGTCCTCGAATACATCAATCATTTACACAGTGACTGATTTTGAATTGCAATATAACGTAAAAAACAAAATAAATTCTCGCTAAAAATAACAGAACGTACCGAAAAATAAAAACATCACTTTGAAACGGTGTTGCCAACGTAATATTTCAGCGTTAATTTTCTGAATGTAAAAAAAAAAAACAGTGACAAACAGGCCGCACGGTCTTGCGGCATCCCTTTGAACATTTCCAGCCCAGCTTTTGTAATTATTCTCTGATACAAACTTGGGTGCGAGCGAGTTTAGAGGAACGGACCTCTCACATTATACCGTAGTAAACAAAAAGGACAGAGCATAGACTCTTCGCCAAAGCATCGTCGAGCTAATATCATTTTACATTGCAGAATCGAACCGTTGAACGAAAATGAAAAACGAGGGTAGTTGTTGCAATAATTTTTACTTAACGCTAATTGGTCCCGGCTTTAGTGCAATACGAGTAATTTATTTATTTTTAAATGAGATTATTGTTTGTTAAACTTTTTATTGCTAAATGTTTGGAAACAATTTCTGTTTAGGCATTTACATTCACTTATGAATTATAGACTCTCGGTTCGGAACTTAGAGGTTGTGGTCAGAAAAGCTATGACGTGGGCTTTTTACTCGAATCTATTTTCTTAAAAAAATATTCTAATTATCTGGCAACTACTAAGTACGTTGTAATTCAAGGGGAATATCTGTACAAAAAATAATACTAAGTATTTACAAAATGTCTCAAATGTAACTCATTCAGTGTTCGCCATTATTTAAATCTAATTGGCAGAAATAATGATAATGAATTGAAAACAATGGAACATCTGCATAATTTCAGAGCTTTAAAAATAAACAAAGAAGTCTTTGTGACGTTTATTCGGACAATTATAACGAATGTAATGTAACATCTGCCCATTGTCCGTCAGTTTGTCTTAGTCATTTCTGACATATATTTTCGAGGACGTTATATTTTATCCTATAACTAGCGGAGCCGGTATACTTCGTTCTTCCCACATGTACTATATAAAAACCTGCCCCATGAAATACTCCGAAATTTGGTTTAAATTAAATCCTTTGTTGTTCTTGTGTTCTTCGCGTTCAGACAGACAGACAGAGGCGGCGGGGTCTTTGTTTTATATATAGATATATTGTCTTACAGATATGTAACTTTTCTATACATTCCTACCTACCTATGTCATTTTGATATTTTAGGTATTTAGGTCTTTATTTTGCAATTAATCGTATCTGAGTCATCCTTTTATTGAGTTTTTTTTAAAACATCTTATATAAAACCCTGAAGGTATTAAATATATAACTTAAGTAGGTATTATGAAAATACGCAATAGAAAACTTTTACATGTTATTTTTTTAAACTATCAAATTTAGGAGCAATGATTTATTAAAACCTTCAATATTATGTAAGTCAAAAGTTATCGAACTTACACATGACTTTAGTAAAATACATTACGGAAGTCCTCACAAAACAACTTGCACTTACCTTTTTTTGACCATAAATAAAAGCTGAACAAGTAACATTAACTTGTCACCATTTTTCCTTTTTAACTAAGTACCAGAGAACAGTTTAAAATTAAATGGAGTGTTAAGTTAAGCCATTTATCATGTACTGCGAGGTCAAGCGCGGAAGGGTGAACAAATCGGCCTCAACTAATCAAGCTTAGGCTGAGGGTTGGACGGTTGAAGACATAGTTTATGGGGTTCACGTTTTACAAACCTGTTAAAAAGGATACTTAGTCTTGTTAAGTTAATAAATAAGTGAGTCGCTTGCTTAGCTGCTTATTTATAAATGCAACTTAAAATTAAACTGATATAATGATTTTGTATAATTTTTCGGTGGATATAATTTGTCGTGATTTTTAATCATATTCTAATGGTAGGTAATTTAACAAGGTAAAGTGCCGAAATATCGTGGACTCTGTATAAAAACCAACCACATATTTTTTAATATCGTAATTTATTCCGAGAAAGTTTTAAACGGTGCGATGTCTAAAATATGATTTTATGATTGATTTTGGCCCTCACAAAATCAATAATTTAAGAACACTGGCAGGCAAAGTTCTCTTCTATATATCATAAAAAAAATGGATTTTGTAGATTACCCGTGAAAGATAGAGAAGAACAGATAGAGTTACTTTCGCATTTATTATATTAGTAGAAAAAAAAACATTCATAAACCACCCTGGAACAAAAGAAGGGTGCTAACTTAAAGACAGTCATAACGGAAAGTACCCTTAAAAGTTATCACGTCCCTTATCACCGTTTCATTTCAGTTTCAAATGACACACGCGCCCTAGACCCGCCCTTCGCAGGATATGAGCTTCTACCAGATGTCTGATAAATTTGGGACACACAGCTTATAAAAAGGCAACCTTTTTCAAATCCATTTTTATAACAGTTTAACTCTTGAATGAAATTGTAAATATTTTATAGAGAAATTTGTACGATAACAGTAATTAATATACGAGACTTTAAATAGAATAGGAATTTCAATTAATCTAGTTTAATAAAACAAGATGTTGTACTTTATTTTACATATAGTCTTCTAATTATAGTTTTACTTTTAACGTGCACTTTTTTAATTTGCGTGTGGAAACGTTTAAGTACTATCTGGACAAAAAGTATTAAAAAATATTCATTTAGTTCATTAAATTACCTAATTAAGAGCTTGTGTATAAAAAACTGAATAGCATAGAAAAATAAAGCAAATTTTCAGCAGTGAGTCCCCAAAAGGACTTACACCCTGCCACTTCACAGACAGGGAAAAAATGCTAAACAGCCATCTTGACGTGTAAAAGTAAGCTCAGTTGTTAGTCTGCACTTTGGGACCGTGTCTGTACTTTATTTGAAATGAAATATTTTTATTTAAATAATCCTTCATAGGCACTTTTGAATAATCGGATTTTGTCGCTGAGTCAGAGGGTTTATTTGTTAGCTTCTGCTAAATAGAGTATTGGTTCAGCTGAATATGTGTATTATCGTTTTTATACAGTTTTACTTATATTCGTAAATACGCTCATTTAAACACATATTAATTAATTATAACACAAAACAATAACATAGTACGTACATTCTTGCCTTACAAACTACAACACGTAAATGTATGAACAAAAACAAAACGAAACCGCGCAAAACCACTAGTATAGCATAAAATAACACAGGTATTTTTAGATAAGAGATAGGGCATGCCTAACGCGTTTCATTTTAGTGGTCGTAACGTTTGGGTGCTCTGGGTACCTTTGAATTTTAATAAAGGCAACTTATAATGGAAGGTAACGTAAATAGGGGTATTCAGTAAACGACACAACGACAATGTTACAATCCCCATACGCTGTCCCTTTCATTTTCAAGGAATCGGGTGAGAAGTCTTTCCATGACCCGGTCGACGACAGAGTTCGTAGGTCGAGATAGTACCCTATTGAGGTTAACTGCGAAAATACGTGTGAGGTGTTCATACAATCATTTTGTAGTCTCAATATGAGTTGATTAAATTAAATGGTAATAATTATAGTAGTAGTTTAGGCTCAGACTAATAGGGTTCTGGATAAATGAACACCACTACTTCGATTCCGATTAGTTTCTAAAATATGTTAAATTATTTTTTATCCTAGTTAAAGAATTGGTAGTTTAGAATAATATTGCGTGACAAGTGTAACAAATAATTAATTAATTAATGGAAATACCTATCTTGCACGAAAGTTTATGTTTTCTATGGCTATGTTTTAGTAAACATACTAAAAAGTCAATTTATTTCGAGCTGTCTTCACCACATTAGCATTTATACTGAAAAAACCTTATAATACCTAAATTTTACGCTTTCAGTACACACTTACGAAGCAAAATTCAAATTCCTGAATAACAAATTACAAAAATTTCTGTGTCAAAATTTTCTTAACAAATCTCCGGCTGAAGAAAGCTGAAGGAAATATTACCATGTAATAAGTATCCTCGTATTTAGCTTTTAAAACGTACATATATTAATTTGAGCTCTTATGTAAAGCTAAGCAGTTGTAATTGAAATTGTACCGTAAATTTTGTGTTTTAGAGCCTATTTTAGGTTAATGACACTTCATCAAAAGCATAATATGTGATGTGGTGTTTTATACTTAGATTAGGCTGTAAATTGGATAGCTTCATAAATTATTTTAATAAATAAGAAATATTGTAATTATTAGTTGCGAAATCTTTGTTTTAAAAGCCTTATATTTTTTTGTTTTTAAAGGATTATTAGTCGCTATAGTATTATTGATTTTTGGAGAATCACTCATAAATAAACATATTATACACACAGAGACAAAATAAAAACCTAATCATTCAAATTTTTTATTTCTTTATAAACTACACTCCTACAGAACTCGAATAAAACCAAAACATAAAATCTAGTTGACTCACAAATACGATAGAAAAGTAGAAAAATGGTAGGTATCGTTTAAATAGCCATTTATTATTTGCATCAACATGGCGGCCAAGTTACGCCGCCATTTTTGTAAATCGTTCGCCGTAACGAGTTCTGCAACAATTGAATGTCCGCTTTGCGACGTGACAATTCAATTATATAATAAACACGATGCAAATGATATTATTTTCATCGTCAGAAATGTGATACAAATGGAGAAATATGTATGTGATTATTACTTCTTTTTTAATTTACTTTTTTATCTTGGATGTAAACATCTATATAAGTATGTATTTAAAAGTAGTATATATTATGTAGTATATCAGCTATCTGGTAACCCTAACACGAGCTCACTTTGATGCTGAATTTGGAATCAGATTGGCCGTGTGTGAAAAATGACCCAGGATATTGTCCCAGGATATTTATCCTAGAAATATTTTTAATACGAAAAATTGTGAGAATGTATATCTGTATGTATATGGATGTATGTTTGCTACTATTTCATGACATAATAGCTGAAGGGATAGCGAAGAACTTTGCAAAAAAGTTAGAATATGTCCTGTAATTCAAACATACATAGGTTACATTTTATCCCGGGAAAGAAAACGCGAAGAGCCACAAGTATTGAAATACATATTTAGGTTTTAGAATGTTTCACCTTTCTTATTGAGGCAAAAATCCTTCTGATCCGAACAGAGCACATAATTATATACCTTGATATGAAAAAAAAGCAAAAATAAAACATTACGAAAGTAAATCTATTACATGTTGATAAAAATAAATGCCTTTAAGATTACATCACGCGTCTTGGAGTCAATATATATGGTACGTTGGCTTTATTGACATTTGTGCTTAAACTCGACCGTAATTAATGATAGCCTGTATGTGTTGAGTGCTCGGGACATTTGTCTAATATACGAGAGAAAGTGCGATGTCACTTGAATTATGTAATAAATAACATAGAGAGTTTACATACGGCCAATCTGATTTCAAGCTAAGCTTAAGCTTAATCCTAAGTAATATTATGCGAAAGTAACTCTTTCACGCTAAAACAATAGAACCGATTTAATCAAAGTACATAGATAGTCTAAAGCTTGAGAAAGAACATAGGCCACTTTTTATTCCGGGAAAATGAAAGATCTCCAGCGCACGCGGATGAAACCGCGGGGAGCCACCAGTACACCACAAGTTATATTTTGCGTACTGTTGTGTATAATAATTACTACATTATTTTATATATTCTACACCCAGACACAGAACAGATATGTTCACTCATACTCATGTTTGTCCTGGGTCTTTATAAAACTACACAAGAACATTAAATGAAATAAATATACACATTTATTTTTGTCTGTCTTTTTACCTACTGTCTTTTGCGATTAAAACACTAATATCAATTCTCAACTAAATTGGAGTTGATATTTAAAATTTTAAATGCATTTTAAAGTTTTTCAATCGACGAAACGAGGCGTAGCTAACAAGGTGCAATGTGGACAATACCTTATTCAATGCGTCTACGAAGCTACAATGCTACGTGCTACGACATTTCGTAGCCGTAGCACCTTTTATTGAACTGCTACGAACCTTCGATTTTAACAATAGCCCCATTTGACGTTTTAGGTATTTTACTTTGGATAGGATAGAAAGAGAAAGAAGATTTTGGTTGAGAGTTAGAGAAAGTAATAGAGATAGAAGTAATTTGAATTGAAGCTGCTTAAAACTGAGTATTTTATGAGTTTATCGAAGTAAATAAGGAATATGTCTTCATAATGTTATGAAATGAAATATAAAAATACAACTTAAAGCATTCATATTATTCTTAATAATATTATCAGTTTTAAATATAAAGAAGTCGTTTAAAAAAAAACGTATTTTGGTTTCGAGTGCTACCTCCAAATATAAAATATAATAATATAAAACGATCATAATCTGTTTGAATTCAGATTTGATTTGAATTCAAAGCAAGGTCGAGATATAAATCGTAAGCAAAATCAGTTGTAACATCAAAAGCAACCATGAAAACAGTTTTGCCTATCGCCCGTTTCATCCGTTCGTGATTCATATAAACATCAATAAAAACGCCGTAAAGGGTTTAACCTTACAAAGATACGTATCATTGGAACTGTAGAAGCAACAAATAGAGTTCCAAAAATAAATTGGGAGAAAGTAAAATAAAAGATCGCGCCAGTACCTACAGGGCAATTCGGAATGAATCGCAGAAACGGGGCGAGCGGTAAAAACCGGTATTGTACCGATTTTTACGGTTCGCAAGATGAGGGACCGCTTTATTGACTTTAAAGGTTTACGGAGTGCCAGATTCCAATTTACGGTCGCATGTCCATTTCGCGCCGATAAAGTTGAACGGTTATTTTTTTTTACCGGTTCGAATATCGATTAATTGAAGTGTTAATTGTTTATTTTATCTCCAAACGCCATGTTTAATCCGTTGTTTGTTGTTTTTTTTATCGGCGTTGTGAGTGCAGCTTTCATTTAACAAAACCGTGATGGTTTTTTTACGATCCATTTATTTGTTCACGAGTTATGGACAAAATAAAAAAAGTTGTTGCATTTTGTTGGCTATACAAATAAATTAAATTGTTTTTTTTGTAATCTATTATTAAATGGCTTTTAATTTTATTTATTGCTGTACTTTTGATGTCCTTTTTGTCTGTCTGTTTTTTTCACCTAATCACTGAAGCAACGACACTCTTTTTAGAAGATAGCTGATGTTATGAGAAATAATAATATACGTGGGTAAAATCGCGGGTACGGATAGTATTATATGTAATGATTAATGCAATGTAAAGACTTTAATTACATATATGAAAATGGTTTAATGTAATGAATAATTTCTATGAAAACCCACTCTTGAGACTGAATAAAACGAACATGTTTTAATTCAATGTGCTTTCAAAAGCACTTGTTTATGAAGCTTTTAGAGTTCCGTGCCAATAAATACATTTAAACTTACATTGAAGGTTGATTTTCCTGGAGAGTTTTTCCTTATTAATTTTATTTAGAGTAAAGGATTTAGAATAAAGTATTACATAGTTTTGTTGCAAATCTCGAGAATTTTGTTTAATAGAATGAAACAATTATAATATAGGTATCAGCGTTGCCAGATTTATTTTTTGCCAAGTCGGGATTTTGGAACTTTTTAAGTGACAAAAGCGGGATTCCTTTGTCGAAAGCGGGACATAGTAAAATATTGACGTCGTTTTTTTTTTTTTTAGTCGTGTCTCTCTTTTTGGTGCCCTTGTAGACGTCACAAAAATATTGACGTCGTTTTTTTTTTTTTTAGTCGTGTCTCTCTTTTTGGTGCCCTTGTAGACGTCACAAAAATATTGACGCTTTCTCAGGACGCTGCACACACGGTCGAGATATTCCCGAAAAGCGGGACAGGGCCTGTCCCGCGCGGGACATTACAATTTGGTATAAAAATCGGGACGGTCCCGCCAAAAGCGGGACGTCTGGCAACGCTGATAGGTATATAACAATATTAAGTAATGCGTTTGATAAGTACGTAATAATAAGTTTAAAGGAAACTTATCTCATTGTGATACAAACAAACGTATTTAAATCTGGCTGAAACGGAGCCATTAAAAAGTGCTAAAACTTAAATCAACGTTGAGCTATAAAAACCAACCCTCTACGGTCTTCACGGTCTGTGGGACCTGGTTGTGGCTCAAGCCAACGCGGGAAGAGAGAGCGATATCTGAAAAGTTTCTTTTCAATAAGTAGCAAAAAGCCCTGTTAACCCAGTTACATTGCTGCCCAAATTATGACCAATGGATAAATGTTTTTATTTATAAAAATACACGGTTTCTTGTAAGAAAACAAATTTTTGTTTTATTCATACTCATAATATTAATAATAATAATCTTTTATTGCAGGCAACTAGGCCCATATTATAAATACCTTAAATATATTTAAAAAAATTATAACTAATTAGGCGACATCTCTACGTGCGAATATAGGTTCGTATCGTCCCGCGAAAATGCCGAAATACGACACCCTTCATAATAATATGTGCATATTTTCGCAAAGTTTTATCATCATCATCATCATGATCTCCACAGAGGAGCATGAGCCACCCTAATGCGGATTGGGGACTTCACATGCCTTTAATAAGTTTTATGACAGCCCGGTTGGCTTTGTGGTTAGTGAAGCTGACTTTCAAGCCGCGGGGATTCGAACCCACGTCGAATCCCACCCAGGACAAACATTTGTATGCATGAATATGTCTGTTTGTCATGTGTCTGGATGTAAAAATCTATATAAGTATGTATTTAAAAGTAGTATATCAGCTATCTGGTTACCAAATCACAAGCTCTGCTTCGTTTGGAATCAGATTGGCCGTGTGTGAGAAATGTCCCAGGATATTTATTTATTTACATTCTATACCTATCCCTTGTGAATATTACACCGCTTTCGCTTAAAACATAGACTAGTGGATAAACAGTGCCCCGTAAAATCCGTTGCGGAGGTAATCAACAAGAATTATAAGGTGTCCATGACGAAAATCCGGGTTGGCCGGCATTAAAGAGCACTGGCCCTTTATCCCTTCATGCTTTGTTTGTTTTAAGTCAAGGGTTTTCCGTAATTATCAAGAGATGAGTCTAGTCCGAAAAAAATAACAAAAAGTTGTTTTTTTTGCTTCTGATTCTTTGAGTCATTTAATTCATGTCACCAACTTTTAAAAATCATTAAAATCGCTTCACCTAGTCTAAAGTTATGAGGTCACAATCATAAAAAAAATACGGACGAATTGAGAACCTCCTCCTCTTTTGAAGGCGATTTAAAAGCAAAACTTACCGTGACTGCTTACAGCAGTTCTTATCTTTTTAATCTCACTACATGAGACCATTCTTATGTTGTGTAAAATAAATAAATCCAAAAACCACTTACCAGCTTTACAAGGATCCATTCCAAGGTCTTCAGAAACTTTGGGGTCAAAATTTGTGCTTAACAATTCATCTATGGTATATTTGTGAGGTTCATCGCGCTCCGCCGATGTTACCTCGACGAAAACCCACACTAAAGTTGTTAGTAGCACGCCAACCGTCGTCGGCGACACACGTCTAAACAATGTCATCTTTATTGACATTTTTATTCACTCACGTAACACTATGCCATAGTTTTAATCATCATACGGCTAAACTTATCTGAAACAAGGAAAAATAAATTTATTATATTGTAAAGCTATGACCTCATGTATAAGACGTGTTAAGAATAGTTCTAAAGATAACAACTCGAAGCAATATTTATGAGAATTCGCACCAAAAGCTTATCCTACTAATATTATAAATGCGAAAGTTTGTAAGAAAATATGTTTGTTACTCTTTCAAAACGGCAGAAGGGATCATGATAAAATGTGGCACAAAGCTAGAATAACTTCTATAACAACACATACTCTACTTTTCCCGGGAAATTTTAAGATCCCCGGAACGACGGGTAAAACTGCGGGGAGCCACTAGTAAAACATAAAAGGGAACTGGGTCTTTGTCCAATCACCCGCAGTTCGTAGTGATATCATAAGTGGGCAAGCTCGATAACTAGCTATAAATAAATAGTGGGTACTTCAAATGTGCATGTCGGATAGATAACAAACAATTTCATCGAAATTGCGCTTCACTTTACACTCTACTATCGAGTTTAATTGAAAGCTAGACAGTGAATTGTTATAAACTACCAAATTTGTATGCTATTTTGTAATTAGAGCATAGATAGAGGTAACATAATAAATAGGACTATTAATTCTAGCGTGAAATAGGTACGACTGAATGTGTTTAGGACAGGGGGTAAAATTAAAGGCACATGACAATGCATTTAATTAGCTATAGTATTTACCTAATTTGGTTTGTGCTGTTTGTCGGCCTACTTTGTCCTAATAAAGCTTTGACGCAGTCGTATACAAACGTTTCGATAACGTTTGATTTTCCCAAACATAATGTATTTAATATAGACATAAGATACCGGTTGGCTTTGTGATGAGTAACCCTGATTTTCAAGTCACCGGTCATCAGTTCGGATCCTACCTAGGAAAATTGTATGCATGAATGAATATGTCTGTTTGTTCTGTGTCTGCAAGTAAATATCTATATAGGGTATGTATTTTAAAGTAGTGTATGTAGCACAAGTTTTGCTTAGTTTGGAATTTGATTGGTCGTTTGTGAAAAATGTCCCACAATATATTAAATATAGGATCAAAATTCAAATTGATTAGGCAAAACATCCTGCGGGTTATTAAAAAAGGGATACTGATTTTGAACTCACATCAAAGAGTTAACCTCAGCCGAAACATTTTGGCAAAGGAATTTTTGACAAAATAAACGTTAAGCTTTTATATTATGGAAGGTTTATCCATATAAAGCTGAGCCATTTGACAAATAGAGTGGTATCAAACCGCAGTGCACCGCAGAGCTTTGCAGCCGCAAGGAGCGGCTTGCGTCTGTTAGCCGAACTAAAACTAAATGCGGTTAAAGTTTTTCGACGTTTTGTTTGAGTTATATCATGCCCTATTTAATTTTGGCATGTGCTGGCTTGCAATGTTACATACAATTACTATGTAAGATATAAATGAGATTTTTTGCACTGCAAATGCACACTGTAAGGCGTCACATAATAAGTCGGTACATCACATACGCTAAGTGGTAACATTACCTTGCATACATATAGATACACAAAACGCAGAATATGTAACACATTTGTAAATCAGTAGTAAATTGAAGTCTATAAAAATATATTTAAGTCAATATCCTGAAAAAAAAGGTAAATACAGTTTTGCTGCATAAGTGATTCTATTGTAAAAGTTAAAACAATAACCCATCATAACTTTCAGAAACAACTACAAGTTTACAAGAACAAATTTCTGTTTCCGTCTTATACAAAGTTGTAAAGTCTGTAAATACAGTATCAGGCGGCTAACTGAAACTTTTATTATCCTCCCTTCGCTCCATTATATGTTAGGAAATTAATCATTGTGCCTACCGGATAGACTTTATTATGGATATGATGTGTTTTAGAAAGATATATATGAAAAATAATGGGCATTACTCTCTGAAAACTGTACTTATTTTATATTATAACGCTTGACTTGGTATTGAATTTTTGACCTATCGATTTGATGTCAATATTAAAAAAAAAAATTCGCACACATTTTGAGTGGCTTTGTGGTTAGTGACCCTGACTTTCAAGCCGCGGGTCGTGGGTTCGAATCCCACCCAGGACAAACATTTGTATGCATGAATATGTCTGTTTGTTCTATGTCTGGATGTAAATATATATAATATGTATGTATTTAAAAGTACTATGTGTAGTAGGTAGGTATATGAGCTATCTGGTTACCATAACACAAGCTCTCTTTGAAGCTTACTTTGGAACCAGATTGGCCGTGTGTGAAAAATGTCCCAGGATATTTATGTTTATTTTGTATGTTTCCCAAGAAATATGTTTTCCATTAGTACATTAATTTTGCGATCTTTTGTTAAGGTTCACTTCACCTCCGCCACTTCAAAACTCCTTGCCCTTACTTCGGTCAATTTCTCATAATAGCCTTTGAGTTAGGACCCCCATACAAAGACACTATGACTTGCTTTCAGTTTCCTGGCTCCAACGACGTGACGTAATACGGCGTTTCACCAACTATTAATTTCAGAATTGTATCAAAGCTTTTTCAATGTAATTTATCATTCATTGTAGCAACGCTATTTTCTCTGAGAGATTCCTTAATTTCTTTGCGGTGAAAAATGTGTGGAGCGAAACGAAATCTTGACTTTTTGCCTCGTTTCCGAATACAATGGGTTTGAGCTTTTTTAACATTCCTAATGAGTGTAATACTCATTTCGTATGATATTCTATAGGTACATTTACTTAGCACTGAATGAAAGCTGTAAAATTATCTGTCTTTTATGTGCGAGGTACAATGTAACATACAATCCACTAAAAAGGTTATATTTTAGCTCTATAGGAAGCTGTTTAATCATTATAATCGATTTTGCCTCATTATGAATGTGCAGGAAGGTTGTAAAAGTACGGAAGTCCGGAAGACCGAAAAAGGATAGATGGATTATGTGAATGTCGATAGGTATGTGTAAGAAGGGAGTGATGACTGAAATTACGGCTGATACACATGTTATGTTGACATTACTTAGGCGGGATAAAGGCCCGAAGAAGAAGAATCGACATAGCCAAATTACTTCGGAGATAAAATGAGTTGGCAATAGGCAAGCAAAAAATCATAGAACTCCACAAAAAACTATACAATAAAATTAGCCCCTCGTTAGCAGACAAACCAACAGTTTCGTTAAACTGAGCACCCTTTGATGTGATGATTAGCGGTGTTGCTAGCTTAGTTAAACTTGGCAAAGTTTGACCGGAGTTGGGGGCAAGTTGGACCCAACTTTGGATCCAACTTTGGCCGAGATAGTTACGCTTTGTGCTTCCAATGTAATCGTGATAAGATCTATATATAGCCTGCTACAAAAAGTTAATGGTATTGCAATGTTTGGAGTTGTGCTTAACCTAGTTCTAAAGTGAAAGGGGAGCATAGTTATGGCGATTTTGAATATGTGAATGTGTGACTGAATGAAATGTAGATACATCTGACAGAATGCCGACTTTATAAAGAAGTAGGCGAGGAAGATGATGATGTATATAATACGAGTAGCTCCCCGCGGTTTCACCCGCGTACCCGGGGGATCATCAATTTTCCCAGGATTAAAAGTAGCCTATGTCCTTTCTCAGGCGCTTGGCTATCTCTGTACCAAATTCCATTTAAATCGGTTCCGTAGTTTTAGCGTGAGAGGCCGACAGAGTAACATTTAAATCTGTTCAGCAGTTTTAGCCTGAAAGTGTGACAGACAGACAAAGTTACTTTCGCATTTATAGTATTAGTTATAATACAGATTTTTTAAGCTATTGTAAAATATGAGGGGATGAATGAATATTAGTCCTTTTGAGTACCTAGCTATATATCTTTCGTAATAAGTATATATCTATGTGTAAATATTATTTCAGCTCTTTAGTTATCATAGCTTAACAAGACAGGCTGTCTGTAAATAACTGTGCCAATATTTATTTAAATGAAGGATACGTTAGTCATTGTGCCGAGTAATTCTCAGAATCAATATCAAAAAGGATTCTTAGTACGGATTGTTATCTCTGTCCTGACCCCAGTATGTTATCACTAAAAGTTCACAGATTTTTTGCCCTTTTTCATATAATCACACGCAAAAATGAGTAATGTGGCTTAAATTTTTAATATGATTTCATTTGAAATCACATGTTATATTATAGTCACTAAATAGTGTAATAATATTCAATCGACTTAAAAAAATGTTGTTTTTATTTTTCACTCTAAATATTTTTTTATATTTTTTATACTTTCAGAATAATAATACTGTTTAATGCATTTTTGATAGTGAGAGCTCTTTGACATTGTTTGTCAACTGCATAACACAATCTTTTTATTATTATTATTTGGATTAAGCGGCTATTTCAAGTCTTCTCAGAGCTTGTATCACAGCGACCATACTAGGTCTATTGTGATCGCCACGTCGATCTTTTCTTCGAAAGCTGTGTTAAACCAGTAAAGTTGTAACTTCGTTGAAATGTGATGTTTTCTTGTTCTTTGGGTTTTTACAATTTATAGACAAAAACTGAATAAAAACATTACTATATATAAATGATCATGTGTAAATATAAATAGAAATATTTAGGGAATTCCTACGTGTAACGTTTTACAAGAAAGTGCACGTGAGTTTGAGAATTAATTTCAAAGATTCATATGCGAATCATATGAAAAGGTATTTTAATAGATAGTAATAGGAATATATATAGATAATTTTGCTATTTTAAGTCCAAATGATCATGTGAAGATTAAAAAAAAATCCGAAAAATATAGTTTCGAGGGAAAAAAGAAATAAAAACGGAGTCACGAGCAAAACTTAGTGTTATTATAAAATACCTATCACTACCATGAAAACGGCACATTTGCTGTAAGTACTGACAATCGGGAGAACTAATCAGCCAATGTTCTTTGACCTCTTAATTAAATTTGAACACATATGGCTCGACTTTATGTCATTAGAATATGGACTTTTTTGTACATGTAACACTGTTTAGTTTTGCTTGGAGCCGTTGAACTGTTAGGATGTTTGTGTAGGAGTACCGACCAGAGCATCGGTCACTGTTATCACAAAATGATAAGGGATACATTCCAATAATAATGTGAAGCTTTCTTTGTATGTATTGAAATGTATGATTGAAAGTGTGGAGTTTATTTGTAATCGACTACTTACTAACGACTAAAAATAGGTATGTACCTATTTATTTTTATAGTTTATTTATAGATAGATTACATCACTATAGATCAAAATTATTAATATTTGTTTTGCATTTTGGTATCGAATGGACTAAATATATTTATTTAGTTGAATATTTGGTTCCATAAACGTTATGATATAGGTATAAATATCCTGGGACATTTTTCACACACGGCCAATCTGATTCCAAAGTAAGCTTCAAATTAAGCTTGTGTTATGGTAACCAGATAGCTGATATACTACATATACTACTTTTAAATACATATTTATATAGATATTAACATCCAGACACAGGACAAACAGACATATTCATGCATACAAATGTTTGTCCTGGGTGGGATTCGAACCCGCGACCCGCGGCTTGAGAGTCAGGGTCACTAACCACAAAGCCAACCGGGCTGTCAAAATCAGGTATATTTTATCAGTTTACGTAATAGGTAATTGTTGAAGGTCTAAATAATTTGTGACCTAAAATTATTTTTATAGATCGTTCTTTTATTTAGTGAATACTTTTACGAGCGAAATATTATTGAAACCTTTACCTACCTTTTCGGGGAAAATAATAATATTTAATTTTGGTATAAGTATTACAATGATACAAAAATAATAACTATAATAACACCTAATTATCTTTCAAACATGCTGTTACAATATACAAAAACTAGTTAGTGTACAGGTTCGACTTCCAGATTGGACAAGGTACAAATAACGTTCCTTTTAAGGAACTGTAGCCAGGGCTCGTATGCATGAGAGTCGGCGACATCACAACATAAAATATTTTCCCCAGAACCAATCCTCTTTGGGGATAATGGGTATACTGCAGTTATTTTTTGTACTAGTAAAATACAATATTTGTTGCCGTCCCGCCGTTTCACCTACGTTTCCTGGGACCTTCAATCAATTTTCCCGGGATAAAAACTAACCTGAGGTTCTATAAATCTATGTTCATACTGAATTTCATCCAGACCCATTCGGTTGTTCTAGTATGAGTACCTAACAAACATCATCCAAACATTTCCATTTATATTATTAGTAGAAAGAAAGTAAGATAATTTCGCGAGAGAAACCTATTTTTTTATTACAAATTAGTATACCCACTTAAATAAGTAACATAAGATTTTGTTTGCATTTTATCAAAAGTACAATCGAACACATACATAACACCTATAAAATTGCTTTATTTTTTAAATGGCTTCGAAGATGTTAGCCTCAGATGGCTTTTACACCCTTACCAAACTGTTTATAACGCAGAGAGCTCTCCGAAGGGAAAACTGCTTCATCATCATCATCAGCTCATATACGTCTCCACCGAGGAGCTCGAGCCTCCCCTAACATCGAGGGGATTTTAGTCCACACGCGGGCCTAGGAATGCCATGGAAAACTGCTCAAGTCATGATAATTTAATTTGAGCATTGTCAAAATTAATACAAATACAACCAGTTGAGGTTTTAACGACGCGCGTTGATGTAATCGTTTTACGTCGCAGCCGCTCGTAAATTGTTCGCGTGTGACGTTCGCCGCGTATTCATAATGTACAGAGATTTATGTGAGCGACTGTACATTTGTCATTGTATTGTTTATGTTTTATTCTCGCATATTAATTTCGAGTAGAATTTGGGATGGTGTGACAAAAATGGTTGTTTTTGGAGTATTTTTTATGCTTAGTAGTTTTAGTATTAATCAGTTTCATAAAAAATATTCTTTTAATTTAGGAGCGTGAATGTTCGATTTCTTTGAATATGTGGTCAACAAAAAATCTGGTAAGAAGTAAAAAAAACTAAATCACGAGGGCACCTCGTAAATTTACCTGTAATATATAAGTATTATTTCAGTAATATAGTTATTCAGTATACATTGATTGCTAATTATGAAACGAATTCAAATGTCATTTGTATATATAACACTAGTGGCTCCTCACGGCTTCACCCGAATGCCCGGGGACCTTACATTTTTCCGGGATAAAAAGTTGCTCATGTGGTAATTCAGCTTATAAACTAAGTATATGCGTTCCAAATTCTATCAAAATCTGTAGCGTATTTTTTGCGTGGAAGAGTAGCAAACATCCATCCATAATAACAATTTTTCGCATTAACACTGTAATAATAGATTTAAACGTAAAATGAAGTCAACATCATTAGATAAATCTATGCCAACATTAATATTGTTTACATTCATTAATTTATTGTGAACACAGATTAATTACTTATATAATTAACATTATCTTCAAATGGGAATCTTATACAATAGAAAACAAGGTATATTATTGTTTGAGACACTGTCAAATTAATCGGCATATGTAAACACCATCTGTACATTTGTTAATTTCTCAAGTAAATTTCGTATGTGAGGGGAATTCTATAATTATCGTCCTTTCAAGTTTCCGTTAAGTTTGTATTTAAGCTCTTCTATGCATGAAAACGGTCTAAGTTTTAAGTGTCCTATACTATCTATTGTATTGGTATATATAATTCATCTGTTCGTGTGTTGACAGTGAACTCCTAAACGGCTGGATTGATTTGTGTGTGTTCAAGTGGATTTGAGGATGGTTTTGATTCACAATTGGGCCCGGTAGCCCGGTCCTTTTTAGTCCTACTAAATTTTAATATCAATGAAATGTATGCTCCATCTAAGGTCTATAGGCTTCGTTTTAAAGGAAAATCGGAGGTTTGATTTTTATTTCATCAAAAATATCACGAAGTCTAGCATGCTATCAAAATCACAAGAAATTATGGTATTTATTTTACCTTACTAAAAATATTAGTAGAGAGACGCGATCAATTGACAGATGCGCGGATTTATTTAGTAACTATTTTTTTAAATCAAATATAAGTAACTAAATACATACGAAATATTAAACCAATCTTATTACATAATCTGATTTTCAATGCCAATTATGGACAATAGTTGCCCAAGGCTTGTTACAGGGCGTTCGCCCTGATTGTATTCGGCACTCCGGCCCTGTCATATAGGGCTCCATACTTAATTAAACATGTTCTCATGCCTCAAATAATTGAGTAATTACCTCAAATTGAATACAATTATTGTTTTCATGAATATCAAAGACTAGCTGCATCCGCGCGGGTTTCACCCGCGTAGTTCCCGTTCCCATGGGAATACAGAGATAAAATATAGCCTATATTACTCAGTGATAATGTAGCTTGCTAATGAAAAAATAATTATTAAAATCGGTCCAGTACTTTTTGAGTTTATACGTTACATACAAAAATAGAAATCTTTCCTCTTTATAATATTAGTGTAGATGTAGATTTGTCATTTGTTTATTTATCGTTACTGAGATTATAAGCAGTTGTAGTCAGTGTTTTATTGCGTTTAATTTTGTTTGTTTAATAGAAACTTGATGTTTGCTTTAATATGTATTTTGAATAATATTATTCTATCATAATAAAGGATTCTTTAGAAAGTCCATCAGATCCAAAGCTAATGTATTGTACGTCCTTAAATAGTATGTAGAATTGTAGACACCTATCCATACATTACTTCTAATAAATATATTTACACCCAGACAGGACAAAACAGACGTGAATACAAATATTTTGTCGCGATTGGAAATCGAATCTACGACCTTCGGCGAATCAGTTAGGGCACCTAAGCAGTTCTGCCAATATAATTTATGATAGATATATAGAAGAGGACATATCTTTGATTATTTTGTTAACTAGGTTAAATAATCTTGTATCTTAGTATTTATACGTAACTATCTACTATTAAGTATCTAAGTACTAACTACTAAATAACTTCAAGTCATTGTTTATCACTCTTTCCTTGCCGATCACGTGAAGGGTCGACCAATAGCTATTCCACGGGACATTCTTCCTTTACCAGGCATTTTAGTTGAATTTGTCTCGTCTCAAGTTTTTGTTTACATTAAGATAAGTAAGGGCGAATGTCTCTGAGATAAACATTATGTACGACGATGTTTTGATACGCAAGTGCGATTCTAATTTAAAAAAAAAACATGTTTATCATTAGATAAATTACTAACTTTAAAAAAAGTAAAAAAAATTATCATAAAACCTTCTTGGGACAGTCAAAGTCACAAGATAAAAAAAAACACTTACCGAAAATAAAAGAATAAAAAAATTGAATTTTCAAAAAAGAAACAACACTGTCACTACCACTGGTCACTCGATTCGATGGTCGTTCAGTCGCGGGTCGGGCGCGGACGCGTGACGGGGTCCCGAGGGCAACTGAGAGTGACACAGAGTACACGCGTCAGCGCGTCACACTCCGCGGACTCACTGTGCGTACTGACGACCACAGATTCGGGAGACGGGAACTATTTGAGTGAATGGAGTGTTTTTTTTTTTAATATACACAGCTAGAGTAGTTAAATAACAGCTCAGTTTTGATTATGTCAAAAAAAATGCAGGTAAATGATTTGGAGAGATGGTTTTATCTGTAGGTACTAGTACATTTACATCATATAAAGGCATGCCAGTAGAATTGCAAAAGTAATTCTCTATAAAATTTTTTTTGAGTATTATCAAATTTGGCTACTTAAGTGAACAAAATAGGGTAGGTATATCAAATTCATTACTGAGGTAAAACCTACGTATTCTAACAAAAATTACATAGCCAACTTATTTTTTTTATAAGTAGGTACAGATATTAAAAGTAAACATTTCATCATAAAAAAAAACTGTCGCATAAAAATATTTCCCTTCGTCAGAAGAGAAGGAAATTAAAAGTATTCGCCGTCTTGACACATTTTCCGTCACTTGTTAACCCCACTTAAGCTTAACGAACGCTCGCATAACCATGGGAAATAATTCCAGGGGCTCAATTCACTAAGTATAAATGACATTAGCTCTGTCTCTTTCGTTAATTACGCTATCACGTGAGAAGTCCGCTGTTCTGGGGACCTTTTTTTGCAAAGGAATAAATGGTCTCTGAGGACGCTCGAGGAAGCCCGTTTACTGAACTGGCTTGGTTTGCGACGCTGACTTTAAGCAGCTAATCGTGGTTTCGTTTCCCAACTGAGATATTTTTTTGTTTGCATGGACTATTTGTCTATTTGTACAAGTGTATTTAAAAGTAGTATGTAGTATATCAGCTATCTGGTTACCATTTTTTTATGGGATGCGGAAATCCTACAGGGATACCTTCCGCCCTGGGTGCAAGTGGAAGTTTATTTGAGACTCCTTCTCACTAAAACCCCACCGTGTCCCTTCATCGCCATACACAAGCTCTGCTTAGTTTGGAATCAGCTCCCCGAGTAAAAAAAATACCCAGGATATTTATTTATTTATTAAAGAAAAACAAATTACTTGTGTCGCTCACTGTACCGGCCTTTAAACGTCTGTCAAAACTATACACAACATCTCAAGTACTACGTCTTGGTATCAGAGTTTATCGTAACGTGAACTTAACGCTTAATTAGTGGCCACAAGGAAGATGACTGATAAAATTAAGTCATATTTGCATAGTAACTAATAATTTAACAAAAAATATATAATATTTAAAACTTTGTAACTTATTGTAATTTGAGACATTAACAAAAACCTTAATATAACCGTAATATAATAACTAAGAAAATCGCGAGAGGGAGAATTTAAGCAGTAGGTACTTGATCCTCCATTTATCCATCCATCAACAGCATATACCTACGTCTCCACTGAGGAGCACGAGCCTTAGGGGGTTAGGGTTAACAAGGGAGGCTTTTAGGACATAGTCCACCCCGTGAGCCTAGTGCAGATTGGTGGACTTCACATGTCACATTTCTTGTATTTTATAAGTTATCAAATATTTTATTGGGAATACGTTTTCGTTCAATTGAAAATGAAAATTCACTATCATATTTAGATACATACAACATTTTATAGATTTCCCAGGGGTTTCTATTTTTGATCAAAATGTACCTACTTTTAGGGTTGGCAAAAAACGAAATTCACACTCTCGCCTGACATATATCTGCTACATTTAGTTTACTTAGAAATTTGAAACTATTTGGCATTATAGAAGACATTTTCCTAATGCTAATGATTACCACATAATAGTACCTACAGAGCTTGGCGTAGCTTGAAATCAGAATGGCCGTGTTTAAGAAATTTACTAGGATTTTTATTAATTCTTTAATATATGAGGCCATGAGAACCATAGTGGTCTAGGCATATTTTATTTAGGCAAGTATGGTACCTCAAATTAAGATCACAGACTAAAAACTATAACAATGATTATGCTGACATCTAGTGTTTTTGTTGTATCACTTTTAGGCCAACTAAGGTTCTATCTAAGAATACAATTTTAACTGGAAAAAATCACAAACTCAATATTGTAAAAAAAATTGTTGGGCCACTATGGTTCTCATGGCCTCATATACTGTTATAATAGTTTAGTACAATGACTAAAAATTACGCTGAAACATAAGGTACGAACCCGTAACCTTTGAAGCAATCGATCGCATATTATGCTCGATTCCATTTATCGCGAGAATTAAAGATTGTCTTCGAAAACTCTGGCAAAAGAATTGAATTAAGCAGAAAAACAATTGGATAAATCGCACTGTCTGTCAAACAGCATTATTGGGGAACATTGAGTGACAGCTTGAAAAATAGATTCTCGTTGCCAATGATTAAAGGCTTTCATGACGTTTAACACGGATTCTATATACCTAAAAGCTTTTATGTGATATCAATACATTTATCCATTTAAATATATATTTAATTCCTAAGTATTTATAATGAAATACAAAACATATTATTTTTAAAGAATTGTGTACCTTCCAAAATAGCTGATTTTTCCAAAAACAGAATAGTGAAAAGTATATTTTCTGGTAGAAAAATGGTAGAGGAAATAAGCGTGTATCTAAAAATGTGTCTATAACTAGAGAAAATCTATTTTCGTCCAATATGTCAACTAAATTATTATCACAGAATTCATAATAAAAATAACTCAGATATTATAACAGTTTTCCGAACCTACTGAGCCGAAGTTAGACATGATCTACTTATAAAGAAACTTCATCTTCGAGCCATTTTCCCTTCTGCCTTTCAAATTGAATTCCCATCAGAATATAATCTTCCATAATCGTATGAACTTGCCAAATCTTTTTTTACATTACCATTCCATTTCTTGATAAACGCTCTATTCATTGTGATAATACTATAAAGATTTATTTCAATATAAATACTGAATAATGGGCGACCCTTGTCATGCGAAATCGGACATGACGACTCGAAAGTAATGAAGGTATTTTGTTACCTTTTCACCATTTTTCTACTCAACAATATCGCCTGTTGAGTTATGGTTTTGTATAATATAGATAATAGTCAAATATTTATTTGATTTCACTATCTTTTTCATAATTTATGAAGGCAGTGAGTTCTGAACGAAGCAACATTTGCTGCCTTTTTTCTACAAATGTAAAGAAAACCGCAAGTAATTTATATCATAATTCAATATAAGTGCGCATTTATTTATTCTATACATTTAATTCTATATAATTTCTAAATCCAATGAGTCAATAAACTAGTCTAGTACCTACATATAGTACCTAAAGTTTATCCTGTAACTATTTTCAGCATTCAATCCTCATCCATTCTGTGATATGTAAAGTATATTATAAGAAGCGCCCTCTCCCAGGTCGATGTGTTTTTAAAACTCCATTAAACCAATGAAAGGCGAGATCTTTGCTCGGGGGTATTTCTAATTAAGCCCATAACGGCTCGTCACAGCAAAAATAATTGTTAGGGAGACTCTCAAAATGCGTTTCGTTTTAGGCTTGACGACTAGTGAAATGCTAAAGCTGTGTAATGCTAACAATGCTATTATACCTATTCTTTATTATATTTTTCAATGAATAGTAGCATAAGCTATATATATCGGTATATCTACCGCCTTTTACATCTGTCCATATTACTGACCGAAATAAAGAAGTAAGCATTTACTTAAGTTTTTAAGAAGATTCGTCGTTAGTCTCGAAGATAAATGTAATTAATTTACGCAAAGATGTAAACCATGTGTTATACTGAGACAAAAATAATCCTATACAGGTAACATATACGTATTCTAACTGTGTGGTAAATTTATTTTTAGCCGTATAAGAGTTTGCAACTTAAACTTCATACAGAGTTGAATTTTAAAACCACAACCTTCAACATGAAGACATAAAAAACATCTCGCGCATGAACTGTGTAGCTCCGCAGTGGTACACCAGGTTTATTCGAGCGAATAAAAACGAAGTGCTCGATAAAATATTTTTATGCTGCAAAATAAATGCTGTAAAGCGCACTGTGAATGTTATCTTGTGTCATGAAACTTTTAAAAGCTTTCATTGTGTCGAAAGATTTCAATTCTTCTGTCGCATTCTCGCTATTCGCGTGCTTTTAAAATGCCAACAAGACTTGATGTTGCAAAGTATTTGGTAAGGAATTGATAGTAGTATGTAAGGATCGTTGGCGTGACTATATCTATCTTGACTATCGTGTTGATGGAAACGAGTTCGATTCGTACTTAGTACAAACATTTATATACATGACAAATACATTACACATACAATTTCGAAGTGTCCTTACAAGTACATACAATAGGTACGTATTTATGTATATATATATCGATTATATTACGAAAATCAATATCGGTTAATTATAACGATATAAACCTATTATAAAGGCCTTTGTTGTATATTTCCGGATATTTTAACATTCTCAACAGACAATTTTATCCCGTTCTGAAATTTATTTTATTCGTTTTCATTTTCATCACAACATAGACCTAAGTATGATTTAATAGACGGGTGACCCTTTCAACGAGTGAGTAATGGTACAAATTTAAATACCTTACATTTTTCAGACAGTTAATCTTGCTATTCTTCATTACCTGATGCAGGGGACTGTAATAAATTCCCTCATTATGCAGTAGGTAATTGAGCAATTTGGAAATTTGATAAATGGTTCCCTTTGATCTGCTGAGTCCTCATTTTTTAAGCCCATTAGAGTGTAGATTCGTTTAACTCTGTCAGAGTTTTGTTTAATTATACGGAAATTGGATTGTCTCTTAAATTTATATTTTAGGTCAGCTGGTTTTAAGCGCGTTCCCCGAGATCTTCAATTTTCCCGGCATAAAATTACCCATGTATTACTTAAAACTGTAATCTAAGTCTATGATAATTTAGATTCAGGTCCGTTCAGCCTGTCTGGTGTTATCTGGTATCTAATTGTGAAATACATCCCCCCATCGACCCAAATAAACACTTTTGAAATAATATAGGTACCTAGTAGGATATTTGATTATTAATATTCTTGCATAGGTACCTTTGATTTATTTGAACTCCACTACAAGTTTTTTGTGTAGAAGTTTGATGTAATGTTCTAACAATGGTATGGAGCCTTTGTTCTTTCTAAATTTATTACCATTTTCATAACCTTTTTTGGCATGAACTATGTGTCAAAAAGTAATAAATAAATTGCGACACGAGAATATACCCTCGTGTTAAAAGAGATAGATATTGATTTAAATCTAGTGTGCTCTGTCAGCAGAGTACCTAATAAGAAATGTGCCGTTTAAGAAAAATAAAAGTTGGTAACGTATAGTCATGCTCTAACGATGTCCAGACGTCTGGGGATCCTCATAAACAGTGACTCATACTGTAGAAGTGTAGAGTGTCTTTATATTGCGAATAGCCTATAACTTAGATTTTAAGTAAGGTTAAATATGAAGTTTAAGTACTTTGGATAATGTAGGTAATGAAAAAGTTATGCTCTTTGGAAAGCGCATCGCTTGAAAATGGTTAACTGAATTAGCAATTAATTTCATATTCTGAATTAGAGATTGGAGATGGAAAATGGATATTTATAACGTATTTATTTATTTGCCTGTTTATCTAATACTACCAAACGACCAATCTTGTATATAAATAAATACATATGTTCCGGCTATTTCGGATAGATTTCTTTATTATATTTAGGTGTGTTTTGACAATGTCCTGTCATTATTTTGCTTAATTGGTTTTAACTGACTTCAAAGAAAGGAAGAGGTTTTCAAATGTCAATTTTTTTTTATGAAATATTCTCAACGTACCTACCTATTCCAGTTTTTATAAGATCTAGATGGTACCTTGATCAAAAGCAAGAAAAAATAATCACGGTGTCCTTTCTAAAGTACATTTTCATCATGAAGATTGCTTACCGTTGGTGAAAATAAAACCGACAAACGGACCTATTAACCGACGAAATCCAAGTCCAATGTAGAAAATGAGGACGAGATTCAGAAATAAAAAATGTTTTGTGTGTAAAACTTTATTTATTTAAGTTTCCAGCGTTTACTTTTTTATGAACAGTTAATGGTAACCAAAAGTGTATCTTGATATCCAGTGCTGGTAATAGATCATTTTTATAGTAATACTAGTGGCTCCCCGCGGTTTCACCCCCGTTCCCGAGGGATCTTAGATTTTCCCGGTATAAAAAGTATCCTGTGTCCGTCTCCTGGTTCTAAACTACCTCCCTACCAATTTGCATTCAAATCGGTTGAGCCGTTCTTGAGTTATAAATAGTGTACCTAACTAACACGACTTTGTTTTATAAAAGTATATAGATATAGATTAATATAATAGGTAACTTTTATAAATTATAAACACATCAAAACTAAAAACAATCGGAACGTTCGTTTATTTCATGTTATAGAAATGATCAAAAGAAGTGTCATATTTTCTGTGGTCGTCGCCAAAATCAAAAACATCTAAACGTATTTATATGCGTCTTTTCACTATAATAGATTTAATTTCTCTCTAAAATATGTATGTTAATAAGACTAGCAAATAAATAAGCTAAGCTTTATCATACATCAAATCTAAAAAATACTGAAACCAAGTCTTGATCGTTTGTATGATAAATAAACTAAGATTCCAAAAATAAATAACCGAAGCATGTTATTTCGAAGACTTCATTTACATCCCTATAGGTCGGTGGATTTTTAATCTCATCTAAATTAACGAGAGGCGGCGAGATCAAAGCTCGTATCGTCGGATCTCGGATTCTTCATAATCTGGATAGAACACGTACTGGCGTGTGTGCGAGGTTCTGTCAACTAGGTATTGTGAGATTGTTACTGTGAGATACGGTATGTTTACTTATAGGTGTTACAAAAGTTATTTCAATACTGTAGGCTATAGTAACTAGATACCAGTTAGTCTTATTTTAAACAATATATAAAACAAGGTGTGTCGGACTCCTAGACCATAATCTTAAACTTTTTTTTCTACACTAACATTTTATAGAGGAAAGATTTGATCGTTTTTTTGTTTGTTTGTTTGCATTGAATTGGCTCCGAAACTACTTGACCGATTTGAAAAATTATTTCACTGTAGAGAAGCTATACTATCTTCGGTGAACATAGGCTATATTTTATCCCTGTCTTCCCACGGGGACGGGAACTATGCAGGTGGAACCGCACGGAGGCAGCTAGTGTATCATATTTTCCAAGAATCATAAACATTTCTGAATGTGAATTGTATTCTATTTTTCGGTTCGCAAACTTCGGAGATAAGGCAGATTTCAAGCGTCCCATTTCAGTTCAATATCTAAAAAAGTTTTCATATAATTATTTTCCATCTATAATAATTTATATCATTAGATATAATGGGTACTTTATTTACCGCAAATTTTATCTATAAATAGATCAAACAGTATACCCAAATCGAGAAACTTAATCCAAGGGGTTTGATGTTCATAATATTGATCAAACATTATAATTTTTTTTACTGTCATACCCAGCTCATTATTTCATACCTTTGTTATAAAATCCAGTATGGAATTTAATATGAAATCGATCTTTACATAATCCGAGGCACGGCGGAGGCCACATGATAAGTTGTTTGACTCGTGCAGAGTCTATAGACCCTCTTGTCTATGGAGTGTTTGACAAATGACTTTACGAATATTCTTGGTACTTTGAGCCCAATGAATATGACCTTTTTATAATGGTGATTGTGGCCATTGTGGGCTATATATTGTACCGATCTAAACTATGTTTAATTTGACTAATAAATAATACGAGCTTCTGCTGTGCTCTCATTCGCGTTTCTATGAACTACCTAAGCCGTTCTCGATTTTCAGCAACACATTAAGTACTCATTTTTTCTTATTTATGGAAAAGCGTATGATAGATAATGAGGAATTTCATTATCTATCTTTAGTCCTTAAGTAATAATGTTTGTTCCTAAGGATTTCGTTACATCCTAATATAAGCATCACTTTATAAAATACCTAATGTACCTAATGGTAAAAACTAATGTTTTTGGGCATTCACCGAATGAGATTTTTCACAGTAAAAACGAACGCACTAATTCAAGCCACTCTACTTGTTAAAAAGTACCCAAAATCTTATTTAGAAGAACTTATTTTCTAGTTCGAATTATAAATTTAAATTAATTTGTCAATGTCATGAGCATACTTACCCACCATCTTAGAGAGAAGGTACTATTGGTTATTTGAAGGGGTGACACCACGTAGCTGTCAAGGGTAAAATTCATTTGTTTCAAAGAAACAGGTGCATTTGAAATTGCCAACCCTGTTAAGAAACTGTAAATTACTGTTTTAATTAAAGTTTGTAACATAGACAGTAAAGACAGTATCTTTAAGTATTTTTTATTATTCCTTTACTTTTCGGTGTTAGAGCAAAGTTATATATAAATAAGCTATTTGTTTTCAAAGCTACGTACATAATAGTTACAGAGCCCACGACCAAAACCATGTCTCATAGCAATACGGCAAAAACCCTATAAAATCGTTAGATTGTATGATTCTGAACCCGACTAGGTGTGTAGTAACGGTCGAAAGTGTAGCAACTGCGTGGGAGGCCATTTCTGCTGTGTCAAAAAAAAAAGACAGTCGGTATTATAGCAATACGTCTGATAGTGAAAATGTACATAGATTTAATAATTGTATCACGAAAAAGTTTGTTTTCAGACATTTTGCGCGTAGCATATAGCCTGAGCGCATTTTTGAAAATGTCAACAAATTTAGCCGACCTGTATCATAGCAATACGGATAATTTTTTTTTTCAACTTTTCGTATTGCTGCCATGATTACCAAAAACCTGTTTTCAGACACTTTAAGTGTAGCATATACTCCCAAAAACGAAAATAACGTTTCGGAGCAGTACTGCCAGAACGTGGGACAACTTTACTGTCTTTTTCGCACTAACGCGTTTATATGGAAAAGGTGTGCGATTGAATACGAGAATATTTTGTAACTTTGAATAAACCGTTTTTTTTTTCAACTTCATCCCAGTTTCCTTTTGTGCGATTTATTTCAGTCCTTCAACTTCAATGTTACGGTTTCGGGTAAATTCTTTGTTAATTATCATCTAATAAATTCAGGGTCGCAACGTATTCATTGGTTTGTAACAGAAAATTCAAGATGCCTCAATACGATTTTTAAATGATATCGAAAAGTTGTCTGATAGAGAAGGTGCTACACTTAATTTGTCTGATATAAATTTTTTGCACATGTGGACAACTTATTTTATCATGTCCAACAATTTTCAGACATATTGCTATGATACCGATCGGTAAAATTTATTAACTTTTCAAAACGGTCGCAAAATTTAATGCGTTCACATTTCCGTCTGAAAATTGTGTTGTTCGCATCAAATAACCAAAATTTACTAATAAAAAAGATTTTCAGACGTATTGCTATGAGACATTTTTTTTGTCTCATTTTTAATTTTTTTAAGTGATTTTACGGGTTTGCGCTACACCACTAACGTCTGAAAAATATGTTTCCGGTATCTCAGAACTATCATTCAACTACAGTCTGCAAATCAGACATATTGCTATGATGCAGTTCGGTAAAATTCTTTGACAATTTTGAAAATTCGGTCAGATCAAACGCTACGCGGAAAATGTCTGATATTGGTATTTTCGAGTTCAGGATAATCGTATCTATCGATTTGATGCGGTTTTGGCCGTATTGCTATGAGACAAATATTTTGGTCGTGGGCTCTCGTACTATAAAGATTGCAGCCATAGGCATGTTTTGCAAACTTTTACAATAATTGCGACAATCATTTTAAAATCAAACCTTATTTTAGATACTGTCTACCATTTTCTTCACAAAAAACAACTGAAGCTCGGTGTAAAGAAAAAAGTAAAATCCAAAACCTCGAACAATTCACAGAAACTTGTCTCGGTCTTGGAAACACGAGGATTCGAACCCGAGACAGAGACGTTTACAAATAAATATTCGTCGAGTAAAAAAAGGATACATCGGAAAGCAAAGTTGCCCTGTTCAGAGCAATGTTGCCAGCTATGTCTCAAAAGTTTACAAGTTTGGGTTGCGACCCTTTTGACGGTTGGCTGCGAAGTTGTGCAATCGATTCTGTAACTTTATTTGTATGTATTTAAAGTTGTTATTAAGTTTATGTTAATTTTATTAAACGAATCTTAATATATATAAATCTCGTGTCACAATGTTTGTCCTCAATGGACTCCTAAACCACTTAACCGATTATAATAAAATTCGCACACCATGTGCAGTTCGATCCAGCTTGAGAGATAGGATAGCTTACATATACTTGGACCCGGTAGGTGGCGCTGGTGGGCAGAACGAAGTCTGCCTGGTCCACTAGTTATTATATAAGTCTTTATTTTAATAAAAAATCGGTTTTATAAAATTAACCCATGAATGTCGCTGTTAAGGATTTAGAAATGTTGCCTGTTTAAATGGATGAAAACAAAAAGATTTATGTCACAAAATGTCTCGAGGATTTATGCTATTTTTAGAATGGCATGACTCTATCTGTTATTCTCTTTCCAAGGATTAAATACTTTTTTTAGTCTCATTATATTAAGGCTCATTATATTTATAGCAAATAATAAACCCCAGTTTTAATTAGATAAGTATATTTCTCTTTGTCTGATGCTTTATCACAAAAAGGGATAGACATATTTTGATAACAATCTCACTTATTATGTTTTATTTATAGGGCTTTTGTTTGACATTTTTGAGATGCCAAAGCGTAAGCTGTTTTCTCTATTGTAACATTTATTTATTTAAAATTAAGTCGTATTTAATTAATGATAAAATAACGCGTTACGAAATTGTCTGTGACAACTTATGGAAACCACACGAGCGTAAGGATATTTTTGCCTTTCCAAAACGGGACTAGAATTATTAATTTACTGGTATTTTATTACTGTTTATATGTAGCTTACAAATCCTATTTAAAGATATTATAAATGTGACAGTTTGTGTGTTTAAATAGCTCTAGTATAATTCATAGGGTATTTTTAGCTCCGGGAAAATTGAAGATTCCTCGGGAAATCGGGTGAAACCGCAGGGAGCCACTAGTTAATAATTATTACCTTCACTATGCTCTAATTCATTATGTAGTTTTCTTCACATTGTTTATCATCTCGGCTTTATAGCAAACTAGCTGCCTCCGCGCGTAGTTCCCGTTCCCGTAGTAATACATGGATAAAATTTTGCCTCCTTGATAATGTAGCTTTCAAATGGTGAAATAATTTTTGATATCGGCATAGTAGTTTTTAAGTTCATTCATTACAAAATTACACACACACAAAAAGGAATCCTCTTTATAATATTAGTGTAAAAAAAAATACCAGTCGAATTGAGAACCTCCTCCTTTTTTTTGAAGTCGTTTAAATATAATGTAGTTAAACCACAGGTAGAAAGCAGCTACGGCAACAGAGCAGGGATACCTATAGCACCCCGCCATGGTAGTCCCAATGGAGTACAGGATGGGGTTCTTCAAGAAGGGAGTGAAGATTTAACAGGGTCGGCAACGCGTGAGTGACGCCCCTGGTGCTGCAAGCGTCCATACACTACGGTAACTGCTTCCCATCAGGAGGGACTGTATGCTTGATTGCTACCTTAGTGGTATAAAAAAAACACATTTGAAACAATGACCCAAAAACAAAGGTCGGGCTATAAAACATCAGCTGCCACAAACATTTCAGGTTTTCCATTCGAAAAATTGTTGGGTTATCGATAAACGATACATAATAATCGATATAAATTAATGATCTGTCAGCCGCAGATCGGCTCGCGGTTCACAAACGGTTAAATACATATTTCACATGTTTTGTATTGTATTGTTCGTGTATTGTTGTTCCTAGACAATGCTAGAATTCTATATGAGACACTGAGTGTTCCCTTTAAACTAAAGTTTAGGTAACTCAACATTAAACATATAGGTATATTCTTGCAAGAAGCTATCAAATAGGTGAGATTTACTGGAATGACGGGTTTAAAAGAAGTTACATTATTGAATGATGCTATTATTTTATTTAAAAATATTGGTTGTCTGTAAAGTCGGTTTACTCATGGGACGCCTCAGAGCAAGGTAACGCCGCATGAGTCATGACAATTGAGAACCTCCACTTTCTTTGGAAGTCGGTTAAACATACTAAAGCAATGTCGGTTTTTTATTCAATAAGTGAATTTTCGACATTTTTATTTCTTTCTAAAATCTAGTAGTTTTCATTTCTTTCTAAAATGTAGAGTATTTCAAATTAAAATAAGATTACTATAGAATATTAACTTATTATTTACACATCTAATATTATAATTAATGTATTTATCATTTTCAATACTGTTAAATGATTGACATTGCACTTTAAAAGGTTAGTCACCTTTGTAACTTTTGAAGATAAAAAATATTTTTGCGGTATAGTGATAAGTATGGGAAATCCGCGTTATGTATGTTCTCACGATGATTGTTTTAGCGAGTTTTTGTAACTAGTAATATCCTAACTACTTAATATTATAAATGCGAAAGTAACTCTGTCTGTCTCGCTTTCACGCTAAAACTACTGAACGGATTTAAATGAAATATGGTACATAGAAACTAGAGCCTAAGAAAGGATAAAGGCTATTTTTTATCCCGGGGATATAGAAGGTCTCCCGGGGTGAAACCGCGGGGAGCCACTAGTCACGTATATAATATAAAGATATATTGAATGAGGCACAAGATGAATTTGAAAACCAGCTCATCCAGAAAATGAACGTAACTTTATCGGTCTAATATACATTTATATTGGATTGGCCCAAGAATTCTCCAAAAGAAGTTTGCTTTGCGTGGAAACCGATTAGGTGAAAAAAATCTACTTTATTGTTTACTAGTTTCCGTCCTAACTTGCTATAAATATAGTCATGGTGGCTCCATGATCATGAGGGTTTTTTTTTATACCACTAGGGTGACAAACAGGCATACGGTCCCACCTGATGGGAAGCGGTTACCGTAGCCTATAGACGCTAGCAACACCTGGGGCGTCACTCACGCATTACCGACCCTGTAAAAAAAGAGCAACTATATCGGCAGTGAATGCTTTATTTCAAACGCAATCTCGGTGAGTTATTCGGAGAATTACTTAAGCCCCACTAACCTCCAGCCCGAAGGCGACAACCAATCAGAGCAATAAATAAACTATTACAGTTCCCGTCCTGCCTAAAACAACACCCTCAGGCTCCAATAGAGAGGAATCGTGATACGTGACTCTTGAATACGTTTCTTCATAAACAAACTAGCTGATGTGGTCGCCAAAGTTTCTTATGAAAAGCATGTAAGTATTGTGTTGTGTAACTTTGAAAGTTTTTTGCCTAAAATCTGGTTACAATAAAAGTCAATACAGGTAAAAAATAACAGTAACTCTACTAAGTAAATGTACAAGCGGCGGTCTTATCGCTAAAGGCGATTTCTTTCAGTCAACCGTTGGATGAATATTGAAAATACTTATTAATATAGTAATTAGATATACCGAGATAAAGTGAAGTATAACTAATTGGTTAAATAAAATCAAAACACGTAAATTATGTATCTATAATTGATTATTTGTAATGTCAAAATCTTCCGTCTGTCTGAGATTTAAATTCAATAAGTTTAACCCTATTAAATACAGTGTACAATTTGCCCGTCAATGATATAGCAAGTTGAAGCTCTTAGCAAACTAGGGCTGCACCGACGCAGAATTCCATCAAAGTGGAAATTTTTAATTAATCCTGGATTATATGAGTAATGGAACCGAGTTTACGAGTAGATTTCCACCAGGCAAGTTGAGCGCGTAATTATGGCGACCAGCAACTAGTTGATAAATTGTTTAACTATTTTTTACGTCATGAAAACTGAATTCTTACAAAATTGCTTATTTGCCAGCAAGAATAGGGGGCTCCATAAGTTTGTCTTCTTTATCTGTGTATCTGTGGCGTCGTAGGTTCTAAAGGAGTTGAGGTACCATTTTGATGCGGTTTGAAAGTTGCTTTAAGAAAATATGTTTGACCGTTTCAAAATCATTAGCTCTCTTTACTAGGGATCTATTCTAATATTGTAAAGTGAAAAAGTTTATTTGGTTGAATGGTCTTATCTATGGGACAATAATCGAGGAAGGAACCGCAATAGGCTATGTAGCATCACGCTACAACCAATAAGAGAGGAGCATCAATGAAAAAAATTGCAAGGACGGAAAAGATGTGACGCAGACGAATTTGCTCAGGTACCTATTTACCTAACCATATTTTACAACCTAAAAGCTTGCGTAACGTGGATCAGGTGTAAGACCTAAGGTACAAAGTTACAAAGAACTTGCAAAACATCTATTATATTTTAAAATAGTCACTTTGTGTAAAATATAATAACAATTCATAGGAAGCATCGTAAAAGGCATTTTCATAAACAACGCAACTTTTCCGATCAAACTACAGACAACGCATAAAAAATTCAATCGTATACCTACACTGTTGGCAGATAAAGTTTTATATGAAAAGTTGTTCTGAGTAACGATATATCCATGTTGTGACGTAAAGAGGTATATTCACGACCATTATGAATATGAGGGTAGGTAGATAAATTATGGTTCTCATTATAAATGTCTAAAGGTAAATTTTCAGAATAAGGATTTTTTTGTTGGGCCTGTGGCACTTAAATTTATAATGTTTAATTTTTTGTATGTGACTGCTTAAGAAATTCTGTGAAATCCCACTAATATTATAAAGGTGAAAGTTTGTGAGTATGTTTCTTATACTTCACGTCTAAACGGCTGAAGGGAACGGGATGAAATTTGGCACAGAGTTAGAATATGTTCTGGAATAACACATAGCCAACTTTTTATTCCGGGAAAATTTAAGATCCTTGTGACCGCAGGGTGGAAGCTAGTATAATAACATTAGTGTAGATAAAAATATACGTTATTTTTGTAATAATATAAAAAGTTGTGGTGTCAACACAGTATAGTATAAAACGCTAATTACGGTCAAAATGTTGCCAACAGAAACTCTATAAAGGATCTAATGAAATGTTCCTCAGACGTCTAATTTATCTCTGAGCGTTTTATGAATTAGTATCATTTCAAGCTATTTTAATAAGCGAATTCTCGCTTAGGTTCGTGTCGTTTAAAATTAATTTGCAAGATGTTTTGAGCGTTATAATTTAATAGTTAGGTACGGTAATATGCGAACTTTTCACGAGTATGAAATTTCATAAACTGATTGTCATGTATCCATACTCCATACTAATACTAATATTATAAATGCGGAAGTAACTCAGACAGAGTTAAACTTTCACGCTAAAACTACTGAATCGATTAAAATAAAATTTAATACCCAGATAATCCAGAGCCTGAGAAACGACATAGGCTACTTTTTTCCCGGGAAAATTGAAGATCCCCGGGAACGCGGGCGAAGCCGCGGGGAGCCACTAGTAGAAAATAATTTATGAAGTTTTCATTCACGAAAACATAATGATGGAAAATATGGATTGATGAAAATAAATATGAACCAAAGTAACAACCTACCTTCTCATCCTACTAATATTATAAATGCGAAAGTTTGTTTGTATGGATGTTTGTTACTCTTTCACGCTCCAACGACTGAAGGGATCTGCTTGAAATTTGGCACAGAGCTAGAATATGTTCTGGAATAACACATAGGCTACTTTTTATCCCGGGAAAATTGAAGATCCCCGGGAACGCGGGCGAAGCCGCGGGGAGCCACTAGTCTTACATAAAACATTTTATTCGCGTCAATCAATCCATTGTATTACCTTCTAAATTGTACTTTCAATTATACGATTAGGTAGGAACATCTTAATCAAAATTTAAGATTTATTAAATAGTTCGTTATACTTTGATAATGAAATTCATAAAGGTTATGATAAATCTTTCAATTACATTATTCAATTAAAATCAGTTGTATTTAGGGTTGCCACCTGTTTTTCTTTGCAGTTTAAAGTTTTTTTGAGGAGCGGACTTCTCACCTGATGGCATAATGAACGAAAGGGACAGAGCATAAGATAACATCGTCGTCCAGTGTAAATTTACCCTACAAAATTGTACCGATTTCTGAGTTGTCAAAATCACTCAGTAATCGTTCTAAATTAAATTAAAATCCAATTATGTAGTTGTATGATGGTTTAATAATTTAACAGATTTGCGATGTAATATTTATTTAATCTTAATTCTGTGTTTATTTTTGAAATTTATGTTAATGATGATGTTTATTTCAGATTTATCATGACAACTTTGGAATGGATTGAAATACATAGATTGTATAAGGTTAAGGTTTACGTACCTACTATATCAAATAGATTTTATATATAAAAGTAACTTATACTCTAACGCTCGGTACAAAATTTTACTTTAAATAAGAAGAGATGGCAATAAGCGTAGCAGGTAGTTACTCTTTTCAAAACAAACTACATCTAACATCTATTATATTTCAAGTTCTTAAAAGTAAATTACAAATATTAAATGTACGACTTTCATTTCATCATTAAAGATACAGAATTAATAACGTCATGTCTATCTAATTTTCAGCTTCCATCAATCATACCAAGTAAAAATTTGTATTCACACAAACTTCTAAACTTAGGCATATATAAATAATAATTACGCAAAGTAAGGCAATGAAGCGACCGAAAACTATTAACCCATATTAGGTAAAAGCCAGCGTTATTATTATACTAAACGATTACCAGGCAAACCGTGACTTTGATGCCCAAAACAGGGTTAACCACGGATAATGGGTATTTCACTCACGCAACTAAATATTCGACGTAATAAGAAAAGGATTGGATAACTAACAACCAGCATTTAGCCAGCATTAATGCCTATGTATAAGGCTGAACGTTTTTTGAACGCGCTAAACTCAGGAACTACAGATCCGATTAAAAAATACTTTCCAGTGTTAGATAGCCCATTCATCGAGGAAGGTTTAAGACTATATATCATCGCGCTACGACGAATAGGAGCGGAGCATCAATCAAAAATATTGCAAAACGGGCAGGAGACGCTAACGAAGTTGCGCGGGCCAACTAGTAGGTTTAGTTGCTTAAAACTTTCCTTGAAGGTTTTTTTTTTTAAATAAACTGATAAATAAGGTAAATATGTACTGTCAATTCAAGAAATTTTTCCTTATACAAAAAATGGTCGAAGTAAAAATAGCTTTTGGAATTTATTTGTGATGAAAACCTTTTAAAAATGCGTCGCCGTATTTATTTAAGGATGAAATGCTGATAAGAAGTTTGCCAACTTCCGCTGAAATTTATTAGCTTTGTAATATTTAAAAGAATTTCACAAATTCAATCTCAAGTTACCTTGTAAGCAAATTGGCACTGTGGATCGCTAAAATAAATAAGAAAATAGGTAGGTATGCTAAAAACTTCAGCGTGTCATTTCCAAAATACATAACAAATTTACTGTACCTAACTGAATATTTAATTAAGTAGTTACATTTATTTATCTATATAACAAATAAAAATGTATGGCTAAATGTGTTGCTAAACGGAAAACTCAAAGAAATTGGACCGATGGGGCTATTTTTGGCCTTAAATGTTCGCAATAGTCTCTATAAGATTCATATGAAAAAGCGTTAAGTAGATCCTCTGGGAACGCGGGTGAAACCATAAGTTAGAAACTAGTATAAAATATATAGGTACCTACAATCGAACGAAATTGTTGAAGCGTAAACTTTTTCCATCCCCAGATTAGCGCAGTTCCAGCGCGGATGTTCCAAAAAGCAAGCCCAAAAGCTAACATGAGCAAAAAAGCTTTTAAAATCAACCTTTTATTTAGTGTGATGTCTCTTCAAACCCTTTCATTTGGTACCCATCAGTCGCCATCTTTACGGCCATTTTGAAAGTATCTATTAAAAATATTGAGTATGCTGCACATTGAATTGTTTCTATACTAACGGTGCATGCAAAATTCAACACACATCCTTAAAATGTTTATATGCATCCAGTTAAATCTGTACTTATAGTAGCGTATCTTCAATTTTCCCTGTATAAAAAGGAACGGAAGGAAAAGGAATCTATACCTATGTGTTAATCCGGGTTCTAAACTATCTGTTACCAAATTTCATCCAAATCGGTTTCGTAGTTTTTGCGTGAAAGAGGAAGAAACATCCAAACTTTCGCGTTTATAAAATTAGTAGGATTTATAAGTTCGATTACATGAACTACAGGTTCAAATTGAAACCTTATACTAGTAATAAATAAAAGCATGTAATACACAACACGTTTGATATAAACAGACAGATAAAACAACGTACCCTCGGCTTCAATCCGTTATTACAAGGCAGTCTCGATAAAGGTCGGAATTTGTCAGACGCGACGATCGCGACAAACTGGTCCCAAGATTATCTTGGATAGAGGAATTCCAATAATATTTCACTAGTCGCCGACTGTGGGGTGAAATTTAGTCTAAGGTTGTAGAGGGAAGCGATCAGTTTGACATTGAATTTGTTTGTTACATTTGGAGTAGAATGGAACTTGAATGCAATATTTTTAAATTAATATTTAATTCTTTGGAGTAGTTTGGGAATCCATGTATGAGATTCTTATCTTTTTAGAACAAAAGAATGGAGTACTTTGGGAATAACCCCAACCTCGGGGAGCCACTAGTTTATTATATTTATAACTTTGCAAAGCTAATCTAAATCCTTTAGGTAGGATTAGGTATATAAATTTGTACCTAACTCTTTCACTCTTTTATGGAATTGAAAAAAAAGAGAACAATAAAATTTTTGGGCATACTTAGATACCAGTAGCAGATACCAGATTGGAACTAGGGATGGGAAATTCGCAGAATATTTTCATTCATAACTTGTACCACCCCATTAGGGTTGCGCAGACTAGCTAACAGTGGACCTTTGCATTTGGAAATCTGGCTTTGACGTACCATTAATTTGTGTGCAGCTTCCGCCCACCGAATTCGGGGTAAGAGATTAACATTTGTCGATTCTAGCATTCAACTTGTACCTTGTTATGTACCTTTTATGTCTATAATGTACGACTAATCCTTTTGGTATGACTTTTACCCGACTGTGAAAAGAGTTACGTTTTTAAGGGTAGTTTAAAATTAATATTGTTTACTTATCTATTGTTCTATTCTACCTTCTTTAATCCCTACTAATATTATTAATGTGAAAGTAACTAAGTATATCTGATTGTCTGTCTTGCACGTCTAAGCCACTCTGTTTCCATAAAATTTGGCACAGAGTTAGAGCTCGGAAAAGGACATAGACTACCTTTTATACCGGTAAAATTGAAGCCCTCGGGAACTAGTAGGTAATACATATTTCATAAACAGGTACCTTATCTCCAAGTATGGCATGACCTTAACTTATATGTAATCGCTTACTAAAGGCGTCACCTTGTCTTAGCTTGTAGTATGCTTTTGGCAGTAACATTGGCGTGACGTGCCAAGCTGGTAGCTCAGATTTATAGCATTATATGAATATTATGTTTATATTTTCTAAGCCTTCATTCACCAAAAAACATCTTTCCTATATTTAAGTTTAGAGTCCAATACACCTATACCAATACTGGAACACTGTACATCTTTTATTCCAAATTAAGAAAAAAATATTAACATACATACCTACTCAAGTAAACTAAACACAGACTATTCTGCGCCAATGTTCACCAATGTTTGGTCAATACTCACGCCAACGCTAAGAATCTATCTTCAGCATTTACCAAGGACGTCTAAATGATTTCTCTACTTCACAAAACATTCTACGCTACGCTATACTGAACTCGCTAAAATCCCTTAACCAATAAACTAAATTGGTGCCAAACAATTGGCGACCGCACAAAAGTACAGCCATTTCGTTGAGATTCAATTTCCCTAGTCCGCCTGAACAAAACACCCAATTTGAGATCAAGCTTTTTATGGAGCCAATCAACTCGCTTAATTTCGAATTTTAAAAGAAAACTTTCTCTACCGTAGAGCTTTTCAAGCGTCGCGTCTTGTGACATGAATCATTTTATTACTACTTAACTTACTTACTGACCTTAACATAATTTGTTGAATGCTTAGAAATTATCAATAATTCTACTCGTGTTTATGGAAAATTGAAACAAAACTCTTTTTAATAACATAGACAAATACCATATTATATTCTCGCAAATCCGAAGCTATTTGGCAGAGAGTAAGTAGTTACTTAAGCCAATGTCTGATAAAGGTATTGTGTCTGTCTTAATTTAGAGATGGGATAAGTTTTCCAATAGCCGTAACCTTTATGTTGGGTACATCTCAAGTGATTTAGACATTCTCACGCCCACACGATATACTCGATCCTCAATCCTACCTCTTTTCTTAACTGCGATATAATACCTATAAGGGTAGGTAAATATTATGTTTTTTTTAAACCCGTATTAACCCAAAAAAACCTTCAAACGTAAGCGGCCAGTATTAATATTTCTTGTGAACAATCTACGAGGCTGGAAATTGAATCAGCCGCGATAAGATCTCGGTTTTTTTTTTCATTATGAAGTGACGACTTCGAGATTCTGCCGAGATTAGAATTTAATAGAGTTTATTAATTTTCTTCTGAATTCAACGTTTTGGGACAGTTGGATTAAGGGACGTTTTTTTTTATCATCGCTTTGTATTGAGTTAAGTGGGATCGGGAATTGTATTTCGTAAATTCGTCTTTGATCCCGGATTAGGAGGGCTTAAAATGTATTATGGTTGGTGTTTTCTGAGAAATTAATACACATACTTTAATCGACGGATTAGCTTTGATAAATACAATTCTATTTACCTATCTCTGTCTGGCATAATTATTTATTAAAAAAAGGAATTAACATAAAATTAAGAACTATTTACTTTACACCTGTACCCTGGCTTATCTGGTTATCCTGGTTTACCTACAATAAATTTACGCATGTAGGTACCTACCTAAATTGCAACAATAATCGAAAAAGTTTAATTTTTATTACGTTTACTATTACAACTATTTTAAAGTTACCAACCCTAAATATAATTTCCATCATATTTACATTAATTTACATACTGCCTAAAAACTGCTACGCAACGGAACAACTGCGTTGATTTAAATTTCAAAATGTCCATCTATACAATAATAAATCGAAACCAAAATCAAGCAACTCATTCAAAAAACCATCTCAAAAATACAAGTGAAAAACTTACCTAAATACAAAGGAATATCGGACAAAAACACTGTTAACTTAGATCGCGAACGTAGGGCGGGCGGCGGTCCCGTACGCGCCCGCTCAGTCCTCCGGCTGCAACTGTTCTGCCACGTTTCTGCCATTCGCCACTCTCTGCCATCCACCCAACCCGGGTGAGTTTAGACGCGATTCCCATCCGGATTATAGTGGCATTCATGATTGATGCCCGTGGCATTTTTAATAACGTTGATTGCTGAAATCGATTGATGTGATTGTTATATCGCCAAATTTGTAATTATTTGCCGTGCAAATATGAAATCTTTATAATTAAGTAACTAAATAAAATAGGTAAATTGCTATTTTATCTAGAAAAGGTCCTTAATTACTATAGTATAGTATACTAGTGGTTCCCCGCGGTTTCACCCGCATACCCGGGATTTCTCCCATTTTCCCGGGATAAAAAGTAGCCTATGTCCTTTCTCAGGCTCTAGACTATTTTTGTACCAAAAAGTAGTTTGTGTAGTAGTTTGTAGTTTGTAGTTTTGTGTGAAATAAATCATTCGTTCAGTAGTTTTAGCGTGAAAGCGAAACAGAGATACTTTCGCATTTATAATATTAGTTAAGATATAGATATGGGGTACCTATCTATAATTTTCATTCCAAACATCAGAAGCTTCCATAATTAGCGCAAAAACAGTATTCCAAAGTACCTAAGATCATAACATAAAACTTAATTAAGCTATTTCAATAAAAATATCGTAAAACACGCACGGAATAACCTAGATTTCAGCCTTCTGCGTGAACACTTCACTCTGATGAGACTAGGTCAAAAGGGTGTGTAAAACCTATTTGCCAACTTCAGCATCAAAATTATGGCTTGCAATATGCTTTAATGTTGTTTATTTGTTTTAATTAAAGTCTTCTTCACGTTTAAAGCTAAATAAAGTACTTTAAAAAGTTCTATTGTATTGTATTGTATTGTATTGAAGTCGGTCGTAAAGTTTCATTGAAATATGCTTTTAATTTCCTGCATCTTGTATTGTTAGAGACGGCTTTAAAGGAAATATTGTTGTGATTGTTTTACTCACAATTTTCACTTTGGATTTTAGGAATAGGTAGGTACTTACCTATAGTTTAGTTATATATTATATGGTAATAACTTAACGTTTGTCTGGTTTGGTCTTACTAACTAATATTTATAAATGCAAAAGTTTGTATGGACGTTTGTTATTTAATAATACTAAATAACATTAAGTAGAGTACTTTCATCCCGGGAAAATTTAAGATCCCTTAGAATGCAAGTGACCTACAGTAAAGTGCTTTATTTTCTGCAAATACAAATACACATAAAGGATTTTCTAATAAAATATACAGGTATAAAAGCCCATTGAATAAAATAACAGCTGTTTTATAAAATAGAGTCGCGTAAAAAGATCCTTTTATTGTAGCAGTTCTATTGAAATGGTATAATAATGGAGGTGGAATATTTTTGTCGTCCTTTAAAGCTTTTATACTGTATATCTAAAGGTGTAAAAACGCTTTTTTTCTTGTTACCGACTCTGGTGTGACTGCCGCTTAATTTTATAATATCAATTCAAATATAATCAATTTAATATTGACCTTTTTTTGGTGGTATCTTTGATATATATCGAGATTTATATTTTTTGGATACCTGTTTTGGTATATTTAGGTATAATAAAAATATTTTTAATACAAATAAGTTTTTATAAGCGCATACGATAATAATGCTTCTGATTAAAGTGAATGAAGCTTAAGGTAGATAAATTTAACAGCAAAAACATTGGTTAGAATGAATGAATGAATGAAACCACAGAGTAGACAACAGCAACACAGACTGCAATATCTTTAAAAGGTCCTTCGTTTTAATCCTGCAGTCCTTGAGATGCATTTAGAGTAATCCCCACAATTAGACTCCGCAAACGGGCGGTGGACGTACTCGACAGAATCCCGGAAATATCCCGAAAATGTCCCCGGGATTAACAAAAGAAGTGAACAATAAATATCGTAAATCCACCGTGATTAAGGCCAAGTTTCGTTTGTTTTATAAGGTACCCTATACCTACCATACTATGGTATAATGTCTCTATGATGGTGTACGTCTTTTGTTATATCGCAAGCTAAAACCCAAACATGTTTAAAAAATATCGTCATATTGCGGCAGAATTAGGAACTAAAATGTTACAAGCTCTTTATTAGGAACAGTCGCATATTTTACAAGAGGCACCCTCGTTTCATAACTTCGTTCATGTATCTAATAATATCCTTCGACTTTATATTTACATAAACCGAATTTGATTCCAAACAAAGGAGAAATTCTAGCTACTAGGTATGCATTGCCAGAATGATTAAGTAGTAGATACTACTATAAGATACCTACATAAGATTTGAACACTCCGTCGCATACAGCGGACAAACGTTTGCAATGGGAATTGAAACTCAGAAAAACAATAGCTTATGCCTTGTCCCTTTTGTTTTGACCTTAATAAGTGAGAAGTCCGAGTCTGGCCACCCTACATCCTTGAGTTTGTCACTTAGGTACAAAACTGAACCCCTGAATCTGACCTTCCTTGTATTCAAAGTAGACCCAAAAACTTCTTAAGGTAAAGTAGCAACAAGCAGTCTTGCGTGTTATGGAATTCGAATACAATAATCGAATATAATATTCGATCTCATTTGCATGACCTTCTTATAATCGACCTTCGTGATTTCGTTGGAAAACAGTGGAACTTAAGTTTTACCAAACCAAGGTTGGAATTTTAATAGACGGAATGTATTTTTAGGGGTGGCTAGCCTGAAGGATTATATGATTTACCTACTTAGACCTAGGTAACTTTAATGTAAATTTTATTGACCTTGCCTTGGGCAAAGTGTAGGTACCTCCCTACCCTAAATGTATAAATGATGTTTTTACTTTTAGTAAATACCTACTTAAATATATATTTAGTAGGTATTATCAGTAAGCCATCGTTTACCTTTGCTTTCCAAGATGTTGGCCAAAAATAACATAAAATGGCGAAATATTGCAAACTTAGTTGACTCTCCCGGCCACTTGGCTTTCCCGTTTGAGACCCTGACAATGAACCGCCGGCCGTGGGCTCGATTCCCACATATTTGTGTGCATGAACATATCTGTTAGTTGTAAATCTAAATACTCAAATAGATATGTCTTACATATTTAAAATTAATTTAAGTAGATTTAGTTATACCTGCTTAGTTTGGAATCACATTGCCCCCTTGTAAAAAAATGTCAAAAGAAAAAGAAACTTTCCTTCTATGGACTATGAACCCTGTACTAAGAGCTCCATAAGTACAAACTTTTGAGTCGTAAGTAAGGTACTAATTTCATTGTATCCCGGGACAGGTGAGTATCCGTGTTTTAGATCTATTAGGTACACGGCGTTACGGCAAACATTGGCCTAATTCAGTTGGTGGGCGGCCTCTTTTGAGTTCGTTAACTTTGTGGCGAATAACTCAAAGATTAGATAGGAATGACTTAGTTACCTTGGCTAATGTTATTAAATTTAATTGGTATGTAATATAATTAATACTGATTTGGTAAATAGATAGATACGTGTCAAATTACGCCTTTTAAATCCAATAATATAACTATTCAGTTGAAGATTAATGTAAGTACTTACCTACCTACTTAGGTTTATTTAAGGGAATAAAGAAGCTAGAGCTACGATGTTTTACTTACTGTATCAACACACTCTTTGTATTTAGAATTCTCTACAAAACTATAGACACCTATGTTAATGAACCTATATTATATGTGAGACAAACAACACACCGGTAAATTGTTCACAAACAATAGTATACGAGTCATACCTATGTGAGACGTGTATAATAGATACCTACATAAAACACTGCTTGAGCTATTTCAGTACTATTGCTTCTCTGTGTTAGGTACATACCGCAGAATTTAAAAACTCTATTAAATAATAGTGTGTGTAAAAATTATCTGCGGTGTACACGCAACAGCGCGTACTTATGCCATAGTGATAAGCCTTCAAGTCCTCAGTAAAAAAGTTTTACACGATAACGGCAGGCCATCAACGTTTGCCTGAAAGAAACATATTTATTTAAAAATAGAACACTGAAATAGTTTTTAAAACCAAACATCTCCCGGGCGGCCAAATCCGAAATCTATCTGACAATTTTTTATCAAGCAGCTTACGTCAGCGTAAAATTTCAGTGATCCATTTTTATTTACAATTCGTGTATTGTTTTGTGTATTAAGAATATTGTGTGGGTGTGTGTTTTGAAATGGACGCTGATTTAGAAGCATCGTGGAATTATTTGTATATTCAAACCAGAAACGCTGTCATACGCTCGTGGGACCATCCTGCTGGTTGGTTACATGGTCTACGCTGGGCGTACAGTAAGTATTATTTTATGTAAGGATCAAGAACTTACATAATGTGAGTGTACAAAAAACTACGTGTTTGTAAAAGTACTAACTGTGCAGTGTTAATAGGCGCCTTCTATATTCGTAGAGTAGCAATAGTACTTTACAAAGTAGATACCTACCTACATATTAATTCAATTTTCGTATTAAAAAAAAATCGTATATAAAAAAAATTGTCAGTAAAAGCAGCTCTATTTTACAGAGCAATATTACTAACAAGTACCTACTAGCAAAGATGGTTGATACGGTTGATTCGTCGCTGCGAATAACGAATAATAATCAAAGCGGTGGTGGTGGTGGTAGGTAAACGTGATATACCTATTTTATTTAATTTAATTTTAAGCAAAATGATAAAGGTGTACCTGAAATGGTGAAACGAAACATGTCCAATAGCTGGCAACTTACATGTATTAAATGTCGCGATGACAGATAAGTTAAAGGATTGTCAGTGTCATCTATTGCTTTTCTGTCTATCATTCTGTCAGTTTTCTATAACAAAAATGGCGGCGATTGGAATGTGTGAAACTCCCGGCTGCAAATCAGTTGCACAATTACAATGTCCGACGTGCATAAAACTCGGTATACAGGGCTCTTTTTTCTGCAACCAAGATTGTTTCAAGAAATCATGGAAGACACACAAAATCATCCACTCTTTGGCGAGTAAGTGGAATGGTAACTTTGAGGTTATGTTTCGGTGTTGGGTTACGGAGACGATAATGCTTTTTTTGTTGTAGAGGGTGAGAGTACAGATGGATCCGTCGTGGAATACAATCCTTGGCCGTCTTACAATTTCACTGGGAAGTTGAGACCGTATCCTCCGGGTCCAAAGCGTACGGTGCCCCCTCATATAGGGCGTCCGGACTATGCTGACCATCCGACCGGATTCCCGGCATCGGAGAACGCTGCAAAAGGCTCCGGACAGATCAAAGTGCTTGATGATGAAGAGATTGATGGCATGCGTGTCGCTTGCCGTCTTGGCAGAGAAGTTTTGGATGAAGCCGCTAAGTATGTGTATATTTTGTGTTGTGATCGTCCTTTAGAGTAATACGAACAGTTTCAAAATGATAATATGCAATTACTATGTTGATAATACTATATTATTAAATTCCACTATGACAGTTTCCAGTGTACCTAACTCTAAAGTATGTATTCAGATAGTAAAATGTTTTGTTATCTATTAAATTCAAAATGTTAAATTTTTCTAAATTTGAATAAAAAGAATCAGTTATTTATTTCTGCTATTTGACATATACCTACTACATTCTGTTTTTAAGATTGTAACCTTTGTCTTTCAGGGTGTGTGGCGTTGGAGTCACAACAGAGGACATAGACCGTGCTGTTCACGAAGCATGCATTGAGCGTGAATGTTATCCGAGCCCCCTCAACTACCACAACTTCCCGAACAGCTGCTGCACCTCAGTTAATGAGGTTATCTGCCATGGAATACCAGATTTACGTCCCCTTCAGGTGAGAAATCTATGAAATAATTTTGTTTCCAATAATATTTTTTCTTTTGTCACTGTATGTACCTTAGATGTATCCTATGTTAACTAAGTAGGTAACTAACTTAGGTAAGATACCTAAACTCATAAGTTGTGATACCTAACTATCACTAAGTACTTAAGCTGTTTAGGCATAAAATATATTACAAAGAATCTTCTTCTAAAGTTAGAATATATGTAAACCTAACAAATTACCTTTTGTTATTGTTACATATTGTTCTAGTTGGAATGTAATACATTATATCATTGTTTATTTGTCATTGAAGTTTATATGTACCTATATAAAATAAATGATAACTCAATTTCCAACTCATGAACCACCAAATTTTCCAAGTTATCTAAAATACCTACCACTTCAATTTTAAATAGTATTTACAATTATCAGTATATTCTTTAACAAATACCTATTTATTTTTCTCAGGATGGTGATGTGTGCAATGTCGATGTGACAGTATACCACCGTGGTTTCCATGGTGATCTCAACGAGACATTCTTTGTGGGTAGCATATCAGAGAGTAGCAAGAAACTTGTCCAAGTTACATATGAATGCTTAACGAAAGCCATTGCTATTGTGAAGCCCGGTGAGAAGTACCGTGAAATTGGCAATGTCATTCAGAAGCATGCTCAAGCAAACGGGTTTAGTGTGGTCAGATCGTACTGCGGACATGGGATACATAGGCTGTTTCATACTGCCCCTAATGTGCCACATTATGCCAGTGAGTATTGGTTTTTCATTTAAGGAGAATGAAGTTTTTATTTGTGTTTGTATGTATTCCCTATTACTTGATGATGCCCTAACTGATTTGAATATATGTTTCACTGCACTGCACTCTGCTTGCATAATATGTTAGAGAAACACTGTAAATTTTGGAGGTTTCTAATGTGCATTATAAGCATAGGCATAGCACTAGGCCAGCGTGGACTATCGCCTACACCCCTTCGATGTTAGGGGAGGCTCTAGCTCCTCGGTGGAGACGTATATGAGCTGATGATGATCCATGCGAAGCTGGGGTGGGTCACTAGTTACTAATAAACAAATCCCAATTGCAGAGAACAAGGCGGTGGGCGTGATGAAGGCGGGGCACTGCTTCACCATCGAGCCCATGATCAACGAGGGCGGGTGGCGCGACGAGCAGTGGCCCGACCACTGGACCGCCGTCACCGCCGACGGGGAGCGCTCGGCACAGGTATGTGTACAACACTCATTAGAACAAGGCGGTGGGCGTGATGAAGGCGGGGCACTGCTTCACCATCGAGCCCATGATCAACGAGGGCGGGTGGCGCGACGAGCAGTGGCCCGACCACTGGACCGCCGTCACCGCCGACGGGGAGCGCTCGGCACAGGTATGTGTACAACACTCATTAGAACAAGGCGGTGGGCGTGATGAAGGCGGGGCACTGCTTCACCATCGAGCCCATGATCAACGAGGGCGGGTGGCGCGACGAGCAGTGGCCCGACCACTGGACCGCCGTCACCGCCGACGGGGAGCGCTCGGCACAGGTATGTGTACAACACTCATTAGAACAAGGCGGTGGGCGTGATGAAGGCGGGGCACTGCTTCACCATCGAGCCCATGATCAACGAGGGCGGGTGGCGCGACGAGCAGTGGCCCGACCACTGGACCGCCGTCACCGCCGACGGGGAGCGCTCGGCACAGGTATGTGTACAACACTCATTAGAACAAGGCGGTGGGCGTGATGAAGGCGGGGCACTGATTCACCATCGAGCCCATGATCAACGAGGGCGGGTGGCGCGACGAGCAGTGGCCCGACCACTGGACCGCCGTCACCGCCGACGGGGAGCGCTCGGCACAGGTATGTGTACAACACTCATTAGAACAAGGCGGTGGGCGTGATGAAGGCGGGGCACTGCTTCACCATCGAGCCCATGATCAACGAGGGCGGGTGGCGCGACGAGCAGTGGCCCGACCACTGGACCGCCGTCACCGCCGACGGGGAGCGCTCGGCACAGGTATGTGTACAACACTCATTAGAACAAGGCGGTGGGCGTGATGAAGGCGGGGCACTGCTTCACCATCGAGCCCATGATCAACGAGGGCGGGTGGCGCGACGAGCAGTGGCCCGACCACTGGACCGCCGTCACCGCCGACGGGGAGCGCTCGGCACAGGTATGTGTACAACACTCATTAGAACAAGGCGGTGGGCGTGATGAAGGCGGGGCACTGCTTCACCATCGAGCCCATGATCAACGAGGGCGGGTGGCGCGACGAGCAGTGGCCCGACCACTGGACCGCCGTCACCGCCGACGGGGAGCGCTCGGCACAGGTATGTGTACAACACTCATTAGAACAAGGCGGTGGGCGTGATGAAGGCGGGGCACTGCTTCACCATCGAGCCCATGATCAACGAGGGCGGGTGGCGCGACGAGCAGTGGCCCGACCACTGGACCGCCGTCACCGCCGACGGGGAGCGCTCGGCACAGGTATGTGTACAACACTCATTAGAACAAGGCGGTGGGCGTGATGAAGGCGGGGCACTGCTTCACCATCGAGCCCATGATCAACGAGGGCGGGTGGCGCGACGAGCAGTGGCCCGACCACTGGACCGCCGTCACCGCCGACGGGGAGCGCTCGGCACAGGTATGTGTACAACACTCATTAGAACAAGGCGGTGGGCGTGATGAAGGCGGGGCACTGCTTCACCATCGAGCCCATGATCAACGAGGGCGGGTGGCGCGACGAGCAGTGGCCCGACCACTGGACCGCCGTCACCGCCGACGGGGAGCGCTCGGCACAGGTATGTGTACAACACTCATTAGAACAAGGCGGTGGGCGTGATGAAGGCGGGGCACTGCTTCACCATCGAGCCCATGATCAACGAGGGCGGGTGGCGCGACGAGCAGTGGCCCGACCACTGGACCGCCGTCACCGCCGACGGGGAGCGCTCGGCACAGGTATGTGTACAACACTCATTAGAACAAGGCGGTGGGCGTGATGAAGGCGGGGCACTGCTTCACCATCGAGCCCATGATCAACGAGGGCGGGTGGCGCGACGAGCAGTGGCCCGACCACTGGACCGCCGTCACCGCCGACGGGGAGCGCTCGGCACAGGTATGTGTACAACACTCATTAGAACAAGGCGGTGGGCGTGATGAAGGCGGGGCACTGCTTCACCATCGAGCCCATGATCAACGAGGGCGGGTGGCGCGACGAGCAGTGGCCCGACCACTGGACCGCCGTCACCGCCGACGGGGAGCGCTCGGCACAGGTATGTGTACAACACTCATTAGAACAAGGCGGTGGGCGTGATGAAGGCGGGGCACTGCTTCACCATCGAGCCCATGATCAACGAGGGCGGGTGGCGCGACGAGCAGTGGCCCGACCACTGGACCGCCGTCACCGCCGACGGGGAGCGCTCGGCACAGGTATGTGTACAACACTCATTAGAACAAGGCGGTGGGCGTGATGAAGGCGGGGCACTGCTTCACCATCGAGCCCATGATCAACGAGGGCGGGTGGCGCGACGAGCAGTGGCCCGACCACTGGACCGCCGTCACCGCCGACGGGGAGCGCTCGGCACAGGTATGTGTACAACACTCATTAGAACAAGGCGGTGGGCGTGATGAAGGCGGGGCACTGCTTCACCATCGAGCCCATGATCAACGAGGGCGGGTGGCGCGACGAGCAGTGGCCCGACCACTGGACCGCCGTCACCGCCGACGGGGAGCGCTCGGCACAGGTATGTGTACAACACTCATTAGAACAAGGCGGTGGGCGTGATGAAGGCGGGGCACTGCTTCACCATCGAGCCCATGATCAACGAGGGCGGGTGGCGCGACGAGCAGTGGCCCGACCACTGGACCGCCGTCACCGCCGACGGGGAGCGCTCGGCACAGGTATGTGTACAACACTCATTAGAACAAGGCGGTGGGCGTGATGAAGGCGGGGCACTGCTTCACCATCGAGCCCATGATCAACGAGGGCGGGTGGCGCGACGAGCAGTGGCCCGACCACTGGACCGCCGTCACCGCCGACGGGGAGCGCTCGGCACAGGTATGTGTACAACACTCATTAGAACAAGGCGGTGGGCGTGATGAAGGCGGGGCACTGCTTCACCATCGAGCCCATGATCAACGAGGGCGGGTGGCGCGACGAGCAGTGGCCCGACCACTGGACCGCCGTCACCGCCGACGGGGAGCGCTCGGCACAGGTATGTGTACAACACTCATTAGAACAAGGCGGTGGGCGTGATGAAGGCGGGGCACTGCTTCACCATCGAGCCCATGATCAACGAGGGCGGGTGGCGCGACGAGCAGTGGCCCGACCACTGGACCGCCGTCACCGCCGACGGGGAGCGCTCGGCACAGGTATGTGTACAACACTCATTAGAACAAGGCGGTGGGCGTGATGAAGGCGGGGCACTGCTTCACCATCGAGCCCATGATCAACGAGGGCGGGTGGCGCGACGAGCAGTGGCCCGACCACTGGACCGCCGTCACCGCCGACGGGGAGCGCTCGGCACAGGTATGTGTACAACACTCATTAGAACAAGGCGGTGGGCGTGATGAAGGCGGGGCACTGCTTCACCATCGAGCCCATGATCAACGAGGGCGGGTGGCGCGACGAGCAGTGGCCCGACCACTGGACCGCCGTCACCGCCGACGGGGAGCGCTCGGCACAGGTATGTGTACAACACTCATTAGAACAAGGCGGTGGGCGTGATGAAGGCGGGGCACTGCTTCACCATCGAGCCCATGATCAACGAGGGCGGGTGGCGCGACGAGCAGTGGCCCGACCACTGGACCGCCGTCACCGCCGACGGGGAGCGCTCGGCACAGGTATGTGTACAACACTCATTAGAACAAGGCGGTGGGCGTGATGAAGGCGGGGCACTGCTTCACCATCGAGCCCATGATCAACGAGGGCGGGTGGCGCGACGAGCAGTGGCCCGACCACTGGACCGCCGTCACCGCCGACGGGGAGCGCTCGGCACAGGTATGTGTACAACACTCATTAGAACAAGGCGGTGGGCGTGATGAAGGCGGGGCACTGCTTCACCATCGAGCCCATGATCAACGAGGGCGGGTGGCGCGACGAGCAGTGGCCCGACCACTGGACCGCCGTCACCGCCGACGGGGAGCGCTCGGCACAGGTATGTGTACAACACTCATTAGAACAAGGCGGTGGGCGTGATGAAGGCGGGGCACTGCTTCACCATCGAGCCCATGATCAACGAGGGCGGGTGGCGCGACGAGCAGTGGCCCGACCACTGGACCGCCGTCACCGCCGACGGGGAGCGCTCGGCACAGGTATGTGTACAACACTCATTAGAACAAGGCGGTGGGCGTGATGAAGGCGGGGCACTGCTTCACCATCGAGCCCATGATCAACGAGGGCGGGTGGCGCGACGAGCAGTGGCCCGACCACTGGACCGCCGTCACCGCCGACGGGGAGCGCTCGGCACAGGTATGTGTACAACACTCATTAGAACAAGGCGGTGGGCGTGATGAAGGCGGGGCACTGCTTCACCATCGAGCCCATGATCAACGAGGGCGGGTGGCGCGACGAGCAGTGGCCCGACCACTGGACCGCCGTCACCGCCGACGGGGAGCGCTCGGCACAGGTATGTGTACAACACTCATTAGAACAAGGCGGTGGGCGTGATGAAGGCGGGGCACTGATTCACCATCGAGCCCATGATCAACGAGGGCGGGTGGCGCGACGAGCAGTGGCCCGACCACTGGACCGCCGTCACCGCCGACGGGGAGCGCTCGGCACAGGTATGAGTTCAACACTCATTAGAACAAGGCGGTGGGCGTGATGAAGGCGGGGCACTGCTTCACCATCGAGCCCATGATCAACGAGGGCGGGTGGCGCGACGAGCAGTGGCCCGACCACTGGACCGCCGTCACCGCCGACGGGGAGCGCTCGGCACAGGTATGTGTACAACACTCATTAGAACAAGGCGGTGGGCGTGATGAAGGCGGGGCACTGCTTCACCATCGAGCCCATGATCAACGAGGGCGGGTGGCGCGACGAGCAGTGGCCCGACCACTGGACCGCCGTCACCGCCGACGGGGAGCGCTCGGCACAGGTATAACATCATTTATAATACTAGTGGGTCGACGTGGCTTGACCTGCGTTCCCGAAGGATCGGAGGGTGGAGCACTACCTGCAGAGACGGGTAGTGTCCTACATAGAGAGGGGAGGTGCTCGGAGGGAGAGGTGGCGGTTCGGAGATTACTTCCGGACGCTGACCCCCCGCCTCGTCGGCGCGGCTGCGGCCCTGTCGAGACTCCTCCCAAACCTGGGTGGTCCAGGCACGCCGTGCAGGCGGCTATATGCTATGGTTATCCGTAGCATGGCCCTGTATGGCGCGCCAATATGGGTAGGAGCCCTCGACATGCAGAACAGGGCCCTTCTCCGCAGGCCGCAACGGACCAAGTGATCCTCCTTTTTGACGCAGAGGCCCCAGCTTTTAAAGCTGGGGTCAGCTTGCAGATGTCGCGGTTGAAACACACTAGTGCGCCCGTGACATCTGCAAAAAAAAAGCATAGAGGATCACGGACAGGTTTTAGTGGGTATGCCGACCCGTGGACTGTGGAAATATTCTAACTTTGTGCCAAATTTCATCCTGAGCCGTTGTTGTGTGAAAGAGTAACAAACATTCATAAATTTTTAGTCTCGCAACCTTTTGCATTTATAATATTAGTAGGAATTTTATACCAATTTGATGTGATGAAATTTGGTACTACATAGACTAGAGCTAGGAAAGGAATCCGGGAAGAATTGAAGGTCCCGGGAACGCGGGGAAACTGCGGGGGAGGCAAGTCAGCATACCATATTTATCAGTAATCTGACTGTTTAATGTTGACTCAGATTGCTAACTTCCAAAATCCTCTCTATATCGAATCTTGTTTATTTATACTACCATTTCAATACTGTTTTTATTTCAGTTTGAACAAACACTACTAGTGACCGAAACTGGATGCGATATCCTTACGCAGAGAGTCTCCGGGCGACCTTGGTTCATGGATCAACTGGACAATCTCAGCGCCTCCTAGTGGCGAATACATATGTTCCGCCAACCCATCATCTGAGGTGAATTACTTTATCTATTTATGGGCCACTATGACGCCAATTTAGTTTTGCATCATTTATCTCGACCTATCCATAGAACAAAGCAACTTTGTTTTATAATATGTAGTGATAAACAGATAGTAATGATTTAATACGTTGGTAAAAATCATTACTCTAAACCGATAAAAAAATGTTTGGGGAAATATGTATAAGTCAAACTTTAAATCACTGTCAGTAGAGATCATTAGGGATTTTGGCAGATGTCACTTTGTTCTATGGATAGGTCGACTATTTATGGGCCTCTATGATGCCAATTATGTTTTGCGTCATATATGTACATCTCTTTCTATTTTGAGGAGATGAAGAGAGAAATAATATCTGGATTGTCAACATACTCTATTCTCTACTTCTGACTAGGAAATGGAAATATATGTTAGTTTGATGCACCTAAAATTGGCGTCAGTATTATGACAATATTCTACATAATCTGTTTTATGCGATAAAATATGTAGATGGCTTAATTTGATGGAGATTTGTATAAAATCATTTCATATTTGAATAATAAGATGTATATTTCTTATGTAATAGTCCCCGCTTATGCGCTTGTGACTAATTCTAGGTCAATCTACTCCCTTTAAGCTCTCGGTTCATTCTAGACATTTAAAACTTAGTGTGTAAGTTACAGTTAGATTTCTATCATATAAAGTTAAAATATATTATACTTATAATGAAAGTAATTCATCTCGGTGAGTGATAAAAGGACATGGTGGTTTTGACAAATTATATTGTTGTAATCGATTTGGATAAAATTATCCTCGTGTTTTGAACTTGAACTTTCACATCACAATGTGGAAAATTGTGTCTAAAGTGTGCACACTATTTAGTTTCCGCCCAAGTAGTGTCACAGAAAAATCGACCCTATTTATTTATTATAAGGTTATTGTTTGAACTACAACACTATTCAACATTAAACTATCAAGAGTCATTAAAAAATGAACCATATTTTGAACCAAAAAGGTGTATATTCCTGATTCCTACATCACCTGTGTCTTATATTTTGTATTTACAGTGTTCCAAACAAGTATGATTCTGATTTATGACAAAATGTTGCCAGATGAAACTTAGGGTTTATTTTAATTATACCAAATATTTTGGAAATTATTTAAATTCAGTGCACTTTGTATGCATAATATTACTTGTACTGCAAAGCGGTTATATAATTTTTTGCTTTATAATTAAGCTGTTCACACCAAAACTGTCACTTTTCTAAGAGAAGAGAACATAGGCTATTTGCTCACAAAATTGAGCTATTACACGGCCGTTTATGTAATCATCAGTACATAGCATGTATATTTACGCAAAACACTCTGTAGGTTTTTACATTTACATAATAATATGTAAAACACAAGTATTACAAGTAAAACTTTTGTAAATTGTAATGTAACTCAAAAGATATATAAAATAAACGATAAACATATTTTGTAATTTTATTGTGTAAATAAAATCAAATTTGGCATTTACGTTTACATATAACTATAAATTATCCCCTAAATGCAACTAAACATTCTTATTCAATAATTATATCTAATGTATTTTTATGTAGTGTATTTACAAAATAAATTATTAAGAAATAGGTTTACAAACTGGTCAAGCAGGTATCACTAAGTTATTTGCTTTGATTTTTGTAGCTCAGTAAATAATGATCTAGTTATAAGGAAATTTGGATACACATCAGTCTTTTGTCATAATAAGTTATACTATTCATCATATTCTTCAAAAAGTGGTATGTAGTCATCACTTCGAGACTTCAATTTCAGTCCGAATTGAGTCACTCTATTTCCGTCGAAGCCTTGCGTCTTGTCCACTGACTTGACAGTTGCAGACTTCCAATTTTCTATAGTCTCCTTCCGCTTAGTTTCCTGTTTCAAATGCTGCATGTTTGTCAATTTTGTTGTTGTCACTTCTCTCTGAAAGTTAGAAGATATCAGTTAAATTAAATACAATATATAAAAGCTCTAGAAATAGAAGCCAAATGACTAGCATTTGTTTTATGAAAGAGCTTTGTGCTTTGTACATTAGAGAGACGATGTGCAGAACGATGACTTTCTCAAGCTAAATACAAAAAAGTTATGCTCAGTACTCATTTTTGGGGTAAACTTACTTGCTTTGGACTGTCAAGATAACTCGCATATATCCTCAAAACAGGCTCACCAGTTTTATCGTCAAAAGTCAATTTGCTCTTTGGAGGTATTTTCGCTTTCACCACAGCCATTTTCGGTACGGCGTTAGATGCCGCGGCAGTCAAATCCTTATTTTCTGATACTGCAAACAGTCTTATTGGTGCTCGCCTGGATAAAAACGTTGCTTTCTCCTTATTGAAGTCCTGATCTTCACTTATAGTTGCCTCAACAATTTGGCCGGCATAAACGGCTCCTTCTTGCGTCGTTTTAGGGTCCTTCTCATCGACCCTTCGTAACGTATACGCTACGTTCACGGAATCCGCTTTCTTTGCAAATGGAACTCCCAAAAGAGGCTTCAACTCAGTGACAGTCTGGTTCTTTTCGTTTTTTTCTGGTTTCGTTATGAAGTAACCCTGAAGGTCAGGTCGTAACGTCGTTGTTGTAAAATTATCTTTGTTACCTTCTAAAACTGTGACTTGTGCTTGGGTCGTTTGTTGTGGCCTATCGATCTGTTCTAGAGCAGCGGCTGCTCTGACGTCATTGATTGCTGAGTAGAAACCATTTGCTATGACGTTGCCAACGCTTTGACCAATCTGTGCGTAGTATATAGGTGTTGTGTTTTCTTGTTCGGTATTGGTTTCAAGAACATACTTGATTGTTGTGGTTACTGGTTGAGATTCAGCTGCGACTATTTGGTAAGTTATATTTGGTTGTGGCGGTGATGTTACTTCCGCTGCTTCCGTAATATTATTTATCATACTTTGAGGGATAAGCGTTACGATGGAGCTTTCTTGAGTGGCTCTTTGCACTATGTTCTTTGATTCGCTGGGAACAAATGATGCTGGAGATTGTTTGGTTATCTGTTCATTTTCAAGTAGGAATAGCTGTGTTTGCGTTGTCTGCGGTTGCGATTGTACTTGTATTTGGGGTACGTCGGCGGTGTAAGGTATGAACTCTACAGATGGGTACCGTTGCAATAGTTGGCTCTGCAGTTTTTGCAAGAACATTGGATCTGGTTGGTACAATGCATTTGGTGGGATGACAATGCCTTCTGATGCTGGATTGAAAATGTCTTCGCGGGTTGGGATATTATTGATTGTCTGGAATTAAGTATTATATCAATAGTAGTTCTCTTAGAGGATTTATTTGTTGTTGTTTTCTTCTACACTGGTCATCAAAAAAATCGGCCCACCCATTTTTTGTTCAATATTAGTCGATTGTTTCACTGATAACTGGGTTACACGTTTGTTTTTTTATTTTGAGAGTCAATATGATGATTGACGTCTTGCTCGTCATAAATCTTATTGCACTGAAAGGTACCTAACAACTTTTTTATACAGAAATACTGTTGAGTGCGGATTTAACGGTTTTACATCGGAACAAATCGACCCGTTCTTCCAGTCAGAAACAGACATTTGTAGGGATTCATGTGCAATATCGTTAAGTTTAATTGCTGAGGCTGTAGTTCTGATTAATTTTGTTAAAAAATAATGGACACTACTGAGCCTAAGGCGGCCCAAGTTGTGGCTTTGCTGCAACAAGGGTTAAGTCCACGTGTCGTGGCCAGGAAGTTAAATCTCAGCCGTTCTGCAGTTCGGCGGGTTTACCAAAGGTTTATGGAGACTGGGCAGTATCGAAGAAGATCTGAATCTGGGATACATAGGGTAACAACTCAAAGGGATGATCGATTCATAGTGGTATCAGCTCTACGAAATCGACACCTTTCTGGCGTTGATCTCCAGCGACGCTTACGTGAAGATCGGGGTGTGGCTATAAGTGGCAGTACAGTAAGGAGGAGACTACGTGAGCAGAATTTACGACCACACAAGCCAGCAACCGGGCCACAATTGACGACAGCTCATCGACAAGCTAGCCTTCAATTTGCGCAGAATCACGTCAAGTGAACTATAGGCCATTTTGAGTCAGTTCTTTTTAGTGATGAGAGTCGGATGACTTTATACTGTTCTGATGGACACGATAATGTCATGCGAGGGCCAGGTGAACGTTATGCCCAGTGTTGTATAAGAGAAACAGTGAGTTATGGTGGAGGCTCTATAATGTTTTGGGGTGGGATATCTTTAACTGGACGCACGGAGCTGGTTTTTATAAGAAATGGTGCTTTAACTGCGGTACGCTACATCACAGAGGTCCTAGAAGATAATGTGGTGCCATATGCCGGCTATATTACAGAAAATTTTGGATTTATGCATGATAATGCACGGCCACACGTGGCGCGCGTTGTTACCGATTACCCTGACGAGGTCGGCATTCGGGTTATGTCGTGGCCAGCAAGAAGCCCCGATCTGAACCCTATAGAGCACATCTGGGACACCCTTAAACAAAAGGCTAGAGTCCAAAATCCAGACCTTACATCCTTAGGAGACCTGGAAACTGCCATCAGATAAGAATGTAACCGAATCCCTCAAGAAACCATAAAAACCTTGATTAGGTCACTAAAACGGCGAATGCAAGCCGTCATTCGAGCAAGAGGGGGGAATACGCAATATTAAACTGCAATAATTGCGTTCATAACACTTATGAGTAAAAAATTAGAGCGTGTATAAAATTAATCCAAAAAAGAGAGTTCTTTTTATTTTTGTTTATAATCAATGTTTCATTTGTTTGACTAATTTTTATTATGATTATATTGCGCTGAAATTAGTGTAAATAAATAAGTTTAATTGAACATATCATTGTTGAATCGTTTTGTTTTGTTTTACTAAAGAAAAACGTGATTTGCGGTAAAACTGCAGGTGGGCCGATTTTTTTGATGACCAGTGTAGTTGCTTACCTGCATTGTGAATTGCTGCGGCACAATTTGATTTTGTGGTAAACTTATTGCGGGCAAACCATATTCAGATGCGTATTGCAATGCGGCTCCGTTCCGTATTAAAGCCTGTAATTCTGGTGAGGCTAAATGCTGCAATGAAACACATTTGATAAGAAACGCCCAAAAAAGATGACCAACTACCTAACTTGTACTTACATTTATTTTTGAAAATGATACAGGTGTTTCGATTTTGGCCATTTGGTATAAAGGAACGTCGTGGTATCTCTCGGTCACTTCATACGTTGGTTTTGGCTGAAACAGTGGTTGAGAGACATAGTTATCATCAATTTAGGAATAATTTGTAATAATAGCTAATATGAAATATTCGGTGCGTCTTTCTATGACCTTCTTGATCTTTCTATCCAAAATCCAAAGTCGACTAACTATAAATAAATATATTGTGAATGTTCTAAAAATTTCTTCTTACCGGCTCTGTAGCAGCAGCACTAGCTTGACCGTTGTTCTCGGAAGCAGACCCGTCGATGACTACGATCGGCTTCTCGGACAGGCTGAGGTTGGGTGCTGGTATTGTGTGAATAGCACCTGTTGGTCATATGTCTGAATCGCATTGTATTCGTCCACAGCAAAATGTCACAAAATTCTCGAAGGACCAAGGTACTCTTGGTAATAAGTATTCGTGTGTATAAAATGGTCCTTCCAGCCGGAATGGCAACCGGAGTAGACATAACTTTGAGTGAGAAATCTTGTAACCATTTTGCTGTAGACCTTGTCGATTTTTGTGCAATTGGTGCACGAAATGAAATTGATATTTGTGTGAAGAATGTAGATGTTGAAGATAAGACAATGTTCAATCAAAAATAAGTATACATATACTAATAGTACTACAATACAAAAATACCTAATACATTAAGAGATAATAAGTATATTTTAATACATATGTATTAAAACAATGTGGGTATTTAAAATCGATACATATGTATTATATACGAGCTCGTCCAAATCTGCTCATCTGAATTAAAATTATTGTTCGTTGGGTAACGTAAAAGCTTTCTATGAATAGCTACTACAATTAAAGACACACAAGATACATTTTGAAGAAAGACGACATGTAGTAAGGTATAGAAACAAAGCCATGTGCACATAATAATCAACCTGTATCACCGTCAGTGTGCACCGCGGGTTGGGCAGACGCCGCCCTTATGAACTCGTACTCTGGAGTGACTGCGGCCACTTGCGGGAGACGCGCCGTGGTCTTCCATGGCCCATTGTTGTAGATGTTGCGTGTCGCACTTGGGCCAAAGTGCTTGATGGCATATCTGGGAGATCAAGAACCTAATTAGTCCTACCAAATTTTCTAATACAATATAAGCTATTCATGTTTTTGGAGACAAAGCAATCTGTATCGGTCCTTTCGCAACAAGGGATTTGTTTTTTTGTCTAACTCTGCTGAATGGCAGTTTGTTGCACACAACAATAAGCAACTATTTGGGCTGATATTATTATCCGATTAAGGCTTTTAGCTTGGAGAGACACTTCGCATAGGAGTATCTCATTCCATTCTGACGGATCTATCCTAAAGAAGGATTTGATGAAGAAAATTTTTAAATGCTCTATTTACATCTTGACAAGACGCTATCAGGATTGTAGATTTTATAGTTTAAATACTTGCCTGTGTGGTGGATTCCTGTAAAGCACATAGGGTGCTCTATGAGATGCAGCCGGCACTATTCGCTGATGCATCCAGGGTCGCTGCAGAGATACACCTGGCCTGAATGGTGTGGGCACTCGCAGCCGGTTGATGGTGGCCATGCGGCTTATGTATGCGCTTTGGGACAGCGAGCAGAGCGTGAGGTAGACTAAATGAACCTGAAATTATAGACGCCCGATTTAAATTTGGTATTGTGATCTTTTGTCTGCGGTAGTTTTGCTCCAAAGATTGCCTCGCATACATTATTTTCAGATTTTCAGAGGTGGACTAATAAGAATGATCCCAAAAAAAACATAGGTACTTATGAAACAAAATCGTTGAATTTTGGAATAATTAAATTCACGTCATGTTTGTGGCCTTTCGAGCATAGTACATGTTTATCGAATCGTCGAGTTAAACATCCTCTGTTATGTCATCAAACAGATTACATTACAAAATCAGTAGTAATTTGAACCAAATATTTGCAATGAAGAATTATATAGTGACCGATTATTGGATTATAAATATTTATAGGTATATAATACTTTATTTCTGTAGGTAGGTATGACTTGTTTTTTGATGATTACGAAACATACTTATATACCTATCCTTTATATAATTAGAATTTGATGTTTGATTGGTATCGTAAGTTTATTTTTAAATTAAGAAATTTTTCCAAACTGCGCCCTTCTCACAACGTGGCCGAACCACGAAAGCCGAATTTGACTACCAAGAATCGACCAATGTTTATAGGAATTATACATAGGCGTCTCACATACGATTACTCGGTTAGACAACATTCCGTATATGCGGCCGGGAGAGATGGCGCGCCGGAGACATTCGCAACCGGTTAGGCTATTTCTTCTATGTGAAAACTGTTCTTGGTAAACGATCCCATAAGTTTACTATTACCCACCGGCTTTAATGTAGATGGTGTTTTCCGTTTTTAACCGACTACAAAATAGGAGGTTAATATTTGTCAGAATTGAATGAGGACTAGAAGGTGTTAGCCTCTGATGGCTGTTACACCCTTACCCACGGGGACAATAAACTCTAGAGGTGTTTCACCGACCGGTTGTTAGTTCGACTCTCATACAAGACAAATGTTTGTGTGCATGGTGCATGGATGTTTCTGGGCGTAATTATAAGTAGGTTATGTATTGAAAAATATTGTATTTATATATTGGGGTGCGGAGGGTGTCAATTAATTATGATTCTCTTATTACGTCGTTTGTTAGTCATTGTTTCTAGAATCGATTACTAACAGTCTCCTCTTTTATCATACGGTTGAAATTCAGAGAACAAAGGAAATATTTCTATTTTGTTTAAACTAAACTTACCTACATGATAATTTTACTTATTATTATTTCCATTAAAGACAGGCATTTGACTCAATATTATCTTATAAAAGGTACAAATTAACAATTTCACTTTTAGCTCGTTCTTAAAGACTCGTGTTTCGTAATTAGTCTGATCATGCAAGTAATATAACACATACTTTAAGAGACCTATGTATGGGTGTATGTTTGTGTGTGACTGTCTCCAGTGAAACACGCCGTTACGGGTGGTTGCGGGCGAAACCGAGTGGAAAACATTTGTTTTTTTTTACGACTAGACCGTAATACGACGTTTTAGAATAGATAACACTTTTTGTTTACATCAGAAGATAGAATAACATGGGTGAAAACAAAAATAAATCATCGCATGAGATGTTATTCAGTTATTCTCCTCCAAAACTAAATTTTAAGACGTAGGTTCATGAATTGCTTATTTTGAATTTATACATTAGAAAAAAATCGTAGGTACCTACCTAATAGTTGATTGTTTTAAGCCTCTTAAATTAGTTGCTTAGTCACAAAAGCTTAATCTGCATATGCATCTTTATCTGCTAGATCTGACACTCAACAGGCTAGCTTAATACTAAATAAATAGATTTACCTACTTAAAATATGGATAACTTTTTAAGATACGATTAATGGAATTGAAGTCCAGGCTTTCCACGAAGTTTCTCACAGAATCTAAATAAATTCAGATATTGATCCATGAATAACTCTTTTGTTTTAAAATAAATGCCAATAGTAGACAATTTTTTCTGTATTATGATTAGTGTATGTGGCAACACAGTTTGTAATCAAAAATTAAAATCGAATGACTTACAATATTATGTCAACAACAATCAATATTATTGAAATGTGGCCACACTTGGAATCCGGCTATGTTATAGTAAAAACAATCGATAAATTGTTTCTGAATATTCGCGTGGCATAATTAAATAATCTTGTGTTTGCATGTGTTCATTAAAGCGTTCGTTACCTCCGATAATAACCGCTACAATTATTTTTCTTATTAGTGTTGCTATCCTTTTATATCGGTTTTAGTCATGAAACGTTATTTTTATAACTCCATATAAAAGTGGTATACACCTATATGTGTAATGGGGCTGTAAATATTTATAAATAATGTCAATGCAAAAGCAATGCCTAGAAGGATTTCAGTTTTCTAGATCCCATAACACAAGCTGTGCTTAGCATAATATGGTAATGACTGCCTAAATAACATATTCTGGTAGCTTTAACTTTTATCTATACTTATATTATAAGCTAGTTTTTAACAAATAAATGTCCTGGGACATTCACACATCATCATCATCTCATACACGTCTCCACCGAGGAGCTCGAGCCTCCCCTATCAATGAGCGGGTCTACGCCATAGTCCACCACGCGGGAATAGATTCACACATAGCTAAACGGATTTCAGACTAAGCAGAGCTTGTGCAATATGTACCTAAGTAGATACAGCAATCTCGTTGCTACATATATAATTATACACAATCGTTTGTCCCAAGTAGGAATCGCTGTCCTGTGGCTTCAAAGTCAGATTCGCTAACCAAGGTAATCGCCCGGTCATTTCCTGCTAAAAGATTTTAAAACATACAGTATGCCCATCTAGTGACGTGAGGTTAATAAAGCAGAACACCAACGGTTCGCCTCAGTCTAATTGCCACTGTAAGACGGCGAGAGAAAATAACTAGCCGTTCAATGTTTGTAAGTTAACTGTAGTTAATAATCATTGTGGATGGTGGCTAAGGATGTTTAGCATCCGGCACACACTTGGAGAGTATCGCATTTCTTGTTATGTTTCACTAGCTGGTACAGACTTTGTCTTCGTAGAATATTTTTGAATGTCGTACTTCAAAGTCCGATCTGACTATTCAAAATTGGTTCAGCAAACAGTGTAGGCGTGAAAACAGAAACATACGGAGTTACGAACGGATTAGGTATGTTTGGATTTGTTATCTCTTAGTATTTCTGCCAGGTACAACAAGCGACAATTAGAAATAAGTATGTTTATTTTTACTGGAGTGTATTTTTCGTTATGTAAACATTTTGAAGTAAGACATTAAAAACGGGTTAACATATAATTTTATACTACAATACAATACTTTTATAATAATTTCCATAATAATTAATTACATAATTCCATAAGTCCAAAATATATGCGTACTTAAGTGGTAAAAGTACGTACATATATTATTTTTCAATCGTCTATCCTAAGAAGATTTCTGCAACCTCTATAGGACCTTGTCATTAGGTTCAGCGCAATGTGAAACCTAGTACTGACTGGACCGGTTCGATAGGATATTTCTCTTTGACATTGCAATACTCGCCCCTGGGTTCTCTAATACAGTCTTGGTTGCCATAACGAGGCCAGAGAGCGGACCTCTCACGCGATAATATAGTTAACGAGAGAGACAGAGCGTAGAGTCGACGTAGGCTGCTGATTTACGTTACAGAATGGCAACATAAGTGTGATTTCATGATATTAGATCGACGATGTAATGTAGGTACCTACTCTATCTCTTACATTTAATACGTATGATATATCCGGATAATATAAATATGAATACAGACCAATACATTGTTTAATATATTTTCTGTTTAAAATAAAAGTATATTTTCTAATACCTTAATATTAATACCTTAAATATTATGAGATAGATATCTCATAATATTTTTCATTAATACATATTACCAAAACAAACCATAATTAGTAGATAAGTTATGAACTTGGTGTACCTATATAAATTTGCGCCTTAAAACCCTTTTGAACCCCGTTGTGAACCATATAATTTACGTAGAAACAATATTGTTTGATATTATTTGATATTCAAAATCCAAATAATAGTTTAAATTACGCTAATCCCCCGTAAAACTCACCTTCATCATCTTGAAGTTGATCAGTTAATCACAAACAGTCATAAAACACTAACACTTCAAATCACAATTGTTCACTAAAAAGTTTTTAATTTTTTTTTCACATTTTTTTAAACACGAAACAAAAGTTTTCTTATTTTTCAAATTCTTATTTTGACACAGTATTTTTTTTACCTTTCTTTTTTCTTTTTACCTGTTATAATACATCGTTAGCCTTGACCAGCGTCCGATTCGTTGTGGGGGACGAAATAGGTCATACTTAGTCTTTATATCAACCCCCACTTGGTGGAGGCGAGTGGTGAATATACTATGGCTGGATGATTACCGATTATGACTGGCAGGTGTTTTACTTACTTGATGATTTTTCAACCTGTACTTATTCATTGAAAGATGTTTGGATTTGCCGTAATAATTGCATATGAAGATTGAATTACGTAAACATTGAGAGGATTTTATGTTTAATTCATTATTAAAAATTTCGTCTAAAAGACTATTTACTTACACTTATTTCCAAAGTTGAAGAAAATATAAACATACACAATTTTATTGATAACCTGCTGTAAAGGAAATTGACCATGCTTAATTATTTATATCTGTTAGATAACTAGGTATATATAAAATTTATATTTGTATACAATACCTATCTAATACTTGTAATATGATTTTCTCTTATCCTTTCTGCCATGCCAGCGCATTTGGCCATCCATAGACCATAATTACATTACTTTTAAATAAACTTTCTTAGGCGATTCGATTAATCAAAACCCGCTAATGTCACATTTTCTAAGTATAATAATTTCAGACAGGTTAATGTCGTTAACCACTGGTAACTAACGTATAGTAAATTAGATAATTTATGTATGAGTGGGAGCTGTAGTTTTTTTGTCATCTGTAGAGTCACCGACTCTTGCGCACGCAATTTGAATTATATTGATGAATGCACACGATTATTCATTGTTACCGATTTTCTTTTCAGTTCTTATTTAATTAGTGTTAAGTAATTTTTTTTATATTTCAATTTATGATATGGTTCGTAAATTTTTATGAGGGTAGCTCTAGTTTATTTGTGTCTAGTGTGCATCGAGCATGTAACTAGTGTGTTTGTTTGTTACGTTTTCGTTTTATATTCGCTCTTCCTATTTCAATGAGTTTCCTGCTTCAAATTGGTTACTCAAAACTATTTTAAGTACTTAGATGAAGTCGCGGAAACCACCTAGTATTTAATATCCATAAAACTGCTGGCCCAATTTAAGACGTTAAGTTTTTTTTATTTATTCATTGTATAATAGTTGTACCTAAGTACCTTACCGAGGGTTAGGTATATACTACTCGCTGTGAAGGTAATGGAGCATTATTTTTCCCGAATGTTTACGTAGTTTTTCCTATATTGAAATATTATCATTATTCATATCTAATCAATTAAATATGGTTTTAAAATGTAACCACTATTAAAAAATAAAATGCAGATAATATTTATAAATTAAACGTATCTAGGTAATAACTTGGCTATACAGGAAACGTTCCTTATCATACCAATCAGATTATACCACTTGCTGGTTTCCATGTTAATTAAGCATGTTTGTTACGGTGGGTCAACGACCTGTATAATTGCTGGTACACAGCCACCCATCATTCTGAAAGCAGGTGCAATGAGGCTGAACTCGCCAGGAAGGCTGGTAATGACACCTTCGATTATCCATGGTTACGTAAAGATAGACTTTTTGTAGCCTTTGTATCCGCTTCCGTTAGTTCTGAAGAAAGTAAGAGTGAGGTCTGATTTTATGAGCTGTCTGACAGTGGTTTATTATTTATTATTGTTCAATGTAATTGATATTTGAATATGACTTTTGGGAGAAGTTTCTATGTAAAGCTATATATTATATGGGTAACTTCCACCTCGCGATTTTGCCCGCCTTAGGTTGGAGGATTACGCCAATTAGTGTAGGTAATATTTTTTTTATGTTCCTGTATGGAGCAAGAGCCCGTGAACGCCAGACCTTCGTTATTTTATAAAAGCTGAAAGTTCGTCTGCGCATGCTCCCAACACAGGTAAGAACGATGGCCTATTATGAAGTTTGGGTCATCGTGGCTTTGGCAGCTATACGGTACTAAAGGTGTGTATAATACCGATCTAGTTTCGTCAAATTATAAAGTGTGATTTTTTGGTATTATCTTCAGAATATTATAAAAAATCACGTTATTGATTGCCAGACACTTCACATCGTGGCAACCCCTCTAATGTTCATGAAATTATAATTCTACTTACGTTATAGTATAAAAGCTGATTTTTATATATAATACTTAGGTAGTAATAAGATGATGTTTCCTCATCAGCCAGACATTTTTGATAGTTCCAACCCCTTGCCAGACAATGATGTAGGGTCGCTGTAGGAGCGAGCGCGAGACAGTATATGTATGATAGATGGCGAGAAAGGTCTATCGCGATCTCTCACTGCACAGTTGTTATTTCTACTGCGCATGTATTAGTACTTAGTACATGTTTACATCAGCTAAAATAATCTTATATGCTTTCTTCAAGTATTATTAATTGAATAATTATTTTAATAATATATGTATACGCATATCTGCATTTCGTTGCTTCTCTCCTACTGTAGGCGTTTAACAGAGGTTACGAACATTAAAACTTTTTTTTTACTCACTTTGTCTTCAGCTAACCTAACGTACACTTTGTTTTGTACTATAACTTTTTGTTAAATATAGTTTAAACCAACAATTTAGAGTTTTATTAAAGCTCCATTATGTCTTCGTGAGACAATATATATTTTATGTTTTAGCCGTATTAAACATCAAAAATAGACGATCGACAGCAAGCTCAAATATGTGCGTGTTTTCTTGTTTTATATACCACTACGGTGGCAAACGGGCATACGGCCCTGATGGGAAGCAGTTACCGTAGTCTATGGACGCTGCAACACCAAGGGCGTCACTCACGCGTTGCCAACCCTGTAAAAATCTCTTCACTCCCTTCTGTGCTATACGTCCAAGACGTAAGAATAAAAGCTCAAAAAAAGCGTGCACTTTATGCAAGCAATTACTCTGCACCGAACATACCACATATATGTGTTTAGTATGTTTCGAAAGGCAAATTTCTCAAGATCTTATAGAATAGTTTTTTTTTAATTTTTTGTTATATATAATTTTTAATGGGATTTTTATGAAAACTGCCAAAAAATTTTGAATATAATTAAGTTGTTTTGTTATTTGGTCAAGAAGTTGAATTTATGTTTCATTGTTTTGATTAAAATACTTATTTTCTTATTTAATAAACCTTGTTTTATTGATATATATCCATTATAAGCCAATTAGTAATACCACGGTAGATAGATGAGCGTTTAAAGTGGTGTGAGCAATTTGCTCCCGCGCGCCTTTCCATGTTATAAAAATAGGCGCGCCTCCTCACGGGTTAATTAAATTTTTGAGTATTATTTATTTGGTTTTTTTTTATAATCTGTTATTGAGGGATCGCGATAGACCTATCTCGCCATCTATCATACATATACTGTCTCGCGCTCGCTCCTACAGCGACCCTACATCATTGTCTGGCAAGGGGTTGGAACTATCAAAAATGTCTGGCTGATGAGGAAACATCATCTTATTACTACCTAAGTATTATATATAAAAATCAGTTTTTATACTATAACGTAAGTAGAATTATAATTTCATGAACATTAGGGGTGTCTGGCAAGGGGTTGCCACGATGTGAAGTGTCTGGCAATCAATAACGTGATTTTTAATAATATTCTAAAGATAATACCAAAAAATCACACTTTATAATTTGACGAAACTAGATCGGTATTATACACACCTTTAGTACCGTATAGCTGCCAAAGCCACGATGACCCAAACTTCATAATAGGCCATCGTTCTTACCTGTGTTGGGAGCATGCGCAGACGAACTTTCAGCTTTTATAAAATAACGAAGGTCTGGCGTTCACGGGCTCTTAGTCCAGTAGTCTTACGTTGAGATATAAAAGGCCCATAATGAAAAAGTGAGTCTCTTCAAAACGGGCACATCTTCTATAGGTATTTACTATACTAATATTATAAAGCTCAAGAGTTTGTTTTGACGCGCAATCTCAGGAAATACCTACTGGTTTGAACTTCATATTTATTCTAGTGTTAGATAGCCCATTTATTGAAGAAGGTTGGCGCCTATATAACATCACGCTACAACTAATAGGAGTGGAGCATCAATGATAAATGTTGCAAAGACAGAGATCTAACGCAGATTAAGTTGCGCAGGTCAGCTAGTGGATTTATTCTATTAAAACGGACCTCTTAGACTAAGTATGACATAGTAATGCGTATTAACATGTTTTTGCTTTTCAATGTCTACGGCTAATGATTACCAGTGATGAAGTAAACGCTGGTATCCGCTGTTGAGGGAAATTCTCTGATCACTGTCATTGAGTACTGCGGTTAAACCGTTACCATACTGGTGGTGGTACGGCCTGGATGGTGGGCTTGGTGGTTAGTGACCCACACTTTCCAGCCGACAAACATTTGTGTGCATAAATTGTTTGTTTGTTGTGATCTTTGATGAATAATAATTTAAGTAATAGTTTATCAAAGGTTGTGATGTAGGTAGGTACGTATCATAGCTACCGATTTGGTGTCAGTATTTACTCTGTGGTAAATTCTCGATGTCTTAATATGTAATTGGTAAAATACCTTAGTTGATGTTAAATAAAAGCTCTCAAAACAACCTTTTAGGTGCCATTACACATGTACCTATTTGTACTCGTAACTAACCCTTTTTTTGTCACCCAATTGAGAAGGATAGCAAAAAAGTACATCATCCGCCATCTTGTAGCGACGGCCATTTTGAATGTTTTATTTACCTACCTATCTATACTAATATTATAAAGGAATAGAGTTTGTTTGTTTGTTTGTTTGGTTGAACGCGCTAATCTCAGGAACTACTGGTCCGATTTGAAAAATTCTCTCGCTATTAGATAGTCCATTTATCGAGGAAGGCTATAGGCTATATATCATCACGCTATGACCAATAGGAGCGGAGCACCAATGAAGAATGTTCAAAAATCGGGAGATTTCTTTTCCAGTGGAGAGCTTCCGCTGCGTACGCTGCGAAACCGGTTAAAGCTACGCTAAAATGATGTATGACAGAATTGTTCCCCTTTAAAAGTTCTAAAAAAAAGTCCGCGATAGTATATGTCTAACTATTAAGGTTGGCTCACTATAACCACTTTTATACTAACCAAATTTGTTCGAAAATTAAGCATTATTTGTGAAGGTGTTTTTATAAAGATGATATTAATCCTTATCCAAATATATACGTTATTCATCGCAAGTATTTAATTTAAAACAAAATTGCCATTTACATCATTCAATTTCAATGAATATCTTAGGAGATATCGCAAATTTAAATTAACATCGCACCAAAATAATTATCAAGTAAGTACTGCGCGCGCCTTTATGTGCTGGGCCGGCCGGCTTGCGGTCATCAGTTGCCTCTGCGAGGCTATCCTTCTACGTAAACGAAGGGGGTTGAAAGTTAGCGTCAGCCCAAAGTAACTATTCCACGCGGACGGAGTCGCGGGCAGAAGCTAGTACTAATATAAAGCTGAAGAGTTTGATGGTTTAGGTACTTGAACGTGCTAGTCTCAGGAACTACTGATACGATTTGAAAAAATATTTCAGTGTTAGACAGCGGTCAACAAGTAATGAATATTGCACAATGGATTGTTATCAAAACTAATCCTAATGTTCAGTGCATTCGAATTTCAAAGTGGTTCTGAATCAGTTTGCAAGATTTAACCCTAACATATCATATCATACCCTAATGAAAACAGTTTTAAAGTTCGGCTTAGGCGTTATGCGATTACCAAAGTCTCACACTTTATTGTCGGTTTTTAGCTAGATCAACCTACCATACCGAGTAATTTATTTTAATAAAATATTTTTAATGGCAAATTAAACAGTACTAGAAATTGCCCAGATTTTCAAACAGGCGCCGATGAAATAAAATAAACACTAATAAACTTTTAAATATGATATTTTAATATGTAACAAGGTTTTACAAAACCACTTTATGGGCTCTAGATACGAGCTACTTTTTGAAATAGCTATGCCATATTTATTTGCTAACATACTAGCTTCCGCCGTTCGTGGTTACACTTGAATCCTAAGGTCTCTATCCTTTCCACCTTTTTAGCTATCATCGTTCCAATAAACTATATCCACCGATAGGTTAAAAAAAGAGCAAAGCTTAGTGGTAAGTATATATATATCCTTGCCTATCATAATATTAAATACCAGATATTTATCTGCTGAAAGGAAAGGGTTTTAGGGCTGATCTTTGGACTAGGATAACGATTTATTTTCAATAGTTGATGTTTATAAAAGAACATTAAAAATAATTGTGTCACACATCCCTCATAATTTATTTACAAAATAATAATAAAAGCAATATTTTATACAAAATTTAAAAATTATAAATAACAATCAAATTGAGCAATATTTACAGATTATATCGTTTAATTATCTATAACATACCAATTCACACGCTATTTAAATATTATTCAACCGAATTACTCTATTTTTTACACAAGAAAATAATTAGATAAATACAAAATTGTTAATCTAATACTGAGAGCGTTGTATTACATTCCTATTTAAAAAAATCATAACTGCATAATATATGTTATGAATTTCAGGCATTCTGTTGCTTTTCACAATATGATGGCTGAGTTATCTTCAAATAGCTGAAAAGCTGCCTAAGTGTAATTTAAATCATGACATACTTTACGTTCGCTTCCAAAATCAAAACATTCACACTCAGACATTAAAATTATCTACAGGGTAACTAAGTGTTGATAAATAAGTCAAATTCCCCTTATGAAATAAGTGAAGACTAAAATAGTTCTATGTAAAATTGAGTAGTTATATCATACATCTACCCATATATATCTATATACGTGTACAGAAACGAAATTGAACTTTCATTGAAATCCATGTTACGGGACTTACAAAACAATCTTGCAGTCTTAAGACTAAACCATAAGGAATACATAGTATCTAGTAGGTATTAATGTTTAAGAAGCTGCACATAATTGGCTATTTAAAAACTATAAGCAATACATTTTATCCCTGAAAGTTTATCCCTCTTTTTATCTTTAAAAGTAATGTTAAAAATGAATCTGCGAAATGTATCTACGCGCATAACTTAAGAACGGCTAGACCGATTACGCAAATTATTTTTTTTGTGATCGTTATACCGAGGTTTGCATCCAAAAAAATTAAAATCAATCAATTTTAGAAAATATGCCGGTACAAAGTTCGCCGCGTCAGCTAGTTTTGTATAAAAAAACAAATAGCTATATTTTATATTGGACATTTCATATGCTTAAATTCGTTTCTGCTTCGTCGTAAGATAAGTTTACTAAGCGTGTTGCTGGTAATATTGTAGTTCCTCCGCACCCAGCGGTGCCATTTCAACAGGTACATCTGTAATATAAACAGGCATATTAAAAACAATATCTTTACACGAAAAATGTATAGCCTGAGAGATTTAGATTTAATACAGTGAGGCTGTGGTCCCATAAAAGATTATATTTGCTATATATTTTAGCTGGAATATCTGACTATTGCATAAACGGTTCATCTAAAATTCTAAAGTATATGAGGCAAACATCATTTGTCTCTAACTATTTGCCTAATAGCCCCACAGCATGAACAAGTATTTATGGAGATTACAATAGATATGAGTATGTTAATTGTAAGTTGGTGTTTGTACTTAATTATTCATAATTAGTTATGATTAAGTAATTCTTGGGAACTTATCAAACTAGACACTTGTACGCTAAGGTTAGGTATGTGGAATGATAAAGTGCACAGATAAAGTAGAGATTTGAGTCTGAGCGTACCAGTGTTTAGCTTCTAATATTACTGACCGTACGATTAACATGACTAATTAAAAATCCTTCATCATATCCCCGAAAAACCCACATGTTATTCACTAGGTACACATTATATACAAATTGGATGACGCTGACCAAATTTATTACACAACATTAACTTTCTACGTCTGTTGCATTATGATATCCGTCAAAACTTATACGCTTTATAACTCAAGTTTCATAATATAATTTATAGTTAATTTAATCACCGGTTATTGTAACGCATTCTATTTTATATCCCGGAACTTATCAATTTAAAATTGTAACGTTCTTGAGCTGATAACTAATGAAAAGCGCTTTAAAGGTATAATAGTTTTGATTGATATCAATATTATGTACACTACAACTAAGAAACATCTACTTACTAGCTAGAGAAATAATATTAACAACAATAAAATATATACAAAGGGAAGATGAAAATTAGCCCTGTCCAGTCAGAGTCGTTAGTTTGGTATTCCATAGGATAACGCATCACTCTTCTACATCATTCTACTCAGGAAAGAGTGAGAGAGATAGAGAAGGTGAAGTTAGTGATCCTACAGAAGAGTCAAGTCATTCCAGTCATCACATACCTCTAGTCAGTCAACAGTCAATTATTCAGATTTGTACAATCTTGTTGCCCCGTAGGAAATACTTCACATCTTTTCTTCTGTTTGCTTCACCCGTTGTTGTCTTTGGCTTTTCCGTAGTAGTAGTGGTAGTTGTTGTTGTTGTTGTGGTGGAAGTAGTAGTAGGAGGAGGATCAGAAGGAAGGAATTCAGCAGGTAGTACACCAATCTCATTATCGCTTACAACAGGGGTGGGCAAAAACGGTCCTTTCTCAAAGAACTCCTTATTCAAATGCGGAAAAACTTCAGAAGATCTTTGTTGATTATTCTGATTCATATAAGCCGCTATTTTGTTGAGGTTAAAATTGATTTTCTGTATTTTTTCCGGGGTTAGGCCCTGTTTTGGCTTTGGTGGGGTCGGTACTGTGCGTTTGGCAGCATAGTCAAAGGGTGGATGAGGATTTCTAGGGTCATAGTCTGGGTACGCTTCAGCGGCTGCTGGCTCCCCGTAAGAGTTGACTGCCCATTCCATGGGTCTGAAAGGAGGAATTGGCTGAAGGGGGGGAGGTTGTTGGTTTAATACTGTGTCGTCTAACGCTGCAGCGGGTGCGGTCGATGAAAAGGCGTTTTTAATGGCGCTGTATACAGTGTGGAGTATGGATGGGGGTGGATCGAGGGGTGTGTGGCCTGTCTGCGATGATTCGAGGGTCTCACTCGGTGCCACGTCGCCCAGTGGAGTCAGTATGACCAGTCCAGCGTGTACCCCGTTCAGATTACCTCGTCCTGTCTCAAAAGGGCGTCAGTCTTAGTCAGATTTTTTTCCTAATAACAAGATGACACCTTCAAATAAAGCTACCATCTTGTATCATTAACCGACTTCTTTTGCGTTGTCACGTTGTTTTATATCGCTCAAATGAAAGTCAGTAGTAACTACTTCTACTATTTACTAGCTACTTATTTTAAGTACTCTAATTAATGCTACTTTAAAGCTAAATTACTTATTTAAAATCAAGCTTTATTATTAATTTCAATTATTTTACTTTCTAAATTAACTACTATATGTCATAAAATTTTAGCTTGATTTTAAACTTTTGTAGTAACTTAAAGTACCTTACTTTAATGCTGGTATGTGACTAGCACTACCTTATTTATTAAAGTACCTACTTTAGGTGCATTATATTTAAAATATACCTATACGAGTATGTAGAAATCGTATGGGGGTATCTTGATGTATGTTGAATCCTAGAATAAATAAATAAATATAAGTAGGTTTGGGTTCAAAATTTGAATCATACAGTAAAGGAAATTATCGTGACGAAACCTTTGTTGGTGGCTTACGACTACATATAGTCATACATAATATAGTCATATATACCTACATATATCATACATATATAGTTATATATATAGACATACATATCATGGGGACTTGATGGTCATATCCAATATCTTAGGGTATTCAATAAATCTGTTATTGTATGGTAACGGGAATGTAAAAACTAAACTCGAGCTTCATATAATCACAATTTCTGAAGGGTTCTTTCCGATTTTCCTCTGAAACCTTGGGTTATAGGTAAGTCTACGACCGCTGAGATTCGAAACTCATAATGATAATCTAAAATTCGCGGCTCAAACAGTATCTTTCGAGTCACAACTTTAAGAATTTAAAACAGTTTGGTATGTAACACTGACTCATGAACAATATAAATGAACACTCATTTACATAACGATTATGTAATATTTGTGACTACATGTTTCGACATACTTTTATTAATAACATTACTAGTAACCCATTTCTATATTGATATAACTCATGTCGATAGTTCGTTTGTCTAATCCTGCAACAGTTCGTGAGGAAAATAATATTGATCTTTGTTAATCTTTCCCTGAACAGATGTACTAAAAACTTGACACTTCCTCTCTGCCATCTGTTGTACGGATGTGATCCAATATTCGCACTTGAAACCTAGTTCTCTTTAATCTTGACATTATGGTCAGTTTGTGACCAGACATTAAAAACCTTATCTTTGTCGTAATTATCAATTACCTGGTAGAAATTAGCATCTAATAGCAAGTGAAAGAGGTCTTTCACCGAGCCTTGTAGTTGGAATGAGATAAGTTACGTTATGCAATAATACAACCTACTTCCTCGAAAAATAAAATTATTCTGCAAAGTCTTTGTCATCGGCTATTCGACCGTGCCATCTTTAAGTCCCACTTTAACCCCCTTCTATCTGCCTATTGTGTCTTAGGCGTAGGTATTTTAAGACGTACCTTTATTTTGCCTAGATCATGCTTTTTGTTGTAAATAGCTGCTATGAGTTTTGAATGTATGTCCTGTTTTGTATTTTCAATTTCAATAAAATTTTTAATGCAAAATTGTTTTGTTTTAATAATTTCCATCACACTTACGAATACAATGGCACCTTCAAATATGCTGGCAAAACATTAGTTTGCATAAGTTTTCACTTCGTGAATAATGATTACCTCAAAACCATTGTGCATATTACAAGATAGGTATATGACACGTGAAAGTGACGACAATTTTGGCATTTTTAAGGCCCTACATGGACGGACATAAGTTAAACCACAGTGTTTCATATAATTTTAGTTAGTCATAATGACGAAATTCCATTAGGTACCATCGCATTAATTACTTGCATGGTTACGTATCAATATAGGATTCACGCATATTTTCCGAAACTAAATCCAATAGCTGTTAACCTTACCCACCGATGTACCCTATTACGATCTAATAAGTTCTATTATTATTTAATAAAAATATTTATATGAAATAAATAAGAGATATATACATTTGATGCAATAAAAGTAGAAATAAATTGGGAAATTTGTTATACCTACTTAATTATAGAGTAATAATATTTTGATTGAGAAATAAAGTAAAACTACATATGATGGTTGAATAGGTACTTATTACTTAAGTAAGCATGAACCTCACCAGTGAAAACATTGACGGCGTTGACAGACTTTCCAACAATTTATGAAAGTTTATCCTTACAATTCGCTAATTGATAGCCATTTATCATAATTATGCCTAACAAGATGAATGTAGGTGCATCAACTACCTGATTCATTCATGATTTAGTCAAATGACGTGAAGAGGTATAAGCTTAATGCCTACGTAAAGCACAATGACTTAAAATTTAGAAATTAAACTTTTTAAACGAAAGCCAGGCGCAATCGTCGATAAAAAAGTAACCAAAAAAAAAACAGTTCAATGACACATGAAGTCAATGTACATGATGATCTTAGTAATGATCATGTGAAACTGCTTTCCACGATTCTATATAAGATAGAACAATAAAAATACATAGTTGTCGACAATTTATTCGAAATGGAACGAATAAGAAGCACATTAAATAAAATCTGCGAACGAAATAATAATGATACATTGTTAAGGAGCGGGTGAAGTAACTGGACAAGATTAGTTTAATGTTACACGTCAACGATCTTGTAAAGGTTTTGCAATGCATCGTTATCAGAATTAGATGCAATGAAGTTTTACACCAATCTTGCAACTGTTATACCGCTGTGGTATTTATTGAAAAATGGACTATCAATAAAATGTTCTGTAACACTTATCTAATATTTTTAACTGGCTTTTTAAGAGCAGGTTATTATCGACTATTGGGATTCTTGTCTGACGTGCAATAAAAATGGGGTAACAAATCGGTATCCATATTTTAACATTAAATAACAGATATCGACGAATTATGTTCGTGAAATTAACATCAATGAACCTTGCATATATTTAGACAGATAAAACGATATGATCGGTCCATTTAACATAATTTCACAAATTGACAATTTACTTCGAAATCAACATTAAGTTCCATTAAAAAATATCCCGCAAAAGTTAAATATCATGTGTGGTGTGTTGCGTTGGGTGAGCCGGCGGAACCAGTTCTGTGACATAAGAGACTTTCACTGAAAGGGACCTGTTAAACTCCAAGTTTGGACTTACAATTGTCCGTGTGCCTTCCTTGAAACCTTACGTCACAAACTGGGTTAATTGTGTAATCCCATTGAACCCACTTGCGTCTTCCTAGATCTAGTATTTGTAAATGTTACGTCCTCATTTTGCAAAGGTGTGTCTATTAGGAGTCGTGATGTTAAGAGTCTGCATTGCTTTATCTTTATCATGTTAGAAAGGAGCCAATTTGTTTTGTAACTGAGGAAATAGAAGCTATGGTTCTTGTTTGAGATGTAATTAATATATTGGACTTTGGATATGAATCTCGTACTATGTTAACTTTACTTCCATTGATGCAATATGTGCATGAGTTAATGGTTATTTATCATCAAACCTTATTAAAATTTATCGCACGCAAAACAAAAGTGAGCTCGTGCCAAATAAAGTGAGGTAGTCATGTCGTAGGTATATTTTGTTGTTTCCGAAAGTATGTCGATTAGTTCAGTATTGGCAGTATGATATATTTCGTTGAAAAGTTTGGAAATATTATTAACCCTTTTCAGAATTATAAGAAAGTTCTCTTCTAAAAGGGGTTAATAATATTTTTTAGTTTTTGTTCATTGAGTTAAAGTAAATTCAATTTAAGTTCTCACGATTCTATATTACATTGATAACAGTGGTGTGATGCAAATGAGATGTGCTGTGTTGTTTGATGTGTGATATGATAAGCTAATGTAAAAATGGAAATAAAGGAGAAAGTGCTAAAAGCTCACTAGTAATCTCCCAAAGATTACATCGAAGAATCGATTAGAAAGTCACCAATGTACACAACATTTTGTTTTCAAACAAATATATCGATAGAGGAGTTGCAAAATTCTCAAAAGAATCCAGATTATGACATTTCGAGGTTTGCCGTTACAGCCAAGTTACCAAAATTACGAGGTTCTGGGAAATTACATATATTTTTGCGTTACAGACATGTTTTGAGTTGTTTCGTCACGGCAGACGTCCGTTTCCGTTTAAAAGGGAAAGTGGACGTTTATGCTAATAAGGTGCCGAGTTTTAAACAAGGCTTGAAGGTCGAATCTATTTTGGAGGTGGAACATATTTTCGTGCATTAATGCGTAAATAAAATCTATCAAAGGGACTGCTAATATTCAGAAGTAGCATTCATATTAAAGGATCACTCACTATCTAAACCCAAAACCTACTTAAAAATAATAAAGAAAACAAACGAAATATTGAGATCTTATAAATGATCCAAATCACCGTAATGGTAAACATGCAGACTACTAAAGATTTTCTCAAGATCAATAAGATAGTAGATAACTGGAGTAAGTAATCCAAAGAAAAATATTTAAGCTGATGGCAAAGACATTCCAACTATTACAACTACTAGAGCTGCTACAAACCATAAGAAAACTCGAAATCAAATACAGTTTGAAAGGAAGACAATCCAAGCGAGATCCAAACAGAAATGAGATAAGAAGAGGCTGTGTCTATTGAAATTCTTCATCATGACGATGAGAAGCTTACCACTAGATCTCGTTGACTAAATCGTAATAACGCTCGACTAGTTCTGCTGACGGCCAGGGCATAGGCTTCTCTATAACCTCATCTTGAACCGATGCCATCACTATTATCTCTGGAAAATAAAGTCAGTCAATTGATGAATGTTCGATATCGCAAATAATGCCGATCATAAAAATAATCGTAATTGTCGGTTACTCTTGGAGCAGGAACTTAAGTACAGCAGCTTTTACCTATTTAAATGCTTTTATGGTGTTCAATTGTATTTGATGTTCGATTAAATCGTAGAAAATTTTATAGTTTTGTTTGTGAAAGTGAGTTATGTAGTATTTTGTATGATGTTATAAATTTCGTTTTTAATTTTGTTTGTTATTGCAGAGTTGATTTAGATTTATATATGTCATTCTTTTGTTATAAAACCTCTGAATATGAAAAAAAATGCGGTTTAATATTAAGTAATTAGGATCGTTGATTGAAGAGCCAAGGAAATGATGGACTCACCGGGATCCCGAATAGCGATAGGCACTAGTTACTTGTTCTTCCCTTTTGTGTCGTTTATTTTTCGAAGGTTTTAGCGGGCACTCTTCATTGAGTTTGAATTGCAACTGCTGTGTCATCACTCGTCTGTCTTGAGGGATGATTGTGGGAGATGCGACGTTGCCGCTTCTTCTCTCACACACACACACGCGATCGTATTGCCGCGTATGACTGTCTTTGTTTATTGTAGGGTGCGGGAATGGGAAGGATATAGGATGTGCTCGACAACCTAACTCAAAAAAGTGATCTAGCTATACTAATGCTAGTTTAATGTAAATATTGCCTAAACATCCTCCGCCGCCTTGAGAATACGTAGTGTTCTCAAAAGAAATACTTAATTTTTAAAATTTATACTATCTAACTATAAGAGCTAAACTATGATATATTTTGTTATATAATTGAGTGAGTGTAATTAATATTATTGCGAGGGTAATGGACATAGTTTGACGATGGGTCTTTTAAATGACCCACTCGAAGTTTTAACTAACGCGACTCGAATATTTCCATCCTTACCAGGATAAACTTCTGATATTATGCCCAAAGGCCAGCGTAATGGGGGAATATCGTCTTGATGGATAAGAACCACAGTACCTATTTTAATGTTATCCCTTTCAGTAAGCCATTTCTGTCTAACTTGTAAATTATGTAGGTATTCTACACGCCATCTTTTCCAATAGCTACATATCATCTGATCTAGTAATTGTTTCCGATTACGTAAAGATTTACATGTCTCAGGGACATTCTCAAGCGGTAATGAATTTAATGGTGAAGCCATTATAAAATGAGCAGGAGTAAGAGGCTCCGGGTATGGATCCTCAGAAAGAACACAAAGTGGTCTTGAATTTAAAACCGTTTCGATCTGAGTAAGAACAGTACAAAGTTCTTCATAAGTCAAAATTTGGTTACCTATAACACGGAATAAATGAGCTTTTACAGATTTTACATTGGATTCCCACAATCCACCGAAATGTGGGGCGCGGGGTGGAATCATTTTCCAATCAATACGGTATTGTTCAGTTAATAACTCGTGTAACTGAGCCTTAGCTCCAATGAAATTGGTTCCATTGTCGGAATACAGACAAGAAACTGGACCTCTACGGGAAATGAAACGCTTAAAAGCTGATATAAAAGTATCAGAAGAGGCATCCGAAGCCAATTCAATATGAACAGCTTTAGTAGTAAAGCATATGAAAAGACATATGTATGCCTTAAGAGTCTTTTGACCTCGACGTCTCCATAATGTTATTTTGATAGGGCCAGCGTAATCTACGCCCGTATGAACAAAGGCTTTACTTTCTTGGACACGACATGTTGGTAAATCAGCCATTTTTGGACTGACAAATGAAGGAGAATTTTTAAAACAAAAGTTACAAGAATGTACTCGATGCCTGATAACACTTCTACCAGATATTATCCAATACTTCTGACGCAACAGCGAACTTAGAAGGTTGGCACCAGTATGACAGTGCACGCGGTGAAAATAGTCAATGATAAGGTGAGTAATGTGATCATGTTTAGGTAAAAGAGCGGGATGCTGAGCTTCATACGGAATATTAGCATTTGAAAGTCTACCTCCAATTCTTATTATTTGATCGTCATCAATAAAAATGTCAAGTTTTTTAAGTAAAGATGATTGTTTACATTTCTGATCGTTAAAAATATGTTCGAAGTGAATCTTTTGAACTGAGCGTATTAAATAAAGTTCAGCTTTATTTAAATGAGAAACCGTAATACAGTGACCTTGAGAAATAAGGCGGGAAAATTTAAGTATATATACTATTATACGTAATATTTTATTCCAAGATGAATATTTTTGAGCAATACTATAAATTAAATTTGGCTCAGCAGACGCGGAAGAAGTACAAACAAGTGTTTTACTATTAAAATCAGGAAGTTCCTCACAGCGAGTAGGACTAAATGGAGAGATAGGCCATTCGGACACCGGTTGCTGAAGCCACCGTGGTCCATGCCACCATAATTTGTGTGAAATTAATTGCTCTGGCAAAACACCTCTTGAAAGACAATCGCTTGGATTTTCTACGCCACTAACGTGATAGAAATGTTTAGATTGAATATTTTCTTGACATTTGGCAATGCGGTTACTAACGAAGACGTTCCATTTATGTGGAGACGAATGTATCCAAGAAAGAGTGATTTTAGAATCCGAGAACGCGAATATATCATTAATAGCGGTACGAGAACTGAAATTATCATTTACTAATTTTATAAGTTTTGACATAAGTACAGCGGCGCATAGCTCTAGTCGAGCCAGCGATACCACCTTTACAGGTGCTACCTTGGATTTAGCACACACCAACCTTACGTGTATGTTACCATCAGTATCAGTTACATGTAAATATATGACGCAGCCATATGCTTTAAGACTGGCATCAGCGAAACCAACTATATTAGTTGTACAACCTAAAGAAACGCCTAAATGACGCGGTATTTTTAACGATGCAAGAAGCGGCAATTGATCTTTAAATGTATTAAATATAGATATAATTGAGTCTGGAGGAGTCTCATCCCAATCGATATGAAGATTCCACAATTCTTTAATTAATAATTTGGCAAATAACACTACTGGGGCAACAAATCCTAACACATCCCATAGACGGGCAATTGTTGAAAGTATGAACCTTTTAGTACACCTTTCACCTAAGTCAGATGTAGTAAAAGTGAAGCTATCATCTGTAGGAATCCATTTCAAACCTAATATTTTAAGATTATCTTTATCTGAAAATTCTATCGCGGCGCGATTGGACTGCGGGACATGAACTAATAACTCTGGTGAATTACTTGCCCATTTGGTAAGATCAAAACCACCAGCTTTAAAAAGATGAATTAGTTCTTGCGATAATACTTTAGCCTCTTCTAAAGAAGGAATGGATGTGGCTAAGTCATCCATATATAATTCACAAGAAGCTACGTCAGCCGCTCGCGGGAAAATATGTTTCTCATCTGAAGACAATTGGCGCACAGTGCGCATAGCTAGAAATGGACTGGATTTAAGGCCGAACGCCACTCGGTTAAATTGAAATACGCGGATCTGCTCAGACGGATCAAAACGAAATAATATTTTCTGATATTTTTTATGCTCATCAATAACAGCAATTTGAAGGTACATTTGTTTTATGTCTGCCGTAATAGCATACGGAAATAAGCGGAAGTTCAATAATAAAATAAATAAATCAGATTGTAAATTGGGTCCCGTATGTAAAATATCATTAAGTGATATGCCATTATGACATTTAGCACTAGCGTCGAGTACGATACGTACCTTTGTAGTATCTTTATCTTGCCTAACTACGGGATGGTGCGGTATGAAATACCCATTGTTTTGATCACCAGAGTCGGAAACTTCAGATATATATTTTTTATCTAGATACTCTTGTATCACCTCATTATAACTAGCGCGCAGTTGCGGATTAATTAATTTGGTACGTTCCAGTGAAAGTAAACGACGGTGTGCCACCGAACGGGAGTCACCCAACACATCAGGATCCTCACGGAAAGGAAGCGCGGTACAATATCTACCCGTGGAGTCACGTGAGAAACTGGAAGCATACATCTGTTCGCACTCCTTTTCTGCGGGACTCATAAATTTTTGCGTTGGAATTTCTTCCAGCTCCCAAAATTTATGCAAAGAGTCGTCTAAACCAATCTCAAGGTCACGCGGACCCGAAGTGAAAAAAGTAGCGGTATTGAAATAAGTGGATACGTCACTATTATTATTGTTCCTATAGTTTACGGGAACTTCACCCATGAGAATGTACCCGAATACGGTTTCAAGGGCAGAAGGCGCGGGAGGTGCAATAATTTTCTGACCTAATAAAATAAATGGGAACAATTGTGCTCCAAGCACTAACCCAACTTCTCCGGGAACGTGCCACAGAGGGTCAGCTAGCGGTAAGTTACCTAAATGTTGTACTATAGAAGTCTCAACATAGTCTGTCGGTAACCTGTCAGTAATACAATCGACGACCAGAGAGGTAATATTAAAAGAATGTTTTTTATCTCTCGAAATTACTTTCAATTGAACATAACCGAGAATAGGACGAGAAGTAGATCCTACACCCCTAATAAATGAGTTAATAAGCGGTATTACATTTAAATTTAATTGTTTACAACAAGCGGTAGTAATAATATTATTTTGAGATGCATTGTCTATTAAACATCTTAGCGAAAAGTATTTATTTTTATCGTTATTAAAAACGTAAACTTGAGCGGTTGACAAAAGTACTGTCGTACGGGAAGAATTAATGTTATCGCAGGACTCGCGTTTGTTATTATTTTCAACGCGTGATCGAGCACACAGTGACACCTGAGGAGCGATCGCGGAGTTAGAAATGGCGGGCTGCGCAGCGGCGTCGGCGGCGGCTATAGGTGCGCGAGCGAACGGCAACGCCGCAGGGGCATCGCCTAGGTGCGTGTGCGACCGAGACGGCACCATGCTCCGATCGCGAGATTCGCGAGACGCTGAATGCGACGAGTTACTAGTTTGTTCAAAATTATTTTTATTTTCTAAATGCAAAAGAGAATGATGATGTTTATTACAAATTTTACAACTATAAGAAGACTTACACTGAGAAGCAGTATGCGTAAGGCTAAGGCAATTTACACAACCTTTCTTGGATTTTACAAAATCTAAACGATCTTTAACTTTAAGTTCTTTAAACGATAAACAATTAAAAATATGAAAATGATCGGATTTATTACAAAACAAGCAGGTAGATTTGGAATAATTATTATTTATATTATCGCGGGAAACGAAAGCTTGGTGAACTTTGTGGACTGTATGACGCGGTTGAATTCGAGAGGCGGGTGGATTATTAAGGTTGCTACTGATCGGAGCGGTTTTCGCGAAGCTACTATTAGACATAGTAGTGCGATCTAATATTTTAACTTGAGATTTAATGAAATCAACAAATTCTTTATAAGAAGGAATCATTTTATTTCGAACAGACATTTCAAATTCTTGAGCGGTTTCGGTGTCTAACTTTTTTAAAGCTAAATTTAAAATGATAAAATCTTTCAGGTCCTCAATATTTAATTGTTCTAAAGCAGAAACCGAAGCATGAAAAGTTTCAATAAAATTGTTCAAAGATGCGGAATTATTTAGAGCGGGTTTAATATTAAGTAAATTACACATGTAGTGAGACCCTAACGCTCTTTTATCTTGATATTTATGAACTAAGCTGTCCCAAATAGAAATATAATTTTCACCAGACGGTATAATACCAGCTGTTATTTTTAAAGCATTACCAGTTAATTTCCCTACAAGATACTGTACTCGCTGAGAATTCGAAAGATTAGGATTCGAATGTATATTCGCTTTGAAAGATTCATAGAAGACTGGCCAATGTTCAATTTTTCCATCAAATGACGGGATTTCAATGGGTGGCAATTTGACGCAACCTTTAAAGTGTGTCGAACTATTACTCTGCGAAGTTACATTAGATGTAATATTAGTCTTGTTTATAATAAGAGAACGGACCCTCTCTATACGGGAATACACTGTATCGAATGAAATTAAACTACTATAATTAATTTTATATTTAGGATCAAATTGCATATTTAATGCGTTGATATTATCTAAGTTTGAACTAAATTCTTGACGAATTTGACTGATGATTTCTGAATCCGCCATGAATGTCTCTGAGGAACGAGAATCTACAGTCGTAACGGATATTTTCTTGGAAGATTCATATATGGATGATAAACATTGATAAATAGCTTCATTCTTAGCTTGGAGCAATTTAATTTTATTTTCAATATCGTCCATTGTGAAAGATGGCGTATATATGTTTAATAAGAAAAAACACAAATAATATAAAAATAACCAATTATGTAGGTACTTAAATGTTCAAAGCGTTCGACAAACGTGGCTTACCTACTTTAAATGAAGTAAGATATTAATATTATGTAGCTAGGTATCTACCTACCTAGTACTTATAAATACGTAAAGAAAAATTAGTTTTAACTGAATTACTATTAGGTTTCACAAAATAAACACAAGATAGGTATTCATTAAATAATATGTACTGTGTGTGTTCTTAATAATTTCGTTACTCGAAAGAAAGTTATAATTTTCGCAAATATGGAGTAATGGCGGCGGTTGGTACAATAGAAATGCGTAGTTGCGTAATACACTATTAAAGTGCAAATAAAATGACTTGCGGGAATACACGGTAATAAATTAACCGATCTATATCGATTTTACCTATTTAGGAAGTAAAATGATAGCCTAATTTAAGGTATTTACGTCTATTCTGAGGCATAAACCTAACTGAAAATATGCCGTAATGGCTGACACAAAGGAATTCGCTCGAAGGCGTACCATGAAAAAAAATGCGGTTTAATATTAAGTAATTAGGATCGTTGATTGAAGAGCCAAGGAAATGATGGACTCACCGGGATCCCGAATAGCGATAGGCACTAGTTACTTGTTCTTCCCTTTTGTGTCGTTTATTTTTCGAAGGTTTTAGCGGGCACTCTTCATTGAGTTTGAATTGCAACTGCTGTGTCATCACTCGTCTGTCTTGAGGGATGATTGTGGGAGATGCGACGTTGCCGCTTCTTCTCTCACACACACACACGCGATCGTATTGCCGCGTATGACTGTCTTTGTTTATTGTAGGGTGCGGGAATGGGAAGGATATAGGATGTGCTCGACAACCTAACTCAAAAAAGTGATCTAGCTATACTAATGCTAGTTTAATGTAAATATTGCCTAAACAGAATATGACTGGCTCTGACCGAAATAAAAAACTTTGACTTGGGTCATTGACTATTGCTTATTGACTATTCATTAAAGTTAGTAATTATCTAAATTTAGGAATTACATAATTTTCATCTCAACAATCACCTCTTATTTTTATTAATAACAGTTGGTATTTATGAACGAACGTCAATTTTATGATATTTAATTGACGTTAAAAAGGAAAGTGTTTATATCTTCTATATTTTTATTTCTAATATATGTCTTAATGAAATAATATCACCAGTTAATCTTCAGTCAGTATTATGTAAAATCCAAGTCTCAAGTTCCATTCTCACCTTCATTCAAGCATTAATTTATTCTAGCGCATTGGTGTGATTAGGTCATAATCGTAGGATAATTTATTCATTTACGGAAGTCAAATATCAGGTTGATATATCATATTTTCCTTGTACATTATGTAACAATTCGTATGTTATAACATAAAGTAGAAGGTAAGGAAGGTAAGAACATATGACTTAAGAATGTTTTTGGCACGATAATACATTGTCAATGCTTTTCAAATGTCCATTTACAGCAATGACCTCTTACCAACAATTCGACCGTCTGCCCATTTGGCCTAATTGACATAACAAAAGCGTGAATTCAATCGAGATGTAAAAACATAATTTGGGATCATCATAGATTGCATCACACAAAGTTACGTGATAATAAAATTTGAATGATCAAATAAAACTATGTGAACCGTCGAAAAGTGTTATAAAACAAATTTATAAACTAGATTCCCACAATTAATATAGCATCCAATTCCTTGCGCAAGAGCAGGTATCCGAGGAAGTGTTACGAGTTACGTAAGTACGTTAGCCGTTCGTTCCGGACATCGGCGAACCGCGGTGTCATGTTCGCGAACTATGAACTTACTGGATTGAGCAATACCCTTTGTTTTTTGTCCCACATATTTTGTTTTCTATTTGTAATTTCTCTTTATGTTTATTTATAATTGTTATGTTATTTTGAAAGTGAGAAATGAGAATATTAACATAAATATTCTATGTTATTTTAGGCCTAAGAAATTTACCGAACCTCAAGCTATCGATGAGTTTACACAATATTTAAAAATCAAGCAGAACGATCCTGTATAATGTTTTACTTATAAATTTATTAACCACAAAATATAGTAGTGAAATAGATTTTTTATATTAATTTATTTAGTTTTAAACTTTTAAGTATGCATACCTAAAGATCTCATTTTGAAGGAGTAATTGGTAACATGAATGCCGGCTATTATGAGCAAAAACAACCTTAAACTGTGTTAGATAACAAAAAACATCAGCCTATTTGATGCCTACATACATTTTTTTACAATAAATTTCAGTTCAATCTCATTTCTCCAAATCTTAACGTGGTATCGATGTTGTTTTCGTTAAAATTTATGTAATATGCCTTTTACATCTGACCATTGTATAGGTCTTTCCAGTTTGACGTTTATTATGCAACTGTAATCAGTTGTGATACAAATTGCGGACGGACGGCTCGCCACCAAATGAGTTTGTTTTTATTTGCGCCGGTTTTTTAACCGGTTTTTACCGACTTCGTGTGCCAGATTTGAAATTGAAAGCGAATTTGGATCTTCTTAGCTATTACCTATTGTGTTATGTTGAAGTAAGACCGAATTAGAACCGCTTATCTTTACTTCTATACTTAGTTATGCTTTTATCTAGTTTTCATAATGCTGAATTAAAATAAAAATGTTAAATATGATAATTATAACAAATAAATCTTAAAGATAAAAGTCTAAAAAAAATACCGTATAAATAGGTTACTAAAATTCTATTATATTCTAAATTTTCTAAGAGAAATTGGCGAGAATGTTTTTCATTTAATTATAATATTCATTAATATGTTAAATTGGAGCTTACCGTCTAAATGTGAGGGGTATTTGTGTGCGGCGTATCCGGTTGGCAGAGATGGGCCGGTGTGCGAGTAGTGTGCGGGCGCAGTCGGGGCCCCGTAGGCGCTTGGGGGGCCGTACTCTATGTGTGAGGCTGGCGGGGGGCCATATACAGGGGTAGCTGAAATATTCAATAAAAGTTGGTGAATAGAGGTGAAAAAAGCAATTTCATGCATTGACCGGATGGCTTTGTGGTTAGTGACCCTGACTTTCAAGCCGCTGGTCGTGGGCTCGAATCCCACCCAGGACAATCATTTGTATGCATGAATATATCTGTGTGTTCTGTGTCTGGATGTAATTATCATATAAGTATGTATTTAAATGTAGTATAGGTATTTAGTATAACAGCTATCTGGATACCATAACACCAGCTCGCTTTGAAGCTTACTTTGGAATCCGATTGGGCGTGTGTGAAATATCCCAGGATATTTATTTATCACTGTATGATTCATTCTCGCATAAACATTAACGGATTTGTATTTGATAATACAGGTTTTATCAATTAAAACCATCAGTTTGTCTATCTGCTTGTTTGTCGAGCTTAAATTTTTAAGGAAATAATATGTACCTACCTATCTATCTACATTAGTAACATAGGTACCTAAAAACTATGACGTAAAGAGCTGTTGAAATAATTAAAAAATTTTACGTTTGGTAGTAGGTAAAGGATATATAAAATTTATATGAATACTAACTACCTATTAATATTATTGTTAAATTCCAATTCAAATTTTATATGCTTCAGTCACGATTCATAATTTTCAAGTCTAATTATTAAATTGAACAAAGTAGAAAGTGAAATAAAATATACTTAATAAAATAAATGTTTACATAGAGTAATAAATTATTTTATCTATGTACAATCTAATGAATACATCTAAACATATTTGGACCAAGACAAATCCAACAGACCGCAGCGAGTTAAGAGTGAGAATATGAAATTAAATATATTTTCGCACATTTTATGAAAAGATTAGATCTTTTTATGTCAGTAGACCGACAAATAGGCAGACGGTCCGCCTAATGGCACTTAAATGGTATTAAATGCTTACGCATTTTCTACTTGTGCGTTTTGAGTTTTTTTTTTGCCATGAGTTTGTACAAATTGAGCCAAAATGTGTTTTACAAAAAATGTTTATTACTTTCAAGAAAGATCCTATACGTAAATAAAGTCACTGCTTCTTTTTGTTTCTCTGCCTACTTTTAAACAGACTTTTTGAAGGTTGTTGCTAATCATAGAGTGGTTATATGGTCTTTGTTGCTAATAGATCGAGCGACTAACGAAGATTTGTGGTTTTCTTTTATGCACCTGTGCGGAACCGGGGCGTGCATTAAAGCTAGTTTATTTCACGGGATCATCAATAAGTATAGGTATATTGATGATCCCGGGAACTCAGGTGAAATAAACTAGCTTTAATGCACGCCCCCATATAGTACCTAGGTAGGTACTATAAATATTATTTACAAAAAAATTCAATTTTTTAGAATTCCGCGGAGGCAAACCCGACTAATCATAGATCTTTACATTCGAAATTGAGTTATAAATGGTGTAACTAAGACGACTTTGTTTTATATATATAAACTAGCCTGTTTATATGACGATTTAACAACCTGTGACATAAGGTTCCGGTGACTATCATCACTTTTAAAGTCGTTAGTTTTGTAATTGCGTGCTTATGGTGTTCAGGGGCCATTGTGTGTGGCTTCCGCATCGCTTATCAGTGTGCAACTGTTATATAATGAACTAGCTACTGTCTTGCGGTTTCACCCGCGTTCCTGGAGCTCGTGGGATACAAATGTAGTACCTAATACCTATGTCACTCGGCAATAGTACAGGTAAAATAGTATCATATTAAAAAACAGCAAAATCTATGTTCTATCTATACTAATATTATAAAGAGGAAAGATTTGTTTGTTTGTTTGTTTGTAATGAATTGGCTCCGAAACTACTAGACCGATTTCAAAAATTCTTTCACCTTTGGAAAGCTACATTATCCCCGAGTAACATAGGCTATATTTTATCCCTGTATTCCCACGGGAACGGGAACTACGCGGGTAAAACCGCGGGGAGGCAGCTAGTTTTAGATATACCAAGACCAAAACTAAATCTTACCTAAAAACCTAGTCTCTAGACATAAATAAATAAGAAATAACATGCAACTAAAATTGCGATCTGATCCTAACAATGAAATATTGAAGATAACTTACCGAAGGTATCGTAATTTTTGCACGAATTTAATAAAAAAACTTAAAAGAAAATATGAAAGAGAGCAGTTGGCTAGATCTTCGACAAACAGTAAATCACTTTGGAATTGTATAAATAAGATCACTCAATATAAAACCACTAAGACATCGAACATTCAATTATTAAATATTAAAGCTTCATCAATAGAATCAGCTAATTTTGTCAATAAATATTTTGCTGGTGTAGGGAAATCACTCGCAGAAAATATTGCTGTACATAGCACAGTACAAGACCACATCTCAGTTAACTCACTCATTCAGCATCCCTCGTCTTTTGTTCTTTTAGAAACGGATCCTGTAGAAGTATATAATATAATTACAAACCTTAAATCAAAAAGTGCCCCTGGATTTGATAATATATCGACCCATTTCTTGAAATTGTCTAAACACATTCTAATTCCAGTTATATGTCATTTGGTAAACCTATGTTTTAATCAAGGAAGGTTCCCCAATATCCTTAAGCAATCAGTTATTACACCTGTGTACATGAGTGGGGATAGAGATGACGTAAATAATTACCGCCCAATATCTGTTTTGCCGGCTATCTCGAAAATACTAGAAAAATTAATTAACAACAGACTACTGGCTTATTTAAATAAATTTAACATCCTATCTAATTATCAATACGGCTTCAGAAATGGTCTCTCTACTGAGGATGCTGTCACTGCATTATGTAACCGTATCGTAGAACATGTGGATAAAGGACAAAAGTGCTTAACTGTATTCCTAGACCTCAAGAAGGCGTTTGACACAGTTTCGATTCCGATCCTTATCAACAAACTGGAAATAATAGGTATAAGAGGTACTCCACTTGCTCTTCTATCAGACTATCTATACGAGAGAAAACAGAGAGTTAAAATAGGTGATACAGTCAGTGAAGAAGAGTTTATAAGTTATGGTGTGCCGCAGGGGAGTGTTTTGGGCCCTACCTTGTTTTTGGTGTACATTAACGAGCTATGTAATCTTGAAATAAAGGACGGCCATATTACTTCATATGCAGATGATACAGCAATTACCTTTACTGGAACTTCCTGGCCCGATGTTAAGATTAAAACAGAAATAGGACTTGCTAAAATTGCTACTTGGTTAAACTCAAATCTACTTACCCTTAATATTAATAAAACAAATTTTGTATGCTTCACCATGTACGATCGCACTCAACCTGAGCCTGATTACAACATAAGGATACATAGGTGTAATTTTATGGACGCGTCTTGCGCTTGTTCTGCCATAGGAAAAACAGAAACAGTTAAGTACCTGGGTATTGTGATTGACCAACGATTATCTTGGCACGCTCACCTTGAACAACTAATGAATAGAACTAGGAAATTAATTTGGATATTTAAGAATCTGAGACATGTGGCTTCTAAAATTCTTCTAAATCAAATTTATGTGGCTCTTGCCCAATCAATATTAACCTACTGTATACCTATCTGGGGTGGTGCTACATAGACTAAATTCCTAGACCTGGAGAGAGCACAAAGATCGCTCCTCAAAGTTATATATTTTAGGCCATATAGGTACCCAACTGATTTGCTCTACTTAGACTCAGAAACACTTGCAATCAGGAAACTGTATGTACTGCATTCAATATTGAAATTACATAAATCATTAGAATTTGACCCTATAAAATTAAATAAAAGAAGAAAACACACTGTTACGGAAACTCTGCGTGTGAATACTACCTTTGCAACAAGGCAGTATTTAACAAAGTCTTCCCATTTATACAACAAAGTCAATAAAACCTTGAATATATACCCCATGAATAATCATACATGCAAAAAAAAAGTGACTGACTGGTTGTATTTATTAAATTACGACGAAACCGAAGCTCTTTTAGAAATAATTTAAATGGCATATTTAATCAAAACAATCAAATGCACAATCCACACACACACACACGCACACGCACACACATACACACTCACTAATCACTCACATTCACCAGACACACAAATACCCATTCCTTTACTCTAAGGGATCTAGTGTAAAATGTTTTGTATTTTTACTTGTTATGTATCTTTATTCCTTAATTTTATTGTATCTATTTGTTATGCCTTAATCAGAAGTATATATTGCTATGGAAGAGCGAGATCTCCTAGTACAAGTATATCCATACTTAAAAGGAGATCTCCACTACGCCTATGACTGTACGATTAAGTTTTGAAAATAAATTATTATTATTATTATGTGAAATCCGCCTATTCGCGCTGGGCCCACGTGGTGTAGGTACTATGGCCCAAAACCTCCTCGGTGTTAGGGGAGGCTCGAGCTCCTCGGTGGAAGACGTATATGAGGTGATGATGAATAAGAAACTATGTATCCAATGAAAATGACACAATGAAGGCCTTAGTTTATACTTACCTTCTATATTTTATGTATATTGAATTACATTCAGGTGTCTTTGCAGAAATACGCGTACCTTTAATTTGAGTTTAGTGTGTAATAAATCTGAGAATGAGATTCATTTATTTTGTATTAGGTATGTATCAAGACCACAAATTGTTTCATCTATATAATTCCACTTCCCTTTAATGGCGCTATGGGTATTATATTGTTTAATTACTCAGTATTAAATTAAATAGGTACCTAACTAATAAACAAATAAATGCAGTTAATTTATTGTTTACAATTTTCTTGTTTAATGAACCAGCGTAGTCAAAAATTATGCGTGGTACTTTCACAATGCATTATTGGGTACTTCCCCGACAGGACACGCTAATATATTCCTAAAATTATAAGTAAATCTATACTAATATAAAAAAAAATATTTGCTATGAATATGCTCCAAAATTACTGCCAATTTGAATATTCTTTCACTAATAGAAAGTGACGTTATTTGAGTGTCATAGGCTATATTTTATCCCTCTATTCCCACCGTAACTAGAGGGTGAAACCGCGCCCCAGGACTCTCGAGGCGAAGGCCCTGGCCTGCATGGACATAGCCCTCAGCGGCGGGTATGCGAAGGCATTTCCTCCTCGACAAAAAAAAAGGGTGGAACCGCGCGGAGGCAGCTAGTTAAAAATCATTTAGGTTGGTACTTACAATGGGGCTTCTTTTCGCTCAAAGCAGCGGAACTGACGATCTTCTTGCCCAAATTGCTTACAACGTCGCCCTTGCTTGCTATCACCTTGCCTAGAGTCGAGGCTAGTGCTCCACCGCCCTTGATCAGCTGGCCTTTCAAGATGGTCACTCCACCGGTGATCGCCTTAACAGCTTGGAATAGCGTGAACAATATGGACTTCTTTAACCCCCAATAGTCGTATTTCTCGGCTTGCTGTTGGAATAGTAAACATTTTAGGCTTTTTGCTCCTCATAATGTAAAGCATTCTTAAGGTGCAATGTTTTTTATTTGCTTTCATAGTAATAAAATAAGTAGGTACATGTTGCGCCGACCCTGCTTTGGTAGGATAAGATTCTTTTAATGCACGATACTTGATTATTTTTTTGACATGGATCGATATATCATATTATAACATACAAATTATTAGATAAAATGTTATGATGATTCCAATACCACTGAGAGACACTAGCCTTTACGCAATTATGAATTATCTAAAGGCTACTTTAGCTGTGTAAAGCCGACAACAAACTCTTCATTCTTCGAGATACCAGTATTACAAAAACTTACCGGTTCATAATTGTATCCACCGTGCTCGTCGTGGCCTCCATTTTTACTGGACGCCGAGGTGATGAACGCTGAAGCCTGGCCCAGAAGGCCCACCTTGCCCTGCAGTCCTGATGATGCTTTGGACACCACTGCCGTCAGCGCCTGGGCTGACGACCGCTTTGTCCTTAAAAAATAAAATAAATAACATGATTAGCATTATAAACTTTACCATATTTAAGAAAATCGTTTCTGCCATTACATTCATAGGAATAGAATATAAGCCAAAATATAAATAAATAGAATATAAATTTTATTTATTTGACTGCACACGAAATTCATGTGGCAAGATGATTAAAAGCACACATCCAATCATTTATCAATAAAAACATCTAATTATAAGAATATCATACATGGTCGTCATCATAAAACGGCGATTTTATTATTCCAAAAAGTTTATTTGCAAAAGTTGCCAGTCATCGTTTTATATTAACCGAAGTCCGCTGCACTTTGTGATTTAGTCCAAATGTAAGTTTTTACTTTGCATTGGGAAAACAAGCAGTGCCGGTTCGTAGAAATTATGTCCGTGGTCTAATGATACCTACTTAATGATACTTTGACGGTGACGATACTTTTAATGCTCCATAGGTATGACTTAGCAAAAGTTTTAGTAAGTACTTATAAATATTCTGGGACATTTTTCAGACACGGCCAATCTGATTCCAATGTAAGCTTCAAAGTGAGCTCGTGTTATGGTAACCAGATAACTGATATACTACAGAAACTACCTACTATTAAATACATACTTAATATAGATAATTACATCCAGACACAGAACACACAGACATATTCATGCACACAAATGTTTGTCACTAACCACAAACCCAACCGGTCCGTCAAACTTATACGAGTATATTAGTTTTGTTTAGTTGTCAATGTAACTAGACATAGACGTATGGTTAAAAAAGGAATTCCTATTCTGCATTATGCATGAAGTGCAACGCAAATTAAATTCCCCCATCTAGTTGTTTTACGTCATTATACACCTGTACTTATGCCACTAATATAAGTGACGTCATAGAATCCAGTGAGTCAACAAGACAAGTGTTTATGTAGGGGTTTCAAAATCGAACGGTATATGTTCTGTCAAATAGATCGACGGTCCTAACGTATAAAGATACTAGCTTCTGCCCGCGACTCCGTCCGCGTGGAATAGTTACTTTGTGCTAACGCTAACTTTCAACCCGCCACTTCATTTACGTAGAAGGATGGACTCGCAGAGCCAACTGATGACTGCCCGTGCACGCCGACCCAGCGCTTAACGGCGCACACAGTACTTGATTATAATATTAAGTATAGTCTATAGATGTCAAAAACCGAGGTTTACAGGAGAGCGTAATTTATGTTCATACCGCTAATTATAATACTTCGCTTATACGATTTGTAATTGAAGTTATATACCTACATAATATTTAAACTAATATAGCATTTGCATAACAATAATCTAAAGCCAATATAGGAATTTTTGACATGTCTTTATGTACGTAGGGACCGTCGAGATGTCAATTTTTTTATGGCAATTGTCTATGACAATTCTGCTAACAACCTAGTGCGGAACTAGATGCCTATTTAGCAAAATTATATAAATAATACCTTTAAGAATTCGCCCAAAAATTATGGATGTATTGTCAGTAATAGAGGTGGAAAGAATGTCGTATCTACATGGACACCGATAATTAATTTGATGCAGTTACAAAACATATATCCTTCCTCTAGACCACAGCCAAGTCAATACGAAAGTGGTTCTGTGGAAAACAAGTCTATAGACAAGCTTGTTTCTTAAAGGTTAATGACTTGTCTTGTCTATACCTCTATCTGTCAGTTTGTATTTAAAATTCTAACGGTCGAAAATGAAATATTTCATCATTGTTTATAGATAACATTGTTATAATGTAGTACGCAGTATTAAAGAGCTTATCAAAGACATGTGAGGATTTTCCTCGTATGTGAATCACAAATATTTTATTTACATTCATTATGGGTTAGGTATATTTTTTGTATTTTATCTGCTTATAGTTATAATCGAACATTATTTTAGATGGCTTCAGTTGGGAGTAAAGAGAAGAAAATGTCGAAGGTTCGATATCCATAACATACATAATAATCCAAAAAGGTTTTAGAATAAGCGTTGACGTTTCTACTGTCCCTTCTTATAATATTACTAGCGGACCCGGCAGACTTCGTTCTGCCCACCAGCGCCACCTACCGGGTCCAAATTGATGTATTTTACATAAAAACCTTCCCCATGAAATACTCCGTAATTTGGTGAAAACCGTATGAAAATTTGTTCAGTAGTTTTTGTGTTCATCGCGCAGACAGACAGACGGAGGCGGCGGGGACTTTGTTTTATATATATAGATACCTACGGTGTTGAAACGTCCCAACGTAAGCTCTACTGAATAACCATTCTCTAACAAAATATAAGGCTTTTGTCCCAAATATATTTTTACATGCGAAGCCATAGACCTAAATTAGTATATCAACATTTTTAGGAACGGAAGTAATCTATAGTTGGGCAATTAATTCATTAAAAAATGATTGGATGCAATAAAATAATTACTAGGTATTTCAATATAATTAATTCCTGTGCTACAATTGTATATAGATTTACCGGATAAGTGGCTTAGTTCACGCGATAAGAAAACAAATAAAATAGGTAGTTATAGGTGTTTTAAGACACCTTTTGGAAACATCAAAATCGTGGCTGGGTTTGTTTCTTAATCTATAAGTACACGTGTACACGAGTAAACCAAAAGCCAAGTTAATCGTAATCCATTTTTCCCCCTTTTTTAACCGTCTTAAATAACTTAAAGTTCTTTGTTCCACTATAATATGAGCTTCAAGTTACACTGTATATTTATTTTCCACAAAGCAATTAACACATAAGATTTCGAGCAAGGACGTTACCTCATAATCTCCTCAGCAGCCAGTCCTTCAGCGAGCGTCTCCAACTGCTGGGGACTCATCCTGCTTATCGCCGCCATATCTATGATGTCCAGGGCGAGGGGTATCGTATGTGGTCTCGGCGCAGGCGCTGCTAATGATGCAGCCATGCAGGCTATGCATATCCACACCTGGAGACAAAACATAATAAATATTTTCAGACATTTTCGCCACTGTCTTTTACAATCATCACTACATAGTATAAAACAAAGTTGCTATCTCTGTCCCTATATGTATGCTTAAATCTTTAAAATACGCAACGGATTTGATGCGGTTAGATAGAGTTATTCAAGAGGAAGGTCTTTATATACAATACATGCATAATATGTTAGAGAAACACTGTCAATTTTGGAGGTTTCGAATGTGATGTATAAGCATTGCACCCGTACGAAGACGGGGCGGGTCACTAGTAATATTAAACTTAAAAACTACTGAACCGATTACCGAAGCTACATTATCTAAGAGTAATATAGGCTATATTTTATTCCCGTATACCTAGTACAGTAGCTAATGTAAATAGTGTGATAAGTATGATGTTACAAACATCTGTTATTGTTTTTTAGTTTAAAAAAAACCCAGAGATTACTTCTAATGTTATTGCCGTTTGCTCTTATTATTGTCATAGGCAATTATTTTACGTCATATAATGATTAATAATATAAATATTTTGTATTATGATGTTCCTTTATTTGTACTTTTTATAGTTCCGAGTATTTGTCTTCTGAATGTAGAAAACCTGGTTATTTACCCATATCCCTATTGTAAATATTTTTAATAATAATACTTAAAGAATACTACGAAATTAACTCACGTACGAGAGACCAAAATTCTCGGTATTAATCTGTTTTTTAAAACATAATAACAAGTAAATTACATTACATAAACAGCATTACGTAAATATGAGAAGGTATTAAATAGATTTTTGGATTCTAAGTTAGACACTGACTACTATTTTTTCGTAGCGCTCATTTCCAGAAGGTGGTACGAAAGGAACCCAGGGAACGAAAATAAGTAAGGGAATTAAGCCTCTAATGAATGACTACATAATATTGGAACAAAAAATCTATATATATATAAAAGAATGTCGTGTTAGTTACACTATTTATAACTCAAGAATGGCTGAACCGATTTGGCTGAAAATTGGTAGGGAGGTAGCTTAGAACCAGGAGACGGACATAGGATTTTTATCCCGGGAAAATGGAAGATCCCCGGGAACGCGGGTGAAACCGCGGGGACCCACTAGTAAATACATATCAAACAAACTAAAACTACAACAATCAGATTACGTGATCTGTGGTCAACAGCACAATAAACTGTGACCACACAATTATATATTCTATTTCCTGTGCACTGTGACTCTGTGATCAAATTGGCTTAGCACAATTGCACATTACGCGACAGCTGCTTTTGCATACTCTAATACAGACTTTATCTAACGCAACTATAACTGTGTTTCACGTGATATGGTAGTGTGCGAAAGAGATGAAGCATAAACATCGTCGAGCTAGTGATATTAATAGTCTATTTGGCGGACCACGAGCCTTGGCAGTGAAAGTTTTTACGCGCGTGCAAGCGAAGCGACGTCGTGACGTCAGAGCTGTTTCCGACAAACCGCGACTTAAGAACGACGTACAGTAGACACGGCTTGATCGTTATATAGGTACAGAAACATTTTAATATAAAAAAATACCAGTCGAATTGAGACCCTACTCCCTTTTTGAAGTTGTTTAAAAAATAAATAAATAATAAAAAATTACTTTATTTCTCCCACAATTACAAAAACAATACAATATTATGAGACAGTATAAAGCGAAATACTTAGTCTGTTTGTTTTAACGCGCTAATCTCAAGAACTACTGGTTCGAATCAAAAACTGGTTTTAGAGACCCAAAGTCCATTTATTGAGGAAGGTTTATTGGTTTAACATCACGCCGCGAACAATAGGAGCTGAGTATCATGCTTATGTAAAGATAGTTGACGTCTAAAACGTTCCTTTCATATGGATAAACATACGTATGACTCTTATTTATAATTAATAGAACTCTTATTATAAACAATAGCGTTGTTAGTCATGATTTTCGCCGCAGGTTGAAAGTTCGATTTTCTCTGAACTATATTTACTGTGCATGATCTTAGGTAACATACACCTGTTTGTTCTATGCCTAGATGTGTATTATACCTGTATCATTTTACCTTAGTACAAGCTCTCCTTAGCTTAAAATCTAATTGGCCATGTGCTAAAATATGTACCAGGACAATATTATTATCTATATATAATACTAGCTTCTAGTAATTCCCGTTCCCGTAATACGTTCGTTACATACAAAAATACAAATTCCTCCTTATAATATTCGTGTAGATATTGAATTGAGGTGTCATAGTAACACCAAACGTGTATTCATGTTTTCCTTAAAATCACAAACGTAATGCATTTTTATCACATAAACAACGTCATTTTCATGGTTTTTCCCTTTACCTCGGTCGTTACGCGGATCATTATGCTGTGTTTCGTAATTAATGGTCATATTATACGGTAATTAGGACTTTGTCCTATTTCTGTGAATGGTTTCATGACTGTATATTGAATGCAAAATAATAGGGATATTTATTATTTTTTTTAATCACGTTTAAACATTTGTATGCATGCCTGAATGTTAAATTATATATGTATGTATTTAAAAGCAGTAATATGTAGTATATCAGCTATATAGCTACCATCACTTTCAGCTTAGTTAGTAATCAGATTGGCTGTGTGTGAAAAAAAACAGAATATTTATTATTAATATATAAAATTCTCGTGTCGCGGTGTTTGTGATTAAACTCCTCCGATACGGCATTACCGATGCTCATGAAATTTTGTGTGCATATTGGGTAGGTTTCAGAATCGGCTATTTATTTTTCATACCCCTAAGTGATCACGGGAACGAGAACTACGCGGGTGAAACCTAGAGGAGGCAGCTAGTATATCCTTAAAAAGATTACCCAATATAAAAAGCTATATATAGTTTTTAAAATCGACCGGAAAACAGCGACGTAAGAGTGCGCAAAGGTGCTTATAAAAATGTCACAGAATGGACTTGCAGCAATTTGAATGATCGCTGATGCGTAGTAATTGCTACTGTGTGGCGCTGATTGACCGTTTCCTTTCAATACATTTTTTTCTACAAACAAACCAACCTACAATACTTATTATGGGGAAACTTAAGTTTACGTAACATGTATCGTATCGCCTTGGATTATGTGTAAACAGTTTCTCCCCGCGGTTTCGGCCGCGTTCCCGGGAGATCTTCCAATATCCCGAGCTAAAAAGTAGCCTTAGGTTATAAACTACTTATTTGTGTTTCAAATTTTATCCAAATCCGTTCAGTTTTGCGCGAAATAGGAACACACATCTATACATACAAACATTCGCATTTATAATATTAGTGGTTTGCTTTAAACAAATATTTATTGAAAGAAGTTTGTTTGCTACGGTTGACAAATCCGCAATTTGGTACATTAAAAATCTTTCATGTTGCAAAACAATTTTATTTATGTATAATACCTACCTACTGATCATCACTTAAAAAATTATAAGTACATTATAAATCTTACATTATAACTTCTTCTTCTTCCTGCCCTTATCCCGCCTAAGCAGGGTCGGCACACCATGTGTTTTTCTTCCATTCCTCTCTGTCAGCCGTCATTTCACTCATCACTCTCTCCTATTATATGAATATATATTATAATATACTAGCTGCCTCCCCGCGGTTTTACCCGCGTAGTTCTCGTTCCCGTGGGAACACAGGGATAAAATATAGCCTATGTTACTCGGGGATAATGTAGCTTTCTAAAGGTGAAAGAATTTTTGAAATCGGTCCAGTAGTTTCGGGGCCTATTCATTACAAACAAACAAACAAACAAATCTTTCCTCTTTATAATATTAGTATAGACAAACGAAGTTTCTTACGTGACGCGTCTAGCGGACAGGTCAGTAACCGGACATCCTTATTTCACTAACGTAATAGTCACGCGTCTACTACCTGTAGATACAGGATGAGTAATATCTGATCAGTGAGAATGATATATTTTTTTATACCATTAAAGTTGCAAACAGGCATACGGTCCCACCTTATGGGATACGGTTACCGTAGCCTATGGACGCTTGCAACACCAGGGGCGTCAATCACGCGTTGCCGACCCTGTAAATATCTCTTCACTCCCTACTTGAAGAACCCCATGCTGTACTCCATTGAGTAATAAAGATTAAAATTAATATTATTTATACTAATCATCATCATCAACTCATATAGGTACGTCTCCACCGAGAAGCTCGAGCCTCACCTAAAAATGAGGGGGTGTAGGCCATAGTCCATCACGCGGGCCTAGTGCGGATTGACGGACTTCACTTGCCTTTGATTGTGACATCTCGGGCATGCAGGTTTCCTCACGATGTTTTCCTTCACCGAAAGCCAGTGGTGTGAATCCGTACGTAAGTTTTTAGAAAACTCAGAGGTACGGGCCAGGGTTTGAACCTGCACCCTCATGATCGTGAGTCGGTGCGTTACCCACTGAGCCACCACGGCTTATTATTTAGTTTATACTAATAATGCCTACAAATATCAAAAATAAACCATCCAAGTAAAATCTAAACCAACAACTTAATTGTCAATAAAAAAATGTAATACTAACATAGAATCCGAAGTACTATTTGTTTATATATTGAATCGATAGAGTTCTATTAATTAAGCTAATTTTATGAATAACATACCATAACAATAGGAATGGACCTATTAAGGTATATTTATATTAAGAAAACTTATAGAAATAGCCCATTAAAAGTAGAACATTTACAGTCATTAACAAGGCTGAATAAACCGGATCGTCTTTAAAAAAACCTTTGCCACTTTCTTTCCTTCTTCGATTCCGGTCTTACTTAAACTCGTATTTAATAATAAAGTAGATTATATTTTATTAAAAAGCTATACGCCGCCACTTATTTATCAACTAGCCTTTCCGGGTTTTAACCACGTTCCCGGGAGTCTCCAATATTTCCCAATTTCAATGCCAACCATAAAATTTGATACATATCGCATCCTTCATTATTACGAAACTCAATACAAATAAAAACTTGGACATATTCTTTATGTTCTTACGGTCACAGTAATTTTGAAGATTACCTATAACATTCTGGGACAACCACATATTTCAATGAAAATGAAAATATTTCTTATTCTAACAAAAAGGCTTATGTATAAGCCTTATGTATAAACTTGTGTACAAGCACTACTTAGTAAGATTTTAATGAAAGCTCAGTTTGGAAGCTTAACCAACCTCTTTAGTACCTACCGACTATATTACTTATCCTAACATTATAAATGCAAAAGTAACTCCGTCTGTTTTTCACGCAAAAAACTATTGAACCGATTTAAATGAAATTTGCTACACACGTAGTCAAGAGTCTGAGAAAGGACACAGGCTACTTTTTATCCCGGGAAAATGGAAGATCTCCCGGGTACGCGGGTGAAACGGCGGGGAGTCAATATCAAATATGCTCCCATACATCTCGATGTGGTGTATCTACATATTCATATATCTTTGCCATTCAGTGAAAGTTCGTAGTATATTATCATACACTGAGCAATCGTACCTATTAACACCTGAGCGTAGCGATTTCATACTCTTTGATCATTGTCGTTTTCCACACCTTCCCACTTAATGTTCCTCAAATCATAAAACAAATAAAAAATAGGCATTTCTGTATCTCAAAATGCGAAAGTTGTTACTTATTCACACCAATTGGATAGAATCTCAGGTAATTTTTTGTTTCACAGGAACGCGTAACACCGAGGGATGGTCCTAGTATAGCATTTGACAGACCGGTTAGCTTTGTGGTTAGTGACCCTGACTTTCAAGCCTCCGATCGAGGTTTCGAATCCCATCCAGGACAAACATTTGTATTGCATGAATATGCATGTTTGTTCTGTGTCAGGGTGTAATGTTCTATGATGTATTTAAAAGTAGTATATCAGCTATTTGGTTACCATATCACAAGCTTAGTTTGGATTCATATTGCCCGTGTGTGAAAATATGTCCCAGGTTATTTATTTAGGTATATGAAACATATATTTTGCAGAATATAGGTTGGTTTATGGGAAATTGACCATGACTAAGTATGTTATTTTAAGCATTAATATTCATAATGATCTCATTACAAATATTATGCTTTAAAGGTTAGCTTTCGTTATAAATGTATTATCCTTGTTGTTAGTTAATATTAGGCAATACATTACATTATTCTTTATGATTAAGTAACAATAGGTTACTCATATTCCCATAAATAAGCATTATTAATTTATACAGGAGGATGGCATGCCTTTTAATAGGCTCAGACAAGTTTATGCAAGTTTTGTTTCAGGGAAAACCAAAACATATCGATAGGTAATTATATTATGAAAGATGACGTTTTGAATGGATATTATTTACACCTGCTTTATAGGCTCAAGGGTATAGAAAAAGCTTCTTTTACCTTTTGAAAGAACTTTTAGACTTACCTATATTTGAATATTTTTAGCAATACGTTATTTAACGACGGAAAAAGTAGAGTGAAATTTGTTAGTATAATCTTCCATATTGTGTAGGTACCTTCAAAGCATACCTACCCTATGGTAAAGGGTACTTAGTAGTACCCACCCTATCAGCTACCAAATACCCTTTAGTTAGAATAAAATTTCAAACACAATAACCGTAACATTTCTGTCACAATAATATCTAAGTATAGTGTAGGGACACTTTCTATCGATAACTATAACAAAATAAGACAGATAGTTGTAATTTTCCTACACTAGTTGCAAGTGGCATGCAGAAAGCGAACAGTACACTTTCATGTGAAGTTCGATATTATGTTACATGTCAATGGCCTTATGTTACGGTAGCCGTTTAAGATGTGTGTGATAATTTATGTTGCAAGACGAGTTTCGCAGAGGACCCCGGAAAGGTTAACTTAGCGTCAGAATTTAAATTTGAGTTGGTTTGACAGCTTGCAGTAGACAAGTGGATATATTAATATGAGATGAGGATATCGTTGTATTTTTTTACTTCATATTACTAAGAAGCAAAGGGCTTGTCCTACCTACTAGGTGGTAGGTAGGTAAATACAATGGAAATTCTAGTAGACTAAACTCTTGACAGTACTGAGTTTTAAAATAGTCCCATTTGCTGTAACAATTTGTAATTTTGATTACTTAAAAACATCACTTATGCATCAATCTGATGTGTATGGAATTTCAACAAGACTCCTTGTTTGAATTTTAATCGCAAGTAAAAGGATTAGATTCAAATTAAAGTTAAAAAACTACTTTCAAACCCCTGGGTCATCGCTGATGCGTTGTCGAAGTTTATTTTAGTTTATGAATCGCGTTAGTTTCAGATACTTAAAAATTCAAAGATATTTATAATTGATCGTTATATTTATGACTGGTGACCGAATCAAACTGAGAGTCATACATAAAGTCAACTCTAAATTGAAAAGACGAGGAAGATGATGATTGATCAATACGTTAAAACTTGTATTACCTAATATTAAGTCCATACTGAAATGATGCAAAGCAAATAAATAATTGCAGATTAATTTGCTGGATTTAGTAATCAATCACTTAAAAACTTGATCTTGGCATTTGCAACAAGTGTTACGATAAATCAGCTAAAAGATGATGAAATGTATCATCCATGTCGTCCATTTGAAGACACTCACTACAACATTCACCAAAGTGTTACCAAATATATTATGTACTTACATTCACTTAAGTAATGAGTTGCGTAAATTTTGTAGCATTGTAAAAAAACGGTGAGGTACATATATTTTTAAGGGAATGTAAATTATGATAATGTATCATCTACTAACCTAGTTGTCTATGTATTGATGTTGGCGCAATATCTGCGTGGTGAATTGCATGTCATCATTCGGTAACTTATTCTTTCTTGCTATTTTTGTTTGACAGAATACGGTGTTACAATTAATTTTACTTTAATAATTGCTCTATATACCCTGGCGCTAAGGTGTGCAAAAATAACATTAGATCAATAATTATATGGCTAATATTACAAGAGTCAATAATTAGAGAATTTATTTCAAAAATACTCTTAATGATACCTAAAAGGTCAAAATATTGTCAATGTAAATTATGGTACTGTAAATAAGCTTATCTGCTGTCTGCCTATTGCCAATACTCCTATTTTCAATTGCAAATCTAAAATTGAATAAAGTCTTAACTCCGGAATTCCGGTAAATACTAAAGAAAGATGTTTTATAACTAGTTAGGTAGAAAAATAAATAACAAAGATTCACAATCTTTAACGTTATTATCTTCTCAACGAAAGCGTACACTTCCTAGGAGATACAAAGTGTAGATAATTAAGGTAATTAATACACTTACCTACTTGGTAGTAGGTAAGATGGTTCCTTCTCGTATTTTGTTCGCATTATTTCTTAATTAGTTGTCTCAATTAAACACATTGTTTGTAATGACTGCTCAATTAAAATTATTTTTAAATGAATGCTGGCAAACATATATTGATTTAGCCTGATTAATTATAACCAGACCGCCCCGTGATTTCTTTCACCCATGTTCCCAAGGGGCCCTCTACTTTCCCTGGAAAATGGTAACTCTCAAGTTTCAGTCTATTTCTGTACCAAATTTCATAACCAATATTTATGATTTAGTATAGGTATCTCGGCTCATTGGATTAGGCGTGAAACCAATTTATCAGTATGGGTTTTAAATTGTCTTTTTTTAATGGCAATAATCTACAAATAGATATCCCTATAATTATAAATTTATGTAGTCAAAAGTTAAGTGACCCATAATATTTTGATACTACTTTGGTAACATTTTAAATACGGACCGTATAAATGGGGAAAAAAGATAAGATTTCTTCATCACTTTTTCACGCTTTTTCTATGAGTTAGTGATTCACACGTTTTTACCATGAAATCATCGTTGTGAATAGTGAAACTTGTGGTGATGTCTCAAATTAGCGTTGTTTTGTTCATAAACATGCGTTTATATATAGATTATGCACATACACATGTCATCATTTGATTATTCTATCTTATGTTGCTGAATGAACAATATAGTAATTGTATTTTTAATTTGGTGGCCAATTTCAATAAACATCCTATAAGACAAATCATTCTTATCCATTAAAATGACTAGCCAAGTAAATATTTTCTAATATAGCTGTTATTTATATTTTAAAGGAAGATTTTGTACAAAGATTTGAGGCCCACAAACTTCAATAAACATTTTACTAAGGGTCTCGAAGTATTGTGAGAATATTTAATTATGATGATCATTAAACCTATTTAAACGCATTTATAATAGCCGAAAAGAAATAAAACCTTACCTTTATATTACGTCTGAACATCATCCTATACAAACAGTTCACCGGCGAAAGTCACTTAACACGGGCTTCACTCTGTCACAATACACTGGCACGAACGACTCACGATATTTAATCACAAGTGCATTATCGATTACTATGCAATTATCGATACGTTCCCTTCCCGAAAATTTTGACGTTTGACGTTTGTCTTTTGACAGCAGCAAATGGCGCCAAATTCGTGTTTCGAATAACTTTCACGTGCGCGAATAGACGTGCGTACTTCGCGAAGGCGTTGTCACTCTCACCAGACGGCACCGGCCACTTTTCTTTTTATTTAAAGTGGTAATCCCCTCTTTGGTACAACGATTGTGTATAACATTACATCGATTTTATCAAAATACTGTATTTGGGGCAATTGGGTCGTAGAAGAATCCTGAGTAACGATTTTTTGGCTAAGGAATAGAGAAAGGAGTTTGTATATTAGCAAAAAGGAATGATATTGGGAAGGGATAGGGTGGGAATTCTGATGTTGTGACATCGTAATTAAGTTACTAAATGCATGCCCTATTAATCTCCGGTTTAGTTTCAGAGAAAAGTTTCCCAAGTACCTGCGGATTATGGTTTTCCCAGCGTCACATCGAGGCTATAAAATATACTTATTTATTAATTTAAACCTTTCTTCACAGACACTTATGACTAAAGTTTGGTGTCCCACTTAGCTGTTCAATTCCCAAATAAATACCTAGTTCTAGTTTACTAAAAAAATACTACTTCTATTTTGTTTTTGGCCATTGTGCAGTTAATACTCGAAGACGCATGCGGTTATTTTAATTCATTAGGAATAAAATACCTTAATAAATTATATTAAATTAGAATAATTTCGCTGGTTTCATCCACGTTTCGGAGTATATTAAATTTTCGTCCAAGTCCCTACAGCCGTTCCTCCTGTGATTGAGTAACAAACTTGAGTAACAATGGATGTACCATTCAAAATTAAACGTTTATAATGTTAGTAATATTTAAAAACATACATGTCATTTTAAACCTAATATTTTTATCTCGGCTAATAGTTTTCATTACAGTCATTAACACACATTAAATTGTATATACGCGAACATTTAGCTACGTAAAACAAAAACGGCCATTTAAAAATACCAACTTTGTAAGTCAAATATGATGATTATTTGACTTTTATTTACATTTATTACTCTATTATAATATTTGTTAATGACTCTTAGTGTATTTTTAATGGTAGGTACCTATTTTATTTAGTATAGCACTGCAAGGAGCGCGTTACGTCTATGGTCTTTTGAGTATAAAGTTAAATCGGGTCCATTGGTATATGGCACATTAATTGTCTGTGGTTATCTAACGTGTGGCAACACCGGTCAGTCTTCCGTTTCTAACGGACATGTTTTTATTTGTATACCTTACGAGTAAACTTAATCTTTGGCCATTCGATTTATATGTACAGTAGTATTGCTCTACGACGTTTTATTTCAAAGATTTCAAATCAATAAATCATTATATGCAATACAGTTGCAAAAAGAAAAAAATATAGTCTAGGTAAGTCAGATGATTATATAAATACTAGCTGCCGCCCCGTGGTTTCACCCGCGTATTTCCTGTTCCTGTGATCACAGAGGTATGAAAAATAGATAGTTGCCGATTCTCAGACCTACCCAATATGCACACAAAATTTCATGAGAATCGGTAAAGCCGTATCGGAGGAGTTTAATCACAAACACCGCAATACGAGAATTTTATATATTAGATATATATGATACATTGCTGTCTTTCGGTAGTAGCTTTAGCAGCTACGTTTAGTTTTGGCCCTCAAAGGGGACTTATGTATTGGCTTTAAATTTGAAAATAATTTTTTGAATTTTAAAACCAGTATCACTATATTAGTCCATTTGTTCTGGAGTTTTGGGCTCAGCAACCCATTTAGTCACAAATTTTTATTTTCCTAAATAGATTTACTTACATTGTATAACGTAGCGACACTAGCGACTAATGTCTTTTGTTAAATAGTTTTTATGTGACTATTGAAATAGGAGTAATAACTAACAGATTATCGGTATGTTTGTTTTTGCCTATCTGCCTCGATTTTCGTAACAATATTACATTTACTTCATAACATTAGTAGAGTAAATAGTCGATATCGATTACTGTACTCACGATTGTCGTACTAATCGATACATCGACCAGCTAGCCTCAATTCGGGGTGTAATATAAATAAAAAAGGTTGTGTAACTGCGCCCCACATTCGGCATCCATCGGTGATCTAACCGAGGCAACATCCTACAGTGCATCCGATATGCGCAAGAGTGGAATATCGAACCGACGCCGCGACGTTTCCTTTTAAAACTGTTGGTAAATACTTAAAATAAATCGGGGATTTCTTGTTGGGAAATAGTTATTAATAGTTTTCATGCGGTTATATGAACTCGCTATTTATATATATATATATATATTTTTTTTTATACCACAAGGGTGGCAAACAGACATACAGTCCGCCTGATGGGAAGCGGTTACTCTATGGACGCTTGCAACACTAAAATAAATAAATATTCACAAACTAAGCAGAACTAGTACTTTGGTAACCAGATTTTGATATTTTACTAAACTACTATTTTTAATGCAGTATACCTATATTAACATAAATTTCAGCCAGAAACATAATAAAAAGCTATGTTCTTCCACACAAATATTTGTCCCAGCAATCGATCCTGCGACTAGTAACTTCAATTTGACACCAAGCCAACCGGCCAGTCAAATAAATGAATATATTCATGCTGATTATCCTCAAAAAGTGCTTAATTTTAATTGAGACCCACATTTCATAAAAAAACTAGATTACTACCGGGCATGTGGACTTTGTCGTCGTATCACGGACACGTCACAAAAACAAAAGAAAGACATTTCTAAATATAAACATCAGTACCTACTTAGTATTATATCATTTTGACAAACATAGGTATATTCTGTTAATAGCAACTAACTACGTTACGTCATAAATACTTGTGTTTGAGATTAATAAGTAATTTACTCTGCCCTTTTTCCTACAGCGTCATTGTAATACGTAATTTTATAATTATCTTCCAAGAATCATCAACTTCTGAGAATGGGTAATTAGTCACAAACCATGTGGTAATTGAATTGGAACATTAATAATTTATTTATTTATTTAATTTATATTCACAGTTACAGCCAAAAATAATCACTTTATACTACAGACATATCTTATAATTATAGTATGTACCTACCTAGTTGTTAAAAAAGAAAGATATTATTAACACAACAAAATTTAAAAAAATACAAAGTTTAAGGAATAAATCATAAAATGAAACAGGTCGTCGCGTGAGTGGTGCATATGTAGTAGTAGTAATGCCTAGCATATCTAATTGCTTTCATCATCAGCTCATAACGCCTCCACCGAGTAGCTCAAGCCTCCCCTAACAATGAGGGGGTTTAGTCCATCGTCCAACTCGCCTAGAGTGGATTGTCGGACTTCACATGCCTTTAATTGTGACATCTCGGGCATCCAGGTTTCCTCACGATGTTTCCTTCACCGAAAGCCAGTGGTGTGAATCGATACGTAAGGCTTTCTTTAGAATTGGAGTTTGAATTTCGGTTGAGAGCCCTCTGCGCTCACCGAAACAGTCCGCGTAAAAGCCATCTGAGGCTACCTTCTAGTCCATTTAAAAAAAAAAAAACATACCCGTCGAATTGAGAACCTCCTCCTTTTTGAAGTCGTTTAAAAAATGGGTTTGAATTAGCACCCTCATGATCATGAGTCATGCCTATAGCCTGGAAGAGATTGCTTTTGCTATAAGGCCGCCTACATTGTTATCTCCTAATATTTCTTTGTATTTAGTTTGTTATATTTATTTTGGTGCATGCAATAAAGTATATTCTATTTTAGTAGGGGGGGTGCTTTTTACTGGATTCGTTAAAGGGGATATACCCATAATAAGGAAAATGCGAGGAATGCATTCCATATGTGATACACATTCCACACATTGTGTTTTTGCGTCATATGCCTAACGGGATAAAATAAATTTATGTCACATAAGAACCTACACATGCTCTTCGTAATTTTGCGAAACAATACTAGAGCATTGTGACGTCACTCGAGTGTACTTTAACAAGTTACCAAAGAATGTGTAAATATTACAATATAACCATAGTGACAATTTTGTAAGGAAACAGCGCGTGGCTGATGCGGAAAACATTTTAATAGTAACCAAAACAAAATGTAACTTACACCGGGTAATGTAAAGTCGAAATTGTATTTTTGTTTTTGTCTAGTGGTTGCATTAACGTCTTGCGAGGACGATTTTGTAGCTCAAATGTCTGTGTTATGTCGTCAATGGCATAATGTGACGAAGAAATAAAATGAGCGCGCAAATTATATGTGAATTTGTCATGATAGTTTTCTCAAAACAATAATGTAATGTTGAACGTAATTTTATGTGCAACATTGCATTTATTTAATTAGCGTTCCTGGAGATCTCACGTTTTCCGGGATAAAAAGTAGCCTATGTATTATTATATGTGCCAAATTTCATCCAGATCCTTTCAGCTGTTCTGGCGTGAAAGAGTATCTAACAAACATCCTCACAAAAATTCACGTTTATAATATTACTTAGTAGGTAACATGTAGTTTTGCGTATTAACGTTTGATGCCAATTCTAATATTTAAATTGACTATTCCCCACCTGAAGAGGGGCATAATATAAGCTGTTTATAGTTGTATAGGTACTATTGTCACATACCTATATGCGTAAGTGTGTGTGTACAAACATGTGAGAACAAGCTATGTAGGTATTTATTTGAAATTTTTCTATGTTGGAATTTCGTTCGAATCATTTTCAATTGATTAAGCTGATTCTAGTATAAACGTGAAGTTTTGATGAAAACAAATAAAAAAAAGCTTATCATTTATTGATATTACAATAAACTATTAACTTAATAATAAAATGAATAAAAAATATGAAGTCATCGTAAAACAATTAAAAAAGAATTACGTGTTTAGTCATGGAGCGGTCCGCCATATTTTACCGATTATTATAGTAATAAAAACTTCACCTGACCTTATTCATTTAAGGGATATTCCCACGATTCTATACGCAACTTTTATTTCCCCTTGCGCACAAGGATCAAAGTTTACGTTAGACTGACTAATATCCACGAATATCCCTTAAAAAATGCATTGTCACTTCAAGCAATCACTTTCTAAGGAATAAGGATCGACTGATGGAAACCAAAAACAAGGGACATATTTTATCTTTAGATAACACGTGTTTACCTGTTATATATCTATTCATATGTCTGTCTAAATTAAATTTGGAATAATCAAGTCTATATGAAAAAGAAACTGTGTGTTTTTCCGTTTCACTATTTGTTTGACTCATGCTAAAAAATATTTAATCAAAATTTATGTCCAAAGACAGCGCTCGCTAAAGGCAATGAAAGAATAAATCTTTTTGGACACCTGCCTAATGGCAGATCTTTCTTTTCTTTAAACTAATTCACATACTAACTCTGGCTTAATAAAAAAATTGGCTTATAAAAATAACTTCAACCTACGATGACGATGAAACGATTCGTGCAACATTTATCCTAGCATAGTTAAATAATATAGGCTAATTGAAAATTATTTAAATAATTGTCCACTTGCGTAATTTGTCTGTATGTTCATCCTTCATCCTCATTGTTTACGTAATTTTAATATATAATATCCGGTCGCCAACCGGGAATAATAAAATTTGAAGATGAAACAGGAAAAATTAGCAAGTATAAATATACTGGATGCAAATGGTCTACTATTAGTATTCGCTTGTCACTACAGCGTTAGACACTACACGGAGTTCTTACTACTAATTAATTAATTATTTATTTACATTATTCAATCAGTTATTGTTTTGGTGAAATAATGGCGTCGACATGGGCTACTTTTGCAACGGTAATAATCAATTTTATTCTGTAATTGATTTTGATCGATGTTTAAGTTTGTTTTTTTGTGAAAATTTCAACATAGATTTGATGAAAGTTTTCTTACTTATACATATATTTTAATTTTGAAGGTCCAAAGAAAACTTATAATAAATAGTCCTTGATTTAATAAAAAAAATTTTTTTTTTTCAGATCACTATTCTTTTTACTGCTGCGAGCTGCCATCCTCACACGAGTGAGTATTTTTTTATATATACCAAATATAAATAAAATCACTTAATAAATAATACCTAAGATGTCTTAAGGTTTTTTTACTAGAATAATGTATACTTACATAGAAAACATGTGAAAGTTGCTAAAGATTTTAATTTTGCTTCATTTCAGTCGACCTTCCGGATGAATGTATTGGTAAAGATTTCTGTGATGTGAAGCCTAAAATTTATGATGTATATGAAGGCAAGATGAAGGAAGCCATGCAGCAAATTTATAAGGTAAAATTTAATATAATATATTTACTAGCGGCCGCCTCGCGGTTTCTCACACGTAGTTCACGGGGTCCCGTGATCACAGGGTCATCAAAAATAGATAGTAGCCGATTCTCAGACCTACTGAATATGCATATAAAATTTCATAAAAATCGATCACGCCGCTTCGGAGGAGTTTGGTAATTAACATTGTGACACGAGAATTTTATCTAAAGTTTCATTCTATTTAGGTATGTTGTTTATGAAAAGTAAACTACGATTTTGTGAAGTAATAATAAATAATAAATATCCTGGGACATTTTTCACATAATGCCAATCTGATTCCAAACTAAGCAGAGCTTGTGATATGGTAACAGAAGTGAAGTGTTTTATTTATTTAATATATTGTTTCTTTGGCAGGAATTCCCAGCTATTAAAGGTGATTTATTCGATACAAAACCACGTAACGACTACGTAGCCGATAACTGCAAACCTGAGAGCAAGGTAACCTTATTTCCGCATTTAAATGTCAAAATTAATAGTGATCTTTTTGAAACTGATGATAATACGTAACATATCACTACATAGTATTGAACAAAGTCGCTTTCTCTGTCCCTATATCCCTATGTATGCTTAAATCTCTAAAACTACACAACGGATTTTAATGCGGTTTTTTTAAATACAGAGAGTGATAGAAGAGGAAGGTTTCCGTGTATAATAACATCATAGTGGAGAAATACTGTTATTTTTGAAGCGATGCTAACGAAGTTGCGCGGGTCAACTAGTTATATAATAAATTTGTTTATACTTTCAGCTGATAACGCCGTTCATCGTTAATGGTTCACTAGTAATCCAGACCGATTTCTTTACGCAAAAATTCTGGGAGACATCATGCAAGTATGTATTTGCTTTATTAATTTTAAAATAAAACTATTTCATATTTTAAAACTAAATGTTTCACCCAGCGTGAAAAATAGTACCTAACAATATCCGATAGATGGCGCTATTCCATCTCTATGATATTCTCAAATCGTAAATACGTAATTCATTATTTGCAGCCAAAAAGCTAGTCTAAACTAATAATATTTATTAAAAAAAACTAACTGACTATTCATAAGTGCTTGTGAAGGCCTATTTGAATAAAAATAATACATTTTTCATAAATTGAAGACCCCAATACAGACAAGTTTACATTTTTTTTTGCCATGGTACATAGAGATTGAATAAAGTAACTTTTGTTTCAGACTACGTAAACCAGGCCCGCAATACAAGCATGAACTCGGCGTGGAAGGTGGGAAATGTTTTGACTCTATGCCCGACATTATTGGGACCTGTCGGACGAAGAAAACAACAATTAAACTATTCATTTATAATTTAAATACACACATGATTGAACACGTTCCAGCACCACTCAGTGTGTGCTGCTCGTGCGACATTACTACACGTGAATTGCCTACTATAGATTATTATGAATAGAAGTGTGGCAATGGCGGACTGTGAGTTAGTGGGGCCCTGGGCTAAAACTACCTGGGGCCTGACTAATTAATCCTCTGGTTGATATTTTGCCAGGGAATTAGAAAAAAATAATTTATGTTATGTCTTTTTTGACTTCAATAGGGGTTGCGGGCCCTTTGTATTCACGGGGTCCTGGGCTGCAGCCTAAAAAGCCCTAACAAATGCTAGGATTTTCAATATCCTAGCATATGGATTATAGCGTAGCTTTCTACCACTGAATTGTTTGATATTTCGATAATCTACCTCTCAGTTCATTATTAAAATATGTATTAATTAAATAAAATTATTTAAAAGTGTTTATGAATAAGTTTTGTTCTATGATCTCAATTTAACTGTTACTCTTAAATGACAGTCATATCATTCTGTTTAAGGTTTTTTTATTTACGCAAAGGTGTTAAAAAAATAAATGTTTTATATTTGTGCCAAATATTCAATTACCTGACTGTCATAATTGTTTAATGTCACCCTTGCATTTATAAAAATGTTAGTTTTTCATAATTATGAGTCTTATTTATTGTGGAAATAAATGTGTTATTACTGATTTTGGTCTTATTTTTTTAATTACCTTAAAGCTATGTTTAATTCAAAACGTTTGGTGATGAAAATCATTAAAAAAAAACCGGTCAAGCGCAACTTTAAGTACACGCGCAGTGGAGGGTTCCTTAGTTATATTGACAAAACTTTATACTTTAAGTACGATTTACCTACTTAAACATTTTTTCAATAAGGAGGTTAAAACGAAATGGTTTAAAGTCGTATTCTGTTGAAATGTCCGATATAAAATTCCCTAAATAATCAAACCAGTGAGTCCCTCACCCCCAGCAACGCCCTGAGCCGAGGCACGGTCCCACACGTGCGGGGGACACCCTCAGCGTAGTTGCTTTAATCTACTACAGTTGAGATCCCTCAGCGCTCACTGATTCCCCGCGTAAAGGTGTAACAGCCATCAGAGGCTTAAAAAAAAACAGGCAACACTATAGAAATGGCGAATAAAAAAAATGTCCCCGGGTTTACATGTACAGGAGGTACCCTAAAAAAATATTTTTCAAGATTTTATGTGCCAGCTTAGTCGGCGCTGTTAATATCCACTAACATACCAAATTTCAGCTCTGAGATAACTCGCGACCGGACGGACGGACATAGTGAAACTATAAGGGTTCGTAGTTGACTAAGGAACCCTAACAAAACGATGACATGAGACCCTCAATTAGCAAATGAGTGTATTTAATTGAGTAATATCAAAGTTAAAAAAACTTACAATGTTCGAGAGATAAAGTTATCAATTTCGTAGAAGTAGCGGAATTCCCACATTTAATCAAATTATTTAGTTCAGTGTTCCGTTCATACTGACCTGCAAAACTTAACCCTTCCTTGGCAGTCGGGTAAAAATTATGGCAGAAATATATATATCCCATTAGGTATATATCCGAAAGTAACTCTGTCTGTCTGTCTCGCTTACACGCTAAAACTACAGAACCGATTTAAATAACATTTTGGTATACAGATAGTCTAGAGCCTGAGAAAAGACTTAGGCTACTTTTTGTCCCGGGGAAATAGAAGATTGTAAGATGCCATTTGTATACGATATGTATCAAGTGCGGTATTAATTCGAAAGCATGAGAATCTCCCTTGCTTTGCGGTTTTTCCATGTTAATCTCGTATTTTTATTAAGTAGGAATATAACATTCCATTACAAATGGATTAACTTCATTATGTTATGTTACAATATGTTTTTTATCGCATAAAGTCGGCAAGTGTGTGGCTTGAGGGACTCGCATAGTAAAAAAAAAGATCTTTGTATAGTTTTTATTATAAAAAATACTTAAGATGTACGAATATTTTACCTACCGTTACTATCATATAAAAATAGTTCTATAACATAGAACATTTGAATCATTAAATAAAAATATTTTTGCCATTGAAACGAACCTTTATTGTAATAAATAGATTGATACTTATAAGTTATTATTGTAAATTTTACTAATAAATAATGTCATATATAAAAATTTATTAAATGAAGAGTTTTTGTGTGTGCTAAGTCATTTAATCATTTAAAGCATTTTTTTCTTTTATAACCACTGACCAAATTTGTTTCTTGATAACCTTTGTATGTGAGCCGTGACACACAGCCGCCAAAAATATACTAAAATAAACTATAGTTAAGTTATATAAAATTTTAGGTAGTTCATACGGAACCCTAAAAGAGTATAAATACATGAACAATGTCAACATATCGGTTATTTATATCTTTGCTCCGAACACAACATTAGCAAAGTATTTTATATCGACCTTTTTATGAAATTTACAAATAATGGTTGTCGTTCGATATTTTTTGACGGTAAGAGTTTAAGATTTTTTTCTTAGTGTGTACAAGAGTGATGAGTGATTTTAGTTTTGGAAGTTTATTAATTATTATAGTTAATGCTATAGTGAATCTAGATAAGTCTAAAGACATTGTGTCTCATTAAATACTTACACTAGCATACATTAAATGCTTCCGCCGCGCGGTTCGTTCCTGATTCCGTATGAATACTTATATAATAAAGTCAACTTTATGTCGGGGTCCAGTAGTTTCAGAAATATTTGCAAACTACCAAACAATAACCTCCTCCTTTTTGAAGTCGTTTAAAAAAGATATAGGTACCTACCTACGTTTAGGTTGTATACCTATCTGCATCAATATTTTAGGGTGATAATTTCTTCTTAATAATTTCTAGGATGATATTCTATTCGGACATGGTTGAAAACGGTTTTTGAATATCCTAAAGTTGGTAATGTTTGTTTGTATAAAGTGTTTGAATATAATTAAAAATTTTCCCGTTTGTAAATCTGCAGTTTAAACAGGAAAGTCCGTACGGTACGAACGCGCACTTCGAGCTAATGATATCAATTGGTAATTCCAGTGTTAGTTTTAAATGCTTTAACAAAAATAAACTATTTATTATACAGTTTTAAGTATCCTTGCAAGAAAAAATATAATTACTATACTAATATAGTATGTTCTGCCAAATCTCTTTGTTGCCAATTTCCAGTCTTAAAATAAATACCTACTGAATGAGAAAATAACATTGATTTCCTTAACAAAATAATGTGAATAACATTGAAAAACTTCGATTATATTTTAACCAATAGGTAAATCAGTGAACGAAGAAAAAATTTGTGTTATGAGTTTTAAAGTTCTATCAAAAACGCTAGGTCCAAAGTAGGGTAACATTTTCATAAAACAAATCTTGTGTGCGAAATGGTAGCTGACTTGGCATTTGCTACTACGATTTTGTGATTTGGATACAAATCTGTAATAAAAATAGAAATAAATATGTACAATAACAGTTAACTGAGATATGTTTTTTAAATTGGAGATATTTTGCTGCGTATCGTAGTGGAACCGTCAAATAATGTGTTCTTCCTTATTCACATAAGATAAAAAATTCTCGTTAATGACAAATGCTACTTAATTATTTGAATTGTAATTTAATTTATGTTTTTTCTTTTTCTATGTCAGTTCTTTTCGCTGCTGGCAAGCATCCAAAGTGCTCCATTTAATGGTAAGAAACCTAATACCTTCTTTTTAAGAACTCCAATAAATATAAAGACAATATATCCTGACCACCCATATAGCTATTTGGCTGACTTATATAGACAGACAGCCCGGTTGACTTGAGATTAGTGACCCTGACTCTCAAGCCGCCGGTTGTGGATTCGAATCCCACCCAGGACAAACATTTGTATGCATGAATATGTATGTTTGTTCTGTCTGGATGTAATTATCTATATAAGTATGTATTTAAAAGTAGTATATTATTAGGTATGTAGTATATCAGCTGTCTGATTACCATATCACAAACTCTGCTTAGTTTGGAATTAGATTGGCCGTGTGTGAAAAATGTCTCAGGATATTTATTTATTTACTTGACATGAAAATTATGAAAAAAATTACCCTAAATGGCCGTGCTTTTAATTTCAGAGCTTGATTTCCAGATGCCCCCTGAATGTGAGGGACAGGAACTATGCTACATAAAACCATCGATCTACGACAAGTATCAAGAAAGCATTGATGAATATATAAAAGAAAATATTGTAAGTATTTAATAACTAATGGCTCCCCGCATTTCGCCCGCGTTCCGTAGAGATCTTTAATTTTCCGGGATAAAAAGTAGCCTATGTGTTAATCCAGGAAGTTCAGATCTAGTAGATATGCAATATAGACCGGTTGGCTTTGCTGTTAGTGACCGGCCGTGAGTTCGAATATGTTTGTTCTGTGTTTTGAAGAAAATATCTACACTAGACACAAAATGTTAGGGATATAAATAATTCATAATTTTCAATGAGCTGTAACTCCGAGGAAAATAATCGTACAGCAAAAAAAAGAAAACCAAATTGTAGCTTCAAGTGTCTAGTTTTCAGATACGGATAGAAAAAAAAACATTCAATGAGGTGACGAAATAACACAAGTTCTACCTAGTTTGGATCAGATTGGCCGTGTGTGAAAAATTACTCAGAATATTTATTTATTTAATAGAATAAGGAGTAGGATGCATGCATAATAATGACATGACACCTATTTATTTTCCAGCCATGGAAAAACCAGAGACACAAGCGTTCTTCTGATGTTATTACCGAGGAATATCGTGGCGGAGACGAGAACAATTGTCAATATATTTCTAAGGTACCTTCCTACCGTTATTTATATAGTTATAGTAAACTAGTGTCTCCCCGCAGTTTCACCCGCGTATCCGGGAGATCTTCCATTTTCCCGAGATAAAAAGTAGCCTATGTCCTTTCTTAGACTCTAGATTACCTGTGTACCAATTTAAATCGGTTCGGTAGTTTTAGCGTAAAAACGAGACAGACAGACAGAGTTACTTTCGCATTCCCCCACCGAGTCCCCCACCATCCCTTTTGTGTTGGTGACCGCTTACTATTGATCTATTAGGGACCCGATATAACTGCTCCCTCATGATCGTGAGTCGGTGCGTTCCCAACTGACCCACCATAACTAATCTGTATTGCGGAATCACGGATTTTATATTATTTATTTGTTTTTTCTTTTGTTTTCAGCAAGTGCAACCCTTCGTGTTACTGAACAATAATGTAACTAGTTTGGTTGTTCAATCGGATTTCTTCACACAGTCCTTTACAGTTAGGACATGCATGTCAGTATTTTATTTTTTTCACACTAAACTTTCCCATCATCATCATCAGCTCATATACGTCTCCTCCGAGGAGCTCGAGCCTCCCCTAACATCGAGGGGGTTTATGCCATAGTCCACCACGCTCGCCTAGTGCGGATTGGCGGAATTTGCATGCCTTTAATTGTGACATCCCGGGCATGCAGGTTTCCAAGCCTGTGGTGTGAATAAGTTTTTATAAACTCAGAGGTACGGGCCAGGAATTTGAACCTGCACCCTCATGATCGTGAGTCGATGCGTTCCCAACTGAGCCACCACGGCTGACTAAACTTTAGTTATATACTAATGCTAATAATATAAAGCTGGACATTTATTTGTTTGAACGCAATGATCTCACGAACTACCGTTTCGAATTGAAAATATATTTTAGTGTTGGATAGCCTATTTATCGAGGAAGGCTATATATATAACATCACATATACAACATAACTATAACTGATGGGAGCAGAGCAACAATTAAAAATGTTATTAACTAATAAATTACCTAAAAGATTTCTAAACTATTTTACTGTTTATTTAAAAAAATATATAGGTAGTTAATTTAAGCTAATATTGCCATTCATGAAAAATCACTCTTTTTCAGTGAAGAAGAGACGCCATGTTTAAAGGATATGTTCCTGCAACATATGGGTTACATAACAAAATGTACCAATATATACAGCTCTATAAGTCTACAAATTTATGACGTCAGAGAGAAGGTTATGAAAAGAGCTGTTGTAAGAATACCATTCCATTGTAATTGTGATATTATATATGAATATGATTATTAATAATAAAATAAATAATAATATTGTATTTTTTTCTACAACTGTCAAAACCACATCCCGCCATGATAAGTGATCGTGTGGGTAAAAATGGCACACGAAGCCTACAAGGGTAATGTGATATTTGGTTTATATAATAAATACAATATCAATACTTACCTATATATAAAGCTGAACAGTTTTTTTCTTTGTTTGGTTGAACGTTCTAATCTCAGGAATCAGTTACTGGCCCGATTTCAAAAATTTTTCAATGTTAGATAGGCCATTTATCGAGGAAGGTTATGGGCTATATTTATCCCTGTACCTATTTCTAAGGGAAAGGAAACTACGCGGGAAAGCGCGGAGTGGGAGCTAGTAACTAAATTAATATCCTGGAATATGTTTTCAACATAGCCAGTCTCATTCCAACTTCAGTAAAGCTTGTATTATCATCACCAAATAGATGGTATACTTATGCAACTTTTAAACACAATCCTAACTACTTAAGTATATAGCTATCACACTCAGACGCAGAAAAACAGAAATGCTTATGTTGCAATACTAGTGACAGAATAACCCTTAAACAAATTAAGCAACTGCCTAGGGCGTCAAGTCTGGGGGGCACCAAAAAAAATATGAGTTGGTTTTTAGTATTGTCGCAACTCTTCCATTTCTATGGTACCTATGTTAGATCTTATCATCTTATTTATTTTATAAAAAACAACGATTAAAAACCATATCTAATTGAAACAAGAACAAGTGGGCCCCCAGGCGAGGATTGCTTAGGGCATCAAGTGGTCTTAATCTGTCAACCTGCAATACCCACAAATGTTTAGCGGAGGGATTGGTCATTATTTTTGAGGTATTGAGTCTTAAAGGTGTACCTAAATATCAACCAACCAACCGGACCTTACAATAATATACATTTACCATGGAACCTCCTTTTTTGAAGTGGTTAATAAGACAAAAATATTATAGTAGTCTTTGCAAATATCTAAAAATCATACTTCGTGTAAGAAATGTAAGTGCAAGCAAGCGCCTGAAGGTATTTTAACTTTTCAATAATACGTTGTGTGACTTGTTGCTCATTGGCTACTACAGGAGGCGTGAACGTTTAAATAAACTAGGTGAATTTGATAAGTACATTCAAAGTATGTTCTGTTCCTGGATGTAAACATCTTAATATAAATCCCTATATATTTAAAGGTATCAGTGAATGTTAAAATGTTTGTAATAGTAGTAATGGAGGTCCAGTGACAGTTGCATTAAACATAATAATATGTTAGAAAATAATGCACGTGAAACCACGAGGTGCCAATCAATTTGTTATTACCTTCTCAGTTAGTCACATTGAAATTATTAAGTTGATTTTTAATCTAGCTTGTGGCAAAATTTTAACACGGTAAGTGATTGCTATATAAAAACGAAAGGGTGACAAGCCAACTCGCACTTGACTGATAAATAAAAATAATAAAAAAATAAAAAAGCCCTTTATTTCTTGCAAAAAATAAAATTACAGGTATTTAAAACTAATCTTAATCCTATTTTTACACGCTAAGCAAAATAAAAAAATATGTACATGTAATGATTAGAAAAAGAACACTATTTAATAATTAAATTGCAAGAACCCCTCTGCAGGTGAAGGCCTCCTCCAAGGAACCCCAGCTTTCTCTGTCCTGTGCTTGTCGAATCCAGTCAGGACCAGCCGTTTTTATGATGTCGTCCGCCCATCGTGTTAGTGGTCTACCTATAAGTCTTTTACCACTAGGGCCTTTCCACCTTGTCACCCTTAAGGTCCAGCGGTCGTCTGCTAATCTTGTCACATGACCCGCCCATTTCCATTTCAACGTTCTAGCATAGTTCAGGGCATCGGTGGCTTTGGTTACACCTCTGATCTTTGTGTTTTATGAAATTTTCTAATGTTCAGCATGCTCCGTTCAAGTCCCCTTTGGCAAGTTTGAAACTTGACTGATATCCCTAATTAACCTAATAATATTATAAATGCGAAAGTATCTTTGTATGCTACGCTTACACGCTTAAACCATTAAACTATTAAATTTAATACAGATTTCGATAATATACAAGGGCTTAGAAAACGACATACCTAGGCTATCTTTTATTCCGTGGTAATTAAAGTTTCCCTGGGAACGCTTTTTTTTTAATGGATTAGTAAGTGTTAGCCTCAGATGGCTTTTACACCCTTACACGGACTATTTCGTTGTGTACAGACGAAGGTAGGTACTCTGGGAACGTGACAGGGCGGTCCTGACTATTTACGTAAATTTGTCGAATGGAAACCGGAAATCAGAATTTTTCTACAACCCTGAATCATCGCATTCCAGTGTAATTCCATTGTTATACAAAATAGGTCGAACCTTTGGATTTAGTCTCTAAAACTAACCGCAGAGTTATATTATCATTTTGTTAAAACTACGTACCTACTTTTCAAATCACACTAATCGTATCTCTTTATTGTTCATGCGGAAGTGATGGGTTTTGTTATAATCAAATAGAACTAAACAATAAAATAATAAATAAGACCAGTAAATAAAGCATTTAACCTAAAAATCGAGTCGTTAAATTTGCTATAAATCATAAACTACGTACATTGTAAACTTACCTACATAATCATCATCATCATCAGCTCATATACGTCTCCACCGAGGAGCTCGAGCCTCCCCTAACATCGAGAGGGTTTAGGCCATAGTCCACCACGCGGGCCTAGTGCGGATTGGCGGACTACACATGCCTGTAATTTTGACATCTCGGGCATGCAGGTTTCCTCACGATGTTTTCCTTCACCAAAAGCCAGTGGTGTGAGAATCCGTACGTAAGTTCTTTATAAACTCAGAGGTACGGGCCAGGGAATTGAACCGGCACCCTCATCTTCGTGAGTCGGTGCGTTCCCAACTGAGCCACCACGGCTGAACTAGAACTAACGGATAGTATTATTAAAAATAGATATACCTAGTTATTAGCTTTATAATAAAAATGATTATAATAATAAAAAATACACATATATATATATATATATATATATATATATATATATATATATATATATATATGTATTTGCTTTTAAACCACCTAAAGTTTTACCCTCGTTATAACGGTAGGCTCGTGTTCCTACAGTGAGAACGTAGGTACTTATGTGAGCTGATGATGACATTTATTAATACGACAATTGTGCAATATGACACAGACAGGAAAGCAAATATAGGAAAATACGTAAATATACCATATAAGTACATTAGTTAAATTACATCACTATGGGATGTGACGTATGTATTATATGATAATGCGTCAAGTGTTATCGTCTTTAGTATGGGATTACCGTTAATTTATCACAATAACTCATATTTTAAACATAACGCATTATTGAAATAATTACCTAATGACTACATCCTCTTAAATATGCTTACATATATAACTAAAACTAATAGATAATAATGTTTGTATTGGTAGGGATTTGAACTTACGACCGGTGGCTAGAAATTTAGGGTCACTAACCACAATGCCAACTAGCCAGTCTAAGCTTCGAACAAGATCGTAACCTGAGATTAGGATCACTACTAGTCCCTCCCCGCGGTTTAACCCGTGTTTCCGGGGTATTACCAATTTTCCCGGTATAAAAAGTAGCCTATGTGCTAATCCAGGTTATAAACTATAATTTGTTCCAAATTTCATCCAAATCCGTATTTTTTGCGTAGTTTTTGCGAGAAAGAGCAAAAAACATACACACTTGTAATAGATGTAGTGTAAGGAATGCCTATTTTCAGCACAATCCTTTGGCGGACAAAATGGTGACTTTGCCATGTAAAAACCGTGACAATCAAACTTTATCTTTTAATACTATTGTAATGTCTGTTTGTTATATTTTTTATATTTGTGACTTAGTAAACTACATCTTTACCGTTCAAGCTGTATCTATGTAGTTATTCCTAAATACTTTACCTACATTTTGTGTTTTTTAACCACAACATCAACAGGTAGGTATTCGACTTTACCTATTCAGCTAAAATGACCATTATTTCATATAGGTATATTTTATTTCAGAAATGTGTACCCTATATATTAATAATAAGCACTATACTACGTCAGTGATAACGACACATACACACCAACAGGGAAAATGTATCGATCATATATATATTGCAATTTGAATACTATAATTTATTACATCCATCACTGTTACAGAATAAAGATCTATATTGGTCTTAAACAGTAAAAAAATAATATTTTTTAATTAAAACGAAATATGATTTCAAACTCTACCAAAATGTATCGTTGTACTTTATTTGTGATTTCGGTAAGTATTTTTTTATTTTTTTTTAAATAATTACCAATTTTTTTTATTAACAAATGTTTTCCCGGTGATGACGTCGGGTTCCCGAAGGATCTTAGATATATCCAGGATAAAAAGTTACCTTTCTGCTATTCCAGAACATATTTTAATTCTGGGCCAAATAACATAAGTATTCAAATTTTGTTTGCCACCTTTGTGGTATAAAAAAAAAAGATTCTTTCATTTAATTTGATATATCTACGTATATTTCGATGTTAATTTTTTTTCATTTACTTTGGCAGTAGTTAATGTGACTTAATCGTAAAAAATTATAAGCATTTACTATGTGATATGAGGTAAACTGTATGATCTTTTTATATATTCATACAGGCCCATTCAACCGTTATGGTATGAATGACATACACACATCCAAAATATCGCATCTACAATTTGAGTAAGAAGTAGAATTGGTTCCGTAAAATTATTTAAACAAATCCCATTAATATTATAAAGGCGAAAGTTTGTGTGTATGTTTGTTAATCTTTCACGACTATACGTCTCTATCAATTTTAATAAAAAAATTGCTTTGAGTTACTGACACTCTGGACGTAACTCCAGACCAATTTATGTGTTATAGTTCGGCCGTTCAGAGAATGCGTTCCTGACACCTATCAGTTAGTCACGACTAGTGATAGGCACAACATAACACTGAGTTCGTTACCGTTCCTCCAAAATTAACCGCCGCATTATTTTTAAGATTATTTTCGTTTTAAATTGGCGGAATCATTTAAAATTTTTATTTTAGTTATTTAAGTGGAAACCAAAAAAAGGTAATATTAATATAATAAAATTGTTTTATTTATTCTATGTTACAAAGTTACAATCGCGCGTTTGGATTGGTCGTAGTTTTATTTATATTTTTCATAAAAGTTATCTTATAGTCCATTATTTTCAAATTCCTAAAAAGAAAAACAAAACGTATTATTTTATAAAGTATAACTGTTTATGAACAGATTACGATACTATTATTGCCTGTTATTGTTAGCACAGCACTACAAATATAAAGCGCTGACATAACCTTGTAATAGCGCAGTATAGATTTAGAAAAATATAGTTTACCAAGTTATTTGACACTCAGTTTGGCACAAAATTATAACATTAATTGATTATTGATATAATAATGTTGTTTTAATGCTCATCAATTGTTAAAACGGTAAACAACCAGCAAAAATATTTTTATCGTAACTGCAACGCCTTTACAAAGTTACGTCGTCAGTTCAATCGCGACGTGTCAGGAACGCATTCTCTGAACGGCCGTAGTTTAACACATAGGCTACTTTTTATCCCGGGAAAATTTAAGATCCCCCGGAAACGCGGGTAAACCGCGGGGAACTAGTGATAAATAAACTAATTATTAATATTTTTCCATAGATCTATGTCGCCTTTGGTCTACAATCATCAGCCGTTAGTCTAAGCATAGGACTTGAAATCTACGAAGGTAATTTACCATTTTTTATAAATAAAATAAATAAATAAATATCCTGGGACATTTTTCACACACTGCCAATCCGATTCCAAAGTAGGCTTCAAATGAAGCTTGTGTTATGGTAACAAGATAGCTGATATTACATGTAATACTTTTAAATACATACTTATATATGTAGATATTTACATCCAGACTCAGAACAAACAGACATATTCATGCATTCAAATGTTTGTCCTGGGTGGGATTCGAACCCATGACCCGCGGCTTGAGAGTCAGGGTCACTGACCACAAAGCCAACCGGGCTGTCAAAACGAAGACGTACTAATTTTTTTTAATAAAAAACTAAAATGATACATTCTATTATTTAATACATATAATAATATACGGCTAAAATAATATTGTTTCTTTGTTTTTTTCAGCCAAAATGCCAAGTGCATGCGGAGAAAAATCTTTCTGCACAGATAAAGGAAACTACCCACATGAATTGGTAGATGAAATTTTAGAGAACACGGTAAGTTCGAATCAATTACATTTTCCATGGATGTTTTCTCAAATTACTGTGTTTAGCTAACTTAAACTCATTAGCAGATGAATTATAGTCGATATTTATTTACAGAAAACACTGTTCAAGGACGTTGACCTACCACCGCGTCATAGAATTGAAAATAACGTTCATAATGAATGTCGAGTATCACACAATGTAAGTATACTATATCTTACCTTCTCTATCTTCACTAAATATTATGGAAAAAATGTCGCTATCTCCCTCTGATTTCGCTTACCACTAAACTAGGTAGATTCTGTTTTCAAGGACAGAAAAGCCGACCAATGAGGAAAATATTAGTAAAAATTTTAACAAAGCATTGCTAGCTTTCCTAAAGAAGAACAAACAAAAATCATTTTTAACCCGTTTATTTCCTTTTAAGTATTGAGACAAACTGGTCTTTAAAAAACAAAAAACAAAACATTTATTTCAGAACAAGTTCCACATAACAATAATAGAATAAAGGTTACATAGAATAATTACATAATATTAGAAAAATGCAAAAAAAGTGAATTTACGACCTTTATATTTTACAGGTAAATCCTATATACTGGATCGTCGACACAAAAGATACAGTACGATATGTAGTCCAATCAGAGTCAAGATTCATGCAAATACTTGACATAGAGGAATGTCTGTAAGTATCATAAACCTATCTATACTTATATATAAAGCTGAAGAGTTTGTTTGTTGGCTTGAACGCGCTAATCTTAGAAACTATTGGTCCGATTAAAAAAAAAATCAGTGTTAGATAGCAGGAAGGCTATAGGCTATATATTCTTCACTCTACGACTAATAGGAGTGGAGTATCAATCAAATATGTTTTAAAAACGGGAAAGTAGTTTTAGCATGTAAGCGAGACAAAATTACTTTCGCATTTATAATATTAGTATACGCTATTTACATCCAGACAAAACAAATAGATTCATGCACTCAAATCTTTTTTCTACCACAAAGCCGATATATAAAATGAGTTGTTAATTTTTTAGGCATCCAGGTCTAATAGTCAACCGTACATTGCATTTCTCCGAAAAAGATGTCGCGGACAATAAAATGTATTGCAACCAGTCTTATGTGGACTTCAACTTCCTGGTGCTGACCACAGACTTGAAAGGTGTGGAGACGGCTCGAGCTAAAGGTGGTATACCCATTTGTTGCAAATGTGAATATGGAGGCAAGTAAACAGTAGAAGAGATGAAGATTAGGGTAGGAACCCGCTCGCCCTACGTAGTAGCTGACGCATCATCACTCAAGGAATATAATTTCAATCAAAATTGAAACGGATTCTGCGTGACCCATAAAAACCTGCCCCGGTAAACCATGATACGCCGTCACTATTGGAGGCCTAGCTGACTTAGCTTAAACTGACGACTTCTACGCAATATATACCTCTATGCTCAAACCAGCCAGGGTTGCAGCTATGAACCAGGGTAGCAGCAACGGCAGTATGAAGCTGTTAGCTGAAAGGTCCGTCAGCCAACTTAATACGCTGGACCGGAGTACTGGTCCGGTAAGTTGCTTCCTAGGAATTAATTTCTGTGATCACTTTATGTAATGTTATATAATAATGTATTGCTGCACTGAAATTTGTTCTGCAATAAATGATAATTTCAATACATTTCATTTAAAAACAGTTATGTTTAAATTCCATGAAATGTGTAAAGAAACATATCTTATAATAAATTATTTATTATTTAATCTCTATTTTTCTTTTTAATTCTACTTGATCCCCTTACCTATAGTATTTAAATATTTTGTGAAACACGTTGTAGGAGAACTCGGCGGAGTTTACAAGTTTATTAACCCATCCTTCTAATCTACACTATCTACACTAATATTATAAATAGACCAATCTCGATAGCTTAGCTTTATAGCTAAATAGCTTTGTAACTTCATTTAAAGTCAAAATTCATTTAAGGGCCAATGTATACGTTTCTTCAACAAACTACTTACCTAAAGACAGATGGTACCTGGATTTACCAGATCATAAAGAGGAAAGCCCATTTTGGGCCCACCGTGGTCAGTACTATACAAAGAAATGATTTTGTTTACAAATTTCGTTGAATTAAAATATGAATTTTGCATTAATTTAAAGGCCGCCACTTCACTAAATTATATTTCGTTTCTTAAAAGTATTTTTATTAGAAAGATCGAAAAGTTAGGTCGAAAAATGTTGCGTGTTAAAACAACGTTTTAAGTTAAATTATTTTCTTGTCGATACGATTAGTATCGATTTGATAAAATACAATATTCAAATGAATACACGAGTCAGACTTTATTTACACAATGTGGTGGCTAAATTAATTAATAGAAAATATTGTTTTGTAATAAATCTAATGTATTTTAGCTATTAAAAATAAGGAAATTAAGAAATAATCGATAAATGGATTCGATCGATTATATGTTTAATTTGTTTTTTGTGTATGAAAACACTGGCTTGACATTTACTCGACAAATCACTGTCATTTTGTTGATATTTTGGCATTTCTTACTAGTTCTTATTTCACTTGTTGCTTTCACGTTTGTTTTGATTTCGATTTGTTTTTGTTTAATATAAATGTATGCTGCAAAGTATATTTTGTTTATATTTTAATAAATAATAATTTAAATAGCAGGGATAATATTAGACAAGATTGTTGCAAGGTTGGTATAGTAGGAAAACGCACGGTAGATTGTTGTGCACATATAATGACAATACTTTGGTATATTGGTTGGGCTACATTTGAACCAAATATACCTACTAACTACCTCCTGTACCATTTTTAGATAATACATATTATATTGGTCATGTTTGATGATAAAGACAATATTTATTGCAAAAGACCTTTTTTTCCCCCAATCCCTGTACTAATACGTAAAACACGTAAAATAACCTCAAAATGTTTTTATTAATTTCTACTGTTTCTAAAACAATGGCGGTATTTTAAATATATTTTTTAGACATGTAATATAGTTATGATTTCGGAACACTAAACTATTATACTCATTTTTGCTGTCCGTCCTGGGCTCAAGACACTATGGACACTGGGCTTTTACCCTTTAAGCAGGTAGGTAGAAAGCTCTATATCAAAATGGCTTTATCACTACATAGTATAAAACAAAGTCGCTATCCGCCGTCTGTCTGTCCCTATGTATGCTTAGATCTTTAAAACTACGCAACGGATTTTGATGCGGTTTTTGTAATAGATAGAGTGATTCTTAAGGAAGGTTTTTATGTATAAATAATAACGCTATGACGAATAGGAGCGGAGCATCAATCAAAGCTGTTGCAAAAACGGGCAAGTGACGCTAACGAAGTTGCGCGGGTCAACTAGTACTACGTAACTCACGCAACAACCGGATCTCGTCACTGGTAGCTTGCGCACTGGAGATGTATCTCTCCACAACTGTCTGTCACCTGCATACCCAAAGGTGCCGGGCTTCAGCAGGTCATTAATATGCAGCAAGAATAAGGTTGCAGAGAGAACTGAGCCCTGAGGAACTCCGGCATTGATTGCCAATAGGTCCGACGAACACCCGTCTATAACGACTCGTATAGACCGTTCACTCAGGAAATCAGAAATCCAGGCGCACAGACCACAAGGAATTCCATATTAAGAAAGCTTGATTAAGAGGCTTGTGTGCCAGAACCTATCGAATGCCTTAGAGATATCGAGGGAGACGGCTATCGCTTCCCCGAACCTCTCAATGGCTTCACTCCATAAGTGTAGCATACACCAGAAGGTCCCCAGTGGACCGTTTATTATATATATATAGCGCAGATATAATAAATGTCATAAAGCACTGTTGTTATTTGTACATCATCAACATCACATATATGCTCTCTTTCTGACCCGGTAAAGTAGACGAAGCTGTACTTAAAATTAATGAAGAACTTCAACGTATCTCAGACTGGGCTGACCATAACTCACTTATTCTAAATGGTAATACCAATTATATGATTTTAGTATCTAAAAATTTAATAAGCAAAATAGGTGCGTTATGTCCACATATTGTTTTAAAAAACGTACCCGTTGGCGTGTCCGGGAGGCACGTAATTTGGGCTTAATAATGGATGAGGAACTATTAACATTTTTAGCTATAAATTACAAGACTACCCTCAATATTTATTATAAAAGTGTAACTTGTATTACGTCCAACAAATATATTTGTACTTAGTTTTAAATACTATTTTCTAATGTAAGTGAATTTTATTCTTACTATAAATAAAGTTGTCTCAAACCCTACATGTTCATGCACGAAACTAACCTGTCAGTACTTTATTTAAGTACTATATGACTCAGGACAGACCCATTGATTATATTATTCATCATTTACCGTATTAATGATTCATCCATCATCTTTAAACACAATTAGATAGGATTCATCCAACTAAAACAGAACTAAGTATTTTTTTATAGTCGGAAGAACCAGGTATAAAAATAAATATTGCCATATAAAACGTAACTTGAACGTAAAATGAATTTATATCATCATCATATTAGCCATAATACGTCCACTGCTGAACATAGGCCTCCCCCGATTTCCAAGCAGACCGGTTGAACGATAATTTGCAATTTGAATGCCTCTATATCTATAATATCTATCTATATAAATAGGTATAATTTTCGTGTCACAATGTTAGTTACCATACTCCTCCGAAACGGCTTGACCGATTTTTATCAAATTTTATATGCATATTCAGTAGGTCTGAGAATTGGCTACTATAAGTGAGTGTAATCACGGGAACGGAAACTACGCGGGTGAAACCGCGGGGCGGCAGCTAGTATTTTTATATAATGTAAATTATTTATTTTTAAACGACTTCAAAAAGGAGGAGGTTCTCAATTCGACCGGTATGTTTTTTTTTTTTTTTTTTTTTTTTTTTTTTTTTGTTACCTCAGAACTTTCGACTGGGCGAAGCGATTTAAATTATTATTTTTTTATTTGAAAGCTGGTGCTTCCCGATTGGTCCCATTTCATTATCATCACGCTACGTCCAATAGGAGCGGAGCACCAATGAAGAATGTTTCAAAATCGGGAGATTTCTTTTCCCGTTTAGAGGTTCCGCTGCGTACGCTGCGTAAACGGTTAAAGTTACGCTAAAATCATGTATGACAGAATTGTTCTCCTTTAAAAGATCTAAAAAAAAGTCCGCGACAGCATATGTCTATCTGTTAAGGTTGGTTCACTATAACCATTTTTATACTAACTAAATTTGTTCTAAAATAAAGCATTATTTGTGATGGTGTTTTTATAAAGATGATATTAATCCTTATCCCAATAAATACGTTATTCACTACAAGCATTTAATTTAAAACAAAATTGCCATTTACAGCATTCGATTTCAATGAATATCTTAGGAGATATCGCAAATTTTAAATAACATCGCAGCAAAATAATGATCAAGTACTTCGCGCGCCTTTAAGCGCTGCCGGCCCAGCGCTTGTGCAGTCATCAGTTCGCTCTGGGAGACCATCCTTCTACGTAAACAAAGTCACAGGTTGAAAGTTAGCGTTAGCCCAAAGTAACTATTCCACGTGGACGAAGTCGCGGGCAGAAGCTAGTTTATAAATAAATCGAATCGGCTATATTGACTTACTCGCTCATTTGTCACACACACATACTTAATGCAAATTTTATATACTTACTAGCTGCCGCCCCGCGGTTTCACCCGCGTAGTTGTTCCCGTGATCACAGGGGTATGAAAAATAGATGTTGCCCGATTCTCAGACCTACCCAATATGCACACAAAATTTCATGAGAATCGGTAAAGCCGTATCGGAGGAGCTTAATCACAAACACCGCGACACGAGAATTTTATATATTAGATTAGTATAGTAGGTAGTATACTTTATAGTAGTTCCTAAGATTAGCGCGTTCAACCAAACAAACAAACCAACAAACAAGCAAACTCTTCCGCTTTATGATGTTCGTAGGTATAGATAAATAAACCATAGCACTCTGTTCAAAACTATTTTCATGTAAAGCCGCATTTTCGAGAGTCTATTTGTACGCTCATCGCAAGTCTCTTTTGTTTGAAATTGTCCTCGAAGTAGATTGCTTCTGTTGAGATAGGCGTTTTTCCTTACCCATATTCAGATAAAAATCAAAAAATAAACAAAAATTTTAACAAAAAAAAAAACCGACTTCAAAAAAAGAAACTATTCCTAAACCAACTAATACGCACTAAAAATAAAAAAAATAATTGGAAATTAAAATGTTTTCGTTAATAAAAAAATAAAATGAAAAATATTAGACTACTTTAAAGTCAATCAAATTATTACGATAAATATATTGTAGTTACAATTATTGTTATTTTTGGAGTCGGTGTCAGCCAACGTAGGCTTGTAAGTATGTCTCTACTCAGAACTGGAGAAGGGCAAACGGAATCATGGCGGTCCTTTTCTCCGGCACAAAGATGTCTAAAAGCGACACATGAAGAGATGCAATATAGGTCCCTATCGTTGGGAACGTTTGGCAGCACAGCGGCCAGAATGGCGCAGGATGGTGAACAGCCAAGTACACGAGTTCGAGGTTCAGCGTAAATCTGACCTTGATACCAAACGCGACCAGTTAAAGGCTCGCCCGCCTGCTGCCATATCAATCATTATGAGAACTGCGTACTCACGTGCCCTCAGTGTGCACGGAGTTTCGTCGCGAAGATTATACTTTACGAAGAATTTACTATAGTATTCTCGTATATTGTAGTGTTTCCTTGGCTGACACCGACTCCAAAAATAACAATAATTGTAACTACAATATATTTATCGTAATAATTTGATTGACTTTAAAGTAGTCTAATATTTTTCATTTTATTTTTTTATTAACGAAAACATTTTAATTTCCAATTATTTTTTTTATTTTTAGTGCGTATTAGTTGGTTTAGGAATAGTTTCTTTTTTTGAAGTCGGTTTTTTTTTTTGTTATTATAATCTGACAATGACCTTTCTCTTCCTTCAACCGTTCTACATGACTATGTACAATATTTAACATAAAATATGAAGAAAAAAAATAACACATACCTAGGTAATTAAAAATAGTAACTTAGTGATACAACATTATTATAAAGGGAGCGAATACGTCTACTAGTAGGTACTGTTTTATACTGAAACTAGCGGACCCGGCAGACTTCGTTCTGCCCACCAGCGCCACCTACCGGTTCCAAATTGATGTATTATACATAAAAACCTTCCCCATGAAATACTCCTTAACTTGGTGAAAACCGGATGGAAATCAGTTTAGTAGCTTTTGTGTTCATCGCGTTCAGACAGACAAAAGGACTACGTTTTACATATACCTATAGCTGACCCGGCAGACGTTGTTTTGCCATGTATATTATTTGTACGAAACATTTTTTTAGTTCAATAAAAATAATTATCTACTATAAGTGTTCGGGGATGTACTTATAATCGAAAGCGTTTATCGAAAACAATCAAATTATGCTTTATTTAGGGTAATAAATTAATGCTTATTAATGTAGAGAATATATTTTAAATTACAATTCTTGCTAGTTAGCTAAATATCAAAAATAATTATTCATATTGTAACCATCAGTTTATTAAATACGATTTATTTAATTTTACATAAACTATTAATAAATGTACTTTATTCCCAAATAAATATTTATTATAGTTGTCTTCAAAGAAATTAAAATATTAATAGTAAATCCTTCCATCAGTGTATTGGTAAAAAACAGTGACTTAATATATGTATGATAAGATATGTACGAGTATCTATTTTCAAAATATCTGTATTTTTTATTTTTATTGAACTAAATAATATTTAATTATTTTTATTATAACTGAGGGCTTACTCCCGACGCTTTCGAGAAACGAGTTCTAATCGAATAAATGTCATTTCATACATTTTTGATAGCGATTCTAGCGCACGATCGTGCGGTGGCACTTTTTGGAACTAACTTTGATCAAGAATTTCGTTACAATCGAAACCGAATCGAAAAATTCGTACTCCTGGCACTATTTGACATTTGTGAATAAAATGGCGGGAACGACTTTAAACGTCAAAATACACAATCAGTAAAAAGGTACTTTTTCAGGATCGAGTTATCTCATCTAGGATAAATTTATCTAATCTAAAAAATTACATTTAATGTACAAGATTTCGTTTTAGAAAAAAATAAAAAATTGAATATTTATTTTTTTCTGTAGAAATTAACCACACACAACTTATTTTATAATTCTGAAACGTCAAACACCGTTACCGATCGAATAAATGTCAATCTTAGCCATGGCCATCTTGATTTTTTATTCGTATTGGCTCGGGATTAACCAATAGGAGTTCAAGATGAATTTTTTTGGTTCAGGATTAACCAATAGGAGTTCGAATTGAAATCAAAACAAAATCAAATTCGAATCGTTTTCGGGAGTAAGCCCTCTGATCGATTGATCGTTGATCGGTTATCGACCGGTGAAGGCGGAAGATCAAATGGAATTAAGGAAAAAAAAATTATTAAAAATAAAAATCACGATGGTAAAATAGGGGATGATTGTAAAGGGTTGAAAATTCAGGGTTATATGTATTTACTAATGTTGTATCATAAAAAAATTAAAAAAATATTATTTTTCTAAAATTGAAAAAAAATATTTTTTTGGGGTGGATTACCCTTAACATTTAAGGGGATGAAAAATAGATGTTGTCCGATTCTCAGACCTACCGAATATGGATACAAAATTTCATGAGAATCGGTCGAGCCGTTTCGGAGGAGTTTTACCACAAACACCGCGACGCTAGAATTTTATATATTAGATGAAATAATTGTATAAATTTAATTATTTAAATAAATAGAATATTCCCTTTTCTATTATTCAAAAAGGTTGGAATCGCGATGAAATTTGGCGTTAGATATGTTCTGGAATAACACACTTCTTTTTTATATCGGGAAATGGAATATACCCGGGAACCCGTAAAACCACTACCACTACTAATTAATTGACAGACCGGATGGCTTTGTGGTTAGTTACCCTGACTTTCAAGCCGCTGGTCGTGGCCACCCAGGATAAACATTTGTATGCATAAATATGTCTAGTCTGTGTCTGGATGTAATTATCTATATAAATATGTATTTAAAAGTAGTATATCAGCTATCTGGTAACCATAACACAAGCTCACTTTGAAGCTTACTTTGGAATCCAATTGGCCGTGTGTGCAAAATGTCCCAGGATGTTTATTTATTTAATTACCTAGTAAAGATATGTATACGCGAACGTGGAGTGAGACCGCAAAGTCCGACCCTAATAAGGATGGAAAACACGAGGAAAATGGTGACCACAATGACGTACTATGTTATCTATTCTGAGTAGGAAGATTAGTTTCATTCATAAACTCACTTTGCCTAACACGCACCATTAAATCCGTCAGATTTACAGGAAAATAAAAGCTAAATGACGACTATTTCTAGTATGACGATATTTGTAGTATTGATGTAATAATCAAAGGTTAATCTTACGTAGCCTATAAACGTTTATTTCCAGTATATTCCTAGTCTATATAGGCACCTTTTTTTTTTTTTTTTTTTCCCAGGGGAATCCTCATAGGATACCCGGCAGCTCCGGGGGGAGCCGCCGGGTTATGTGGAGACTCACCGGCACAGAAGGTGCTAGTGCCTACCCACTAAACCCCTGGGGTTCCAATGACGCCTCGGCGCCCTGTGGCGGGGCTGCGGGACACGCGTAAGCCTTACAACCGCATGCCCCGCCGGCGCTGCTCGGCCTCCCAAAAACAACTGGAGGCCGAGCCCGTCTCGGGGGGGCGGGACTCACGATGTGAAAACGCATGCGAGTCCCGCCCCCCTCTCAACTTCACCGGAGATGCCCATGGAACAAATGGGCATCTTCGGCATGGGACCGTAGGCGTGGACGGCGGATCCCCCGATCCGCCGCCCCGGACCCCGGCGTTACGGCGGCAACCGGCCCGCGAAGGCCAGTCGCGCCTACCGCGCCTGCGGCGGCGAAGCGGGAGAGAGTTGACGTCGTCCTCTCTCACCCGCTCCGCCGCCTCCTTCTGCGACATGACTTGGCCGCAGAAGGTTGCGGCCGCCTCCCAGGCCTCCTCGCTGCCCACCATGGCCCTAATAAGGGCCGGCAGCGAGAGGTCTGCGCCGACCGTCGCGTAAAAGGCGGTGCGAGGAGTTGCCCAAGCGGGGCACTCCTCGCGCGTATGTTCCGCCGTGTCCGCGACGCCGGCCCTGCAGTGGTGGCACGACTCCGTGGGCTCTCTGCCCGCCACCCGGCACAGGTATCGCCCGAAGCAACCGTGCCCGGTGATCACCTGTGTCAGGTGGAAGGTGAGAGCCCCGTGCTCCCATTCGAGCCACTCCTTCAGGAGTGGTCGAATGGCGTCCACCACATCCCGGCTCGTAGCCGGGTTCTCGAGCCGGGCCGTCCACTTCCGGAGGAGAACGCCGCGAGCGTCTTCCCTCCAGCTCGCGATCTCCCGCGGATGCGGAGTCTATATAGGTACCTAGTCTTAGTAGGTACCTAGTCTTATTCCTTAAGAACTACCTATATTATTACACTAGTGTCTCCCCGCGGTTTCACCCGCGTTCCGGGACCTTTAATTTTAGCTGTATAAAAGTAGCCCATGCATTATTCCACAACATATAAATTTGCTGCTTGATACTTGATCACGCCAGAATGGCTGAAGGGATCTGTTAGTTAGTTAGAATATGTTCTAAAAATGCAGAGAAAATTAATGAAGCCCTGGATTGCGGGTGAAACTGCGGGGCGAAAGCTAGTTATCTGTAGTTATTTTCTAAAACAATCGCTATTGTGCTAGAAATAAAGTCCATGTAATTCCTGAATACCAACCCAACGTATTACTAATTTTGCATGGCCTACGTGTAGGCAGGTATGTTGTTCAAGTGAATCAAATAACAACTCCATTATTATTTACACAAGACCTATTTGGTAAAGGGGTTAAACCGTCAAATCATTTATATACTTTTCATTTGAAAATCCATTGTCTTTACCTACAGTATACACCATGTATACTAATATTATAAAGAGGAAAAATTGTATTTTTGTCTTTGTAATGAATAAACCCAAAAACTACTGGATCCATTTCAAAAATTCTTTCACCATTGGAAAGCTACTATAGCTACTATACTGGTTATATTTTATCCCCGTATTAAAATTATACAAAGACTGGCTGGATAGTTTGGATAGTCTATACTAATATTATAAAGAGGAAAGATTTGTTTGTTTGTTTGTTTGTAATGAATAGGCTCCGAAACTACTGGACTGATTTCAAAAATTATTTCACCTTTGGAAAGCTACATTATCCCCGAGTAACATAGGCTATATGCCCTGTATTCCCACGGGAACGGGAACTACGCGGGTAAAACCGCGGGTAGGCAGCTAGTTTAGTATAAATTTATATTGTTGGTGGCTCTTCTCGGTAAAAGTAACCTTCCGACATTTCATAAGTAGGTACCAGTGAAGGATATTCAATTGAGTAAATTTAGTAAACAATTTACTGTCCAGATTTTGAAGAAGAATTAGTAATCATATAACTCATAGTACCTATAATTTTTTGTCATAGTTTATTTCAAGTTTACCAATTTATTCGTAATCAATATAAATATATATTTCAGTCATATATTATTATGTTAATAGAAAGGTAATGTAGTCCGTTATATATACTAATCTATAGGTACTATATCTTCTTCTTTCTTAATATATATAAATCTCGTGTCACAATGTTTGTCCTCAATGGACTCATAAACCACTTAACCGATTATAATAAAATTCGCACACCATGTGCAGTTCGATCCAACTTGAGAGATAGGATAGCTTACATATACTTGGACCCGGTAGGTGGCGCTGGAGGGCAGAACGAAGTCTGCCTGGTCCACTAGTAATATTATAAAGAGGTAACGTTTTTGAGTTTGTGACGTTGTAAGGGGTAATCTCTGGATCTACTGAACCGATTTTTATTATATCTTTGAAGATATTTGTTTAAGCTGTACAGAGTAAAGGGCATAAATATTCTACATTCAATTTTTAACAAACATATTTGTAAAGATATAGATTAATACCATATGGGCTAAATAAGCTTTAGGTACTATATATTTTTTTTTTAATCCACAATTTTAACAGTAAAAGAAGTTATTGTGAATTATCCGTAGGAGATAGACATATGATATGACTTTTTGGAACGTAGTTCCTTATTGCGCGTTGTGAAAGGGGGCTAGATGGAAAAAATTCTTACGAAAAGTTGTCACGACACATTTCCGAGCGGGGCCGAGCTTTGCCAAGCGGCGCGTTGCCAAGGCGGGGCCTACTAGTTCCGCTCGCACTATAGTACATACTACTTGATGTGTGTACAAAACATATTATTACAACTAAAAAAAAATATATTAACATTTCCTTCACTTATTAATCGACAGGAACTTCGTTCCATCCGGGAGTCCCTTGACACCTCTCAAGTTTTTTTTTTACTGATTTTGATACGTTCTTTAATATTGTAGTACATTGTTTTGTTCTATCCTCAATAGTTTTCACAGCGCACGCGATGAGAGCATATTTTTTTACAACATGGTTTACATTATTCAAGTTTAAGTAACGATGCATAATTAATTTTAGAAATGATTATAGCCTATGATACTCCACAATAACCTAGCTTTTTATTGGTAAAATTATTATTCAGATCAAACAAAAAATCAAATTTTCCAATTGTTCTTAATATGGATACCTACCTAATACCTATCGCGTCATATATATAAACGGGTACAATTTGAATGATTTATTAATGTGCCTTCCATCCTCGTTTATAGACATAAGTACAATTTAATATATTACTTTAGTTTGTGTACCTACATGAATTATATCTAGTTATATAAGTGACTGTTAAATATTATAAAGTTGATAGAAAAGATACTATATACGTAATAATTAACATTAATAAAGTATCGGAATGCTTTCTTTAATCTTCTCAGTGATTGTGGTAAGTAATGTTTTTTTTAGTCAGTTTAAATACTCTTTTTTAGGGTTCCGTAGTAAACTACGAACCCTTATAGTTTTGTCATGTCCGTCCGTCCGTCCGCGGGTATTCTCAAAGACGCTTGATACTACAGAGCTGTAATTTGGTATGGTAGTAGATATTAACAGCGTCGACAAAGCTGAAACATAAAATCAGCGTCCATAGGCTACGGTAACCGCTTCCTATCAGGTGGGACCGTATGCCTGTGTGCCACCCTTGTGGTATAAAAAAACTAAAACATAAACACTTGTATGAAACTAGTAACTCCCGGCGGTTTCGCCCGCGTTCCCGGTCATAGACCTAATTATTAATTTGACATCTGAGATACATTACTATAAAGCCATAATTTTGTTTTCAGGTCACATTGACCCTGAGACCCATGTCTTCTTTAGCGAGGCCCAGCAATAACTCCCATTATGAAGGTATGTTCTTTGGCATTCTTATATTTTATATTACATTAGGTGACAAGCGCAACTTCTTTAACGTCACTTCCACGTTTTTGCGACATTTTTCATTGATGCTCTGCTCCTATTCGTCGTAGCGTTATGATACACCGCGATGAACCTTCCTTGATAAATGAAGAAATTTTCAAATCGGACTTAAAGTACCAAATTGCGCGTTCGAGCAAACAAACAAACTCTTCAGCTTTATATATAAGTATACAGAGATTGCCTTGAGTCCAGTGGTAAGCGTCTGGGTTTGATTCCCAGTTCACAAAAGAATCAAAATTATAACAACTTTCATATAAAAAATACTATGTTATTTTACAGTAAAAATGCCGGTAGAGTGCAACGGAAAGAATTTCTGCTCCGTGAAACATGCAGAATACCCGGACAACCTCATTGAAAAAATTATGATTAATGTAAGTTAATTATACATCATTTAAGTAACATCAAATACCTATACGATTTTCGCAGCAAAAACTTTTGAGCACTGCGCCGATCTAAATCCGTAAAAATTTTTCAATGTTCCAAAATCCCATTTGTTATATGTAGGTTTATGTATTTAAAAGAAGTATTATATACAGTAGGTTATCAGCTATCTGGTTACCACAATACAAGCTCTATTTAATTTAAAATCTGATTGGCCATTTGTGAAAAATGTCCCAGGATATTTTATTTATTTGTCTCAAATCAAAATATATTTTATTCAAACACGCCTTTACAAGCCCTTAGGAATAGTCACTATTAATGCTTGGTTATGAAAGTTGTTTTTGCTGAGAAGAGTATTTTCTCCTTCAACCATGGGTGGCACTAGGTCCTTAATTTAATGGATGCAAAACATATATTATGATCAAATAGCTGATATGCTGATATACTACCTTTAAATACAGCCTACTAAGAGCAGCAGCCAGCATAGAGAGTATTATATGTTTGTTACTCATTCCCGCAAAAAAGATTGAACGGATTTGAATGAAATTTGGAACATAAGTAGTTTGCAACCTGGATTAAAACATAGGATGCTTTTTATCCGGGGAAAATTGAACATCCCCCGGGAACACGGGTAAAACCGCGGGGAGCCACTAGTACCTATAAGACAACCAGACATGTTTAAGTACATAATTATTTTTGATTTTAAATATAAAATTATTTTCATGGTACCATTCTATAAATTTCAGAAAACCAACCTCTGGTTTGAAAATGACGACATTATTATCAGACATCGAGACAGTCCAGAAAATAGTGACTGCAAACGCATTATTATGGTGAGTAAAGTTAATATAAAAAATTTCAACTGTTTATATATAACTCCTATAGTTTCGGAAAAAAGTGGCTGTGACATACGGACGGACGGACCGAAAGACAGACAGACATACAGACAGACAGACATGACGAATCTATAAAGGTTCCATTTTTTGCCATTTAACTACGGCCATATCTTTGGAAACCATCGTGAGAAAACCTGCATGCCTGATAGGTAGGTATGTGAAATTTAAAGGTTTCTGAAGTCGGCCAAACTTGCCCCACGTGGTGGACTATGGAAGCTCAAGTAAAGGATTTGCAGGTTTGGCCTGAGGATGATGTTCATCATCAGCTCATTAACGTCTCCACCGAGGAGCTTGAGCCTGAACAAAGAGGGGGTATTTAGGCCATAGTCCTCCACGCAGGCCTAGTGCGGATTGGCGGACTTCACACGCCTTTAATTGTGTTACCGCGGCATGCTTTGCTTACGATGTTTTCCTTAAGCAAAAGCCAGTGGTGTGAAACCGTACGTAAGCATTGCTACTTTCACATCTAAACAGCTGGAGCAATTTTTATAAAATTTAGTATGGAGTTAGCTTACACCCTGGATTAATATGTAGGCTACATTTTATCCCGGAAAAAGTTAAGATCCTCCGGGAACGCGGGTGAAACCGCTGGGCAGAATCTACTGATATATATATTTATGTGAAAGGCGGGATCTGTCAATACATAAAACAACAAATAAGTTTTCAATAGACATAACAATAATATACCTATTTCTGATTTATGCCGTCATTAGATGAGTCAGTTGCGATTACTACGTTAATTTAATGCGTGTTTAAAGATACTGGAAATATGTTATGATTTTTTCTTTCATATGTCATGGTGTATTATTCCCCTTTACAATTGAGAAATCGTTTTTATTATTTTAATACTCAATACAAATTCGTATTCCCTCCTCACTGTTCTTTTTAATTTAATTTTTTCACAAATTTCGGTAATGTAAATAATTGGATTGGAAGTGTTTTCTACTTCATGGAAAACTGATATAAAATTTTTACATTGTGTTTATTTGAAATTGACCTATAGTTTCTACTCTAAGCAACGCGTTCTCTTTTATCCTATGTGTTGTTTCTACAAGACTTAAATGGACACGCTTATACCCCAAAATAAATATTTGTTTTTTGTAACAAATTTGAATACCAAGATTAACTAGATTATCTGAATATTGCCCGGTAAATTTGTAGTTCCCAAGATTAGCGCGTTCAAATAAATAAACACTTCAGCTTTATAATAGTATATAGATATTAAAAATCATTATTATATAAAAATATTCATTGTTTACAGACTGATCCTATTCATGAGATAGTTGACACAAAAGGCAGGGTGCGGTACGTGGTGCAAGTCGATGGAAGATTCAAGCAGTTACTGACGGTCGAGCAGTGCCTGTAAGTACCTACATCATTAGAGGTTATCTTACTATCTACACTAATAGTGTAAAGAGGAATAAATTTGTGTGTGTGCATGTTTGTACTGAATAAACTCAAAAACTACTAAGCTGATTTTAAAAATTATTTCACCATTGGAAAGATACATTATCAGGGAGTAACATAGGCTGTATTATATTCCCCATGGAACTTCCCATGGGAACGAGAACTGCGCGCGTGTAGGCAGCTAGTATAGTAGTAGTCAAAAAGTAGCCTATGTCCTTTCTCAGGCTCTAGACTAAAGTATCTGAGAACTATGTTTTTTAATGGCTCCGTAGTTTTAGCGTAAAAACGAGACAGACAGACAGAGTTACTTTCGCATTTATAATATTGTTTAGGACGCTTGGCTATTTTTGTATCAATCATGTAAATATAACTGAACAGATATAAATAATACTTCGCATACAGATAATTCATTACCAGGATCAACATTTTTTTTCCGAAAAATGTATTGATTGCCCGGGTTGGTTAAACTGCGAGGCGGTAGCTCGTCTTAAATATTTACACATCTATACAAATTATTAGATACATGTACGTTTTAAGGACATCTATATTGAAGAAACCTAAATCGAGTCTTTGCAGCTTAAAACTACCATGGTTGAGAGCCCTCAGCGCTCACCGATTACCCGCGAAAATGTGCAACAGCCTTCAGAGGCTAACATCTTCAAATCCCCTTAAAAAAAGGAGTCTTTACACATTTTTAAATATATTATATATTTTTTTACAGTAATCCTGGCCGACTTACGAATCGTACTCCTCATTTTACGATATCAGACCTGCAGAACCATTTCTTGGCGTGTGAAGAGAAGAGAATCGATTTCAAGTTTTTGGTGCTGACACAGGACTTCAATGATGTTGAACTAGCGACAGCGATGAATGGCATACCGATATGCTGTTCTTGTGTTTATCACAGAAGATGAGTGTAGCTAAACCATAACTCATAATAAAACTTGATCTCAAGGTTGTGATTTATGGTAGAACAATCGGCAATATTTATAGTTACTAATATATATATATATATAGTTTTGTTTTGTAGGGTCAAAATTATTAAAAAATATTTTTGTTAAATAAATATTAATTGAACCTGTTTAAATTTATTAGCAACGTTTGGCGACCACTCAACATTGCAGTATACGCCTTAACACGGCCTACTGGAAAATCAATCATTCCCGGTTGCCTAGAAAAGTCATAATAGAAAAGTATATATATTATTTATCTAGTGTAAGACATCTGAGTATATAAAATATATTCTAATATTAGAAATAGATAAGATTTAAATTTTAACTATATAACGGAGTCTCTGGCTATGCATACTGGTTAAAGCCTACACTTACCGCATAAGCGTTGTTCTGTCTCTAAAAACTATAATAATCAATTTTTTGCATTAAAAAAGTTCTTAATGTTAATCTTTAGAATGCAATGAATTAAAATTATTACCAAGAGACGCCTGATTATATGACATCTCGTCTCACTTTACTGTGAAGTGTTGCTAATTTGTTACGTAGGTGTAATGAAATATTATTTATAAGATGTATTCTAAGTTGGATATCCAAACCAAATAAATATTTTATTACAGAAACTTGTTGTTTTGTACAAATGTAGACAATCTATACTAATACGATAAATGCGAAAGTAACTCTGTCTGTCTCGCTCACGCTAAAACTACAGAGCCGATTTATATTAAATTTGGTACAGAGATAGTCTAGACTAAAGCAGGAAATAGGCTACTTTTTATCCCGGGAAAATGAAAGATCTCCCGGGTACGCGGGTGAAACCGTGGGGACCTACTAGTTCATTATAAACGTTCGTACATACCTAAGTATATAACCTAAATATTAATTGATTTGATATGCCTTTTATAACTTGTTGCTGGTCTTCAATAAACCTTTTTTATTTGAAGTGTTTATTTGTTCAAGTCGATGTTTATGAGTTTCAGTGAGGTGTAATTAGATTTTTTGGTTTGGTATTATTATAAAAAGTGGTATTTTTATTTCTTATTAGTACGATTTACAGGCAGACGGTCCACTTAATGACAACAAATGACCGCTGTAGACATTTGCAAAACCAAAGACAGTAAGAGTCCGGTTAGACTTTTATGAAAGTTTTGTGAATTAACTTCAATACTAAGTAGGCTTAGGCTTATATTTCATATATCGCACGTTTATTTCGAAACTATTATTAAACAAAAGAAAGGAAATTACGATTCACGTAAATTATAAATTTCATAAAAATCTAAAGTTTAGTAAATTAAAATTGCGATATTATGTTATGGGTAAAGCTGCAAGACTTATCTAATCATTATCTGGCGCCTAACGCCCGATGTTAATAATCTATCTCCAATCCGTAATTAAAACCAACGAGTTGTCAAAATGGACGGATAGCTTATTAGCAAAGAAAACCAATCATTTTCGAACAGATTCGGTCGATCGTGGATCGAAGATAGATTGATTTTAAAGCTTCACCCAGAAAATGGATTGATATATCAATCTTAGATAGCAATATATGGGTCAGGATTGATTATTGACATCGGGCGTAAGTTTAGACCTTCCTTACAAAATATTTTTACGAATACCGAAGATACGTTGCAACATTACTTTAATGAAGTTAATTTGTTTTTTTACATGGTTGAGATTGAAAATAAGCTTGTCATTAGTGAATCAAATGGAGCTTAAGATGATTTAATTATGACATCACGGTGAAAACAACATGATAATACCTTTAGTGGTACACCACAAAAACAATGTTATAGCAGAATTACATTGATTATTTCATTAATTAAATAAATACATAAGTAGAGAGTAATAAGTTTATTTAGTCACACTGGTAATTATTAATTTCACTTATATGGTTATAGGTATAAAGCTTAATCTTAGACCTAACTAGGAGCCTTAAGAGTAGGTAATAAATTTCTTAATAACTGATACAGTAACTGATCAATAAGTATGTATTTAAAAGTAGTATAGGTATGTAGTGTATCAGCTATCTGGTTACCATATTACAAGCTCTGCTTAGTTTGCAATCAGATTGACTGTGAGTGAAAAATGTCCCTGGATTTTTTTTTGACGGGAATAGAAGGTGTTAGCCTCTGATGGCTGTTACACCCTTACGCGGGCAATCGGTGAGCGCTGAGGGCTCTCAAACCTAGTAGTTTAAGCAACAGCGCTGAGGGTGTCCTCTGCGGGACCGTGCGGCTCAAGGCGTTGCTGGGGTAGGGACTCACTGGTTTGATTATTTAGGGAATTTTATTTCGGACATTTATTTATTTATAAGTAATAACAGGAAATATAGGACACACATTGGTGTCTTTTTATGCACCAGAGTTTTACCTATTGCAGATCTGTAGGCTTACTCTTGAAACGCAATGCCAATGTCCAATGTCAATTTTAATCCAAGAAACGCAGTTTGGTACTCTTGAAGTCGATAACAGCGCCACATTGTATTTGAATTGAGTGGTCATTTTAGTGAACTAAATGAAATTGAGATTGGGACCCCGGGATTGAGAATGCGTACTCTTGACGCTCATTTGACACTGACATATTGCGTTGGAATTGTGTTTACATTGGATATTTTACAATAGCTATAGAGTAACTTTTTTAGAATTGTGTTTTGTGTTTTTATAATAAATACTTGATAAAATGTCACGATTGGGAATGCAAGTCAACATTCTAAGTTTAGCCCATCAAATGGACGTGCGGTAGTGAAGAAATTTTCGACGTATGGTCCGTTATAACGATGAAGCGTTATCCATGTTCGACGATGAGTTTCGGGCTAATTATCGCCTCACAAAGGATTTATTTGTCATTCTTTGTAGTGAATTAGAGCCACTAATGCACTCCAAAAGAAAGAGTGATATTTCTTAAAAATACAAGGTATGTATAATCATAACATTACCATGATTTTATGGTTATGTTTTGTTTCATTAATACAATAAGATGTGTTTTCAATTCGAAAATATATTGGTGGCGCTGTCCTTCTATGCCACAGGGAGCTATAATCGCCTAGTAGGAGGAACACTTTTTTAAATAATGTTCCAGTATTTATTACATAAATAACATTCAAACATTTATTTCAGATATGTAACTTTGACCTAAACATTTTAAGTGTGGATGCTTCATTTGGTGGAGCCCCACATGGCAGTTTTGTGTAGAATCAACATCCGATCAAACAACATCTCATAGAGTTGATTAATGCTGGTGATCCACTATATTTACTTGGTAAGTTTACTATAACTTGGTTTTTCATTTTAAGTGCAATATATTGTAATGTAATATTAACCATAAAATATACTTGTTTCAGGCTATGCTCAAAGGGCTATATGATGACTCACATAGTGGATGTTGTTGAAGGCTCTCCCGAGGAGCATTAAACAAAATTACATTGCACAGCATGAAACACAGTAGAGAGTACAATAGGAGTATTAAAAAATAAGGTGTTTGTTTGGGCTTAAGAATCCTAGAGAGCTGATCTTCAAGCAACAATAATTAATGCTTGTTGAGTGCCGCATAACTTATGCAATGCAGCTCGCTTAAGCTTTGATGGTACTATAGACCCTATACCAAATATTGAAGATAGCCATAGTACTGTCCACCCAACACTCGATATAAGATCTAGGACCTCAATAGATCTAAGAAGAGGTGTAGAAGCTTGCGCAAACCTAGTACATCAATTGTGGACAGCCCACAGCTAGGTTAATGTTTTTTATTAATAGGATACCTAATGACTATATAAAATGTGGGGAATGCCTAGCATTGTACAGTTTTAGTTACCACAAATAAAAATCATTGTTGATTATAAATATTTTATTATCCCTATTCTCACCTTACGATAATAAGATTTACCTACTATATTTGTGTATACTACATTATATATATTTGTAATACATTTTTTACATGTATATTAAAGACATTATGGTTTTTCCCTTATGATTAATAAACTTTTGTTCTAAGCAACTCTGATTATTTTACCTACAATTACCAGTGTTATTCTTGTTTGAATTAATATTTAAACAAAATACTGGAAATTAAAGCTTAAAAAAAATTGTATCAAAAACAAAAGAAAATCACATACCTTTTAATTAGCTAATAAATTTGGACAACTACACTATATAAACAATTTTTTTTTTATAATTAAATATATATTATTATCTAATATTGTGGTGATGGCATTTTAATAGATATCTCTTATAGTGCTCCAGTAGTATTTGTAACTGCATCTGCCGGTTTGTTTATGGAAGCAGCTATGTCAGTCAATGCATGTGCAGAGGCTGCTTCTGCTTCCGCTCACTCTACTCAGCCTGGCAAATTGCTGAAAACATACATTTATATTACAAAAAATGATAGTCACAGTAACAGTGTTTCCATGGCAATTGATTTAAATAACTTACATGTTGATGGCTTTTGATTCAGACCACTGCTGGAGATAGTTGTAGTTCCTCAACATCCATAATAATTGTCTGAAGCAATTGGGAGAAAGAGGCTTGTACCTCACTTATTTGAATTGGGCTTATAGTCTGAAAAAAGATTTTTAGCTTATAAACCAATACACAGAGGCATAAAACTATAATAATCAATTTAATGGAGAAATATTACTTATTACATATTATAAGGGCAAAAGATAATAATTTAATGCTATAATTAATAATATTCGATAATGTAATTATTCATTAATATTTACGCGCACTTACCTTACTTCCGATCTTCTTTGAAACTTCGACGGAATGTGTATAGAAGTAATATTTGCTCGATATGGCTAGAGCACTTAGAATACATAAGTAATACGTAACTATATTTAATTGGTAATAAATTATGAACTCGTTCAAAACTTGGAAAGTGCAACTATAAACGTAAACAAACAAACTTTGATGACAGATTGATTGACATCTTAACTTTTTTAAATGGTCTCAACCATAGATATTCATGCGTACAAGTATCGTTTCATTCACTCATTTCGATATTTAGCCTGTAATCTGAGTCCCGTAAAAATGACACCTCTAATTCAATCTCAATGTCCGGGCAATACGCAATCCAATCCCGATCTCAATACCAATGCAGTCAAGAGTACCGACAATTGCGCAGGATCGGAATTTCATTGTATTGAGATTGGGATTGAGTTTACCGTCGAGAGTAAGCCTACTGATAGTCGCGTGAATATTAAATGTCTTGGAATGTCCCAAAACTTACATTGGTATGTCCATATTACTCAGACACTAAACCCACTATACTTATGGTGTGATGTGATCATGTGATGGATATCACATTTGCCTAATACGGATTTAGTTCAACAACATTAACTCGTAATTTGTTGTTGTTTTTTTTTATACCACTAAGGTGGCAAATAGACAAACGGTCCCACCTGATGGCGCGCAGTTACCGTAGCCCATGGACGCTTTCAACACCAGGGGCACACCCGACCCTGTAAATATTACACCTAGCATCACATAGGAATAACTAGCGACCCACCCTGCTTCTCAACGGTCTATTAAATCTTCTAGTTCCAGGTTTAAAATTGGTGGCTTGTACCTCTAGGTTTTATTAAGTACGAATTTACACCACTTGCACCACCATCGTTAGGAAACATGCATGTCCGAGACGTCACATTCAAAGAGTGAAGTCCGCCAATCCGCACTAGACTATAGATATGTACTATGTCCTTAACCCCCTCGTTGATAAGGGTTGCTCATGCTCCTGAGCGGCGAGGTCTATGAGCTGATAATGATGGTGAATATAAGTAGGATTATTAGGATTTCATTGCATAGATAAGTACCGTAGTAAACATATTATGACGTAGGTATAATATGGACGGAAAAATATCGTGGCAGTGCGGTCTCTGTCATAAGTTTGCGGTTTCTATGTACCACTTTATTAACGTTTACGTCAGTTATAGTAAAACAACAATAACTAAACATAAATATAGTCAAAGACTAGAAGGAACGAAATATTGAATTGAATAGTCGTCACATTCAGATTGTAAATGTAACCCGGCTGAGGATGCGAGCTCTTCTCAGTCGAAGGCCGATCTTCGAAATCGTGAAATGATTTACATTTTAAAGAACAATTACACCTAGACACAGAACAAACAGACATGCATACAATGCAGGCAACCGGCTCAACTTAAGTAGGTATATTATTGTTCTACAAAGGAACAAATACAGCTTGACATCAAATAAAAATTTTGAGATCTTTAGAAGTACAAATAGGTACTTAACTTATTTAAATAAACTGGCTAAGCACTAACATCCGCTCGCGGTTTTACCTACATTCTAATAAGATCATTATATTTTTCATACCCTGTGATCACGGGAACAAGAACTACGCGGGTAACACCGCGGGGCGACAGCTAGTAAATAAATAAGAAACACATGTAAAAACTTTTAAACCTGTAAATTATACCCAGTTCTTTCTGATTTCTAATATTTCCCATTTATAGCTGTGACGTATATATCGTTGAAAAAAATAGGTTGTCGTGATTCACTACAGAAGAAATACGTCATTAGAATAAGTAGGTATATGGACACTTGTAAGGCAACGCAATTCTACAATTTACTAACAACACTACTCGCTTGACTGACCACAAACCAACGTAAGTAAATTAAATAACAAGTAATATGATATACATTATATTAATTCATTTAAATAGGGATTTACTAGAACTTATGAATGAAAACGAAATTGGTTCAGAAGAACATACCTATTATATGAAATGAGTTCGTTCATTATCAGCTCATATACGTCTCTAGCGAGGAGTTTGAGCCTCCCCTAACAACGAGGGGGCTAAGGCCATAGTCCATACTCCACAGTCCAGGGCCTAGAGCGGATTGGTGCCTACTGCGGATTGGATTAGTTTATTATAATAAAGTAGAATATTCCCTACTAACTAATATTATAACTGCGAAAGTATCTCTGTCTGTTACGCTCACACGCCTAAACCACAGAATTGATTTGATAGACGACTTTCGGAAAGGACAAAGGCTACCTTTAATTTAGGGAAAGTAGGAGGTTCCTCAAGAGCCCGGGTGAATCTGCGGGACGCAAGCTTGTAGTTAAGGAATATTATGTAGCTTTGTGCCAATATTTTGTAACTCCTCGTCATTAAATATCCTCTCAGAAATGTTTCCTGTTAAACACAAAATAACTATACGTACATGAATAAACATTGTCAATAACACATCTTTGTTACATTTCCTTAAATAACAATAATAAGTTAGTCATTATTGAGTAAGAATTCATTCATATGTTATAAATAAATAAATATCCTGGGACATTTTTCTCATATCGGCAATATCTAACTGCAAACTAAGCAGAGCTTGTACTTTGGTAACTATATACTACATTTAGATTTAAACTTAAATATATATATTTACATCCAAATTTCAGAAACAGACATATTCATGCATACAAATGTTTTTCCTGGGTGGGATTGGAAAACCACAAAGCTTATTGTTCAATGTTCTATATATAATACTAACGGACTTCGTTCTGCCCACCAGCGCCAAAGGGTCCAAATTGATGAATTTATACATAAACCTTCCCTATGAAATACTCCGTAATTTGGTGAAAACCGCATGAAATTCTGTTTCGTGGTTTTTGTGTTCATCGCGTTCATACAGACAGAGGCAGCGGGGACTTTGTCTATACTAATATTATAAAGAGGAAAGATTTATTTGTTTGTTTGTTTGTTTGTTTGTAATGAATAGGCTCCGAAACTACTGGACCGATTTCAAAAATCTTTCACCTTTGGAAAGCTACATTATCCCCGAGTAACATAGGCTATATTTTATCCCTGTATTCCAACGGGAACGGGAACTACGCGGGTGAAACCGCGGGGCGGCAGCTAGTTTTATATATATAGATGGTTTTATGACGTTAGCTTTTTACCTATAACATGTCATTATACATGACTATACCAATTATAGGTAAATATAGTATGTAATGTTTCTATGAACGGCAGCTGCTCGCGTGCGGTTAGGCGATAACGGTTATGTCTAGAAAAACTGCGCGGGCGCAGGGCGACGAGCGGTTGAAACTCTACGCACCCGGTCGCTCCCTACTAAGTATGCAATGAACTAAATCATAATTATTATAGATTTCTGATAAAAATAGTGAAGGAGAGTTTAAGTCAGTAATCAGGTAATTTGGTCTAAGTAGTAGTATATTATGCTAAAACCTAGGATTTACTTGTATTAAGACTTTCGTTCTTTTGGATTTAATTGGAGTTTGAAACAGAGGTAGGTAGGTATACCTATCTGTGCAATTAATCAAGGGGCAATGTAATTATGTAGGTATATTTAAACTCTAGTCGGAATGGAGATAGCTTGGAGATACTCCAGTAGGTACGATACGGTAAATTCATTTAAACTGCTACAGTAAAATGCTGCAGTAATAAGTGATGATGTCGCAGAAAGTAGCAAACACTGAACCTGAAAGCCTACAAATCTCACAGGCTAGTACTTGGTGGAAGATTCCATTTTGAGTGTGTCAACCATCCTGGGCTAGTATGGCCATATAGTGCTATTCCTTAACGATGATTTCCTTCACTGAAAGCTTAAACTTTTCCAAGCGGTCAAGTCCATGACTTCACTACCACAAAGCTTTAAGCTTAAAACCTTGTTTAAAATATAAGGATGATGCTTTATTTATTAATTGAAAAATCTTCATTCCCCTTGCGTAATTTCATTCAATGAGATAATGTACTTATGTTTGTTTTGTCATTGACTCAAAGTAATGGAAATCCCTGCGAGTTGCAAAGCATCCAAATAATATACGTCACACTTTACCTTACTTTACTTAATAAGGCGGAACGCACAATAGACTAAATAAACGACAATATTTGACCTAGATTTTTTACTGTTAGTTTTTAGTTTTATGTTTTTAAGAATTTATAGATCAAAAATACCTTATCGCCAAATATTATAAACGGTACCATTGATACAAGAATTAAAAATGCATCAGGAAAAGTTATTCATATTTCTTGTAAATTCCCAAATGACTTGTTTTTAACTATAACATCACTATTGTAAGTCATATCTTACATCATCATTGAGTCTAAAATGTGAATCAAAAGGAAACCAAACTAATTTTCATTCGACCGATATGATACCTAACTACTCAGAGATTCTCACTAAATATGGATTTTTACTGTAGTGTGTTGTAATTCAATTTAAGCCATATGAAGTCCGCCAATCCGCATTAAGGCCGCGTGGTGGACTATAGCCCATACATCCTCGTTGTTAGGGGCTCGAGCTCCTCAATGGTAATTGTTCCTTATCAAAATAATGAGCGTTTGACGCTGCGTTTTCCTGTCCCAGTGTACGTTCATGCTAATGGAAAAAGTTTGCGCATTGCTCATTGTAGCCGACTATACAATGGACGTATACTATACATAAATATAGCGGATACGTCTGTCTCAGTCACTGTCCAGACATCAGCTCGGCCACACGTGTGACCAATATAACATACAAAGTGTTAGTAAAGTGGTGCGACCTTTGTTAACTCGTTTCTCAAAACAAACAACATGGCCGCCGGATTAAGTGTTTTATTCGTGAGTATAGTTGATAAATTAGATTTTATTTAAAATTAGTGTAAATTTCATTTAATACGTAAAAGTACGAAATGGTCGAATTTATGCGAGCGAATTTGGATCTTTGAATTGTTTTTTTAAGTCAGTCGGTATTCCTTGAAAGATTTAATCTGATTAACTTAATTCGACGTTTTTTAACTTATTACTAACTAACTTTAACTTACTTACTTTTTAAATTAGATAGGTCTAAACATGTTAACATAATATGAAATTCAAGTCGCTTATAATAACCTGTATTTCAACCTTCAACTATATATTTAATTCTTGATTAAATCTAGTGCGCGTGTATTTATTTCCATCTGGTTATTAATACAAGTACAATATAAAGAAGTTGTAGAACTATAATGTATAATTTACATATACTTGCGAGTATTTTTCTTGATCAAAAATTTTTAGGTACTAGCTGCTTCCGCACGGTTTCACCCGCGTAGTTCCCGTTCCCGTGGGAATACACGCATCAAATATAGCCTATGTTACTCCCTGATGATATAGCTTTCCAATGGTGAAAGAATTTTTGAAATCTGCACGGTACTTTTTGTGTTTATATATTACTAGCTGCCTCCCCGCGGTTTTACCCGCGTAGTTCCCGTTCCCGTGGGAATACAGGGATAAAATATAGCCTATGTTACTCGGGGATAATGTAGCTTTCCAAAGGTGAAAGAATTTTTGAAATCGGTCCAGTAGTTTCGGAGCCTATTCATTACAAACAAACAAATCTTTCCTCTTTATAATATTAGAATAGACAAACATACACACACACAAAAATATAAAATAAATAACGAATCCTCTTTACAATATTAGTGTACATTTGTCACTTAACACGTTAGCTGCGGCACCAATTTTTGCATACTTTCCGTTCCTGCGGCACGAGGTATAATCGGCCCGTACCGTGACCAGACGTTAGGGCGACACGCGGTCTATTAGACCCCACCTCCTTTTACAGACTAAAATCCATTTTCTGGCGCGAAATCAAAGATAAATGAGAATTTTGGTCCTTATTGATATAGACAGTGAATTGATGAACCCTAATCCACCGTCGCCCCGGGATCTGATGGCTAGTTTAGGAATTATTAGCAAAACAAAATATGGGATCTTATACACCTCGTAACGCACTGAAATAGGGCAAATTTTCGCTGCGATTAGTGATGGGAAAAATAATATCGACGTTTTTAAACTGTCTTAACTACGCAACGACTTGACCGATTTTGATCAATTATATCTCATTAGATCGTTTTAAGGGCAAAACCTGGCAAAACAACACAAAGCTATCAAAGGATACATTTTTTTTTAAATAATCTAAATTGTGCTTGAAGGCGCCATAAAGAAAAAAAAAACCGGCCAAGTGCGAGTCGGACTCGCGCACGAAGCGTTCCATTCTATACCATTAAGAGGCACCTATTACAGACTTATTATTGGAAAATAATGGATTACGGTTTATGCATAAGGTTTATCTTTCTATTTGTATATGAAAATCTTAATGCGGTTCACAGAATAGAAAAAAAGGCAACCAGAAGTAGAAAAGAAACTGTCCTATTTATTCTGCCTCGGGCTTTAAAAATACAATTATTAGAACTTGAATTAACATTAAAAAATCAGTATCAATATACTTTTTTTATAAAAATCTCAATATATATGTTGTACTTATTTATGAGTGTTTTTCATTGAAACAGGGTAGACAATAAGATTTTTTGCACTGAGTGCACTGAGTCAAAATCTTTTTGGATTTTTTATCAGCTTCACGAGATGGTAAAAATGTTTCTGGGTTTTTTAAAATTAACTTCTTCCGACATCGTTTAGGCATGTTCGGCGCTGTAAAAGGACGTGCTCTCCAATCGACGTGATGCACAACACTGGTCGCGGGAAGCTCGCGTTGAGTGCGGTACGAGGTCAGGGGGGATATGGGACGTTTTAGCCTCGTTCCGCACTGCATTAAAATTATATTAATTCAGTGCGGCACGAGGTCTAAGACATCCGGTACCAAGGTAGGTACACCACCGAGTCCGGGAACCATTAGTGATCTCAAATATATATTTATCTCTTTCCTACACTGGACCAAACCAAAGCTATGCCATTCGCACCACAGAGAAATTCACTTATTTGCTTGCCGCACCACAGGGAAGTTGCATCAGGGGTGATTTAGGCCTCGCTTCGCACTTAACGTGTTAACGGGTTTTGTTTTTGGTACATGTCTTGTAGACTTGTTGGTACTAGTCAACAACATAATGTTACTCAAGTTCATTGAATCTGTTTAATTACTAAATATATACCTATATATCTACTTTTTTTGATAATCTGAATACAAAAAAAGATATATATTTGAACCGGAAGTTTACGTTCTATAGGTACGTGACGAAAATACGTATATTACGAAATATATGGCACTAATATTGTTACATATGATTTTGTTGGCTGTCGAAATATTTTTATTTAATACTTCTATTATTAATCACATATTTTACACAAATGCCACGAATTTAGATCGCAAAAGCTTAAATAACTATCATTTCGTGTTGCTAAATACCCTTTATGTTAAAACACAGTTGCGATAACATTAGATTTCTTTTAGATTGAATCTTAATTGCAACTATATACAGCACAATTTCCTGATTTACCATCTTACACATATTCAGTGATTCTAGTTTATATGCTTATTACATGTATCTACTGCGCTTTTAACAAATTAAATTTTCTTAATATTTCTCACGGTTTGAATTGAAAATGCACTTACTAGTAAGTACCTAGTACTTAGAGGTTACAATATTTTTACTAAGATTTACCTTATAAGGTATTTATTGAGGAAAATATGGTTTTTAATCTAGTAACGTTATGTAAGGTAGGTCGGTAATGCAACATACTTTTTATCCTATTAGGTCAGAGTAATGTAATTATTGCGTTTTTAATAAAGAACTTATTTGATTTATACGTATAGATTACCTAGACTAAATCAACTATCACTAAAGAAATAGTTTTTGGTGGTAAAAGATCAGTAAAATTAACTTGTTTCAAATGCTTTTTCGAATCTGATGGAAAGCGGTTACCGTAGCCTATGGAACCCATAGTATGGATGCTTGCAATACCAGGGGCGTCACTCACACATTACCGACCCTGTAAGAACTCCTTCTTGTAGAATACCACGGCGGGGAGCTCATTCCACAACCTGAGTGTCCGTAGTGGGAAGCTCCTCTGAAGCCGTAGAGTTCGAGACCATTCGTTTCTAAAGTGTGAGGAAGAGTTTCCCGTCGATGGATAGTATCGATAACTTCTAGTCCATCTCATGTAAGCCTTATTTTAGGTACATAACTACAAAGGTACCATAAGCACCGTTTCCATGTTTGAATAACTAATAACCTAGACAAACACCCGTCCTAAGTGCCTTTACAATAGACCTCATTCTACTATTACGGACCTTTCTTCCGGGGTCATTAATCTGCTCTGAAAATGCGTTCGCACTTTTTGTTTCACTGAAACAGACACACAAAAAGTGTCTTGACCCCCACCTACTTAATCTACGATAATATCCGCTTTGCAATACGTTTGATTGATGCTCTACTCCTATTCGTTGTAGCGTGATAATATATAGCATATAGCCTTCCTCGTTAAATGGGCTATCTCAAACTTGAAGGATTTTTTCAAATCGAAGCAGTAGTATCTGAGATTAGAGCGTTCAAATAAACTTCTTAGCTGAACAAGCAAGCTAAACAAGCTCAGAATTGCCGGATAATTTTCCAAATCGATAAAAAACATGCAGAAATGGCTATGAATATTCTTAAAACCTAAGACTACTCTTGCATCAATCTGTCATCATGCTTTCACAATAAACTGAACCAAAATCGAATCATTTTTTTAGGAGCTATGACCCCACATCATACATACCATACATACAAATAATAAGCCACGTGTATAACATTATCAATATTTGTTAAACAATAACAACACAAAAAAACTATTGAATATCTCAATATAAACTAATCCTTTAAGTGTGTTTGGCTTGAATAAATAATATTTATTTAATTTGTTCTCATAAAGTAGGTATTTATTTAAATACATAATATTGTTTGATAAACATATGCATCAATCAACACTTCTACACTAATATTATAAAGAGGAAATATTTGTATTTTTGTATGTAACAAATAAACTCAAAAAGTACTGGACCGATTTTAAAGATTCTTTTTTCATTAGAAAGCTATATTATCACTGAGTAACATAGGCAATATTTTATCCCTGTATTCCGACGGGAACGGGAACTACGCAGGTAAAACCGCGCGGAGGCAGCTTGTTTATTTATATGTTATGTAATATGTTAATTAAAGGTTATAAGGTCACCACGGCAACACAGTTATTCTATACAAAAACGTATAGTAAACATTGTCTGTCCCTCTCGGTTCCACGCAAAGAGATGAGAGGTCCGATATCTATGTGCGAGTATCGTATTTCTAATAACCGTGTTTACGTGATTATAATGTTTATTAAATGTAATATATAGTTGTCAATTGTAATTATGTAATGCTAGTGATGCGCCTCGGCTTTGGACGGATGTAATTTACTAATAAATAAATCAAAATCTATTGCGAGGTTTGAATGAAATAACAGAGAGCCTATTGTTTAAATTATAAAATCTAAAATATATGAGTAAAATAAAAATAAATAACACCTACATTTTTATTGGTGTTTAGTATTTAATAATATTGTTTTTATCTAAGCTGATAACTTCTGTTACCAAGGTATTAATTATTTAGCAGGATATTTAATTCTATACATAAATATTATTAGGTTGGTTTCTTAATTAACGATAGGTATGTATGTAAATAACAGTAGGTTCTTAAAATAGATCTATTTTTCCACGGTTCCTTAAAAACTCGCTATCTATTTAAAAGAGTTAAACGCGCTCATGCACTTTCATTTAATCTCAAATGCCATGTCGCTGTTATTTTTTTATTCTTCATTTGCATACTTTGCACGCGTACAAGTTCTAATTAATGTCTAGCTTATTTTACGCATGGATGGTTTCACTTTCTTTAATCTGGAGTTAAGAATATTGTTGTGTATTATATTAATATGGGAAGGTATTTCTAAATACTTTTGGTTCACTGTCTCTTGTCACTTACTCATTCAATAAACCAGTATGCGATAGTCTGTCTTTCATTCAATACATTACATTGGCGCAGTCGGTAATCGGTTAATAATTGAGTTTTATTGTGATTATAATGCCAATCGGTAAAATAGAAAGTTTTGATATAGGTTCCCACAATTGGGAAGCCTATTGCAGGCGTATTAAACAGTTTATCACGCTCAATGGCATTGCAAAGGAACTGCACGTGGCTACTTTAGTGACGCACGTTGGTGTAACTTGCTACGAGTTGATGTGTGATCTTTGTGCGCCTGATTTACCGGAAACAAAATCGTTTGAAGAACTCGAGTGCATTATAAAAGAACATCTCGAACCGCAAAGGTCAGAAATCGCAGAACGGCACGTGTTTCGGCAACGAAAGCAAGGCCCCATGGAGACGGTCAACGACTATCTACAGAGTTTGAAGCATTTGGCCAAAACCTGTAATTTTGGCAATACTCTCGAGATCAATCTCAGGGATCAATTCGTGTCTGGTCTTCATCACGAGGATATGAGATCGCGGCTGTTCGCCGAACGCGACTTGAATTACAAGCGATCGGTAGAACTCGCGCTGGCATTGGAGGCGGCGGACAGGCACGCGGCGACGGCGGCGTCTGGCGCGGTGACCGGCGCGGGCGGCGGCGGCGGCGGCGCGGACCGCGAGCGTGGCGGCGCCGGCGCGAGCGGGGACGGCTTGCACCGGGTGGCGGCAGCGGCGCGCGGCGCGGGCCCGAGGCCGGCGGTGGCGGACACGGCGGCGGCGGCGCGGCGCGCCTGCTCACGCTGCGGCAGGACAGGACACGCACCGGCCAGGTGCCGGTTCAAGGCGTACCATTGTGATAAGTGTGGAGAAAAGGGACATTTAAAAGCTGTATGTCGTAAGTACGTAAATAATCGCGACGGAGACGAATCGAGGATGATGAAAGGTCAGTTTTTTTTAGATGAATCGGATTCTGATGGTGATTTGAACTTTTATAATTTAAGCGATACTAAAAATGATTCAGACGATCCTTATTACCTTAATTTAAAAGTTGAAAACCGTTTAATTAAGTTCGAGGTAGATACGGGTAGTAAACTATCTGCAATTTCTAAAAATTGTTACGATAAATGGTTTTCAAATGTGCCTATAGTTAAAAAATCGTTAAAATTAAATTCCTATACTGGTGATATAATCAGACCTATCGGTTATATAATGGTAACTGTTTTTTTTAATTCGATATCCGAAAATTTACAATTATTTGTTTTTGATAACGGCGGTCCACCTTTAATGGGTCGTACGTGGATAAGAAGGCTACGTTTAAATTCATTACAGTGCCATAATATATCTGGGGGAGCTGGTGGTTTGGAAAACCAAGTAAAATTATTATTAAAAGAGTTTCCGGAGGTATTCGCGGAGGGTTTAGGTACATATAGGAGTCGTTTGCAGTTACATTTAGTAGATAAAACTCCGGTGTTTGTAAAAGCACGGCCATTGCCGCTCGCGCTGCGCGTGCCTGTCGAGCGGGAACTCGAGCGCTTGCAGCGAGATGACGTCATTTATAAAGTGGAGCGCTCAGACTACGGAACCCCAATTGTACCAATTGTAAAAAAAAATGGTGATATCCGCATATGTGGTGATTATAAAATAACTATTAATCCGCGTCTAAAAGATTTCCATTATCCTCTTCCGCGAATTGAGGATATATTTGCAACTCTTGCGGGTGGTTTACAGTACTCTAAATTAGATTTATCTCATGCTTATCAACAATTAGTCTTAATGGAAGAATCTCAACCTATGACGGCTATCACCACTCATGTAGGAACTTTTGTATATAAGCGTGTGCCTTTTGGCATCAAATGTATTCCAGAAAATTTTCAAAAGTTTATTGAAGAGACACTTAATGGCTTGCCATTCACTGTGGCATTTCAAGATGATATATGTGTCACTGGGGTGGATCGGGAAACACACTTTTCAAATTTAAGATCAGTGTTATGTAGATTAAGAGATGCCGGTTTACGTGTGAACTGGTCTAAATGCGAATTCTTTCAAGATAGTGTAACTTATTTGGGTTATTGTATCGATAAAAATGGTCTTCATACTGACAAAAACAAAATTGAAGCCATAGTGAATGCTCCACAACCAAAGGACGTAACTCAATTGAAAAGTTTTTTAGGCTTAGTTAATTTTTATGCTAAGTTTTGTGCAAACATAAGCGATATTTTAAAACCATTATATGGTTTGCTTAAAAAAGGTGTCAATTGGTCGTGGAATAAGCATTGTGAAGCGTCCTTTATAAAAATTAAGAATGTGTTGAGTAGCGGTCCGGTATTGGCGCATTACGATGCGACGTTGCCGTTAATACTATCGGTCGACAGCAGCGCGTACGGCCTGGGCGCCGTGCTCACGCACCGCTACCCGGACGGCTCCGAGCGGCCGGTCAGCTGTGCGTCTCGTACCTTAAATGCAGCCGAACTTAATTATTCACAATTAGATAAAGAAGCGCTCGCTATAGTTTTTGGGGTGAATAAACACCATCAGTATTTATACGGTAGACATTTTTTGTTACGCAGTGACCATCGTCCTTTAAGTTACATCTTCGGGAAAAATAAAGGCATTCCTCAAACCGCAGCTAGCCGGTTACAAAGATATGCTGTGCGACTAGCCGCTTATAATTTCGACATAGAATTTATTCCTTCAACCAGAAACTGTTTTGCAGATGCTTTGTCACGGTTGCCATTGCAATCATCTGGCAAGGATAAACATCATAATTCCAATTTAGACGGAAGTTATTTAAATTACGTAGAAGATAAACTACCTATAACATTTCAGGAAATTAAGGATGAAACAAAAAAAGACCCACAGCTTAATAAAATAATAGGATTTGTCAAATTTGGTTGGCCGGATCGTTGTGAGAATGAAAAAGAAAAAGTATATTTTAATAAAAAAGATAGTTTGTTTATAGAACACGGTTGCTTAGTTTGGGGTTATAGGGTAGTCATACCAATAAATTTTAGAACGGCGATTTTAGAAGAATTGCATAATGGCCATATGGGGGTTGTAAAAATGAAGCAAATAGCTAGAAACTATTTATGGTGGGAGGGCTTGGATTCGGACATTGAGAGAATTTGTCGCGAATGCTTTGCTTGTAATTCACAGCGTGATCAGCCACCGCCGGCTCCATTGCACTCATGGGCCTGGCCCACGGAACCATGGTCGAGACTTAATATTGATTTTTTAGGTCCATATCGCAATAAATATTATTTAGTTTTGATTGACGCGCATTCTAAATGGATAGAAGTTGAATGTTTGTCTAGTACATCGGCTTCATTAGTGATAGGATATTTACGAACGATTTTTGCACGTTTCGGCCTGCCTAAAAGTATTGTTAGTGACAATGGGCCACCGTTTTCATCATTAGAGTATCTGACTTATTTTAAAAGGAATGGTATTAAACGAATACTAGTGGCTCCTTACCACCCGTCTAGCAACGGAGCGGCAGAAAACGCAGTACGGTTAGTGAAACAGGTTTTAAAAAAGGCATCAGTTGAAAAAGTAGACTATGATATAGCAATAAGTAGATTTTTATTTAATTATAGAAATACAGAGCATTGCACTACACAAAAAGAGCCGGCAGTGGCACTTTTAGGTCGTAGGTTAAGGTGCAGGCTAGATCTCTTGCGTCCTCACACGGAGGAGTTAGTACGTGCAAAGCAAATGACACAGGAAGCACGCCGTGAGGGTGTATTTCGTGAGTTAGCTGAAGGAGACCCAGTATTAGTACGTAACTACACTAACAAGGATGTCAAGTGGACAGATGGAGTAGTGGTTGATAGAACAGGGCCGGTATCGTATGTAGTTAAAACCAGTGATTCGATTCACAAACGTCATGTAGATCAGATTTTGCATAAAAACGATAGGAAATCACGACATTCCTTATCTTGCGTTACAGGCGATGGTCGTGCGTCAAAACATAGTTTGACCGAAGTAGATCAGGTCCCCTCTGCACCAGTACTTAAAACCCAGATTTCTAATAATAAAGACACTTTGGAAGTTACCCACGCTAGTGAGAGTGAATTAGTTGAAGGTGGAAGTGGACAGGTCATTCAGTCCGCTTCGTCACATACTGCACAGGATAATGTAAATGAAATCACGGAAAATAAACATTCACGTCAGCACCGTACTGCTACTCAACCTCATACTATGAAATTAAGATCACGTGTATTATATAAGAACAATACTTAAAAAATTGGTATATGACTAGAGTAAGAAAGTAGATTGTTTTACGTATGTTTTGTTGTTAAGTTGATTACATATTTCTTATGTCTGTTTTATTAGAAACTTTTTGTATCAACCTAATCATGATTGTTTTGTTAAGGGGGAACAGTGTTGTGTATTATATTAATATGGGAAGGTATTTCTAAATACTTTTGGTTCACTGTCTCTTGTCACTTACTCATTCAATAAACCAGTATGCGATAGTCTGTCTTTCATTCAATACATTACAAATATCTCTTGTGGCTATTTGAATGGCAACTTATTAACGTTTTTTGGTTACCACATTTTAAAGATTTCTGAATGACCTAACCTTAGTTATTTATAATAATACTAATTCTCGTTCCAGTATGAATACGGCATAAAATATAGCCTAAAATAAAATAAATAAAATATCCCGGGACATTTTTCACACACAGCCAATCTGATTCCAAATTAAGCTTCAAAGTGAGCTTGTGTTATGGTAACCAGATAGCTGATATACTACATATAATACTTTTAAATACATACTTATGTAGATATTTACATCCAGACACAAGACAAACAGACATATTCATACATACAAATGTTTGTCCTGGGTGGGAATCGAACCCACGACCCGCGGCTTGAAAGTCAGGGTCACTAACCACAAAGCCAACCGGGCTGTCTGTCAGTATTAGAAAACAGTTATCTTAATGCAGTCAGGTATAGCTTTAATAAAATACCTCTGATAAATCTACATGCATACCTTCTGGCAGAGATGATAATAAAGAAAACCAGTTCAGATCTATATTTGTATCATGTCTATTATAGGAATCTTAGCTACTACCTGCGACTTGGTAGCCAAGACTATTTTGCTTCACTAGTCTATATGACTGGATTTAAGTTTCTAATAACATTAACACAACTTTTATTTCTATTTTCAGTTATGCTACTTATTCCTGGCGCTATTTTTTTATACTTAAACCTGAGTAGTTTAAAATATAGACTTTTTTGCGTATTTATCTGTGTATTCCCCGTTTATCTTCAAAACCACACACCAGATTTAAATAGATACAGTTTTAACTAATAACATGAAATAAGAAAGGTTTATGCGCAAAATTTATGAAGTTATGTACAAAATAGCTAATTATTTTACGGCTGCTACTCCTAAAATATAAAATTTGAACGAATGTTTTTAGCTAAATTACAAACGGCTGAAGGAAACTGGATAAATTTTACCATAGATATTGAAAATGTTCTGGAAAACTATATAAACTATTTTTTATCACGAGCATATTAAAATCAACTGGAACTCTAGGACGGGATTTTGTAGTGTTTTAATTTTTATAATCTATACATATATAATTCTCGTGTCACAATGTTAGTTACCATACTCCTCCGAAATGGCTTGACCGATTTTTATGAAATTTTATATGCATATTCAGTAGGTCCGAGAAGCGGCTACTATTTTTGATATCCTTGTGATCACGGGAAACGGGAAATACGCGGGTGAATCTGCGGAGCGGCAAACGTAGTTCCCATAACATTATTTAACAAGACAAAATACCGTATCTACTTTATATTCAGTTAATGGTTTGAATATAAATAACTTCGTAAACTTTACCACGTGTCCATTAAGATATATCAGATTCACGAAGAGGGAAAATGCTCTGCCATCACTTAGGTACAAGTATAAATATCGCTTAGTGAATTAAATTACTATTGTCGAACATTTAAAACAATAACTGTAATATATCATAATATAATTTAACAATAATGAATACATATAATACCCTTGATCACTATAAAAATGTATATTTAAAATCAGTTTACTGTTTTTTACAATAAAGTATATAAATAAAGAATACACCTCGGATTCGGAACATTATCTTCTTATTATGTCGGTTAAATAGATTCATGACGATAACTCAAGTCCTCGACAAACGCTGGGTCGGGAGTTTCAATCGTACAAATTATAAACAACTAGTGACTCCCCGCAGTTTCACCCGCGTACCCGGGAGTCCTTCCATTTTCCCGGGATAAAAAGTAGACTATGTCCTTTCTCAGGCTCTGGACTATGTGTGTACCAAATTTTAATTAAATCGTTTCAGTTGTTTTAGCGTGAAAGTGAGACAGACAGACTGAGTTTCTGTCGCATTTATAATATTAGTCAGGAACCTCCAACCTAAAACACCGTCTGAATACATAAACATTACGTAAGGTTTTGGGTCTTTTGAATCGTGCTTTTGTAAAAACCATTGTTTTTCCTTTCCAGATCACAATCTGCATAACGCAAACAGTATACGGAGCAAGTACTAAAAGTAAGTTAACTTTATGTAATACAATTTAATATCCTAGGACTTTCTAAGAACGCGGTCAGCGTGATTCCCAAATCTATATATATAAAATAATGTCGTGTTAGTTACACTATTTATAACTTAAGAACCTCTGAACCAATTTGGCTGAAAATTGGTAGGGAAGTAGTTCAGAATAGCGATGTGCCGAGTACGGTTTGACTCGAGTCAGACTCGATTCCTGCTTTGGACTCGTCTACTCGAATACCAATTTATTTTGATTCGAGTACGCCAGACTCGATTCCGGTACTCGAGTCAGGAAGAATCGATTCGTACTTGCTAACTCGATTCTATTTATGCGAGTTCAATTGACTCGAGTCTAGTTTACGAGTTTTGTTACGCTCTATGTTTTTAATTATCTTTAATTAAAAAGTAACAACATTTACCGGACTTTAAAACACAAACGAATAACTGAATAGTAATAACTTTGATACCTGATAAATAATAAATTAGATACATAAATATTTAAAATCATGAATCGTCTTCATAATCGGATATGAGCAATATTTCTTTTGAGGTCGATGCCAACCGCAACATTAGGAAAAAAGGAATCGGTAATGAGGGTTGATTCGAGTCTAGCCGGAATTCAAATACTTCTCGAAATTCTGACTCGAGTCCAGCCGGACTCGAGTCAGAATTCGAATACCAAACATAGAATTCGAGTAGAGGGAATCGAGTCATGATTCGAATACCGTATAAACTGACTCGAGTCGACTCGATCCACCAAAACAGCGACTCGGCACATCACTAGTTCAGAACCAGGAGAAGTTTTTATCCCGGCCAAATTTACGATCCTCAAGAACGCGAGTGAAACCGCGGTGAAGCCACTAGTTATAATGTACCTAAGTAGAAAATGAAATTGGCACAGAGTTAGGATTTGTTCTGGAATACGTAGGCTACATTTTATGACGGGAAAATTTAAAATCCCCTGGAAACACGGGGAGCTACTAGTATATAAACTAATATATTAAAGAGGAATTTACAGTTTAAGACTGCTTCAAAAAGTCTGTGTTACAATTCCATATGATTATTGTGAGGTAATTTTTTTGCTCCCACACATTATAGAAAAAATTACATAAGATAAGAGCATAAACTATACTTAGCTACTTTATTATGCAGTTACCTGACCTTAATAACCTATTATGTCAGCATTTATCATGTCATCAATAAAACCGGTGTTCTATATGTAGTTCCTTTGCGTTAGACCTTGAGACAGATCATCATATAAATCTCATGAATTCTATCATTTACTGTGGTACATTATATTTTAAATCGACTTCAAAAAAGGAGGAAAGTCCTGTCCATGTTCCGAATAAAAATAGTTTTTCATCGATGTCTCCGCCAATTTCTGATGGGCTTTTTTATAATTTATTCACTAGTGCTTCCGTTCATCTTAAATTTCACGAGATAAAAAGAACACTTATGTTATATTACATGAACATTTTAACTCTGTGTCAAATTTAGAATCCTTCAGTCGTTTTTGCGTGACTGAGTAACAAGCATACATCCAAACATTTGCATCTTAAATATATTCTAGATAGATACAACCAGACAATTAGCACACAAATTATAACACTATCTAATTTTTAGCAAAGCTAAATCTGTAAACAACATTTTCAGATGAAGAATACATACCACTCAAGTATCCAGGGAAGATACAGGATGTGTCGAACAGATACGGCATGACTTCGGCGGCGACTGTTAAATTGGACCACGACGTACCGGACGAGTGCAAAGGGCAGAACTTCTGTGCTGTCAAACCCCCGGACTACCCTCAGGATCGGTTCAATGAAATGTTTAAGGGAACTGTAAGTACTAAGTAACTTACCAAGCTAATATATATCAAACTAGCTGCCTCCCCGCGGTTTTACCCGCGTAGTTCCCGTTCCCGTGGGAATACAGGGATAAAATATAGCCTATGTTACTCGGGGATAATGTAGCTTTCCAAAGGTGAAAGAATTTTTGAAATTGGTCCAGTAGTTTCGGAGCCTATTCATTACAAACAAACAAACAAACTAATCTTTCCTCTTTATAATATTAGTATAGATATAGACTAGCTGCCTCCGCGCGGTTTTACCCGCGTAGTTCCCGTTCCCGTGGGAATACAGGGATAAAATATATTACTTACTCAGTAATAATGTAGCTTTCTAATGAAAAAAGAATTATTAAAATCGGTCTTGTACTATTTGAGTTTATTCGTTACATACAAAAATACAAATCTGTCCTCTTTATATTATTAGTTTAGATACATTCGCTGCAATAGACAATATTTTATGGATTGATTATTCCGTACCGCGGTTTTGCCCGCATAGTTCCATATCCCGTAAGAATACACGGATATAATATAGCTAAAAACCTTCCTCGATAAATGGGCTATCTAACACTGAAGTAATTTTTCAAATCGGACAAATAGTTTCTGCGCAAACAAACAAACTCTTCAGCTTTATAATATTAGTATAGATATATCCTGAATAGGAATATACCTAATTTCAATATTATTTGAAATCTGTTTTTTTTTTTCAGAAAATTGTAAGCCAGCCTGCCTTGGTGACAGTTGGTGATAGACAAGGAGATCCTGAAGATCAAGATAACTGCGAAACAGAAGTGAAGGTAAACAATATAATAATTCCAACAATTTTATCTAACCCTTAATATAGAACCTCCTATGAATAATTATAAACATTTTGAAAGTCAATGAGCCAAATCAATCCAGTTGCTCATGTGAACGGTGACAAACGAACTTACATATATTTTTATTTAGATTTTATGCCTAAAACACGATATTTTCTATAACGAAAAATAACTAAATATTTCGAAGTTAAGTATGTATAAGGTATTTATGTAAGATATAATGAATTATTCAAACTATGTGGTGTTTCTCGTTTTTTGTAATCATTTAATAGCTTTTTTGAAAAGGTTAACATTAAAATAACATCAATCATAGGTATGTCATCATTTTCAAATATTTGATTCTATAAACAACATAAGACTTTAAATATTATCATTTCATATTTTTATGGTAACATTTTGACAGAATAAAAACCTATGTCATTGTCAAAATTTAATTACCAATAAGAATAATTTATGATACTTCGACTACATAACGTGTGAGGATTCCCATCCAAAACAAATATTACTTACTAGTGGCTCCCCGCGGCTTCACCCGCGTTCCCGGGGGATCTTCAATTTTCCAGGGATAAAAAGTAGCCTACGTCCTTTTTTAGGCTCTAGCTAGAGTCTAGATTATCTGTGTACCAATTTTCATTTAAATCAGTTCTGTAGTCTAAGCGTGAAAGCGAGAAAGACCGACAGAAATTTCGAATTTATAATATATAGCTGCCTCCGCGCGGTTTTACCCGCGTAGTTCCCGTTCCCGTGGGAATACAGGGATAAAATATAGTTACCTATGTTACTCGGGGATAATGTAGCTTTCCAAAGGTGAAAGAATTTTTGAAATCGGTCCAGTAGTTTCGGAGCTTATTCATTACAAACAAACAAACAAATCTTTCCTCTTTATAATATTAGTATAGATATTAGGATATAGATCGGCGTGAAGAAGAAACAAACAAAACCAGTTTATAATATTAGTATGGATTACAATTAATAGTAAACTAGTAGACCCGCGCAACTTCGTTAGCGTCACTTGCCCGTTTTTGCAACAGTTTTGATTGATGCTCCGCTCCTATTTGTTTTAGCGTAATGATTTATACATAAAAACCTTCGTTAAGAATCACTCTATCTATAAAAAAAACCGCATCAAAATCCGTTGCGTAGTTTTAAAGATATAAGCATACATAGGGACAGACAGACGTGGAATAGCGACTTTGTTTTATACTATGTAGTGATGATGATCTGTGACTCATAATAATATATTTATGTCTTGTGTGGAATTATAATAATATGTTAGGAACAATGCAATAATCTTATGCGGAAATCACCTTGCCAAGGTCACCAGCAGGTTTTCCTCGAGTACCTACCTTATTATTATTGTAATAAATATCGTTTTAGATTTTAACACTAACCGTAGTATATGTATCTATAAATAACAGTATGTAGGTATAATATATAGGGAGAATATTTAACCTGAAACCTGCGTATTAGTTATAATTTGATCATTTAGATCGATATTCGATATCTATTAATGCAATAAAATTTTATGTATAAAAATTTTTTTTCCAATTTATATATATGATTGTATTCAACATGAACAAAAGTATCAGTATCTTTCAAACGTAAGAACGATTTATAATATGTATATAAGTTTTAGATACAAAAAAAAATTCTAATTTTAAATTTTAACTTATTCACAAATTTTTAAATAATGATATTTATTTTACCTATGAATACTTTTTTTCATTATTTTTTTCTTTTATTCCAGTACGAACCTCTATACAAAGTGCGTGCCAAATCCACGGGTGCGTGGCGCGAAGTCGTGCAAGCGCCTGAAGAGAACTATGTCCAGTTAGTACGCCTTGAGATTTGCAAGTGAGTGTTACATCTTCATTATGTAAAATATCCCTGGATATTTACTAGTGGCTTAATTTTCCGAGGAAACTTCGAATATTTAAAAAAAATTCGACGAATTGAGAACCTCCTTCTTTTTTGAAACGGTTAAAAAGGTAGCCAATATCCCTGCCCAACCTCTAACGAGTCTCAGTTCCGAATTTCATCAAAATCGGTTTAATGATTTGGGTGTGAAAACAAAACAGACAGAGTTACTTTCGCCTTCGAAACTTTGTCGAGATCGTCTACCCTAGCACCAGAGGACTATTTTAGTTGCTAAATTCAAGTTTATTAATGTTTCAGGCAAATTGGTGGTCCCTGCTTCACGGCGTTTCCACTTGCACCCGATGTAACTACATTCTGCAAGCAAAAATACACCGTGTGGGAGTTCCTCGTGTCAGATGACAAAAACGGAACTGAGAAAGTGCAAACTGAACTTCCCGTATGCTGTTCTTGTCATTACAAGACGAAAAACATGTCTGACAGGCGGAAATAAATAAAACCAAACTAAATACTCTTTACGGTCAAAAATTCTGACATAAGACATTCTAGTATTTTTTGGACTGGCAAGGAAATTGTCTATGTATTCAAAATTGACAGTTTCTGTTTTTTTTTTTTGTGTGTGGATGGAAATTATCTGTATTGATTCGAAATGTTACGGAAACTAATATGATTTTTTTATACTTTTATACTATTCGTATGTGCAGTCTACGTACGTTTAATAAAAGTACTTAGTTTTTTATTAATATTTTTTATGCTAATTATACGCGATTGTGTTTTGTTGGGATCGATTTGATTTATCGTTTAAAGTTATATAAGTTACTTTTTACGACTTATCAAGAAATTCAATAATTGAGGCCTTAATGTTTATAATCAATAGGTACACAGCAAGTCCAAAGTTATCATCTCATCTCAGTAAAAATGAGCCCTCATTTCTAAAGCAACTTGGCAATGACAATTTATAAAAGCTTATCAAAGCGTTATAAAAAAGATAATTTCTCATTCTAAAGTATGATCTCAAGCCTGATTTTGTGACATTATTTTAATTTGTATTTTAGATTACGTCCAGTGATTCTTAATCTGTATTTAGGTTAGTTTATTATATAAGTTGATTATAAAATATAAAAATATCAACTGTATTTATACTTTGATTTGGTCTCCCATATATTTTTGCTATATGATGCTCTTTAGTTATTTATATCAATTTTACATAATTTATGTCATCAATTACACCCACCTACATGTTGAATGTACAAACTTATTTAGCTACAAAGTCATACATAATCCGGTAAACCCCGAATATTACGAAACTCTATGACTTGTATAGAAAAACCCATTATTATATAACATTTGTACAATTTTATACATCTTCGGTGAAGTTACAGTAATGCATGAATATGATTAATTAAATTAAATAATAATATTTATGTTTTCATATAAAACATCCTTATTTAAAATAAACTTTAATAACTCACGTACTAACACACTATACCTATGCATTCATTTACGGATTTAAAAGCTATAAAATAAAGATATTCGAAATGACATAGGTATATCTTTAAGAGCTGGACTCCAGGACCTTACGTACGGATTCACACCACAGCCTTTCGGTGAAGGAAAACATCGTGAGGAAACCTGCATGCCCGAGATGTCACAATTAAAGGCATGTGAAGTCCGCCAATCCGCACTAGGCCCGCGTGGTGGACTATGGCCTACACCCCTCGATATTAGGGGAGGCTCGAGCTGCTCGGTGGAGACGTATATGAGCTGACAATGATATAAAAATAATATAATAAACTAATATTCATCAGTGAAACTAAAATATGACATATTATATGAAACGATAAATAATAATTAATCAATGCCTTTTTTAATGTTGCTCTCATAAAATGCAACCTTCTGAACCGGTATTGCTTGCCTGCCTTCAAATAGATTTTAATACCGTTTAAATACCTATATTCACTTTAGTTTTTATTAAGTGGAATTTATGTGAACACATATAATATTAAGTACTAGCTTTTTCCGCGCGGTTCGACCCGCGTAGTTTCCGTTCCCGTGATCACAGGGGTATTAAAAATAGCTAGTAGCCGATTCTCAGACCTTCTGAATATGCATATTAAATTTAATAAAAATCGGTAAAGCCGTTTCGGAGGAGTATGGTAACTAACATAGTGACACGAGAATTTTATATATAAGACTAGCTGTCTCTGCGCGGTTCGACCCGCGTAGTTCCTGTTCCCGTGGGAATACAGGGATAAAATATAGCCTATGACACTCCACAATGTAGCTTTCTATGGTGAAATAATTTTGAAAATCGGTTCAGTAGATCCAGAGACTGCCCCTTACAACGTCGCAAACTTTATATTATTAGTATAGTTTTTAAAGAAATGGTTTCAGGGGAATAATCATCATACTTTCTTCCGCACTTTATACAAAAAGCAATGTTGATTATTAAATTTATTCATGAGGTGAAAGCCTAACGGAATAAAGCAAGTTTCTGTTTTAATTGATGATCAACAAAATGTAATTGACATGTACATTACATTGCAACAGTCCTGGATTTATGTATAGGCCATATAGCCTAGGGGCGGGAGATTTCAGAGGATGGTCACTAAACTTGATTTCAGAGGATATGTAACTACATAGGCGGCGGAAATAAATTGGCCTGCACTCACAAAAAATGTAAATCCGGGAATGCATTACATTATGTTTATTCTGCAATATCTCTTCTCTAAATACTATAAAACAAAGTCTATCTATTATTATTTAACGAACACTTTTCGATTAAATTGCATTGATTGATTGATGTTTGTGTATAAGATTTGAAAATAAATTTTCCAAAATGGCTCAACTATGATGGCGTTTTTAGTTATCCGAAGCCTTATAAAACGATAGGTAATTAAATTATATAACAAACACGTCTCAAATCACTTTATCATTCGTACATCCTTGTTTAAAAAAGTTGTTCATAACAAGATAATAAATATCAGTGTGCAAAAACTTTCACTTTGTCAGCTGACAATTTGAGACACGGCCACAGTAACTAAAAGCGAAAGCAGTATCTCAAATCATTCGTGACCTTGTGTTAGTTACGACAAGTTGTCGAACTTCCATATGTGGATTTTTAAATTCGATCAATGTTTCGATAACAACCTATATTTAGGTTTTTATTGGAATTTTATTAATATGATTTTTATAGTGCATGAGAATTTGTTTATTAATCAAAGTCAGAGAAATTGTTAACTTGTCAGAGTGTAGTCGAACAAAGGATACTTCGTATCAATTCTATGAAGTTGTGTTACTGTTTAAGCTATTAGTTATCTGTGGAAATGTCAAGAATCACCACACAACATGTTCTTATAAATATATACTGCAACCAATTTTACCTATACATGCAAAACCTTGTGATCAATTATTTTCAAACATTCATACTGCAGTCAATACTAATTTATTATTAATGTTACCTCTTTAAATACAGAAAAAAGTATTTATTTAAATGCATATTGTTCATTATACTTAGTTTATTTTAATTATATAAAAGATAAGTAACGGCAATGGGATATTTCTCATTGTTAACATTTTATACCTATTTAATATATATTTCCTACTGAAATAATATCTTAGTAGGTATAACTATGCGAAAGTTTGTGATAATGTATGGATATATGTTTGTTACTCTTACACGCAAAAACGGCTGAAGGAATCGCTTAAATATTGCTATTTATTTTGCTTATATTTGAATTGGTATAGTTCTGATATTTGACTATTTATTAATGTACGATCAAGTTTGAAATCCGCCGAGTGGGCAGCATAGACAATTCAATAAATATTGATACTAATATTAAAAAGCGAATGAAACTCTTGCCTGTCTGTCTGTCTCGCATTCACGCTAAAACTACTGAACGATTTAAATGAAATTTGGTAGGTACACAGATAGTCTAGAGCCTGAGAAAGGATAAGGCTACTTTTCGTTACGAAAAAGTTTGAAATCTCCCGGGAACTCGGGTGAATCTGCGGGGAGCCACTAGTATATTATAAATACAATACTAGTTCAGGAATTGAATTACAGTGAACAATAGTCAATTGATGCGTTTATTTTCCAAGAATTTTCCAACAGGTAATTGCTTGTTATGATTTATAAGACAGGGTTGTATATTCAAACAAGACATCTCAAAGAACATAATAGAATAATTTATCACTGACAAATTATATACCTACTTATATCAACTACTACTGAAACGATGCCATGTTAAAAAAAGAAGATAAATGGACAATTATCTAACAAAATATACCTAAATATTCCCCACGTTTCCGGAACATTAGAGTTTTCCAAATGAGCCAAAAAACTATAGTTTACTACATAGTAACACAGTAATAATTACAACAAAAAAATTGTTTAAACAATATTTCGGCAATAGAAGTCCGTGAGTAATATAACCTTGACAGGTGGACAATAATTAGAGTATAGACGGAACATCGTACAAAATTGCGTGTTTAAACCCCACCACAAAGTTACGTCGCGCAGAAATATGTAGGTATATTGGATTGGTTTACTTCATGTACCTATCTAGTTATCAGATTCCTTAAACTAGATTTCACTAAGTAGTAAATTAATTACTTAAACTAAAATAAAAAAGATTAAGTACCTAGATGTAACGTTTTCAAAACATCCTCGTTTCTATTTTTAATCCAAAAAAATCAAAGTTACTACGAGGGGTTCAGAGGCCATCCTTGGCTATGCCTTTAAACTAAGTATAAAACCATATAAGGTCTTATATGATTATTAAATAAACTTACACACTTATAACATTATCCTTAGGTACATAGATCCAGTAAATTCCAAACATGGATAGTTCACGTGGAATCCCTCAGTAAACATACAACAACACAACTTGCTTGACTCAGTCGGTCTCATAGTACTTAGGAATTTTAATGCCGTGTCATAATTATTTACACACACATAATTATTTGTCACATTTACGTCTACGAAGTTTCATTTATATATGTGTCATTACCTAATATTTAATTAGGTATTATGATAAAGGTCTGACTACATGAACTATCTATTAACGTCATCAAAAGTTTATACCGTATAAGGTGTGATTGAATTTCCAATCCTCGGTTATAGGGAATACGGTGTACATTTCTGTACAGACGTAAAAATGCAATGATATTTTAGGCCTTAAAACTTTTTTTTTTTATACCACAAGGGTGGCAAACAGGCATACGGTCCCACCTGATGGGAAGCGGTTACCGTAGCCTATGGACGCTTGCAACACCAGGGGCGTCACTCACGCTGCGACCCTATAAAAAAGGGAACAACTGTATAGGCAGTGAAAGGGACAAAGCGCAATGCACGTCGAAGGGCCAAACAGGCATCACTCCTGCACACCCCTACGACGCTACTCCATCCCTGGTCCCCTCACTGCCGCTACAGGGTCTCCTCATGCTTATTATAACGGCTACATTATATATTCAATTGTCTACCCATTACAGATCATGAGATACAGTTCGGTGATGGACAGACGGATAGACGAACGGACGGACTGCGGATGGTTAGGAATAGGACCTTATTAGTCCTTCAAGAAACCCTCCGCTTGGTTCCGTTAGATATCTACCCATTGAATACGGAAGACGAAAAGAGGTAGGTCCTCATATATCTCCTACACTAAGGTAAGTTACACTTTTTAAGAAAATACGAAAGAAAATGATCGACTCTTTCAGTCCCTCAAACGCTATAGGTATATGTAATTCGCATACACCATACACGCCTAAAGTTATGTTATTTATGTTATGTTATAAGTGGTATTGGCCTAATAATAAATTACTAATACCCCTGTAATGTCAATGAACTTTAAAGTCCAAAACTCAATATCATATTCACACGTGGAGGTTGGTACCAACATGTTTTTTTCTATTTGAGGAAAAAACTGTAATCATCAACAAAATCAATTTATCTAACAAATATATATATCTATATTATCAAATATTTAATGGATCCATTTTTTTTTGTTGGGTATACCTATATTTTTTTAGTACTTTAGGTCCTTGTTCAAGGTTCAATAATTATCTTCTAAGTCTCGTTTTTTGTTATGTACCAACTGCTGCTGAACCAAAAAAAAATAGCTTTTTGGAACAGATCAGCGAAAATTAAAGACTAGGCTCGAAAACGTAATAGAGTGAATTACTTCCGCTATTTGTAATAATCAGTTTAGATTTACATTAAAAAAAATGCCATTTCTTGTAATGCATTGAAACAAAATTGGAAAAAATATAGTTAACATTATTTTTCGAGACAAGTTTTCAACACTTTTTCGGTGTTGTCCAATGTAAAGTTGACAGTGTAGCCATACCTTAAGTATTATATAAGAAAACCATATGACAGATTTCAACCACAATACTGTACGTAAATAAATCACAACTGACGTAAGGGATGCTAGATAATCCCAATGGGATTCCTAGCTACAATATTAATTTTCCTACATAACTTAATTATAGTAAACTCCATAATTATTACGTATATTAATGTTATTTGCCTATATTGTGGTGTTTTATCTTAATTTTATTTGTTTCCCCTCACTGCGGTTTCACCCACATTCTAGGAAGTACATAAACATATATCTTTTTCATATGAACTTTTACTTTGCACTATTGCGAACTTAACTAATAATAGCCAAATCGCTTAACTATTCCATTTTATTCATTTGTACATAGAACAATGTCTTTAGATCTATACCTAGTTGAAGGTAAATAAGCAACTCAGTGAGCGATAGATATCTTCAAATCAAGTGTAAAATTAAAAATGTATTATTTGTGCTCATATTGTTTTAGCATTTATGTACTCATTTTAAAACGAAATGTTCACCTGGTTTGTTATAATTAGATTTAAATTAAACGTAGTACAAAATGAGCTTTATCAATGCTGGCCCTTTATCAGTGTATATGCAACTATACGAGAGAAATTTGTAATCAAATGTCGACATTAATTAGTCGTCCACATACATTCATGGTAAACCACGGTAAATGAAAATCAGTTGATTTATAATGTTACAGTTTTCCTTTAATAAGGATGCGTTTCGTCCTATTAAACTATCGATAGAATACGCATGCATTTCAAGTTCACATTACGAACTTTGAACTTGGAAAGTGAATGGGTCAATATCAGCATGAAAATATAAAGGTTGTTTAAATCGACCAGTGGGGAGAGAGCTCTGTCTCGCTCCAAAGCGTGCTTATTTAAAAGTGGTGTGAGTGAGAAATCATGCGATGTGGAGGTCTATGTGAAATTGCCACCAATAATGGCACCTCGATCTCCGCCAAGACTAGACTACCGGTCAGTCTGTATTCACACGTACCGCAAGGTGCATGTCAGTATCCACAGTCGATATCGATGTTTTATTTTGTTCACATACCTACGTCATATCGGCACGTAAATATATACGCGGTCGATTCGACATGTAATTATTGAGTGACCACTGCGTTCAGTTGTGGTCGTTTTTGTTTTTGTGACCATGTATTTAAGTGTTCAACATTTATAGTGATGGCCTGGATACTGCAAAGTGTTTTCATTATAGTGGTAAGTGAGTTTATACAATTAATAACGTATTAGATGGTCATTTGTAATGTCCCAAGTGGGTAAGAGAGTTATTTTGTTTTGATAAATTTGACACATTAGTGGTGAACTCATCATCGATTTTGTTGATATGAATATTAATTTGGTTATTAATAAGTTGATAGGTATACAGTTTGTTGACTATTGTATTGATATTTATGACAAATTCACCGTGAATAATTCTACATTATTATGCGTAGATCAAAAGAGAATCAATATAAAAATACAATGTTAATAACAATGATTTTTTTAGTAGGCTATTTACCTGTTTATCAACTTAACATTAAGCAATATTGAATTCTTTATGTATCTATAATATAAGTAAGAATCAAATCACCGCATAAAATCGACTATCTTACAGACTTGTGAGAAATCTCAATACTTCCATATTCAGTAATTTTCTCACGAATTTGGATACCTAATGTCGTTGACATCGCAAATAATGTCGTAACTAATCTTGTTTGTATACTTATTCATTTACTATTCATTAACCGCAAAACATATGTAGGGTAAGTTCGCCTGTTCGCGTCCATCGCCCAATTCGCGTCCATTTTACGGATCACCCTTTGAAAACTCTCGAAATTAAGTATACTAACACACCAATAAGTCGAAAAGACATTACCGCCTATACCTCAATGTATTAGAGGCACGCTTACATAGACAAAAGATCCGTGCGCCCAACCATCTTGGGTAGAAAAAATAATTTGTGAGGGCTGTTTAGCGAGAGAGCGTGGATGCGCGGAATTATGAAAAAAAAATAGTGGGCAGCGGTGCGTTTGAAGGTAAGTCTTTTATTGAATTATGCGTATTTTGGATACATAGCTGTTTCTAAACGTTGATAATGATTAAAGGAATTACATTAATTATGAATTTGCTTATTTTTTTAATAGTTAATAGTTAAAATAAGGTGGACGCGAATAACTACACCAAATTTATAATACTTCCACTTTGCGTCCGCAATGGACGCAAACTATACCTACAGAGAATAATAGCAAATGCAAATCGCGTCCATTTTTTTAAATTAATTCCCTAGAATTTATTGCTTTGTATTTTTTAATACGAAATGTATAGTAGGTAGGTACACCTATTCTACTTTGAATAAAATGAATAATTTCTTCAATTCTTATTTTTTTTCTATTTCAGATGAGTTTTTCGGAGAAAATAAAGAAGACGGAAACACAGAAGAAGATTTAAGGAAAACATTGAATGACATTCGAGAGAAAAAGAAATCGTAGAGAATGAATAGAAAAAAACTTAAACACTCTCAAAGGGTTCCAAACGAAAAAAGACAGAAAGAAAACCATTAATTAAAATTCTAGGGCTATAATAATTGTACCTTATCTCATAATTATTAATATTTAACATACCTATCTTTTAGTAGCATGATTAAACTCAACTACTGTATTGTTTTAAAATAATAAATTGCCTTTTTTTATTTTCTTTATAGTGATTTAATTATAATTGATTTAGTTGATATGTTGATTTTTAAATAACTATATTTCTTTAATAAATAAATTATTAAAATCCAATCTCTTCTACATCATCATAAAAATAGGTATTATACCTTAATTCCCTTTGTAAGATGGTGGACGCCAAGTGGTCCAGCGGGTGGACGCTAATTGGATTTTTTGGACGCAAACTGGGTAAATCGCCTAATTCTGATGTTTGTATTTTTTTAAAATAAATCACTAAATTTTTCGAACAGAACTATAAGTTATCATAAAATAGACCATTATTATGAACACATTACATAAACTCTTCAATGAAATTACTGCCGGAACATTTTTATTTTCTCCTTCAAACTTGCCAACTGCACTAAGTGGACGCGAACAGGCGAAATTACCCTACCTACTAAACATGCCATAGTAATCTTCTATAAGTACCTATATATAAAACAAAGTCCCCGCCGCCTCTGTCAGTCTGTCTGAACATAAAAACTTCTGAACAGATTTTCATGCGTTTTTCACCAAATTACTGAGTAGGTATTTCATGGGAAGGTTTTTATGTATAATTCATCAATTTGGACCTGGTAGGTGGCGCTGGTGGGCAGAACGAAGTCTGCCGGGTCCGCTAGTGATATATAATTCTATTGTACGTGTGTTTGTCACCTAAATCCTACTAAAGAACTAGATCGATTTGAACTAAAAATTGTGTACATATTTTAATGGGTTTCTGTGTAGTTTAAAATGATTATTTATTGGTCCCGGTAAGTGGGGAACTTTTCCGGGCAGGATCACGTCTACCTGGCTTGCTAGTATTATAATAAAATAAAATCTAAAAATTTAACATGTCAAGCTAAGTGATACCGTTTAAAAACAAAAACATTTTCAGTGACGTAATAAATTGTATGCCTGTTTTAAATGTGATAGATATTAATTTATAGGTAGGAAAATATCCTCCTAGAGTTACGACTTCATCATAAAGAAACATAGACCTAGTTGCGCATATGTCTTTCCTTGTGTTGTTTCATAAAAACTAATTTGTTAATGATTCTATTCAACTTAAATTTACTTATTACCCGAAAGGCAAAAGCCGGGTCATATTATATGGCTCCCGCGGTTTTACCCGCGTACCCGGGAGATCTTCCATTTTCCATAGGATAGGATTTTTGCTTCGAAATCATAGTTTATTTTAATTTAAGTGTCATTTTTCACGCCACATGTAGAACTTTTCAAGGCCTTTTCCTCGTGCATTGAACTTTAGTTTTCCTATAGATTTATTCATATTCACGTACTAGTGGCTCTCCGCGGTTCCGACCGCGTTTCCAGGGGATCTTCAATTTTCCCGGGATAAAAAGCATGACTATGTGTTAAACCATATTATAAACTATCTATGTTCAAAATTTCATAAAAATCCGTTCAGTAGGTAGTTCTTGCGTAAAAGAGGAACGGACATCCATACATACAAACTTCCGTGTTTATAATATTAGTATGATTATTATTCACGTCATAAATTTCTCAGTTATCTTAAATTACTCTTGGGTATTCTCATTGATATTAGAAGTGTTAGAAAATATGTTATTAATTAGCAAACATCAGTCGGAACCCATTAACTATCACTTAAAATTACTCATTAGTCTTCTAACATTGTAATGATAAAATAAGTCAATATTATAATTAACTAGCTTCTACCCCGCGTACCCGGGGGATCTTCGATTTCCCCGGGATAAAAAGTAGCCTATATGCTAATCTAGGGTGTCAGCTAACTCCGTACGAAATTTTATTAAAATCGCTCCAACCGTTTAGACGTGAAGAAGGAACAAACATACACAGTCACAAACTATCGCCTTTATAATATTAGTTTGAAATTATGACGTCAATTTGTCAAGTTATGCAAGTTATTAGTCACTAGAGACTAATTTTTGTAATTTGTTGCAACCAGCCTTCTGGGCACTTTACCCACAGGCAGCGACCTAAGCTGTTAGCATAGCATTTTTTATTTATAAAATGGAGCTTAGGAAAATGTGTAACGACTTAGGTATTTTTCTTTTTTCCTTTTCACTTTTTTAGTCTACCAGATAATGTTTTAATTATATAATGTAAATATAAAAATACCTGTAATTATAATGATAGATAAAATTATATTCTTTTAATTCCATATTAACTGATATACATACCTACATGTGATTCAAAATTATAAAATTTGTTGGGTTACTAAGTTAAACTTACCTACATATTTACTTAGTTATACTTATAATTAGTTATACTGTACATAGCTACACATTTACTTTGTCCACATTTGAACTAGGTAAATAATGAAACTATTCTAAGAATCGTAAAAATATATTGATTTGGCGTCATTAGAAATACTGCTTACACCTGTACTATAATAATTTTGAGGATAATATTTCAATGAGTACATATCCCTGAGACGTCACTTTTTCTTACAGGTATTATTAATATAGGTACTATATTTCTGCAAAAGTAAAATCTACTATACAATAATTGTATTCCTGAACCATATTCATTAATGCAGTATTATTTTAATCTTACTTTAAGACTAAAGTATTACTGTAGTCTTAATGCAAGACTTAAATAAGACTACACTAATACTGATTTAAAATTGCAAAAATGAGAATCTTACTTGAAGACTAAAGTAGTATTACAGCAGTCTTAATGTACTCAAATAAGACAGTAATACTGATTTCAAATTGCATTAATGAGAAGCCTATTCTTAATAAACAGACATTTATACGTACAAATATTAGTGCGTATTTTGGTACACAGCTCGACTGTCGTGTCGCAAATGAAAGTAAAAGTGGGCTGACTTTCTTCTTCATGCATTTATAAGTTGTTTGGTATGCACGCGTGAATCTAAATGATAGCTGCTCAATTTGCAATGTACTTACCTTGTTTTCCTTTACGCTAGTTTGGGAAACTCAAATAAGTTATTACTAATTTTGAAATACATGTAAATTATAATAAACTAGAGAATAATACCTTCCCGGCGAACATTTATACATCCCGGTATAAAATGTACCAATTTATCTTTGTCACTGTTATATGAAAGAGTATTAAATATCCATACATCCATCCTTACACACTTTCACGTCACAAATCAGAAGGAATAATAATGTACCGAATTGTCTATTTTTGTATATATACAAAATTTCATAGTTAAATGTGTTGGTATAAAGCCCAAAAATCGGAAGCTGCTAGAGGTATTTAGTTCTACAATTTTCGTTAAAATCCAAGTATCTTAAGGAAAATAAATAAAATAAATAAATAAACAATCATGTATATAGATTCCCCGGGAACACGGGAGAACCCGCTTGGCAGTATTATCTGTATAAATAAGGACATAGACTGACCTTAGTTTAGTTTCAAAATAAACAGACGTATGGAAAGATTTTTCTCATTAACGCCTTTCGCAAATAACCAAGTCAACCTTGTAGGTAATGTCTACACAATACATATGGTCAAACCGTTTGCAATTCACGGTTAAACTTCATAACAGAAACTGGATGATTACCATAACCTAAAGCTTGAATGGATTCATTCATTCATTATCTAACGTTAGTTTTGAAACCCAGTAGGTACGTACATCAAAAAACCCAACGACGTGACTCCCTAACTACATTATATGTGAGTGTCTAACTATAAGGTATACTAATTATATTATTAACTACTAATATCCGTTACTTTGAAACTATAATTAACGACTTATATTCTAAGAAGGTAAAACTGTCGTTTTCGTAGTCGTCTTCAGCCTATTCAGTCCACTGCTGGACGTAGGCCTCCTAATGCGCGCCATCCCGGTCCTTTGCTCTCCTCATTCAGCCCCTCTGGGCCTGTGAATACTGTAGTTAGAAGAAAATACGACTGGAATAGTTCTGGTACTAAAATCATATTTTAGAATATTGCATAGTTAAGCTATCCATCGATTATAATTATCTATTGATTTACAACAATAGATCTATTTTAATATACTTTTGAGGAAAATGTTGATTCACAGGTAAAAAATTTTAAAACACTCTTGTTGGGACTGTACAAGCTATATTAAGCAGATTTCGATTAGATTTAATATGATTAGATAAGATAACTGTTTAAAAATATCCATACTATTGATAGATAAATTAATTTAGACGATATATCAAAATGTGGATGCTTTTTTATTTACACTAATATTATAAAGAGGAAAATTTTGTTTTTTTGTGTGTGTTTGTAATGATTAAACTAAAAAACCACAAAACCGATTTCAAAAATTATTTTACCATTAGAAAGCTACATTATCACGGAATAACATAGGCTATATTTTATCTCTGCATTCCCATGGGAACGGGAACTGTGTGGGTAGCTAGTTTTATTATAAATATCCTATCACTTTTCTATTAATACATAATAATATGTACCTAAAGATTTCCGAAACGAGCGAGTGTCTAACGATTCTTGTTTTTTCTTAATATAATTTTATACTAAAAGTATACAATTTGTGAATACAATATAACTTAAAAATGTTAAGTATACAATATATGGAATGTCATAAATATAGTAAAATTTATGAAAGATTGTGCTATTAATTCATAATATAAAAATAACACTGTTTGCCTGCGCGAAATTTGACAATGACCCACCGTATAACCTAAGTGTAGCTATGTGTATACTATAGCCAAGTGTGAAGGCCATAGCAACCGCATGACCTGAAGCAAGACATACAACCTTAATACTTATAAACGTTTATAAATACGAATAATAAAAAATAAACACACTAAGTAGACGGGTGTTTTTAACACATTCAATTTGTATTAGCGCTCTGTGTAGTTCTTTAGTTAGTCTGCTATATATATATTCACTTTGAGACTTTAAAAGTTCCTCTAACTATATACCTAATAATAATCCTACTAATATTATAAATGCGAAAGTTTGTATGGATGTTTGTTACTCTTTCACGCTCCAACGGCTGAAGGGATCTGCTTGAAATTTGGCACAGAGCTAGAATATGTTCTGGAATAACACATAGGCTACTTTTTATCCCGGGAACGCGGGTGAAACCGCGGGGAGCCACTAGTAAATAATAATAATACTAATAAATTGATTTATTTTTTGCTACACAAAACAAAACAAACTTGAGCTAAAGATTATCTTAAATCTAAATAAATAAATAAATATCCTGGGACATTTTTCACAGACGGCCAATCTGATTCCAAACTAAGCAGAGCTTGTGATATGGTAATCAGATAGCTGATATACTACATATACTACTTTTTAAATACATACTTATATAGATATTTACATCCAGACACAGGACAAACATTCATGCATACAATTGTTTGTCCTGGGTGGGATTCGAACCCACGACCCGCGGCTTGAGAGTCAGGGTCACTTACCACAAAGCCAACCGGGCTGTCGAAATCTATTACAATAATCAGTTTTAATGGCTAAATACACAAGATAATTGGTCTTCTGACTCTCAAACTAGAGTACTCAGTATTATAAGAGTAACCTAAGCTTAAATTATATGAAAGCTAGTCACTCTATATCTATCAAATTTATACCTATTAAGACGTAGGGAAGAGGCCTCTATCCTATTGATTTAATTTAATTGCTTTATTGAATAAAAACGGTGTTCAAAAACTAATAAGGATGTAAAATGATACAATAGATGATAAATCAGACTCATTAATTACTAAGTTAGATTAATTCATATGGCTTCACGTGCGTATCTATGGAAAAGTATTTATATAACATTCCTAAGCTTTAATTTCGGAAGAAAAACAATATCTTCAATAAACATGTTATAGGTAACTGTTACATTATCCTTTTTGTTTTCTTATTAGGTACCTACTAGCTGCCTCCGCGCGGTTTTACCCGCGTAGTTCCCGTCCTCGTGGGGATACAGGGATAAAATATAGCCTGTGTTACTCGTGGATAATGCAGTTTTAGAATGCTGAAAGATTTTTTAAAACGGTCAAGTAGTTTCGGAGCCTATTCATTTCATCCAAACAAACAAAGTTTTCCTCTTTATAATATTAGTATAGAAGTATAGATTAAATACAAACTATAAAGCTGTTTTACAAGCTGTGGGTCGAGACCCGTGAGGGGATTGTATTTTCAAAGGATGGAAAAACACTGGTACACATAAAGTTATCTACACTAATATTATAAACAGGAAAAAAAATGTGTGTTTGTAATGAAAAAACTCAAAAATTACTGTGCCGATTTCAAAAATTCTTTCACCATTGGATAGCTACATTATCAGGGAGTAATATCCTACTAATATTATAAATGCGAAAGTTTGTAAGTATGGATGTATGTATGGATGTTTGTTACTCTTTCACGCTCCAACGGCTGAAGGGATCTGCTTGAAATTTGGCACAGAGCTAGAATATGTTCTGGAATAACACATAGGCTACTTTTTATCCCGGGAACGCGGGTGAAACCGCGGGGAGCCACTAGTAGGTTATATTTTATCAATGTATTCCCACGGTAACGGGAACTACGCGAGTGAAACCGCGTGGAGGCAGCTAGTAATTCCTATATGGATATCGCAGGCAGACCGCATTAACAGCTAAACCTTCAAAGCCCATATCGATAATTCTGATAAGTTTGCTTTAACTGGATTTTTTAATCTATACTAATACTAATATTAGAGGAAAGATTTGTTTGTTTGTAACAAATAGGCTCCGAAACTACCGGACCGATATTCACAATTCTTTCACCAATAGAATGCTACGTTATTCATAAATAACATAGGCTATATTTCATCCACGTATTCCTACGGGACTACACGGGTAAAACCGTGCGATGGAGGGTAGTATAATGTCAGTAGGGTTGACAAACAAAAGAAACTAGAAGTGACATCACAGTTGACGAACAATAATAGTGTTGTATTTGTCACATTAGCCTAAGTACTCGGGAATCCCTCATGCGGGGATAATTGTTAGCTTAGCGCATCTAGCAAACGTTTGAATAACATATATCTGTGACAATGACCTTGTCACGCTAATGTTACACAGTTAAAGTTGGGAACACACTGTCGTGTTGTATGGGACAGCCAAGTGACAAGTGACAGTCTAATTACTAGAAAAACCCGCGTGGAATTATGCTTCTTACTCCTTATAAAGTTAGAAATCTGATAGTGAAAGTACCGTCAAAATTGATATAGCCGTTTAGAAGATATGCTCAAACATGTAGACTCGACAGACATTTTTTCTTACATAGTATGAACGATTAGAAAAAACTGCTATTATGACATATTTTATTTTTATGTCTAATGTCTAAGCTATATATGGTTAGAGACGCCTAGTCAACGTCGTGTTCCAATTTTCTGGGACGCGCCAAGTAGCCTATAGACGACGACAGTGTGTTTCCAGCTTTATTGAGGTAGACGAACACAAACCAGAACGTATGGTGGAAATGGCATGATGCACAATTTAATAATATTATATGGACAGGTGCAGCCAAAAAGTTCTATGTAAAAGTCGTAAATGATTGTGCGGGACATCTGCATAAAGTTACTTTTACTATCATTTCGGCATTTCCATCAAATGAAAACCAATCTCGTGATCTAACTGGCCGATCGCCTTTGTGGTTATCAAGCCGCATTTGACCTAAAATATGTAGTTTAGTTACTGTGTTACCACAGCAATAGCTTGCTTAGGTAAGCCGTTTTTAAATAATTACCCAGGATATTTTAAAATTTATTCTAATCCGCACTCAAAATATATGACAGACTATATAAATATATTACTGTAGTTAATAAGTATAATTTAGATATCATAAAACGATATCCAAATACGAAGTTGATTTATTGCCTCTATCAGTTTTTTTGTTCTTTGTTTTTTTAGTTCCAGACCATATTTTCACAATCTGTTTTTGATTATCATATAGTTTTTCCTGTTAAAAGACGTTAACCTTGGACCAGCTCCCTTTAGCCCTTAATAACGAAAATTAAAATAATATACCTTAAGGTTTTTGCATTAAACATTCCAACAATTTCTAGATCAGAGATTAGGTTTAAGTAGGTACCTACTTAGTTTCTCTCATAGGCTAGTAGCCAAATCGAAAGTAACATTCCGTATCTCAAGCCAAGAATATGTCTTCAGGACTAATGGTAAACCTGGCAGTAGTTATTCAAAACTTTCTAGTCCTATTTTAATCTAATAACTTATATTAAGCGTTAAAGAGTTTTGTCATTAAACAAATCAATAAAATAATTTATAGGAATAAATACTGTTAAGTTTTATTATTTAATTGAACTAAAACTAGTTTGACTTTAATTGTGATTGCTATTAAAATTTATTGTTTATCATTTGTATTAGTTATGTTATAAAACAATATATAGTTGAAGTACCTACCAAAGTAATAAGCAAATAGATTAATTGACCGGTTCTGAACCATGACAGACTGTTAAGTATTATTATTTAATTGAACTAAAACTAGTTTGACTTTAATTGTGATTGCTATTAAAATTTATTGTTTATCATTTGTATTAGTTATGTTATAAAACAATATATAGTTGAAGTACCTACCAAAGTAATAAGCAAATAGATTAATTGACCGGTTCTGAACCATGACAGATTTTCAAATAAATATTTTCAATGGTTATATGTAGGTACTTATGTTATAAACATAATGAAAAGGATTGTTTTTTATTAAAGATTGCAACATAATAAGTATAACTAAGTAACAGAGAAGATATTTCACTGAATTTATTATATTTGCATTATATACCGATGGGTACCATTATTATATTGTTTCCTTAAGCCACATAACAATATTAATAACAATATTATATTAATATTGTGTCTAACCCCGATATTAATTCTACACATATTAACGTACACATATTTGCTGCAATAAATACATAATCAAATTTATTCAGTTATTATGTAATTATACCTATATATTAGTTTTAAAATTAAAACGATGATAGACTGAAATTAAAATGATGATTTCATTATATTTATTTTGAAGTGAGTCGTTAATGTTTGTTTATGGAAATTTCCAAAAGCTTTACCTCACTAAAATAAATACTAATTAAATCATTTCTTTATTCATTTCATCAGTGAGTTTATTGCATAAGAACTTGAATTATCTATTTATTTGGTCTTTCTATGTCATAATTTGGAAACTTTTCGAGAATATATATTGAAGTGATTAATTGTATTGCACTATAAATACCTACCTTTAACTAACGACATAACTGACATTACTGACTATTCTGAATATTTTTTAAAATTTTTACAACATAAAATAAGATTTCATTGTTTAAAATAATAATTTAATTTGCTATAGGCACCTATATATTGCATATAATATCTACTCATGCATGACAAAATGGACGTTTTATTATTTACTGTAATAAATAATCTATTCTATTGCCTATTATTGTTTGTAACTAGAACATATAATATTCTTAAAATAATCTGGAATTATGTCATAGTTGCGTGCGTAAGTGATTAAATAAATAATACCATTTATTATATTTAATATATATTTATTAATCAGTAGGTAACTATTATTTAATAGTATATTATGTTTCGGTGACAAAATCTTGCTTAAGTTTATAAATATTTTGAATTACCTCAAATTATTTATTTATTATTTATTTATTTTAGCTTTCACAAGCTCATATACCTAAATCTCCGTTTTTCAAAATTAGTTTATAATACCTATATACATACTTTTGGGCACTATAGTTCTGTAAGTTTTTAGCTGTTATTGTTTTTATTTTTCTGTACCTATATGACTGTTTGATGCCAAAATAAAGTAAAAAAAAAATTGTCACTTCATACAATAAAGTCATTCAAAAATGTAGATTATGTTTGAAGAGATTTAACTATAATCTCATTGTGGGTATATTGTGAAACATTATTTTCAAACCTGGAAGGACCTTGTGCTAATTCCGCGAAGCTTTTAACTTGCACATACGTAGCTAGTACGTACCTATAGTAGTATAGCTGTAGCACACAAACAAACCATATCGTTATTTCCTATGTGGGTAGAAATTCTAAGTGTTTTACTAAGACTAAAAAGCCTCTAAAGCAGGTCGTAAAGGTGTAGGACCTTTTTTGACTTAGCATACATGTAGAAGTATTTCATAAATTTTATGCCTTGCATAAAAATGATATGTGCAAAGGATTTTGAATTATATGTTAATACAAAAAAAAATATCATAATTGACTGTCCAGCTCAATTTTTTGGTGAAAACTGGTATCGTAAGTGTACCAGTGGTGGCCACGGTACCAGTAATGGCCAAAAATTAATAGAAACATCTAGAATTCGGACATGAGCGAATGTTTTTACATTGGGATCACTGTGACATAGACTTTAGACATCGAACTATCAAAATTTAACGTTTTATTGAATTCAGTCAGTTACATGTACAAATTTGCGCGAATACAAAGTGTAAAGAGATTTGAAATTGACAACGACGGCTTTTCTTAAGGAAATCGTTAAGGCGGTGAGCAGAAAGTTTCACTTGTAAAATAGTATTGCTTAATTAAAATCGAAATTTGTTTTGTTTGATGTGTTAGCCATAAAATAAAGATAAACTAAGACTAAGACTGGGGCGGCCATTAATAGATTTTCCCTGGCCAAGACTGGGTCACAAAACTACAACTTTTATTTGTTAAATTAATTGAATCCAGCTTTGCCGTATCACACTCATAACACATTACAAATATTAAATAAGGACTGGACTTTACAGTTTCACTATATTCAGTGCTGAAACTTTCACAATTTTGGTAATATTTCACAAAAACCAGTTTTAGTTTTCTTAAACTGGCCACCATTGGGTCATTTACCTTATGGTAAAATGTAAAGGGAACAGATAAGGTCCGTTGTTATAGTGACAGTAACAAGTTTTGCAATTAAAAACCCGTGTGCAAGAAATGTTTACGGAAATGAAATCTTCCAATTAACTTGTGTAGGTACAGTCAGAAAGGCAAGGGTTTATTCAGCACATTAAATTATAGCTCTAGGCATTTCTATGTTCTACGAATATCCATATCCTACTTTGGTACAAACGGGAATTTTCCGCATGAACGATTGTTTCTCTTTCACACAAACAATGAAAGAAGGGATTTAGAAGAAAACTATGATCTGTATTTACACACAGAATATTTTGAGTTTATTGGAAATTTTAAAGATATAAAAGGTGAAACCACGGGACAGAAGCTTATTGCAACACACTGATTTTAATTACTATAGTTGGTCTTGAAATATAATTAAAACGATAACTCTTAATGAAGAGAAAACATTTCTAAATTACTTGTAGGTACTTTAATTAAAATAAATAACTTTTACTATCGTGTAGAAAAAAATGCTTTTTTTACATCAATCAGCTTAGTTTACTGATAACAAAAATCCTTGAAATGTTCACACTTGCACTGTATTTATTTTTAAATGAATGGGAATTTATCAATACATTATAAACATACCTTAGTATATCATAATTTGGACATATACGTACGTTAAAGTGCAAATTACTGAAAATAACAGTTCAGTAACTGTATTTATGGTAGGAACCTACTTCGATATGGTTATTCAAACTAATTATCTAAGTACTAGGTGGTAGATTTATAGATTATACCTACTTTACTGCCTGCAATATCTAGGTGATACAGGTGGCACTATAAACCATTTTTTTTTTCAGCAAACAATTTTTTTTACACAGCATAGGTACTAAATATAATGTTTCTCATTCCAGTTGACAACATCAGCATCAAAATGCAAGAACAACTACGACCACACCGTATCAGAAGACTTCCCACAGTATCAATATGACGAACCGGAATACAATCCCCAATATCCAAGGCCATATCACCAAAATTACCAGACACAACACCCAAGGATGTTCGGACGATCAGCTGATGTGAATGAACGACCGAACCAGAGGTCGTTCTCAGCTCACAGCGCGACGCAGAAGGTCCAAGAACAAGAAAGAAGGAGGATAGAAACTCGTATATCCGAGCCTACAACTCGGATCGAGAATGGATCGTATAAGATCCTGAACTATCCTAGTTTTTTTAGTAGACGAGGTATGTTTATTGTTATTTTGAAGTACTAACTTAACTGAAGTTCAGATGCATTCAGTTCAATTCTCACTCATGATAAACTTACATAATATCGTAATACTCAAGAAAAAAATGCCTTCTCTTCAAAGACATCCTTGCCACTTTCAGACATATCGTTTTAAAATAATAACGCTTATTTTTTACAACACGTAGGTATTTCTTAAAACTACATGAATATCTATTTTTTTGTTTGAACCTCATTCTAGTTAAATACCAGTAATATCACTTCTAACCACTAATTTTAGTTCGTAAGATCATCATTATTATAATAAAACGCTATAATCATTCTCAGAATACCAAAACACGAGGTCAAACCTTAACATTATGAAAACCATCATTTCTCAATCTAGTAGGTTAAATAATACTTTATCGAAATCACCCATTGCTTAAACAAAGAAAACTCACAAAATTACATTCATGCAATGTTCGATTTTATGTGAAAGTGCGAAGGTATAAAATAGCATGAACAGTTAATCCAATGATATTGGTAATTAAGCGGTTGAATTTACAACCAATTTCCTCCTTTTACTTGTTCTTTATATGGTCAGTATTTATTCGAAGAACAAAAGACTTTCGATTCCCATCCAGGACAAATATTTGTGTGTTTGAACACTCAGTTCCGTATCTTGGTGTAAAGTTTAAAAGTAGGTACCTAGTATAAATCAGCAATCTAGTTAGCATAGTACATGCACAGTTCGCAAAGCACAGATGGCGCTCTAATCGCTTCGCTTCGTTTAAAAAAAAGGATATTTCGTGAAATCTATCGCATACAAGCATTCATGTCACATTCTGATTTTCTTTCGCAGGTGGCTCAGATGTCACATCAGGTAAAGACAGAATCATATTCCCGGGACCAACTTCAGCTAAATATCAAGAGGAAGAGATCCCGGAAGAATGCAAGAGGCTAGGCATATGTAATAATGTTTCATATTATCCCACTGAGGAAGTTGAAAGAGCTTTAGCAGAAGTGAGTAGCCCAGTTTTTTTTATTCAAATGTCGCGCGTGAAAATCAATGAAGTAGTGTTGCCCACTACCGCTGTGGCAATTTACCACAGACAGTTATATAATAATACCTTTCATAGAAAAACTACTAAATTGATATTATAAAATAATTTAAAGAATTTTACATCAGAATGACATTCTAATATATAAAATTCTCGTGTCGCGGTGTTTGTGATTAAACTCCTCCGCAACGGCTTGAACGATTTTTATGAAATTTTACATGCATATTCAGTAGGTCTGAGAATCGGCTACAATCTATTTTTGATACCCCTGTGACCACGGGAACGGGAACTACGCGGGTGGAACCGTGGGGCGGCAGCTAGTATGATTTATAAAGATGCAAGTGTATACGCTAGCGAAGTCAGCTAATATGGATATATTTGAGAAATAATTTAGCATGAATAACGCATATATTTTCAGTTCGGTGATACAACGGGCAAGTTTCAACGGGACGAGTTGGATATACCAGATACTCCTGACATAGCCCAGAGGCTCGGACCTCCGGAGGAAGAAATGGAACTTTGTTATTATAAACTGAAGGTAAATATATATCAATACGACAATATATATTCTTATCAATATTTTTAGTAGGTATTAAAAGTATAGTATTATTTGTGCGATTCACGTTTAATCTAATCTTCCTAGACATATAATTTTAGAAAATAATTTAAAAGATATTAAATGTACCTACAATATTTTTATTTTTAAATATGTTTCAGGTGGTCTACCCAAAAGGTGCTGTAGATAAAAATGGCAAATTTTCATACATCGTTAACAGGGACAACGACCCTTTGCAAGGGGTCAAAGTTGAAGTATGCGAGTAAGTATAAAACAATTCGTGAGCGTCTCTGGCTTATTTCTTTTTCTACCTGTCAAAAAAAATATGTTTTAGATAATTTTTTTGGTAATAATGATATGGTTGTGATGTTCTTGTAAAACAGTATTCCTTTTTTTATATTTCAGGTTAGAAAAGAACATAAACGGTTCGTGCAAGAGCATTGCATCATTTCCACCCGGCTACACGAGTTACTGCCTCCAAAAATACGTTGTACGGAAACTGTGGGCTTTGGAAAACAACAAAATGGTTGAGAAACCCTTCAAGATACCCAGCTGCTGTTCATGTGTCGTTAAATCTATATCCTAGTATCATAGTAGCTACAGACTTTTTGACATTATTTTAACAAGGTACCTACTGGGTAACTGAGTATACAATTAACTACGAAGCAATTTTGCTATTTATTTGTCCCGTAAATTCATTAGCGTATTATGATTTATTGGATTGTATTTATATGACCAAACATCATATTTGTAGGCACCAGCTCTGTAACTATTACCACTATTTAAAACTGTTGCGTGATCTATATAAATTCAGTGCATATGGCTTGAGATGGATGTCAAGTATTGCTCGAGTTTATTATTTAAGGAAGCGGTAATGCTTTTATTACAGTAGAATGTAATGATTTAGAATCCTCATTTCGGATTTTTTTTTTATCCGGTCAGTTGACATATAAATGACGTTGACTGATAAATAATGTGTTAAAATTAAGCACGATTGATTTTACTGTTTCTGTAAATATTATTGCAGGAGTTCTATTATTTATTAGCTTTTCTAGATTGCTTGCTAGACTTGCTTGAAAATAGTCTCATAAAATGTCAATGACGGTTTGTTTATTGTATGTTTGTGTATCAATATCATTAAGTTACGTAAATAAAGAAACATTGACATGAGATAATTAACTCTAGACTTCCCATATTGATAGATAGAAGATCTATTTATTTTGGACTATAATATAGGTAAATACTATTATTATTCCTATATATATATGTATCAAAGCTATAATAAAGAATTATTATCGTTAAAAGTTGTTTTGTTAAGTTTATGATTTCGCGTTAACGAGGACTAGAATAGTTTCGTGAGATTGAGACAATTAGTCTTTAGTCGCATGATAATTAATTACATACCTTTATTAAAATTTTCTTAGGGTTATAATGTAAAAACTTGATATTGACGCATAAAGGTAAAGAGTACTTATTTTTATATTTAGACAAATATAAGACAATAATAAAATAATCGATTAATAGAAATACAATTATTATTTGTTTTATTTAGTGCACAAATTAATGAGACTTAGATAAGTTTCCTACAATGAACTGTGTAATATTATTAACCCTGTGATCTATACTTAGTACTAGTATTTCACTTTATTTGAAAAAAGAAAACTAATTAATTGGTACTTTAACTGGTATTTTAATTAAATGTATTATTAAAAATATTTATTAAATTGATACATTAAGGACGTCACAAATTATGGTTTTTTAATTTCTAAATATGACCGTCCTAAAATGTATTGAATAATAATATTCTTACTATAACTTTAAAAGATTAAGAATTGACTGCTTACAAGGAGAATAGTATAATTTCATTACAAGTGCGGAAAGGCTGTCATTGCAAAGAGTTCCGACGAATGTCTACCCGAGCCGCGGCGCAGCCGAAGGCGAGGGTTGGCAGTCGGAACAAGTTGCAATGACGGTTCCGCAAGTGTACTGGGGTCGTATTATGAACTTTTAAAAAGTCAGGCAAGTTCCAGGCAATTCAGTTCGCGGCCTTAAACTGCCTGGCGATATTTCGTATTATGACGTTCATAAAACTGGCCGACTTCTGAGTGGATTCGTTGTCTATGGCCGTCTTGTCCTCGCTTACAGCGACGTTTAGAAACTTGACTAATATTTTTATCGGTAAGTTACGGTTTTTATTTTATATCGTTTGAAACTCAAAATATTTATTTTCTGTACACAAAATTAATTAAAACAACGATTTTTTAGAAAGATTTAATAAAAGTTAATAATACGTTCATCTCTTATATTTAAATTTATATAATTTTGTTATGCGTCTATAAATTTTTTGTTATTGCGATATTAAGTTTTCGACCGACATTCGTAATGTCGTTGCGCATCATTTGAATTATATTATTTTTATTAAATAATTGTATGACTTATGGCGTAAGTATTTTTGAAAGTGGTTTGTGTGCTATTGTTCGGTTATTTAAATAAGAATGTAAAGAAATGAAACTAGGTATTTAATTTATTTACTCCGGAGAGGGAAATCGTCGTCGGCGGGCGACTTGCAGTCAGTTAGTAAAATGTGGGAGTTTCTTTACTTCTTTAGGGAAATAAGTAGCTATGGGATATAACAAAACCGCTCAAGCACGAGACTATTCACGGCGGATGTGGGCAAGCTACAGCATCCATGAATGTGCCAGGCTTGCCCTTGCACATTCATGGATGCTGTAAAGGGTTAGAAATAATGGTCGAGTGTTATTTATTTATTTATTTATTTAGGGACAAAAACAGTTACACGATACAATGTGTAAAATTAACAGAAACTTCATTACATTTACTTAAATAAAAAAGCTATAAAGATAACTCATAAAAAAACCGACTTCCAAAAATACTAAAAAGCAAAAAATAACTAACGCAATTTATAACACTTTCCTCTACTTACCTACTGACTACTTATTCTCTCCGCTTACTGCTTGGTTTGAAGTTGGTGCCAAGCCACAGCATAATTAGTAAACAATATACAAAAGATCTTTGCTAAGATTCTCCATGATTTAATAAGGTCAACAAAAACTTTGGCACCGTTTGCATTTAAAATTCTAAATTTTAGAAATAAACGGTCGGACCACTATAGTTGTAGAATGTAAATTACATTTATCTCATCGTCGTTTTCATTTGTTTCTTATTGTCATTTATCGTTATTTCTGATTTATTTACGTAGGTTAGTACTTAGTAGGTTATCGTGTGGAAATTTATTTGTTACACCATTTTAATTCTTTAAGTAATTTTTTTATTCATATATGGCTTGGCACCGACTTCAAACCATGCAGCAAGCGGAAAGAATAAGTAGTCAGTAGGTAAGTAGAGGAAAGTGTTATAAATTGCGTTAGTTATTTTTTGCTTTTTAGTATTTTTGGAAGTCGGTTTTTTTTAACGTAGTTTTATTTTTATTTTTTGCTTTTTAGTGATTTAAGTATGGATAGGCTTATTATTTATTTAACAATCACAGAACACTATTAAACCTAAACGTTAATGAGATTAACCTTCAAGGTCAACCTAATAGCCTCAAGGAATACTATTCTCTATCCATATGCACGTATAATTTTGAAAGAATTTTCTCTGAACTCCTATCCTTTGAGGAGTTGTACCTTCCATCATCAGCTCATCCATAGAAAATCATCATCAAACGCAAATAAGTGAACAAACTGTATGGTATTGACTGAAACGTAACAGTTATATGCTTATAATTTGAGTGTTCTTCACGATGTCCTTGGGATCCCATCATCATATGCTGACTAGATGACCAGGGTACCAACTTGAATATGTTCCCTAACGAACAAAAAAAGAATTACGCAAATCGGATTAGAAATGTTTAAGTTATCGACATACTAATATACAAAGTATCGTCAAAATGACATCGTCCAAATAACAATAATGCTTATAAAATAAAAACTACTAAACCAAACTGAAAGAATTTTTTATGGGACCATTTGGCAGCTATTTCGCGTCGAACAAAAAAAGAATCACGCGAATCGGTCCATTAACCGCGACGTAATCGATGTACATACATAGAAAAAAAAAAAAAAAAAAAAAAATACCGGCCGAATTGAGAACCTCCTCCTTCGTTTTGGGAAGTCGGTTAAAAACTTAAACTAAGTAGGGCCTTGTCTTAACGTGGACTACAGTGTAATATGTTTATTGGGTATCTGGAGCAGCATTGGTAATTGGTGTTATCATGTATTTTCTTTGGGGATAACCAGATTTTTACTTTTCTCAAATATTCTCAATTGACTTACATCCATGAAATATATTCTTTTCTACATACCCAGTGGACTCTTAAGGACACATTACTATTAAGATTTTTCATGTGTAATTTTAGGCGATGATTCGCCTTAATAAATGTGTCATGGGTAGCGCCTACATAACTAGCATCCACACAAACTATCTCCATATCAGCATTACTTATCTAGAATATGTTTTTGTTCCAGATTATTGTAAGAAATTAGATATTATACAAGAGCAAAACTTTATTATTAAACCTAATTTTCATAGTGTAAATAGCTAAACTGTTTCACAAAATATTATTACTATATAATTAATAGTCTACAATGGGACTTAATAACACTTTATAGAGTAAACACAAAAATGTACGAAACTTAGTTTCCACTGATAAACCGTAGATTTCTTAGGCACAGACATATACGGTACAAGGTCCTCACAAAGATTGTGCACAAAGTCCTTGCTAAGTTGGTATTTTTAATAACTTGACGATCTTCGATTGAAAATGGATCGCTTTGTTGTCGTAGTTTCATTCTTTTATGCATTTGACTAGTTCTAGGCTCCTCGTCGTCGCTCTACAGAAATTTGAACAATTCTAATTCTTCACACATAATTATCACATTTTTATTAATTTTAAACCGAAATAATCACAAAACAATTCAGTTTAGGCAACAATGAGGACGCTTAAAACTGAATTGTTCACATTGTCACTTTTTGACAACTAACTTTGGAATATAAATGTCAAATAAGCGCTCATAATACGACTAACGCCAGCCAGTTTTTGAAAAGCCGGGCAGAAGTCGGCTTGGTGTACCACGTGACCTCTGACTGGCTGGAACTTGTATTCATAATACGAATTTGCCAGGCAATTCAATTCACGGCGTGTACTGCCTGGAAATAAGAGTTGATAATAGGGCCCCTGAACGACTATTTTTAATACAGTTGCGAAAAAATTAAGCAATTTAATAAAATAATAATAACACAATAAACTAAACACGCAATGAAAATTTCTGGAAAATGGCGCCTACGGTTGGCGCCATTTTGATAGGCAAAGGGAACTAGGGAGATGAGAAATGAAATGAAAACAAACCTAAATTATTAAATCTGATATTGAGATATGTGAAGTATACATAGCATACTGGCTGCTAACAAATATTACTTCCTCTATAGTTGCTAAGCAACCAATGTATTTATAGTTTGAAGTATCTCTGAACAATTTCATAATTAGCATTGTTGCAATGTATTAAATAAAACCTAAGTTCATTCAGTTACATTCTCTATTATTTATTATACATATACTCAAGTGTATATAATGTAATAAACTTAACATGGTAGCAGAGCGATAATAAAGGTAACACCTAATAAGACGTGAGTACCCGTGTCTATATAATAAAAATGTCGAAGATTAAAATTGACCCTCTAACAAAAGAGAACTATGACACATGGGTCATTCAAGCAGAAGCCGTTCTTGTTAGAAACAAATTATGGAAATACATAGAATGTACTGATGCAAATGTTGATGATAAAGAAGGAGACAAACAGGCTAGATCTGAACTCATCCTAATAATCGCTCCTTCTGAGTTGAAACAAATAAAAAAATGCATAACTGCTAGAGAATTATGGAATAAATTGAAAGATACATACGCCAGTAAGGGTCCTGCTAGGAAAGCATCCTTATTAAAGCAACTAATCCTAACAAAACTAGATGGACAAGATGTTCATGCCCATCTTAATAAATTTATGGATATTGTAGACAAATTGGCTGATATGGATATAAACATCAACGATGATTTATTAACAATCATGATGTTATATAGTCTTTCAAATGATTACGAGAACTTCAGAGTCGCAATAGAAACGCGAGACACACTTCCAAAGCCAGAAGAGCTTAAAACAAAAATTATTGAAGAATGTGAAGCACGTCATAACAAAAACATGACTAATAACGAAGAACCTGAAACGTTTATTCGTGAAGAAGCATTATATGCATCCTGCAAAGTCTGCAAACGAAGAGGTAATATCTTTAAACGCAAGAATCACAAAATCTGCACGGATTGCTGGAAGAAAAACAATGAGAAGCCTAACAAACGCAGCAATAGTTCTCATAAGAATAATTTTGCGACGCAGTGCCTACTTACACGTAACAAAAAGCCAGAAGAGCATATTTGGGTATTAGACAGCGGTTGTACTTCTCACATGACATATCAACGAGATTTGTTCAAAACAATAGAGAATACATCCAGAAAATTAAACTTCGCAACTGAAGAACACACTGCAGAGATTAAAGGGCAAGGTACAGTTTCGTTTATATCGAAAAATGGTGGTGGAATTGCACTTACACATCTAAAAGACACACTGTACGTACCTAGTCTGTGTACTAATTTGTTGTCCGTCAGCAAGATGACAGACGCAGGCTGCTCTGTCCTCTTTACTAAAACTAAAGCAACGGTCAATAATAAAAAATCTGGAATTACTTTAACCGCATATAAACAAGAAGATGGTCTATATTATATTAATACTAAAAAACATGATCGCAACAACCTGGCTAATGATAATGACGTTACAACAACCAAAAAGCAAGTGAACTCACGCAAAACTTATAAAAATCAAGCAAACTCATCCAATATTAATGACTGGCACAAGAAACTTGGTCACATGAATGCCAATGATTTAAAACGTGCGCTGAAAAATCAAAACATAATTGGATTACAGTTTGATGCTTCTGAAAGCTTGACAGAATGTGAACCATGCATACAAGCGAAATTGCACAGAGTACCTGCCCCGCGTGCTAAAACCGATCTAAGAACGACTGACCGCTTAGAAATCATTCATAGCGATGTTTGTGGACCCATACAAACACCAACAATAAGCGGTCACAAATACTTTGTTACATTCATTGACGACTATAGCAGATACAGTAGAGTCTTCATGATGCAAAATAAAAACGAAGTATTTGAAAAATTCAAAGAGTTTAAACAATTAGCAGAAACGCACACAGGAAATAAAATCAAATTCTTACAATCAGATAATGGTACTGAATATTTAAACAGAGAGTTTGACACATATTTAAAACGTTGCGGAATACAGCGGAGGCTTACCGCACCATATACACCGAACCAAAACGGAATTGCTGAGCGGAAGAACCGTACACTCGTGGAGAAAGCGAGATCTATGATGATAGACGCAAAGGCACCTTTAAAATTATGGGGTGAAGCAATAAACACCGCAAACTACCTATCAAATAGGAATATTAATAGCGCTATCGAATACCTTACGCCATTTGAAAGATGGGTAGGAAGAAAGCCATGTATTAATCATCTGTACGTGTTTGGTTCCAAGGCTTACGTTTTGATTAAAGGTAAAAGTGGTCACAAATTTGCACCAAAAGCTATACCTGGTATTTTTGTGGGATACTCTGAAATATCGAAGGCATTTAGAGTCTACGTTCCCTCCCAGGATAGAATCTTTATTTCAAAAGATATAAGGGTGATGAAGAAAATGTTCTATGATGAACTAAATAAAGATGGACTTTCCAAACTCTTCAAGGATGTAGAGTTACCACACGAACATCCTAATCAAATGTCATCACAACATACACCTAATAAACAGGTTGTTGTTTCACATGATGATGAAGATGATTATGGAAATATACAGTATAGTGACGATGATGGTCATGATGATGACATTACGTTGCAACAACATGTGGATTCATCAAATAATGAAAGTGAGAACGAACTTTCCGGTCCATACACAGATATCGAAGACGACGAGTCTATTACTAATGCTGTAACTGTTGAAAACGTGGTAATTCCTACGAGATCATTACGTGACAGATCTAATATTTCTGCTCCTAAGCGGTTTGATGATTTTATTTTTGGCAGCTGCTGAAGAAATTGAAAACATTCACAAACCAAAAGAGCCTGTGACCTTTAGAGAAGCGATGGAATCTCCTGACAAAGAAAAATGGCAAGAAGCCATGGAAAAAGAAATAACATCACTAAAAGAGAATCAAACTTGGGATCTGGTTAATCTACCAAAAGGACGAAAAGCCCTGCCTTGCAAGTGGGTTTACAAAATTTTAATGAATCCTGATGGTTCCGTCGAAAGGTACAAAGCCAGAATGGTTATAAAAGGATATTCTCAGCAACCTGGTATAGACTACGATAAAACGTTTAGTCCAGTTGTTCGCCTTAGCACAGTACGAACGTTACTTGCTGTAGCTGCTAAAGAAAATTTAAAATTATGTCAGTTTGATGTCTCTACTGCCTTTCTTAATGGTACAGTAAAGGAAGAAATTTTCATGAAACAGCCTGATGGCTATCAAGATGGTACCAAACGGGTCTGCAAACTGAAACGCAGTCTCTATGGGCTAAAACAGGCACCACGTTGCTGGAACACCTGCATTGCCGACTTCCTAATGAAATCTAACTTTCAACAGAGTGAAGCGGATCCATGCCTGTATGTTCGAACCAAAGGGCAATCCAAAGTGTTTATAGCACTTTATGTTGATGATGGTCTTGTAGCGTATAACACAACCAAAGCAGGAGACGAGTTTTTAGACGAACTAAAAGGAAGGTTTAAAATAACTACCAAATCTGCGTCATACTTCTTGGGATTGGAAATTAACATGCGCAAGGACAAGACTATTAGTCTTTGTCAACAGGCTTATACAAAGAAAGTTTTAGAAAAATATAGAATGTCAAACTGTAAATCAGCACCAACGCCAATCATTAAAGAAAATGAGACAGGAGAGGAAGATGACGCTAACATCGACTTTCCTTATAGACAAGCGGTGGGTGCTTTGTCATACCTATCTGTAGGTACAAGGCCTGACATTTCATATGCTGTAGGTGTCGCCTCGAGAAACCTTAGTGCACCTACTAAAAAGGACATTGCATTAGTAAAACGTATCATGCGATACTTGAGAGGTACCCTGCAAAACGGGCTGACTTTCACGAACAGGTCACCTCCAAGCCTAATCTGTTACAGTGATGCAGATCACGCAGGAGAACAAGCAACAGGAAGATCAACATCAGGCATCCTTTGCTTATACTCTGGAGCCGCGATCAGCTGGAGGAGTCAAAAACAATCAACTGTTTCAATATCCTCAACAGAAGCTGAAATCATAGCAGCTAGTGAGACTGCTCAAGAAATATTGTGGTTGAATCGCTTACTGAACAGCCTGATCCAAACCGAAGAAAAACCAGTATTGAACTTGGATAATGAATCAGCTGTTAAACTTGCACACAATCCAAAATATGAATACCACAAGCGCACTAAACATATTAAACTCAAACATTTCTTTGTTAGAGAATGTGTTGCCAATGGAGAGTTTAGTGTCAAGCAAGTTCCTTCGGAGTTGCAGCTGGCCGACATGCTGACTAAGCCATTGTTCGGTCCCAGAATCAAAGACTTGAGTTCTAGAATGGGACTGAGGAATTTACTTATAAATTCTTAAAACTTCCGAGGGTGTGAAGTATACATAGCATACTGGCTGCTAACAAATATTACTTCCTCTATAGTTGCTAAGCAACCAATGTATTTATAGTTTGAAGTATCTCTGAACAATTTCATAATTAGCATTGTTGCAATGTATTAAATAAAACCTAAGTTCATTCAGTTACATTCTCTATTATTTATTATACATATACTCAAGTGTATATAATGTAATAAACTTAACAAGATAAATTACAAGCTTCTGTTTAGTAATATACGTATTTGTATTTATCACAAAAACTCTTTAGTAAAACCTTCATGGTTGGTTTTTCTTTTAAATAGACATTATTTTGACAGTTGGGAAAGATGCACGCACGAGTTCGGGAAAGGTAAAAAAAAAGCACTAGTGTGTAATAGCCCACTTTCCGAACGCTATACGTCCCTGCAATACACCACTTTTTGAGCAACTGTATTAAAAAAACTATTACCTACTAAAATATTGCACATATTATGCAAATTCCGCTAGTCGCTAATATCTTGATTCGTTTGTCAACAATATACCAAATGGTGTAAGTATTCGAAAGCTGACAACCCTTAATTATATACTCAAACAGTATGTCCAATGCTATGTCAATGTAATCAGTGCTACCAAATACACGACAATTTCTGTAAAGCGTCCGTAATTTTATTCAAGATACACATGACCATTACAAATATTTTACGTAATATATTTTTTGTAAATATAAATTACTTATTAATGACTTATTACTATATTGTTAGAGATTTGCTAAAATATGATATCGTTAATGATAATAACATTCTAGTTTTTATTAATGTGTTCTGTAAATTGGGCGTAAAATACGATAATAATTGTATTAGATTTACATGGTAGTATTTTTTTATAATCTGGCAACACTGGTTACAAAAAATGTCAAACTGGGCCATCACATCAATGGATGGAACAAAATAAACATCTTTGAGAACTTTAATCAGCCACTTATATGGCGATATAAAGTTTAAATTCTTTATAAAATGCTCATATATTTGAACAGAAAATCATTTGTAGCGCTTTACTTATCTATTTTGAGACCGTGTTTCGTATTAACACACGCAAATATGTCGTCTGGTAGTGTAGATGCCGGTAAGTTTCTCAATTATTCTGTTACATAGAAATAGATTGAATCTATCAACTAACTAGTTGAACAATAAGTTTAAAGTCAAACTATTTAAAGCGCGTGTAAATTGAGATCAAATTCATGTTGCGACAGTAGTCAATCTTCCTTTAAAGAGCAGCACTTTACTAGCAGCACTTGAGTGTCTGTGCCCTTCTAGGGGTTTGAAGTCAAGGTAGGCATCTCATCAGCAATCTCCAATTCCCTTGGTATTGCAGTGGTGACTACATACCATCAGGTGGACCACTACCTATATATATACATAGTTTTTTCTAAATCCCTTTTTCAATATACAGACATAAAATCTTTATATATTTTGTTGTTAATGTTTTCAGACAAGTACTCAGTAGCGTATGTAACTGTGCCCAGTACAGATGTTGGCAAGACTCTTGGCCATGGACTCGTGAAGAATAAACTGGCAGCCTGCGTCAACATTATACCTCAGATAACCTCCATTTACGAGTGGAAGAATGAGATCAATGAAGATAGTGAGGTAAGTTTAATAATTTTATATGCTTCAGGACCATATTTTATCTCATATCCTTGAAGTAAAGGTAGCCTTTATCTAATCAGTTTCTTGCCAGAATATATACTTTCTAAATATGATTGTTTTTTAATATTAACCTAAACCACAAGGATGCCTTAAAGTTTCCTGAAGTCTTTTTATTTTCAGAATTAAACCGGTTAGAAAAAAGGCTAGCTAAGCATTTATCGTAAAGAGGGATGTTAAGGTCCAAAAATAAGAAAAATAGTAAAACAAAACTGTTGAATTGAACAGTTATAGCTCCTTGGTCACATCTAATTTGAAAAAAAGATTAACATTTCTTTAACATTAAAATTCACACAATTTGATCAACTTTTAAATTCAACATACATTCTTTCCAGGTTCTCCTTATGATCAAAACCCGTACATCTCAAGTAGACAAACTAACAGAATATGTGCGGTCTAACCACCCGTATGAAGTCTGCGAAGTGATCTCACTTCCCATCAAGAACGGCAATCCACCATATTTGAAATGGATCGGAGAGAATGTTCCAGAGGCTGAATCAACTAGCAAGAGTTAGTTTTTGAACTGAAAGCTATTTAGTAAATAGTTGGTAGATATATATAGGATAATATATTTTATGTAATAGCCAAGACAAGCCAAGTAAAAGAATTGTAATTGCAAAAGCTATCTAATTTTATTCCTATGCAGAATAAAAACATAAGTAATATGTATGTATGTGCATAGTGGGCATACATTTATGTACATTCTTTTCTTTATACTTTTATTTTTAATCAAATAAGCTTAAGAGGCTAAGGCACTCTGAGAGCAATATTTATGCCTAAAATGTTGCTTGCCTTTTCACTCTAGCCTTGAAAGTAACTAGATTATTAGAGTCAGGAAACAGACGCCATACTTTTTTATGTTATAAGAATAAAATTCAAATAAGTAATTATCCTTATTAAGTTTTTACTTAGTTCTAAGTTTATATAATACTAGCTGCCTCCGCGCGGTTTTACCCGCGTAGTTCCCGTTCCCGTGCGAATACAGGGATAAAATATAGCCTATGTTACTCGGGGATAATGTAGCTTTCCAAAGGTGAAAGAATTTTTGAAATCGGGTCAGTAGTTTCGGAGCCTATTCATTACAAACAAACAAACAAACAAATCTTTCCTCTTTATAATATTAGTGTAGATTCATCTTGATAAAGTAAACATCATATTAGACAGCAAAATCTTAAATTCCAATACCTACTTTTTAGTCATTTTAATTCAAATTTTGTCATTCAAAATGTGTAAAACTTTGTGTTGTATACTAATAAAATTATTTTTTAATAGTTATACAATGAGTTTTTCATTAAAAGTTACCTTTACGGACTTTTTCTAGCTTCCCCACCGGTTTCACCCGCGTTCTCGATGTTTGTATTTTATTCCGAAATTAGGTCTTATTAGACCCCAAATATTTTTTTGTGAGTCAGGTTCAGTAACCACAAAGCCAACCAGGCTGTCGATTTAATTATGTTAGTCAAGCAAGTTTTCTTCTAAATACTTTCAGCCATTAATTTAGGTACCTATTATATTTGTAGAATAGTATGAACAATATTATGAGTATCCATTTATTTAACAGACCAAATAACGTAGTGTTTAAGTACCTGAAGTTTCGCGCTGCAGGTTCGTAGTTATTCGTAGATACGGTATTTAAGTTAGTATAGGTATGTAGTATTACAGCTATCTGTCAGCCCCGGATCTTCAATTTTTTTTAGGGGGGGCAAAATCTGAATGATGCCGCCCCCCCGTGCCCGCTCATTTTTCTTCTTTAACATCTTTGTAATTTCAGATGACCTATGTTACAGATATATAGGGATGAACGTGTATTTATACTAATATACACTAGACACACAAAGCAAGGGATATTAATAAATTTTGCAATTTTTGGGTGGTTTTCAACGAGCTATGACTCCCGAGGAAAATAATCTTAAGCCCGGAAAATCCCTGAAAAATTCAAAGCTCTGCTTTTTACTTAGTGCCCGAAATTTTGCATTTTTTTTCCTTGGTAGTCTCCTAAAAATTTCTCCAGACCCAAACATGATACAAAAAATTCATGGTCGTATCTGAAAACAAGACTCGAAGCTACAATTTGGATTTTTTTGCTTTACGATTATTTTCCTCGGAGTTACAGCTCGTTGAATATCACCCAAAATTTTTGAATTTTACTTATGTAATGCCGAAGAGTTTGTTTGTCTGCTCCAACGAGTTAATCTCAGGAACTACTGGTACGATTTGAAAAATTCTCGCAGTGTTAGATAGCCCATTTATCAAGAAAGGCTATACAATATATCATTACGCTACGACAAAATAGGAGCGGAGCATCAACCAAAAATATTGCAAAAACGGCCAAATGATGTTAACGAAGTTGTGATCCGATTGAAATTTTAAATTTAGTTTAAATTTTAACTATGATAAATATATTACCTATTGCATTGGTGTATTGAAATTTCAATTTGACTCTCTGTGCTTTTTTTCTGCAAATAACTCTTTGACTTTGTCATAGACATGCTATCCAAAGACCGTATTGGCCCGTATTGATCACACGCCGTATAGAATCTAACTTTTTAAGGAAAGTTTTTGATTTTGAATTGAGAAGAAAATGGAGTCGATATAATGGCCGGAAGTCTAATCTATCGTCTAGAGTTACATCCAGGTACATGGCTGACTTCTCCCAGGGGAACGGTTCGCTAAATAGTTTTCAAAATAATATTTTTCATAATAATTTTGCTAAATAGGCCGCCTCCTTCCGCGACACAGGGGGGTCACGGGTTCCATTCCCAAGAGCGGAGCGAAGAGCGGGGGAGGTCCTTCCCTCGCAGGGACGAGCCCCTAACTGTGGGCAACCGCCGCAGTGGTGGGGCTGAGGTTGATAGCCTCGCGAGCCTCGAAGCCCCAACGTAGCGGCGGAGCAGGAATTGAAAAAAAACAAAAGCCGCTATCTGCGATTCCTGCGGGCGAGCGGAATGGTTCAAACTATGCCTACGCGCCTCGCGAATAATAAAATGTTCGTATAGCAAGTCTCACTCAACGCCCTTGCCGCCCCGGTCACATGTTATGTGTGCTGTACCCTTGAGTATGGGTCGAGTTGATATGGCCACACAGGGCTGTAGCTAGAGTCGAATTTGAGGTAGTGCCTACAGCTTTGGATGCTGGTATCGCAAAAGTAATCATTGGCGACCGGGGCGGAGTTATAATTTGCCAACCTTTTGACATCACTCTACTGGTGATGATGAAATTATGTTGTTTTTATTTGAGGTAAAATGATGATGTTGGTTTTTTTAGACGGAGTCACAATTTGCCGCCCTTTTACACGTTAAAAAATTATGATGGGGTGTTTGTTTTTAGAGTGTCGGAGGTATTAAGAATTTGCCGCCCTTTTAGAACGTAACAAAAAGAATGAAATTGTTTTTTTCAGAGGGAGTCAAAATTTGGTATTTTTAAGTTAGCAATGGCTCCCTAGCTACGGCCGTGTGGCCACAGCAAAATGAGAGTGAAATTCCTGTACTTGTACTAAATTATTATTTATTCTATGGTTAAAGTTGTAAACTGTGAATTTTCCGCCCCCCTGAACCTGCCGCCCGGGGCGTGGGCCCCGGCTTGCCCCCCCCTAGATCCGGCCCTGCTATCTGTTTACCATAGTACAAGCTGTGCTTAGTTTGGAATTAGTGTTACAGTTTCACAGGCAATTTAGTAGGTACTTATTTTTAAGCAAACGAAATACTCTCTATCCTATATAGTAGTATATTCGGTTATTTATAAATTGGTATATGGTCATTCTCAGTTATACCAAAATAAATAAAATAAAAACCTTAGGTATTCCCTGTAAATTTACATCTATAAAAATAAAACAAAGTCCTCGCCGCCTCGTGTCTGTCTGTCTGAACGCGATGAACACAAAAACTTCTGAACAGATTTTCATGCAGTTCTCACCAAATTACGGAGTATTTCATGGGGTAGGTTTTTATGTATAATACATCAATTTGGACTCGGTATGTGGCGCTGGCGGGCAGAACGAAGTCTGTGCACCAGTTAGTTTGGTTCATTCTATTCTATTATGTTCTTAATTGTTATAAATTTATCTGTATCTAAACTATTTATTATACATATATAAGCATATTTAAATAAAAAATATATCGAGCCGCATCAGCAATAAAGTCAGCAGTCATTATTTTCTAAAAGTCATTCTCACGCACGATGCGTGGTGGTGCAAAGTTTTCGAGAATAAAATAATCATATTTCATCCACACAGTAGGGCATAAATAAGCATGCAAGAACGGAATAAAATAATAGAACCTGCCAAGTAGGACGCGGAGGGTTCCGTACAATAATAATAAAACCATCGTAATTTTAAGATCGTACCGTAATAGGTACCTACATATCAATCATATTAAAAATACATATATGATTGATCTAGACACACGGCAGCGTGTCAAGCAAAGGTAAATATATATCGGGACGATTCGCGCGTGAACTTCTGTCAAAATATAAATTTATTTTGAATAACCTAGGTTCTGTTGTGTGTCTTTTTTTGAAGATAGATAGGTATATTACTTATATACCTATCAAACTTTTAAAATATGTTAACCTGTGATATTTTCACACACATGGTAAAAAACACCAGCTTAGTTTGAAATCAGACAGCTGATTTAGTGTCATTATAGGTGCTTAAATAGATATTTATTTACAGACCCGGAACAAACAGTCTTTATCATGCACACATGTTTGTCCTATGTTGAATCCCAACCATCGACCGGTGTCTTATAAAATTTTCATATTTTTTTAGTTTTACGAGTAAAAAGGTACCTACGTAATCGATTTAATTTTAATTTTGTTTTGGTGATAAGACCTATGCTCTAAAAGGAAATGGACTCTCAAGTGCAAAAGCTGGAAATATCCAAGTGCTTGGCATAAGGGTAGCTATCCAGACCATTTCTAGTCCCCTACCAATGTGCTATGGTACCTAACAGAAAGCTTACTCCGATTACTGTTGGATTCGAACCCATGACTTACAGTTCTTAGTGTTTCAACTCCCCGGCTACATCGTGTATAAGCTTTACGAAAGGTAGAAATATTGGATTTAATTTCGTTATTGCATTAGTTCGATAAGGTAATGTGTATATATAGAATAACAAAAATGTTTGAATATTGCTAATATGTAGTAATTTTTAATATTGATTTTTAAAAGTAGGTAATAAATTATAACAAGCTTATAACGAGACAAGATATTCATAAAAATATGTTTCCCAGAAACACTCATGCAATACCTACGTAGATACTAGATAATCATTGAATCTAGCGAATTCGTTTTTTGGCTCTATTTTTTTTTCCGCAACGTTACAATACTAATTGAAATACACTATTTACACACATAAAATGCGGGTAGAAACCAAAATCATTACATAGATAAGCGGATATATTTTTTACTACTCTCTAATGCTAGGTGTGTAGGTATTAATGATAAAAACGTACGATCAAATAAATTGTCTTACTAGTTACCCTTAGTAGTACCTATCTGAGCAGTAACTGTAAACAATTTGCCAAACTTCCTTCTTACGTAACGTAAGTATCTTCCGTGCATAAAAACTCGCCATTACCCGCTAATTAGCCCATTCGTATTTACTAGAAGCAACATAGATAAAACAGAATGGGTACATAACAAAGAAAAGACAAATATAACCACTTTCGGCAGGAGCCCGAACGTATCGTCGCTTTCGCAAACCATTCGGCCAATCGTAGCAGCCCGTAGAAGTCTACGAGTTTCGTAGCGTCCGCTGACGCAGTCATAGGGCGGGCGTAGCGCTACGAATACATTGACCTTTCCCGAAACGGTCGCATCCCGAAGATATTGGCGGTTCATTAAAAAATGAGACACTGGTACGAGTATCGTTAATGTACGGGAGTCGGTGAATTAGTTGGGAATAGTGGGTTAGGAAGGATGCCGGTGGTGGTGGCGGTGGCGGTGGCGGTGGCGGTGGTTCGTCGGTAGTGGGTGGTGGAGGGGTGGAGGGGTAGTGGGGGGAGGTGGAGGGGAGCGGGCGGTGCGGCTGCGCGGATCGATCGGCAGCGCGGTATCGACCTCGCGGGGCGGGGCGCGGCGGCCAGTCGCGGCAGTCGCGCGCGAGCAGTGCGTGCAGCCGCGCGCTCTTGTGCACGTGCATGGCGCGCCTGACTGGATGCCTCGCGCCCTCGGGGAATGGCTTCGTCCGAGGAAGGGGCGACTACCGCGCCGACTGAAGATGCCGAATGCCTCAGTGTACGAAAATGGTGGTGCTTTCTCCTGTCGTCGATCGTCACGTTCCTCGCGGGACTGCTCGTGGTGCTGTTATGGCGCGCGTGCGCGTTCGTCTGCTGCCACAAGGAGCCGGAGCTCGCGCCGAACGACCCCAAGCAGAAAGAGCAGAAGGCGGCGCGCCAGGGGAAACAGGAGTTCGAGGGGACCTTCATGACCGAAGCGAAAGACTGGGCCGGCGAGCTTATATCCGGTCAGACCACCACCGGACGAATACTGGTATGTACCATCATACCAACCGATAAACTCCATAACAAAAACTTGGAGATACCATTCCTGTCATACATCAATATCTATCCGATTTCAGTTACCACGTAAACACATTTAAAACCAAGTTCCCAACCGTCAAATCTTTAAAATTTACTTCTAAATATTGGTTCAGAAACGAGGGTATATAGAAATATTAATGAGCCTACCCTCCCTAGCGTTTTGGCGTGACGTCAGACCTATCATTGATTTGTTAACAGATTAGGCATACCCTTCTTGACAAAATGGTGTTATATTATACGTGTCATTATCCCTGGTGTTATGACGTCACGGTATTTCGTACGTAATGGCTGAATCGCCTATTTACTAATGTAAGACATGTGAACCCTCCCATGGTAATGTAAAATTCATCGAACAGCACTGCAGCTGTATTTCATTACTTTCTGTAACCTTTTTCATGACGTATGTTTTACTACCCACTTTTTTTTAGGGCATAATGTTCATATTCCATTAGAGAGCAGGGTAGGTTAACGGTTACTGTTTATCTTTGTCTTTGAGACTAGCTTTGGACCGCAGTTTTCGTCGCGTTTTCGAGCTAAGGGCCTTATCATTTAAGGAAATAGTTTTAGCAGTATATGAGAAAGTGGACATAGAACTTTTTGCAGGAATTAAACAGTGGAGAAAAATTTAATTTATGCAAAGATGATGCCTTCTAAATTATCTATATTAATGGTACGATAGCTCAGTAGTTGTGACGTCAAACACCGTGACAAGGTCGTCGGTTCGAACCCTGCTCGAGGAAACCATAGTGCGGTGGAACGTTGTTACAGTACCCGCCTATCTCAAGCAACTATTGGAGATTTAGGTAGCACTTGAGAGCCTGTTATAAGCCATAAGACATGACCGCAAAATCACTAACATTACAGCTCTGTAATAATCTTTGCACAAAAAATAATTAATGTTAGGGAATTCTTTAATATGAAAATAAAAGGGTAGAAATCATTCTACTTAGATTCAAACGTTGATTTATTTAACTTAGGATTGAATTGAGTATTGCTACGTGCTTTACATTTAGAATTAAATACGTATTACAAATAGTAGTACCTATAGGATATTTTTAGGTTATCAATAACCACGCACCAACTGCTAGTATCAGATTAAAAGATAGCATTATGAATAAAAAGCTTATTATTTCTTTAAGCATTTAAGGTAAATTCCATTCTTAATAAACACACTAAAATAGGAGGTCACCGAAGCACAGATATAACTTATATCACATTCTGATAGTTGAAACACTTTATAAGTTAGCGAATGGAAATTTACTAATAGGTTAGGTCATACCGTCTTAGTGTGTGAAGTAAGCCGACTCATTATGATAATTAATCTATTGAAGACTAGCTCCTGCATACGGTTTTACCATCATTCTATGATAAAAAGAACCTATATCCTTTGTCGTAAGAATTTGCTCAAAAATGTTTAGCACTCAATATTTGTCAGACGTGATTAAAGAACAAAGAACTTACTAAATAACAAAATAAATCTTTCTCATTATTAGCATCGAGTAATCAAATTATTTTGTTCAAGATTTTTTCTCTTAACATCTGTAAGGTTATGTACGAATAAATGTTTCATTTATGAAAAATACTAGGCTCTGGATTATCTGTCTACGAAATTTAAGTTAAATCGGTTCAGTAGTTTTAGCGTGAAAGCGTAACAGACAGACAGAGTTACTTTCGCATTCCGAAGCGCAAAAAGCTTCACAATGCATTCTATATTTATGCAGCAGTAAACTCAATTTGCGGTCCATATTTGTCAGAGTATTTTTACGTGCAACTGATTTATTCGGAATGTTTTTAAATTTGAACGCAGAAATTCAAAATGAATATTGCAATAATGATTCGAGTTTATTTTGAGTAAGGCAACATTATTGGTGAGCTTATTATGTACTAGCTAGTGCCGGCGACTTCGTCTGCGTACAATAGAAATGGCTTCGTTATTTTCTATAGTCTTTTAAACCTTTTAAAATTCATTCAAATGGGTATGAAAAGGTATAACAGACAATTTTGCATTTATATTATTATTAGTAGATTAGTCCATATTGTTATTAGGTATTGATAAGTTCCAGATAGAATAATATTCAAGAAAACGTCTCATTTTATATCTACAACGCTTTTTATACTAGTAATTATTATTAACATAATTTACCAACATTGTTTTAGTATAATTATTGTTGATTTTAGCTACTGTTGGCTGAACCTAATTGTTGGAACGGCATGCTCTATTCAAATGTTTGCAATAGCTTTATCTTTGTTTGAATTATCTGAAAATGCGATGAATTGACTTTAAAAGCACATACGACCTATAGTAAAATTGTTATGCATAATGCAGTATTTCCAAGAAAACTAAAACTATTTTTATTACGTACATTAATATTTTTACCGGTCCTGGGAGATAAAAAGATGCCTATATACTATTACCACTGTTTTGGCTTGTTTGAGTAACAAACGTACATCCATCCATCCATTAGACTTATACTTTTATTAACTAAGAGTGAGATTAACCCGACATACATGGAATATATTAATGAAAATGAAATGAAAATATCTTTATTAAACATTAAATATGGTACAGTTATATTTGGGCTGGTCCACATTAGGTCTCCCTGTGTTGTAAAAAAAAAATTGGTTGCCTGTAAAGTCGGTATACGGGCGAAAGTTTTACGTGACAACGACGCAAGGGACGCGTGCCTTTCACTTTTTATGTCTGTCTCTCTCGCTCTTAGGCGGGCTAACCATGCCCGAGTGGAAGGGACGCGTGCCTCTCACTCGCTCTCATTGTGAGCGCATAACGTGAGCAGAGCGTAACGCAGTTTCTTGAAGTGTCACCCGGCAAACCAATTTATAAGACGTTGTCACGTCAAAATATAATATCGATGTATGTTTCAATATCTAGTAAAATAATGATATGTTATTTTATTTTATACCACTAACGTAGCAAACATGAATACAGTCCCACCTGATGGGAAGCGGTTACTGTAGCCTATGGACGCTTGCAATATCAGGGGCGTCACTCACGCGTTGTATAAATCACTATTCACTCCCTTCTTGAAGAACCCCATGCTGTACTCCATTGGGAATGTAGCGGGGAGCTCATCCCACAACCTTACCGAATTTGACTAACATTGACTTGAACGACGTTATATATATAGGCCACATTTAATTGAATAATTAGTCAAGTCATCCCTTAATTTATCTCCCCCTAAATATATACCTATAAAAATCACCCAAAATGGATCACAATATTCCTTACGTAATTCGCTGATTAGTGATGTATCTATCCAATTGGTTAAAGGCCCATAGAAGCCGATAAACCTCAGGCCCTATCTGCGAGTCCCCCCCCTCCCCATGGTGGGGGCCATGACCTAGATACGAGTTATTGATGCCAGCCCTCGGCACCCCGCCTAGTTCAAGTGCGATTTTCCCTTTCGTTTACCGCTTATATCTTACGTTTACAGGTTTATATTAACGTACTTATCGGCTTTTTATGCTTTTCCACGCTTATTTTTCATTGGGTGCGTTTTTTATGACGTTTTATAAGTACTATTGTAATTATTCTTTAAACAAGATTAGGTATCACTATCACTACATAGTATAAAACAAAGTCGCTATCCGCCGTCTGTCTGTCCCTATCTATGCTTAGATCTTTAAAACTACGCAATGGATTTTGATGCGGTTTTTTTAATAGATAGAGTGATTCTTAAGGAAGGTTTTTATGCATAAATCATTACGCTATGACGAATAGGAGCGGAGCTTCAATCAAAACTGTTGCAAAAACGAGCAAGTGACGCTAACGAAGTTGCACGGGTCAACTATCACTAATATTATAAAGAGGAAAATTTTGTAACATAGGCTATATTTTATCCCTGTATTCCTACGGGTACGGGAACTACGCGGGTAAAACCGCGCGGAGGCAGCTAGACTATTCATAACACATAAATGTATAAAATATAATACCTCGTAGCAATTACCTTATTTCATTGTAAATTATTATTTAATACTAGTGGCTCCACGTGGTTTCACCCGCGTACCCGGGAGATCTTCCATTTTCCCGGGATAAAAAGTTGCATATGTCTTTTCTCAGGCTCTAGCTAGACTATCTATTGTGTACCTACAAATAAAGCGAGACAGACAAAGTTACTTTCGCATTTACAATATTAATTAGGATCATATAATTTGAGAAAAATCTTCATACCTCCAAATCTACCTTTATATAACCTAATCTATAAATAAATATACAAATATAGATAACATATATATATGTAATATATGCAATTAAACATCGATACAGAGGGTTATCCTTGAAAAGATATCAACGCATGCGCTAACCGTTTTTGTTTCACTTCTTACCGAGTTTTTTCTCACAGACCATTCAGTATATAATTAAATAGTGTTTCTGATTGATGTGACCTTGTATTGTTGTCAGTTATGAGGTTTAATATTATTTGAACAAAAACGTTAGAAATTTTATGAGTAATACACTTTCAGGATTTGGCTTTCTTATTTATATAGTGTTGCTTTTGGCTGAAATCTAGCGTATTAAAGTTGGTTAAGAAAATGTCTCGATTTGATGGTAAGAAATTATAATGTAAAGTTTTTGTATGCTTGTGTTAGGCGTGCATGGAAATTATGTTTTACAATATTTTCTGTCATCGAATAACGTAATCATTTATTACCGTATTTTCTAACTATATTTTAACCATCCATTATCCTAGTGCTGAAAGCCTAAAACTAAAACAACGTTGTAATCCAATATTTAGCTAATTAATTCCCATGACGATTTATAGTTGGCATAAAAAATACATTTAACCCCCGTCTGAAGTCACATCGCGTGACCCGAACGACTTGTCCTTGTACTAACTGAAACGTGGTACACTTTACAAAACGTTTAACATATATTTTGCTGTATTTTTTTATAATTTTTGAAGCCAAAACTCCTTGCATAATCATAAATTAGAAATTTTATTTAAAAAAAAATAAGATTTTTTCGAAATTAACTTCAATTATGTCATTCTCTACAGCATTTCTGTGACTTTTAATCTGAATAAAGCTAAATGATTTTTAAGGCACAATTTAACGTATGAAAAATCCCTTTATAGTGTGTAGGAATCTTGTATTTCAACTGTTTGCGAAAACTAGAATAGACAAATTAACATCCACACTTTACCTGTAATACCCTGTAACCATTTATTTACCATCTAAAACCATTCTCAATCTAGCCAAAAATCTCCTACGTAACCATCTAATAACCTAAAAAGCTCAAACACTTACCACTGAATAATGCAATCTATTCACCAATCGCATATAGAAGACCTACTTACTCAGAAATGGCTCGTCGCTTTACGTCACTTTTGTAGTCTATTGGGGACAAAAATGCATCTAAAACGAACTCCCCGACCAGACCATGCCTTCAACTGTGACCTATTAAACTCCGCGGTGGACAGTCTCGTGCAGAAATGGTAAATGGGGCGAAATATTTACGTCCACGTTTGGCCGAGCTGTCTGTCCGACAGTGTGACCTTACGGGCTATTTTCTATTGGGTGTCTCCCGAAATTTTTGTTTATTAATTCAGAGTTCTGCCGTACCTGATCTGCTGACTTTTACCCCTCTGCTAAGTGATTTTGAATGTATTTGAATACTAGCTACCTCCGCACGGTTTCATACGCGTAGGTCCCGTTCCCGTAAGAATATGGGGATAAAATATAGCCTATGTTACTCCCTGATAATGTAGCTTTCAAATGGTGAAATAATTTTTGAAATCGGCACTGTAGTTTTTGAATTTACAAACAAACACATACAGACACATAATTTTTTCCTCTTTATTAGTGTAGATATACAACATTTTTATAATGTTAGTTACCTTAAAATTTAGGTCATACATTACAGGCTACCATTTTGGAATGACCTTTAGATTGCTAAATGTGTCCAATCGAATAGGAGCAGATAGCTCTTCAATTATTCACTTTGAATGTGCTGAAATGGATGTAGGATCGGTCTTCTAGATTTATATAAAACACTAGGTTTCTACTTAAGGGAAGTTGTGTGAGAATTTATAAGTTTCTAATAGTGTCTTAGAATGTACGTTAACTTGTTCAAAGGCTCTTAATTAAAAATTGAATATCAGCTATCGAATTATCATAGTAGAAACTTTCCTTAGTTTAGAATCATGTTTTCAATGTAAAAATGTCTCAGGATATATACAGATAAATGTTTGATGTCAATATATTTTATCATATAAAGTATGTTTTTATAATTAATGTCGATGGTTAAGAAATTAGGCCAATTCCGCTAACATATCATATTTAGGGTCACTTATGTCTTTTGTAACATGAATCTGTATCAATTTTAACTAGTTCAAACTAGTGGTTCCTCGCGTTTCATCTACGTTACCGAGGTATCTTAAATTTTCCCGGGATAAAAAGTAGCCCATGCGTATTTCGTCGCGATCCCTACAGCCGTTCTGGCGTGAAAGATTAATAGACTACAAGCCCATGAAGAAAAAATACCGGTGATATGAACCACCGTGAAAAACGCATAGAAGGCTGTTACTGTTCTGATCGGTACAGTAATATTTGATATTTATTCCTAACAGCCCGGTTGGCTTTGTGGTTAGTGACCCTGACTTCAAGCCTCGGGTCGTGGGTTCGAATCCCACCCAGGACAAACATTTGTATGCATGAATATGTCTGTTTGTTCTGTGTCTGAATGTAAATATCTATAATATGTATGTATTTAAAAGTAATATATGTAGTATATCAGCTATAGTATAGCAGCGTATGTGAAAAATGTCCCAGGATATTTATTATTCCTCAGTTGAACTTAAGAAATTCCATTTACTCACGTACCTACTCACATGTACCGCTCAGAACTGATGGCATAGTGCTCAGAGTAACTTTAGGATACAGTAACAGCCTTCTATGCGGTTTTCACGGTGGTTCATATCACCGGTAATTTTTCTTCATGGGCTTGTAGTCTATAACAAACATGCATCTTCACAAGTTTCGCATTTCTAATATTTGTAGGATTTATCATTCATGTCAGATAGCACAATGCTGTCGAGACTCGAGACATATCACTAACGGCCGTTTGTAAAATTTGTATCAGTTGTACTTGCAGTGTATGTTGTTTTGATCTAGTTACACGACCGCGCTAGAAGGAGGGTTATGTTTTTTGAGTGTATGACTTTTACTCTTTACAATCTGACTTTGTATTTTCCATCTTTAAAGAATACGAACTGAAATACTATGTGGTGAACAACACCTCATTTTTAGTTGTTGAATGCTAGATGAAGATACTACTACTACATATATTTGGTTAAGTTATACGAAATAACTTAACCAGAAATATATCTATATCTAGCACCTTGATTGATTTCGAATGCCGTTCAAAAGGGGAAATAGGCCAGACACACAACCTGTATCCGCCTAAATCGACCTGACCTTTGCAGCTGAGGATTCTATTTCAGATATAGCTCGTCCATATATGAAAATTTATATTGAATTGTATGTAGGGCGGATTTCACGACTATACAAGCTAGACTGGTTGAGACAAGTTGACCCAATAGGGTAACAATTTTATCTTACGTCTCACTGTTCTATTTCGAGCTGAGTATTGCATTTTGGTATATATATGTGATCTATATAACGGTATGAAAGATTTAGGTAGTAAATTTTTTATTTATATTGTCATAGTAATTCTTGGAAATAAAATGGCGTTTTTAAATCGAGGCAACTCAGCGTTATGATTTTATTCAAATTAGGATTCAATTTTAAATTGGTGGATAATGATCAAATTACTTTTTTTATAATAAGTGAGTTAAGTATAACACTAAATGATTTGTCATATATATGATAAAATGTCCCTTCTATTTGAAGGTCTAAAATAAATTTTAAAAGGATTTCCTTTTACCCGCATATCTATTTAGCTATTATAGTGGTATGGTAGGTATATCTGTCTGTACTATTAAAAATTAAATGTTAGACAATGGTGTCATAGATTTCTATCAAAATCAAAAATATTTTTATTCAAATAGGCCAATATGCAAAGCACTTATGAATAGTCAGACTCTAACGCTCGGTTCGGAAGTTTGATTTTGCTGAGAAGAGCCGGCAATAAACTCATCAAACCTAAAATGTTTTTTTTTGTTTATGATCGGCATTGGTTAAAAAATGATTACGCCAATGTCGTTTATTGACCTCACTTGACTCATACTGTGTCTAGCACTTATATTAGAAAAATACTTGTCTGACCTTGTCGTGTAGGTGTCTTCTAAATATTAAGATTTTATTTGAGTTAAACGATTCTCATTTTACATAGTTAAATAAGATTTTTTAGTTTCTAGCATCCCATCTAAATATTCAGACTATTCTAATGGACTTTTATATTTGTTGAATGAATTTTAAACAATGATTATAATATAATTATTGTAAGCGACGATAGTTGATTCTGACTAAGTAGGAACCATCTTCACTACATATTATAAAAAAGTCGCTTTCCGCTGTCTGTCCCTATGTTTTCGTAAATAACTTTAAAAATACGCAACGGATTTTGATGCGGTTAATAGATAGAGTAATTCAAGAGGAAGGTTTCATATACAATACATGCATAATATGTTAGAGAAACACTGTCAATTTTGGAGGTTTCTAATGTGATGTAAAATAAGCATTGCACCCGTGCGAAACTGGGGCGGGTCGCTAGTTGATTTTATAAATGCTTTTGACGTGACAACGTCTTATAAATTGGTTTGCCGGGTGACACTTCAAGAAACTGCGTTACGCTCCGCTCACGTTATGCGCTCACAATGAGAGCGAGTGAGAGGCACGCGTCGCTTCCACTCGGGCATGGTTAGCCCGCCTAATGGTTGTCACGTAAAACTTTCGCCCGTATACCGACTTTACAGGCAACCAATTTTTATACCAATAGATAGAGTTTAAGAGGGAAGGTTATGCTGACGTGTTTTGTGTAAAATTGTTGAAATAGGACAATATTACTTAGCTGCCGGCTAGAAAAAAATATATGTTTAATTTTGTTTGAACAGAAACATTGAATTTCTTATAGACATTAAATTGGTTTTCAACAGTTCTTTACTTGTTTGTGGACGTAACTAGGACAATCGATGTCAATTACACTGTCTCCTGTAATGAGATTGGTAAACTTAGTAGAAAACTAGTTTGATTAGGTTTGCCACGTTACGGTCGTAGTGGTTCCAAGTTAGATTGATACAAGTACATATTTTATTTTCAGGAACCTGTTAAATACTACTTTTTAATACAATAGCTTTTTACTCTAGTTTGAAAGATGTCTTATTATGATCCATCTATTGAACAAAAAATACAGTGACTTCTTTTTGTATCTTTGGGTCGGGAAATATTTAACAAAAAAAATATTTTATAAAATCTTGCAGTTATTTTACCGTCAAAGTGATTATTTTGCAATAAAATATAGGTAAAATTTTTTTCATCATCATCAGCTCATATACTTATCCACCGAGAACCACGAGCCTCCCCTTACAACGAGGGGGTTCGGATCCTAATCCACCACGCGGGCTTAGTGCGGATTTACATTTTTTTATTGCTTTATAATATTAATCACATAGATTTAGATCTATTTCCTGCAAGATTGATAGAACATTCTCAAGTAAGCACTTGTCCTTTTCATAACGTTGTTTATAATTAATTAACATTCCAAAATTCATCTATCCATCACTCGGTTTTATCATTGGACGTTCAACACTAGGCCCCAAACAAAACCCTCGGATAGGCCCCGTATTGAAGGGAATGTGGGCCAAAAGGCCTATAAAGCAATCCCATCGTCAGCGCTGACATAGGCCTTTTATTTCGTTCGCAAATTAGGCAGAGTAAATTGAGGACGATATTCAATTTCTTTTATAGTTCATTCTGTGACTACCGCTGTGGTGTTGTGAAATTACTATATGTGTACATTTAGGCCTTTCTATATCAAGTGTAGTTAACCCTTTATTAAACACTAGAAATGTCCTGCGGTTTCACCCTCGCTTCGGGTATGTCACTCGGAAAAGCAGGTATCTACCTACCTTCCTTCCTATAGCTTTCTTTTTGTGAAGATAGTAAGAATTCGTACATCATTTAGTTTAGTCAAAATAGATTGTCGATTTTTTAGTTTTTGAAATTTTGGTACACTATATATTAATTGAGAGACAAAGCCAAGTTTGACCATAGTCAATATATACCTACAGTATATTTTTATCTTTAAGTCCACTTTTATAGCTGCACTACTATCTGGCTAATTTCGCTACCTTTTTGTACCTTGAACTTTCAAAGCATCGTTTGACCTTTAGTAAAAGGAAGCCATGTAAGAACATTTGAATTGGTAATAGATTTCAGGCAGTGTTTCAAATATTTCAGGCATTTCAAGTTGCTGAAACATTAAATTTAAATTACCTACTTGAAATGAGTTGATGAAATTATCATAACAGCAAAGGGCTTTTGTAACAGGCTTTCTCCTTACGAATTGAATATTAAACGATGTTCGTAACATATACCTACCTATCTATACTAATATTATAAAGAGGAAAGATTTGTTTGTTTGTTTGTGATGAATAGGCTCCGAAACTACTGGACCGATTTCAAAAATTCTTTCACCTTTGGAAAGCTACATTATCCCCGAGTAACATAGGCTATATTTTATCCCTGTATTCCCACGGGAACGGGAACTACGCGGGTAAAGCCGCGCGGAGGCAGCTAGTTACTAATACATATTATAAATGCGAAAGTTTGTATGTATGGATGTATGTTTGTTCCGCTTTTAAGTAATGACTAGGTATAGTACGGATTTGAATGAAATTTGGAACACCAATAATTTATATATTTTTTGTCCCGGGAAAATTGAGGATACTCCGGGAACGCGAGTGCAACCGCCTGGAGCCACTAGTTACTTACAAGTAAATTTCTGTTCACATTCTTATCGGAATAAAGGATTTAGCTTTTGAGATCATTTTAAGATTACTTTAAGATTGATGGGTAATGAATGGACTATAAATAAATTTTAGGTACCTAACTATGACATTGTACCTACCTATTCATTTCAAATAATAATTTAAACATAAGATTCATATATTAACTACACTAACTAATCCAAAAAAACTACATTGTTTAAGTTCTCAGCAGACAATAAAAATTTATATAGAACAAACATTGGTACCAAGTCATTACAAAACAGTGATATGTCCAATGACCCTGAACTGAGGGTAGCGTTCCCGACATCTGGCAACGCAAACCATGTCAGACAAGCTTATGCAATTCGCACTACAATATGCAGTAATGTAAGCAAGTAGTTTTGGCAACACCACTTCAGCATTCACAATAGGTTAATCCCCTTCAAATGGCACATGGCATCGATGGCGTTGACCTATATGAGCGCTTCCACTCCAATTGGCAATGGCATGCCAGTGGTTTAATGCCATGTATAGGCGTGTTGTTTGCCAGATTGTAACCCTTGCATATCAGGTTGTTTGTCCCCGTTATATTAATCCACTTTACCCGTAGGCTACTTTGCCGAATATGTTTTGTAGCGTAAATTATCGGGTATAAAACTGGTAATGTTTTGCGGCAAAACGTACTAAGTGAGAAAGCTAAGTTTAACCTAAAAAAACCTTTTCAATGTGATAACTACTCATATGTTTATTATTAACTAGCTGCCTCCGCTCGGTTTGACCCGCGTAGTGCCCGTTCCCGTAGGAACACAGGGATAAAATAAAATCTATGTTACTCTCTAATAAAGTAGCTTTCCAATGGTGAAATAATTGTTGAAATCGACACGGTAGTTTTTGAGTTTATTCATTACAAAGATACACACACAGAAGAATACAATTCGGTCCTCATTATAATATTAGTAGATACCTAATGTTTTCATACATTTTCGCGAATTTGAATATAATAACTTCTTGTTCCTATTTGCCCATTATTATGTTAATTATGTGATGGATATGGATATTATTCCATTCATGACTTACGAAAACTTGAATTGTTATTCAGAAAACTTCTATCATTGTTCAAGAAGTGATTTTTTTTTTCCTCTTTTCATTGTGTTACTGAAGAAACTTTCATGGATATGTACCTTAATGAGCAATGGCTACCTAATTTAATTACCAGATGTACCTACTATATTATGATTAATATATTATATCTATCTATCTATATTATATATATAATATAGTATATATATCTTTAACTTAGCTTAAAGCTAAAAGTATTAAAAACTGTCTTATAATCCACAATAAGAGTAAACACACCACACATTTCACGCAAATATAGCAAATCCCTAAACTAAGTAAAACCTATCCGCAAAATTCATAAATGGAATCGCATTTAAAAACACAACTGTCACAAAAAAGGATTGGCGTACCAACCATTAGCGTATTTTCAGCCTCAGCGAAGTGGTAAAGAGTCGTGACAAGACGCTCGACGCTCATGGCTCGCTATAAGGACGGGCCTCCTCCTAATCCCCGTAAATAGGTCAGTGGGTGGGGACCTATATCGATTGCTCGCCGGCGCTCGTGCGGTCCGTCCGCAGGAGCGCCGCCCGCCGCCGTTTGTCTGTCCGAACTCCGACGCGACCGCAGCCTTCGCAGGAACCCCTGAATTATTTATCGGCAATTTATTTTTAGTCTATGTTAAATGTTGAATTGAAAGTCTAGATATTGTTGTTATTCAAATCTTTGTTCCGTTTTTTTTTTCTATTTTGGATTTACTATTTTAATGCTATAAACATTATAAAAGGTACTATTTTCTAGTTATGAAATGCCAGTTTAGTTGTTTATACTTCCGTCTTGTCACTGAACATAGAAGCGATATGTCTTTTTATTTGTTGTATGGGGATTTCTGATAAATTTAACACACTTTTATATACACACAGTGTTGTATAATTTTGGTGGAAACCCAGCAATTCACGTAATATAAAACGAATATATATCTATTAATCCACTTTCCTTAAATAAATAACAGAAGGTATACCTATAATAAAGAAATTTCAAGAACTATTTTCATCCTTAGTCAGTAGGACTTATATATCCTTTATCGCTTTTACATAACCTTTCAGACTAGAATCACCTTCTAGAATCCTTATATAATAAGCAACAGGTTGTATTTAAAATATACCTTTAGAACTGAAATACGTACCAGACAGCTAACGACTAGTCCGCAAAGTTGTTAGTTCAAATTCAGGTTACCATTCAACTAGAAGCTTTAAAACATTCATTAAACACCTGTAGACAAAGACGGCGTATTTAGAACACATGGGTGAGAGTGAGAGGTCCGATTGTACCCACATACGTCACAAGAGTACGTTTGGCATAGTACACTCCGCTGGCTTTGTGCCACCTCAGCTGTCCTCAAGTCAACTCAGTATTATTAAATATAATTATTTATAAAATGTGTATTTGTTTTGAATTATAATCTCGGTGTTGCCAACGCACGTGACACCTGAATCAAGTATATAATGTGTTTGAAATATATCTAATGTTCGTTATAAATGTGGGTAGTTGTAAATGGTCAATGACGTGGTCGCGATATGTTATTTTCTCACGTTACGAGGAAACTTTGCCAATTATAGTTTTGAAGTATGAGAGTATATCAACACTAAATATAGGTACTGCAATTAAAACACTATGATAAATTGGTGTTTTCCTACATAGAATAGTTTAATGTGAGATATTATGGGTTATTAACGGCTGTATGTCTTGTAGCGGTACTAAAAAGCTTGATAATTCTAAGCAGTTAAGTTACCAACGATATATTAAAATACTAGCAACCCAGTAAGTCGGGGTGACTTTCTACGGGTGTACAAAACGCCGTCATATTTCAGTCATTTTACTCAAAAATTTATACATATATAGTAATGTCTTAAATATTTTTACCTATTGTTAAAAATCCGTTGTCTAGGTACTTTACTTTAAACGATCTAAACGAACAGAAGGCGAAAAGGGCTTTTTTTAATACTATGTAATAATTAATAAACAATAATCTGTCTTAAAGAGAGTTGTCAGGTACATTCATACTGTATTTAAATATTTTAAATAAATTAATCAGGACTTGAAACATTAATCTTTTTTGAGATCTTTCCCAAGAAATATTCCAATCATTAAAATAAAGGTAAATATGACGGGTTGGTTTTTAAGCGAAATATGTAAACATTTGTGATATGAATAATTATTAAGTACCTACTTATGCAATATGTACGTACAACATTCTTTACTTTTATTTGTCTTTATATTAATTGGTAGATAAACGTTGGTAAAAACGTGGGTTACCATGGTAAACAAAGACAAACTTGTTTTATGAAAGCTTCCTCCTCCGTAAGTAAGGTGGTCACGACCCTCAGACATGAGGAATACCTCATGTCTGAGGGTCGTGACCACCTCTATCCATGATCTTCGTTCTGACTATGGCCCGCCATTTCTTCCTATCCCCGGCCACTCGGAGAGCATCGTAGACGGTAGAGTCGAGTGCGGTGCGAATCTGGTCAGACCAACGCATCGGGCTGCGGCCTCTGGTTCTTTTTCCTTCCACCTTGAAAGCTTATTAGAAGTAAATATGAATACCTATATTGTTTTGAAAATTTAAGAAATTTACACAAGTCCAGGGCTTTTCTCAATATATCCCCAATAATAATAATAATAAAAGCCTTTATTGAACAATCTTATTTCTTCTTTAAACACGTATTTCTTATAAACTAAATTAATTTCTAATATTGACACCAGTTTCTCAAAGACTGTCTTTCTATTCAGCATAGGCCTCCCCTAAAGCTTGCCATATAGTGCAGTCTTGTGTCTTCCTTCTCCATGTTGTATATCCCCAATATACAACACATAATACTGTTTTATTCTGTACATATATGAACGTTCTCAGTGCAGGCGCATGCAAATGATGCTATTCCAGTTGATGACAAACGTTATTAAAATACTTCGATAAGGCGAGCACAGTGTAAAGGCGCATCGTTTCACGGCATACATTATTATCACCTCATTATTTACTTCTGAAAAATATAACTCGCAAATTACTTATGTTATATCGATGCTAAGTAATGCTACAAGTGTTAGGAAATGGTTATGTGCTTCATTTGACTTTAAATTTCCTAAATCTAAACTACATACATATTATATAAAGCTGAAGAGTTTGTTTGATGACGCTCATCTTAGGAACTACTGGTCGGATAAAAAATAATGTTTCAGTAATAGATAGCCGATTTATCGAGGAAGGCTATATTCAAACACATATATCTTCACGCTACGATGAGTAGGAGCTGAGTAGCAATCAAAAATGTTGCAAAATAATGTCGTTAATAAAGTTGCGCGGGTATATTATATGATACTAGTGGCTCCCCGCGGTTTCACCCGCGTACCCGGGAGGTCTTCCATTTTCCCGGGATAAAAAGTAGCCTATGTGTTATTCCAGAACATATTCTAGCTCTGTGCCAAATTTCAAGCAGATCCCTTCAGCCGTTGGAGCGTGAAAGAGTAACAAACATCCATACAAACTTTCGCATTTATAATATTAGTAGGATTTTCTGCCCCACGATTTCTTCTTGACTTCCATTATTTTCACAAGAACCTCATTTGTACAACAAAAAGACCAAAACAATCCTTAATCAGTGCAGAATTAATAAAAGAATTACATACATATTCAGCTAAAAAACACCAGAAGATGTCAAACTTAAACAAACAACTTGGATTATGTACTGTTTATTACAAATTCCGTTAAATTGTTATTAGGTAAAGGGAAACGGAGACGGCATAAATCTAAACGCCACAAATAAATCTTCGTCACTTAAAGAAATGTAATCACTAAATGGTAGTCCAAATTCCGATATCTGCCGTCTTGGTGATAGATAATATCCGGGCCTCCCCAGGACAGAAATAGATCGGAAAATTCACGGGGCCTTTGCCGTTCCTAGGAAATCCAACAGGCATTTTATGGACTGGATTTATTAAATTCGAACTCTGAGCTTTAAAATGGCTTAATCTTTTATGCCATCTTCAACGTTTCTTTTTCTCCATTTTTTTAAATTGCCAATAAGTTTTGTGGGAGTGACGTTTAATTGTCGAAGTGGAACGAGCTTTGAGCACCAGTTGCGTCGGTTATATTTTTTATGAACGTAGTATCCACTTAGTATTTTGAAATGGGATTTTCTCGTTTTTCATAAATCCTTGGTTCTTCTTGGCCATCCTTTATGGTAACTGTTTTATTTCATAAACATGCTATTATGGTAATTGTCAATGCTGTGTATCGATTTCTTAACTCATTACTATGGTAAACGCTTCCCTTCAGGTGGGATCGTATGCCTGTTTGCCACCTTAGTGGTATAAAAATAAATTGGTTGCCTGTAAAGTCGGTATACGGGCGAAAGTTTTACGTGACAACGACTTTGAGTGGTAAAATAATTTTAATGTGAATATTCATTCGTATAGTAGGAAGAAGGATGAAATAATAGTAACAATTTAAAACATAACGTCACGTAACGTGAGCGGAGCGTAACGCAGTTTCTTGAAGTGTCACCCGGCAAACCAATTTATAAGACGTTGTCACGTCAAAACATAACGTCACGTAACGTGAACGGAGCGTAACGCAGTTTCTTGAAGTGTCACCCGGCAAACCAATTTATAAGACGTTGTCACGTCAAAATCTGAATTTAAAAAATAGAAGTTATCATAACCCAATCTACATGTCTCACGAATCTAGAACGGATATAATGGTTACCAAATATTTTTAATAGCTTCTCCTTCGCAATTGACTATCTGTGAAACTGCCTATGTGCTATTTCAGACGATATTTTCTATAAGCAAATTTCATACATTTTGGCGTGATTGAGTAACACACTTTCATCTAAACTTTCGCATTTATAGTACTTACCTACTCGTAAGATTAGTTTAGGTCTTTATTAGATTAACCAATTTCTTTGTATGGGGTTTGTCTTCTCTCAAGACGGGACAAATTGTAATTCCCTGAAGTATTTTTGCATTTAAACTCTGCCTTTATAATTACAATGTTATATAATTAACGCATACAAGTCAAATGTCATAGAGGACGTGACATAGCAGTTCTATGTACCACCATCATTATTCCGCCTATTAATTATTCAGCAGGCGTGCTTCTTCATGGCTCATAAATGGCACACATGAGTAATGTAATGAAATAAGACAGTATGACGTCATCAAATAGCATAAGATATTCACTTATATTTTATTAAGAAACTACGCTATCATCTTCTACAGTGCAAAGTTTAAACTGCAGTTTTGTTTATAACGTAAATTGACTGATATAGATTTTCGAGAGGCAACCAAAAAGTACAAATAAATTATTGTGACCTCTAGACAGACTTGATTGACATTTGGGACTCATGATAATTTTTTATTTATGAAACATTAGTTTGAAGTACAATACAGGTTTCTTGGTATCTTCTCTTAAGCAATGCTTGTGATAGAGAATACCACTCTTCCATAGCCATTTTCATAATGTATGGTTCATATAATATTTTTCCAAAGTTTACACGTTTTTCTACTAAAGTACCTAATAATGACGAAGAAGAATAGGCGCTGAGTGACATGACTCTTGATATTTGAACGCAAGTGTACCATTGGTTACCAACGGAGATCTTTCCATTTAATTTACTTTTGCACAGATCAGTCGACTCATACTTTTTTGCTCGCCTACCCACGCGGTTAAACGTTCTTATATATCTTTGAGACAATTCGGAAGAGCCAGTGACGTAATCAATAAGAGCTCGTGTCCCATTGGTGGTGCTGAGTCACACCCGCGGTAACGTAGGTAGTAGGTACCTATTAGCTAGGTATATCGAGTCACTAACCCGGAATCTATCTTCACTTTAAGTTGATTATAATCATTTTGATGCCAGTTTATTGAGCAGGGGGCTTTTATGTACCGTTTTTAGGTGGAGCTGCTATGGTTTTATTATCTAAATTTGTTCAGATATTTGGTGCGGATTTGGATTTTGAACATATTAATATAAGCTGTTATATTTTCAAAACTGCTTGCCTTCTTGGTGTTCTTCTTCATGTCCCTTTTAGTTTCTTTATTATGTTCTTATGTTCAATTGTGAGCTCGTTATCAAAGGAGCCTGAGAAAGGATGAATATCCTTTAAAAAGCTCACCAAAAGTTACTTCAGTCTTTGGTCTTTCTTTTGATTTTTGTCACTTATGAAGAACTAGTGGCTCCCCGCGGTTTCACCCGCGTACCCGGGAGGTCTTCCATTTTCCCGGGATAAAAAGTAGCCTATATGTTAATCCAGGTTATAAGCTATCTTTATTCCAAATTTCATTCAAATCCATTCAGTAGTTTTTACGTGAAAGAGTAACAAACATCCATACATCCATACATCCATACTTACAAACTTTCGCCTTTATAATATTAGTAGGATTGTAACCAACAAATAGAATATTGCATGAACATTTCATGTGCTGTGAGAGAAATATAATCCTGAAAGAGAATGAAGCACTCACTTTATGATACGAACTCCCGAGAGCATTGGTTGTCCGATCTCGAATCCATACAAGAATAAAGGTAAGTTCGGGGATTTGGAAATGTGAATCCCGCCCGCCTTACACGTTTGTGGGCAAAGGATATAGTATTTTTACGATAGCTTTTTATGCGTTGATGGTTGTAACAATTGAGGGATTTTTGGAGAACTTATCAGCTTTGAACTAGGTGATGTTTTTTAGGGAATTTTGGGCATGGTTGTTATGACTGGAAGAGAGTTGATCAAGAAATGAACTGACGAAGTATCTTATTTTGAATTTATATAATGCAACACTATTTATTGTTGCATATAATTCTATGATATTATTGAGAATCATTTATAAATAAACCCTGCTGTAAAATAATAATAATCCATCAAAATATATCAAATTCACACGAATTTTCATACATAGATTGTCATAATCTAGACCTAGATTAGATGATAGGTAGGTATATACCTCCTTTTTATCCAAGAAAACAAAATCCCTTGCCACAGCGGCATAATTCTCTGAACGCCACAATAAAACACTGTCGTAACCTTAACCCTTGCCATGCTCATGGCATATCGCCAGGCATAATTCAGAAAGAGGCTTTCACGTACCGTAAACGCCTCTCTATAATAAATCACACCGATCAACCGCACACATTGAACGATCAAAACCAAAACTCGACGCTAACCCGCTCCACGCGAGTGGGTTATTTTTATCCCGGACTAAATATACAACGGTCGTGTCACATAGCGCGACATCGGCGCACGTTATTGCTCTTGTATAATTGCTGATACACGAATATCACCTCTATTTACTAGCTAACACAACTATGATACATTCTCGTTAGAATGAACTTTGTACCTCGGTAAAACTCTAAAACATATCCATAAAACTAGTGTTTTATATTGCAGTTTGTGTTCATAAACTGGTGACCGAATTGTTATTGGGTTTCGTTATGAATATTAATTTTAGATACGCCATTTGATGTGGGATGACAACTAATTAAAAAATATAGGTAGACCACGCAATTAAGAAAAGCAGGAAACACCGTTCCATATTTTCAGACTATTTCCAAGTATTTTCCTTTAAAACGTGAGACACAGAAGGTCAACTGTCCTATCTTTAATTTATATAGCCAATCGAGCTATTTTATGATGATATTGCTTTCTTGGAAACGACAGGCTTATTATTTTAAAAATAAACGTATTAAATAATAAAAAGTAATCCGTAATATAAATAATATAATAGGTATCTGTCGACGAAAGATTTAAACAAACCGACACATTAGCTGTGTCAAATAAAGTAGTTACCTAACTTATATTATTTGCATAGTAATCGACAAAATATGATGATTTTCACAACATTACAGCTATTGAAGTGTTAAACTCGAATCCATTACAAACAAGCCATTTGATTTTCCCATCAACACTTAACGAGCGAGTGATTATAGGGTTAGAATTGTCGATAAACAACTGTCTATAAATATTTATCAAGGTTGCCACCCATGACTTCATGGATGTGGGGAAAACAAACCAACTCTTTCTATACAAATCTCTCATGAATTAAATTTTAGATAACCCTTGCTGTAAAAGAAAATTGTAGCAATATACTGCGACCGCAATGTCTAAATTTGACATAATATGTGTACTTATACATGTACTGATATACATCGATAGTTTTGTTAAAAATCTTCTAAAAGTACCTACTTATGAACTGTCACACCATTTACACTTAAAATGTGAATCCCTTAAACGTAGAATTTCCGTTCTCTGTTAATACACTGTCAAAACTATTGTCATCCTTATCGTTTTATATAGGATCGCGTGTGACCGAGATTTATTCATTTATTCGGCTTCTAGAAACATTGGGTTTTATGGTAAGCTATCATGAAATCTTAAAAATATTCTATAAAACGTCACATCGTCGCCAATGTTCTAATCCGAAATTATTTTCGTCCAGTGTCGAAGTGACCTTGCATCTGTTTATATTATAAAACCGAAGAGTTTGTGTACCAATAAAATGTTTTATGTTTTCATCATTTCTTTCGACAAGTCTGAATGTCAATGCCCTACGTGCGTGAACACGGAAACTTAGCCGACTTTTAGTGCTTTCTGTAAATTGTCGAGATGTCACGATTTGGTACTTTAAAAATACATTTTAAGCAAATATTTGGGGTTAAATAACCTTATTTATACTCATACATCCGTAGTATAATTTACGTTTTCATAACAATAAATATCTTTTACCAAAGATTTGCGTTTTTCCACTGTATTACGTCGTAAACAAAATAAAACACAAATATGCCATTACAAGCATTTATATGAACTCTAACGGTCAGTTGGATATGTTGCTGTGAAGAGCCGGTAATAAAATCAATTACTCTTTTCAAAACAAACATAGACTTCGAGTATTTAAAAGAATATTCCGTGATAATGCGCCCTAATGAGGTAACTACATAGAACCATGGAAACTAACTGCACAGGACACTACTAAAGGTGCAAAATTTCACTATGTACCTAATGTTATAGCCACTTCAGTTTCAGCTAAACATTAGCCAACCGTAAACACAAATTCAGCCGCAGACAAAGCGCAAGCTCATAATAGCTGTCTATCACTACTCCCAACTAACATTTTGGTAATAAGAATAAGGGCTACATGAGCTGCTTAAGAGGATTTTTGTAACCCAAGGTTCTGTAAAGGCACTAACAACTTGGTGATAAAGCGTTCTGTAACTCTCTTATAACCCTGATTTGGGCCTGTTCGTACGAGAGCTTGAGGCTATTTAATGGTTATAGAGAGTGATAAATAAGTGTTTATTAAGAGTTAGAACAGTGCTACAGTAGCAGTGACTACCACTTCAAGTGTTTTATAAGCTATACACAGGGTATAACTGCAAGCTAAAGTAGTAAACAAGTTATGGAAACCACTTAAATGACTTTTTTGGTAGCAATAAATTTCACCGAAAGCGCTAAATATTTAAACTGTTTCGCAGAGTTTTACGTTCTTGTTAGAGTCAATAGTGATAGTATTTTATAGCACGCATTCATGTCATGGCGTTTTAATAAAATAATTAAGGTAAGTACCTAAAGTGTTTAAGATTACTGGGTGTTATAGGGATTTAATCACATGCGGCGGTAAGTTTACGGTAACAATATATACTAGTTCTCATCTCATTTTTGAAGCGCCCTAAAAATAAACTACTTTTGATGATTAAATGATGTAAAAAAATACTGCCAGAATTATTTTTTTCTATATTTATCTTATTTATCAATTCCTGGAGCCTCCTTAAGATATTTTAATTGAAAATTATGAACAATGTAAGTAAATAATTGGACTAGGAACATTGCAATAAGGTTTTTCTTTCACAATTTTATAGTAGGTATATCTTTATTAAATGGCGTCTTAGTTCTAATTACTTAAGCATCCTGATATCTCTGTTATTCCTCCCGTAGTGATTAAATACTGATACTAAGGTGGATTGCAGAATCTAGCTCTATAGGACTTATAATAAACACTTCTTAGATCCTTATAGCTTTCTTAGTAACTCCTAAGGCTCGACAAAACTCGTTAGGTGATATAAAGTATTTGTCTAACTCTTTTTAAGAATACCAGTTGATAGTAAGTGTTAGTAGACACCTGAGTATCACTCGAGAGTGTTTAATACTTCTTGAAGCTATTAGAGTAAGACTTCAGGTGTTACAAGACCTTTCACTACCCCAGTAGTCGAACATCACCCGTTAGTAAGTGTTAGTAGACACCTTACAATTGCTTTTATAGGTTTGTGCAACTAAAAGCTATAAGAATAAGTTATACAATGGTTACGATAAACTCCATACTACCGTCTTGATTTATATTTTTTTTATTTATTACTCTTATTCCTCTGGAAGGTTTAATTATTCATAACTAACCCTACTGTAGAGTCGAAGGTTGCTATCGGAGTTCTTATATACCTTAAATAACAGTAAGAGCTCTAAAAAAGGCTGCCGCTAGCACTAAAATGTTTGTTGGGCTATTAACTGCAATAACAATTTAGGTAACCTACTAAAACCTAAATTAGTTGTGTTGGTACGTTGTCTGCATTTCAAATTGCATTTCCACAAAGACATTCACGTTGTATTGTCCTAACAATAACACGATGGTAGCTCTGCATAGTCTGTATACAGTGGAAATGTGGAAACTGAAATGGTTAAAATGCACTGTTATTATGTTAGAACGGTGTCCTATGTGGCTTTTTATGTTACCATTCATGTTAGTTTGTGCGAAGTACCGGAATTTATCTCTCTTTCATTCATGAGGTTGGATCGAGAATAAGTACTTGCAAAAATAATGAAAAATCTAGTGTTATAGCGCGGTAGTAAATGTCATAGGAACTAATTTGATAATTCTATTTACCTACCCCTACTTATATTATAAATGCGAAAGTAACTCTGCCTCTTATGATTTCACGACTACACCACTCAACTGATTTTGAGGAAATTAGGAACAGATAGACTAAAACTTGGGAAAGGATATAGGGTACCTTTTCTCCTGCTAAAGTTTAAGGTCCCACAGAAACATAAAGGGAAGCGAAGTGGGGGGAAAGCTAGTAGTTAAATAAAAGCGTAATAAAAGCTAGTTTTAATTTATGTATTTCTATACAGTTTACATTAAAAGTACTAAGAAAAAAAGTGTGTCTCGTAAGTGTTAGTGGAGTAACGTGTCTATTTTAATAATGACATGAAAGTCTACGCTACCCGGCACGGAATGACAAATGATATGTTATAAATAAAACGGATTCCTTGCCTGTCCAACGCACACCGCCGAAATTTACCTATTTATAAAAAAAAAACTCCCGACTCAATTTGTAAAAAATATTCAATGAGGGGATTTGTTGTTATTTATTGCATACTATCTTCCGCCCAGCGGTTTTACTCGCGTAGTTCCCGTTGCCGTAGGAATACTGGAATAAAATATAGACTAATGTTCCTTCGCTTGGTGAAATAATTATTCAGATCGGTCCAGCAATTTTTAAGTTTATTCGTTACATACAAAAATACAAATTTTCCATTTTATATAATACTAGCGGACCCGGCAGACTTCGTTCTGCCCACCAGCGCCACCTACCGGGTCCAAATTGATGTTTAAAACTTTAAACATAAAAGCCTTCCCCATGAAATACTCCGTAATTTGGTGAAAACCGCATGAAAATTTGTTCAATAGATTTTGTGTTTATCGCGTTCAAACCGACAGACAGAGACGGCAGGGACTTTGTTTTATATATACCTATAGATGTAAGTGTAGAAAAGCGAAGCGGTGTGACATAAGCTTTTTGTGTTAACAAGAAATTTGGTAAAAGCGGTGTTCCTAATGTTACAGCTCATCAATTCATTTTGTCATCCAATATGAAAAATTGGCTATCGATCATTTATCACCAGCAGTATATTCACACATTCCACGGAGATCCCCCCCTGACCCAAATACTAAATAGGCCAACGTTAAAAAGTACTGGAAATAAGCACAAAAGACGTTTCGTATTACCCTTATCATATATCTATTGCCTAGTTTTATTCTAGTACTAGTTGTTCCCCGGTTTCACTCGCGTTACTGAAATATGTTTATATTTTAAATAGTAGTCTATTATACAAAGACTATATTTTACAAACATACCTACATCTTTATTAACTTTCCCATTTAGAGTAGATCTAGAATATCTATGTTCTACACTAGATCCTCTACACACACTGTCAACTTCTTAATTATGTACTTACAATAAAAATAAGTAATTACTTCACATAAAAGACAAATCCATAGAGAGTCATTATATTTTTTTATTATACGAGAGTGGTTAAAAATACCAAAGTGTGTTTTAAATCATTTCGTAGCGCATAAAAACGTTGGCACACTTTTTATTATTTGTTTGTAGTTAACGTTTTAATGAATAATATTATGATTTACCATATGTTTTATGAGCTGACAAAACATATTAAATGTTCAGGGACTTGATTGAAACATGACATGTGGTCAAGGACGCAAATATAAAATAAGGTAATCTGTATTTGTTTTATGTTCGCTACGTTTATTAACTAACACCAAAATTCAGATAAAAATCTAACATTCATTTCTTTTAGGTTAATCTGCTTAGTATATATACAACTTATTTTTGTCTATATAGGTATATTACAAAAACTTTGCTAAACAAGTAGGAAAGTACAATCTCGATATTTTTCGCAGCATACCTATTTTAGATTTGGATATCATTGTATAACTTAAATATTTCATACAAAAGCTAATAACTTGTAATATCCATAATTAATTTCTGATAGGTATACTTTCAGGACTTTGCCAATTTCGTCAACATTTGCTGAAATAAAATCAACTTCGATTTCGAATTCCGGACACATTTCCTCTACAGGGAACCACAAAGTTCTTTAATCATGGTCCTCCTTAATATAAAGTTGTCAACTTTGTAACATTAAGTTACCTAACAAAGTTTTCGACAATGAAGCTAAGGTAATTTCGGTTTACTTACTCAAAAGTTACGGTAACAAAGAAAATATTATAAATGTGGAAGTTTATATGTTTATTACCACTTTTAATAGGAATTGCTGAGCGGATTTGGCTAGATTTACCACAAAGGATATGTTAATTTGTTTATTAAAACATAATATATATAATAAATAGGGTGTATACAAAATAACGTTATAAAATCGATATACCTACTAATATTTGCTAAGTTATTATTATTATTTCGTTCTTTCTTTACTAAATTACGTGATGCATGCTCAGCTCAGTGTTATGTATTTGATTTAATTTAAGGATAAAATGTCGTTTGTAATCAGATTGGTGGTGTGTGAAAATGTCCCAGGATATTTATTTATTTTATCGTTCATACAATATTGATGACACGTGCACAAAGCAGATAATCCCTTTAAACATTTCAAGCTATAATAATATAAATTTTCACTGAACCCCGGTCGATAATCTGCCCGGTCATATTTGTCCCATATTTCAACTCATTCGATGTTCTGGATTGGTGAACCGAACGCATAAAACGAAAGTGCGCGTTTATTTTATTTAATTGCTTGTGAAATCGTTAAATTCCCATCCAGCGCCCGACGGTTCCCAGTCCTGAATATTCGCTGCCACAGTTGACGTTTAAAAACTACACACCCTTTTTTACTAAATGGTTAAAGGGCCTTTGAAATACCATATTCCCGTGCGAAAAAGCATTTATAAATTTTTTGCATTGAAACTCCACGCTGTACGAATAGTGATGACTGTATCATTTTATTTCTATACGTTTTATTGAAAACCAACATAAAACTGGGTAGAATATATATTCTATGTGAATAAATATAAAAATACAGTAACCTATATTTGAGATGAACTAGCCAGCAAATCGATATGCTTTTAATTCAATTTCGTTTTGTTTTGATAATTCCATTTCGTAGTGGGTACTTAAACGAGAAAAAACAAACGTTTAGCAATATTCAGTGATAAAAATCCCACTGTGTAATTGTTTCCAGAGTGTGCCAATAAAAAAATAATTGGAAACGCGAACGCTCCGCGCCGTAATCCGCGTGGAAACACGTAAAGTCGTTTCCAATGTTTATGAAACCATTAAGCTAATCCATACATGACTGTGGAGGTATAAGGTCAGTGACACCTCGTTACCCTACAGGATATACCGCTTCCAATTGGTAACAATTCAATGCCAGTCGTTTATCTTTCGCCGTCGAACAAAACACTCGATTTTTATTTCGAAACGGATTCAAATACCGCTGTGCCATTGCGGAGATTAGATTCATGGTGAAACCCTTGATTAATGTCGAAAATCTTTCGACTGGGGTGGCTTAAAGTTACATTTTTAATTCTTCATTGCTAGGGCTGTGTAGTGTAGACGTATATGGGCTGATGATGATGATAAAAGCAAAGTTATTATGACAAAATGCAGCGAAAACTAATCGTTTAATTTTATGTTGTCCGCATATTTAGATACATTACAGTTGTTGTCCAATATAAAATGTTATGTACGTAACAATTAAGTAATTATGAATACTTACTTCAGTTCATTAACGATTTGAATATCCAATTTTCTTTATAAATAACTAAATCACTCAATCAACTCAACAAATTCATACGTAATAGATATTCCCAAGTTAAAGAACGTAACTCGAATTCGCAGGCTGACTCTGCTAGTAAAACCAGAAACTACGCAAACCTTTTTGCTCGTAAATCGTAAGATACCACTAAAGCGGGATTTTACGAGAGTGCGGGATTGGGAAAAATAGGAAATGTGCACCCGCTCGGCTACTGAGGAATACATATCCCGGAGTATATAATAAAACACACATATACTCTACTGTGGTACGTACCTACGTAGCTACTCCGGGACAAAGGCAGGGAGAGGACGTTTATTTATTAAAGTGCACAGGGAATATGCAGAGCTCTTATGATATATGCGACAGTATAAACCCTAGCAATATCGTATATCTGATCATTTGTAAAGCTTTTTATTTTATACAATACTACTGTTAAAGAAAACAACATTTATTACCAAACAACTGCGGATTCATTCAATTAATATATCTTTGTGACACTGAGTCGGCAACGCTCCGGATTCATTTATTTATTGGTGTGCTAGGATAAAATAATTGTAGACATAAATTAGAGGAGTACTTCCTCCTCCATACTTCTAACTTACAGTAATAAGAAAATAATGCCGATCTGATAAATCTATTACAACGTCAAGGTAGGTCAAACAAAAACCTCGCTTTCGCTTCTTCTTTCCCTAGTCATTATACCTAAAACAAAGTTGCCTCCCGCCGCTGCTGGGCCGTCTGTATGCTGAGATCTTTTAAACTAGCAAGGGACTTTACAGTAGGTAATTTAAGAAAAAAGTTGATAGGTACATAGTTTATTGTTGAAATGACAGTAATTTCTGCTAACAGTGGAAAGCCAGAGGTAAGCCAATATTAAAAGAACGCTCTCAAAAAAGTTGACCAATAACTTTTGTTTGTTACAAGATCCAAAAGTAAGCTTCACAGATCGTGTAAATTTCGTCTTTATATCTTCATGTAATGCCAGTAAGACCCGCCTTTAGTCTCGATAAAGGTTTGTTTAAGAAAAAATAATAGGAACTCCTGAAGCCGGTTATTCCCACAGGTCGATTACTGCCTTACGAAAAAAGATTTGTGCCAGTAAAGTAGGTTGGAGGTACGCCTTTGCGTAAGTCTTCCTCATGGGCACGCCTTTGGTCTAGTTTCTAGACTAAGGAATTATTGTTATTGATGTGAAATTGACCTGTTTTTATGAGGCTTTAATCTCAGCGATAGCCGAGTTATAGCCGGGTCTTCTCAGCAATAACGACTGCAATGCAAGCGTTATGTAAAGGCCTTATAGGCCCTTTATTTCTTAGAACCCAAGTATTACATGCAATACTTAGATATAAAAAGTTAACTACAATCTTCTATATTAATAACAATTTGAAACTTTTTTGTTCATTATGTTTTCTAGGTATAAATAGATAAGTGTACATTTTACTTCAGGTAAGTAAGTCACTTTGTGGTTGTGGGTAGTGGATTAGTATAAAACTCAACTCGAAATCAGTGGTCCAGAGTTTGATATCCAGTTTGTATTGTTTCTTAACTTAAACGCCATCTCTAGTTGAGATATCAAATGAGACATGATGTCGCATTTTAATGAATCGTATAGCTATAAAAAAATATAAACATAAAATTTATTAACGACACAAACATTCGGACGTATATATTATGCTGATTAGTTGGCAAAATACCTATTTCATACCCATAAATGTACTAAATAGAGTTGACTTAAAAAAAAACATTAAATTGATTAATTACCCGCCGTTTCTGAGTAATCAATGAAAACGCGACCTTAGTGGGAATCGTTTTCTTGTAATTCAATTAGCTTGAATCCGACAATATTGCTTTTCCGAAGAACATACTGTATATGCTTCATAGAAATACTATTTATAACAGTTTTTATGAATGTACTGTATAATCAATTAGGTATGACTAATACCTAAACAATTCGTATTTTCTGTTATTATACAAATCGCTAGAATAATAGGTACTGTAGTTTAAAGAAAAGTCTTGGATTCGATTCTCGTATTAGGCAAGTATCTTTGCTATGAACAGTTTCATATTCAAAGAATTTCAATAATGAACCCTTTCCTCTATCTCTTAGGAGTAGTTCTTATTTTAGTAATACGCAGAAGAAACGACAATTTTCTATGATATGTTTTAGACTCAGGTGACTATATTATTACAAAATTTTAGTATTTACCTATAGGTAATTATCTTGTGCTAATTGTAGGTTCACGAGAAACGTTTTAAATAGTTATTAGTACAATTTTAGGTAAATAACATGTCGTGGTGGACTAATTCTCTTGATACTTTCGTAAATCGTTTGTAAAGCTTATAAGACACTAGGTTTTATAATGCGTATCTCATCGAATTTCAGTCAAATTAAAACTATCAAAATCTTGTATTATGCATATGTACGAAGTATTCTCGAATATTGTTCACAAATATGGAATCCACTTTATGATTGCCATTCAGCTCGCGTTGAAGGTATTCAGCGAAAATTTGTAAAATACCTACAATTCAAGTCCGGTCAATATGATGATAGTTATGAATTATGTTGTAGACGTCATCATCTCTTACCATTACACCTTCGAAGAGAAATCTCTGATGTTGTCTATTTTTTAAAAATTATAAAAGGTAACATTGACAGTAGTGAATTGCTCGGCAAAATTAGTTTAAGAACACCAACGTTTTCATCAAGATTTACGCCTTTACTATCATTGCCTTCCTCCAGAACTAACTATCACCAAAATATATTATTTTCTCGGACCTCTGATCTACTTAACGAGATTCTAAGGAAACATAAATCCACTGATGTGTTTTTTAACAGTGTGACATCCTTTATCACCCTCATGCCTAGGGATTTTTTCGGTTCTTGATCACTTCACTACTTTGTATAATTTTTTATTGTTTTTCTTATATATATTTAGTTTTCATTTAGTTTATATTTGCCTAACTCATATTCTATGTGTTTGTATTCTTTGTTATTTCTCCTTGCATACGATGTTTATTTTTTCAACAGTTTTAATTATTCAACATCTATTCATCTAAAATCTATGTTACTTTATTTAATTTTTTGTCTCTCTATTGGTGAAAAACTTGTAATTGGCCTTTTCTTCTTTCTATTTTGTGTATTTATTGTTTTAGGCTGTAAGTTTTTCCTTTCACAATAAAATAAATAAATAAGAAAAAAAGAAAGAAAGAAAGAAAGCATTTATTTGGACATTCACACAACATTACAGAAGCAAAAAAAAAAATTAAAAATGATTACAAAAAAAAACATATGTATGCATTACAATTATAAAAAATAAAATAATTAAAAAAAGTATGTAAAAAAATATATATATATATTGTAATAAAATTTTACCACTGTAATATTGTGTGATGCCAAAATAAATAAATAAATACATAAAATATATTAACTTAGGAAGTTCATAAGAAATATGATTAAGTTATTAATTGAGTTTAAACCTTCACAGTTGACAGTACCTACTATCTAGGATCTAAAATATATAAGTACAATTAACAGCACTATCAAACCTCTCATAAACAAATAAAATATAGGATATAATATAATCACTATTTTCGCAGAAGATTCTACTAAAAATCTTTGGTAAAATAACCATTGAACTGTGTACCTATTAAAAAGGAACTCTAGAAGTTTTCTCTATAAAGATACAAACATTTTTTCAGGAATCTCTGCTCATAGACTATCTTAGAATAACAAATCAAATACCAAACAACATTCAAACAACCCTTAAAAATCTAGGCCACGCTAACGCTATAACTTATAAGTCTTATAACCTACCTTCGGCAAAACAATTAATATTTTCCACTTCGTTAAACAACAAAGGTAACCCATAAAACGGTTAGGTTCGCTATGAAAATGGCCAAAATGTCCACAAAATAATAATTTGAAGCTTTATGTGATGAAATAAGTAGGCCGCTATAAATCAGCCAGACAAGAGGCCTGGCCTCAATAACTTTAATGGGTTATTTACTATTCCTTTGTCGGACAAAGTCCTATTCTTGGGGGTTGAGAGATCGCTTAAAGAGAAGAGGGGAGTAGTTTCATCTCGTCTTAGATTAAAAGTAAATGTTTTTCAGTAGCGTGAGTTGATACTGTATCTATGTTACTACCTATTGATCCACTCTTCCGTGTTAAAAGATATTAGATACACACGACAAAGATTTAACTCTAATTAACTACCTAATTTCCGTTAAAAAATCAGTTCTAGTTGAGGATAACTCAATTTCAAAACGTACTATATTTTCTTAAATATTCAGTCACTGTCTAAATTAGTCTAAAAGATAACTTGCCAGCGTCACAAATTTCCCATATAAAGGCCACCGTTAATGCATTGTCAACCTTGAGTCACAATTGTTAAGTCATCTTATCGAACACCGTGCATTATTCCGTATAGTTCGTTCTATTTAACAAACGGGTTCACGCGACAAATCTATATCTCCAAGTCAAGGCACTAGCCTTCAGCAGAGACAGTATGACATTCCAACAATACAGCATAATAGGATACATACCACTAAATGGATTACCCTTGATGTGAACAGAACCAACCCTCTGTTATAATCCAATCTATACTAATATTATAAAGCTGAAGAGTTTCTTTGTATGTTTGTTTGCTTGAACGCGGTAAGGAACTTCTGGTCCGATCTGCAAAATGATTTCAGTGTTAGATAGCCCATTTACCGAGAAAGGCTGTTTATCATCACGCTTAAACTAAAAGGAGCACAAATGAATAATGTTTCAAAATCGGGTGTTTTTTAAGTAGCTATGCCACTCGGACGACGTCGCGGGCTGAAGCTTGTAGATTATAAATATGTAATAACTCAGTGGCAAATTACACATTCCCCACGGACAGTAATATCGCGTGATGGTTAACCGTTAATGCTTTTATTTGGACCATTTCCATTATGTCCATGAGCATTTAATATTATAAATGTTTTCCCTTATTCAGTTTTGTTTCCATAGCAAAATGTTTTAAAGATCTGTGGCTATCTGCTTCCTTTCGTTGAAGTTCATCATTATCAACTCATCAGATCTCGGCTGTAGGAGCATGATCCTCCCCTAGCAATCGAAATTACCAGTTTTACACCATTAGAACACTCTCAAATAATCATTACACATTTTTAAAATTTTCATGATAAAAATTAATGATATAAGTATCATTCAGTTGGGATCTCGATCCGTAGGAACAATATGATTCATCATCATCAGCATCATTATCAAGTCGTAGTTCGTTTATTAACTACTGCCTATCTTATATATAGAGAGATCGGCTATCCCAGTTCAATACTTACAGTATAAAGATAATAGTCAGTTACTTTAGCACATCTGTACTTTGCATGCAATATGCACTTTCCTACAACCAAAATGTTACCACTTTGCAAATTGATTAGTTATCATACTTACAAAAATATAACCGGCCGCAATGAAAATAGTTTGCAGACCATTTAATGGTTATTCGAACACGAAATCGTACTTTCCTCTCATTGCTTCAAGTTTCAGGCGAGTTGCCAAGTCGGAACACTTAAGTGACAAGTTGATGCAATTCGTAACTTCTACGCCTTTGACTTCAAAGCGCGATGCACTAAGGCATGAAATGATTTTTAAAGACTTTATTGAGGACTTTACCAACTCTGTTTTACTTAGTTAGCCATATATGTGCTTAGTCGAGTTTGTAAATAGAGGCTTTAAAAGAGTGTTTGTAGTTTCTCGGAATATCTTTGCACTAAGATTTCCACTTGATTAGCGGTTCTAACTGAACTGACGGTGCTGGATTCAATTTCCACCTAATACAAACATATTTCTGCAGGCACATGTTAACTTTTGCGTATATATGTAAATATCTACATAAGTATGCAATTAAAAGAAGTCTTTATAGTATAACAGCTGTTTGGTTACCAGACAGGAATCAGATTGGTCGTATAAATTTTCATAGCAAAAAAATATAAGTATGCAAGTTCACTCCCTCTAACATATCTATTATCCCGGATATATGCTGCCACGCCCAGTTTGACGTCATATATTACGTCAGTACAAAAACAATATATGATAATTCTCCCTATTTTCCGCTTTCAACGCGTAATGGGAACCCGAAGGTTTCGTCGTATGCTAATATCCCATGGCTTATCTCGGGAAGCTGGGACCATCGACGCATGTAAATGTTCATATTATAATATGGTAGATTAAAAGAATGTGCCGTTGTAACTGCTATTTTTGTAAGCAAGTTTGGAATTGAATTTTGTTTGGTGCAAGTACGGTGGATATAATCAGATTGGACGTTAGACAGTTAAAGCCTAAAGCAGTAAAGAGTGCACTTCGTCTGATAAAACTTCCACCATACCATTAAACTTATAAAAAGTTTTAAAATATACACGATTTCGTTTTGTATATTGCTTTCTCATTAATTCATTATTATTGTTACCAATTTAATACACACTTAATATTTTCTTATAAGACTACTAGTACTTACCTACTTTCTTTTTTCTCATGCATCCAAATTAATTGTGTTTTTTTTTTTAATATTTATCACTACATATTTCAAAACAAAGTCGCTTTCCACTGTCTGTCCGGAATAAGGGAACGATGATAAAAATGACGGCTGACATGAAGGAATGGAAAAAATCTGAGCTCCCGGTATATGACATACTTCCTACACCTGTAATGGAGTGATTCATTGATATGATTCGCATATCATGAATATTAAGAACGGGATGAAGTCATGTGTATTTAAAATAGAATTGATGACCCATAATCTTGGGATGCACAATGTTTTGACTTTCAATGAAGCTATGACCTTCAAGGTGTTTGCTTTGATTGAATGATTGAATTGTTTATTAGGTTCTGTAAAGTTATCATCACGTATAGATGAATAGTAAATACGTGCCGACTCATGACGTAAATTGCGATTGTAACTAGAATTGGCGACAGATCTTTAACTTAGTAATCATCTTACCTTGCTACAGTTTTCTGGTGATGTTTTTTTGCACTATTGAAATTGTACCTTCACACAGCAGTAAAATTAAATACATTATTTACAACAAAGTCTATTATATTTGTCTGTTTATTTCAATTCCTAAGCATACGACATAAGCAAAGTTTAATAATTTCGTCTTGATCCTTAAAGTCAATGAATTTAGTTCTGTATAGTTAAATAATTACTAAATTTGGGCATTTCTCCTTTCCAGGTAGTGTTGGTGTTCATCCTGAGTATAGCATCGCTCATCATCTACTTCATTGACGCGTCCAGGTAAAGGATTTTCCATAAAAAAAATCATAATAAAATTATTAATTCAGTAGCTAATGTATTAATTACAAAATATCTTATAATAATGCTGAAATCATAAGGAATACGTGAGTTAAACAATAACAAATAAATGTGATCGAAAATGTGTTTTTGCTGTAACTAGTTACCTACATGTTAAGCTTTTGTTTACTTTATCAGCTGACCAATGTATACCTTAGCAAGTGGCTTAACTGTGGACTGTTACTCTGTTGTGTGTCTCCTGTGTTTTCTATTTTGTATTACCTATGCGTATACGCGTCTAATTGCAGTGAAGAGGTGGAGCGGTGCCAGAAATGGAGTGACAATATTACTCAGCAGATCGACCTTGCCTTTAACATATTTTTTATGGTCTACTTTTTTATACGAGTAAGTAACAGCACCATGTCTTTGTTGATTATTTTATTAATGCATTTTAATTGAACATGTTTCTTTTCCTTTTCAGTTTATAGCAGCTAGTGACAAACTGTGGTTCATGCTCGAGATGTATTCATTTGTAGATTATTTCACGATACCCCCATCCTTTGTATCAATATACCTGGATAGAACGTGGATAGGTAAGACTTTCTACGTAAAGGAATGTTCATGACTAAGATTTTTATAATATCAGATATAAGTAAAGTTATATTTATATCGGGTATTCCAGTTAAGAATCTATTTATAATATCTGAAGATTCTTTATTTTTATATCAGACACTTTTCTCGTAACAGTATACTAATTTATCACGATTTGTTTCAGGGCTGAGATTTCTCAGAGCTCTACGCTTAATGACCGTGCCTGATATTTTGCAGTACCTCAATATATTAAAGACATCGAGCTCAATTCGGTTGGCGCAATTAGTTTCTATATTTATATCAGTGTGGCTGACTGCCGCCGGCATTATTCATTTGGTAAGTGGGATGGCTTTCATTATATATAAATCTATCAAAAGATAACATATTGAGGAAATGTCGCGCAAATAAACCATAAACGCAAGTTCAGGTAGTTTGTATGCTTCGGCCCCTGGCTTCTTGGCGTACCAAGGAATCTACATTTTACCATAAGAATCTTATTTGAAACTAGCTGCCCCCGCGCGGTTTTACCCGCGTAGTTCCCGTTCCCGTGGGAATACAGGGATAAAATAGCCTATGTTACTCGGAGATAATGTAGCTTTCCAAAGGTGAAAGAATTTTTGAAATCGGTCCAGTAGTTTCGGAGCCTATTCATTACAAACAAACAAACAAACAAACAAACAAATCTTTCGTCTTTATAATATTAGTATAGATAGAAACATTTTAACACCATAAATAGCCAAATTAGTCGAGTCGTTCAGCCGAAATAGAAGCGTGTTTCTTTCCTATTTTGCATGATGAAATTTTGGATATAACGTTAAATTTATATTTCAGCTGGAAAATTCCGGTGATCCGTTAGCATTTGAGAATTCTCAGAAGTTATCGTACTGGACGTGCGTGTACTTTCTGATAGTCACCATGTCCACAGTAGGTTACGGTGATGTGTTCTGTCACACAGTACTTGGCAGAACCTTTTTGGTTTTTTTTCTCCTCGTCGGCTTGGTAAGTTTCACTTTCATCTGTTCTTATATTATTAAGCTGTAATTCTCTAATGAAAATAATTCCCAAAACACTACAACAAATATATTGATTAACATTTGTAAGGAGAGGCAAGTTTCGATATTCACTTACATCTTTGGCGTTGAAGTCAGCTGACATTCATCAATTCGCCTCGTTAATGTTAAATTAGAAGTAACGACCATTTTGTCGATTGTCTCGCTTGCGATTCCTTGCATAAGGCTACATTATTAATAACAAAGCAAAAGGAAATATAACAAAGACTAGCCGATCAAATGTCACAAAACGTGGGGACTTGCTAGACAAGTGTACTGGTTTATCGCACAGCTCGTTGAATGATCGTAAGCCTGTATAGTGCACCATCTATAGAAAGCATGTCAAGTTAATGTGGATAACGTTCGGGAGACGCCGAGCGCCGCCCCCCGCCGCCGCCGGCGCCGCCGCGGCTGCGGTCGCCTCGACCTTCAATGTGCAATCTTAAAACTTTTCGGCCGCTTCCTCTAGAAGGAGCATCTTCCGACTACCGCCGAACACTAATTGCGCTTCATTTCGTGCAAATGCATGGATGTATTTTATTTTTCTTTTGCTTTGTTACGTGATACTCACCATATTGTGCTGCCGGAGGATCTATCTTGCCGTGCTTAAATATCGGAGATGTGTAATGGGGACAGTGCAGTGGTACGAGACGAGATAATTAGTAGTCCGTGTCCGCGTCCGAGTGTCGCCCGCGGCCCGGAGCGGAGCCAGGCCGGCCCCGCTGGGCCCGCGCTGGCCGCACTGGCCGCGCCGGCTTCCCGCGCCGCGTCCCACCCCTCCCACCTCGCGATCTCTGCATGCCGCACCTGTGCCTGGCTGTGTTCAGTTGCTCACATCACCGGTAGACACACAATCGTTCCTTTTTTTTTTATTTCGCTCCGCTACCGGCTACACTTTACGACTTTAAGTCACCATAGATTGTAAACCGAGACTCGAGGTGGACATTGTCGTGCACCACGCGATGGTGTTCGCGTGCCCTTAGACTCCATATTCGATCGACACCGTGGTCTGTTGCAGGCAATGTTCGCTAGTAGCATTCCCGAAATTATAGAGCTGGTAGGAAGTAGGTCCAAGTACAGTGGCGAGCTGAAGCGTGAACATGGAAAAAGGTATCAGTTTGATATATAAATTGATCGCCGAAAGTGAAGGCGATTCATTTCGAGAATCGGAGCGAATCCCTCGCGTCGCATTCGGCATGAATCGCCCGAGCTATCGAGGACGACGTGGAACCATCACCTATAAGAAAGCTTGCTCAGTGCCGTCAGATGTATTGTGTTATCTACTCGCGTTCACTCGCGGACCCCGCGGCGGCGTGTGGGGGCGGGCTGGCTGCAGCGCTACCTGGAGCCCTACCCTCCACGTAGGGCCGTAGCGGTCCCCCTCCGGCAGGCCGCCGCGACGGTTGGCCCGTGCTCGCGCTCTACCAAGCGTCTATATCGAATGCCCATCGTATTAGTTTAGGACCGGTCAAACCGATTTCTTTTTAAGTTCTGTTCATCGATTAGTTAGCGTATGTATCCTTAGGCTTTGCATGCACCCGGTCACGAGTCCCGTCACGGCTTGCGCCGGTCACAGCTCCCGCCGCTAGCGTAGCTCGGCACGGCACCCAAGTCCCGCACATCCACACCACAGCCACAGCCACAGCCACAGCCACCACGCAGACAGACGACACTCAAGCCACACAGCCTTGTGCGAGCGCGAGGGTACGCGGCCGCGGGCCGGGCGGGGCGGGGCGGGGCGGGCGGGGCGGGCGCGCGGGGGCGGTCACTCACCTCTCGGTGTTTGCTGTGTATCGTAGGCTGTGTTCGCCAGCTGGATCCCCGAGATCACGGAGCTGGCGGCGCAGCGGAACAAATACGGCGGCCGGTACAACAAGGACGTCCGCCGCAGGTACCCTGCTCTCACGCCCCCGCTCCACGCGGCTTCCTGCCTTCCTACCTCTCACGGTTTCGATCTTGGTTGATTGAATGCGGAGTTTGCTAATGAAATTTATTAATCCTTCACTAGAATCGGTCTCTCGGTGCCGTGGCGCATGCTCGAAGAGTTAGCTCCCGGCGGCCGCGCCCCTCTCCCCAAACTAGAGAGACAGGCGCGCGGTCGACCGACGCACTACTACATGCCTTTTTTCGTAAATTTTACTCGAGATACCGTTGAGCTTTTTAATCCTTCTAACGAGACTAGATCTGGAGAGAGCCGATGTAAAGTTTTGTAATGCTGTCGATGAAGTAGTGTTTGGTTTGTTCGCTTGCACACGATGCCTGTCGCCACGCTGTAGCGCTAGCTCCGGCACCTCGCCACGAGTCCCGACGATCACACACAGCCAGTGCCCGCGCCGCCCGAGCCCGAGCCCGCGCCCGCGCCGCGCCCCCGCCCCGACCGCTCGGTCGCTCATCGCCTCGTGACTAACCGCCCGCGCCCGCGCCCGTCCTCCGGAGGAGCTGTCGGAAGCGAGCCGCTCGCGCAACCGCCGCCACGCAGCCGCCAGCGGCTCGCTTCCGTCGCCGCTCCCACGACTCACCAGTCGACTTGAATGTGAATGTCTTGTTTTGTCTGTCGGCGTTTAGGCGATATTTGCCAGTTGTATCCCAGAGATAATTGACTTAATCGGCACTAGACCCAAGTATGGCGGCACCCTCAAGAATGAGCGGGGACGCAGGTGAGCCGCTGTCTTCACTCCGTTCCGTTGAATGTGTTCCGTGTTGTGACATCTATTCTTCCTTTTCCTCTCTTAGCACGCTTCTGTGTTCTCACTTATCTATGGCGGGACGCGAGTCCCGCGAGTTGTCTTTGTTTTTATGAGTCGGTATTGATTGTAAATTAAATTTGAATTGATTTGAGTTCAGTTGAATAGCGAACAGCAGATAGTGGCTAGTGTTATCGCTCGTCATATTAGGTATCATGATTATGTTCTGTTAGTATACGTACGTAAAGGAATGTTAATCGTAAAGCTTAGTTACGGAGAGTTAAATGTTGAGTGGTACCGTAGTGCGTTGTTGGAGTTCTGGTGTGTGAGGCGTCGACAGCTCCTTTCTGAGGGCCGGCGCGGCGCGGCGCGCGCGAGCGACCGCGCTGCCCCCGGGGGGCGCTGCCGATGCGACCCTACCTGTACCGTACCGTACCCACCTGTACCGTACCGTAACGTACCATACCATACCCTAGTGAGTGCCAGTGCCATCCGCTCGCCTCCTCCTTCTCTACCTCCTGCCTGCACGACTATTTACTGTTACTGTACTTGTACTCTTACTCTTAATGTTGACCCACTTTACTGTTTATGATCTGTAATGTACTTTTGATACGACCCCCTCGGTTAATTTAGTGTAATGTATTTACGTAAATAATTCATAGAGCGTGGCAAGGCTGTGTGCATTGAGGACATTTTTAACGCAATATTAGTTTAGTTTATCGATAACATATCATTCGACATGTTTTTACATCATCATAGCAGTGATACACGAATCATTTTTGTATTATATGAAATTTTGATATTAATTTGGAAATTTTTGCGATGTTTATATGCAATCGTATTAAAAATACAAGGTAGAGATTTGTTAATTTTTACTTTGATAAAAAATGAAATCAGTTCCTTTGCCACACCATAGATGAATATATAGTGCATGATGTAACTAGTTCCGAACGATTTGTTTTACTCTCTTTCTTTCTATCTTTTCTTTTTTTGAATTTCTGCGATGAGTTTTTGTGATCTATTTTTTTTCTTGTTTTGGTTTGTGTGTTGACTTCTCTGATTGCATTAACCTCCATCATTATACCCACACTATCGACAGTCTGGTCACTCCACCGACGTATTGCTTCACGTAACCTTCTTCCCTCTTTAATTGAACTTACAAAGAATTAAAACAACCCAAGGTCCATGATACGAATATACATAACTATCGACATCATTTGAATCATAATTAAATATTTGCAGTAAACGAAGAACTGTACTGAGACGCAAGCTTCTTTAATTAATTTTAATACTACATAAGAAAAACTAAATTAATCTTGCAAGATCTAAACACAGTAACAACAAATTTTATCAACAATCCTCTAATAAGGCCGTTCCTGAAAAATCGTAAATTGGTTAACCTTTCGAAAGAATTATCCAAAATTTTCAAAATTTCATATGGACTGTTGGTAAAATCTAAAAGGGCTAGCACAATTTCAATGAATGTCCAAAGACACCAATTCCGTACCGTAATTACTTATCTTATGTACCTTACGTCTAAATTGTCCCGGTACTTTGTACCGTATTTGTATTGTACAGTACACGTGTGTGCCCACGCTTTAAATGTGTAGATTTAATTTTGGAGAATAAAACTGGCAAATTACTGTGTCTAGATATTTTACAGACATTCACATATTCACACTGAATTCATAGTCCTTTGTATGAATGCTGTTTATTTTTTTGATTGACGACCATCCTTTCCGAATCACAATGTTCCCTGCAAGTAGCACACCCAGATAGTCCAGTCCGTCGTAATTCTGTCATTATGTTCCTTTTCTAGCGTAGTAGATAGTCACACAAATCCTGAACGAAACTGAGCTTTCTAGATAAGATGGTTCATTTATTTGTGGATTTGTACACAAACCCAATTCGATAATCATTGTCATATAATTCATTCACTAAATATTATTCGATCCAGTAAAAAATACACAAATCAATGAACATTTAATAATTGTAAATTATGGAGGTTATATTTAACAACGTCTTTATTTTTTATTAATTATGTACATTAGATATAGCCTTTCGAGCTATTTCTTCTTAAATTGCCTTTGATTTTGTCTATGTAAAACCTTTTTGTGCCCCAAAATAAAGACGTTGCCAATTTAATTTCAGTAGAATTTTCACGCTTCTATCACTTATCGTTTTGTTTAACCCTGTTGTGACCCATTTTTTCTATTATATTATTTTGACTTACTTAACTCCTAATGATTGTGGTCCCAGGTGTTAAATAAAACTTCAAATTGCTGTATTTCTGTCTCTCTTTATCTTCTATGAATAAGTGCTTTTGAATATTTGCTTTCTGTAACTTTTTTGTGCCAATAAAAAACTTTAAACTCTTGATGCTTTAAAGCTGCAATTGTCTGAATATTTAAAAATATCAAGTTCATATTTTTGAAAAAGCTTTGGAAATTTCGATAAATTCGCTTGTAAAGCTTCTTTTTCAACTTGCAAAATATAAAGTAGATGCACCTTTTGCCTTTTGTTCTTAAAGAGCTACGCTATAATATTTTTATACGATTTCAGGCATATAGTAGTATGTGGACATATAACATACGAGTCAGTGAGCCATTTTTTAAAAGACTTCCTACATGAAGACCGTGAGGATGTGGATGTTGAGGTTGTTTTTTTACACAGGTCAGTGTGTTTATCATTAATACATATTACATAAATATTGATAATTAAAATTACATAATCTATGGCCAGTTTTCATTTACATTCGACAATAACCTTCGTAGTAAGGGAGTACCTGAAAAAAGGTACGGCAATATCTATTGAACCGCGACTAAACTTCACAATTAATGCCCATAACTACTGGTCTTAGATATTAAATATAATAGTATAAAAGATAAACAAAAATTGATATTAAATAACGTTTAAATACGCCATTCAAAAGTGTGTTATGAGAGGTTCTCAAGTGTATAAAATCGTGTATTAAATAATAAAGCTGATACTACTTGCCAAAACTGGTATCGAGCTATCCTGGGTGCGGTGTAACATGCATGATCCAACGACGCTTTCAGAAAAGAGCCCGACCTTGAGCTGGAGGGTTTACTGAAGCGTCACTACACCACCGTCGAGTTTTTTCAGGGTACAATGATGAATGCCGTCGACCTTGAGCGAGTCAAGGTTAGCGTAAGACCAAATAGCGCAGGCATTAGATCGCACGGCCGTACTTATCATTGATACGCGTCTACGTGATTTTATTTATTTATTTATGTGCATAACGACAGATCTTTTTCTTCTGTAAAGATGCTGTTCCATAGTCACTGTAGGTTTTTAATCACTTTGGTAAATTTATCTTGTGGTTATTTTGATGCAATCATTGCTTATCACGGTGGGACGGTGGCGCCTCGTTCCGTCGCGGCAAGGCGCTTCCGCTCCACTCCACGACTGCGTGCGATTTTGGTAACTAGAGTTGCATGAGAAGGCCTGCAACAGGCGGCGGACTATCCTGTACCAGCTCTGGTCAGTAGTGTTAACGAACCGTTGATGACAGGAAACCGCCCGACCTGGAGCTCGAGGGCCTGTTCAAGAGACACTTTACCACTGTGGAATTCTTTCAAGGCACCATTATGAATCCAATCGACCTACAGAGGGTGAAAGTAAGTAACACTGCACTCGAGAAGATGTGATATTTTGGGCGTGGTGTCGGTTTGAAGCTGTACAGATTTCTATAGAAGTAGAGCGATGCTCGTTGACTAACCTCATGTTGGAGAAGTTCGAAGCCTCAGTAACCCTTCTGTCATGACTTGAGCGCTGTCTGTGCGTGCCTGTCGCTAATGTGTGTTCGCCCTGGCCCGGGGCTAGCGTGGCCGCACCGCCAAGCCAGGCCGGGCCAGGGCTGTCTCCCGCCCCGGCCCCTTCGCCGCGACCACGCCGGCCATGTTTCTAACTGTTACCAGTAATGGGTGTTGTATGCGATGCTGGCCCGTACGTGTATACTAAAAACGATCGATATCGATTTTACTGTACCTACCTACCTACCTATCTGTGGTATTATTGGCATTAATGGCTGCCGACGAAAGGATTTCCGTTTCAAAATTTAATATTTTAGTAGTTACAAGTACAGTTGTCGATTGTCGATATAGTTCGCGGTAAGTTGGTGTTGATGCATGGCTTCCAAATTAGCATGATGATAGCAGTCTGCATGATAAAGTTTTTCTTTAGTGTTGTTTTCTTACACCCACCCTGCTTTAATCTAAATGGACACTACACTACTAATATACCCGATTCATAAGTAACAATAATTGTTAATGAACCTTCATGTAAGGTACAAAACCTATTGGAGATGTAGTGATCATTTAATGCTATGAATAATGTTGATTGGCTTATTCTCATGCTTGGTTCTTCACTTGAAAATCTTTAGTAATAGATTAGTTGCATAAACTCTTCTTAGATGTATTAATGTGTTTAATAAAATCCATATTTAAAGATCTTATATCCCAGCAAGTGTTTTCACTTACTAATTATTTTCAATGGTGGTAAGTATATCTCAGTGTATACTAAAGTTGCTATTGCAAATCTGTTGTCTGTCTATATAATCTAATGCCTTCAGCAAACAGAAATTATTCTAAACCGAAACTGTACTCTGCTCTGTTATGTTTGCAAAAGCTTTCAAATACTATAAGCTGTAACTACTGTACTAAATGTCACAACATCATCTAGGTACACGAAGCGGATGCCTGCCTGGTGCTAGCCAATAAATACTGCCAGGACCCTGATGCGGAAGATGCCGCTAATATTATGAGGGTCATATCTATTAAAAATTATTCAGATGACATCAGGGTTATCATTCAATTGATGCAGTATCACAATAAGGTATGAAAAATATTTTTGATAATAACCCTTCATTATATTTAAATGTACAATAATTTTATGTGCAATTTGGATCATATTTTATACTTATGCACTTTTTAGGCCTATCTACTAAACATTCCATCGTGGGACTGGAAGCAAGGAGACGACGTGATTTGCTTAGCAGAATTAAAGCTGGGCTTCATCGCACAAAGTTGTCTCGCGCCTGGATTCTCCACAATGATGGCTAACCTTTTCGCCATGAGGAGTTTTAAGACGGTCAGCCATTTCATACTATTTCATTATTGTTTTAGTGAGCCTCTTAAAAATACCTATCTCCAACAGTACTTTCGGAGACGTCGAAAAATGGCTGGTAAACCTCCAAGTCTCTGATCGTATTCACAGTTCTAACGTTATATATGCGGCATTTCCACAGTCCCAAGAGATGGCTATATGGACTAATGACTACATGCGCGGTACGGGAATGGAGATGTACACGGAGACGCTTAGTTCCACCTTTATCGGGATGACATTCAAACATGCCGCAGAGTAAGTGAGCAGCGAACGAGATGCTTGCTATACTGTGACACATGACGAAGTCACACACAGAACTTTCCTGTACAAGTGTTTGAGCATACCATATCGCCGAGATACGGGACGGTCGTCACTAACTATTAATAATAAACCGCAAAGCTTTCTCTCATTTAGTGTTTGTACATTACATTTGTTTGCAAGCTTACAATCTGTGATTTAAACCTCAATGTTTTCTTCTCGAACAATTTTTAGGTACTGCACTGAATAACTTTATAGATACACTGGACTGTAGACCTAATTTAGGGATATCGTGAACTAATACATAGATTGACGAGGATTTGTACGGGGAGGCTGATAACGGCATCCATCGGGAGCTGTCGGTGGCTATGACTAACATAGCACGAGCTTTAGCGTCTCCTATTGGTTGATTGCAGTCCCCCGACACTCAAGCTTGGCAGAACGATTACCTGCAGGGTACTGGCTGCGAGATGTACACCGAAACACTGTCGACCTCCTTCACGGGAATGAGCTTCCCTCAAGCGAGCGAGTAAGACCCCCTCCCTGATCCTTGGGCCCGCCTGCACCCCCCGCACCGTAGACACTGTGTGCCAACTTGCTAACCCTAGCTAATTGAGTGTGCACTACTAACCAATTTAGGTTATTTTAGTATCCATTAAAGTTGATTTTAGAATAGAATATTAAAGGATTTCTGATTTTCAGAATAGTCTGTGCATGTTGCATTGGTGATAGAATACTAGTGGTATGTATCTATTAGATAATTCGATTTAACGTTATTATTTGTATCCAGAAAACAGTTCATCGAGTAGTTACATTATTTATTTTGTATGATAAATAATTTCAGGTGTTTCATCATATTACTTCAGTGCAGTATGATAATAAGTTTCGAAATGTCAATTAATCACTTTGTCGGTCACTTAATTACCATTAATCACATCACTGTGCATGAACATGTAAACAATTAACACCATAATTAATATTCACTTATATACCTAATTTACGCGAAAAAATATAAAAGATAAAATTATCAAAAAATTACACATATTTAAAAAAATCCATTATTCCTTTAAAAAATACTTATTTGCCTTCTTAAATAGAAGCTAAATTTATCTTTTGTTATACTTCTGCTGCTTATGTACTTTCGCTTTCTCCTATCTGGCTGTACGTACCTATATACTAAATAGATGGATATTGTCAATGGCTTATAGTTTCTATTTTAGCAATCTCTGTAAGTACTGTGTAATAAGTAATTTATATTACCATGTAGCTAAATAAGCATGTACCAACCAAAATAACCAGTTCCTATAATAATCTTACAAAATATTTAAAGTAAAAAATATTCTCCAACATTCTACATTCTAATTCCAATATCATTCAATAAAATCTATAATATCAATCCAAATGTGGATACTTCATGGCATGCCAAAAACCAAGCACATAACAAGAAAACCAGTACAGCATCACAACATCTCCTCAGGTTGTGCTTCACGAAGCTGAAACTACTCTTGCTAGCCATAGAAATCAAGGGTGAAGAAGGGGCCGACAGCAAAATCTCAATCAACCCTCGAAATGTGAAGATTCATGCCAATACCCAAGGGTTCTTTATTGCACAATCAGCTGATGAGGTTAAAAGGTAAATATCAAAATGATTCCTCAAAACTATCATAGCAATCTGATCTTTATTGTTTTTTGATTTGTTCTATTCCTTTCATACATATTAAAATTATTCGTTCTCTTTTCAGAGCTTGGTACTACTGTAAAGCCTGCCACGAAGACATCAGAGACGAAACACTCATCAAGAAATGCAAATGCAAAAACTGTAAGATCATTGAATTGCTTTCCCCAATAGTTAAATAATGAAATGAATACTTAATCATATATTTAATAATAATTTCCTTTGATTTAGCAATTACTATAAACAGTTAAATGCCTTTTAACTTATTAACGAAAGATTCTGTGACATTCTTTCTGGAATATTTATAAACTTTTATAATCTCACGAGCTGTGTCCTGTATTGTAATATATTTTGGCCAACAACACGTTTCTCTGGTACATATTGATGTCACATTGTGTCACACGTAGGAACCTTATTCTCTCTCGAGGACACGTCGACACAGACTCGCTATCCTCACACTGTTTTCTTTCTATTTGTGAGACATTAATGGAATATTGTTCGGCTAAACTTTTAGTGACCGCGCACCAGCGGAAGGTTGGAGCCGACATAGGTAACTTGCACCACACCTAACCTCACAAATTGACGTTTTCCGATATTTATTTTTCGTGTCTATATAATTTTTGAGTTGCTTTAGTGGTGTTGCGTCCGTACCTCACAGACTGGATCGGCTGCAAGGCATTCTTGACCCGTGCTCGTTCACACCCTATAATTTAGCGATCATTGTGTTTGTCCGCTCGCTCGTGAATGGATACCGCCACAAGAGACGCACTCCGACACTTCACCATTTTTCTATGCCTTTTGAGATATTACTCGCTCTGTTCTGATTTGGTATCGAGAGGATTTAGTGCATCATACAATGTCATACATGTAATCACAAATCAGGAACTGAACATAGTTTACACAGCTGTCACAATTCAAAATTTCCAAAAATTCTGTGCGAATCCATTGATATAAAGCAGAAATTGATATGATGCACTTCAAAGCCCGGCACAGAAAGTACATTGCATGTATTACATTAAACTAAGTAGAAGTAACTAAATATCGCAAACTGCAAATTGCACCGTCATTATATCCCCAAACACTTAGATATATTAATATGTATATGTAAGTCCATGAAAGCATGTCTCAGAAAAAAGAGTGAAGACAATCACAAATGTGCTAATTAAAATTACTTCATCGAGTGAGCTTTGGAGGATAAAGACTTAAGCAACAGTTCCGGCTTGTCTGTGCTAACTGACAGTGACTAACGCGGGTTCAAGGGATACTAAATACAGTCACTACCCACATTATCATTCACGCTTTTGATCGAATCAAATTTGATGCACAAAATATATTGTCTAAATACTCGTGCAAAATCTGATTCCATCAACGAAATAACAACAGTCATATACGAATCAAGTGTATTAGGCGTGCCTTCGTGTTTGTCAGTGTTTGGATTTTTACAGATGTTGGAATGATGATGATGCAGACTGGGATGGTGAAACAAAGTCTTAATACGTACCGTGGTTGTCTCGACGGTACGGAACGGAAATGCGAGCTATTCCATATTACCGTACCTTACACACGTTTAGTTTGTTTGCATCAACTAACCATTGCTCATGACGACGTTACTGTACTGAGCTACCCGTATGCTATACACGTTTAAAAGAAACACGCAGCTAGAATAGTGCAGCTGGGCTAAGACACCATAATATTAACTACCAAACGCTTTCTATATTGACAGTGATAGGTAGAAAAGGATAGAACATCGAAAATATATACATGACTCACTCCAGAACCCATAGACATGAAAATTTAAATTAAGATTTCTATTACTGACAATCCTTTACTCTAAACTGAATTTAATTCAACTCACATGTAAATATATTTTTCGTATCATTACAATTATTTGATGCTTTGAGTTTGGATTTGGGTAATAAGAAATCTGTACATTTGTTGGTCATCCAATTTACCATCTGAAAATCTATAAGCTTTGCATCTCTGTCTGCATAAGTACCTCTTATTATTTGCGATTCTTCCGTAAAACCCACAAATAAACTGGTTGAATAAATTAGATAATGCATTATGTTTAAAAGTATTATTTCTCGGTTCAGTGGCTACGTTCAGGAAGGGCGTACGAGCCGTCCAGATGGTTGGCAGGGCAAGTACGTAACCTAAATGTGTATACAATTCAATGTAAATGTCGATGTGATGTTCTTTATAAACAACAATCGGGTGGTGGTGACTGTGGTCTGGTCGCCCACCCGAGCGGCAATAGCAATCTCGTGTCCTGTTATCATTGTCTTGTCTTATACGTTACTATATGTGCATTTTACAGCAGTTAGATGTATGCTCTCTATTAGCGGATAATATAAACATCAAGAGACATTATATGTCGTTTGTTTATTTTGGTGTTGTACATTATTTATATGGTAATATTTTTACCTAGGAGTATTTTTGAACCCTGATTTCTGCATCGGTATAGACCCTCTGATATTGATGTTGTGAAGTTATAGTTTTTTAAAATCAAGTTAATTTGTAATTTTATTATGCTTCTAAGAGTTTTTTATGGAAAGATTATTTTTAATGTTTATACAACCCTGCTTAGGGAACGTTTAATTAGATGATCCCGCCTCGATAGAACCAGTCAGGACTTTGCAGTTACCGCTGCGTCTGTTCCGGTCGAACACTGTGGTATTCTTTTTATACTGCAATCATCTCCCTGTAATAAAAAGTTCTCATCTATGTCATCAAATCCGTTAGAACGATCGGTAATTATATCTAATGTATCATCCCACATTGCCATTACCTCATCTCCTGTAAGGTAGAACTAATCCATTAAAAATAGGGTTCTAAATTCATTTAAACCGATTTTAAACATGATAGTTTAGCGCACCGAGCTTGTCTATTAGTTAGATTTATATTTTTTGTGTGTATAGTTTTTATTTGTATGTTTGTTGCATGTCTGTGTTGTGTTGTGTTGTGTTGTATTGTATTGTATGGTATTTGTAGTGGACTTGTTGTAATTGATTATTGTGATTTAATAAAAAAATATTTATTGAGTATTTTGTACAATTCGGTTCCATCTACAAAATTGTAAAAAAATCTTCAGAATGCACTGTAAAATCTTTTAAAAATTTAATAAGAGTTAATACATCACATTTGAATTGTGTAAACTCATTTACTGCCAGAACATTCTGAACCGGGCTAAGCGCTTGCTGCTACGCAAATAAAGCTTTTGATAAAGGTGGAACCGAAACTTGATGATTACAAGATCGTCATACATGACGGCCTCGGTCACACGCTGTAAAGACGCGATGTGCCTGCAGGTATACTGTATTTACTAAGTGGTGTACCGGAATGCGAACTTGTGCTGATGTTTTGCAGATGATCACCATCCTCCCCCCACCTTCACGCCGCCAGAGTTGCCCAAGAAGGTCCATGTTCGAGGTACATCTCAGGCTCAGAGGGCTGAGTGGTTTTATTTTTTTGTTTTTAATTTCTTCATCGGCCCACACTTTACCCATTGATCGAGCAATGTGCTTTGTCCTTTGTTACCTCATGGTGACGTGCACTTAGATGCTTCATCACGCATTTTTTCATAGCGAGCACTATAAAGTTTCTGTGACGAGTGAAATGCCATCGGAAGGTTTTACAATTAATCGCTTATTCAGGCATGGACCCGGCGATTTCGTAGCGAAACACATTTGCCGCTTACGCGAAACGTCCCTTATAAAACAATATCTCTAAACCAAGTTTTATCACTATGATGAACGAAAACTAAAAATTCATTTTCTTTATGTTACTTTCGCATTCACTTATTTATTGAATAAAAAATTAAATTAAATTTTCCATCGATCTGTGCTTCTTGGTTAACTCTAAAGCGGATGTTTATCATTTTGTGGTTTGTACCCCTGCGCCGAGCATTGCAAATATCTCATGGCATTGCATCTACCCGTCGTACTTTAACTGCCCGCCATCTTTGTGTCCTTGAAATAGGGTTGCCAATTAATGGACGATTTTTTGTGTATAAACGTAAAATATTATTTAAATACCATTAAATAATATTATTATGATATCATTATAACTCTAATATGAATTTTTCACATATCCAAAATTGGCAACACTTAAAATGTTATGTTGTTTAGCTTTTGTAGTAGAAAAAATGAATATTTAAGAATCCCCAATCAAAATAATAACTTCAAATTGCAATCGTAGAAATTATACTGTAGAATCAAAAATACTTAATTTGCATTTGTTATATCCAAATTTTTGAAATCCTACTAGACAGCCCTACTCATGAAGTCGTGAAGTACACTCTTACTTGTTGCTTTTCAGGTGAAATTGCGAGAGAGAGAGGTGAAGATACTAGTTGTAAGTATCCTCATTAGAATCTCTAAAGAATATATTTATAAGCATTAATATATATATTCATAATAAACATTTCAACGAAAACTTATATTTTATCGTTGTAAGATTATCTTCCAGAGTACCTAAACTTTAAAGATGTACCTACTTTATAGGTTTTAGGTATCTGAAACTAATATTTACCAAAAAGAGTACCATCACCATATTTGTAGACCTACATAAATTCTTTAAGCATTGTAAAGTTAACAGGCATAGATCTAATCTGTTTCATTCCATTCATCATTTGTCTTCTCCGTTCAGTAATCAACCGTAACCATCGGAGTGCAGCACCAACAACTCTACTATCACCGATGGCCAATCAACTAATGAATACCACTACCACGAGACAAGTAAACAAGGTCAAGCCAAACGTTAACAGAGCACCACCAGACACGTGAGTTACTGATCTATGTTTATTTTATATATGGCTAAAGATATACGAGAATAAAAAACTGTTAAAGTTGAACCAAGAATTGCTGTCCAAAAGCTTTGAGTATCCTCAAGAAAGTTTAAGTCAAGATAAATAATCTTATTATGTAAAATACAATAACATAAGTTTTAGCATCTAATATTACCAACTGAGCCCTAAATCCTAAACTATCGTCAGCGTCTTTTAATCCAGAAGAAAAAAATTAAACGCCTCTTAAAAATCCCCTTGTAGGGCTTAAAATTTAACATTTCCGTTATCACTATCCTTCACAATGCACTAAGCAATAAATGTTGCATCAATTAATTTTGATATGTCGTAGCACATAATTTTTTTAAGCTTAAAAAATATTAGAGACGATCCTTTGACCCTGTGTTACAGGAATCCACAAGATCAAGATACCAATTACCAGGCCTATCACCTTGCCTACGAAGTGAAAAAACTCATGTAATTCAAACAAAACTTTCATATCTGCTAGATAAATTTTATTATCAGTAGTTTGACGGAATTCAGTATAGTTGTCACGAGTGAAGTCGGCTTGTTGTGAAATGTCAGCATTGCTTGTCATGTCAGCTTTGCTCTGTCCAGGTCTGCTGATGGGATGAGCTACCTTAGGTTCTACCCCTTTTGACATTTTAGATATTGCAGACTTTTCTCGTATCTTAGTACAGTAGACAGTAGTGCTTGTCTCACAATGTTTTAAATATGGAATATTTCATTTATTTTGGTGATGAGATTATTATTGTAGTGGTATACTCCGCACTTCCGTTCTTCAGCACGATGCACAGTTTTCTAATATACTCGACAACAGCATGTTTGTATTACCCATTTCTGATACATATTATTTCACTTTTACAGTAGTATCTATTAGATAAAGTAGAATTGTCACTATTTTGTTTTGATGTCATCCTTTACAATAACGACTGTCGTAATATTTTGAATCTGTCGTTATTGAAGAGGATGTTAGACTACTAGATTTTCGATATATTTAGCAAACAACCAGTATTGGTACGGTAAAGTAGCAATGGTAATAGAAAACCCTTATAAACTAAAAGCACCTATAACCGATACCTAAACAACAATTTCTTAAACACAAATGTATAAAAGAAACAAAGCTAAACTGCCAAATTAAACATCAGTAAATAATCACTTAGAAAAAGGCCGGAACGCTATAGTTAGTGATGTTAAAACTGTGATTTAATTTGTCAGGCCTACAAGCAGAAGTAGCGGTGGCAATCAGAACAGTAACGGCGTCAGTTTGCCAGCCGGTCTGGCAGACGACCAGTCGAAGGATTTCGACTTTGAAAAGACTGAAATGAAATACGACTCCACTGGGATGTTCCATTGGAGCCCTGCCAGGAATCTGGAAGATTGTATATTGGTGAGTATTGAATATTAGAAATAACTAATTGTATACATTATCCAAGGTTGGGACCAGTGTCATAAAATCTACTATTTACGTGATTTTGTGGCCAAAAGCTGCTGCGGCGGCAGCTGCCGGAATACTAAATGAAGCTTGAACCAGATTCTCTACTTAAGTGTCTTCTGCATCCAGCCGGGTTTTAAATGCTTGCTATGGCTTTCCGATACCGACAGCTCCAGTTCATTGCACCAACGACCTGACTTTCATCGCCTTATATTACAGGATAGGAACCAAGCGGCCATGACAGTGCTGAACGGCCACGTGGTGGTCTGCCTGTTCGCGGACCCTGACTCCCCGCTCATCGGCTTAAGGAACCTGGTGATGCCTCTGCGCGCCTCCAACTTCCACTATCACGAGCTGAAGCACGTGGTAATCGTCGGTAGCGTCGATTATATAAGGCGAGAGTGGAAGATGTTGCAGAATCTACCCAAGATTTCTGTTTTGAATGTAAGTATAGATTTTGAACAGCTGTTTTACACGTGAATGTCTTTAATAATTGTGGCAGCTCTTATTGGTATTCACTAGTTTAAACCCAAAGTCAGGTTTCAGTGTGTGTTTTCGGTGTTTTATAAACCGTTAGTTGTCCACGATACATTTATGTCACACATACCCTTCCGTTCCAGGGTTCACCGCTAAGCCGAGCCGACTTGCGTGCAGTAAATGTGAACCTGTGTGACATGTGCTGCATCCTATCAGCGAAGGTGCCATCGAACGATGACCCGACGCTGGCAGACAAGGAAGCTATCCTGGCTTCGTTGAACATCAAGGCGATGACGTTCGACGACACGATAGGAGTGCTGAGCGGGGCGGGGGCGGGCGCGGGGGCCGGGGGCGGGGCCGGGGCGGGGGCCGGGGGTGGAGTGGGGGCCGGTGGAGGGCCACCCGCGGGGCCACCGGCGCCCGTGCTGCTGCAGCGCCGCGGCTCCGTCTACGGTGCCAATGTGCCTATGATTACTGGTCAGTAGATTTGCGTTTTAGGACATTGAGACGGTTTTCAGGCAACAAACAATTCTTACACCTTTTTTTAGTAATTTATTCAAGGACAAAAATCACCTACTCAAAAACATCCAAATCATCCAAAGGGATAGTTTGAATGTTTTTGAGATATTGTACATAGAGAAGAAGGACTGCAACGAAATACGGCAACCTAAGAAGTGTTAATTTTCCATCATCATTTTCTTTTTTTTTTATTAAATATACACGGAGGAATCTACATTCATCTTCTCTCTCAATCTGTTTCTCAACCTCATCGAGAGTTTTAGAAATTGAATTCAAAGTGTAAGTAATAAGAGTGTATATCATGTGTCGTGTGGTGGCCGGTGCACAGAGCTGGTGAACGACAGCAACGTGCAGTTCCTGGACCAGGACGACGACGACGACCCGGACACGGAGCTGTACCTGACGCAGCCGTTCGCGTGCGGCACCGCCTTCGCCGTCAGCGTGCTCGACTCGCTCATGTCCACCGTTAGTAACCTTTCTATTTACTACATTATCTATCACTACTTAGCCCGTGCAACTTCGTTAGCGTCATTAACCCGTTTTTGCCTGTCTATCTAATGCTGAAATAATTTTCAGTCGGACCAGTAATTCCTGAGATTAGCGCGTTTAAACAAACAAAATATAAACTCTTTACAACTGAATTACTATTGTGTACATGTTATGAATAAATAAATAAACGTAATTGTTAAAATCTTTAATGGCATGCTGTGTTTGTTTTTTTTTTAGTTACACAACAGTTGAACTTGAAAGTCGCTTACCATAAAGTCAACAATTTCATTCATAAAATCTGTGAAATAATTATTTGAATTTGTTGTTCCCCAGACGTATTTCAACCAGAATGCCTTAACGCTGATCCGGTCGCTGATCACGGGCGGCGCCACTCCCGAGCTGGAGCTGATCCTCGCCGAGGGAGCTGGACTCCGAGGGGGGTACTCCACGCCTGAGAGTTTAGCTAATAGGTACCTATCCATATTTAGAAACCTCGACGATAAGATAGGTGTTGTGTTGGTCTGAGAGTTTAGTTAATAGGTACATTACCATGTTTCGAAACTTTTCCCAAAAAGTAGGTAAGTGAATGATTTACCCATTAATACGAATGCGAATTTAGTATGATGTTTAAACGTTTAGAACTTATTTTAGTTCAATTTATGACAGGTACCTAATCCGTATCTCGTAGACGTCTACGAAAGTGCTACGATAATATATTTATTTCAAAACAATCTTTATACGCAAGATCCATAAACTATTTTCTTTTTATCAATTTTAACATTGTTTTTCTTCATATAATTTTACGCCCATTTACAATTATGCCTCGTATCTCACCGCCAAACTTCCCAACAGGGACCGTTGTAGAGTAGGCCAGATATCCCTGTACGACGGGCCTCTGGCGCAGTTCGGAGAGGCCGGCAAGTATGGGGACCTGTTCGTCGCCGCGCTGGGGACCTACGGCATGCTGTGCATCGGCCTCTACCGATTTCGAGACACATCGTCGTCCTGCGACGCGAGCAGCAAGCGATACGTCATCACCAATCCGCCTGATGACTTCTCTTTGCTGCCCACTGATCAGGTAAAGCTTTCTTTAAATAGTGTCCCCTCAATAAGTTATCATGCTTAAAGTTCTCCATTTGTCTGATAAACGTACCTCGTTCGAACTATTAAAAACATTTTAAGCCCAAAAAATTCCCACTGGTTAGTGGTTTTATGGTTATAAATTTAACAAATAAAGTATCGTTATATTCGACGCACATTCAAAAGGTGACGACATAATATCAGCGTTAACCTCAACATTAGCCTTTATATTCATCCATGACATATTAATATACAATAAGCTCGTTGTGGGCAGGTGTTCGTGCTGATGCAGTTCGACCCGGGCGTGGAGTACCGCAGCGGGCGGCGCGCGGGCGGCGCCCCGGCGGGCGGCAAGGACGACGCCTCCTGACTATTGCTGTGCAGCGCCCTCACCGACGGGCCCTACTCCTACATCTAGGCTCTGGGGCCCGCCGCACGAGGACAATCCCGACCCACCCCACCCCACCCCACCCCACCCACCAAACCCGATCGCACTTATCCCTACTTTATTAAACTAAACGCCACTATCGAGTAGTGGCGGGCATCGTGACACCACTATCGAGTAGTGGCGGGCAACTTGACGCCACTATTGAGTAGTGGCGGGCAACGTGACGCCACTATTGAGTAGCGGCGGGCAACGTGACGCCACTATTGAGTAACGGCGGGCAACGTGACGCCACTATTGAGTCGTGGCGGGCAAAATGACGCCACTACTCGATAATGTCACATTACACTGTTCACAACTTACACCGTACACTATAAAGGTTTAGTAAGCTATTCCTATCCAAAATTGGGGAAAGTCACTTATAAAGATCGATAAAACCGGATCGAAAGTCAAACTACCTTCTTTTTAGAGTTTTTAGGTACATTGTCGTTCACAAAGGCGAGGTTAGCAGACTAAGAAAAAAGTTACAATAATGTCAAAGTGGATAGGAATAGATTATTAATTCCGGCCGTAAAGCAGTATGGCAACTCCTTACCGAAACTCATGTCATGAAGACCTAAGCTGAGAGTTCAAATTGTTGCTTTACTGCTTTAAAACCTTTTTTGTATTTAATTATCACAGAAGCTCAATGATTTAATACGCGAAAAGATAATCTGCGCTGAACCAAAGCTCTTTTAACCTTTGTAACATGATTATAATCTGGCGTTTTATGGAATTCGAGTCAATGTTCATAGGAAATGTAAGCTAATGGACGCAGCTTACTTATTTATTATTGAACATTGCTCGAAGTAATTTTAAAGCCTCTCTTACTCTCTCGTTTACTCTACATCGTGTGAGCGAGAGGCAAAAAGAGACGATTTCGCAGAAATAAAGAATACTTTGTCAGCTTATTATATCATGTTACTACGGTGTATTCCTTTATGTTATTTTATGACTATCAAAATATAACACAAGTAAATTTAGTGTAAAGGCACTGAACTTGCAGGGTGGGTGTATACAGAGCTAAAACTTTAAGTGTGAAAAGTATAAAACACAACAGTTTTCCAAGACCATTGCACTGAGTTAGTGTTTAAACATTTCCGCCTGTATATATCCACCGTATTATATAGCACACAGCACTTTCAATTTATACAGAAAACACATTTTTATTTTACTCACAAACTTATTATTTAGCTACAATGGTGACGGTATGGTTTTAATTTTAAGTTTGTATACATGGTGCTGGTGAATATTTAGACACGAACACTTTATATAGGCTGGCTGACTTCTAAGCTGAGCACTACACAACTCTATCACTTCAAGGTCACTTCTTACACTTCTATTACCAGAACACTTATAAATTCGAAAGGTAAACACTTATTTCCTTTTTAAAGCGTTTCTGCTTAAATTTTTATCCGAGAAATATTGACAAAGCATCATGCTGTCCCTTTTTAACGTATTCAGATTCACTGACTCTTTCTTACAATCCAATTTTGTCCCGTAAACAATTTTGACTTAAAAACGATGGTAATGCTCAATAAATGGACCTTTTAAACTTTTAATTGCATGACCGTGTTAACAATTATGTATAAATCTACTAAACTATAAGCTATTGCATATCTTTTCTCTCTTTCTTCTTTTAGAGTATCCATTCCTTATTCAGTAGCTTTCTGTTTCATGACTCATGCGTTAAAATGAAATTTCTATTTATAAAGCTGATATGTAGACATATTGTAAGCATTTAATATATTAATTGACTGATTGTTAAGCACTTCATATCCACGGTTATGTTAGGAGTAAACGACACTACGTTAGTCATTATTATTAAGTTTTAGTCTTTTAATTTTTTGTACTGAATTCACATTGAATTCGTCATATAGTTTTAAGCCATATCTTCCTTCGTTTCCGCTATATATTGCACGTATGGTAGTGGTCTGCATACAGTTCAATTTTTCATACATTTTGGCTTTATTATTACTCTTTTTGAATACGGATTAGGTTTAGTAAGTCGTTGATCGCGTATTGTTTTTGTGCACGCTTGTCTATCGACCACAAACGCGCACAAAAAATTTATAAAACACTACATACAACTTTAGTCACATTAAATCTCATCTAGAACCATGTTTTTGTTTATTTTTTATTTGAATAAAATTATAAAGTTTTATTTTACCTTTTTTGTTCTTTTATTTCTTTGTTTATTATTTACATTAAATCCCAAATATGGTGGGGGATTGTCAAAGTGGACGTGATTTATGGCGCTGCACATAAAAAAAGTCTTATGAACTGAAACAAATTATACGAGAAGTAAATGAATGCCATTGCGTGAATCGAAATTTCAATGGTTTTATGTTGCGAGAGACATTGAGTGCAAAGTGTAATTTTGCTGTAATTGTGTGATATTATTTTCGAAACGTCGTTGTTATTATGATGAAAATAGGGCTTTTGAAGCCTGCGATGTATTTAGTGTTAACTCCGGGTGCTTTGACGATTGTGGACTCTCATAGTTTACTATGTTGATTGTATTAGATAAGTACTTTAATCGGCTGCACGACACACGCAAACATTCGAAACCCAAAATTTTAACAATAATGCATTTTGAAACGAAATCTGTGCAGTTGGTTAGAGGTCCTCTTTTAGAATTTACTAGGTATTAGTTACATTCGCCAATTCACCGAAAGTTATTGTTAGTCATTCCTATATCGTTTAGTGAGACAACATAATGCAATAATTATTACTAAAACTACAAGATGTTTGATGAAGATTATAATGTATTATATAATATAAATTAGTATCGCGTAGGACACCCAATCCGCTGCAAGCGTCACGCTCGCGCTCGCAAATAGCACCGAAATTATTTTAAAGAAAAAATATATATACCTAATAATTAATGAATACCTCAATTTAACTGATAGTGAGTAAATTTCGAAAATATAATGTTAAAAATTTGTCAAACATCCTGTATATAGACATTCACATCATAGAGAATCATGTTCATTCAGATAGCATAGGCAAAACCGGCCTTAATTTACAACTTAGGATAATGTGGGTGTATACATTTTCTGTGTGAAGTCTAGTCGTGAAATCAATATGTGTAAAAGATTCCGATCGAGTCAGACGCGGCGTGTCATAAGTGTATCGATTAATTCGAAATTGTGTGGTGTATACTTAGTCCTGTTTATTCGAATATCGACTTTAATTTGTTGCGTTTTGGTCCAAAATAACGAAACCCTTATAAGGAATTGAATGCAAACATACTGCCATATTTTTGTAACACAGCTGTTCCATTTGTAGTCAAAAGATACCCACATAAAAAGTACAAGAAAATGTCGAGGCCCAGATTGAAATTCAACCGAATATAAGCAAGATTCGAGACAAAAAAATTAAATACAAAATAATTGAAAACATTACAAAAATATCAGAAATGCACATATTTGGTTTAAACACCAATTATTCTAATGTTATACAGAGATATAATTAAAAATGCATTATTAACATAATTTTATTTAAACAGTCATTATCACTACACCGACCGGTCGTTAAAAATTGTAAAGTTTTGAGATGGTTGTGCACGATAGAATTATTTATCTATGTAATTATAAATCGAACTAATCGGTCTGTCCAAAAAAAATATTAAATTAAAAAATGGAAATTATTGGCTTATTTGGCCGAACATTTGATTCGGCTTTGCCAAATGTTTGCATAGGCTTATAGGGCGTGTAAAAAGATATTTCGACATCGAACTATTATTCTTATTGACGTTTGAAAAGGATACGCGATTTTTCTATAGAAGGGTCTCATTACATGTCTCGATGGAAATAAACAGTCTCGCTTGACATTTGAAGGCAATGACATAAGTCAAACGCAATAAGAATGCAGTTCGATTTGGAAACGTCACTCCGGTACTGACCACCTCAGACCCAGCGAACTAAATAGCCATTTAGTTGTAATTGAGCTTGATATTTTGGTAAGTAGCCACCCATGCATGCATCTGGAGCCCTAGACGCCAAATTAGGTACCTAATATTTAGTGTACCGCCATTGTGCTAACATTCAACACTCAATTTTTTAAATTTATTAGCTAGAATGTTGTAAATAGTCAAATGTAATTTTGTATGTTACATAAGAAATTTTTCGAAATACGTCTCCTTTGCATTAATAAAGTTTATATTCAATACTATCGTGTGTAGTTTGTTGTTAACTAGGCTTCGATGTCACTGTATGCTAGTTAGGTTAGAGTTCGGACGTCTCATTGTAAAAATGTAAAATACTCGCTATTAATTTGAATGTTAAATAAGTAATTAATATTAAATGACGATTTTTCCTTTAATATTTTTATACAGCATTACAAAATATTTATCGCAATTAAAAGTTTATAGAGGTGGGTCAGTGTGCAATTTAAAAAAAGAAAAAATAGTGTTTAAATTTGTATAATCGCCTTAACGAGAGAGAATATAGCTGAGTCTTTCTGCGTGTGTGTTGCTTGAAGTCTAATGTTGTCATTATTGTTTATGCAATGTGTATGTGTCGTGTCGAGAGCACTCGAGTCACTCGAGTCGCGACTCCTAGGTGATACCTTAGTGCTCCTAAAACGTAAAGGTACCTCAAAACGAAGCCAAACCGCGCAACGCCGATCGACTTACTATTTATTAGGTTCAAACGCGTTCATTTATTTCGTCATTATAAATATACAAGGATAAATTGAAATATAGGTTCCTAAAAATGGACAAATTAGTTTAAGGAACAAAATGATTCATCTTATATCGTTAAGAATTAAAATGCTGTATAAAATGTGGTTAGGGGAGGGTGGGGTAATCACGGATGGCGGGTAATGGCGGACACGATAGTTTAGGTGTGTTGGAAAAGGATAACAGATAATTGCAACACCGCGATCGCGAGTCGAACTCGAACGTAGTACCAGCGAGTAAGTGGTGTAGTGAGGCTGCGCGCACGTTACAAGGTATGTTAACTTAATGTTTTTTTGATAAGTTCATCTATTTTTTGTGTAAAATTTAATAGATGTACGTTGTGTCACTTATAACATAGAAATCTGGTATCGTATCAGTAAATCGACGTGTAATGAAGTGAACTTTTAAAGTACTCGGCGCATGCATCGCCCCATTGTAACCTTAAATAAAATTGTAGTTTTGTATTGTTGTAGGTGTCGGGTAATGGCGGACGATTTGGTTGGGGTAATCTCGACCGTCCGCATTTACCCCTACACTGTTAATGTACCTACCTATTTACCTACTTATATTTACATTCAGCAGTTAACTAAGGTGGTTTTTATTTGTGAAATGAATTACCAAGACAGGAATATACCACGCTAGAAGAATAAAGTCAATAAAACAGCACAGACGAAGAAAGAGTATTATTTCCTAATATATAATGAGAATCCTCCTAATGAAGAATGGATAAAATGCTACAAACGTAATTTATGGGCACATGAAAACTGCACGAGTGGTGCAAGCACATCAAAGGGATACCTCTGTGATTTCTGTACTAATCAATTCATCCGTGATTACCCCACGCGCTGTGGGGTAATCCCGGATGCAAGGGTTTTGTTTTTCTATAAGAATTTGATTTTATTTTTAAAATTTATTAACGTTGATTATGGGAATAGATGATTGATTAGTTTAAGTAAACTCTTGGTAATAAATAGCATTCGTAACTCCATATGGTTTTGTGTTATTTAAGTTCTCCCTTAGGTGTTCGCAATTACCCCACCCTCCCCTATATTTTAATTTATCGCTGTATATAATTAATACTAACAATTATTAAATTATATTAAAACACGTTACTTACACTAGAACACTTTCTGATTTGTGCAGTGTATTATGAAAGGCTTGCATAACGATCGCTTTGTGGCACTCAATGCATTTAAGGAACAACTAGATAAATGCATTCTGCGACCGAATACCTAACTTTGGTGATGTTATGCAAGTCACTGTTAATCTCATAGTTATCACGTTATCAGTTAAATTACACTTATTTTAGTGCGCAAGTTATTTCAGTGGTGGTGATTTTAATGTCTTAGTTCAAAAGGCGGGAAGAAAAAAGTAAAAAAAAAAAAAAATTTAACACAATAAAAAAATTAGTCACGTTTTTGGTAAAAATAGAAATTGGAAGCCGATTTTTTTTTCTACAAACGTCAAATAAAAGAAACTGCAAGTAATTTATATTTTAACCGTTTCAATCGATATGAATTGGTAAAAAATGATTTTGAGCAGGATCGATTTTTCTTCCCGCCCTTAGAACGTCACTTAACTACGATTCAACGATATCTCTCACAATCTACGATGATAAGGTGTACAATTAATATAAAGATATACAGACACTAAATTTAAAAAAAAGCCTACTCGCAAGTCTAGTTATCCATTTCTGTGTGCATTAAATCCTAGAATTAACAACATTGTTGACTATTGCTAATAGCTTGAGGTTGTTAACGTTTTTAGAACGAAAAAGGTGAATTTTTCATGTATTATATACGTATATAAAACTTTAAGTGATGTGACGAGTCGAGTACCTGCCTAGGTGTGTCATCGGTGGAAAAAAAACTGATTGCCAAATAACTGTGTCAATCAGTTAATCGATTGTAATAAGTGCAATTCGTCCAACTCGCGTTGTGAAATGTTGTATTTATTTTTATCTAGAAAACTATATGACTTCAATATATTGTGTTGGTTTATTTTTAATTATTAACTATTAGTGGTTAATGTCGAATCAATCGCTTTCGTATTAATTTCACAAAATTGTAATAGCAATCAACTCGTTACATCACTACTCTTAAAAGCTCTATAACGAAAATGTTCGCTAGACCTTTTTTGTAAGCTGTACGCCATCTTAGTGTTGTTACACACTAGCCCTCTTATTAAAGTAGTATCAATATATAATGATGGCTGTGAGGTAAATAATTATAACAATTTAAATTTATATTGTATAAAAAAGAATATTGAAAAAATAGCAACATACACGATCGCTCTGTTGCAATAAAACCGGTTAAAATGTGTATTCTGCTTATTTGGCAGAAATGAAATTAAAATCTTGATATTTTTTTTATATTTCAGCCTATTTTGTTTTTGGCACTGTAGGCTCTTTAGTAGTCAATAAGTTGATAAACGTGTACCTTACATTGTCTTATGAATCCGATCGACTAGTCTTATTGCGAAGCAAGCTGGCAGTAGGTATAATCTAAGCAATAGGTAATCAACTAAACTTAGGACATTACGAGAAGAGATAAATCGTAAAGAAATATTTAATCATATTAAGCGTTTGTTTTCTTTGTATATTTTTCTTTAGAATCTATTTTCTATTACAATTTCGTCTGTTTCCTTTAAACCTAGGTAAAATGAAGCAGTAAAAGTTGGGTGCCTATCTTGATTAATATGCTTTATGATGTGGTTAAGAGTTTAACCACGTACATTTCCAAAATATATTCAGTGTTAGCAGTAGGATATAGTAAATGATAAACAAAATATAATTAAGAATCAGTGTCGTTATTGAACTACAGTGCCAAAACAAACGAAGGATGTAATTTGGTCAATTTCGATGCGTAAAGTATACACCAAGCAACGGGTTGCCATAACATTAAATTCACCTAATTACCACAAACAAATATGAGAGATTTCTTTTTAATAAAAAAAACTATCTTCAAGTCATCAAATATATACAAAACAATTTTTATTTTATTTTATGTGGCAACCCAAAATAAAGCTCACAGCTTTCTCCACAGTTGCTCAAATTTATCAGCGTTATTATAACCCCATATTTCACCGCTTCTAGGTAACCATTTACAGAATAAAATCACCATAATTTATATCTCACATAATATTACATCGCCCTTGAAAAATGGCGGCAAATTTGTGCACCCTATTAACAAAATGTCGGCACTGCAAGAGATGTGTAATATTATCAGACTGTTCGCAATGTATCACACCACAAGAACAAATTATTTAATATTGTTGATGTTGATTGTTAATAAAATGCAAATAATGTAAATATCAAAATAAATTCTGTATTTGTATTTGAACAGATGTTTGACTGGCAACCTTTTAAAGATATTTACATAGGTACCATAGACGTAAACATTACCGTTTGCGTCCGTCAATTCTTTTTTATTCTTCTACCCTCAATTTATATTGTGATGAATCGTTTTATTTATTTTGGTGCATAGTATACACTAGAACATTATATGCTAGATGTTAACTAAATCTCGTTTAGTTCCTATTTCTTATTACTATGTTTATCTATTGGTTGAATTCCTTGAAAGTGTTGTGTTAAATGACGGTGGGAGTCCAGGAAAAATATTTGAAGTATTAGAGGGAAATACGAGGTAAGAATATCGTGGACTCTAAAATTACTTGATTATTTTCGCTTTTGAACCAAGTGCCTGTATTTGAGAACTTGATAAAACCGTAGGTATATAGCTTTGCAATGTAGGGTAAGGAAATATAATATACAAAGCCAATTCAATTTGTACTGAAAATATATTCATAAATAGTGACATTGCTATTAATTTCCTTGCAACGGAAATTATTAAAATTAGTTACGTAGGTACAATATGAAAAAAGAAGTGCACCATTTTATATACAAATAAAAAAAATTGACAAATGTGGGTTATCCTTTGGGAAAAGTAAATAAGGTAAACTATAAAGTACCACATTAAAATAAGGTTCATTTTAGTATGACTTTAACAAATATCTCTGGATGCCGTACAATGCCAGCTCTGCTTAATTTATATTACAAGGTACATATATTTTTACTACAACTTATTTATCAACTCCATAACCCACATTTATCATCAATAAAGACTAGAAAGGAGACTAGAATTAAAGAACTTTCAACAGATTAAAAATCAACAAATACTTTCACTCCACGCAAATAGATTATAATCCATTTCATGATTTTTCATTGTACCAGTTTTAAAATTGATTTGGACGTAAAGAAACAATATATCTACCACACAACTTGATATTTTTAGTTTTTTTTGAAAATACATTATTGACTTTTCCACACCTAAACCACCTTGATCTGTGTGAACAACCTAGGTTTGCTGCCAGGTGCCATCCGACAATTGTGGACAAAAATGTCTAATAGACATTTCATAGAATCACAACTCCTCTAAAATATATTATAACTAGTGGCTCCCCGCGGTTTCACCCGCGTACCCGGGAGGTCTTCCATTTTCCCGGGATAAAAAGTAGCCTATATGTTAATCCAGGTTATAAGCTATCTTTATTCCAAATTTCATTCAAATCCATTGAGTAGTTTTTACGTGAAAGAGTAACAAACATCCATACATACATACATCCATACTTACAAACTTTCGCCTTTATAATATAAGTAGGATAGGATATGACTTTATAATCTTGCTTTGGTAAAAAATATTCAATATCATTTGCAATTTCTTACAACTCCAAATTCAAATATGAAGTATTTACAAAATATAGATTTATTTGTGTCTCACTCTGTCCAACTGATAAAAACCTTTGGTAATGCTCTTTCTTGGTTTAGAATTGTACTTTTTGGCTGAATTAACTGACGCTGCCTTCTTTTTTTCTTCGTCCAAAAGCAATGGTGGTAATGATACCTTACGAATATTATAGTGATGTGCTGTCCCATTTTGTAGCCTTACCATATCATTTTGTTGGGCATCAGGGGTGCCCAAAGGCTCAAGTCTTGCCAGATCCCTGTGTCTCGCTGTAACAACCCTACCATTCAATAATTTATTACGATCAGATGCACTCTGAGCTAGATTCCCTAAATTTCTAGTATCTAAAGAAACAAAAGACTTAGCACTATTTCTATCACAATTCAATGAGGAGTCTGGCCTAGAATTCTTCATCCACCTAGATGAGGCAACTTCAGACCTTAATATCGAGGGATTCTGCCTTTTTCTATGTGCTGGACTCCGTATTTGTATTGGCGTGATTTGAAGGAGAGAGCAGAATGAATCTGGCAATTCAGGTTCATCATACATTGGGTAGAATGATACCTTTTCTCTCGATAACTTTGGTTCATAGAACTCAGTGATGGATATACGAGGGGAATTCTGTGGTGTGACGTCAGTACTGCTTTGTGAGAGCCTTTCCTCACTCTCGCTGAACTGTTCATAATCATTATAATGCATTGCAATGACCTCCTCATGATCCATGTGTCTGTAACAAAGCCTCTTTTCTGGTAATGGTAAGGCCTTTCCAATGATTCTGAAATCAATAAACTCTATTGTATATCTTGAAGGTCATACACCCTCCCTACAGGGAATGATCAAGCATATTTTTAAAAGCTGTCCTTGGTTTAAATTTTAGTATTTACTTGACATCATTTCATAAAGTAGGTAACCAGGTTAACCCTTGGCATTTAAGGTTCATTCACAGTATTTTAACCATCATGATAAGAAATGAACTATGAATAGATGTGTGCATAACTTAAATTCTTGTTGAATATAAATGTTTCAACAATTTGGGTTACATATAAAATTGGGGCAAATTGTATTTTTAGAATAAATGGTACTAATATTTCTTATTCACTTATATTTTTTTTGAAACTACTAGTTGACCCATGACTTTATTTATGCTTCACTTCTATTTGTCATAGCATGACAAGCCTATAGCCTTCCTCGATAAATGGGCTATCTAACACTAAAATAATTTGTCAAATACCAGTAGTTGAGATTAGACTGTTCATGCAAATAAACTCTTCAGCTTTATATATTAGTAAAAATATAGATATTTACCTAAGCTGTGGATGAAGTTGCCTCCATTGCTTACACTCTTCAACCATTTGCAGTCTCGTACATTTCTCCCCATCTTCATTGTACAAAGTTCTTTCTATCCTCTCCCACTCCTCGGAAAGTATCTTCGATGCTTCTGCTGTACTCCTACGTAGGGCTGAACCAGCACTACTGTCGCTTTCCTCACTACGGAAGTCTGGTGTTCCTGGATAATGATAATAATTTATATCCTATGTGATAAAGTGTGTTTAGACAATGTTACTATAAAATATATCCTACTAATATTGTTACTCTATCATGCAACAACGGCTCAAGTAATCGCAATAAAATTTGGCACAGAGTTAGAATAATTTACCTGTTTCACTTTCGGAGAAAAAGTCCGAAAATGGTGTTCCTGCTCTTTCAAAACTATCGACCATATACGGCTGTATCTCATATGAAAAGTTCACATTTCTGTTGACGTATTTACTGGTATTTGCAGACAGCGGCGGCAGTTCTTGTCCCAAGCGATAATTAAACTTTTGATGATTTATATTTGGTAAATAATCAACGACTTTCGATGTATTTTTATCGCGAGCCGATAGATAATTTCTCGCAGACATAATCAAAAACTTAACGCAGCAACTACATTGTTACGACGTTACTAAGAACATCATAACAAAATAATTTAAATATTTATAAACATCACATGTTTTGCCGTATCGGATTATTTTACGAAACTAAGGAAACATTTGTGTCACTCGGTTAATCGATCGACACAACAAACATGAATGAAAGAAAAAACAACAGAACGAACGATGAACGAATGTTTTATTTAATTCGCATAGACTATAAAGACGTGGCGGCTCAGTTGGGAACACACCGACTCACGATAATGAGGGTGCCGGTTCAAATCCCTGGCCCGTACCTCTGAGTTTATAAAAAACTTACGTAAGGATTCACACCACTGGCTTTCAGTGAAGGAAAACATCGTGAGGAAACCAGCATGCCTAAGATGTCACAATTAAAGGCATGTGAAGTCCGCCAATCCGCACTAGGCCCGCATGGTGGACTATGCCCTAAACCCCCTCGATGCTAGGGGAGGCTCGAGCTCCTCGGTGGAGACGTATATGAGCTGTTGATGATGATGATGATAAAAAAATACTTATTATCATACTAGTGCTAAGCCTTGAAAGGCATACAATTTTTGATATTTGAAAGGATTCCTACGAAAATCCTAGGCGATTATGGCCGCTTTCCGAATTACGATTAAATCGATTTGAGCGCCCAAAAACCCGTTCCATATTAGCTTGAGCGCGATAACGATATCTCCTATGTCGTCATAGATGACGTCATGACATGCGCCATCTTGCGCTCACGCCGACCCAGCTCTAAATTAAAATCACCGTGAGCGCTGTCAAAAATGACAAGTGGTTGTGCTGTTTTGTTTTGATTTGAGTCGCATCTTATTTCATTTTGTGCTCAATTATTCTGATTCAGTGATTGCTGCTCTGGGTAAAATTACTACAGTATCAAAGGAAAACAATAAATACTAGGAAATATTCGAATCATGAGTATTCAAGTTACTATAGCCGACGAGCCTAACGAGCGACAAATTTCTCTTATGCTCACGTTAGAGCAATGCGAGAGGGCTCAGAGAGGTAAGTGGCATAAGGGCTGAGATTTCCATCCTTTGAGCAGTCGTTAGAACTGCAAGGGCTCCCTTGCATTCTTAATGCAAAAATGCTTTCTGATAAATCATTAAATGTTTACTGAACTGGTACTTGCTGTTTACAGATACTGAATATGTACAGCAGTTGCTGCATAACTTTGATACAAATGCTTTGATGCAGAATGAACAAACAGAACAACATGGTAATTATTGAGATATTTTATATCTGGTTATGTGTAGATACTTTAAGCTTAGTAGCCTGTAGTGGTTCTTAACATATCATGTTAACTATACAGTGACCGAATAAACTGAGGTTAGTCGTTGTAGTATTACAATATTCAAATCTTCAACAGAACTGTTTGTATAAAAGTGTTTGATTGTTTGATCATATAGTAGTATCTTAGCAGTAAGTTTTTTAGGTACTTGTAGAACTTGCTGGATTCAAAGAAAATTATTTTAGCATTTTCTTTAGTAGGTATATTACAAATATGCTGTTTTATTCCGGGGTATGTTTATCTATGTGCTAAGTTTGAAAGATTAAACAACAAACAAATCATGCTTGATGTTATTTATTTTTCAGCAAATGAATGAGTTATTTGACTCCACTGGATGGGCTAATCCTGTAGCGCTGGCTTCAGAGCTAGGACCCGCACCACACCAGATGAAGAAAATATTAGTCCACGAGCTGAATCAAAGAAAAAAATTTTGATTGTATATTAGAAGATTTTAGAAAAGACATGAATAAGTATAGGGAAGAAAGAACAAAAGTAAAACATGTAAAATATATGCTAATGAAAGAGCGGCAGCATAGAGAAAATATGGAAATTTTGCAGGAATTGACATAAGGAACTATAAAAAACACATTCAATTATTATTGTTGTTAATACAACAACTGTTTAATTCCCATCATTTTTCTATACAGACCTGCTCTTTCATTAGCATTATATTGATTAAAAATGTTCCCGTTTTCTATATGCTAATATAATTTATTAATAATTAGGAAGAGAATATGACCTGTGCAAATGTTGCACAGTTAAATTATGTATAATTTAAGTTTTAAATCAATATAATACTAACTTATGTGTATGTTATAGGATGTTCAAACTACAAAATATACAATAATTAAATAAATATTTATTGATTAATATTACACTGTCCTTATTATTTAATTATTGGTCAATGTTTATCGCTTCTGCATTCCTCCTCTCCCGTCTAAGCCGTCGTTAATAGGGCACCCTCTTCGCACCACCCGTAAATGCTCTTCACCATATCTTAGGTATAGGTGTAGTTTAGGTACCATATCTTTCTGCAGTATGCAATTATTATGCAGTACTGCTAAATCTAGTATGTATTCAGGTATTTTTTTAAGTGCCAAGGCGTTGCCGTTGATCTTCCATTTTCAAATAATATCTTTATAATAGTATTCGCTGTATTAGTTATAAAAGAAAGGTAATTACTTAAGACTTGACCGGTGCAAGGTGCAAGTGATTTTGTTTTGACGTTTGACGTTGAGGTTGTGAGCCGTGTGAGCGCGATCACAAGCGTTCCGAATTGTTGACGGCTCTAAGCTGTCATAGTCGTGATATCTAAATTGGAACGCCAATTATCCATGTTAGCGCTTTGAGCGATGACTTTGTAATTCGGAAAGCGGCCTATATTAAAACAACCATGGCAGCACTGGGTAGTCATGTCACTGTCAGTGTCAACTGTCAACATAATCAAGGAAAGAAAATCGATTTTCTCGAATTGTGCGGCTGTAACATTATTTTTAAAATTATCAAATATACATTTTATTATTTAAACACCGTCAAAATGTCACAGTTAGTTGATACTGCTGCTAAAAGTGGAAAGAAAGAACAAGATGAGGTAACAAAGTCAGTTATATTGTTGGAAATACAATTTGTTATTTACAGATATTTACCGCGTCGAATGTTTTTTTTTTTAATCGCGATATGATATACATACTAGGGAATATTGTTGTTCTAGATGATTTGCCGTTTGTTTCTGCGTAATTCTATTCATAGCTGTTGAATATTTCTATAGGAAATTCTTAATAGAAATGACGCAATGCGTCGTCGGCAGGCATGCGGCGCGGTATTTGTCAATTATTATTAAAGTTGAGTATATTTATTATATTGTATCTCTATTAACTTCCACGCTAGGTATGTAGGCAATTTATTTCTTACTTCACTGTTATTATCAATTTATCCTACCATAAATAACTTTGAGGAACTCAGTGATATAAAAACACAATGTAATGACTCAACCTTACATATGAATGACTATGTTCAAATGAGCTACTTTTTCTTTATATTTGGCTATCCTACGAATATTATGATTTGTCTGTTAATAAAAAAAAATTATTAGCATGTGAGCATACTCATAGACAAAGACATAATAATATAGTTTTTTTGCCACAGTCATCAGACCCAATTAAAGTCCTGGTAAATACCTACAGTCCTTCAAATAAAGGTTTGATTAAAGCTTTAAAAACATCATATCTGATTAAAGAGATAACTAATATATAAATAAACAGATAAAGTCTGGAGGAATGTGTGAGAAAAGTATCATACCTTATATTTTACTAAAGTTGTGTTATAAGCAAACATGGATTTTTCAGTTTTTTTTAGTTTACATCATATTTTAATATTAATTATATTGAAACCCATAAAAGGTAAAAGAATAGTATTTCCTGGTAAATGATATAGTAAAAACCCAATTATAATAAGCCTTCTTTCCTGAATTTAAATGTTAAGTGTTTTACACATACTGTAATAAATGTGTAATAAAAATTCATCACTAATCTGCCCTGTGGTTTCACCTGCTTTACCTGGGGGACCCAAGTTTAAATTTTTTCTCATAAGTACCTAATTTAGACATAAAAACATTTTAAAGATAAATCATAAAGATCTATCCATTATAGTGTTTTGTGCTTCCCAACATTTAGCTTTAGCTATAATTTTTTTATAAAATATCATCAAACAAACTCATTATATAGTGCAACAACTGTGTACATAATTTTTGACATCAATACTTAAATAAAACCACAAAAATGTAACAATACAAATTTCATTAATACAATTTCAAATTATGGTTATGTATGAATGATATGGCTTAAGTATTCATTAGTCTAATATTTATAGGTCGTTACTTATATTATTGTGTCAATAGACAGCTGACTGTGGTTGGAGTAACATTAAATATTTTATTTTAGTAAAATTTTTAATCATGTTTTCGCGGACTGCACTGTTTGCTCGGAATATAAATTCGAAAATTATTGTTAGAAGTGTTATAAGTGCGACATATAGGCCTCTACCATTGAACGATCCAAATTCTATATTCAGCCTTCCCCTTATGGCGAATGCTGATTATGAACATTGGTTTGTATATCGTGAGGTATGTTTTTTTATATTAAACTAGTGGCTCTCTGCAGTTTCACCCGCATACTCGGGAATCTTCAATTTATTTTTAGTATAAAAAATTGCTTATGTCCTTTCTCAGACTCTAGACTATCTGTGTACCAAATGTCATTTAAATCAGTTCAGTAGTTTTAGCTTGTAGGGAGACAGACAGACAGATGGACAGACAGGGTTACTTTGTCATTTATAATATTAGTTAGGATCTTAACGGCAAGGGTCCAATGGACCTAAGATTATGTATGTAATAAAGTGATAGGACCTAGCATTGATAATTAAATATGTATGTATAAAATGTTGTAAAACACTTTATATTTGTTTGTTTATCTGGTAATAATATGATTGTATGCTGTATATATAAAACATGAACTAAACATTTTATGATGTCTCCCCGCGGTTTCACTCGCGTTCTCAGGGGATCTTCAATTTTCCTAAGATGAACAGTAGCCTGTTTGTTAATCCAGGTTATAAACTATCTGTTTTTAAAATTTTATCCAAATCCGTTGTGTGGTTTTTGCAAACTTTCGCTAATATCTGGAACTACTACTCCAAATTTGAAAAATTATTTCAGTGTTAGATAGCCCATTTATCAAGGAGACTATAGGTTATATATCATCACGCTATGACGAATAGGAGCGGAGAATCGATCAAAAATGTTGCAAAATCGGGGAAGTAACCTTAACGAAGTTGCGTGGGTCAACTAGTTATTAATATATATATTTTTTCTTACAGAGGGTCCTTATGCCATATACATACATTCAACAAGTACCCGGCAAGCATTTCCGCGCGAAGCTCGCATCAGCCTTCAACTACTGGTTGAAGATATCTGATGACAAACTGAAGGCAGTTGGGGAAATAGTTCAGATGCTCCACAATTCTAGTTTACTGTAAGTTTTTATTATAAGCATTTAAAATTCACCTGTTGAATAAGTATAATAAACTATGTTGCCAGGGTAAATATTTCTCACGGTTATAGGGAATTGTATAGTTAGCTTGGATTATTTTTACCTATAAATTCATTTTTTTTGACACACAGTCAATCTGATTCCAAATTAAACAGAGCTTGTGTAACCAGATAGCTATTAGCATATAAGTTAGATGTCACTGGCAAGACCCACAGCTGTTTTAAACTGTACTATGTTCTTGACAGGAATTTTACCTCTTTTACTACCGGGGTGTAATAGACATAGATAAATCCATAACTTTTTAAAACCATTTGTACCTAAATATGTTTTTGATTGCAAAACTATTGCGAAAAAAGAGATTAAATAAATTACTAATCTGGTTCCCCAATTAGATTAATAAAATATTTCGTTAATTTCAAAATAATTAAAAGGTAATTATACCTAATCATTATATACTAGTCTTCATTAATATAACTGCAATAGGTACTGGAATAAGGACCAATTGTTTTTTAATTGACTATAGTTACATTACTTATTATATTGTATTAAATCTAATTATTTTGTGGCTTTAATTAGTAAGTTGCCTTCAGATTTTTTCTTTTTAACTTTTCGAATGTATCTGATCTTCTAAAGTTGTTTTAATTGTAAGGATAAAAGTTTGAAGTCATGTCACATTCAATTTTAGAAAAAAATACTATGGTAACTATTATTTTAATAGGTATAGGAAAGAGACGTTAGATATCTTCTAATGATTTTTTGGTAAAGATTGATTGAACCTTGAAGCTTTATGAACTTCATAAGCTACATAAAATAAATTATTCTGCCCAGTCAAAGCAAATAATATATCTCTATTAACTTCACTACTAATATTATTATTGCGAAAGTAAGTAGTCTTTCTCTGTTGACTTTGGTACTGAGTCAGAGTAGAGCCTCGGAAAGGACATGTTACATTCAAAATGCAAGTGAAACCGCAAGGCGGAAGTCAGTTCAAAGAAACATGTGTTATTTCAGTCATGAATGGTAAAACCTATTCTTTGCTATTCATGGGAGCTCAAAATTCATTCATGCTTATATATTATTCATACTCGCGCGCGCATGCTACATAAAATGGTTTAGTCTGAATAATAATTTTATGACATCATCCGTAATATTAGGCACACATATGGAGTGATTAAATATTCAATTATAAATTTTAAATTAAAATAATTATGAAATAAAACGTTTACGTAGGAAATAGGTTAACCAATATTGCTTTTCTATATTAATATAGAGAGGAAACATTTGTATGTTTGTGCGTGCGTATGTTTGTCTATACTAATATTATAAAGAGGAAAGATTTGTTTGTTTGTTTGTTTGTAATGAATAGGCTCCGAAACTACTGGACCCGTTTGCAAAAATTCTTTCACCTTTGGAAAGCTACATTATCCCCGAGTAACATAGGCTATATTTTATCCCTGTATTCCCACGGGAACGGGAACTACGCGGGTAAAACCGCGGGGAGGCAGCTAGTAATTAATAGACACAAAAGATTCTGTGCCGATTTGTAAAATTATTTTACCATTGAAAAGCTACATTATCAGGGAGTAACATAGGCTATATTTTATTCCTGTATTCCCACGGGAACGGGGACTACGTGGAAGAAACCGCGAAGAGACGATTATGAGCCCATACCCCTCACTGTTAGGGGAGGCTCGAGCTCCTCGCTGGAGACGATATGAGCTGATGATGGGAGTAACATACATCATTACACACTTGCCAAAATATATCATTATTAACATTATATTCTAATTCAAAACCCATTGTCTTATGTCCATACTATAAATAAATTGATTTATTATATAGGCATCATAATTAATAGAGTTACCTTGCATTTGATAACACAAGATTATTTTTACCTACTACTTAATAGGGTAAAGAAGTTTTTTAGGTCGTAGGAGGTCATCTGTAAATCAACTGAATCGATTTTGAAAATTCTTGAACCAATAGAATGCCACGTTATTTGCGAGTATTATAGGCTATATTTTATCCCCTTATTACTACGGGAACGGGAACTACACGCGAAACCTCAGGGAGCCACTAGTATAAAATATCCCCTGAAAGCTGTGACAATATAATTTTAGAGGATTCAATATATTCCCAAGAAATGCGGGTATAAGTATAGGAGCCGCCGTCTAACTTTACGGCGTCTATAATATAATTTATTATTCATGAGATACCTATCCTACGGTTAACTATCTTTTAAAAGCAATACTAGAAACTACTTTGCGTTGAAATTTGTAAATATTTATAAATATTACCATTGTTAGTAAAATAAGAGATTGTTATCATTTAAATGTACTTTTGACATTGTTGATATTTCTTGTGTTATCTTTTTACAAAATATAATATATACTCGAAGGTCGTTCACCCGTTTATATTATACTAGCTGACCCGGCGAACTTTGATCCCCCATTCTCTAAAATTTATTGATTTTTATGTATTTTTTGGATACAAACCTTGTAAAGAACACAAAAGAAGGAGCGAAATCGGTCAGAAATCAATCGGTCTGGTCGGAAATTTATATATTAGATAATATAAAATGAATATCCTGGGACATTATTAACACACGGCCAATCGGAATTCAAATAAATTGCAAAGTGAGCTTGTGTTATGGTAACCAGATAGCTGATACACTTCATATACTACGTTTTAAATACATACTTATATAGATATTTACATCCAGACAAAACATACAGACATATTCATGAATACAAATATTTGTCCTTCGGCGGCTTGAGAGTCAGGGTCACAAAGCCAACTGCTCTTTAATCATATATATACGACTAGCTTACCCGACAGACGTTGTCTTGTCATAATTATGAATTTTAAATCATATAGGTTTTATCTGAGCCCTTCCTACCTTACCGGTAGGTACCTACCCTACCTTCTCAACCTTCTCTGGACTTTTACAAATAATTCATGACCAAAATAAGCCAAATCTGTCCATCCGTTCTCGAGTTTTAGCGAGACTAACGAACAGCAATTCATTTTTATATATATAGATTATCCGACCTAATCTGCTGTGCTCTGAGTGAATTCACAAAGCTTGCATTATTTGTTATCCTACTATATCCTACTAATATTATAAATGCGAAAGTTTGTATGGATGTTTGTTACTCTTTCACGCTCCAACGGCTGAAGGGATCTGCTTGAAATTTGGCACAGAGCTAGAATATGTTCTGGAATAACACATAGGCTACTTTTTATCCCGGGAACGCGGGTGAAACCGCGGGGAGCCACTAGTAATATTATAAATGCGAAAGTTTGTATGTATGGATGTTTGTTACTCTTTCACGCTCCAACGGCTGAAGGGATCTGCTTGAAATTTGGCACAGAGCTAGAATATGTTCTGGAATAACACATAGGCTACTTTTTATCCCGGGAACGCGGGTGAAACCGCGGGGAGCCACTAGTTATGTTATATAACTAACTAGCTGCCTCCGCGCGGTTTTACCCGTGTAGTTCCCGTTCCCTTGGGAATACAGGGATAAAATATACTATGCTAATGCCTGTGTTACTCAGTGATAATGTAGCTTTCTAATGAAAATAGAATTATTAAAATCGGTCCAGTACTTTTTGAGTTTATTCGTTACATACAAAAATACAAATCTTCATACAAAAATACAAATCTTTCCTCATTATAGTACCTATTAGTGTAGATTAATCGATTATTATTTTTTTGATTAACTTAACACCTACTATTGCATTAGGTTATTTTATTGATGTAATAATGTATGTGTCAGGATCGACGACATTCAAGACAACTCGATCCTCCGTCGCGGCATCCCCGTCGCCCACTCGATCTACGGCGTGGCGAGCACCATCAACGCCGCCAACTACGCCATGATCGGAGCCCTAGCGAAGACCTTGGAGCTGGGACACCCTATGGTAAGAATAATGAAGCTGGATAGTTTTATTACTGTAGGTTAAGACGTGATATTTTTGTGTTGACAAGCAATTTTACATGACACATGATGAAATAAAAATTGTCTAACCTTGACTTACACAAAAAAAGGAATAGTTGATCCTAACTGTAATAATATTATAAATGCGAAAGTATCTCTGTCTGTCTCGCTTTTATGCTAAAGCTAGTGAATATTGATTCACTAGCTTTAGCATAAAAGCGAGACAATTTGGTACTCAGAAATTTCATTTAAATTGTTAAATGAAATTTCTGAGTACCAAATTGTCTTGAGTAGAGTCTGACGTCTAGACAGAAGTTTGACCACAAAATCAGAAACATATCGAAACTTAAAGAATTTGGATAGAGACAGTTTTTTTTTCCTGACTGATATTATGACTAAAGCTCTTGCATATTTACAGGAGGATTTTTAAGTATTTTTTAAAGCTCTCTCACTAAAAATGAATCTTAGTCTATTCACAAGTGCCCATGAAGCCCATCTTGTCGATAATAAAAAAATATATGAATGACCTTTTCTTTTACCTTTTCTCTAGTAAATTTTTTTTTTTACTTTACAGGCTACAACGGTTTATACGGAACAGCTCTTAGAGCTACACCGCGGTCAGGGAATGGAGATATACTGGCGCGACAACTTCCAATGTCCCTCCGAAGATGAATACAAGGAGATGACTATTAAAAGTAAGTTTACTACTGTCTAAAACTATGATCTTTTTTAAAGGTCTAATAAAATTTTCGCTTTCAAAATGGTTATAAGCTATATTTTAACGTAATGATGCTATAGACATTACCGTCTGGAAAAGAGATCGTTATCCTATATCATTCATCATAAAAAAATCATTTTCTGACCTTTCCGTAACCAGTACTAACTGTAATTAGTTTAAAAATCGTCTAAAGACTCGAAATGGCCACCAAAAGTTAAGTAACAATCCCACCCATTTTATAAAATAACAGATGTATTTATTCTTTAAATTTTACTAGTCTATTTAAAGTTACTTAAATATCCAAACCAATTTATCACTAAATTTAAGTCTAATTTTTGACTAATCACACAGTAATTTTTCACATTTTTCATCAATCAAAAGAGGAATTATTCACAACTTTAATCACTACTTATTAGTATATTTCTTATCAGTTTTTTTTACATTTTCACCAACCAAAAGACCTCTTTTGATTTCAAAACTTTTCAAATTTTATATCATATATTATTATATTCAAAACTTTAATACACTATTAAAAATAAAACTTTCTCATATTTTCAGAGACCGGTGGTCTTTTCATGCTGGCTATTAGACTGATGCAGTTGTTCAGCGAAGACAAGTCCGACTTCACCAAGTTAGCGGCTATACTAGGATTGTACTTCCAAATCAGAGATGACTATTGCAACTTGTCTTTACAAGAGGTAAATTAATATCCCTACTAATAAATAACATAAATATCCTGGGACATTTTTCACACACAGCCAATCTGATTCCAAACTAAGCAGAGCTTGTGATATGGTAACTAGATAGCTGATATACTACTTTTAAATACATACTTATATAGATATTTACATTTAATATTATTAATGCGAAAGGAACTGTCTATCTGTCACACCCAAACTTAGATGTAGTTGAAATTTGGTACAGATATAGATTATAATTTGGAAAATGACATAGGGTGCGTATTATCCCCTATCCGAAGGTACCCTCTGCGAACGTGGTTGAAACCGCGGGCGGAAGCTAGTATCGTAGATGATAAACAGACAAACAAAATTTTCTTGTCAAGTCATTTTATAAGGTTACTACGGACCTACTTTGAATCACACAGTGCAAAGAAACAGTCATAATTTACACATAAACCTTCCCTTTGACTTCACTGTATCTATTAATGAAAACCGCATTAAAATCCATTGCCTAGTTTGTTTTAAACAATGTAAAAATACTATTGTCATTATTATGAAATTTCGTTCAATTTAATAATGGTATTTTACTTTATTCGTATAAAGACGTCATTAAACTGTTCACAATGACAGGATAATGTTCGATAAAAAATATGACGTATTTTTGATAACAATATATGAGTAATCGAGCTGTTTATAATGATGATTATTCGACAGTGATTTTTCCCCTTGTTTTTTATTTAATACTCTGAATTTTAGTTGTTACTCTTTACTTTTACTTTTTATAATATAACTGCTCTGCTTGGTTTGGAATCAGATTGGCCGTGTGTGAAAAATGTCCCGGGATTTTTATTTATTTTATTATTATAATAATATTGATTTATATAAAGATTTTTGTATGAAGTATGGTTTTTTCTTTCTCACAAATCGTGTACTCATAAGTGTGATTGAGACAGTATGAATTTTGTCTCTTTTTCGGAACAGGATATATTATATGAGATTTTTTGCATTTAGAGTACTTTTGCCCAATGTCTTCTTCTTCTTCTTCCTGCCCTTATCCCGCTTAAACAGGGTCGGTACAACATGTGTTTTTCTTCCATTCCTCTCTGTCTGCCGTCATTTCAGTCATCACTCCCCTCTTACACATATCGCCTTTCACACAATCCATCCATACTTTCTTCGGTCTTCCTCTACTTTTACGACCATCCACCTGCACATTCATGCCCTAATGTAGTTGCTTATATTTTCAGTATTCGGAGAATAAGAGTTTCTGCGAGGACTTGACCGAGGGCAAGTTCAGTTTCCCCATTATCCACGCCATCAGGAACCAGGAGGTCGACAACCAAGTGCTTCGTATCCTTTTACAATACACTTAGCATTAAAATTAATTTTTATAACTTTTAAAATATGAAAAAACTTATTAATAACTCCTGCCTCCACGCGGTTTTACCCGCGTAGTTCCCCTTCCCGTGGGAATATAGGGATAAAATATAGCCTATGTTACTCAGTGATAATGTAGCTTTCTAATGAAAAAAGAATTATTAAAATCGGTCCCGTACTTTTTGAGTTTATTCGTTCTTCTTTCCTCTTTATAATATTAGTGTAGATAACAAGTGATAAAAATATTTTTGTTTATAGAAAAAAATTCGAAATTGGTTCGTTTTCTATTTTTAATACACAATCACGTTCTAAATGGACCTAAAATTACTCGTTTTTTAACTATAAAAAAATTTTGAATGTCAAAAATTCAGTCGCAAAATGTTTACTGTCGCTACAGCTTCTCATGAAGCTCTGGCTACCTTACTCACCGCAGTAACACAACTCTACAAGTAGTGTTATATGACTGCGGTCTTCTGTAAGGTGGAGGTACTACCCCAGTTGGGCTGCTCCTAATTCGGAACGGACGAGTCCGTAATAATATTATTCTCCTACAATATTATACAAATGCAAATACAAAAATTATTTATTTCATACAATAACTATTTTTACATTAACATACATTGAGCCTTACTGATAGTTAAGTATTTTACTAAATAGACTGATTCGTTTACTTGGCCCCAAACTAAGCAAGCTTGTCTTATGGGTATATTAATATTACCAATTTTGAAAATCAGTTAAATACTGATAGTTTCCTGAGCCACATACTATAGATATCCTGCGGCAGCGCACGCGTGACGTAGAAGTGAAGAAGTACTGCGTGAAGCTGCTTGAACAACTCGGGAGCTTTCACCACGCCCGGGACGTACTTCACCAACTTGACGCCGACGCAAGGGCCGAGGTACATCACTATTCATATTATACATGCAAAAAACTGTCTATCATGACTAAACTACCGAAAAATTTTTATGTAATTTAGTACAGATACTAAACCTCGTGGTGGCCCAGTTGGGAACGCACCGACTCACGATCATGAGGTTCAAATATCTGGCCCGTACCTCTTAAAAACTTACGTACGGATTCATACCACTGGCTTTCAGTGAAGGTAAACATCGTGAGGAAACCTGCATGCCCGAGATGTCACAATTAAAAGCATGTGAAGTCCGCCAATCCGCACTAGGCCCGCGTGGTGGACTATGGCCTAAATCCCCTCGATGTTAGGGGAGGCACGAGCTCCTCGGTGGAAACGTGTATGAGCTGATGATGATGACTAAACCTCTTACATTGGGAAAGTTCAAGATCTCCCGGTAAAACGGGTTGATTTTGTTGTTAGTTGAATTCGAATCTCACATAGGGTATTGTTATATCCACGATATGTTAGCAAAGTGCTATGCTGACTGCCCATCTGGCCTAGTCAGCAATCTTAGACTCATTCCTTGCCTTAGCCTACTTCCCATCCTCAGTCTGTTCCTATCCGTCATCCAGAGTGGTCATTACCATATAGTCCTAGTGTCTCTATCATATTATCCAAGAGTTTCTGACTTATTTTGTCCAAGTGTTTAATGGAATAAATTACGTATATTTTTTAAAAAGGGATTTATTAGTTATCCTATAACAGTATGCATGAAAATGTCTGTTTCTTTTGTGTCTGGATGTAATTATCTACACAAGTATGTATGTAAAAGTAATATATCAGCTATCTGGTTACCATTGCACAAGCTTACTTTAGAATCAGATTGACCGTCTGTGAAAAATGTCCCAGGATATTTATTTATCAATTGTAATATGGTCCAGGTGTCTCGTCTGGGCGGGAATCCCCACTTGGAGGCGCTTCTAGACGACTTGCTGAGCTGGCGCAGCGACAAGCATTGCGCTGGACTCGCGCCCGAGGAACGGTAACTTATACATACACACACACACACATTTGGATGCTAATAAGCAATGTGTTAACCCTTATAAACTTGGTTTTGAGAAAATGGCGTCTTAAAATAATATTGTTTAGATACATCTAAATTTTCAAACCTAATAACTCAACTTTTCACGAAAATTTAATTTTGATACCCGCAGACATTAGATGTCACCTAGTTTCGGTTATGCAAATAAGGCCTTAAATTTAGGGATTTACTATTTATTTCATGATATAAATCCGTTTTTTATGTACTTTCATGTTTTAGATGACTTGAAACACTTTTGTAAAACGTTAAATACGTGATGCATTATATAAATATATCAAAACCTATGAATTGTTTTGTGGGTTTACACATTATTGCTTATCTTCATCCACTTGTCGACATAAAAATGGACCTATCATACTCTAATACCCACATACAGACATTGACCAACAATTACTCTTTTTAAAAGTAGCATAAATTACAATTTCAATATTTGGTCTCACTGAGAATAATTGATGAACAGAAAAACTTATTACCACTGATTTGGTCAATATACTTTAGTCAGTCTTCTCAAAAAACTCAAGTCCTCATGATCTGCACAAACATAACTAATATATCCTATTGTAAAGTGTTAAGGTCCATTTTCATGCTGCGATGTTTTCTGTAAGAACTTATTTTAAAATTAAACTATACTTTCGCCAATATCGACCGCAGACCGTAGGAATAAAAACGACTATGTTTGTTAACTAATATAGGTAGAATCATTGAGATACATGGTCAATAATTAAAACCTCTCATATCAGTTACCATAGTTACGTAGTTCTGAGGGTAGGCACCTTCACTTTGTTAGTCAGTAAATGCCATATCAATAAAAAACTTACGTTGTTGAGTACATATTAGTTTCTTGAAAACTTTGTCTGATGCAAAAATATAAAATTCTTAGTTTTTTTTGTGTAAAATTCTCTTAATTCGTCACGTCAATTCGATTAGCACCTTAACAGATCAAAATAAGGCTGACATTTGCTTAATACTGTCGAATATTATTCGAAAGATGCTCCTGTCAGCAAAAACGCCCAAAAAATTTGGCTCAGAATATATTAAAGAGCTAATGTGTACTCAGCTTTACAAATAATATACTTAGTTTTAGCCATATCCTTAAGAAAAACTTTTTCCTCATTTCATTACAATGGCAATTAGATTTTTTTACTCAGAATTAGTACGTTTTTACGTAAAGCATCTATAATTATTTACAGCTATAGTATTTTGTAACTTTTATTTATTTTGCAAGTATGGAGTTTGAAACTAGTTTATAGCGTGTTTTGCTAATTTAATTTAAACCTAACTGAATTGTGTTACGGTTGAAATTTCTAGATAATCAGTTTTGATATTAATATAAACGCTTAACGTAGGAGTTGTGTACTTATTAATCAGATTTTAAAGTATTAGTCAAGTAATTGAATTAATCTCGTAAATATTAATTATTCTTAATAAAGAATTGTATTGAAAATGATACAGCATTACATTTTTAAAATAAACCGACCAATATGCAATTTTATCGAAGTAATTTAAATTGTATTAGACTTTATAAAATACAGTTGTTCTAATATAAATCGATAATTCCAATTAAATTGTTAAATTCATTTTATAAGTGTTACTAAATCTGCAGTCGCTTAGCGATTTATAGATAGTTTAGCGATTTCATATTTGCTATTTGCCAGAGCTGCTTCCATTTAGGATTAGACTTTATTGTTAAATTTCTTGTCGATTAAAATCGTCAATATTAAGTAAGTAAAAGTCATACATGGCTTTCTTTACGTTATAATCATAATTATATAATGCTTGGGTATGCATCTATTCATCCTATAGTCTTAAACCTCAAGGAAATCATTGATTTAATGTTAAAAAATCTTTACAACAAATTTTACTGATGGTCACAATTATTCCATTTGCAATTTAAATGCCATTCGCTTTACGTGAAATAAATTTTCATAAAAATACGATTTAGTAAATTCTGTAAAGTATAAATATAATAATTTTAATGATTCCAATGAAATGATCAAATTATCTTTAACTATTTAGTCATCTAAAATATTTAATTAAATAAACACCTGTACTTTTGCAACAACACATTGCACTGTTTGTCACTCGTGTCTCAAATTTGTAAGTACCTCGATTGAGTCAAATGTAACGTAGGATGGCAAAATTATACTAAAATGTATTTTTTTTGGTATCATTTAAGGCACATGAATGTTAAAAAATAGATAAATATACCGATTTCAATCTTATTCACTATTAAATTGAATGTAAATGAACAATTATTTATTAAATATCTTCTTTTAAAAGGATTGTTTTCAAACTAAAACCACGGTGTGTTAGTGTTTACTGAAATAGTTACTTTAGGTCATTCTATTAAAACTTATTATTGCTTGTAAGATGATCTCTGCAGTAGTGTCGCTAATTATTTTTTTATAATTTTTATATTAATTTGTATGCTTTTTATAAGTATTGTAGTATTTATTTACGTGAATTATTAATTTAAATATATTAACAATGTACTTAGGATGTTAAACAATCGAAAAGGTGCCATTTTGATTTACAAATTAACTTTATTTTATGTTCACCTGCGACTACGATACTTTTTTAAATTTAATTTGGCATGTACTATCTTTTTGGGCTTACTGCAATGTTTGTATTAATTAATAAAATTATATTATAAATAAAAGTTTGGTACAGTCTCGAAAACTGGTCGATTATTTATTATTACAAAAGAATTATAATCTACGTATTTTTTTTATAAAAGATCAATTTTATTGGCTGTGTTGTGTTCCACATTCCAATAAAACTAAATTAAGTGATGTAAATCTAAACGCTTATAATGTTTTTAAGTAGATTTAGAGCTTAGGCCTAATTGTACTTAGAAGGCGTTATGTCTAAAAGCTAGCCAAAGAACGACAATAATAATACCTAATAGTGACCTTAATATGCTATTTTGTACCGTAAAAGTTATCGCGTTTGGTGTATTTTTTATTTTTGTATGTGATTTAAACGAAAATCTGTTAACGCTAAATTATCTATTTGAAATAATATATAGCACAGCGTCATTCCAATCAAATAAATAAGTAATATGATAGACGAAGTTTTAAGCCTAACTTAATACATGGTATTATCAAAGTAAAATATGATGTTAATAGATTTTCGGTGCTGAGTCTGCATTGCTTTTAAGATAATAAGGTCGAAACCCGATAAAATCTTAATATAAATCTCGTGTCACAATGTTTGCCCTCAATGGACTCCTAAACCACTTAACCGATTATAATAAAATTCGCACACCATGTGCAGTTCGATCCAACTTGAGAGATAGGATAGCTTACATATACTTGGACCCGGTAGGTGGCGCTGGTGGGCAGAACGAAGTCTGCCTGCTCCACTAGTGAATTATATAGACTTTAGAATTACTGGATATATTTGATTTTTCAATACATTGACTATAATTAAAAACACTGACCACTACCAGATAGCATGAAATAGTGTTTGTAAACAATGACCTTATTATCTTTTTGCAGTCTCATTGCGCTTGCTTCATATTAATGTTAAGTTAATCCTTTCTGAATAAAACAATATCTGTAATTTACTCTGTTTAAAAACTGTAATTGACCTTGTTTAATTATATATAAGTGTTATTTTGAATTTAAATATACTTTTCTGAGTGTTAAAAATGTGTGATTTTATTTATAACAGTCATGTTTTTTTTTAATTGTATGTCACTCAGACAAATGAAGAATGAATTTCCTCATCTGGAAATCTACAATTCTTTCATATTAGAGCAAGAGTCCAGGGTCGCCATACCTTATTTTCTGAGGAACAAAATGTATCGTCGAGTTTAGTGTTTCCAAAATATCATGTATATAAATCAAGTCTCCGACTGTAAGTAAACTTACGTAATTTTTTCGCAAACTCTAAAGCGACTGGGGAAAATTTCCGGAGAAAACGGTCTGGCATTATAAAATATTAAATTTCTAATAAAATTGTGTAAACTATGTACAAAAATTATCAGACTTTAAGAAAAATGAGCGATGTGATGTACCTTTAGCACCTGGTACCTAAAATTGGCCGGCGCGTTGGCCCAAGCTAGCAGGTATGCATATCTTGACTGTATATACCAACACTACGGTCTAGCGGCCCTGGACTCTTGGACCATATCTCAAATCCTTGGCTTAAAATATCAGGTGATTAATTCGATTAAAATAATAGACCATATAAATGTTTATGTACTTTATTATATTTTACATTTGTCACAAACTACAGAACTGCGACTCTACTAGTCAAGGTTTTCGTTGGATCAAAATGCTCCTGAACCATTTCAACATAAATAAATCTATCATTACAAATAATAAAATTATTTTTTTATATTAATTTTCCATAAATCGTCACGATAAAAGAATATTAATTAAGTTTTAAAATCTAAAATTCATATACAAATAATCTCTCTTATTGACTCTAACATACGAAAAAAGGTAGCAGTATTTTTTTTATGGAAAAAACATGATGTTTTTATCACAATGTTATGGACACATAGTTCCCCAGTAGATTTTCTAACAAATATACATAAAGTTACATTAAAAGTTAAGCGATATTTTTTTTGGTTTCAAGAAAGCAGGAGGTTAGGTATTTTACGAAAGCTACGAGGCTGTACAAAAGCTAACGTGTTTATGCTAAAACGCTTTCTAAATGGATACACATGTCCAATGAAAAAATACAAAATTTCCCTTACTTCATACTGTTTAGAGAATAAATTGCGAACAAAACCTAGTGCTTTATTGAAAAGTGTAAAGTTAACATTACCCTCCATTGACGCAGAACATGACTTCTCTTTTATTCTTTTTAATCGTTTCATTTAATAAACAATTATTTAAAACCAGTTTTTTACAAACGGTGTAATTTTGGTATTACTTTTTAGATTCACAAAACGTTATAAGTTTTTTAACTTCCTAAATAAATGTAAGGATCCCAAACAATTAAATCCTTAAGAAATATCTTCAACTAAACCAACGCTAGATAGTCCAAGATTTCAGTCAAAATATTACGTTATACAAAAGCAAACTTAAGTTTAAACAAAGTTAAGTTATTAACAGTATATTTTTTTTAAACACAAAGCGTCAAAATAAGAGAAGCATGTTTCGCATTAATGGAATGTGCACATCTATAAAATATATTACAATTTATAATATCATAATAAAATTAATACGATTTCATTAGCACACTAGAATAAGAATTAATATTAAAAACGTACACAAGTCAATTATTCATTTGCAAGAATTGTTATTTTATACGCGAATGAAATATATTGTTTTCTTCTTAAACTAGAGATGGTCCTGCCATCTGACTAGTTGTAAGTCGAGTTACCGGTTTTTTTTGCAATTAAACGGTTTTTTGAGTCGACTCGAATGACATAAAATGACAATTCTTGTTCACATTCATTCTATATCCACGCGTACATTATATTCTGTCTATAAAGGCTCATTGTGATTGTGTGGGTAAAAATAAAACTATATTAACACAAATCGACTAAATGTTACTAATTACTGGTTCTAAGCAAAACAACATTACCAATATAGGTTGGTATTTAGAATTATTAAATTCTGACACGAGTAAAGTTAAGCAAAAAATTGCTGACACATTTAGCTTTTAGCCCTTAGCATTGCTACGGAAGCTATGCTGTGCATTTGACATCAACTATTTAGGCACTTAAATATTAATTATGTACTTATTGAACACTACACAATCACAAGAAGCGATACGCTCTATTTACACATACCATTCGCCTAAAATGCTCCGTGACACTTCAAAAATTTATGTATTCACTGTTTTACTCAAACCGACAGATTCACATTCTTGGATGCTAAAACAATTGAGGTATATCGATATTTTAATTTGCAAACCTAATACATCCACTTTTTTTATTTAATTTTGATACCGTATAATTCTAAATCTCATCTAGATTCTGCCAGTATCAAAATAAAATTTAATTTAATTTTGATACCGGATGATTCTAAATCTCATCTAGGTTCTGCCGGTATCAAAATAAAATTAAACTTAATTTTGATACCGGATGATTCTAAATCTCATCTAGATTCTGCCGGTATCAAAATTAAATCTAAAAGAATTGGAGTTATTAAGTTTGCAAATTAAGATATCTATATAAATGATTGAAGTGTAACGGAGCAAGAAGATCGTGTGTAGTGCGATAGAGCGGGACAGATAGTGTTTGCCAGCTGGCGCGGGTGGGAGAGGGCTCACGGTATCCACCCCACCACGTAGCTGCGGCTGCGGGTGAACTGAGTCAGTCGGTGCACGCGACCACCTATAATATACAAATGAAACACTTACACTTGCTTCGGAACATGTGAAAAAGCATCACCAGAAAAAATCTATTGTCTCGTTCATTATTTGAATCTTTGATTTTTTTAGACGAAATAAATTTGAAAAAGGTTACATAGATAATAAAGTAGGATTTATGTTAAAAATAACAGTATGGAGCCTGAATATGGCCGTTTTTGTATGAAAAAGATTCTATATTAAATATGAACATGGGGTACGTTGTTTATGACCATCTAATGTACCTTAAATATCTTTGACTTGGCTAAGACATTTTGAAGAATGGTAGAAAAATATTTTAAAATAATACATGTGTTATTATGATAGTAAACTGTGTGAAGAAAAAACTTATTTATTGTATATTTGATTTTTTCACAGACGCAAAGCTATGTATATAATTAATAAACAGCCAAGCTGTCAATACGTAAGTTGTATTAAAATAACTAGAAATTAAACCAAAAATATCATATCAGTTAGTTTTCTGTTTAAATTATGTAGGTTATTGCTGATAACCGGTTTGTCTTTAAATCTGTTCTCAATCTCCCTTAAACTGTAGATTTCTTATTGAGAATGTAATGAATTTAAGGGAATGAGTATATTCTGCCCATTAATATAATTGAATGTAGGTATGCCTGTGTAAATGAATGAGTAATGGTCTTTAAAACAGAGCTTTTTTAACCAAACTAAGAAATACAAAGATCTCTTGATTTCCGTTTAGTGTACAGTAAAATAGGTACCAAAATCAGTCACATGTTGCATATACAAACATACAGATAGGTGTCAGGCTATATTCATATCAAAACAGGATTGTTTCATGCACATACTAACGGTGGCATGATGCAAATATTTACACAATATTTTAATATAAACAAAACTCTTTAAATTTTAACTTACTATGATTACCGGTTTTTGAAAAAACCGATACTTAACTACAACTCTACTTTAGTTTAAGATGGTTGTGAATTGACCCTGAAATGGTTGGAAAATGAAGAAATTTTTCGTAAGGTATGAATTAAGAATCGAATGATATGATTATTTGGTATAATAACGTTGTTCCAACTTACCACATGTGACAAATCAGGGCTCTAAGCGCTGTTCTGGCTCCGACGCTGCTGGCGTACTGCAATGCATACATAGGGAAACGTGTTCACACAAGTTTTATATACATAAAGACATTAACAAGTTACTGTTATTCGATAGTAAAGGTACTATTTACCAAAAAAAATATATAAAGAATCTAAAATTCCTTTAAAATTTAATAAATCTACTATTTAAATAACAGTAACTTTCAGGATGCAGGGAACATAGCTCATATCATAAGGGAAGAAAATTCAAGAAATTCATAGAAAATACATTATAGGAGTAAAAAAATAACAATACATTTCATGCTCGTTGTTTTCATTTTGCACACGACGTTTAGTATTTCAATGTCATTCCTGCATTCGAGTTAGTACTCACACTCATGCGTGTAAGTTAGCCATATTTTTTTTGTTAATTCTCTAAACACGGTTGTTTGTTATACGTATACATAATATGTGCTGGTTAATAAATGCAACAAAACTCAATACTGTATGTCTATCCTGTCTCAATTGGGACCCCACAGCTAATCGTAGCCTTACTAAGCTGAACTCTTGTTTAGCAGAAGCCTTTTGCACTGTAAAAAATCCGTTTCGAAAAAATAGCACGGCAAAATTTCGTAATCGGCCTCGCAAGCAATCGCGGCAAATAAAATCAGGTGTTTTACCGATATTATGCGGCCGTTTCTACAAATTATCATTCGGTCCTACGCTCCCCTCTCTGCTAAAAATCAAATGTTAACTGTTAAAACTTATAATAAACATCCAAACAAAAAAAATTATATTAGTTCAGTTCTGTTGTAATTTGTATTCAAACGAAGAATGAGAGCAGATTATAAAGAGACAAAGATATCTGAATACTGAAAGAGATCTAATTATTGAGAGGAAGTTACAGTGTATACATGTTAAAATTAAATAAGGAATATGTCACTTTGTCAGCGTAAATAAAACGTCATTAAAGTGGCATACTTTGATTAAACAGACCTTAAGTTTGATGCAGTTTCATGAACTTGTTAAAAACCGGTTTTTGAACAATACTTTTGTAATTTGTGTACCATATGTGTATTGTAGGAGAGAAATTAACTGTGTGTTGATTTATATACCAATTAAAATGTAAGAACCAGTTTTCGGTGTAACCTTTGTATGTTTTTAAGAATATTGATCTATTAAAACTGCACCAATACCGTAAGTATGACACTCGATCAATCGACACTATAATAAGCTGTAAATAAAGCGAAGTATTTGTTATACGCTGCCGTGCTAACATTATTTACCCCCTTTGGGGGGGTATACCTCGGTATTTCTATTGGCTACGCGCCCCCTTTTGCAGGTTGTTAAAGAATCTGAACTGAAGTCGCAGCGTTAGGTCTTTCCGTACTGTAATGGAACAACATATACTCTCAACTACTGTCACACAAATGTGTTTACTTGTCCTTTGCAAATTGTACACAGGTTTTTTTTGGGTGTGTGAAGTGACCTTGAATATTTGTCCAGCTATAACTTAACAGTAAACAAAAACCTGAAAAATGCATGGTATTCAATCTAACAAGCTTTCTAAAGTACCCAAGATCACCTCAAAATGTACAATCCTCTACTACACAATAATACAATTGGGGGAGGGGGGGGACACGCGTGAAATGTGTGAGTTGCAGTTTGACGCGACTACTCACGAGTGCGGGTTCGGGTTCGTGTCCGGCCGCTCGGCCAGCACGAATTTATCCGGTTGCTCTCCATTCACATTACTTAACGCGTCTGTCGATTCCGGTTTTTTATCTGCCGGTGCATCTCTCGCTTTGTCTTTATCATCAGTCAATTGTGGTTCACCGGTTACCGGTTCCGCTAGATCCCTCCCTACCGGGTCTATAGCGTTCGTCACTAGAGGGGCCACTTCTGACGGGGGAGGTTCTTTAGCGTCTGATAGAGGATTCGAAGCATTCTGCAGTCGAGCATCAGAAGGTTTTTCATCATCGAGGGAAACTGGTATGATAGTTTCGCCGTACGACGGGATTTTATCGTTAACGGCGGGACTCTCCTTCGCCTCGACCGTGACGGACTTCTCGACGGTTTCGGTGATGGTTTTTTTGGGGTCGGTGGGTGTGAGAGGTTCTGCACTGGGCGGAGTCAGCATGTTGAAGAAGCTATTGTCGAGGCCGACGGCGGGCGGGCGGCCGCGGGGCAGGCGCAGGCTGAGCGACGCGCTCGCACGCTTTAGCACTCGGCAATCTGACATTACCACAATCGGATATGACGATCGTTGCACGTGTCTAACGCAAATTGTTGTACTTCACAATGTCGAACAGACTACAAGAACTTATTAAGTAATCTTTTTTTTTGTATATAGATACCTATAGGTAATTGTATAACTTGAATCTAGATGAGATTTAGAATCATCCGGTATCAAAAAGTGGAGGTTTGCAAATTAAGGTATCGATATTTTCTTTTTTGAGTGAATACATATTTTCTTTTGTTTTGGTCAACCTGCGCTAGACACGGCTAATTGTACTTTTAAATATGTACAGAATTGTCACAGATGAGCCCGATGTCGTCCATTGTTAATGAAAGCTGAGGATGTTGTCACACTGCCTGTTGCGTCATACGTGCACGTGGGGGCGAGGGCGTGAGTTACGTCACGGTTTACTGAGTACCGTAGTGGTGAGAGTAAAAACCGGTGTGGGCAGTAAAAACCGGTTATTTGATTCGGATAGTCGGTATTTTAATTTAATTTTTTTTGTTTAAATTTTTAGATTTTCAAATAGTTCAAATAGTTTTAAGTAGTTAGCTTTCAGACATCAGAGGTTTAGTGTGACAAAATATCTCACAAGATAAATAAATTAAGAAATATTTAACTAAAATCTAACTAACCTCATAATCCAAAAATAAACATACTTATTAGTTTTTTGGACCTAAATAGTCAACTACATTTAGTCATGAATCTGCGTACACACATATTGGAACTTGGGTTTCTAAGCCAATCTTTTTGAAATCTGTTCATACAATATCATTTACCTATACATACGAGTACTCAGTAAACCACAAACCAATGTGCTATGGGAGTATAAATATAGTAATTGTGTGAATGTTTACTATAGTGATCGTGATCGCAGACACCGCGGTACGAGGCGGCCGGCTCGACGCGCTACAGCGCCGCCATCTGCATTTCCAATGCGCATGTTAATGTCAAACCGCCATTTTGAATTTGAATCACGATCGATGATTGATATATGAATTTCTGATTATGTCGTGCATACGTATTATTTCGACATGATAACTTCGTAAGCAATGGAGTAAGATTATGCAATATTTCGCTTTACAACGAAAATTGTGTGCAGAATTTGTAATATTTTAATGTAAGAAGGTGGTGTTTTAAAAGCTAAAAGACAAGATTTTGTGATCACAACAAAAATTTTTGCAAGAAACTTTACTAATAAACAACACCTTCTTACATTAAAAATAACCCCGAAATAAACTTACATAATAGTTATATAACATCATAGAAAAGTATATAAAAGTCTCCTGAGGCCTTAAAATTCACTGAATACAATAGATTATATAATTTATGACATTGGAATAAACTTTATTTTGGCTTGAATACACCGATCAATGTGTGTTGGGCCTTTGAACAGTGTAATAAACCAAAAAAGACTTTAAATAGATTGCATAAGGTAAATAATGTACTGCTCGTCAAAACGATCGAATCAGGAATGAATATCCATTTCGATCTTATTGTACATCCTACTTATATTATAAAGGCGAAAGTTTGTATGGATGTTTGTTACTCTTTCACGTAAAAACTACTGAATGGATTTGAATGAAATTTGGAATAAAGATAGCTTATAACCTGGATTAACATATAGGCTACTTTTTATCCCGGGAAAATGGAAGACCTCCCGGGTACGCGGGTGAAACCGCGGGGAGCCTCTAGTACTATATAAATCGTGGATGATTGATTATAGATTGCCGCGGCGGGTCAGTGGGGTACACCCTCAGTATCATGAGGGATGCAGTTTCAACCTCTGAGCTTTACAGAAACATAACCCTTCGCAGGCACTGTCGGGAATAAAATTAAATCACTCACTTTCAGTGAAGGAAAACCATCGTGAAGAAACGTGTTAACCGGGAGACATTCAAATGCCCTCATGGTGGGTTAGCTCGTATATCAGGGGGTGGTGTGTGTGTTGTGGGAGGAGTGTGTGTTGGGGGAAAGTGTGTGTTGGGGGAGGAGTGTGTGTTGGGGGAAAGTGTGTGTTGGGGGAAAGTGTGTGTTGGGGGAAGTATGTGTGTTGGGGGAAAGTGTGTGTTGTGGGAGGTGCGTGTTGTGGGAGGTGCGTGTTCGTGTGAGGTATGTGTTGGGGGGAGTCGTGTGTTCGGGGGAGGTGTGTGTTGTTGGGAAGTGTGTGTATTGGGAGGTATGTGTTGGGTGAAGCGTGTGCTCGAGGGAGGTGTGTGTTCGGGGGAGGTGTGTGTTGGGGAGGTATGTGTTGGGTGAAGCGTGTGCTCGAGGGAGGTGTGTGTTCGGGGGAGGTGTGTGTTGGGGGGGTGGGTGTATTGTGGGGGTGTGCGGAGGGTACGTACTCCGGTCGATGTTCCGCTGCAGATGGGAGGCGACGCGGTGGCGCGCGTCGCTGTACTCGAGGTGCAGGCCGAGCCGCAGCAGGCGCGGGTTGGCCTCCACCAGCGACGTGATCTCCATCTCGATCTTGTTGCCCAGCACTTGCGACCGCTGTGGAACCAATCACTTCAGATATAGATACTGTCTTACATTCTAAATGATGATAGTTAACTAATATTATAAATGCGAAAGTAACTCTGTCTGAAAGGAAAGAAATACTATTGCCGGCATCACTGATGAGATACCGACCTCAAATGCCTAGGCTTTCGAGTGCAGCTAGCGGAATACACAGAGTGGTATTTTACAGATTTTTCAACATGAGGGTAGTGGCCAGAATAGTACCTTGCCTGTATCTACTACTCAGTCGATAACGAGGGACAATGTAGGGGTTTAATGAGATGAAGTCTCACATACCCTCAATCCATATAGGTATTTCCCACCCCATAAAAATTGGTTACGAACTTCTCCTCCCTGAAGGTCTATGCAAGGTTTTCCCTCCCAGAAAAATTTGGTTACGAACTTCCACTCCCCAAAAAGGTGACTATGTAATTTCCCCTCAAAAAAAATGGTTTCAATCTACCGCCCTCTGAAGGTTACCTCAACCAAAAAAATTGTTACGAACTTCTCCCTGAAAGTCGATCCAAGGATTACCTACTTTCACCCCCAGAAAATCTATGTCAAAACAGGGTTTCCCCACAAACCTGGTTGGAAGCGCGGAACTCCTCGACGCAGACATTGTGCAGTAGAGCCCTCAACAGCTGGAGCACTCCAGCGGGGGACAGGAAGTTGGTCTCCACGTTCAGCACGCGGAGGGACGTGTTCTCCTGCAGCGCCTCCCCCAGTAGGGCTGCGGTCCGGTCCGTGAGCCCCACGTTGACCAGGGACACCACCTCCACGTGGCTGTTGGACTTCAGAGCTGTGAACAGCTTCGCGAACTTCTCGTCGCTTATGTTCTGGAATGGAGACGAGGTAATAAGTTATAGTTATGTAAAGAATAAAATTTTGATGATGAAGAATAATATAGTAATTGATAAATTATTAAGACGATAGTTTAGATATTATGTAAAGATATTAAGTTGTGAATAACTTAATAAAAGCAATATATTCGGTTCAAAAATTAATATTACGCACCCAAATTTAAAGTTACATCAGATTTATTGTTGTATTTTCCATAATTATTTTAGGATATTACAGAAAATAATAATAATTTTAATGATTTGACAAATATTAGTAATTCATAAATAGTTTTTAATACCCATATATACAACAATATAACTATGTTTATAAGTGTATGATACCTTAATATTATTCCAATTGAGATCAGTCATGTTCTGGTCATTTTCTGCTACCCTCTTGATGGTCTCGTCGGGGTCTGTGTCGTTGGGAGGGTCCATGGGGTACACCTGGAATATAATGCATGTTTCGATTTAATAAAAACTTTTGGTTGGTTTAGTTTTGATATTTGTGACTATAACTTTCAAGCCGGTCTTGGGTGTGAATCCCACCCAGGAAAAACATTTCTATGAATGAATATATCTGTTAGATCTATATAAGTAAAAGTAGTTGATTTATGAAGTATATTAATTTAAGTATCTGGTTACCATAGCGTTACAGAATTTAATTATGTTCTGAATTAGCACATAGAATACAATTTAACTAGGATTTTTTTTATTATTTGATATTGATAACCAGGCAGATAGTCCACCTAATAGTAAGGGACGTGTTGCCGACTTTAAGTACATAGTTCGAAAAAGGCACTAGCACTTATAAAGAGAGATAATATGGACCCTGTTAAGCAGAAAAGATCCAGTCAGTTTTTTGTAGAATCGAGTTATCTACCTATCCATAATATCAATCAATCCTAACGTATAACTGCATTTACTCAAAAGTAATAAAACGTTGGTTGGATCTTTTCTGCATAAGTGACAGCCCGGTTGGCTTTGTGGTTAGTGACCCTGACTCTCAAGCCGCGGGTCATGGGTTCGAATCCCACCCAGGACAAACATTTGTATGCATGAATATGTCTGTTTGTTCTGGGTCTGGATGTAAATATCTATATAATTATGTATTTAAAAGTATTATATGTAGTATATCAGCTATCTGGTTACCAAATCACAAACTCTGCTTAGTTTGGAATCAGATTGGCCATGTGTGAAAAATGTCCCAGGATATTTATTTATTTATAAGTGGGTCCATATGTACCTTAGGTTTGGTGGCTTTAGTGATGCCGTCCCAGCCGAGTCCAACCGGCTGGCCCTTGTTCAGCAGCGACGCGTGGTACTGGTCCTGGTTCATCATCGAGTGGAAGCCGAGGATAGCTGGAATATCACAAAACATATATTATTTTTATATGCCTAAATGATTCTTAAATATTTATGGAGTAGTGGTAGGAGAAGATTTTCCGGCAGCCTGTGTGACCAAGTCAGAATGTGTATGTGCAAAAACTGATGCTATTCTCTCTTGTGCGATGTAGGATTGCTGATGTTGTGTGTTAGTTATTTGAGCGCCATCTAGCCGTGGGTAGTAGTACCATCATAACATTTGTAAATTTCGCTACATACTGATAACAAAATGCAAAGTCTAATGTATTCGATGAAGCATAATCTTCAATGGTAACATATAAATAATTAAATGTTATGTAAAATACCTTGCAACATAAATCACTGTCACATGTCTTTTAACTGTTGATAACATAAAATCCTTATCATTAGAGTCCCTGCTATCTGGTGTTTGTGGGTTGCAACCAGGTAAAACCACAGGACAGAATATAGTCATCGAAATAAACACAAAATGTAACAGGTAAATTTCAACACGCTTCAAGGATAGTCCACGATGAAGACTTATAAAAACGTCTTACATTCTAATGAACTGTGAACGAATTTGACCGAGGCGCTAAGCCTATTAATTATATAATTGGATTATTAATGAGGATTTTTTACAGATGGTGAGACTAGGTCAGCAATATTAAAATAATATAGGCCAACTCATACATTGGTACTTTCTATAGTTATGTCCTAAAGGCCCTTGGACCAACGAATAAAATAGTTATAAGTCCATACATATTTTACTATATCGCTGTTATCTTCATACCAACTTTAGGCTCATTTTACCCGCGTTATAAAACAAAAAGTGTCTTAGTTAATCAAGAACTCGAATTATTTTAGTGGATTTTAGATGTCTGCTAAAATCCCTTCAGCCATTTTTGACTAACAAAGATACTTTACTTACAATACTTTCGCTTGTATAATATCAGTAGAATATACAAGAATTACGACATTGTCACATCGTTTTAAAACAATAAATTGTGCAAGAGCTGCATTAAAAAAACTCTCATACATTTCTACGAATGAGCAGAGATGTGACCAATATGTGTTGGACAATATTGGATTGCCGCCAAAGAGCAATAAATCTTTTTATTTGTATTATGAAACTGTTATTTCTACATCCATACACAGATGATTGACACAGACGGCGCTGGGTTGTTTATTGTCTCTGTCTGTTACGTGTTGCTTTGTGTAGGAGAGAGGGAGACGGGAGATGTTAAACTAGTGCCTTAGTTATAAGTGTCATATCGTAATATGATTTTTAGTTTCCATTTCTCTGTGCTATGTTCTTAAACATTTTTTCTGTCGCCAATAGTTCTCTCAAATTCTGAATGTAGATTTAGGTTAGTTTATTTGGCAAGAATATTTGTCTAGTGATCTAATTTCATTGCTTAGACATTGTACTGTGATATCAATTGACCGACATTTGTCTGAGACAAATATTGATAAACTATATATTATTAAAATCTTATTTGTATATTGGTTTATGTAAACTGTGACTAACTAATAAAAATCTAATTACAAGTGTTTTTTTTATATGAGGCATTTCTTTAGACTTTAAAACTATTTCTCATTCGCTTTAAACCGAAAATATCCAGTCAGGACGTACCCTAGTTGTTAGTTATTACAAATTTACCTTTCTTATCACTTATATTTGTGTATGTTATCATAAGTGGAATTATCAAATGTGGATTTGACTGGAGACCGAATGAAATGGAGGGACATGACACACAAAGCCGATCCTAAATAGGATAAGGCGAGGAAGAAGATGATGATGACTTGATGTTATCATATAAGACTCAAGACTATGTGTCCTTACCTTCAATCACAACACTACTAACCATAGATGTATTCATTCGCACCTCATTTACATCCCCACTAATAGACACCAGGCTTAACAGCGAGCAGGATTTAGACCATAGTTCATAGTATAAAATGTGAAAAACATATGGCACTCACCGGCAAGGTCAATGATCTCCTCCTGAGAGGCGGTCCCGAGCGCCTGCTCGTACTCGTCGCCGAGGTCGATGGAGATCTGCTCCTCCGCATCTCGCACCTTATCCGGCACCGGTGGCGGGATCCACTGCACAATACAAACATATATAATAATCTGTATACAGGCTCTGCCTAATAAAGACACCAATCTCTCACATAATATATACAATCTGTCTTAACAAAACTTGCTCATATTATGTAAAGCTAGCTGCCTCCCCGCGGTTTTACCCGCGTAGTTCCCGTTCCCGTGGGAATACAGGGATAAAATATAGCCTATGTTACTCGGGGATAATGTAGCTTTCCAAAGGTGAAAGAATTTTTGAAATCGGTCCAGTAGTTTCGGAGCCTATTCATTACAAACAAACAAACAAACAAACAAACAAACAAATCTTTCCTCTTTATAATATTAGTATAGATTTATTTTGTGATGAGAGAAATAAATAAATGTAATCTAATATATATATTAGCATCCCTTAGGCTTTAACTATGAATATAGAAGTATTCAGGGGTGTTCGTGGGGGTCTACAATATTCCCGGAATAAAGTATCCTATCTGTACAGTATTTCCAAATTAATAATGCACATGCAGATCTTACACTATCTACGACGCTCGTATGTCCCGAGCGTCGGAAGAGGATAGCGATAGATCTGCATGTGTATTATTAATTTGGGAATACTGTAAATGCATGTAATAAATATATGAAAATTCTAGACTAAGGCAAAACGCAAGGGTCCTTTTCTTAACCGTCTATGTATGTTCGGTAATACGAACTACGATTTTATTTGAGTTTTGACTGAAATAAAATTTTAATAATCACTACACATAGTATAATAATAAAATCTACTCATTACTAATTACTGTTTAAAATAATTTAGCCAAACTGATGCACTCTTTATTTTCGATTTATCAACAGTTATGACTGTAACGGATTAGTCATTTCTCGAACAAATGAAAAGTAAACGTAAGTTTTATGTGGGCGCCCACGCGTGGGCGGGGTGGCTCATCGCTCGATAGAACTAAGGGTACTGGCCTTCACATATGCAATACCATTTTAAACCATAGGTCAATAGCATTAGAATACATACTGCAATTACTATAAAAACGACTGTTGTGACTTTTTAATACTATATTATAAGGCAAAGTAGGTAATGATTGAAAGGTACACCCTTTAAGACTAAGCCTATGTTTCTATCCAGGGAAATATAAAGCGGGTGAAACCACACGATGGTAGCTAGTGAATTATATTCTTCTAATACTAACTCTCTGTTCACATAAATAAACTTTATTTCATTATTATTTATAACTTAGACTCATATGTGGTAAGGTTATTTTCCTTATTTAATAATGTAGAGACAAATTTTAAGGAAAATGCAGGTTCAAATGCAACATAGATGCAATTTGCAGTTTATTATTGACCCTATTTACTGGAACTTCTTATTATGGATTACGAATAACATCTTTGCAAAGAAGTGTTTACATGTAGTAAGTTACATATAAAGAAAGATCAATATTTATAAACATCATTTACACCTAGGCTTTGTTAAGCTTATATAAATCATCATTATTTACACTAATATAATCTAATCTTCGGTTAGTATTATTTACTAGATAAAGTTCGACAAATCCAATCATATAAATATTCACTGATAAAAATAATAAACAGTATTCCAAGGATATAAATGCGAAAGTAACTCTGTCTTTCTCACTTTCACGCTAAAACTATTGAACTGATTTAAATGAAATTTGGTACACGGATAGGTCTAGAGCCTGAGAAATCACATAGGCTACGGCATAAGAAAATGGAAGATTTCCCGGGTACACGGGTGAAACCGCGGGGAGCCACTAGTATAATATAAACTAACATCACATTGATTGACAGAATATAAGTACTTAATGAAGATTTTTTTTACTTATTTTTATTGATTATGGTTCCACAATATTACTGATGACTGTGGCTATCATAATCAGTATAAAACAAACGAGTCCATAGTCTACGGTAACCGCTTCTCATCATTCAGACGCGGATGGATATAAGTAAGTCACTTGTCTCACCTTCTTGCCCCTCACGACTCCGGCAACGTAGGGCTTCACCTCGGGCCGGTCGGGCGTCTCCAGCGCCTGCTTGTTTATGTGTTCTATGAGTTTCTTGCGGTTTAGGGGTCCTGTTGGGTCCTTCTCGCATGCGTAGTTGTTGCGTTGATCCGGGGGGAGGAAATTGTCCTGGAATTGGTAAGGGATAAGTTATAATTACAGTTATTTCTGGAATGTTTGTTTAATTAAGGAACTCGGTATGGTGAGCTTGTTGGTGACTGTTCTAATATTACATAAGGCTTACTTCACATTTAGAATTTCTAACAACACTAGCTTCTCGGTTTTACCCATGTAATACTCTTTCCTGTAGGAATACAGGGATTAAATTTAGCCTAAAACTTCCTCAACAAATGGGCTTTATAACACTGAAATATTTTTTCAAATAGAACCAGTCGTATCTGAGATTAGCCCAAACATACAAACTCTTCGGCTTTATAGTATTACTTGTATAGTATTTCCTTTTATACTTCAATCCATGATGTTTAAACATTACTTATATAAATAAATATGCCTATCAATTGTATAACAAAACATAAGTACTTAAAAACATTGGTTGAACCCTAAAAAATAGTAACCCAACTAAATAAAAAAATCAACAGATAAAACATTCAGACCCTTATTTGTATTGTAATACAAAAATCACTTGTTGATACAATGTTATCAATTCAGATTTCATTAGGTACCCTAATTTGTTTTTGATATAGTATTTGATAAGGAAATACGAATTTAATTGTGTGCTTACAACATAAGAGCGTTATCAAATCCCTAAACTGATAACGACATGTGGGGAGAGTCATGATTGGACAAGAAAGCAATGGAGTATACAAATCAATAAGCACTCAATAAAATTATCTACATTTATTATTGCAAATCGTTTAACCTTGTATTGTGTAAATTCTGTTGTAACCATTTCTGCAGATTAATAAAACAATTGATTAAACATGTTTCTTGCTCATTAACTATCCACTATGTTGCTATGTGGTATAGGAAATTATTATGTTTGATTTGCAGATCTCATTATAGATTGGAGAAAATTGACTAATAAAGACATTAAATTACTTAAAAGATTAAATTAGAAAGATTCTGCAGAAATTATAACAAATAGGTATACAGGTATGGTAGCGAGGTTATATAGCTGGATTTTTGGGAACCTCACCCAGTTTGGAGCAGTTCTTTACATGTTATTTGTAATAACAAGTAGGAAATAGCACCTACCTCGGAAATAAAAATATTAAAAACTGTAAATACTTTTATAAATGTTGTTTAATTGTGTATAGTTTTTTAATATAGTTTTTACCTGTCATTAATTGTGATTGTTTATTTGTTAGTTTTTTCACCAATTCCTGGATAAATAAATACCTACCCTGGGACATTCAATACAAACTACCAAGTCTATTTAAATCTCTATATGTAATAGGAAAACATAATGGGTTACATATTATTAGCATAAAATACGATTTATTTAAACAGGATTTTTGCAGATCATTTTCCTTATGTAATCCTGCAAATGTTTATTTAGAAAACATGTTCAACACACATGACTTCACTTCATGAAATGCAAATGATGCTAACTAGTATTGATATGTATGCTAAATAGTTACGCTGCTTCTGTGTACTGGAGTGTAGCATTACTGTAAAACTACTGTAAGTTATGTAAGGGTTTTAAACATACACAAATATTTAAAAAGGACATTTATTGTTACAATTATGTAAATATCTATATACGAATAATGTATTTAAAAAGTAGTTTATATAGTATATCAGCTATCTGGTTACCATATCACAAGCTCTGCCTAGTTTGGAATCAGATTGGCTGTGTGTGAAAAATGTCCCAGGATATTTATCATTATTATTTGTGTGGAAAGGGACACAGCAGTGAAATACATGCATGCTGCAATGTATGCAGTATGATCCAGAATATATGAGATTTAATGTGTTAAAATTTTCCTAATGAAGTGGACAAGTCAAAGATAAATATACAATATTAAAGCCATTGATAAAAGGATGTGATATCCCATTCAGTATTCACTGTTTGAAACAAACACTTTGGCTGTGAGCCAAAAAATGCATTCACGTGTAAATAATAAGGAAATATCCTTCCGTTTATTGAAACTTTCACATTTATTATTATCAGACATCAATGTTAAGAGCTTTTTGGATTTCTATATGTATAAAGAGACTTCCTGAGTGACTGAACCTTTAACTTAGGTAACCTTGACACAAGATTAAGTTATTACATAGAAAAAGCATTAAGCAATGAATAGAAAAGGGATAAAGAAGGTTTATACACATGAAATTTAGAGAAAAATATACATGAAAGTTTCTTCAGTTCCTTCAAGTTTGAGTTTATAGTTATAGAGTTATAAGTTGCCTAAATAGAACACAGAGCTCCAGTTTTTTTTAAGTACTCAACCAAGTAAAGGTAATATTTTCACAAGGCTGTCTGATAAACATCCAAGGTGACAGCAATCTATGGTTTTGTTGCAACAAAGAGGCAGGTCTTTTGTGTGTGAATGTCAACACCACAATTATTTGAAACATGTTATTTGGCCTTCCGAGGCTGTTAAGCAATTTAGATTCTTGATTCAATACTTGATACTCATGATAGACGGCTTCTAACAACCAAATCTAATATTTTAAATTGGTTATCATTTCAATTTAGTATGTAAGAGATAATTTACATAAGTTACCAGGAATTGTAGGAAACTCTTATATATATATTGGAAAGTGTAATGTTTTGTTTGAGTTGGTATTCCATAAATACTTATCTAATTTATGAGAAGTCTTTTACTGAAAGAAAGCTTCACTATACCAGAGTTTCAGACATGTTTTTTTACCCCTAAACTCCTGGAAAAGTGAGACAGAATTTCAAATTTTAAGTCCCTATACCTGTCCTTTTCTTAGAAGCATAAACACATAGAGATGAGACAGAAGTTTGAATTAGAAGTCCCTATACCTGTCCTTATCTTAGAAGCATAAATAGATAGAGATGACAGTATAGTTGATTAAAACTAATTGACCTTTAAGAAACTTGCGGTAAATGTGGTATTATATCATTGAGTGTGATGTCATGAATTTAGTAATGTAAAGATCTGTATCCATACTTGTTATCTGCCGAGTATTACTTAAATCAGATTTAGTGTATAGTTATATATGTCATCATATTGTATAATATACAGTTAGTACATATTTCTGCTTATTTTGTTCTTCATTATGAAGCCCATATAGTCTAAATTCTCTATAGTCTAAAAACTCTATAATCTATAATATATCTAACAAAAAGAAATATATTAATTTCTATTGTTATATTATCCTTAGATATTTAAATTTTCTGTTGTAAGAGAAATTGGTATGATATTTTATATGTTGATTAACTAATGAATATAATTGTTATTAAAATGGGTAAATCCCATTTATTATTATCTTTCTTGAGTTGCACTTAAAAATGTTATCAAAGGTGTACTTAACATAAATTATCTGTGTAGGCTGTACTTATCTTAGATACAAAGTTTTTAGAGTACAACTTGATAAAGGCAAACCCATACTTGACCAACAATGTATCAACACATATATTTCAACAACTCATTTTTTTCTTTTTTTAAATGGCTATTTTTGAAAAGACTTCTCTACCAACATTCACCTATCTTCTGTTAGTTTAAAGGTAATATTATAATGAGAAAAAGTAACTTACATCTGGATCAACCTCCTTGGCGAGCATGGTGAGCTCCTCCTGCGTGAGCTTCGCCAGCAGCTCGTCGACATCCACCTCGTCGTAGGTGGACAGCTCCCGCCCGTACAGCTTGGCTGGCGTCGTCATCGTCGTAGTTTTCGTCGACGATGATTTCTAAACAACAAACACCACACTTTTACCGACGGTTCATCACTTTCTGAAGGTTATCTGGGATGGACGGACCTTACAATGACTCACAATAGCGTTACTTAAAAAATACTGCAACTATGTGATAAAATAACTTTATTTGACAGAAGCGTTTCGGCGTTCACCACACCCACAATGTACTTGATTGATGATGCGGTTTTCGCCTCATGTGAATTCTCGTTGTACACTTTTTTACATGGTTTGCTGTTTAACAATATGCAAGGTTATATTTGTGATTAACTTACTTTCTGCAATAAAAAAATCACTAAAAACGACAATCGTAGCAAATAACCAGTTTGACAGGCTCAGTCTTCGAATGGGAAATACAGACTAAGGCCCAGTGTTGCCAGCGAGGTATTTCAAAAGTGACCTGAACTGTCTAAAAAAGAAACCTTTAGTAACCTTTTGTATAGGAAATATATTGACGTCGTTTTTTTTTTTTTTTTTAGGCGCGCGTCTCTCAATTAGGTCTCTTATACACGTCTCCAAAATATTGACGTCGTTTTTTTTTTTTTTTTTAGGCGCGTCTCTCAATTTGGTTCAATTGACACTACAATTGACACAGAATCACCTAAAAGTAACCTTTTGTAACCTTTTCTGTGGTGTAACCTCCAAGTAACCTAACGAAGTCAAAAATCACCTGTGAGGTTACTAAAGTAACCTTCTGGCAACGCTGCTAAGGCCGCTTTCCGAATTACGATTAAATCGATTTGAGCGCCCAAAAACCCGTTCCATATTAGCTTGAGCGCGATAACGATATCTCCTATGTCGTCATAGATGACGTCATGACATGCGCCATCTTGCGCTCACGCCGACCCAGCTCTAAATTAAAATCACCGTGAGCGCTGTCAAAAATGACAAGTGGTTGTTTGTGCTGTTTTCATTTGAGTCGCATCTTATTTCATTTTGTGCTCAAGTATTCTGATTCAGTGATTGCTGCTCTGGGTGAAATTACTACAGTATCAAAGGAAAACAATAAATACTACGAAATATTCGAATCATGAGTATTCAAGTTACTATAGCCGACGGCCCTAACGAGCGACAAATTTCTCTTATGCTCACGTTAGAGTAATGCGAGAGGGCTCAGAGAGGTAAGTGGCATAAGGGCTGAGATTTCCATCCTTTGAGCAGTCGTTAGAACTGCATTCTTAATGCAAAAATGCTTTCAGATAAATCATTAAATGTTTACTGAACTGGTACTTGCTGTTTACAGATACTGAATATGTACAGCAGTTGCTGCATAACTTTGATACAAATGCTTTGATGCAGAATGAACAAACAGAACAACATGGTAATTATTGAGATATTTTATATCTGGTTATGTGTAGATACTTTAAGCTTAGTAGCCTGTAGTGTTTTCCATATCATGTTAACTATACAGTGACCAAATAAACTGAGGTTAGTCGTTGTAGTATTACAATATTCAATTCTTCAACAGAACTGTTTGTATAAAAGTGTTTGATTGTTTGATCATATAGTAGTATCTTAGCAGTAAGTTTTTTAGGTACTTGTAGAACTTGCTGAATTCAAAGAAAATTATTTTAGCATTTTCTTTAGTAGGTATATTACAAATATGCTGTTTTATTCCAGGGTATGTTTATCTATGTGCTAAGTTTGAAAGTTTAAACAACAAACAATTCATGCTTGATGTTATTTATTTTTCAGCAAATGAATGAGTTATTTGACTCCACTGGATGGGCTAATCCTGTAGCGCTGGCTTCAGAGCTAGGACCCGCACCACACCAGATGAAGAAAATATTAGTCCACAAGCTGAATCAAAGAAATAAAATTTTGATTGCATATTAGAAGATTTTAGAAAAGAAATGAATAAGTATAGGGAAGAAAGAACAAAAGTAAAACATGAAAATTTTAATAAATATATGCTAATGAAAGAGCGGCAGCATAGAGAAAATATGGAAATTTTGCAGAAATTGACATAAGGAACTATAAAAAACACATTCAATTATTATTGTTGTTAATACAACAACTGCTTAATTCCCATCATTTTTCTATACAGACCTGCTCTTCCATTAGCATTATATTGATTAAAAATGTTCCCGTTTCCTATATGCTAATATAATAATATAATTTATTAATAATTAGGAAGAGAATATGACCTGTGCAAGTGTTGCACATTCTCGCATCCAGTTATATTATGTATAATTTAAGTTTTAAATCAATATAATACTAACTTATGTGTATGTTATAGGATGTTAAAACTACAAAATATACAATAATTAAATAAATATTTATTCATTTATATTACAATGTCCTTATTATTTAATTATTGGTCAATGTTTATCGCTTCTGCATTCCTCCTCTCCCGTCTAAGCCGTCGTTAATAAGGCACCCTCTTCGCAACACCCGTAAATGGTCTTCAATAGGTACCATATCTTTCTGCAGTATACAATTATTATGCAGTACTGCTAAATCTAGTATGTATTCAGGTATTTTTTTAAGTGCCAAGGCGTTGCCGTTGATCTTCCATTTTCAAATAATATCTTTATAATAGTATTCGCTGTATTAGTTATAAAAGAAAGGTAATTACTTAAGACTTGACCGGTGCAAGGTGCAAGTGATTTTGTTTTGACGTTTGACGTTGAGGTTGTGAGCCGTGTGAGCGCGATCACAAGCGTTCCTAATTGTTGACGGCTCTAAGCTGTCATAGTCGTGATATCTAAATCGGTACGCCAATTATCCATGTTAGCGCTTTGAGCGATGACGTTGTAATTCGGAAAGCGGCCTAAATAAAAAGTTGAAGAGCAAAAGAGAACGGTGCAGTAATGTCAAACAATGCTGCGGTTAAAGTTGTAAGTGTGAAAGAGATAGATGATAATAGAGATGGAATAAGATTATTTATTACCGGTACCACGGTACCGGTTTCTTATCAACACGGTAAACACAAAAAAGAAAATGCAGCCTAACGATATGAATTTAATTATTGGCATTTGTCATGATCAATCATAGCATAGCAATCTATATTTTTGTCCAGTTGCTCTTCGTACTTTAATATGTGCTTATTATTTCGTTATGCTAGTTAAGTTTAATATTGATTAATGAAATCCAGTTTCGACCAATGACCGTCACTTAGGGAATCCCTATGTGGGTAGGTATATATTTAGTTAAGCTATACTCTTATATCTTATACTAGCTTTTACCCGCGACTTCGTCCGCGTGGAATAGTTACTTTGGGCAAACGCTAACTTTCAACCGTGACTTCGTTTACGTAGAAGGACGTACAAATAAATGTTATTATAATAGGTTTTGTTTGATGAAAATTATAGAATAATTATTATTTTCTTACTAATCAATTTCCGTGTCCGTGTCACGGTCAGGAAATGCATCAAGTTACATAAATACCTACCATTTGATTACACACTATGGATAGTTACACTGGAGGCGTTTATTGTATAAAGTCTCATAAGAAAAACTATTGTCTCGCTTCGTATCGCACGAAAAGTTAGCGCGAAGAATATTACAATTGTTGCGATAGTACTAACTAACCATAGTAGATAAATAGTACATTTAGTTATTTCATTGATAGTCGTGACATTTTCTATGTCAGGCAGTTCCATTGTGCTTTAACGGAATGATTACGTAATAGATTGCTTACATACCTACCGTGCTTGTTTCGCAATACATTTCTATTATTGAACTTCCGACCTTTGGTTTTGGCAATTGACATTATTAAATATTTTTTTTATGATTTTATGTTTCAACTTTGTCGACGCTGATAATACCTACTACCATACCAAATTACAGCTCTGGAGTATCAAGCGTCTCTGAAATTACCCGCGGACGGACGGACGGACGGACATGGCGAAACTATGGGTTCGTTGACTACGGAACCCTAAAAAAGTAATTTCAGTACAGAATTACACGACAAGTACACGACGAATCTAAATTACCTGTCACATAGATTATTTTATCTATACTTATAATAAATCTGTAGAGAGGTCAATTCTGTACATGAAATATATTTTCAAAATAACTATCAGGGGGTGATTAGTGATCGATACTGATGCCAAAAATACAATCAGTAAAATTTTTGTCTGTCTGTCTGTCTGTCTGTCTGTCTGTCTGTATGTTCCTTATAGAAACAAAAACTACTGGACGGATTTTAACGAAACTTGGTACAATTATTCTTCATACTCCCGGGCAGGTTATAGTATACTTTTCATCACGCTACAATCAATAGGAGCAGAGAAGTGAAGGGAAATTTTGGGAAAACGGGAGAAGTTACTCCATTTTTTAAGCTTCCGTCGCGTGTGCAGCCTTAATGGTTAAAGTTACATAGAAATTATGTATGACGGAAATATTCCACATAAAATTTTCAAAAAAATATCCCGCAACAGCATATGTCTATCTTTTATAGTTGACTCAGAATAACACGTGTAACTCCTAATAGCTTAGCAGTTCGGAGCATTCTGATTATATTTGTTTACTCTTACGTTTATAATACTCTCACTCATCCATAATTAAAAAAAAGTTAACATTATTACCTATTTAATAAAAAAGAACCATAGAAATCGGTATAGAAACACCAAAATTATAGATGAAATAAGCCATCGCGTCGTCACACGTGAATACTAAATCATGCTATAAGGATTATTTTTAAACGACTTAAAAAAAAGGAGGAGGTTCGAGGAACGAAGTCGCGGGTTAAAGTTAGAGTTAGCCCAAAGAAACTATTCCACGCGAACGAAGTCGCTGGCAGAAGCTAGTTACTAATAAAATTATCGTGAAAGTTTATATACATATATAAATATATTTACATTCAAATAACCGACTGTCATAATATTAATTTGTTTAATGTAACGAAATTAAGTATTACTTTTTCATAATTAAGTTTCTAAAAATATCATACAGTTATAATTAAAAGTGATCTATATTTGAATAAATACCTACTATTGCACAATAACATGATTGTGAGAACGTGTTGGAACTATGAGGTCTCAAAAGTCACGAAGTTATTATGGAAAGGATAATGATATAAGGATAGATGATAATGTAAAGATGAGCCTTTATTACATGTTACAAGTATCTACACGATTTTGAGATCCATTCATAGTACCTAGGTACTTAAATAATCACTTCACTTAGGTTCTTACTGCTTACTCACTTTTTATTTGATATACCTAATAAATACTGTGCGTAAAACTGCGTGATCGATCTCATTTGTATGAATCGATAGCGCAGTAAAATCGATTTTATTTATTTTATTACACAGTAAGTATTTCTTATCAAGCACTTACAAACGTGTATTTCATAGCCTACTCGCGAAAAATATTTCTAATAATGGCATAATTGAGAGTTTCATAGTCGTGAGCAATTATTACATAAGCTTTTTAATATTTTCGTCACTCATTGTCAGTGACTTGGCGCAAACCGAGTCTATGTGAAAGTAAAGGTTATTGAATGAAGTAATCAATGCAATCAAGATAACGTCGGGCAAGTGTGAGTTGAATATACAACAAAAAATTACTTAAGTAGGTACTCTAAAGTTAGTGGATTTGGTCTTGAAGTAAATTTCATGTCCATACGAACAAGGAAAACTAGATATCTATAAATATTACATTGAACATAAAAAAATCATCTGTTTCCTTCTGATTCTGTTTACATTGTCATGCGTTTGTTTTACCAACACAAGTGTAGCCTATACCTTTCCGATAGAAAAACAATACAACTGGCTGAATTAAAAAAGTACCATTTCATAGATGTCACTGTCGTGATTTGACATTTGCAGATGCATTCTACAATGCAAATTTATGCGGCAGTAGGTATGTATTAAACTCAAATTAAATAAAATGACTTTGCCTTTTGGACCACCTCAACCAGTATCCCCTGTTATCAGAGGGGCTAGATGGTTACTATTGCTCGCTGGAATAGTTTATGCCCGAGGTAAGCAAAAATTGTACAACGTGATGGAAAAGAATTATCGTGAAGAAGAAGCTGAAAGAAAGATAATTCGCGATCGAGAACTGGCAATAATAAAAAAAAAGATCGCAGCTGAAGAAAGAGAAGCCGTCAGGAAAATAGAAACTGGGGAAATGTTTTTGACTGATGACTCAGTAACAATGAAAGGCACAAAAAAATCTTGTTCAAAGTAAAAACGTTATATGTCAAAATAAAAGTATTTTGAAAGCCTATTAAAAGTGGTTTAGTTTCTTCACTTGCTCCATAAATAAATTACCATGCACGTCCACACACGTGTTTGATTGTACAATGATTATCGAATCTCTCGGTTCGTTGTGAAAGTAATGAAAAGTTGTTACTTTTCACTTTCCGCCGTTCAATGGTGAGATATCTACTCTTCACCCACGATTGTTAAACACATGTTAAGTTTCTGTTGTTTAGCATTCACATGGTTTCTACGACATGAGAGTGTAGGTAAAACAAAACTTTCTACGGATGTCGGTACACACGCAAATAGAGCTTTATTTACCGGTTGTTAACGTAATGTTACCGGTTATAGCAAGACACGCGCTATCGTCTCGACTTGTCAAAGATGGCGCGAAAGCTGTATGTGATGTGATTGATAGATTTTACACAACTAGTTATTTGAAACCTATTTTATGTATTTTATTAATTACTTTAGTAAAGATTTTAGCGTTTATTATGGTCATGTAAGGATACATAGTAACATGACTATGCTATGGCGGCTTTTGTGCTTTTGGTTTTACGCAGATTTTTTTATAAGTATTTAAACCAGATAGTTTATTTTTTACATAATTATTTTCTAGGTAACCATTTAAATACGATCACGAGTATCTCTCTTAGATACAGTAAAACACGCTAGAGATCACACAATATCTTGAACAAAATAGTTTTATTTTTCAAACCCATAATAAAATTAAAGCAACAAAGTAGGTAACAATAAGGTTGCTATCTCCAGTCTTAGATCTTAACGGAAAAGGGGTTCTAAAGTCAGCGATGCACAAATTGAGGGTCTTCATTGGTTGCACAAACAATAGCAGGTGTGCATTTAATATGCAATAACGATAATAACATTCCGGGAATTAATGAATATACGAGAGCGAGAGAAAAATCGATTTTTGAAAATTGAAGACCCTAGGTACCTACTGTAAAACATTAAGATCCTATTCCCGTAAGTATGCGGATATAAAACATACTACTCCCTTCAATACATACACAAACAAAAAAAAACATTCCTCTTTATATATTAGTGTAGAAAAATCCACCGACATCAATGTGCCAGAAAGACAAACATATGGAGAAAAAGACAGCCATTTAGTTATTTGACAAAATGGGCTATTAGGTATTATATTCTTGGTAATATTCTTTGCTTCAAATGCCTTCGGTTGCGAGCCCTTAGCACCATCTTAGGCTAAGACAGAGTCCATTACAAAAAATGTGGTTCAAAGTGTTTTCGTAATAAAGTTCCAAATAGATCTTACTCGTACTTAACATTAATAACATTAGCGTTCTTTTAACTAGATATGTGTAATCCACTTCATAATATATGATGTAAGTATTTTACCGGTATCGAATGCATTTAGAATTACTAATTAGGTACAACCCATATGCAGCCCGTTTCTATCCAGTTGGCAGGAAATCTTCGCTTCATAGCTCGATGGGTTAATAGTAAAGTCATTACCATATAAATATACACACTATGTAAACCAATTATACTATACCTATATATAGTAAATCATCACTACATACCTAATATAAAACAAAGTCGCTATCCGCCGTCTGTCTGTCCCTATGTATGCTTAGATCTTTAAAACTACGCAACGGATTTTGATGCGGTTTTTTTTAATAGATAGAGTGATTCTTAAGGAAGGTTTTTATGTATAAATCATTACGCTATGACGAATAGGAGCGGAGCATCAATCAACGCGGGTCAACTAGTATCGTATAATCTATGATTATTTTGGATGTTATCTCTGAAAGTTCTAATCACATTTCGAAAAACATTTACTGATAGATAGCTTCCCGAATATCTTAACCAACGCACAGCTATAGAATAAAAAATATCTAATCATATTTAGATAATACGATAAGTTTAGAATGTACCTACTTGAAGTAATATGGTGTCTTTTGATAGATCGACGACCTAAGGTACTACTATACGAGCTTTCGATCTCTGAAAAATATAATTTTCATAATAATCGAGTGATTACAAACTCCTTGCTAAGGCGCCAAATTTTTTATGTAACCTCCTCAAAAAAAGTTCTAAAAAATATTTGGTTGGTAGCATTGTCACGCTTACTTGGTAACCGTGTCTATGCCGCCGTTAGATAAGTGGGTAGCTCTAATCATAGAAATGGCGTTTCGCCCTACATTTTATATGGCGCAAGTGGAAATAAAGGTTGTACTTGCGCGATAGAAAATGTCAAATATTTACTCGTAGAATATCCAAGTATACAAGTTATAAGATCACCTATTTTTGGGTAAATGTTTGACTTAAAGTCGAGAATTATAAGTAAGTATCATCCCAATTAATTATTATTTACTGGCAACTTTTGACCGAATTATTCGAAATCGATTCCCGTACGAATCGATAGAGTTCGCATTTCGAACGGATGTTGGTTGTGTCGTGCCAACAGATTTATCGGTTTATGCTAAATTTAAATAACCTTTACGCACTGAATCTTTGTACCTACTGGGAATGTAATGTAAACAAATAATAACATGAGGGAATAATAAAAGATGATTGGTAATCACGCAGGTAGGCGCTCCTCTTCCATGAGCTAGTTTGCATAATTAAGTAGGCACATTATTTAAATATATACTTAAAAACAGTTTTCATACAACAAGCAATGTCTTAGGCCTCATACGCACGCAGCTTTTTTGACTGCATTTGTTGTGTATGAACGATTTTTTAACGTCCGTTAATAAAACTCCTGCGAATGAGGCTTTACCTATTTGATATCAGTAAAGTCAACATCCATGACACATCGGTAGGTATAGACATGTATATTAGGCCTGACGAAGTAAGAACTATAAACAAATATTAGATCATACATCAAAATTAAGTAATGTTATCTTCGTTCTCACCCGATAAATTGACCTAAAAGTTCTAATAAGATAAGTACTTACTAATACCTACCTACCTATATAATTACATTTTTCAATATTGAAACTTCATGTTGGTAGGCTACGTAATTATATCGTGAATTCATTGAATCTGTGAAAAAACCTGTTACAGTTACCTGTTACCTGCATCGATATATATGTACTACGTACTAGATAGGGCGTTCCGAACACTCGCTTTTATCAACTCAACTGAACTGCAGTCCCCACACCCGACTTTAGTGTGGCTTCGACATTCATTCAGTGCGGGTGCGCACGGAGCAGCGTTAATAACAACGATAATCCGAATCAAAGTAGACCCTGGACGAAAATAACTAGTCAGTAGTCAACTAAGTAAAATTACTACCTGTTTAAGTGAATTAATAGGTGATAATTCCGTAATTCCAGAGTAGAAAAACAATTTATCTATTTAAATACCACGCCATTCTACAATCATATACTAAAACGTGCAGATGTTCCCTTAAAACTGGTTGTAGGTAAAAATATGTAACTGAACACAGACTTGATATGTTTTTTTAGAAAGGTTTTAATTTGATTAATTGTTAATGAGTTTTTAATTAGTAGTGATAGTTTGATATTTTGAATAATTGTTTTATGTTAATTCAAGCCCTGGCCCGTACCTCTGAGTACTCATTTAAGCCATGTGAAGTCCGCCAATCCGCACTAGGCCCCCCTAATATTAATATAATACATTTTGAAATCGAGTTTTATTCTAATGAAGTTTAGAAGGTAAAAAAGATGTGTCACATCTGCGGTGTGAACTCTATAGGGACGACATCTTAGTGTAGTTAACTGAACGAAACGCGTAAGCGCCATGAAATTTGCGGCGCTTACGACGTTTTGGTCGCGAGAAAACTATACTCTAAGTAATCTAGCGCTGTATCTTTTAAAATAGTTTGGTTAGTTGACACAGCTTTATACAGCGCTGCAGCGAACTTTAGTTCTAACTCTTACCAATTTTTAAACAAATGTTTTACATGAACGTTCTTGTCTATCGCTATACGTCGATGGTTACCTGTTACTAAGTGCCATTTCCGATCGACAATTGCATTTTTTTGCGCGACCAACTTGGCAGTGGTCCGTTATGAAACTGGTTTGTTTCTTTCCGTTTCATTTTATTTTATTACAACACTAGCTGCCTCCCCGCGGTTTTACCCGCGTAGTTCCCGTTCCCGTGGGAATACAGGGATAAAATATAGCCTATGTTACTCGGGGATAATGTAGCTTTCCAAAGGTGAAAGAATTTTTGAAATCGGTCCAGTAGTTTCGGAGCCTATTCATTACAAACAAACAAACAAACAAACAAACAAATCTTTCCTCTTTATAATATTAGTATAGAAGTCACACAGAAAATGTAATGTCACTTTGTCGGTTCCCGCCAAAATGTTCGCTCTATAGTCTATGGTTAATATGGCCTATGTCGAAAAGTTTTTTGAAAATAAAAAGGAAACAATTACAGGGCCGCATTTAAGGTGAGTTCGAGGCTCAATTTATATAGGTACCTTATAGTATGGTATTATATAATAGTAATGGTATATTTTAGATAATTACTATTGCTTTCCTCAGTTTAATCAGCGGATTTATTATTTTTAGATGTTAACAGTTATTAAATATGAATGGTACAAATAACAAAGTTTATTATGTATATTCATTGTTTACACTTTCTGCTTAAGAAATAGCTGCCGTTTCGCTATTTATAACAAAATATTATTCTAAAATTGTCTTCTAAAAAAATTGGCGCCTATCCCCTGCGCTGGCGAGCGGCAGTAAATTTGAAAGCCATTTAACTCAGACGGCCATTAAATTTTTATTGTAATTTGCATAATATTTTTTTTATTAATATGAATGTAACACGCGAAACTACTCATTGTAGAGGTGGTAACGATTTAATTCATGTTATGCCCTAATAACCAAAAAGGGCGTTACATAATAAAATTTCTGTCAACACATCTTAGGTAGGTATATATTTTAAAGTAAGGAATTATTGCTAAATGCCCAGAATAACTTCTTTCACATTAATATAATAAATTTCAAAACTCGTAGTGAAGAGTAGTCTAACAAATTCTAAATGATTCCTAATTATTTATTTCATTTATTTGCCAACCTATTATAAGATAATAAAAATAATAACATTTGCGGTAAACCTCTACATCGAGCAATAAAATTTCTATTATAAAAATGACATTACGGTAAAACACAAGTTCACAATTCGCAACTAATAACACCTAATCATTGAACAATGGCGCCGATTATAGCAGTATAGTGTACAGCGAATCGATCAATCGAGCTCAATCGATCCGCCACAGTTAACGATACGCTCTCACGCCGTATTCTCTATCGCCAATGAACATATAAACCAGAAATGAAAAGTATATTCGCTCGCAACCGTGAAAATGGCGTGAGAAGCTTAGCCTAGATTTGAGGAAAATTTAAAAAATGAAAGCATAACGTACGTGATCTTCTATTTTCGATAATCGCTCTGGCCCGATATGCCTGGCCCGGTCTGTATTTTAGCAAAACGCGAGTTTTAAAATTGGAGAATTTTTGTATTTGAAGATTACAATCTATTTATTTCAAATGACTTCTTAGATACGACCCTTTCGATACGAAATGAAAATTTAACACAAAATATTCCTATATTATGAGTATTTATGTTGTTGTCGATCTTATACTGAAAATAAAGCTATAATAACGAATTAGTTAAATGTAACAATGTAGCTTAAAGATGTAGGCTGATTGGCTGAACTATATCGTTATAACCATCAACAGAAGCATAGACCATAATCTGCTCTAAATCTTTTGAAACTAGAAAAAAAAATCTTGTAACACCACTTTTTTGGTATGTTTAACTACGTTTTATGAAAATAAAGATAAGATCAAATAAGTCAAGAAAAAGTAATTTTACTTGGTCAGTTCCCGCCAAAATGCTCGTTCTATGTATAAATCTTTGGTTAATACGGCCTATTCCAAAAAGATCATTACACAGAAAAAAACAATTACGAAAGAGCAAAGCATAGAGAAACGAGGAACCTTAAAAAAACAACATGATTCTTTTAACATAGACAAGATTAAAGTTTTAATGTAGTCGCTATTAGGACTAGCAAATGAGTGAGTAATGTAATGGAATTTTTAACTTACAAAAAATATGTTATCTTTTAAAATGAGCAAAAACCTAAAAAGGTACTCACGATTGCTTTTAGACATCACGCGTTTTTATATGGCTTAAAAGCAAGAACTTTTTTAAAGATTATATATCTAGCTTGCCCCAAGATTTTACCCGCTTAGTTCCCTTTCCCGTAGAAAACCTATAGCCTATACCTATACCTCGATATATGGGCTATCTAACACTGAAATATTTTTTTCCTGAGATTAGCGCGTTCAAGCAAACAAACTAGCTTTTGTATTGAAAATGGGTTACCAATTCTAAAGGTCGAGTACAATATAGTTGATTATCAGTAACATAGTAAAATACCCTAAAACATTCCACTGTATATATTATTGTGTATGTTGGTCCAAATAACAGTCTAATAATAGCCGTACGATTCTTCACTGCAATATAATAAATAGATGACTGGACATTCCTCCGTCTCGGCATTATCTTGAAGGTCAAATAGATTCACCCACATAATATACATTTTGACTCACTTCCTTGTATCAATCTAGGTCTAGGTAGAATAATCTTAAATCAGACGTGAATAAAATTATTAAGAGCAAAAAATTTGTAAACAAATAAAAAAAATCTATGGAATCTAAAATGGACGGCAAACATTGTGTTACCTTCAAGAAAATGTCTGCTAGGCTTGAAATATTGTACAAACATCCAAAAAACTTGTTAGTTCAACGGAAAACGATTTTTTTCTGCTGAGTTCTAATTTCGAGTATTGTATGCAGCCATGTGTTGCAGGAACCAAGGCCACGTCTAACATATATAATATGTACATTTATAATATCGACATCTGCGAGACGTAATAATATAAACAAACCGCGTTCAGCATCATCGCATTCGGAGACTCATTATTATTTTTTAACATTACAGTGAATAGTTGGTTAACGGGTCTATCTTAATACGGCCCTGTGTTTTAAACTTTTTTTTCATTATTTTATTGTCTTTGGAAAATCGATGTTGCCAGTAATGTTATCTGCCAATTTAACCTATTTTGGAAGCTTAGTAAAAAGTGTTTATTCCATTCTTCTACGACGATTATGGAATTGCAATAAACGTTAATATTTATTGGCAAAGTTAGTTACTATCTTTCTCATAAACAGACATTGATTTTAATGGCGACTATAAACTTAGCATTAATATTTCCAAAATCGTGGCAATACCGAGGGCTAAAATATGACCTAAATTAAACTCGACTAGGTACATTATAAATTATAGTATGATAGATGAATACAATTATCATTAACACTAAACATACCTATCCATGTCTGAGAGAAAGCCTTAAATCATGAGATGATTTCTTGGCACGCTTCAGTACATCGTCGTAGGATCGTAAAGACTATAAAATTAACAGCACAACTAATTAGGCAGCTAATTTCCCACTTCCGGTTTGAAGAATGCTAAATCTAAATTCAACAATTACTGTTTGTATACTAAATACGTATAACAATTAGGAAGGACTAGGATTATATAAAGATTGAAGAGGAATAATAAAAACTATGTACTTAAGTACTTGGAGACCAATGTTCATGATTTGACATGAACTTTTTTGAGTGATTTGAGCTTGTAACTTCATAGGAAAGCAATTTATAGTCCTACCAACTTATCTGTGAAATGAAAGAGGACAGCACCGTCGATTCAGTGTTGCTAACTAATATAAGGTGCCCAAAATTGAGCAAGATAACAATGATAACTATATAAAAATAATTTGATAATTTACAGTTACGTAGGTAAACTAACAGTTTAGTCTTTCTGCAATAAACAATGGCTTTATCTAAAAAGTAATCCAAGGAAGTGGAAATTTCGCAGATAAAATTGTCCACGGGGGGATATAACTTTCATTTAATCCGAGGTTAAGTAGGTACCTCCCTTGCAAGAGGTGCCTGGATGTCTAGCAATTAGTTATGTATGATCGTACCGTACCTAACCGCTAACACCAGATTTGACTAAATTATAATTATCAGTGGTACCTAGTGGTAGCGTAATGTAATAAAAAAAACAAATTGCTTAACAATGATTTATTGAATACCAGGTTTACAGTGAATTTTTGTACCAGTTTCATCTGGTGCGTGCCCTTACTTAACTATTTTTGAAATTAGTCCTTGACTCATACCTGAAATATAAGACAATAAAATAAATATTAGTAGAAATTTGAAATCTGGCAGGTCAGTTTGCTCGCTCACTTAGTAGGTTACCTATTAGATGTACGTTACCGTTACGCTAATCTGCAGCAAGAATAGAAACGAATATTTCGTGGACTTAAATAATTAATTAGTTAAGTATCGGGTAATTCATAACAAGAATGTTGACAACACTCACCTGCCACTGTCGAAAATGTTGAACTTCGTCTGTTTGTTTGATTAAATGGAACAATCGGAGACACCGCCCGAAGTTTTAACGGTTTTAACCTTTAGAATAATGTTTCGACTATCACTTTTAATAGCTTTCGGCATATTTAATTCAATAAATTCACCAATATCACGACAAAACAACCAGAGAACCCGAATGTAGTATACACTGACAATCGAATGACATTTCGACATGACAGCTGTAGTTCCAATTTTCGCCATTTCACAGATAAGTTGGTGGGACTGTAGGGTATGTTTGATTGACACACCAAAGAATTGACGGTTGAGACCGATAAAAACATTTCTCTAGTTATTTTGGTAATAATAATAACAAAATGTATACATAAATCGATCCTATATTTCTATAGGCGTTGACAAGCTCTTATTTATTATTCTATCTGAAACTGTAGTTTACCCATCTGTTTCTTATACATGTATTAAATATTAACTGCATATGTTTATAGTATTAAATTGTGCATATAATATGAGAGTTGATTTACGAAATGCAAATTTAGCACGGTATTAATCCTCATGACGCCATTTTACAACATCGGGAATCTGCGCAAATGAAATTATTCATTTAGCTTCATTAATTTCTTCTGAATCATCATTGCCTTTGTAAGTTTGACTCTTCATTCTTCTTTACATAGTATAAAACAAAGTCGCTTTTCGATGTCTGTAGGATAAATCTTTTAAACTACGCAACGCAATTTTAATGCGGTTTTAATAGATTTTAAGTGGCAGGTTTATATACCTACAGTAGTCATAGCTTTGTGTGTTTAATAAAATTTATATGATAATGATGTTCTACTAACCGTGCAAAGCCAAAGATATTCCCTATTAATTTTAAACTAGATTTTAGTTTTCGGACGCATTCTTTCAATTCAGTTGTTACGTCAAGCTTGTTGTTATGACAAGAATCTATGATGTCATTCCAGTTACGTCATTCTTCTGTGTTCGTTCAGTGATGTATTACGAGATGGTACTTCAGTTTCAGCCGTCTGTAATCTTGTTTTACAATAGTATTCAACACATTTACGTTCAATACACGTAGATTATTAACCCTACTCCACGGCTTTTATCACAAAACAAACGTAAAGTTGACCTTTCGCATGAATCATACGCGTTGGATGTTCGCACTTTCTATTTACACCCCAACCTTGCGATTGTTTTATTTTTAAACGCATTGCTTTTATTTGATTTCCAAAAATGTACGTATCTCGTCGAGGCGGAGCAGTTGGGTCTATTTTAGATTCGGCTGCACGCATTTCAACAACGTTGTATTTGAAAACATTCCTGTCGACCGATTTTCATCTTTGCCGTCTCAATTTAAAGACTCCCTTTTGTTTGAGCACGCGACTGAAAAAAAACAAGAATACTCGGAGTTCAGAATCACCGTTTCGATGCCTTGTTCTTTCTTATTTATGAGACAAACGGTAGGATTAATAGTATCTTTATTACCGACTACATAGGCAATTCAATAGGAACAACATGTTGCATTCTCGAAATTGTATCAATTCCGTGTGCTCACACCGAACGATTTCTGGTTAGTGCTTTAGGACGGGAAATATTTAGACATTTATCGACCGTATCGACTTAAGATTCTATTTACTTTTTAGCATTGAAATGCCAATATATTGCTCAGGCTGTTGCACTCGGCGCGTCCGGAGCGAGTTGATTCGATTGAAATTGTGGATATGAAGTAGATACTTATAGCATTGCGTATATATATATTTGCAATTGTATGTGTTTATGTGTGTTGGCTCGTTATTCCAGTGTTTAGTTGGTTGTCGCGAGCAATTAGCACTTTTCCCGGCTGTCATCGAACCGTCGCGACAGAGGCGCGGGCGCGACGTCCGTGCGATGAAACCGTTTGTTATGAACGTCGAAGCTTTGACAACTTGCACTTTGAGAGGCCATTGTACAATATATTTTAAACGTATCTTAATAAGGTTGTAAATGTATCAAGAGATTTGACTAGCTGCTCCATTATGACGTTGTTGTTATAAAAATAATAGCATTTTTCCTGATTGAGTTTTATTTCTTGTAATGTTAACAATTTAAATGAAGTTCACGTCTCGATAAACTCGACGAATGAACGACAGTATTCAAATCAAATTGGTACGTCTTGATTTTGTCCCTTCGTACATAAAATAAGTGTTTCATGCTAACTGCACTTTGAATTATAATTGTTTTGCAAGCACGGATTACGAGCAAATAAAATACATTCCTAACACGCTGAGAGTAGGTTTATAATTGTATGGTTACTGCATATCCTGCGTATTTCGAGCGTAGTTTCTCCACAAATATAAACATTTCACAGTTCAGGGCGGAGGTTGTTGACCCCGCCAGCTGGAAGCGGATTCTTTCCAAATTTTATTGCACACCACTATCTTACCAACTACATAGAGTATTTATAGAATACTTAAATGGAGTTACCAAATTGTTAAGGGAACCCTCTCCGATATAAAACATCACATTGTCTCGCTCGATATTTTGTCTCGACTTATTCGTTTTCAGATATATCTACTTATTTAAGGGGTGAAACTAAAAGGAATATTTATTTCTTTCGGACCATACCCAATAGGAAGCCAATATTTAAACTTTACCGAATTAAGCTATGATAGGAAGGTAAAGGCTATTTGGAAATATTGTTAAAGTGGACTTTTTTATCACAGTCCTAAGGGTAGGTTAGGTACTAGATATATTGAAAACTTATGAAGGATTTAAGTATTTGCTATTTAGTGCTAGGTTTTAAAGTCAGATTTTCACGTTTACCAACTTTTTACAATGAGATTCTTATAAGAGAGTAAAATATAACACGTGTGATAGTAATTTTTGGTACAAGATAAGACTAACATAGTCAGAGAAGATGTACCTACCTACCTAGCCGAAAGCGGTTGATTTTTTGTGAATAACGGAAGATCCTAATTAGAAATATTATGTCAGCATTTTCTTTTACTCATGGGGAAGACAGACTTTAAAGCAGATACAATAAATATAAATACGTTAACCTACCTAGCTCTTAATTTATAGCATCAGAAACCTAGGCTGGCTAACACTAACATTGTCTCAAGGAAAGCATTTCAGTATGTGGAACAAACGTTTCAATGAATCATGTTCAAAAACTCAATGTATACATTGTATTTTCTACAGTAAACAATGTTTCAGAACACTACACCGGAATAAGAATTTATTTAGGGCCGGTTGTTTCAAAACATGATTGCTAAAACCGATTGCAATCGATACCAATATGTTCATAAACCGTAAAAAGTGTTGCCCAAATACGATAATTGACGTATCGATAAATTGGGCAGTGTTGCAAGTAATCGCCTCATCGAATTACTTGGTAGTTATATGCATAATTAACTTTTTTTATATATGAATAAGGATTTATTAAACACAGCCGAACACGATAGTACTTTAAATAAAAAGAGTTTACATATACGAACAAATAACAATGTTACTCGTAGTGACGCGAATTAACTAATGGTACCTGACCTGCCCTAATTTATTTTCAGTTGAGAAGTTAAGTGATAATAATGTCATATTGTAACCATTTTTGTTATCGCGTTATTTATTTACTAAGTATACTAATATACTAAACAAATAACGCAATATGAAACCGCATATAGGTAACACATAGGTATAAAATATTTTTTTGGAATCGGCGAGTACTATCAGATAATGTTTTTTGACACAAAAATAATTCAGTTCCGAAGTTTAATCATTGCTTGATGTTCAAGTAATAAAACCACTGTTTTCTTGCGGCTTGCATTATTAGGTTCAGGAAGCGTTATTACGTGTTATTACATTATATTTCTCCATTTCATGGAAGAGTTGAAATTGCACGAGGCCATTGTCTGCTGAACAAAGGGCCATACACGTTGTGCCTTCATTGTTATGTGCATTATGTAGACGTACTTATGTGATTGTCCCACGTCTTGCACGTACACAAATCACGATTAAAGATTATCAACATTGAGTTCGTGATTTGTTTCCAATCTAGACAATTTTGTGCTTTTGTGTGTGAATGAATAAATTCAAAAACTACTGTGCCAATTTCGAAAATGTTTTCACCAATGGAAAGCTACATTATCAGGGAGTATCATGAGCTATATTTTATCGTCCTATTTTTACGGGAACATGAACTACACGGGAAAACCGCATGGAGGCATCTAGTCTAGCTAGACAGATAGTGGTTTCACTAAATATATACTTGAGTTTAGAAATCTACTCTTGACAGGGCCATGGATTTATGCAGAGTAGCGTTATATGTACTAATGAAACTGTAATTGGTTTAGGAAGATAAATAGTAAATAATAGAACTGGCGGGATCGGTGTCTTAAATGTAAGGAGAATCATCAGACAGATTTACCAATTAATAAATCAAGATTCTTCACCATACTTTTATCTACTTTTGAATAACAGGTAGGTAGATAAAGGGTGAATTATGTGCCTGTAAGATTTGTTATGAATTTTGTATCTAAGCAGATTTTAACATTCAAATATTATTTTTAGACAATTTGAGAAGTGTGCGTCACTTGATTTATAGGAGAGTTGACAGTTGACGCTAGCGGAGTGGACCGCTCTTCGCCTTCACCTTGGTCCGGACACTGTTTTATATCACAAAGTCCACATTGACAGTGCCCGTGACACCCGCGCGCTCTGGACTTGTCCAAAATAAACACATTTAACAATGATACAAATGCTCAGGAATAAATATATATACTTTTCACCGTCATTTTATCACTCTCACAAATTTGTATAGGTGAATACAGGAATATCTGAGTTGATTTGCAATTAGATTGAATTTTTCCACAAGTTTACGGAATCCGCATGCTTAGTCACAGTTGCCAAATGAAGTCTTTGATGCAAAAATATACCTGCGACGCAAGTCACGTTCAAGGATGTTATAATTAAATATAAGAATTTTGATTGGGACGTATAACACTCAAACTTACTGAAGGTAGACGGGTCCTGGTGGTGGTTGTGGTTATTGTCTCCACAGTTTCCACAGTCTCCACATCCTCGTCTCCGTCCCCTTCGGGCTTGTTGCCCCATGATCCAAAGAATTCCGTCATTTTTCTGAACAAATCCTGTTTCACCCACAACACTGAACTCCAAATAACCTTTGACACACATTCACTGCACTGTTAACCAACTGCTCACAAACACGTCGTCGATTTCACTGATTAATGTCGATAAACTATTTCAAAATTTCGTATTCGAATTGCCCTTTTATTTTATTGGGCTTGAAACCCATAGCTGCGGCTACAAGCACCAGATAAATCACAGGTGTGATCAAACTGCGACTACTGGATCGTTCTCTGCCGCTGCACTGCCGACACGGCCAGAGTTGATCTTGTATAAAATCCTACTGGAAAACTGAAATAACCGCGGCGAACAAAAAGCACCAGCCAAAACATTTCACGTGCGGGAGTATTATTAGTTGGACGATCTAGCCGAAAGAGTTAAGTGTCGCTGCGACCTTTTACATGAATAAATCCAGATTAATATTGCTATTTTCCGCGTTTGTTATTCGCTTTGCTACCGGCTCTCGTTATTTTATTTATTCATGTTGCTCTTCGTGCACTGAATACTATTTACAACGACATCAATGGCTTCTTACTGTCACCGTTAAATGTTTTGTTTAATCCAATGAGTAGTTAATTTTCTTAACTTTCAGGTTGTATATTTTATCGTGTGACCTTCACTTTCAGCTGGAATTTCTTATGGAATGCTTACTGTGATGCGAATTGGCTCAATATCAGAGATTTTTTTATATAACTAAATTAACATACAGTATTTTTATCTCAACGAATATACGCAGTTCTTTATATTCGCTGCTCATTTAAATCCCATGAGTTATTTGTAAGTTACGATGTTAATAATGTGCCTCATAATTTAAATCTTTGATTAAGATGTCGATTTTTCAGGGAATTAATTAAAAATGTCATATGAGTTTCCCTTATGGTTTATACGCTTTTCCTGTTTTTTAAGCTCCATGATAAATTTCTACTGCATCACTAAGATAATAAAACAGTATCTAAGGCTTTATATTTCTTGGTTATTAGAAATTTATATTGTATTCAGCCATCCTCAAGCGGCGTCGGGCGTAGGCGCTGACAGCTCTTCCACTTAATATAAATACGCGGTTCTCCTAACAGCCCGCGATAAATCTGTACCATGCCTCGAGGGATTATCGCCCAACTTGCTATTTTAACAGCTTATCGATAGAGTTCTCTATCGAATGCGGCCACATCACTAAAGTAAACACAATTTCCCCGCGAACAGTGTTCTGTTAGGCAAACTTCAGTCGTGTTCTCGTTGTTCTAAGACTGATATTTAATTGTCGTCGTGTTTTATGGGTCACCATTGCAATATTTCGAGTTTTTTATGCAGAAATAATTGGTAATATGATCAGTTATCTTCACTATATTGTAGCAATTAAGTTGATTGGATTAGCTGTGGTTAAAAATCATTTGTGTTTGAACAGCCGGACGAAACATAGGTATGCAAATCATTGAGAAAACTATTTTACGTAATTCATAATACTGAAACATAAATAATTTTATGTCGGAAATTATCATGTTTGTATCGCTTCTTGTATTTTTTTTTGTATTACATTTGTTTGCAAGCCTAATAAATAAAATAACTTAATAATATGTTTATTAACATCTCAATTAAATAATGAACGAAGTAACTTTTTCTACAAATCTAAAATCTCCACAGGAAATACTCACGGTGCTTCATATATCCACATTTTCCTGTCTGGCATCCCTTTGCGTATTCCAAGGCGACTTACCTGCAAATAAACACAACATTAAACACGCGGGAACATAGAGCCAGGAATAGCGTTCGCAATTTAAAATAAAAGGCGGGAAGTGCGCTCCTGTCATTGGTCGAGGACGATGGCGCCTCACCTGGCAAAGCGCGCCCGTGACCTGTCTCTAACTTCCGCTAGAAAGAGTGACACTATAAATACACGGTACGCGACACATCCGTTGTTTCTGCACCTCATTATGCAATATAGTTTGTTTCTCACACTTGAGAATACGAGTACCTACCGATCAATGTTTATTTGCTCGTCTTTTTTTCTTCCTTTTAAGGATTGCTACAGTTTACCTGGTGTTTAGGAATTTTCGACATTTTGATACTTATTATATACAGTCAATTCTAACCTGAAAAGTTTATCAACATAAAAACTTATATGCAAGAACATAATTATCTCGTTTATCGTCATAATTTTATTATCTACGTCGTACAATTTAAGATAGAAGTAAATTTATAATAAATGGTTATCAATTCTAAGAGCTCAGCAACCCTAAATTACTAGACTGTATGAATATTCACAAAGTTTCACGTCACGCACTGTTAGTCGTGGAAAAGAAAAAAAAAACAATAATCACCAACGTTTGAATTTGTTTTGGAATGTACCTAATGGTAGGTAAAGCCGTGGTGGCTCAGTTGGAAACGCACCGACTCACGATCATGAGGGTGCCGGTTCAAATCCTTGGCCCGTACCTCTGACTTTATAAAAAAACTTACGTACGGATTCACACCACTGGCTTTCGGTGAAGGAAAACATCGAGAGGAAACCTGCATGTCTGAGATGTCACAATTAAAGGCATGTGAAGTCCGCCAATCCGCACAAGGCCCGCGTGGTGGTCTATGGCCTAAACCCCCTCGATGTTAGGGGAGGCTCGAGCTCCTCGGTGGAGACGTATGTGAGCTGTTGATGATGATGAATGGTAGGAGAATATTTCTATTAGAATGATAGTTTGATGTAAAGTGGAATAATATGAAAGAATCTATATCTATACTAATATTATAAATGCGAAAGTAACTCTGTCTTTCTGTCTCGCTTTCACGCTAAAACGACTGAACCGATTTAAATGAAATTTGGTTCACAGATAGTCTAGAGCCTGAGAAAGGACATATGCTACTATTTATCCCGGGAAAATGGAAGATCTCTCGGGTACGCGGGAGAAACCGCGGGGAGCCACTATTAATAAATATATAATATGCCGCCAAGGCACAGCCAGTGGCTGGGACACTTGAAAGACACTGCCCTTCTAGACACAGTGGACGAAAAAGTACCATGACATTCTAAAATTACATCCCAAATTTAATTAGCCATTAAATAACAAACGATAACATCGAGAGAAATGCGTTTTAATCACCTCGTGCTCTTTGTCACGCCATGTCTATTTCCGATAAATAGGAAGTTAAATTTATCATCTTCAATAATTAATATTTTCCTGTAGTTCATTATTGAATAAACAGTCGCTGAAATTGGTCTTGGCAGTTGTGGGTGTGAATGAATCACGTATCATGGCAACACAGGCCCACAGTGGGCACAGTTGACAGCGCTTTGGGCAAAAAACTACTCGTGCAAAAAAAAAATGTGCTGTCTAAATAGTTTAAGGTTTTACACTATATATTGTAAATCTTATCGGATTTAATTAAAAACATTAGCGTTAAAATTGTGTATTTTTTATTTATTTTCAACGTTTGTATGCCAAAGGGTTTCAAGGCTAGTGCTATGAAACGGTTTTCTTTTTGTGTTAGCGAGAAATGTAGAGGCTTACGAGATTAACGACACCCACTATTACTCGGATGGGTTCATACTCTGTTCCCATTATCGTAAGCTTGTAAACTAGATGATCACAAACAACAGAATAAATCTTATATGATGTTAATACATTTTTCAGGGTCATAATTTTATCTGGTCAAACGAAAACGTATCAACTGCTGGCGCAAAGCTTTTCTTTCGTAACAAGTGGGTTCCGGCCAAGTTTACTATGCGAATCCATTGCGAAATGCTGGATCATAGACACCTTGAACCACTTCGCGGTTAAACGGATATGGTACATTATAATGTTTTGAGTAAATACTCTTATCACTAAATCGATTGTAACACTGTGCAGAGATCTCTGCTGAATTATATGCCGACAGCTGCGTAGCGCTTGCGCATGTTTATGTGGTCAATGTAGGTTAATGCAGCTAGCGACATCTATCCAACGGATTATAAACTCACATTTCCGCTGGAGTATAGCTTACCCAGACACTATGCTTTGCCAACGGAAATTGTGTTTTATAACTGTATTCCAACTATTAATTAACTCATGCACTCGTTCTAATTACAATGTGACAACGGTACCCACAGCCTAACTAGTAGTTTTATGGTTTTATGTAATTGTTTTGAACTACGAATGAGTAAGATAATAGTAGTGATATATCTGATATGATTAACAGATTAACGTAAATAGAGAAACCTTTCAGATATTGGAGTTTTGTTGTTGAACATACCTAATTGACGTCATAACGTGTACATAATGGAAGCTGCAGCAGAATACTCAGCTGTTTTAGAGGAAGTTTGTTCATGACAATACTTTATGATATTAACCGTGAAGGTTAGACAATTATCCGTATAATTTAATTAACTAGTTACACCCCATATTTCTATCCCTCATCAACTCTTTTTGTGCTCTTTGCTCGACATAAGCATTAGTGGTGGAATATCGAACATAGTACCACATCATAGAAGTCTCCTTCAAATTTATATAAGTCATATTTAATTGGCCAGCCTATATACCTTCGGTGAAACTATCTAGCTTAGCAATGAAGCTCAGCGATTACTAAAACATCACATTGACAATATCTGACAGTGATTCTGATCGACATGCGTTCACTGCGATAAATCACGCTCTCGACTGACCGTATTTAAATTTAACTCCGCATGCCAATAACCTTTTGCGTCGAGACACATCAATCTTAGTATAAACCACGCCTCATTCGTGGACTCATGGTAATAACTCAATAAAAATATTTTGGGGACATTCAAATTTACGACCGTGACGCGTAGCCAATGAAATGCCTACATATAGAATAAGCTACGAGATAACTACGCAAATAACAAAGAAACGCTAAGCTGATACAGATCATGTCCTAGAAACGTAATTAATCGTCCAGTTTGTTCTCAACAACCGTTAAATCGCCGATTTAACCTGGAACTCATTTCGCAGCACGAGAAAAAGAATATATGGAAATCAGATTAAGAGAAAGTGACGACAAAAAGTTACCAGAAAACGGTTTCCGATCGTCTGGCTTGTATAAACTAGACTGTGACAAGTCAAAGCACGTCCATGCTTTTTCTGCTCAATTTGGTTTCACTTTTGTTCTGGGTGATCCCAATTTGAATCGCCTTCATGATTTATTATTCCTTTTAGCTTCATAATATGACGGCTAGGTTATAGATGGATGAGCGGGCATTTCAAGTATTTGCCATTCGTTATTTGTTCTCTACATTTGGCTAATGTGCTTCATAATATTATTGTCTCGGGATAATTAAATGCACTAGGAGTTCACTATGCCAAGGTTCGTTTGCTGATTTGTTACAACGAGGAAGCGTTATCTAGCCAAGAGCTGCATGGATATTTATGGCTCTTTGTTTTATGATTCTGTTTGTTAAACAAAGAGTTTGACATTGTATTTATAAACTAAGCTCTCAAAAGGAATGTAATGACGCCGTAGCTTTACACGTGACGAATATTTCCTAAGAAAGGATGCCTTGATCCTTTCTTTGAAACCATTCCAAGCTTAAATTTGTTCATGTCAAAGCATTTCAGCTTATGGAAATCTTTCGGACAGTTTGTAAATGTGGGTGACGTAGATTTGTACTTTTGCTTTATAACTTTACTTCATTTGCCGACCGATGAGCTTATGAACAGATTAGTAATGTCTAAATCAGTGTCACATTTAACTAAGTCTCATAAAATTATTTAAAATCTATTGTAGTATATAATGGTGGTGATGTGTATGATATATAAGTGTCATATTTATTATGTATCTATTAAAATCTAGTAAAAAAACTGCTTAGATGAGCTTTTATAAGCCATGGTCAAGATAAATTTTGCTACAAATATCAACTACGCTTTAAAATAGCATGCCAAATTGAAAAGTTACTAATCATGTCCATATATAATAGGATTCAATTGCTAGTTTCCGTTTCTCTAGATAGAGCCGACATGTCTAGAAGCAGAGCTAAATTTATTTATGGGGCTTAGCACAAGGCGTCATAGTAAACATTGGCTATCAAAAACAAACTTTATTGCCTAAGGTGACGTGGCTGATTTGGCTTCCGTAAGTGATGTCCAGAATGACGCATCAGGAGTACATAAACCAGTAATAATGGTAACAAAGAGAGCATTTGGAGAACATGAAAAGGCATAACTATTTATGTAGCTTTAGGAGATAGTTTCGTTTTAGTTCCGGATACAAATCATACTCTCCTAGCCTACTTCCTAATGATAAGATTGGGAAGGTCAAGATAGTGCGGATGATTTTTAGAAAATTACGTTATATTGGTTGAAGGGAGTTTGATGAAACTTACATATTGATAGAACAGCACATAGCTGGGTTAACTCATAGGTTTCATTCTAAGAGGGTTAGGACGCGGGTGAAAATGCCGGTCAGAAAATGCAGGTGTCAAAAAGTCCTTTATCTTGAACGAAATTGTATCTTACTATGTACTATTGATTTTATTCTTGTGTCAGTAGATGAGTATACAAAATCAGTAAACTGATACTAATTTGACTGCGATCGTCCTATACCTAGTGTTCTTTGCCATTTCTACAATATAAGTGGACAGAGTTAGCCTTGCGTGTCATACGCTTGTAAAAGTATGATTTCATCAATAGCCACATAAATCATGGGAGTATTCTGGGTTCATTGTTTCTAATAATATTTTATGTGGTCACGCACATATAAATATAAAAAAATGTTAATAAATGAGGTTTCAATGTTACTTGGTGTCAGTAAGACAAAATTTGAATAATCCTCTTACTTTAGAAGCTACAAATGCGGCAGACTTTGTTTCATCATGTAGCTACATTGTTTCAGTTTTTATTCAAAGAAATTATTTCTGGTCTTTGAAGCTTTTGATGACTTTAGATAACTATCGGACATTATAAATGGCTCATTAAACAAATGAACAGCTGGGTGTATAGTAAATTATAGTGTCTAAAGCGATGGTTGTGTAATCAGAAAATGTAAAGCTAATTATGACAAGGGAAAGGTATACTCGTGCTGATAAAAAGATACAATATATATGAAAGTTTTCATTACAAATTGTACGTCACAATGGTGAATCAATTTGATGATTTTCAAATGGAAAACATCACAATATATTTATATAGAGTTTTAGCAAACACAAATACATTACGAGTGTTAAAATAGCGTTACTATAAATGAATAACCGTAATACTTTCTTGTATCCTTAAGTATTCTATTTTTTTCGTAAACTAGCTCTGTACACATACATGTTACTCATACAAATGGCGCAAAACTGAATAAAAAAAACTGGAATAAAAATACCACATAGTGCAGAAGAGTGGACCACAATACATAGGTACATCTGACTACTACCGCCATCTAGTATTAGTAGCAAGAACTAAAATTATTCGACAATCTTTACACTCAAAAGTATTTCGATGAATGAGAAGTTGTTACTGAGTACCTATTAATACATTTTCAATTGCTGACTAAAATAAGATATTCAGCAATTTTTTGATGTAAATAAATTTTGTAGCAAAGCGAAGTTGATAGTATCAACGGATGATTAACTCGGCAAAATGAAGATGATACAATACAATATACCGGCCTAAGTGTTGCTTTAAAAGGCAGTCCATTTATAGAAAACCAGATGGTTTTATTTCTTAAACCGTTATCATAGCAGTGTATGAACGTAACCAATAAAGCACGACCTACTTGAGATCCAAGTCCTAATCTCAAATAGGCAGATTTCTGTGAACTGTCTCATGACGGTACTTTTTGTAAGATCAGGTTTAATTGGTCGTGGAATAAAGTTGTCGTCACATCATTAGAACTGTGTCGACTGTCATCCCAATGATAAATGGCGTATAATTTGTTCTACACTAAAACATACATGAAAACAGAATTTAGAATTCATGTCTACATCTTTGGCGATTTGGTTGGAATAAAAATAAATGAGAATCGCAAATGTGTGTTATACTTTTTTTAATTACACTATTTACAGTGAAAAAGTACGATTGAGAGTTTGAGAGCGATGTCAAAGAACCTGGCAATGCTCAGAACAATATATTCAAAGAACAATGACTGATAATAAATTGGAAAGATTCACATCGCTCGTTCGGCTGAGAAGACCGTTCAACAACCAAATAAAGAACATTACAAAAGGGCCGGGAAAATATGTCATAAATATTAATTTAAAATAATATAAACAACAATCCAAATTAAATACCACGTATGTTTAATGATGTTAAAAAAGAAATAAAAAGGTTTAGAAATCATCATACTCCATCGAAATTTAAGTTTTTTTTAATCACTAGTGCTGTGCTACGGGTACATTATTAGTCATGTCATTGGGTTTTTTTGACGACGTCAACAATGTTTACTCTTTCTCCTGAAATGTTTATTATAGGATAGTCCAACGACCCCCGCTTGACTCATCAACCCGAAAGTACCACAACTCAGTTTTTGCATTTAGGTCGACCGTAAAATTACTTTGACGTTGCTGTGTGATGAGGGATTTTGATGTTCCAGTGTTGTTATAATGTTCTTTACACAGAAATTGTGTTGCAACCCTACCATTTTTAATTTAGATTGGCTTCTTTACGGCACGTTTGAAAGGGATATTCGACTAATATTATAAATGCGAAAGTTTGTGAGTATCGATAGATCGATGTTTGCTACACTTTCACGCCAAAACGGCTGAAAGGATCTGCTTGAAATTTGGCACAGAGTTAGAATATCTTCTGGAATAACACATTGGCAGTTTTTTCTTGCGGGTGAAACCGCGGCGCCACTAGTAGTCAATACATGTAGGTACCAAACCAACGTATTTTGTAACATCAAATAGTTAAAAAAAGGCGCACCTACTTAATTATTTTCAACGCTTTTTATATAAATTTCTTAATTATATTTATATCGCCTAATAAATTACATCTATTTGTAAAATTTGTTTGAATGTAAATATTTACGTATCACTTCAAAAAAGGCGGGCGTTGCTCTACTTTAGTTTATAAAAAAAAGTTAACAATTTATCGATGACCAGTGTTGCTAGCACATTAAGGTTGTTCTATTTACATTCAAGTATTTACGGAATTATATTTTAAGACACTTGATCACGGCAAAGGAAGTGTGTATTCTGCCTTCGTAAATCATGTGCCAATGACCTTAGAGACTATATAATATAGAGATATTTCACGAAATAAAGTAGTTTTAATACAAAGTAAGGTAACCATGCAGAGCTAACTCTATTAGTCGTAGTTTAGAAACAAAAGAAATTGAATAAATCGTTTAGTTGGTCATATGAATAATGCAATGATTTATGCATGATTCTTGTAAAAGTATATTACTGAGTCAGTAGAGTGCTCATCTGAATGTTATTCATCAGTAATAGACATATGTGCATGATCTCATTATACATTGGGGACACTAACAACCTATCAGTTCAAAATATCATACGAGAGGCGAAATATTTCAAACATGTCAAAACAAACGAAGATCAGTTAAATAGAGAAAATATATGGCTATTGAGAAAGATACTGAAGACAAGAGTTCTATAAAAATCAACGAAAATGATATTTGGGATAAAATAGAGATGTTAACCTACTTAGATGATATGCAGCATAAAGCTAGACGTAGAAACGTAGATATAGCCTAGTTCTATTGGAAAAAAAATGGTGGTTATTACAAAACATTGACATAATGTCGTAGGCAGTGGACAATGCAGGCGATCACCTCGACATTGGTCGGCCGTCGCGTCGCGTCGCCGTCGCGTTGTGCGCTATTTCTGTGCGCGCGCGCATGCGGCTCGTTTTTCATTTTCGTACAATGTGAGTTTATTGCATGAGACAAACGTCGCACGATAAACAAACTTGTTGAGATGTGATATTATTTAACGTCAACTCAGTTCACTTTGCAAAACTAAGTACCTAACTATCTGCGTCGTTTAACTGAGAGTACAGTTTGTTATAATATGATTGAAATTGTTATTAAGTACAAGTAATGAATTATATTGAATAATTCAATTGAATATTCATATATGTACCTAGCTTTTTTTTACATAATACCTAATCAGTTAGTCACAATTAGCTACATATTTAAAGTCATAATCGTCGTCAAGAAGAATAAAATTATATTTAACAATGGACGCGTAACAAAAAGTAATTTCATAGAGAAAAAACACGACACTAGAGTTTACCATTTCACATGTAGATATACTAATTTAGCCCTGAATAATAGTAGGTATTTACTAGTGAATGGTGAACAACAAAAACCAGTAATACCTTGACCCGACCCTGAAGTACCCATGAGGTGTGCCAATGAAAAAGCTAATGAACTTAAAGTCATTAGACAAAGGTGAAAGATAAAACTCCAGGCGTACTAATATTAGACGTTGAAGATATACAATAACAAAATGAAACATTGGTAAGAGAAAACGCATTTATTGAGATGCAATATTGTGCTTAGGGTTGAGCAACCGATGAAGGTGATGGTGGAAAAGAGTCACAATCTAAAGAAGCAAGGCTCAGTGCTTTAGGAGGGACCTTTGTACTTATATGACTATGATAAGTAAACAAATCTAGTATCAAGGATTAATAACCAAATTATAGCCTATCTATTCAACTTTATGCAAAATAATTGATACAGGTGAGATGACACTTCCTGCCCTGGCAAAAGCTTTTTATCTTCCTAAATAAAATAAATAAGAAAAAAGTATAAATTCTGATGTGTTTATGACAAAATTGGATATGCGCTAGAGTATGTAGGTGTATCAGAAGACAAAGAGAAATAAATAGGTCAATTTTCCGATACATTGCTGGTTTATTTCTATTAAAATATAAGTAGGTACTTACTGAATAAAATAGAAACGTCCTGTCATCAACCGATACTGTATTATATGTTGACATTGAATTAAGTTTTATCGGTGTCAAAGAACCTATTAACATTTTTATTCGCATTTTAGCGATAGTTATTTGTTTACATGAAACTATTCATTCGCTATTTGGTACATAGAAGTAGGTACCTACTCGGAAAATTAAAAAACAAATTCTCAAATTCTGAGTTTATTCTGTTGCTCAAATTGAAATATGGTGTTAAAAAAAATATATCGAAATATACAAGCGCTCAAATACATCAACTAATAATGAAGATGTAAAATAGTAGTCAAGGCAACTACGAAATTCGGCTGCATACCGCGATGATAGAGACACGACAGAAGATTAGAAATGAATGAAATGAAACAATACAAAATCACAACCTATTCTTAACATTTCCGTGCGGTCAAGGCATAGGAAACGGCAACTTTGTCTATTTTGAAAATAAGGTCAAAGAAACGGAGCGGTTAATGGCAATGCTGGTGGCGCTGAGCCACTGAACCGCTGAGCGGCTGAATCGCTGAGCCGCTGTGACGATGTGGCGCTACATACATCAGGGCCACTTACACGACTCGCCTCAACAAAACAAGCGTCTAAAGCTGCCGCCCGATTTCTCTGGACGATAGCTGACCGAATTCGCGCGTTAATTCTTCGCCAACGATTTGTCCGTCCCGTTTTAATTATATCCGCTGCGTTCCATTTTCGCGCTTCTCGACGCAACCGTTCAGCGGCTTCCGCGAGCTGACGTGTTGACCCGATCATCGGCTGTCGAACATCGACCGGTGACGGCGGCGACGGCCACACGACGAGTTTAAATTAACAGAAAAAAGGTTACAAGGCACGCCAATTGGCGATCAACAACCCTGACGTTGTATGCAATTTAAAGTTTCCAGAGCGTGTACCGTCTTTTCGGTATGATCCCATGCGAGGTAGACATGCATCGGAACGGCGTCGATACGTTCCATGGCCGCGGTGAATCCGTGTTTTATTCACGAGTTTAATCGTCGGCAGCGCTGGAGCACGATCAAACGGTCGGGATGTTCCGTGCTCGTCAATTAGGCAAAATCGCACATTTGGCAATGTTCCCGAACAGTTGTTCCACTCGTGAGATTTAAGCGTGTTTGATTCGCAGAACAGCGATGACTGAGCATGCCCATATAAGGTTGTATTTACTTGTTATTGCATTTTTTATAAGTCGCTTTCGATGTATTTTGGACAAGTGTCCTTACACGTTGGATAAATAGTAATACTTCTTGAAATAACTTCCAAAATCTACATTTTTTACGAATTTAGGTAAAAATAAAAATGCTATCCTTAAAAGTTTTATAGACGCAACCCAAACGGGCTAAAGTAAATTAAATAACTACCGCAAAATAATTACTACCGTATGAAATGTGCTATTTAATTAGTGTAGAATAAAATTTCAAGCATCTTTTTAAATAGGTGCTAACTAAGGCAGTATACAAAGCAACACAGCTTGCTACGCATTTAAAATGTGCTCTACACGATTTTGCATCATCTATTGTTGACTACTGTACTACTGAATACAAAGAAAATGAGAACTCTAATTAGTAGCAAATGGCATTCTAAGCACACGTATCATTAAAATATTTTACATCTTTCATTAATTCGCTTTCTTTGCTTTCGTCGAATGTGTTTTGACGATAAATATGTGGGGATTTATTTTAAGACATATCTGTCGAAAACACTGCTTGTATGTTATAAATCAATCAAAGAGAATGATTTCAGATACCCACATAATCGCTTCGTCTTATGTATGTTAGTAAGTATGTTGTCTTTATATTATAGTAAGTATAGTAGTAAGCAACCTTCCGAACAGCGCATTAGAGTCGACGTTTCATAAGTGCATGAAGACATATTTGAATAAATAAATATATTTCATTTCATTATCGAAAAAGAGTTTTTCATTAAATTGAGTTTTGTATTGTATTTGATTTATTTTCTACACCGTAGTTCGTTATTGACGTCCAGAAACAGAATATACCCACGTTATAAACAAGACTAAAACATTAATATACTAATATAATCTTTTGTATTTCAAGCTTCACCAGCGTCTACGATTTATAGGTTTACAGAAATACTAAAGCAAGAACCTTGCGCAGTAAATAATTCAATATAACTAACTATGTACCTCGTCATCGACGGGGAGCTCATCCTCACACCCTGGAACCAAATTGGTCTCGTACCTTGCGGTTTCAGAGGAGCTTCCTACCGCGGGCACTCAGGTTGTGGAATGAGCTCCCCGCCGTGGTATTCCCAATGGAGTACAGCATGGGGTTCTTCAAGAAGGGAGTGAAGAGATTTTTACAGGGTCGGCAACGTGTAAGTGACGCCGCTGGTGTTGCAAGCGTCCATAGGCTACTGTAACCGCTTCCCAGCAGGTGGGACCGTATGCCTGTTTGCCACCTTAGTGGTAGAAAAAAAAACCTACCCAAATTAAATTATATGGAGCACAAGTGCCTCCCCACGGTTTTACCCCCGGTGGGTACCCCCGCGGTCCGGGGGGTCTTAAATTTTCCCGGGCCTCAGTAGCCTATATGTTAATTCAAGGTATATAGGTACTATCTGTGTTCCAAATTTTATCTAAATCCCTTTAATAGTATATATCCCTTTCGAGAAAGAGTAACAGACGTCCATTCATACTCGCAAACATCGCATTTAATATATCATTTTAGTAGAATAAACACCCACCAATTTCGCAGAATCTCCAATATATTCCCAGCGCTAATTAAATTCTAAACATATAAATGTAAATGAGCACAATTTATAATGGAATTGTCGTCATCAATTTAACTGAGTTACTTGTCATGTGTGGAACAGAGGTACCCTCAATATGAGTTAAACATGTAGACCAGTGTTTCCTGAATATTCTCAGTGTTTATGTACAAACAAATATGGCAGATACATCTTTGTTTCTAATTAAATGACGAAAGATAAATAAATATTCAAGCCACTTTATTTCATTCATATGACTAGCAGATAAATAAATGAAAACTTTTCATTGAAAAGAAGATTTATCGAATTTTGGGTGACATCTAAACTAGATGCAAAATCATACTGTAATCATATTTTGAAGGTCCATTTAGAGATGTATTACTGCAAAACTACAACACAAAACTAAAAACTATTTATGTACAAAAACATTCAGCTTTTTTCTTATCCTGGTAAAAAAAGTTCATAAGACCATTTGAAATTTGCACCTATATATATATTGGAAAAGCAGATGCTTTAAAGTCGTTTTTTTTTTCTTTTATTGGACTAGAAGGTGTTAGCCTCAGATGGCTTTTACACCGTTACGCGGACTTTTTCGGTGAGCGTAGAGGGCTCTCAACCGAAGGAAAAATTTATGCGACAGCACTGAAGGGTGTCCCCTGCGGGACCGTACCTCGGCTCAGGGCGTCACTGGGGGAAGTGGGGACTCACTTGACATGATTATTGCTTTAAAGTCGAAAATAGGCAGGTTGCTACTATGCATACTAGTGCATTCATAAATTGTTAGAAAATGTCCATTAAGATTTATGATTACTTTACGACAGGAAAGAAATAAAATAAGAAACTAATACTATAACTACAAGCAACCACAAAACAACCTATGGGTATATCGTCAAAATATAAGTAGATCACTCATAGATTTATTTGCAAAATAGGTACAACGTTATCACGAGGAAAAATGGGGGCCTTTCCCCTGCAGTGGGACACCACAGGCTCGTAATAATACTAATAATAACCATATCACAATTAAATACCACACCAACAAATGTTTTTGTTTCATGAAATAATAATAGGCATTGACGCTGAATCGCTCGCATGTATTTTTTGTAAACCTAATTGAAAATTGCGAAATAATGCAATGATCTTCTGTCAATCATCTTTTAATGTATTCCTTTAATGTCCTTTACCGATTCAATGTTATTTTATCATTATTCAACTACCAATTTAGATTGGTATCTGTTTTAATTTCACCGAAAGTATATTGATTAAATGCAGATTCAGGTCATTTACCTTTGGCAACATTGGCAAGACCTTGCATTCGTTCGGCGCTATGAAAGCCTTCACATACATTAACTAAATTAGATATAATTTCACCTAATAAAGATTATTATGTACCAACAAAACCCTTTAAAGAGTAATTTTGATAATTTATGTATCATGTTTGATTGCCTGGTTCTAACTGCTGATTGCTCATCATTAAATGGGTTCTTTGATGTTTAAAACAAAATTGGTCGTTGGAAAGAAAACAAAGGCAATGCCAAAAAATTCGTCCAAATATTTTTCGATCTTTAGTCAAGTATGCAAGGACAGTGATACTGTATAAATATACAAATTTTATAGCCACAATGCCTCTGCTTTCCCGATGTTTTCATGAAGAAATATAGTCAATAATGTCAGCGTTTTTATGATAACATGGCCTTGTATCTATTAAATTTTAACGCGGTTTTGGCTACCATTTAAATTATATAAGTTTGATGATGTCCTATTAATATGTTTACGACATCGCAGGAGTTACATGGGTTTTGCACCCAAAGCAACTGTAAAGACTTAAAACACAAGTGGCTCAGACGCACACATTAATGCTCGCATTCGTATTGTGAATAAACATCGTAATGTAGCAGATAAACTAGGATGGGAGCCAAGACGAAAATATGCTACGGCGCGTTTTTCCATTGGATTTTGCGCTTTGGAAACGAACAGTAGTCGCGACAGAACCGACTGACACTCATTGTTACTTCACAGATGGGATGCGAGGAACCAGACCTCCACTCTCTTATCAACGCAGACCTTATCATATTGTAGTCTCTTTAAAACAAAAGAGCTATGTAAATGTTGTTTGAACCTCATTGTTTTGATTAAAGATAGCTAGGCCGAAACAACCCGCTTAATGTTAGAAAGTGTATGTATGTGTAGGTACCTAAGAGTGAGGTGTGTCTGTTCATTGTGAATCAGAGTCCTGTGTTTGTGTATGTCTTGCAAGGTCACTCGCGAAGTGTTCATGTCACGAGACAGGTCGATGCACACGCGTCAAGGTGGAAATTTTCATTCAAACGCCTGTTCTATTTATGCCGCCGATTGCCACAAATTTATTAGAAGTGGCGCATTGCGCGCGCACTTCCTCCACTGACGTAGGCGCAGCGGACCTTCGCGAGCCTCGCGCCGGCACGCGGCAGGCCCATCCACGAGACAAGAACCCGGACCGGCTGCCCCTGCCCTGCCCCTCCCCCACGGAACCCACTCGAACGGTGTTCCCGGAATACTTTTGGACATCCGGACGCCTTTAGTCGGACTGGCGAAAGATAGAAAGGGCGTTGTGATTGTGACAGAACTAAACTCGTAATCGTGTGCGACCGACATCTCCAGTGTATCTAATCGTGATCGGTGTGTGGTGTGTGGAGTGCGGAGTGCGTCGGATGCGACCGCGGGCAGGATCTGTGTTTACGTCCGTGCTCACTGTCAACCGTGTTATCTGTTATGTGAGCAGGTGCGGCGGGCGGCGCGTCGCGTGGAGCGCGTGCGCGTGCGCCGGCTATCTATATTTGTGTCGCGCGGGCGTCGTTACATAAAACTGTCGTGTCACCTCACCTCCTCTATCTTGAGGCTGGTGCGGACCACCTTGCGGGTGACCGCGGTCTCGTATGTCTCCTCGATTGTCTCCGCCATGGTTGCGAGTCGCGGGCGCAGCGAGCGGCGCGCGCTGTAGTTGCGGCGGTACTGAACGGCGCGCGGTTATTTTTAGTCGTCGACGTCGTACGAGCGGCCTGCCTGCGGTGTACTGTACTGCCGACACTGCCGAGTACTAGGGAACCGGGGTGCTTACTGCCGCCTCTACATCGGTCACCACTCCACGCCACGCCACACACCAGTCCCGTCATGCGGGTGGTTAGGGGCGCCGAACAACTCGGACGATTCATTGTTCAACGCACGAGCCGTTACACATTACTCGGCGCGTCGATAACTTGCTAATGCACTCTGTAATAAGTTTTAACAGTTCTAAGATAAAGTGTGAGCTTATTATGTACCCAAAATTCGAATATAGACTCATGTTCATTATTATTTTCTGGTAAGATTTGATAAACAGTTTATACAAAGTTCCAACACTGCCAGGTCACAAGCTAAATATAATTGTTTTTGTGTGATTCGATGAGATCATTGTCATATGTTCTGTCTTGTCCTGTCTGTTAGTCCACACGTGAAGAACTAAGGCGCATCACAGGAGTGAGGTCATATCATTTTGGATGTAAACTGTTTGATTTCTTAGAGCAAATGTGACAGATTAATGTTTGCTTTGAAATTTTTTGAAGGAAAATAATATTATTGTACTTACTAGTAGTACTATACTAGTATTGTAATGAAAATGATAAGAATAGTGTTTAAAGAATAATAATAACTAAGAATGGGAGTGCGAAAGGGAGTTTCACTGATGTATTTGATAATAAACTAACGAGTATAATTTCCTTGTGCCATGAATTATGTACATAAACAAAGAAAAGAAAAATATACCTCCTAGGTGCCTAGACTTCCATAGAGTATGGTCGACGGTAGAAACATATTTGTTTGTACTTGCGAATTGATGATGTATCTTATACCGTTATTTTGAAATAGGTCATTTAAAAGTATGCTTTTGTATTTTATAAGTATGATGGATTGTTTTGTATAGTAAATTTATTCTCTAAAAAGACAAAAAAATATATAAATAGGTAGTAATTAATATAGGTAACAGGTAATATGTCAAGTATGCTTTCTTTTTAATGAATAGTTTTATATTCATCAGACTTTAAATCAAACAAAACTACACATGAGCACCTATGATAAAGAAAATACAATACAACTAGCGCCATCTGTTGCTCGTCTCTGAAAGTTATAAACAAACTACAGATAAACTACAGCGCAGACTACAACTGTGCGCAATGTACTCACCACCTGTCAAAATTGACTACTGATTTTTTTGACATTTGAAACCATAGCAAACCTTAAGAGAAACATTGAACGATAGACCAGAGATAACATGAACATCAATTCGTCACACACATGATACTGGCTGAATTATATCACAGGCTCAGGGTTTTTTTTAATACTTTATAATTTTTTTTTAATAATTTATACATTTTGTTTATTTAATTATTTGGTTATCAGATTGATATTGATAATTTGATCTGAAATGATTACATTATGTATTGTTTTATAGGCTAAGTGTAAAGTATTAGGTTTTAGTCATAATCTCAACCCCGTATCATAAGGGAGGTTTAAACCAGAACTTATTACGTAATATGTAGTTTTAACTTTTACTGCTCGCGAAGATTTTAAATATGATTAGGCTATAAAAATCAAATCACATCACTAAATGGACTGGCTAACAGTTCTACTTAAAAATTTCATTCGCGTTTCCGGAACACATCTATATACTCATTATTATTGTGTATTTATAAATACTTGGTTATATCTTTCTCGTTTAAGAGGATTTGGGTGGTGGTGCATAAAAAAAACATCATTTTCTACATTTCCAAACTTTTTATTCGCATTACGCAACGTACTTTACGACTGGTATTAAATTACTCGTATAAATAAATATGTACGCCTACAACTAGATATAGAAATTTCGAGATACATTTACAGATGCATTCCTTTATACATATATCACTGTACAGTGAAACCGTGGAGTCGCTTTAGTTTTTTATAAAAACCATATTTATATAATAGGTATTAAGTGCAGAGATCTAATAGTAAAGACGGCTCCACGGCTCTCCCTGTAATTATCACTTGCGCTAATACTTAACAACACATTTATTTTTCTTGTTTCACATCTGCACAGCAGCTCTATTCAACTTTGCTGTAAAATAAAAAAAAACATAATTAATCCTGGAAATTTTTATGCCAAGTAGGTCGACAAACAGGTAGACGATTCGGCCTATGGTGAGTGGTCACCATCACCTATATTCAGGGTCACGAATGAAATTCAAGTACAACATGAATATTTTAGGCAGTATATGTAGCATATTAGCTATCTGGATACTATACAATTTGCAATCAGACTAACCAAGTTTACCAATCAGTATGTTTTTATTATAAAAGCATCCATAGATATGATCATGTCAGTGGGTATCGGAGGCCAAACGTAAGCTTATTTATTGCTGTGAATGAACTCAAAAACTTGACCGATTTGAAAGATTCTTTTACTCACAGCTAGCTCCACTACTCTCGAGTGTCATGAGCAATGTTTCTATTCTATAGTCTGTGAATCCCCGATTTAAAAATTCCTTCCACTCACAACTAGTACAACTATTCCAAAATATCATGAGCTGTCTGTCTGTGGATCCATGGTACGGTGGGTGGTGTACGGTGTACTCACATGATACGCATAGTGTTGGTGAAGCCGGAGCCCTGCCTCCAGCCGGTGACGATGACGACGAGGTCGCCGGTGCGCAGGAAGCCGCGCGCGCGACCGAACTTCAGCCCCGACTGCACGCGGTTGTCCACGTCCTTAAGCCAGTCTCCCGCCTGGGCCTCTGTACACAACAATTATACTCGGTTAGTAAAAAAAATATTTAATTGTTTGCAAATTCATGCTATTATAAAAAATTGGCTAAATGATATAGCCACAAAATAAGGCAGCCAGGGAGTTCGCTAGTGTGTGTAGGATGTATTTATAATTAAAATGATAATTCATTATGAACCCTAAAAAGTAAGGGCATAATATGTATCTTTTGTACTTCAAAATAAAATTGTAACCGTTTTTATTCAGAATACTTAAAAATTACATATACAACTATTTACTCATCGATGCTACATTGGCAAACAATTTACCTATTAAATAACACTATAAACAACGTTATACAACATACGTATTGACGTGACAACGTCTTATAAATTGGTTTGCCGGGTGACACTCCAAGAAACTGCGTTACGCTCCGCTCACGTAACGTGACGTTATGTTTTAAATTGTTACTATTATTTCATCCTTCTTCCTACTATACGAATGAATATTCACATTAAAATTATTTTACCACTCAAAGTCGTTGTCACGTAAAACTTTCGCCCGTATACCGACTTTACAGGCAACCAATTTTTTTTGTTATATAGGTAGGACAATTTTAATATCTTTTGTCCTTACACACTAGAATATGGGTCTGCTATTGTGATTATAATAACGAATTTATTTACCAAAAATAAAGAACAAAACACACAAAATTTAACATAATGAGAATGACAGCTAGGTCATAATTATGCTCCCTCAAAAAAAACCTATTCCACCAACCTTGATACAGAATAGGCAGTACACCCCTATACAGATGCGCCTGCCTAGCCGTCTGCGGTAAACGAGTGACCGCTATAATGGGACACCTCGGGCGGTACTTGCTGAGTAGATGCGCGGACTTGCCGCTAGTGGTGACCACTACTACGGCGGCGGCGAGGCACTTGGTGGCCGCTTCCACTGCGGCTATGGCCACCGAGTGGGCCGGGTCGATTGGGGCTCGCACCTGGGAATTGGAATATGAATATATTATATTGTTTATTGATTATATGATATGTATTTATTAATTGTATATTGACTCTTGGTGGAGTTGTAACGTAGCCGCAGTATATATGTATTTAAGTTGACAGTAAAGTGTGCTTTGGCCGTGGTTTTGCAAATAAATGCATGTATAGTATTTAAAGCTATTAAAATAATAATAAATAAAGAAAACTTGTTTAGCCATTTGAAGACACTCTTTTCTAGTAAATTTGTATTTCTTTATTTACTTAATAGTTATTCTTATAATTTATCACACCTCGATTATTGAAAATCTGCCTTAAATTTAGTCTATAAGTACTAAAGATTTTTACTCTGTCCTATTAGTGCAAGATTTTGAACTTTTTTGCAGATAGCTGCGTATGTTTCATAACTGACTGGTCTATTTCCTTGGAGATAAGCAACACCATAGCCCTATAGATAGATAAAATTATTGATAGTTACACCACTGTGATAATTACCTCCTGCGCAAGATCGTTAAACAGCTGTCTATGCCATATGGCGGCTTCAGCCTCCTTGCAGATGTTGGCCATGGTGAGCACGCACTCGAGAGGGTAGTCTCCCTTGGCGGTCTCTCCTGAGAGCATGACGCAGTCGGCTCCGTCGAGGATAGCGTTGGCGACGTCGGAGGTCTCGGCGCGGGTCGGACGAGGCTTCTTCACCATCGACTCGAGCATCTGTGTGGCGCAGATGACTGGTTTGCCAACCTGGAATTTAGGTCAAATTTGGTAATTATTGACGGTGAAAATGGTTGAGGTTTTGTGTTTAATGTACTTAATTCTTAGTAAGTTATATTTTTGATTAAAATTTGGTGTTTTACAATTGTTTCTCCATTAATTTAATTTATTCACCTTAGTAGGTACAGATTAATAGGGCATTATTGTGTTGACATATTATTTTTTATTATGTATTTTCTGCCAGTCTACCATTTTCTTAATCATTATTTATTACCCTACTAAGGCAAAAAGAGGGCATATACAACAATTCTATGGTTAAATTAGTTATATCAATAATAACCATCACTTTCTTATGTGAAAAACATTATTTACTCATATTAATACTATTTGAATAAATAGATATATTTAGGAAAGTAATTAACATGGGTAACTTACTCTGTTGCAGCGAGCGATCATGGTTTTTTGTGCGAGGAACACCTTCTCTGGTGGGATCTCGATACCCAAGTCACCGCGGGCGACCATGATACCATCGGATTCCTGAAATGAACATCAATTTTAACTTTAAATGTAGTTTGCAATGATATAGAAGAGGGAAACTAAAGACATGACAGCAATAAAATTGAATACTTAAAAATATGTATAGTACTTTTTCATTTATATAAAAGGAAAGCTACCATTTAAATGTAATTTCACATTAATATGTAATGATAATTACTAGTTTTGGTAAATATATTTTACCGTAAGTATGTTTCATTAATACAATTACCTTGATTAATGTCCTGCTTTTTATGGACTTTTTACTTACATCTATAATATACATAAACATTTAGAGTGGACAGAGAATGGCCAGAATATAGATTTAAGGTGGAACAAAAGAAAAAATTACGAATAATAAGAAAAACATTGTCATTTCAGTACCTAAAATTACATTCATGTTTTCTTACAACGATTTCATTGAATTGAAGTATCTCAATTACCTATGGACGTTTAGTTCCAAAGAACGGATTCTTTACCTACTCCCTATTGCAATTCAAATCATTGTCGTCAACAATGAAAGCAATCAAGATGCGTTTATTTCCAGCAGTAACTGCATTCTATTGAATTGATCATGAACCACTATTATGCAGACTGTTGACCTATTTGACTCGCAAAATGCAAATTGCCATCGTCCGGCGATTTGGAACAAGGATGTAACGACTCAATCTGCTGAAATTGATGCAGATTCTACTAGAATCCACTGGATGTGTAAGATGCTACTCTTAGCTTCGGTACTAAAAACTTAGTCCGGTGATTTAGCCAGTGTATTTCCAAATATCTAATAACTTTTATACTCTTTCACAGAGTAAAAAACATCTATGCTAGCTAATTTTGCTACTAAATAACATTCAGATATAAACTTTAAGTCCGCCTGCAGGGCCAATGAAAGTAATTTTAACAAATTCCATAAAAAATCTTGAATCAGTCTATAAAATACCTTTGCGAGGGCAATTGGTAAAACTAAAGTTGGCTATATTGTCTATTTTTGAACTGTTAATATATTACAAGTAAATAAGTCATTCGAAACTGCTTTCATAATAATTTAGATGTGGTACCCTCAGGTTATGACCCTTTTAACTAGCTTTATTTTTTCACTGAACCTTAGCCTGAAGAGTTAACATATATAAATAAATAAATATCCTGGGACATTTCCACATACAGCCAATCTGATTCCAAATTAAGCATCAAAGTGAGCTTGTGTTGTGGTAACCAGATGGTAGCTGATATACTACTTTTAAATACATACTTATATAGATATTAACATCCAGACACAGGACAAACAGCCATATTCATCCATACAAATGTTTGTCCTGGGTGGGAATCGAAACCACGACCCGCGGCTTGAAAGTCAGGGTCACTAACCACAAAGCCAACCGGGCTATCTGGTGAGTAGTATAACTAACCGCAATGATCTCGTCCAAGTTGACCATGCCCTGGTGGTTCTCGATCTTGGAGATGATCTTGATGTTCTTGCCCTTGTCGCCGAGGATGGCGCGGATCTCCTGCAGCGCGGCGCCGTTGCGGATGAACGACGCGAATATCATGTCCACCTGAGATACATTATAATATAAATATTATAAACGAGCGTGATGATATATAGCCTATAGGCTATAGCCTTCCTCGATAAATGGCCTAGAAAAAAATTAAAGAGAATTTTTAAAATCGAACCAGTACTTTCTGACATTAGCGCGTACAAGCAAACAAACTCTTCAGGTTAAAATGAATACTTTCTTTACTGTTTAATTTTTATTTATTTTGTATAAGCACTGTAATACTGAACACTTGTACTAATAATATATTTTATCCTTTAAGCAGCTTTGTATACTCATCGGCAGAATAAAATAATATTATGAGCTTTTTTTCATGTCCTGGTAAATGTATATGATGATATGCATAATAAATCATAGCTAGGCGACTATAGTTTAGAAAGTCATAATAGGAAAAAATCTAGTTTGGTAGACGCGTGACTTAATCTGAGGCTCGCGTGTTACTGTCTCATTGAATTTAATAACTTTAGTAGTTCTGGCATTTATAAGTACAAATATTATTTTAGTCATCATCTCTAAATTTAATATATGTTATAGTTATTTTGTTACAGTACTTATTGAATTGTTATAAACTGTAAGAATATTGTAATTTAAATAACTAAACAGCGTTGTTTCGTGAGAACAAGATTGAGTATGTACCGGATTTTATTATCGACCCAAAAGATTATTTAAAGGTATTTGACAGATAAATACATTATCCTATATTCACGTCACGACGTATGACACATTACGAATGAACGATAAGAAGACGCGACTTTCTTACATTGTTACAAAAAAATATACAAGCGATTACACTTTTTATTACAATGTGATAAAATTTAAAATCCCGTATATTATTTGTTGTTTTTTTATCGTTTTTAGCACGTGCTTTTATTGCTATCTCGAATGAGAATCATTCGTCGAACATCGATCATAGCAATGACATAATTATATATCTACGTAATTTGTTTTTCGATAATACAGTTTAATGACACATCTCACCTTCCGTAAAACACCTTGTGAAATCGCGAATTGTCCAAATCTTGTATTGAAAATATAGGAACCTCATTTCTTTGTTTTATATATACCTTGGGAAATTATAACTTTAAAATATGAGTTCTAACTTAGTAACTTTATAAACTGTATAAAATATTTATTTTATACTTACACCCTGTTCAACACCGAACAACAAGTCAGACTTGTCCTTTTCAGAGACGGCGGGCAGGTCGACGGGTAGACCGGGCAGGTTGACTCCCTTCCTTGAACCCAGCATACCTGTTCAAACAATCATACCACTATTTAACCAACTTTAAAATAAGGTGGAGGTTCTCAAATCGTCGGAATATTTTTTTTAATTACTCAAATACGCCAGGACCGATTTGCAATTTTTTTTATTTTATATGACAAAATAACAAATAGACATAAAGCAAGTTTGATCTTTTGATACCTACTTAGATATTGTGTTTGGATGTTTTCGTGTTTTATGGATAATCACACATAAATGATAGAAATTACCTGAAATAAGCATGTAGATAGATTTTCAACCAAATGATATAATAGGATATACTTGTTCTGGGTAAATAAATGAATATCACTTGAGAAAGGAAGAACCAGGTGCGACTTATAGTTATATTTAGTATCTTCGAGATCCATATAGGAATGCTCTCATTCCTATATGGATCTCGAAGATACAAGACAAACGTACAAGTTAATTTCTATTTTTTAGTATGTATGTATATATGATATGCTTGTTTTTGACTACAATTCCACATTTAAAAATACATTACAGAAAATTATTTTTGATGTCAGTAGTCTAACATATATCGGCAGACAGTCTACCTCAGGAAATGAAATATATTTATTCATTCAAATAGGCCTTCACAGGCACTATAAAAACTATGAAATGCTCTATGCGTTGACTCTAATGCTCTGTTTGAATAAGCGATCACCGCACCCTATGGACATCCGCAACACCAGGTAGAAAGTCCTAGAAGGGAAATGAATAGTGTATGTCTATTAAACCTACCTCCATTCTCAATGCTGCACACCAAACCATCGGCAGCGGTGGACTGACAGATGACTGAGATCAGACCGTCGTCGATGAAGATCCTGTTGCCGCTCTTCACCACGTTGGTGATGTTCTTGTAGTCTACGAACACGACCGCTGCGGTTCCCTTCTCGGCGTACGCAGGGTCAGTTGTTAGCTTGATGGTTTCACCACGTTTCAGTTCCACCTCAGCGGAACCGCCCTGTGATGGGATGGGATCTTAATATGGGTAGTGTAAGGGAGAAATACTGTAAACTTATTTGTGTATACTCTGTCCATTCGTTTATGTTCTTTTTGACACAATGTGAAAGTTTGAATTATATTGATGTCCTCACATGTTATCAATTCAATTTCGATTAATTATGAATTTTCTTTAAGAACAACTTTTAATCGATTTACACATACATATTTTTAGTATAGATATTAATTTTATATTTTATAAGTGCCTATTGCAATTTTTGTATGATATAATGGAATAATCTTGCCAAGTCTCAATGCTTTAGTAAACAGTTAATATAGAACAAAGGGAATTTATAAAATACTAAAAAGCCATAAGTAAATGTCTCTCAAAATATAATGATTAGAAAACAAAGTACCTTTATTTTAAGTATCTTTAGTATAAGTATCCTTAGTGTTAGTATATATTACACAGTTGTTCTTACTACCAGACAGAATAACATAAAGATAGAATACTTTGATTACTTAAAATGCTAATAACTAACAAGTAACCAAGAACAATACAGACATACATTAAACTGTCCAATTTAATTAGCCAAAAATCACTCGGTACTCACTAATCTAAAGACCGGTAAACGATAATTTTTAATGACAGATGCTCGCATTACATACTTTGCAAGGTTGAAATGCACATAGGATTACGTTACATTTTATCACAGTGTGATGTCATTGATGTGATAAAATTGTCTACAGCCGTGTTCGAGCGTGATAATGTATTGTACAAGGTCATTCAGGTTGTGTTACATAAGTGAAATCGAGTTATGTGGGTGATATTGGTCAAAGTTATCTAAATCTTTATAATGTAACTAAGCATTTAAACTATATTGACGTTTGTTGATAGAGATGTGATATTTAAGAAAGCTACTTTATTACTGTAATTTACGTAACGATTTAGATTGTTGTTGCGATTCGGCTATTTAGTATTAAGTAAACTATAATATGGTTTAAAATGAGAGTGAGGATAAAAATTTAATTACCTTTTAACCGATCTTAATTTATATACACTTTAAGGGAATCATGTTAAAATGGAGAAAAACCTTACTCCTTCAAGACAGTATCAAAAAATAACGAAAAACGCTATCAAAACATATTTTTTTGAAGATTCATTTGTGTATACTTTAAGGGAACCATTTAAAATGGAGGAAAACCTTACTCCTTTAAGACAGTATCAAACATTAACAGAAAATTGAATCAAAACTTTTCCTTGTGTCCTATACTCATACACTTTAAGGGTAAATTTTCTTTAAGACCAAAAAATACCAAAAAAAAAAATCACTTACACCCTCCAAAAGTCCAGTTCTGATCTCAGGCCCCTTGGTGTCGAGAGCAATGGCCAGGGAGAACTGGTAGCCGAGCTTGGCGCTGTAGTTCTTCTCAGCCTGCCTGCAGTTCTTGATGGTCTCCGCGTGGTACTCGTGCGAGCCGTGGGAGAAGTTCATGCGGGCAACATTCATGCCTGTCTCCATCATCTTCTCTAGGACGCCGACATCGCGTGAGACGGGGCCTAGTTAAATTAAGAAAAGATTGGTGGCAAATGTTTGGGAGTGTATGGCCAATTTTGTATTGAAATATGGATGTTTTAGTATAGGTAATAAATCTTTATAATGGTATAAGAAACTTCATTATATTAAGTATAATAGAATAGTATAAGATGATAGCCAAAATTACATAAGCTTTGTTGTTCGTGGAAATGTGTTATTAGTGTTTTATTATACCATTAATATGACCTAATCAAAAAACAATAGGTAAAGTTAAAAGGTTTTAAAAGATCTCCTAAACAAAAATAGTTTGCATTTAAGTACTGTAATTGTGAAAGAAAGCTAGGGTATAGATTTATCTAATATAGAAATATCTCGTGTCACTGTATTTTTAATCGAACTCCTCCGAAATGGTAGGTCTGAGACGTATTTAATTTTGCATTTAAGGAAACATTCCCGGTAACATAAAAACACCTACATATCGCGTGACAAAGCTTTATTAGAAAAAAATCCGCCAATACAAGCACGCCAGTCCTAGATTTCCAAAGCTGCAGTATAAAGTGTGTCACTGAACTGCAGTTTAACACTTAAATGATGCCTTGGATTTGAATCAATACATAATTTGTGTCAATCAAAAATAAACCTTAGGTTATAGATTTCTTGATTGAATATGTTTTGTAGGATGTTTGATTTGTCGCCTGACTATTTCGGTCGATATAATTTTTAACCTTATGCAGCATATATAAAGCTTTATGACTAAACACAGTCGTCTATAGGTATGGGGTGATTCTTATAACACTTAAATGATGCCTTGAATTTGAATCAATACATCAAAAATGTCAATCAAAAATAAACCTTAGGTTATAGATTTCTTGATTCAATATGTTTTTTAAGATATCCCTCTTCTTTTTTTCGCATGACTAGTTCGGTCGACAGAATTTTCATACTTATGCAGCATATATAAAGCGTTATTTTGACTAAACACAGTCGTCTATAGGTATGGGGTGATTCTTATAAGGGCAATGACATTAATTGTATTCCTAAGTCTTCAGCAACTAGTTTTCCTTATTTTGATCAAACATTGATATATTGTGTCAAAAGGTCATCGACACAGGCGTGTTACAAGCAAAATTATTTATTGATATTTAAAACCATACAAAACAGTAACTATATGTAAATAAGTTAACTAGGTATTCGAATTTCGTTTGGATTTCCAATTGGGCACCAATAAGAAATCAAATTATCTTTCTGTCAAGTCACATTTTTAACCGACTTCAAAAAAGGAGAAATCACCATTCGTCTACATAATATATATGTACCTACATCTTGAAATCTTTTGATACAAAACAATTCAATACAGTCTCAATAAGAATAAAAGGCCGTTTAAAATGAGACTAGAGACTAAACACAACTCACCAATAGTACAGATGATGCCAGAGAGACGCACGTAGGAGGCCTTAGAGTCGATGTCCAGGCCGCACATGTGCTGGAGTTGAGTCCCTACGTCAGCGATCGCGAGCTGCATGGCTGGCTTATCAGGGGATCCCGCCTGTAACAAAATGTAACATGTTGTAACTAAAACCATAGATATTTAAGATAGACTGTTATAAATGCCGTGTACTAGTAGCCATATTAAAAAAAAATCCAATAAAGAAGCATGTTTTAAATTCGATTGTTGTTTATCAATGGCGTAGAGGGAGATCATTGTCACTTGAAAACTGAAATAAATATATGATCATTCGTATACTAAATTGCTGTCTAACCTAGCTGTTGTTAATCTAATAATAATATTATTCATTAGTATCTACTTAGGTTGTTACATGTTTACCATTGAACAAAAACTTAGCACTATATCTTAATACCTACCTATTGACATAAATCAATATTTCCTACCATATGATCACGATTCTTACCAGATGGTTAGGTGGGAAAGAGTCACCGTAAAGTTCTAAAAGCTGTTAGATCATAATCTATCTCGAGACTGTTAAATGATAATGAACCGTGCCATATTATTAACGCATTATATTTTAATAAAAACACCCTAGTAGTTAATACTCTCGTTTGATTCTATAATAAAGGTTTTTACAATTTCACTGCGACATACATATACGATACCTTATAGGTATTATGAGCAAATTGTGCAAATAACTGACGCATCAATTGTTATGACGATCTGTTTTCTACTTATGCGGTTAAATGCTATCCAAATGTTCTAGAACACCTTAAAGGAACGGACTTATTCGGATTCTTGGATCGATACGTATTGTCTCTTTTTCTCGCAATATATTTGTCTCTTTTCGGCACTATGTGTACATGGACTTTTTTCATTAAGAGAAAGGGCACGTATGAAGGTCACATACAACTATCATGCAAAATCGCAAATATGATCATTAGAGACAGGAGTCCCATAGAAGAAATCTATGTCTTTTTTAGTAAAAATCTTTGTAAATGTAAATCTTTAAAAGTCCATATTTATAATGTGCATGCAGCTATAACTGGGAAATACAGCATCAATGCAGTAATAGAGGCTAATGAGCTTGACATTGGAAGTAATTCAGAGGAAGGGAGCGCTGCTAAATATAAAATAGCTTACCAATGAAGCAAGCATTTATATGATACATTTTTTATTTCATATATCTTGGCTCAGAGCACACAAAAGGGATAAAATGCACATATATAAATATACAAATACTATGGGAAATAGTAAAAGGGATTTAGTAAAATCTCTTATAAAAAAACATAATGAAATTAAATATATTTATTAATTCAAATAGGCCTTCACAGGCACTTACGAAACATTGACTCTAATAAGATATTGGAAAACAATATTATTGTTATTATTATCTAAGTTGCATTGCATTCGTTTAGTAATAACTAGGTTCAACCTGCTAATACTCCCTGATTATGTAGTTTTCTTGGTGAAAGAATAATTCAGATTGGTCCAATAGTTCCAAATTCAATACAAACAAAAAAACAATTCATTCTTTATATATTACTTTAGAATTGTAGATATATATTCTAGTTAATGCAGGCTCTTTTCTAACTGATAATCAAGTGACTAAGTATAACAGTATGTACCTCTTTATTGTTATACTGAGTGTAGTCATGTGAGACATTAGACATTGTTTGTGAGACATGACTAGCTCATCACAAAGCATATGAAGCTGAACGGGACACTGTTACTGTACATATAGATTATTGGCCTTGACTTAACCAATATATATTGTTTATACACTTTTATAGTAACCTATAATAACAGTAGGTTGAAAAGGAGATACATTGTGTATTATCATCACTAAAACTGCTGTATGTGCGTTTTTTTTCCCACACAGGACAAATATTTGTGAGCATGAACATGTCTGACCTGTGGATATAAATATCTCTATGTTCTATGTCTAAGTAGAATATGTTGTATGTCTACTATCTGGTTATCATAGTAAAAAATGATCAGTTTAGACTTAAATTGGTTGTGTAAAAATTAAGAGTAAAGGAATGGGAATATTATATCATCATCTCTTGATAAAGAGATGATGATATAATATGGGATGGGATGATCTTATGGAATATGGGATACCATAAGATTATACCCTAAAATCATCACAAGGAGACGGAACTGTAGCCTGTAGCAGCATTATAAGAAAAGTAAAATGAATAAGCAACACAATTATTTATATTGCTTTTTATATTACATATATGTTACTCTATAGAAAACAGCCAACAAGCAGGAAATTATAGACTCATATTGAAGCTTATCAGAACACTTTGTTGCATACTATATGAGGAAAATCAATACTATAATGGAAAATTTTAAAATAGCTTCCCTAAGACTTATTGATTGGTTTAATTTTAAACATATTGTATGTAAAGTAATATGTTCTCTTTTGATTACATAGAGGATATTTTTTTCTGTATCTCAATCAATCAAAATCACTTCTAGAAATTTTTAATACATGATTGTAGTAAATTATAAAAAAATACATACCATTGACAGTTATGAAAATTAACACAATTTTTTAAAATAATCTTTCGTTTTTCTACCACACTACAACTTGCAAAATGTACACTGAACATAAATATTTTCTATTTATTAATGATTGTAAATGCAGAAACTGTCTTTGAACAACACTTCTGTACAATGATTAGGTACTTGTTAATTAAGTATTTTACTGTGATATGTCCATATCATATAGATTTATAAATAAGATAAGATATAATATCAATATAGCGTAAATAATTAGAGAAAAAAAATACATTCTGTTTGGAATTTGCCATGACTATGCATAAACATTATAAATTGTCAATGCGAGAAAGTATAACTGTTATCTATGTTTTTATTAAAAAATATAACTGAAAATGGGAGTCCCGACTGTGAATAAGGTCTCCTAATTAGGATCCTAAGATTTTATCTAGATAATTTATGACCTGGCAAAATAAATGTAGCTAGTATAAATATATCCTTATTAATTATATTTTTTGGCAACTGTATAAGGAAGTAACCATATGGCCATTAGATGAAGCAATCAATAATTCATTTCACATCATATTTTCATGTTATTTCTACCTAAATAATACCATGGTAGAGTTCCCATGCATAAAGTATGCATTTAATGATTTTCTAAAGGTGATTATTGTTGATACTTGCTGATAGAAGATAAAAGCAATTATAATTAATGCTACTACATACTCACATTCACATTTATTGATCTAACTACGTTCCCTATACGTTTTATTTTAGAGGAAAACAATACTTTGCGTAAAAGACACATACTGTGAAACTAAACTAGATAACTGACCGAAAAAAAAACCGGCATGGAAAATATCGTCAAGGTAACGTGAAAAGACCGAAACAAATTGTAACAGATCACGTAATAACGAAACAACAATACCAAAATAGAATAATGCAAGTCTAATGTGTTACCTCCGTTTTTCCATCGTAAATAGTCGGCCAAACCATTTTTGTGCTGTTAAAATGTATGAATTTTTCACTGAAACCGGCGTTAGGTGGAGCGGGCGGTCTTCTTGATCTTGAACTGCCCTTCCGAGTGAAAAACCGACTCCCGCAGCGGGGTACGACAATTCGAGTTGCGTACTCTACGCGGAAAGGCGGGCGGCGCGCGCACCACAGCGTCGCTACGACCACCGCAGGGTAAGCGAAACCCCCGTTAAACAATTCTACACCTATTTTCACTCAATCCGAGCTCTTTAGAACTAAACAATGGAATTTAAAGGGCCTAAACTGTGTCCGTTCGTACAATACTTCGGTCGCACAGCAGAGATAAACGCATTCTAATTTTAAACTTTTGTAAACTTGCCAATTATATTTCCCGGTGATCAGCGCAAAGGTAATAAGTAATGCAAATAAATGCCTAAACTAAATTACGCTGAATAAACAATCAGACAAAATTATTTCAGGTCTGCTGCTTTCAGTTTTACGAGCTTCGGAAATTTTGACAGTTGAAAGTTCGATCAAGTTCAGTTTGATTGACCCCAGTTTTTTGGATTGGCATTACATTCACTTCCGGCTTCCGAGTTACAAAGGGAAGTGGAAATGAACTACATTAGGTTACATCCGTATCCGGAGTTAGCGGTAACCAGCGAGGTATAACTTTAAGAATAGTTAAAAATTGATATTTGCTGTTTTCTTACAGGATTGGAATTAACGTATTTTATTTCCTAGTTAAATGTTATCATTTATGATATTGCTTTACTTAGATTAGACTTGTTCGGTTTAATTTTTTCGAGTTTTTCTTCGATAGACGTAAGTTATTATTTTGATAATGACATTGGGAATATATTTACTTACAGGTAGGCACGTTAAAATATGTCATCTTATATTGTTATTGCAAGGCAAACAATAAATTTTAATAAAATAAATAATAATATTAATCAAAACTAAAATCTATGGAAAGAATTAGGCAATTCAATGAAATTACTAGCCCGTTATAAACAAGTTTTTTTGGTTTTTTGGGTGGATATTGGCATGTTCGCGTGATCGGCATTAAAATACCGGTACCCCTATTTATAATTTAAATAAATATCTGATCTGAAAATGGTGATTGATTACGTATCATCTGTTAATAAAACAAAGCATCATGTTTGTACAAAATATTGTAAAGAAAATCAATGTATCTATTCTAAACTAACTATTATGAATGAATGGATAAAATTAGTTCTGTCGACAAAGTTAGTTTAATACAATGACCGTCAAAAATTTGTAGGTTATAATTATCTGTCTCAAAATCTGCACTATGTTTAAATTATGAGAATAAGTGCAATAATCGTGTAAATCCATAAATCATAACTGACGAGTACAATATGCAATAAGCGGGACATAAAACAATATTAATTTGACCCACAGATGTAGGTTATATTTGGCCCGACACTTGTTAATTTAGTTGCTGTTCAAACAATTGAACCGCAAATGAAAATTAAATCAATTCTAAGGCCTTATTTACAATGTTACCGACCGCATTATCGAGAAGAATACATAAGTTTTTAAATTTTAGCAGTTTCTTTATTATTTTTATCGTAAAATCTATGTGTCACGAACACAACATACGATAACATGTTCATAAAAATATTTATTCTGAACAATCAAAATACAATGTATTATTATAGTAACATGCAAATTGATGTATTGTTTCTACTCACAAATGCCATAATTAAAGTTGAAATTCGTGAACTATTAAAACTTTTACAAAAGTTGTTCCCACAGTTCACACACAACAGTTAAATTATGTATAGTTTGACAGAAGTTATACGTTCAAGGACTTTTAGAGGTCAGTCAATGTCATAGACAACTTAGACAAGACAAGAATGTACGCAGGTAGTCATTTTTACGCTACCTTGTCATTTAATAGTTTTTTAAATTCAAAGAGAATTTATAATCACGTAAATACATTCATAAATTGAAGTTTCTTTGAATTCATGATCGTCATGGTCGTGTTATCATGTAATCATCTATGGGACGGACATGAATAAACTTAATATAAAGTTACCAATTTATTACTCTTAAGTTAAATTAACTTTAGCAATTGAAGTAAGTACGTTATAAAATCACCAATGACTTGAAATTCAAGTTTTAATGTTATTATAAATACCAATAATAACGAGTTATAATTAATTATCTAGAATAATTATTTACATGAAAAAAAAGCAATTTGAATTGTTACCATGGCAACCATATTTCGTTCAGTATTAAAAGTCAATTCAGCAGCGTTGCCAGAAGGTTACTTTAGTAACCTCACAGGTGATTTTTGACTTCGTTAGGTTACTTGGAGGTTACACCACAGAAAAGGTTACAAAAGGTTACTTTTAGGTGATTCAATGTTTCAGGTGTGTCAATTGAACCAAATTGAGAGACGCGCCTAAAAAAAAAAAAAAACGACGTCAATATTTTGGAGACGAGTACAAGAGACCTAAAAAAAAAAAAAAAAAAAAAACGCCGTCAATATTTTTCCTATACAAAAGGTTACTAAAGGTTTCTTTTTTAGACAGTTCAGGTCACTTTTGAAATACCTCGCTGGCAACACTGCAATTCAGTGACCGTATTTAGTACTTACCTTCGCTGTCCTACTCCGTGTTTCCATTGCCTTCATGTTGAAATATCACAAATAAATAGTTTTAATTTTAATAAAATAATTTATTACGTAGCTACGAAAGTTAATCGCGTCAAAACAAAAACTGACTGATCCGTGGTCTTGGTCTTCCGAGGTTTATCTCGGAACTGATAAAAATGGTCATACCCTCTTATCTCCATCGGTTGTCAATAAGGCAACTTACCTTCGACTTTGCTATCTTCTACTATGAATTATCTACTTATTTGTTCGTTCTAATATAAAAATGTATATTTATTTATGTTATTTACAGGAAATAGTAAAGCACACTACACGACATAGGTGAAATTTACACAAATACAATATACCTAATTATAATCTGATTGTTATAGAAATAATCTCCATACATATTGCATCTCTGATCATTACTTGTCTTGGGTTATAGTAATAATGGTATCTAGTACTGTAATAATAATATATGCCATAAGAACCACCAATTCAAATATAAATGTTTTACTCGCGTTTACTATAATATGTCCTGATAGAGCTATATAAGAGCTACCTCATGATAAAACATAATTAAAGAAGTAAAGCCACGAGATTGGTAAATGTATCATATACTGAACATGCTATACCGGACTGTAGGTACCAGGTTAAAACAAAAGGTTATCTAGCGACCTTTTGTAGAAGCTCGTATTATAAATTTGTACTACAAATATTATATTACTATAAGACTTGTATAAGATTGCATATCCTCCCTTAGCTTACCTTAGCTTACAACACCGCATAAGTAATTTTTACCAACTTTTCAGGAGACGAAAAAAACTGTTTATTTTTAAAGGCCAATCGTCCTGCGCGCTGTTACTACTATTGAATTAAAGCCTCTTGTTGACTGAAATCTATATCATGTGAGCCATGGTTCGACGCGCAATGAGCAGCTCTATCCAATGGCATTAAAATGTAGCAACTACCAATTATCGACTTGAGCGGTGTTGTAAGCTAAGGGACGATATTCAAATTCAAAGGATTTGAGGCAATTTGTTGTAGTCATTTTGAGATTTTTTCTCTGGTTTCCACAGTTGCTGTTAGAGCTCATCTATAAAAAAAAATAGCTCTTTATTAATTACTAGCTGCCTCCCCGCGGTTTTACCCGCGTAGTTCCCGTTCCCGTGGGAATACAGGGATAAAATATAGCCTATGTTACTCGGGGATAATGTAGCTTTCCAAAGGTGAAAGAATTTTTGAAATCGGTCCAGTAGTTTCGGAGCCTATTCATTACAAACAAACAAACAAACAAATCTTTCCTCTTTATAATATTAGTATAGATATAACAACCTATGTTTTCTATTCTTCAGTTTTGTGCCGCTGAGTGTGATGTAAATACCTTAGTCTCAAGTAAACAAGTGAATAATATTGAACTTATTTTATTATTCAAATCCACAATGAATATGAACGATAATAACATTTTGTTCGATAAACAAAAATCGTAAATCTACTGACAAGAATTTTACCTTTTTAAAAGGTTTTGGAATGGCATCCGCAACAAATAAAGAAATTAACTAACTCATAAGTAATTTAGGATCGAGGAACATTGGAATTTATTCTAGTGTATATAAACTCATAGTACTTGTAATTATTCAATCAAGAAAAACAGTATAATTTTAAAACAATAGACTGCAAGGCTTGTTGATACTAAAATAGGAATAAAATTATAATACTTACATACACTAGAATTTTATTGTACCACAAAATTTTTAAAAATAATCGAATTTCATCAAGAATGTATGGAGTATTATAGGCTTCTAACTGTTAACTATTCGGACAGTTCATAATCATGCTTATGTTATATCAATCATAAACAAAGCATCTTCATACAATGATATTTTGTAGCAAGTCCTTTAAAATATCGACATATTTATAATGTCATCATTACATAATACCTATTGACTTATCATGAATATTTGTTCATTAAACTTTATTGTTCATTAAACACTAAATACATCAATAACAATAATCGAGAAATATAGTCATTCATCACATCAATATACACGAGAAACATCGATATTTTAATAAACTTGCAGGACACGAGACACAAAATAAATAAGTTAATTGAAGCTGTCTTTTATATGAGAAAACGCTGTTAACTAAAATCATTAAAAAATACTTATAAGATATAGCATTAAAAGTTTGTAAAATGAAGCAGTCACATTATAGCAAGCTACAGTATCGTTGTGGTCTCGAAGATATTCGTTAACTTATGTTTAAATTTATATATCTACCTGTCGTGTGCGTTCAGACTTCCGAAGGTTAACCTATGATGATATACTGTGTTGGGAGTGTTCGCATATGCATAACATGATGGTAAGTTATTGAGTTTACAGATATGTTGTAGTATATATAACTAATATTATAAATGATTGAAAGTAACTCTCTCTGTCTCGCTTTCACACTAAAACTAAAGAACCGATTTAAATGGAATTTGGTACACAGATAGTCTAGATAGAGCCTGAGAAAGGACATAGGCTACTTTTTATCCCGATAAAATGCAAGATCACCCGGGTACGTGGGTGAAACCGTAGGAAGCCACTCGTGTTGAATAAATATATCCTGGAATGGTAACTAAAAATAAACAAATTTATTTTTTGTATGCAGCATACCACGTTGACATAGCATAAAATTGTTGCAGTTCATTATAAATACATTTTCTAAACGCAACTATGCAATAGTCGACTTTAAGGCACTCTGCGTTACAATTAAATTTTGCCTTGACTGATTTAGCCGTCATGCAGTATGCAAACACCCCTACATGCAAACCTAAGTTAAGTTAGCAAAAATTGGATTGGACACAACCTAAGTCTATTTCTTTCTACATGTTAATGAAGGGATAACATAAATGTGTCATAAAATATATCGATTTGTAATACTTTAAATTTCTTTCATATTGTTATAACTTTGAACTATCATTATTTATATAAACTATGTGTAAGAGCTGTAATAATGTGTTATGGCCTTTGCAATATGGGTTACACACAACAATATCTCTATAATGCTTCAATAAGATGTGATTTTCCTATGTTTCAATAACACATGTGAAAAACTATTACTATATCAATTGTATTTCATCTAATAAATAATTATATCATATTGAGCAAATTAAAATCAAGTATTTTACAACAAGTACATTGTAAGTAGAAAAATAATATTAATTATCAAATATTATGGTGAATACCAAGCCTTGTGTTCATTTATAATTATAAATTTCATAAAAAATTGACAATGCAAACATTAATTGGTCACTATTGTTAGACAAATTTGATTATACATAATACGAAATAAATATGTTAAAAGGAAATTCAACAGACGATATAGTTATTAGGCCAGTAATCGTAAATATTTATCGAGCAGCGCTGCATATACATTCATAATACAGTTTCAACAGAGATATACAATAGGTATACATCGGATAGGTACATTTTATAACTTCGAGTCCATATTGTCGGTACGTAACAAGTGAAAATATCGCGAAACGATCTATATTATATACATTACAATATATGTATTTCTATACACGTAATTTACACGATATATTTTAGCTACGTTCATAATATCACTGGCTGTAGGGCGCTACACAATTAGACACACACACCGTCGGTCGTTCCGAGTTCCATTTGCAGATCTAGTCCGTGCTAGCCGACGGCGACGTCGTGTTTCACGTAGAACAGTAAGTACGGTGTTGCGGCGGAGCGCATCTTCGGTTCCGCCGCCAACAAGTCCTCAAACTCTTCGTCGGAGATCGGTTTGACGAGGTCGTCGTCGCAGGCGAGCCAGCACGCGTCGGGCCTGGAATGGAAACATTAACGTATTTATATAAGGCGTACAAGGGTGTACAAAGGTGTTCGAGACTGCTGTCTTACCATAGGGAAGTACATGAATAAATATCATGGGAAACTTTTTACACGCGGCCAATCTGATTCCAAACAAAGCAGAGCTTGTGCTATAGTAACCAGGTAGCTGATATACTACACATTCATCGTCTTGCCCTTATCCCACCTTACGTGTGGTCGGCACAACATGTCTTCTTCTTCCATTCTCCTCTGTCAGTCGTCATCTCAGCACTCACTCCTTTCTTACTCATGTCATCTTTCACACAGTCCATCCATCTTTTCTTTGGTGATATACTATACATGCTGCTTTAAAATTAAAATACATACTTCTTAATACGAATATTTAAATCCCGAACAAATATTCATGTTCATGCAGACATAGTACATTAATTCTGTCTATTTTTCAACATTGACTCACAGTGCTCATGAATGCAATAGGGATTTTTCATACACAAGCCAATATAGAGCATCAAAGTGAAAAAGCCAACTACACTTGTTCTGGTAGCTGTACTACCAGAACACATTGGCAGTGGTCTGGACCATTCACAACATATGGCATTTATTTAAGACATCTCACTGTAGGCTTTATAAAATAGTATTAGGTTATCACCTCGGTTTCGGCACACAACACTCTCTGGCGGCGCAACCGGCCGACGTGACCGGCCTCGCCCTAGAGAACAGCGAGCGCATGAAGCCAGAGGCGGAGTGGGGCGGCGCGGCGTCGCCCCCGGCGGCCCCCTCGCGCGGGCACCGGCCCCCCTCGCCGCCCGCCTCGCCCCACTCCGGCCCTGGCCCGGGGGCTGGCGAGGCCGAGCGGTCGCGGGCGTACGCCACGTAATGCCCCCCTGTTAGAGTCTGCCCCAGGTGCATTATTACCGCCCATAGGGTGTACCTGGAATTTGAGAAGGGTGGGGATTAAAAATCAAAGTTGTTTAAATTTTAATGATTCTGAAATGTTTATTTAATAAAGTAATTGGTTATTTTTACATAAATGGGAACTGACTATATTTTGTAAATAAATAAATAACTATTAGAATAAGTCCCTATTATTAAAAAAAATTATTGTTGATAACAAGTTATTATTATACTATGTAAGAAATAACACATCATTGTATATCTTTTGTTTTGCTTATGATATAGACAAACAGTCATTTAGCACAATACGGAAAATTTCAGACTCTTACAATAAGAACACTTCCAAACATTTCACATCAGCTACCTCATTAGCATACAGTACCCGCTCCAGCCTAATATAACGAATTACTATCTTTAACCTAACTTGCTTAAACATTTTCTTTTCACTTCTTTCTCATACCTACGTCAGGGGTCACGGGAACGTACGATCCTTCCGCAACTTGCTTAAAACATCACCTGTAGGTCTGTAATGTACTGTATAGCATCTAAGCATTGTGTTATATTTACTATGGACCTTTGTGAGAGAAAAATAAGTAAAGATTTTATTATTATTATCAGCCAACTACTATTAACATGTACGAGCACGATATGCGGTCGGGGCGGGCACGTGTCCCATATGAGGGGGCACGTGTCCCATGTGTAGTTATTTTTTATAGTTTACTTTTAAATGTGCCTGAGTATTGTTATTGGTGATAACAGTTATATTTAATGTAAGTAACTAAATACGTGGCGGGCACGTGTCACACGGTACCTGTGCGCCGGCGGATGATCAGGCGCTCGCCTCACACACGGCTCACAGAAGCACGGCATCTGGCGCGGCGTGGGCACGTGCCGCGTGATCTTCTCCATGCCGCCGCTGAACCGCTTCAGTTGGAGGACTAGGAGTCTCGGGAGGCGGGAGTACGCGACGCTACGACGTGCCTCGTTGTAACGCAGGCAACCAGAACACCAGTACTGGAATGTAGATTAAATATATTTATATTTGGTACGGAGATTAGTCTCAATATATGTTTATGAGAGGTTACCAAAGACTCCAAAGTATATAAAGAAGAACATAAGTGTTTGTAAAGGCATATTTGAATAAAAAAAATAGTTTTATTTTGAACTGTACTTTTTTTTTTTTTTTTTTTATTATCCTATAAAATCTGCAATCAGTGAGAAGTACTATAAGCAGATGTTTTGAGAGCTCTATAGCAGGTCGAGTGTGTCCTCCAATGACGACAACTACTCATTTTATTGGAGGAACTGTACTTAATGCCAATTTTTGTTACCTAAATGTTACCATACTTTGAAATAAATCATAATAATCAATTTTATAGTAATCCTACAAATTTTATGAATGCGAACGTTTGTGAGTATAAATGTATGTTTGTTACTCTTTACGCAGACTATTGAACGAATTGGGTTGAAATTTGGAGCACAGTTACATGGATCAACACATAGGTTACTTTCGTACAGGTGGAGGTGTATAAGAAGGTGGGGGGTGACGGTGCAGGTAGAGGTTAAGGCCACATTGTTGTGTATGTACGCTTTTTTAACGTCCGTTAAAAGCACTCGTGCGAATGAGACATGAGGGTTACGGTCCAGGTGGAGTTGCATGGGGAGGTAGGGGGTGTCGAGGGGGGTAACGGTGCAGGTGTGGTGGGGGGTGACGGCCCAGGTGGAGGTGCATGAGGAAGAGGTGGGTAACGGTGCAGGTGTGGTGGGGGGTAACGGTGCATGTGTGGTGGGTGGTAACGGTGCATGTGTGGTGGGGGGTACCGGTGCATGTGTGGTGGGGGGTAACGGTGCATGTGTGGTGGGTGGTGACGGTGCAGGTGGAGGTGCATGAGGAAGGTGACAGTGTGAGTAAAGGTGCGGGCTGACAACCCAGGTGCAGCTAAGGTGTGCGGTACCTTGTTCTGGTCCCGCAGGTACTCGGTGGAGAGGCAGGCGGTGCGGAAGGGCTCGTCGGGCGCGTCGCGCTCGTCGTCGGCGACAGGTACACACAGCTCGCACAGCGGCTGCGCCTTCTCCGTCACCGCCTCGCACTCCACGCACATGGTGCGGACTATCATTGTGCCTGCAATTTTATATGTTAATCATTATTTTTATTATCTTTAGTATATAAATAAGGTACCTTTTCGATAAACTATGTTATGGATTTTTATATGGTACTCAACAATAGATAGTTATTCATAAGGAAGTTTTGGTGAAGAATCATAATAAAATTATAGCTGTGATTAAAGTGTTGATTGTATAATAAATTTATATAATATTCAATCAAGTGAAAAGATATCTTTAATAGGTACCAGGTTCGGATATACTATTTATGCTCAAAAATAATAATAATTCTAAGATAAGCAAAGCTTGTGCTATGGTACCCATATTGCTAGTGCAATAATACTTTATATTATTAAGTTATTTCTATTTAAAATAAATAGAAATAACAAACAAATATTTGTATATAACAATTATTTTAAACCACAGTTTACCTTCAAAATCTTCAGCGACAAAGTCCCAACCAGGCCTGGACTTTTCATCCTTTTCCTGGTCTATGGGCGAAGGGGGCCTCTCCTCAGTGGGAGAGTTACGTTTATCATTGGTCTTCACATCTTTGCGTTTCTTCCAGGATTTCCGTAAGGTCCCGAGGGTTTTACTGCCGTCACCGTCTAAGCTCGGCTGGCGTATACCATTACTATAGAAAAAAAATTATTCAGTTTATCAAAACCTTAGATTTTATTATTATTATCATCAAAACAAAAGGTCAAAATTCAATAAGGACCAATATTTAAAAAATTATACCAATTTATTGACTAAAATGGAAGATTTTGAGAAGTTATCACTCGAAATTAGAACCTCCTGCTATTTGAATTTGGTTAAAACATTAAAGAATGAAATTATTCAACTATGTAACACACATAAATAATACTTGTAACAGAAAAAACCTTTAAATTTTTGTTTTTATACCACAAAGGTGGTAAACAAGCATACAGTCCACCTGATAGGAAGCGGTTACCGCAGCCTATGGACGCTTGCAACACTAGGGGCGTTACTCACGCGTTGCCGACCCCATAAAGTGTTAAGAAAGATAAGATATTATTTACCTATGTCCATTCTCATGCACTTGTAGTTTAGATGCTCGCGCGCTGAGCGCTCGGCATGTCTCTCGAATGTTGTCCAAAATACAAACTAGGAGTTCATGCGCGTCTTGTTGTCTATTACCTATGGAAGAAGACACAGTTTAATATAATAATATAATCGGAGTCATCATGTCCTTATTTATGTCCAGAATAAATTATTTAGGAATTATATATTATTAATATTGTGTCAAACCCCGAAAGTATAATAATATAATAAATAGTTATCATTGAATTTGTACTTTCATTGGGAGATTTTTATATAAAAAAAATATGTCTGCTTGTTTTAATGAGTCTTTAAATAAATGTTCACAGAGTCATGTGTCGAAAGTGTGAGAATTAATACACAGTTATGTATTTCATTGTTGCATTAAGGTATTCTAATTATTTTTAAATTGCTCACTATTTTCGCTCAAATTAACATTAAAATAGTGATATACCAACCGCTAGAAGCCTATTATAAGTTATGCATACCTTCAAAAGTAGAGTTAACATCTCTCAAGGCTGCAAGGAAGGCATCAGCAGCAAATGGCTCAGGGGTAATGTCAGCTGTACTATTTGCACATTTGCTTTCAGCAGCTCGCAAGCTCAGGTATGTCTCATGCAGCTTTTCTGTTGCTATCTGTATAAATAAATACAATTATGTATTAATCCTACATATTTTCATAATTATTTGTACAATTTTACTAATATTTTATTATTATGGATGGACGGTTGTTACTTAATGCCCATTCTGTACAAAAGCCCTTCTTCTTCTAAAAAAATCAAAGCTTATACCTATGGTAACTAGCTGAGTAACTACATAAATGTATAAATGCACATATTTGCATCAAAACACAGATGAAATAGACATATGTTATTAGAAAGAGGGCATGTGCCATAAAACACAACAACAAAATCAAGGTGAAAATGTTTAGTGTTAGATTAGATTATTATATTTATCAGAAACCTTCATTTAATTGTTGGAACAAACAGTAAAGGCCATGAAATAAATTGTTTTTACTAGTATTTTTTATCTTTTAACGTAATACATTTATCATTTGGATAAAATGAGAGTATTATTCTTATGATTGACAGATTCATATTGAGAAGTTATCAAAAATATGGTATCATATACATAGTCATAAAATATTCAAAGAAAACATAGGTGATAAGATAATAGTGTATATATTTGAAGCAAACTCTTTTCAATGAACAAAAGTATTTGAGTCAAAATGTAAAATACATTAAAGTAGTTATATTAGTAAAATGAATAATAGTGGAAAAAATTGAATGCCTGTGATCTCATGTTGAATTAATGTATTTTGCTATGTGGCAGACTATAAAATTAATTCGATACAACTTACCTAGAAAAGAAAAGATTTAATTCTAATATTGGCAAATGCAAATAAATTATATGAATATATCAAGAAATTAATATTGGGCTTAAATTTACATGAAATCTGACTGAACTAAAAAGATACTAATCTATTTTGAAAAATGGTCCTTACAAGAGTATTGCTAAAATCGCTTACACTGCAGTATATAATAAAACTTGATTAAAATTACCTGTATTTTACTCTTCCCGCTACTACTATCAGACTGTCCTAGTGATAACAAGTCTTTACTACTCCAAGACCTGGCTCCAGATGATGCTAAGCCCGCTGCACTCCGTCCTAAAGATGAACTCTTTAATCTGATGCTGCCGAGCTTCTGTTCTACTCTCGCCAAGTCTGACACTAAGTGGTGAAGGTTGTGGAGAAACCGGGGAGCATATCTGTGGAATAGTGTTATTTATTAGAAACTAGCTGCCTCCCCGCGGTTTTACCCGCGTAATTCCCGTTCCCGTGGGAATACAGGGATAAAATATAGCCTATGTTACTCGGGGATAATGTAGCTTTCCAAAGGTGAAAGAATTTTTGAAATCGGTCCAGTAGTTTCGGAGCCTATTCATTACAAACAAACAAACAAATCTTTCCTCTTTATAATATTAGTATAGACTAAGATAGAGTTTTCCAAATAAAATACGCTTTCACAAACTAAATTTACATCCTGCAATGCAATATGAGTTGATGACATAATATTTTGATAAGAATCAGCGTTAAATCTGATCATATCAGGTATTTCAAAGTAAATAGACCTTAGTAAAAGTATATTTATAATCTTATATATTATATTATATGATAGGTAGAAGATAAATGATAATTATTTAATATTTATCATGCAAGTCGGTAGCTCCCACATTAGTCATTTAGGACACAATTTCTCATATATCAATATATAGCTGTTACTCTATAATACACTAGACACAAAAAGTTAAGGATATAAAAAAATATTGAAATTTTTGGGTGATTTTCAAAGAGTTGTAACTTCGCGGAAAATAATCGTACAGCAAAAAAAAGAAAACCAAGTTGTAGCTACAAGTGTCTAGTTTTCAGATATAACCATGAATTTTTTGTATTATGTTTGGATCTGGAGAAATACAAAGAAAAGTACCGAAGAAAAAAAATTACAAATTTTCCGTCGTCTAAAAAAGGGCCTATGGGCTTCAAAAATGATTTTTTTATGGTTTCTGTCAAATCTTCTTTTAGGATATTTAATGCCCTTTAATTTGTTGTAATTAAGAAGCCTGTACAATGATTTACCACGGAGTTATTATCAATCAACCGAAAAAAGAAGTTTTTAACTTTGACGGTCAATAACTCTGAGGATAATGATCGTATAGGAAATGGAAGATAGGTTTTGAAAACTACACAATATTTTCTATAAGAAAACGTGAACGGCTTTTGTCGAAAACATTTTCATTCACTCAAAAACTTTGACTGAAAAAAAGGCGAAAATTTGCATAATTAAGGATATTTAGATAACATGGTATAACTTGGGATAAAATGGATGAATGAAGGATATCGTCGGTAATTTTTTAACCTTAAAGTATCCCGGAAAATCCCTGAAAAATTCAAAGCGCTGCAATTCTTCTTTCTTAGTGTCCCGAGGCTTTAAATTTATTGTTTTCGCTAAAATCACGTTTATAAACGATGGTTGGATTTTAATCATTTTTTCAAAGAAAACATTATTTTTTTCTCAATAACCTTTATTGCTTTGATGTAAAAGATCGGTTTAATTCAAAAATTTTGGATAGAAAAAAAAAACTTTTTTTTTTAATTCTTTTTTTTTTTCTAGACTTTGTGTATGTGTGCATGATTGTCTGTCCGTCTGTCTGTGTGTCCATCTGTAGCTATTGAAGGGTCTGCACGTATACAGGTCCCAATTCAGTACCGCGTATTGCCTCTGTTTTGGGTCACTGCTCGTAAGCGCTCTCGCATGATGACAGATCATCGAATGTTTTTTTTTTCTATTCGACATTTTGAAAAAAAAGTCGATCATTTTCATCAAAGCAATAAAGATTATTGAGAAAAAAATATGTTTTCATTGAAAAAATGATTGAAATCGAACCATCGTTCATAATGGTGTTTTTAGCGAAAACAATAAATTTAGAGCCTCGGGACACTAAGTAAGAAGCATTGCAGCGCTTTGAGTTTTTCAGGGATTTTCCGGGACACTTTAAGGTTAAAAAATAACCGACGATATCCTTCATTCATCGATTTAATCCAAAGTTATGACAAGTTATCTAAATATCCTTAATTATGCAAATTTTGGTCATTTTTTCAATCAAAGTTTTCAATTCCATAAAAATGTTTTCGACATAAGTTGTTTACGTTTTCTTATAGAGAATACTGTGTTCTTTTTAAAACCCATCTTCGATTTCCTATACAATCATTATTCTCAGAGTTATTGATTGATAAAGTTAAAAAGTTCTTTTTTCGGTTGATTGATAATAACTCCGTGATAAATCATTGTACAGGGTTCTTAACTACAACAAATTAAAGGGCATTAAATTTTCTGACAGAACACTTAACAAAAACATTTAAAAAATGATTTTTGAAGCCCATAGACCTTTTTATGCGATGACAAAAAATTTGCATTTTTTTTCCTTGGTAGTTTCCATAGAATTTCTCCAGATCCAAACATGACACAAAAAATTCATGGTTATATCTGAAAACTAGACACTTGTAGCTACAACTTGGTTTTCTTTTTTTTGCTGTACAATTATTTTCCGCGAAGTTACAAGTCTTTGAAAATCACCCAAAAATTTCAATATTTTTTTATATCCTTAACTTTTCGTGTCTAGTGTATATACAATTTTAAATACATACTTATTAAAGATATTTTCATTCAGACACAGAACGAACAGACATAGTCATGGATATAAATGTTTGTTTTAGGATTTTAACACACACCTGGTGCTTTGAAAGTCAGGATTACTAACTAAAGAGCCAATCGGTCTGTGAATATATGTCTAAATTGTATATTTTTTTATATGTATATGGTATGATTATGTTACTTACCGCAAAGTATACAGCACACTATTAAGAAAACATGTATTCCCCAAATTCGCAAGTGTTGCAATAGGTGTTTTCTTCTGCACACTCCCTCCATACTGATTTTCTGATGCGTGATGGCCATTCAACATGGCAGAGTTGGTTGGTAGATCCAACAGAACTGGCTTTGTAATCACCTTTTCTGTAATAAAATATACTTTTTAATAGTATATTAACAGTTCATATAAAGGTCTCAGTACTAAGATCACGATTCCAAAAGGATGTGTGTTTTCTGTTAGCCACCAAATCAAAATAAAATACCAGGTCACAACATTGTAATAGAAATAATACTATCCTGGTTGCAACTTTTAAAAATATAATGTGGGTTTAAAAGTATAATGTGGGTCATAAAGGGGCAGTGTAAAGATTAACAAGTCAATAGCAGAACAATAATTGAAAAGCACTGGTCTAACAAGACATTGTTAACTTAGATAATGCCTACACATTAGGGTTATTTCGTTTGCTTTTTATGAAACAGTAATATACACATACCATTGGATAGTAACTAAGATAGGGCTACCAGTAAGTTAAATGGATGTAAATAGGAGTGAACACTTTTAATAAGTAGCCATGATATTTTAGCACGTATTTCTCTATAGAAATGCCCTATGGTTAGAGTGACGGCATAAGAAACCGGCAGGTTACACAACATACCTTCAGGGCTCAGCTGTTCAGATAGCGGCTTCAGTTTCTTGGCAGCATTCAAAGTATTCGAATAAACAGAGTTGAACGGTCGTTTTACGGGCTTATTTTCCTTATTACCGATTGGAGTTTGTATAAAGAGGTCTTCACTGTCTTGCTTCTCGAAAGGTCTCCTGATATCGTTGCTCAAATTTGTAGCATTATTCCTGTTTAATGATAGCGACAATTTAGTTTTCAGAACCCCTTTTTTCGTTTCTGATTCAGAATGAACTGGCATCTTCAGCATACCTGTAAAGCCAACGGGTTAGACGGCTATTATGGAAAATCCGAAAGCTCTATCGCAACTTTCCCATGACATGTCAAAAGATATTGCATGATTATATCACATTTTCCAAATAAACTACTCACGTTAGACTCTTCATTAGGTTCATTGACTTACATTATAGTGTAAGGCAATATAATTTTACACGGAGTTGTAATATTTTATTGAAAATAAGTAAAAATTAACCGCGAATAACCCCATTGGCAGCATTCGGCCATATTGAATAATTAATTTTTGTTCGTTCCGTTGTCGGATGGTCGTTCCGTGTTCCGTTTTACTCAGAAGAGTTTGCTAGACTTTGGCACCCACCGACCACCATTCAGCCTCGCCCTTCTACAATGTTGTCTATGATTTACAAAGCTACCATACCACCTAAGTCCGGGAAATATAAATTATGTTCCGCTACATCTTAAATATAAAAGCTGTCACAATAATAGGCAGCGACATAAATACATAACATAGGAGACATGTTTCAAATACAAAAATAAATAGTAAAATGCTTTTGAAAGTATTTTCTGCATTTGGGTAGAAGTTTCCTATTATTATTACTGCAACATATAGTCGTCGCGACAATAGGGGTAAACTCTCGCTTCGCTACTCGTGGCGTGTACAGTTGGCAGCACTTTACACTCGACACGAAAGCAAGCAATGGTCGTTAAAATTTGTAATAAAATAAATACCTAAGTTTTGTCAGTAATTTTACTTCTAATTAATATGGGACTCTTCATTAACTATAAACTGTATTTCAAATCAATCATATCTTTTTATCATCCCCTAAGATATAATAATATTAATATATATAAATATGTATGTAGCGCATAACTTCGGAATGGGTGGATCGATTTCGTAAAAAAAAAATAATAGGCTCGTTTTAGCCAGGGCAAGGTCAGGCAAAAAAACAATCAATTTTGGAAAATATGGCGGGACAAAGTTCGGGTCCGGGTCAGCTAGTAGATATACATAATATACATATATTTTGTTTGTTTTAAAATCTCTTTATTTACCCTAAACTAAAAGACGCATTTTACCAAGATCGTGAGTCATATTGTCACACTATGTTTATTTATTTTCGGCACATAGATATATTCTTACACGTTTTGAAATCTCTACAACTTATCATCAAAATTATTTCAATCTGCACTGTACCTACCTGTAAGATTAAATTAAGCCAACCCCTAACAAATGAACCTCAGGTTTTAATCACCCATAGGCAGGGGTGAATTTAAACATTTGTATAGCGTACATTTGGTACCCTAGCGGTGCTTCAATAGTTCGGATGCAAATCGCCCTCGGCGCCAATTGCCCAATGTAAATATTGGACTGGAAACGAACCCGCCCTGAGGTGTCTTGTTTCATGAATTAATTTAATCGATTCAATTATTTTAATCGATTCCTGTTACGTCACTCGCAAATCAGATTCAATTAACAGAGTTCATAAGGTTTCGGCAAAGTAATTTTTTTATTCTTTATATTATAAAATTTTTTGAACAATTTACGAGTCCGTTATTTTATTGTGCTACCCTCGGTCAACAAAAATTTAATTAAGGAGAAAAACCATCTAATAACTTGATTTAGGCGTGTCCTTTCAGCTGGGTGGTCAATTAGTCATCCGTTATTAAATGTCGGGTGATCGTAGCAAAGTTCGGGTTTTATGTGGGAGCCCGAATTTGTTACCGAATTCCGGGTACCTACATGTCGCCCGGAACGGAACACGATGTGGTTAGCCTATATTTGTCGTCTCAGAGAGGATTACTTGTCACGGAAATAGGTTGAATCAAACATAAAATAAGGTCGTGAAAATAATTATTCACTTAGTCATAAGAAATTATGTTCAATTAACCAAAAAATATTCTAAATATCATAAGTGCACGTTAAGTAAAAGTAATTAAAAGCATTCCTATTTTATGTATGAATATAACACTCATCAGTATTTACTGATTAAAGGAACTTTATATTACATTTATACCTAATTCATTCATACATATCTATTAATTATTTTATTAATTTACAAAACAGAACAGACTGACATGTTATGATAAACTATTACCTATATAATTTGCCGTAAATTATAATTTTACCTACTTAGATCGTTACGTAGGACAAAACAGTGAACTTAACACCTCTGCATACCTAATATTCTCCAACCAATAATATGATTTCAATAGCAATGTAAGTAAGATCGAAAGTCAGCAACTCAGCAATCATTAGATTTCTCTCCGACAGATTTCCTACGCGACTCAATTCCAACTTAAAATATTTTCACAAGCGTCGGCAGCTAGATTGCTTCGACTCTTATAAGGTACCTATCAGTTAGTTATTTCGACTTTCCCTGACGATCAAAGGTGCTTTTACAGACTTGAAATGAGATTATATATGTACCTAAATTTACATTTGACTTTGTGGTATCGTGTCTTATTAAGTAAGTTTTTGGATTATCTACTTAATAAAAATCAAGTATCCAATATATAATTATATAATAATATTCTCGTAAATAACCTGCATCTATTTTTAAAACAACAAATATTTTACTATCATCGTTGGATATAACATAATTAATATCTAAGTAGGTATCTACGTCAACATTTTGATAAAGAAAATATGGTATATTTTTATTAGTACCTACCTATAATATAATAAGAAAACTGTACGGTTATGTACTCTGTAACATTGAATTTTATATTATTTAATAAAACCACAAACAAATAGTGGGTCGTAAAACGATGTAAAGCAACAAACAACCACGAAAAAATACGTTATCGGTAGAGCAGTAATATTTTATTTAACAGCCTTCATAAATCGACGGTTTTTACGCGGCGCTTACCTGCGAATACCTAGAGAGAAGTTTTTACTCCAGCTTGTAACTAGTTAGGAAATTTTCGTATTTTTTCCATTAGAAGACGGGCGCTAAGAAGTTTTCCGATCTCGCTAACAATGCCACCCAGTTCACTCGATCAGTTGTAACTAACAACATTTTCGTGGGTACTCGACTTTTTCTTTTGCTACCTTAGATTTACCTTTATAAATATATTTACTTTAAAATATTAATTTTAGAGGTATACAAATGAAGGGGTACACTTACATGGAAACTTTGTTAATGATTCAGTACTCGTTTGTGTATAAAGTTTGATTATACCTATATACCTATATATTGGCCTTTGCGTCTATTTTACAGACGATTTATGGTGCAAGTCTGGAGGGACACCGTTTATATATATATATACCTACTATTTATCAAAGCAAAACTATTGCTCCAGCCTCCATTACACGAGGCTCAAGCCATACATCATATAAAAAAAGCAAATCCAACTCACACTTAGCCGATCCTTTTTCAATTTCAATAGGTCACAATTTATGCGCTACGCTGACTGTCGTCAACAATGTATCTCGTATCATTATTGTGACATCAGATTAATGGCTTCCAATTTACTGCAGCATGATATCCTGCAGCAGACATATGTCAGAACACTGCTGCAATATTACCTCTATAATATAACATACGTAAGTTATATAATATATAGAATGGCAGCAGGTGTTTCAATCTCATCGAATTTATGATTGAACTCGTATGTACGAACGAGACTTTATGAACAGATTCTTTCCTATTGGATGAGTCAAAATTTTGACGTTTTAGTGGCGAGTTATGTAAAAATTTTATGTTTTATATGATAAAAAAATACGGATTTTTATGTGCATCTAGTGCCTCGAGGGATTCAAAATAAATAAATATGCCTTGAAGTCTATTTTCTTATTTTTTTCCCTATTTATTTTTATACTACTTAGGAATAATAAAAGGATAGGAAGAGTTATACAAGTTTCGTGAAATGACAATTAAATTGAATTAATATTTATTGGTATGTTCAAGGTCAATATATAAGTTTTATTTCCTCATTAGCCAGAGAGTCAAATACATCTAGTAAGGGTTGGCAAAGGCCAGTGTCGTCTTAACTTAGGTCTCGTTTAAATTTAAAATACTTATAGGTCATGCGTTTTATATAACATATCGAAAAAACATTATCTAATTATAAACAGGTACCAAGAATATACAATGTTATACAGAGTTAAGTAACTATTACTATGCAAATATTTGCCTATCTGATGATGTTTGTATTTTGTTCGAAAGGCTCCCAGTTTTAGGATTAGGTAACTGTTTTACAAGTTTCAATTTAGTTCAACAAACAATATGCCTTCAGATAATTTTGTAATAAGAAATAAAGTAACTATTGGTACTTAAAATAAGGCTATTATTATAAAACAAACGGAATGTTAATAAAGTGGGCGTAAATAATTTAAGACTTATTTCAGTACCTGAGGCATTTTAGGTTATATGAAATGTTTTTTTACTCACAGCTTTTGAATATCCATATTGTTTACTATTAAAAATAACATTATATATTGACTTATATTGACATTATATATTGACATATATATTGACAGCCCGGTTTGCTTTGTGGTTAGTGACCCTGACTTTCAAGCCGCGGGTCGTGGGTTCGATTCCCACCCAGGACAAACATTTGTATGCATGAATATGTCTGTTTGTCCTGTGTCTGGATGTTAATATCTATATAAGTATGTATTTAAAAGTAGTATATGTAGTATATCAGCTATCTGGTTACCATAACACAAGCTCACTTTGATGCTTAATTTGGAATCAGATTGGCCGTGTGTGAAAAATGTCCCAGGATATTTATTTATTAAAAAAAAATATATATATATATTACACAACAGCAACATTATATAAATTATAGCCCTTGTAGGCTTTATGTACTGATACTGTAGGTTGCCTGGAAGAGATCATTATGTTTATATTTCTGTTAATTTATTTATTTTCATGTATTGTAAACAATAAAAAATATTTGTATTGTATTGTACCTACTTAGAGGGTTGGTATGGGCAAATTTTTGGGGCTCCGTATTCGGTCTTGATTATGTGAGAGGTCAGAGCTGCCCTGTTGTAGGTCCTTGGCATTTAAAACAAGGTTGGTTTTGGTCGTCTGCACGCTTAGATCTTTTAAATTACGCAACGGATTCTGAGGCCCCATAGCACGAGAGTTTTTTAACGGACGTTAAAAAAAGCGTTCAAATACAACAAATTCACACGACAGCGTCTTTATAACGCGAAGCTTTTTTATCGAGCGGCGTTGCATTTTCAATTTTTGGCGTTGGAAATAGAGCATATTATGGTACTTGGAAATGCATTTGTTGTATTTGAAAACTTTTAACATCCCTTAAAAAAACTCTCGTGCGAATGAGGCCTAATGCTGTTTTCGACTATATGTAGGTACCTAGAATGATCTAAGCGGAAAGTCTATACGGAGAGTTTATTATTGTTTTAATCTATACTAATATTATAAAGAGGAAAGATTTGTTTGTTTGTTTGTTTGTTTGTAATGAATAGGCTCCGAAACTACTGGACCGATTTCAAAAATTCTTTCACCTTTGGAAAGCTACATTATCCCCGAGTAACATAGGCTATATTTTATCCCTGTATTCCCACGGGAACGGGAACTACGCGGGTAAAACCGCGGGGAGGCAGCTATTAATGATAATTATGCTCTCATAGCCGTGTGAATACGGAAGGGGTCACTAATACATTATTAAATATTTTAGAAAATCTACCTACATACTTGTTACTTTATTCGTGGACCAGTAAAATTGGTTGGATTGTTATGAAAATAATAGAAAAGCCAAGACCTAAAAACACATTTAGATATATGAAATAGTGGAAACGTTAAGTAAATATAGGTATGTTTTATTAATTTCTGTGCTAGAATAATAGGCCCAGATGTTTATGAAAGAAATAAGCTTTAACGAATATCTATGGACCTTTTATTTATTTAACGTTAGCCATGTTATGAAAAACTTTGGACTAAAATCTAATGGTGTCTGGATGTTTCAAGTTTGTTTTTGTTTAAAATTTACTTATAAACTTAGTTGTTTGGTAAATTTATACACTTAGGGAATCTATCATAATTTTTGCTACATTCTTTTTATTATATTCATGAGTGTTTATAAATTTATGTGAGTGAATTGAGTTCTTTTTGGGTAGTTACTACTTAGTGGTAACCGCGGTTTCACCCGCGTTCCCGGAGATTTTCGATTTTCCCGGCATAAATAAAAAGTACCCAGCCCATGTCCTTTCTCAGGCTCTAGATTATCTGTGTGCCAAATTTCATTTAAATCGGTTCTGTAGTTTTAGCGTGAAAGCAAGACAGATAGAGTTACTTTCGTTTATAGTTTTAAATTAAAAATAGGTTTTTATAGTAATATACTTATAATTGTTTTTCTACTGATGGAGAATGATAATATTATCCTATGAAATTAAAACACAGTGCAAAATTTCCACTTAATATTTATTTTTCATTATAGCTTCTAGACGTTCATTTAACATCAGATATATCAATAATTATGATTTCACATAAAAATATTAGTTGTACGTACATTCATTATTATAATATTTACATTTAAATTACTAGGTATTATAATTATATTCTATATTTATTTACATTTACGTATACAAGTAACTTAAATATACTTATTAATAACACTTTAATCTTATATATTCATAGCCATTCTACTTGTTTACGCATAATCAAATATTTTATTTAATATACCTGAAATAAAATTTATCATGGAATATTTACATTTCTATTGTTTTTAAGAGATTTGCTGATTTGGGAGTGTACGGAGAAATCTCATATAGGTATGAGACCATATCATCAACTGCTCATATACGTCTCCACGCTCGGAGCTCGATCCTCCCCTAACATCGAGGGGGTTTAGGCCATAGTCCACGCGGGCCTAGTGCTGATTGGCGGACTTCACATGCCTTTAATTGTGACATCTCTGGCATGCAGGTTTCCTCACGATGTTTTCCTTCACCGAAAGCCAGTGGTGTGAAGACCATATATGAGACCATAACTAGGTTTCAAATAGTCAAAGTCCTATCTAGGGTTCGGGTTCGGTAGAAAACCAATCCGTGGGTACAACTCTCCCGCTGTAAGCAATTAAAACCCTGTTGAATTAATTGCTAAGGACCTTGATTCAATCAAGTACTTTTCATATAAAAGCTGCTTTAAATTAATGGAATAGACCCTTCCATTTCGTTCTATTGTTATGGGGATTTACATTTTTGAAATTCATGCATAAAATTGTTCCGTATTTTTTTCGAGGATCGACTTCATGTTTTGAAGTAAAACAAACAGATTCGTATTTAATCAACATGTTTGAATTCAAGTACTATTAGACTTGATTTAAAGATGTCATATAAAATGTATAACATATCTTTTTAATATTTATCCCTCGACAATAACTTTAATTTGTGGTTTTCTTAAAGTACCTATTGATTTATAAAACCTTTAAATGGTGCATAGTTATGAAATACGATTTTTTTATAGTTGGATTTCAAGGGACTTACAAAATAAACCTGTTTCACAGTTCATAATTCGTCGTTTTATACCTATTTACAAAGTCTCTTATTAATAGTTACAATAGACAGTGTTAACTATAATTATTCATATTCATTAATAAGTATAAAACACAGATAAAACAACGAAGATATATGTACACAAAATCAAGAACGCATGTTGGAAAATTTAACGTCTACCCTCTAGTCTCGTGTATCTTAGAGACTTTTATCTAGTCTAATCCGTATATTTAATATGACACTATTCTTTAAATACAAATTTCGAGTCTTCCGGTAATCAATACAAATTCGTTACTTATTTTTTTTATATTGAACTTAATTTAATTAAAAAATACTGACAATGTTTTTCATTACTGCGAGCACAAAACTGACCAGAATGAAGTGTTATATAGCAGTATAAAAATATAGTTACATTGCATACGAAAAGCTGATGACGCATTTACTACAAAACAACAATTACTTACAAATATTTTTTATTTTACAATTTATTTTCAAGACTAGAGTGTAGTTTCTATTCTACCCTAGAGTCTGGTCTCGTTTCAGGCGTACAAGTCTTGGGGGGTGCGCGGATGTGGCGCGGGGGGGCGGGTCGCGCGTCATATCCAGGTGCGCTCCACGGCGTCGCTTCCCTCTCCCGCCCCCGCGCCCGCTACCGCTCCCGCTACAGCGCCCGCTCCCGCTCCCGCCCGCCGCTGTCAGGCCGAACTCACCATCGTGTTGTTGTACGTGCTATGCATCGAAATTCGAATTGTGCCTGTAAAACATCAACCCCTCAATTTAAGACTCCAAACACTGATGCAATATGAAAGACAGTTTTAAAATAACAATCTCATATCGCATCGTTGTCACCCTACATCGCAGTCACGTTGCGAGTATACGAACGACGTCACTTGGTAGACGGGTGGTTTTACAGACAAAAAAGCTTTAAATATGTCTCACATGTTTGCGAAAAGACAGAGGTAGTTTGTGCTAGCTACGGCCTTCAATGAGAATAGGGGTTTAGTCGTCATCTGCAAATATGGTGGAATAAACTTAAGGTCGGTCTCTTGTAAGTATCAAAAGCCATACCTCTGCCGGTTTTACACGGTAGTAGTAAAATTATAAAAACTCTTTGGAGAATTAAAGCTGGACAAAAGCGAGAGAATGTGAAAGCGACATGAAATAAACAGCCGGAACGATATAATATGACGAGCCTAACTACTGGTTCTCAATCTAAGCCTGGGTTGTAAAGGATCTTTGGTTTAACATAACATCGAAATAGTCATTGACTGAAGCACTCCTCAGTTTAAAATCTTACTTGTGTATTTTATTTGCATGAAGCAAGTGGGGAGAGCCGGGAGGATTTTTGATGAATTTTGTCGTCTTGAACAAACCTACGAAGAAGATAAGCACTTATATATGAAACTGTATTCTAACCACATTGGACTGTTTTATTGTTTCACGGCAGACTTGTGTGGTTGCTGGACGATCCAGGTACTGTCTCAGTGCTAAAATACGTTGTCAATTTACCTTCCCGTAACATACTAACTAAAAGGCGTAATATACAACCGCTTTCCAACAATGTATTCAGAAGCGACGACACTGAGGCACAAATCCACACAGAATGATGTTGGTAAACTTACTCGTACCGTTCTTCCGACTTGGTGAGAGCGAGCGCATAGATCTGTCGAGGCGTTCAGTTCCAAAGGCTCTGTGTCTGGTCAGACCGCCACCTCCCAGGGCGCCGCAGCACCAGAAAAATTGCTTGAAACCTCTTCTGAACCTGCAGCAACACCAGGTTATGCATACTGAAATATCACAGTTGTATCATGTGGCCATGGTGCCGATTGAGGAACATCTACTTCTGTTTTAATTAAATGGATGGGCTGTCGTAAAAGTTTTCTCCAGTCAATCTTAAATCCCAAGGTAAAAGTTTTAACGTCTGCTAGGTAATAAATACTCTTTTTAACTAGGTATAACATTAGAAACAGGTTTGGTTTGCAGCCAAATTGTAAAATAAGCATGTCTTATAATAAATATGATATTCCTAATACCTCTAGGCATGAGAATCTACACAGATAGATACAAAGATAGAAATGGAAATTAATTTGGACAGCCCTCGAAATGGGCTCAACAAACTAAGTATTCAAATAAGCCAACATATGGTTTCTGAATAAAATAAATAGAAAAATATACAAAGCTCCAAGTATTATTTCGTAATTCTGCAAGAAAATATCCCTGAAATTTTACCGTTCATCCATTTGCATATTTAGAATCTATTTATCACAGTATTGTGCCCTCCTAAATTATAATATGACATCAAAAGCGAATGAAAAATCACGCAACCACAAAAGAGGATAATTTACACAGAATCTGTGGAACTCAAACAATTGTTACACCCAAACAAATATAACTCGGGCAATAAAAGTTTTACTTCTCCCGCAACTTACTTGGAGTTCATCCAACAGTAAATGATGGGATTGTACATTGAGTTGCTCATTGCCAGCCAGTAGATGCCGAGGTATATCTCCTGTATGTGTGGGTAGTTCACCACATCCGGATAGTTCGACGTCACCACAAAGTAAACGTGGAATGGTAGCCAGCACACCGCAAATATCACCACAACGACAATCATCATTTTTACCACCTGAAAGAAGGGAAGAGATTTTTACCGGGTCGGCAACGCGTGAGTAACGCCCCTAGTGTTGCAAGCGTCCATAGGCTGCGGTAACTGCTTCTCATGAGGCGGGCTGTATGCCTGTTTGCCACCTTTGTGGTATAAAAACAAAAAAAAAAGAAATGTGCTGCTGAAAATGTGGAATCTTTACCCAAAGTTTGTGCCTACGGTTAGATTTGCTATTCGCAAAACTTCCCGCACAACTCTATGCTAAGTTATCGGTGATTTCAGTGAAGTTGTGATAAGTTCGCTGAGTTCATTGGAATCTTGGAGACGAGGAAATATAGTCCATGAAACCACTAGGGAAATCACTGCTCGGTCCTCAGTCTGAGTGAATTTATTGAAAAGTTAATTGTGATAACGCTATATAAGCTTGTTTTTAGTAATTGGCGATTTGTGACAGTATCGACCCGGCATTGTTATAAGGGGAGGAATCCGCTTTTCATAATTAAAATTGTTATACCGCAGCGCGTTCCATCTTGGCGCTCGAAACGGATTAATTAATTTTTAAATAACCCGAGATATTGAAAATCGTCTTAACATAATTTAAAATTCATTCCAGACAGGAAATCATTATTATAATAAATATAATAACTGTAGATTACAAAGGTAAGTAAAATATTGGATTCGTGATTTCCCGTCTGTTATTAATTTTAAAGTATTTTAAATATACAAACAAATTCCTATTGTTATTCCCAAACCAAACTTGTACTGGCATGCATAAAAATATATGTTCTACACAGTGGAATAGACTACAAAGAAGGGTAATAATTTCCATACCCGTCTTTTACTCTTGACGTTGTCAAGTTGTCTCTGAGTACATTCCCCTATGGACTGCGACCCCCACAATTCGACACCGACCCTGGCATACGTGTAAGTCATAGAGAATATTGGCAGAAAGTACGTGAGGACCATAAACGCGACGTTGTATCTGCAAAAAAAAAAACCATACGTCACTCGGGCTAATAACACGCTTGGCAGATAGTACTTTCTTTATTTGAATGTGGTTTTAGAACTGAAAAAAAAAAAATATATACAAATTTGTAAATAAAAACAAGCTAGCGAGTTCCTTATCATAACTATGAAAATAAATTATGATATCTTGAAGGGTTAATAAATATTCTATGCAAAACAGCCTAAATGGTGTGCCAAGGGACAATAATATGCAGATAGTTGGAGAATCCGCAAGGGGATCGCATATTTCCTTAGAAATTCTTAACTGCTTCCCACGTCACATTGTTTTGGGGTATTCATGTAATTTATTTTATTCAAGGATAATAGAAAACGTCCCAATTTCAGGGCACACTAAATCTTACTTGAATTGGTGTGGGTTATTTAGATTGAAATCTGTTTAGGAAATGTTCTCACGTTATATTTATAGCAGTTTCCAAGAAAGTTTGAGTTCATATACCTTCTATTTGCAATAGTTAGATTAATGAGACAACTGATGGAAAATTTATACCCGTCCAAAGTTTAGTTCAAAGCTTCAGTTCAAAGTTATAATTTCAGTCTATTTTTGGAGTAATAATTTATTCATATCTATCTTTAGATTTAAATTCACGTTCTCTTTTTACCAGTTATTTAATAGCGTGGATACTTAGAATCCAATATCTACTAGGAATGAAATAATGATCTTTAAAAGGTTAAGTAATTTTATTTAATCATGGTTTAAATACTCTCAATTTAGGCATTTTTCAGGGTAAAAATCTAGTTAGATAAGTAGCAAAGATCACATATATAAAAATGTATTTAACTTACAATCCTTTGCTTTGAAGGATGAAATAAAAACAGTTTTTCTGAACTTAATTAACGAGTATCATAAAAAAAACTATTAGGAGTACAAATAAGTGTAATTTATTATTAAATTTGCAACTTAATTTTGAACTATGTTACAGAAAACTCCAAAACAAGTGTTTCTATCAAAACTAACCCGAAATAAACATGAAAAAGCATGGATGATTAATTATTCACATTTGTAATTACTCACGCGTACTCCAGTTGGGATCTCGTAGTCATGCCATCTGGCCACACCGAGAAACACACTCTCCTGTAATTATTATAGCAATATTAGTTACTAGCTTCCTCCCCGCGGTTTCACCCGCTTTCCTGGGGACCTTCTACGTTTCTAGACCCATTGTCCTTTCCTAGACTCTATCTACTTAGTGTAAATTTCATAAAAATAAAGTGGTTTAGACGTGATAGCTTAACAGACAGAAAGACAAATACGTACTTTCACATTTATAATATTAGGAGGAATATAATATATAGGAGGGATTCGATTTTGTAGGACGGTTATTTTCATCTGCTCAGTTCCTGTTTCCGTGGAAATACGGAGATAAATTATAGCTTATGTTAAACCCTGATAATGTAGCTTTCCATTGGTAAAATAATCATTCAGATCGGTCTAGTAGTTTCGGAGCCTTCATTACAAACAAACAAAAAAATCTTTCCTCTTTATATCTAATAGCAGTGTATACAGTGTAGACTAGGTTTGCATATTGGTATGAGTATTGTAAGTAAAACGTATATAAATGAATATTGGGTGAATTCCCAAAGCGATTTGGCATCAGCGGGCGGTGGCATCTATTGTAATTATCGTATTAGTTGTGTAGAATTTTTACAGCTATGTACAGAAAGCGCACAAATATTGTAATTTTTTTATGCTGTTTAGGCACTTATATAGGTTATATTGTAGCTACCTCGAAAGTCATAATTCAGATAAACTGTTGATTAAATCATCTACTAATATTATAAATGCGAAGTAACTCTGTCTATCTGTTACGCTTTCACAGTGTTTATGGAACCGATGCTTATGAAATTTGGTATAGAAATAGTCTACCTAGTGCATGTCAAATCAAATCAAATCAAAATCTTTTTTATTCAAATAGGCCTCAATAAAGCACTTATGAATAGTCACTATTTAAGCTCGGTTCTGATAGTAGTTTTTACTGAGAAGAGCCGGCAATAAACTCAGTAATTACTCTTTTCAAAAACCAACTTACATCTAATACAACAGTGTTTATTACAAAATGTGAAATAGCTTGTAGCGAGCATTTCACTGCCAAGGGTCTTTTTCTAACAAGTAATCTGATACACTATAAAAACCCTTTTGATATAAAGTTTTCTTCACTACCTGCTTAAATTTATAGATAGGTAAATCCTGAATATCTTTAGGTAAAGTATATAGGCTACCTTGAATGCAAGGAAAGTTGAAGGGAGAATTCCTAAGAAAGCGGGAGACATCGTCGGATACTTAGTTATATTTTCTTTATAACTATATGGGATAATAAATTTAAGAAGATGTATGATGTTGATTTATTAATTTGGTTGTAGTGATAATATATTATAAAAGGTTCCACTACTCATGGATAGATGGCGCCACATGAACCTGTGTTGTGGTGTTAAGGCGCAACAAAAAATCTCATACATGAAAGTTACGTTAAATAAATCCATTTAGATTGCTCGTAACTCTGTACCCTTAATGAGTCTCGCGGAGTTTGGTCAAGGAATCAAAACCTAGCTTTGTCTCTGTCGTTTACTACGGGATAAAGTGAGAGATCCGTTCAACCGGCTCGCTGACGTCCAGAGATTTGTTTTTATTATCTATACCGATCACAATTACGTTTCGACTTGGAATTATACCTTGGAGAGTTGATACGCCAAATGTAATGTGTCCATTCAAAATTGGACACGATTCACGATCTCTTAAAACGAATTTATATTGTTTTGAAACTCTTGTGGGTACTTTCGTTTTATTTAGAAGAGGTTTTATTGAGGGAAAGCGTTTGTAGGTACTACGTTTACGTACCGTATTGTAGGAAGAACATTAAATATGATTATACTGAGCGTAGGTATATTTGGCAGGAGCAGATTTTTTTATGGTTTTGCCGAAGTGATAAAAGTGTGATAAAAGATAAGAAGATTACGCTCCGAAATGTTATTAGAGAAACCTAAGAAGCTAGTAAAATTCGTACTTACTAAGTTCGTAAGAAGTTACTTATATATTATAGTAGTGACTCCCTGCGGTTTTTCCTGCCCAGCGGTTTCTTTACTATTTACTCGATATTTTATCGCTGAATTCCCACGAGAACGGGAACTACGCGGGTGAAACCGCGCGGAGGCAACTAGTCCTATATATTTCCCTACATATTAAGCAATATTATTTAAGGCGGATACATACCTGGTACTTCCATCTGCTAGAATGTCGGTGTCTGTTGTGAAATAGATGAGGTTCGGGCTACTCAGTAGTGAGCTCCATACCCAAATGCCAGCAGCGATGCCCAGTGTTGCCCGTTTGCCCAACCTTGGGCGAAGTGGGCTCATTATGGCCACGTACCTGTAGCAAAAAAAATAGTTAAATAAAAAATGGCGGTTTTGGTCAGTTGGTCATAAAGTACTAGCTGGAATATTCCTTAGGTATGTGGGGAATCTGATTCCAAACTAAGCAAGGCAACATTGGGGTTCTTCAAGAAGGCCATAAATATATTTTACAGGGTCAGCTACGCGTGAGTGACGCCCCTGGTGTTGCAAGTGTCCATGGCTACGGTGACCGCTTCCCATCGGGTGGGACCGTATACCTGTTTGCCACCTTTATGGTATAAAAAAAAGGTAGGTGGTAGGTAACTACTACGATAACTAGATAGCTGATATATTAGAAGGTTATTCCTTGGAAAGATACATACTACTTTTTTTGCAAAGGTAGTTCAAAACAAACAGACCCTGAGTGGGAATTGAATCCACGATCAGAGAAAACCACCAAGCTAAGCCAGTCAAGAATAACAGATTAAAAATAAACTTCTCATCTTGCGTCAAAGTCTGGATTTTAACAGATCGGCTGAAAAGATTGTGTAATAACAAATTAGTTACCATTTTGTAATCTATTTACCTACTCATAATATTTTGAAGGCACTCATTTATCGATGTATGATCCGTATTTGCGAAGTATCTACGTATTAACTACGGGATTGGCTGGATGCCAACAGGCATATTAATTATATTAAGCACATAAGTTTATAGTATTTGCATTGTTGTAGGTATAAGGTATATGAATCCTACTAATATTATAAATGCGAAAGTTTGTATGTATGGATGTTTGTTACTCTTTCACGCTCCAACGGCTGAAGGGATCTGCTTGAAATTTGGCACAGAGCTAGAATATGTTCTGGAATAACACATAGGCTACTTTTTATCCCGGGAACGCGGGTGAAACCGCGGGGAGCCACTAGTATAAAATAATTGTAAGTGCCGTGTTACACACGTTTGATCAACTAATTTATAACTTCAGTACCTTTATGAAATAAATGTTATTCAAATTTTCATTATGTTTAACAGTATGTAATTTTTTTTATACCACAAAGGTGGCAAACAGGCATACGGTCCGACCTGGTATTAAATTTGATTAAATTTTATTAAATTTAAATATCAATTTAATTCATGCTCACCAAAAGTCGATTATACAGCTTATATTAGGCTTTATGTAACTAATATTACACTTATAAAGGATAAATTTACTGAATTTATTACCACAGTCAGAATTTTCCTTCAGAAGTTAAAGAGCTCTATACAATAAAATACATAGGAAATAACAATCAATTCGCAACTAGAAACAATTTATCTGTTTCAATGTTCTAAATGCAGTGCAACACATGAATCCTTACACGTTCCACGTTCCTTCCGACTATATAGAACGTAATGGAAATGGACATCCAGCTTCGTCCTGTGGAGGAAACGTATCTGTTTCCACAAAGCAATGTCTCTGCTATATTCTAAAACAGACTTGAATAGAGATGGTCTTATCTGACTGCGATGGGCACGAGGGAGATAGACAATTTTCGCATGGACGATTTTGGTGGCAAGTTTGAATTTAGGATTGCACAGCTGATAGCTGTTACTTTGCGTCCTGGTAAAGTATCTAGTGATGATAACGGACTGTGTTACCTATCCATGAGTAACAATTTACGTATATTATAGACACCTTTAGGTTAATTGATAACTTTTAGTATCGTATCCTATCTACATATTACAAATTGAACATGTCTGTTTGATCGTCTATATATAGATAGGACTATGGAGACGAACATAATATAGCAAGCCCGGAAAGGCAGGAGAAACCGCCAGGTAGATGCTTAAAAATAAATTTGATGTGCCAAAAATCCTTTACATTTCCTTGCGGTACAATTTTATCTATCCTAATGCAATGTATAGGTAGTTTAAAAAGCAATATGAAAAGCAAAAATATATACCTACCTAACTATTTTGTTTTCACAAACAAGAGCAATTCTTCACGAAAACGTAAGATTTCTAATGTATGTTTATTATTTTCTGGTGTTTCATATAACTTGACTTACTTAACTTAGTTTCACCTTAGAAAAGTAATAAATGTCGGAAAATGATAAATGATATTGAACGAGCACGGAAATAAAGATTATGGCTTAGATGTTCGAAAGGTGGACTAACTTTATTTCTAGTTTCCAGGTAATATTTCAGATGTCAGATTAGAGACTTAAAACTGGATTCCTCTATTTTTAACTTTAAAGTTTATGGTTTCCAGACTTAATAAAGTGTACGAAGCCGTTCAACAGTTCGAAATAAATTTGGCACACAGTCAAAACTAGCTCACGGCCCGCGGTTTCACCCTAAGGTACGTAGTATGACTGAACATATTCAAATTCTGCCAAATTTCATTCAATTCTATAGATAGTCGAATGTACCAGTAATGGATATTCATATTTCCTAGATCCTAGATCCATCTACCATCTCACAAACTTTCGGATTTACCATATCAGTACGATTTACGTACGTTTAAAATAGAGTATGCGAGAATATAGCATCCGGGAAAATGGAAATGGAAAACCATTTTCCCGAGATAAAAAGTAGGTCCTTTCTCAGGTTCAAGTCTATGAAATCAAAATCAAATATTTTTTTTTCAAAATCAAATATTTTTTATTCAAATAGGCCTCAATAAAGCACTTATGAATAGTCACTATTAATGCTCGGTTCTGAAAGTTGTTTTTTACTGAGAAGAGCCGGCAATAAACTCAGTAATTACTCTTTTAAAAAAAAACCAGCTTAGATCTAATACAATAGTGATTTTTACAAAATGTGTGAAATAGCCTGTAGCGAGCATTTCACTGCCAAGGGTCTTTTTCTAACAAGTAATCTGATACACTATAAAAGCCCTTTTGATATAAAGTTTTCTTCACTACCTGCTTAAATTTATAAATTGGTAAATCCTGAATATCTTTAGGTAGTTTATTGAAGAAACGTATACATTGCCCCTTAAATGAATTTTTGACTTTAGTAAGTCTAGTTACAGGTATAGCGAGTTTGTGCTTATTTCTGGTGTTGATACTATGAGTGTCGCTATTTTTCGGAAAAACATGTAAATTTTTACGTACATACAACAAATTTTCATAGATGTATTGTGAAGGTACAGTCAAAATATTAATATTTTTGAACTCATCTCGTAGAGAGTCCCTAGGACTCATATTGTATATATATGTGTGTACATACCAAATTTCATTTAAATCGGTTCAGTATCTAGTTTTGTTTATTAATTTATCTGTTTTAGCGTGAAAGCGAGACAGACAGACAAAGTTACTTTCGCATTTATAATATTAGTTATGATGCCAAATTAATATAACTTGGCGGTTTATTTTAAATCTGTCAAAAAAAATATTCTACAGATTATTATATTTCTGATATTATTATACAGATTACTTAAACATACCCTACAGATGAATTGTAACTACGTAACCATAGCAACGTCGTTACAGCAGGTACTCGTACGAGATGAAGCCGCATTGACTGCCGGCTTACATTGCTCACAATTAGCGTTGATTTTCCTGCATGGCCAAGCATTTTTACCGAAATAGGTAGAATAAGAATTCAGGGTTTTAATTATGACGGTAACTATGGACAGCCTCACGCCTTAGGTTTCACCCGCGTAGTTCCTGTTCCCGAAAGAATACGGAAATAAAATTTTGCCTATGTTACTCCCTGATAATGCGACTTTACATTGATGAAATAATTTTTAAGCCCGCAAGAAAGAAGTTAGTTACCACGTCTCAATATAATAATGACTATACTTATGGCTGTCAGAGGTTTCACTTTTCAATTTTCCCATGATAAAAAGTAGCCTATGTGCTAATCCAAGTTATAAGCCTGTGTTCCAAATTGCATCCAAATACGTTCAGCACTTTTTGCGTGAAAGAGTAACAAACCATCCATCCATAATTACAAACTTTCGCATTTATAATATTAGTAGAATTTTTTTTCAACAATAAATAAGACAAAATCTATATTGTATACTTTATTTGTGTAGATTTAGGTTATATGTCTGTAGGAGCCTTTATATGAGATCCCCAAATTTGCTTATGAAAATATAAACAGAAGACTCAATATTCATAATATTAATTAAAATCCGAGTTGAAGAGTATAATCTTTCTCCTGTAAACGTTTATAATGAGATTAAAAGCTCAGCGGGGGACTACTGAATCCTCCTTGAATTAATATAGCGAAAAGAAGTAACTTTCACGGGTAAACTTATACTTTAGGCCTCCTCTGTGGGTCTTATTATTTGATAATCTAATTTAATTAAGAGAAAAGATATAATATCATAAATATATCTACACTAATATTATAACGAGGCAGGATTTGTTTGTTTATAATTTGGCTCCGAATCTGTACCGATCTTAATAATTCTTTCACCAATAGAAAGCTACATTAGTAGGAAATCACATAGGCATTATTTTATCGATATATTTCCACGGAATCGGAAACGCGGACGAAACCGCGCGCCGGAAGCAAGTGATACAATTATAAAGCAAAGTCGGTATCAATCATAGACACGGCGACCTAAAAGAATCAAGGTAATTTTTAATTACAGGCACTAATGAAGATCAAAGGTACTACCGTTTCGGAAGTCAGTCTTCAACTTAAAAGCTAGCTAGCTAGCTTCAGCTAGGTTGTTTTTATTTTTACATATTTTAAAATCCTGAAAATAATTATGGCTATTTAATTTTGACATGTACCTTATCACCTTAAATAAATAAATATCCTGGGACATTTTTCACACGGCCAATCTGATTCCAAACTAAGCAGAGCTTGTGATATGGTTACCAGACAGCTAATTATACTACTTTTAAATATATACAGATAATTACATAGAATTAATTTAGATGAACAGTATTATTACTTAACGCCACTAAGAGGCTACATATATATAAATTAATAGTTTCAGAACACATATTTAATTAAATAAAATGAAGCAGTAAAACTGGAATGAATATTAAGTAAGCATAGTTTTATGCTAACTTTACTGCTATAGCGGTTTTGTATCTCATGATCACAGTTGATTTATTATTTAAACAGTTGCAGTAATTAACTACTTCCGAGTAATGAAGCTTGAAGTGAAGCTTCGTCTAGTCTTTGAACCCGCCACGAATTTAATCCGGGACCAAATTAAGTCTGTGAGTATCCAAGCTAAGGTGTACTGGAGCTAAGTGGATGTAGGGATCGGATGTTATTTGTCAGTGACAATGTTATATTTTGGGTAAGAGCTTTAATTCATACATTTTTATAGCTATAGTTTATTTTGGGTGCCAATTGGCAAGCTCGACTTAAAATGTGTGATTGGGTTACGAATATTAAAATATGTAAGTTGTCACATTTTAATGACATACTAAAACTTCGATGAACAATACTTAACTGTTCGTCAAATTACTAAAATGTGTATTACCTACTATCAATTTCAATTTCTTAAATCAAATTTATAGGTATAAAACTTTAGCCTAAAATATATTTAGTAAAATAAAAGCGGTATAAAATCCTTTTTACCTGACCGTAAGAAGGATGATGTTGTACAAGTGTTGTAGCAAAAATATTCTAAAGTTCACATTAAAGTAAGTACGTACATCATTTGGCTTAATGGTTAAAAGGGAGGCATTGAACACATGCTCTTCATTCATCCTTAACAACTCCATAAAGGAAGCATCTTTGAGTTTGAACAATCATTAACCCTAACAAGCTGCGGATCGAAGGTTTGACTAACTTTCCAGAGACATCTTTAGAGAAGTCTTCCAGAGATGTGAAACTTTTGTACATGTGACACTGAACAGAAAGTTCAAAGTTTTAAGCTGAAAAGCGTGCGGTAAGTATCTGTATCGAGTATCTCTAAATAAAGTCTTGAGAAGTCATTATTTAGCGCTTACATCTGTTATAGAGCTTCTTCAAACGATGTTTTTTTAATACAAGAGTTTTTGATATGCTGTAAATATTTTATAATTAACCTGTCATTAATATACGTTTTATTTATCTTTATCGAAGCAAGATCTTATTAAGTGCCCTTCAAGTCTAGTGTTTAATTTCGTAGAATTCTTTTAAACCATTAAAAAATTGTTAAGCAGAAATTATTACTTCTAATTTAAGTTACAAATTGTTTTAACTGGTATACTGCTGCAAATTCCGTAGTAAGAGAGTTCTACTTAAACTCAAGTTGGCTGAACCACACTGAACCAACGTGATGTATTGCAGTGAATAAAAAACGAACTGAAGAAATGCGCATATTGAACACTTCGTCTGTAGCCAACAACAGTTGTAGCTGTTCGAGCAGTTTTATTTGTGCAAGTATTTTCTGCTGATTTGCTTTAACAATGAGCTCTCTTTTGTTAACTATAAGATATATTGTTGTTTGGTTTTACAAATAATGGTTAAAGTTATATGGTTTTTTTTTCAGGTCAAATGTAACGAGCGAAGAAACGAACGATACTTTACTTTGTTTATTCCCGTTTTGTGCACTAGTTACTTTACAATGATAAATGTTAACTCCCTTTCTGAAGAATTCGAATAAGAAAATACTAGTACCTCATCAAAACATCCATCCGAACAGGGTTCTTAGTCCGAGCATTCAATAAGTACTTTTGCCTATTTGAATAAAATATTTTCATATTAGGTCTTTCAATCGAACAACCTCGACGTTTCATTCAGGCAAAAAACCTTTATTATAAACCTTAATAGAAATACAGTCAACATATTTTACTGTATGTATAAACGTGTTGGACAAGGATGGCAAATCGACATTCTATGTGATTAATAGAGACAGATATATTCAAGTAGACTTACCGGTCTATGCTGATGGCCATGAGAGTATACACGGAGGCAGATATGCTGAGCACGGCGATGAACTGACAGAACTTGCAGTAGAAATGGCCGAAGGGCCAGTCGGAGTTCAGCATGTATGTGAAGTTGAAGGTCACGTTGAGAGTCGACACCATCGCATCCGCCACAGATAGGTTCACTGGTGAAGAAGAGAACATGGTTAACCTATATGAAGTTAGACGTACGACGACTTGAAAGATAGCTAAATAATTTATTTGACTGAAAGGCTTACTAATGAAGGTATGGAATTGTTTTCGTTTTTGACTTAAACTCATGATTTCCGGACTTACACTATTGAATGATTTAAAGGACATTGTATATTTTATTTTGAAGAAAATGCAATTCTCAAAGTAGCCAGATCATCTGAACTATTTGTTTATATGCTCTTCTCTTTTTACAACTGCTCTTATCTTTGTTATTTCCTTTGAAAAGATGATGATGATATCCAACCAATCTTTGCTATAGCTTTGTCCCAAAAATTAACAATGAAATATCAGGGTGGATTACACATAATACTTTCATGGCAGCTCGTCATTTGTCAGTTTATATTGTCCAGTACAAAAGGCGAAACGGTTTCAAATGTTAATCCATGCGAGTTAACTTTCGGGCCCGCATGACACTTTGTTTTATTTAGTTTATAAGCCATCTAGGATTTCATGGCCGAAATTTAATTAACGAACTTTCTCGAACCAATTTATCTTTTGTCATTTGATTTATATTCTGAAAAATTTCGATAATCATTAGCCTTGGCTCAGTTACTCTTGGAAATCCTTTAATTAGCTTGAGTGAGGCTTCCGTTCCGTTTCCGTACTGGAATGGTGAAATAATCCTTTCTGGTGAATCTTTGGTTTCAGGACTTTCAGGCATTCTGTTAGAGCTATTTTCTTAGCAACTATACATAGGTAGGTACTACAAATGTTTAATTATAAATGGGAATGATATTGAACAGTGATGTTTTTGCAGCAAATGCATTGGCTCTGATTATGTTATGAATCAGTTAAGTGAATTAGAATGATTCATGATTTTTTTCTATTTTTAAAATTTATTTCGAAATCCTTTAACCTAGTGATTCTGGGTGTATTAAAAGAGGTAAATATCTTCATTATTTTAAACTTAAGGAATAGACAGAGAAAAAAAGTCTAACGAAGCCTTTTCAGTTTACTCCATAAATTAACGTAAGAGATATTTAGGATAAACAACATTAATAAACTGGTAGTGTCACTGACCCAAGAAATAATTGGTGACGCTCCTCATCCTCTTGTTGGCCAGGACTATCCATATGACGACGAGGTTCCCCACGGTGGCCACCACGACCATCCCGGCGAACAGCAGCGTCCAGAGCACCTGCCGCCACCAGGGCAGGATGAACGACTGGTATACCTGGCCAGAATCCAATCATAAAAAGATGAAAAAGAAGGAAAGCATAAACTCTTTTGATCACAAACCTCATAGAGGTAGGTACACAGATTATATAAATATCCCATGATTTGATACGGATAATATTCTGATTCAAAACTTGCACTGTGGTAATAAGGTTCAATACACATTTACTACTTGAAATAAAAATTTAAACACCCACAAAGAATTATCTGACATGTTCAAAACTATAAATGTTTGTGCTGTGTGGCACACGAAGTCTAAAATATTTCGTAGCGTTTTTATTTTTGTAATAATGCTCCATAGTTCACAGTTGTTTACTGACGCTCATATGTCATAATTAATGGACAATCAGCTGTCGATACGTTAATGATTCCATTGTCATTACCAAAAATAGCCAGGGCAATTAGAGCGTGTTACGTGCAGACTTTGCAGATAGACACCAAAATCTATTTGAATAAAAATAAATTTCATTATGTAAATACTGTTTCTGAAATGGTCGAGCAAAAATCGAATCGATTCACACTGTCCTATGCTAAAATGTTTCTATGCCTTCCATCCTACTTCCTACATAATATTATAAACACGAATGGTGCATTTATGGATCATTTTACTCTTTGACTCGTTCTATATTAACACATATAGGTAATACTTTTTGCTCCGGTAAAATAAAAGACACTTTAGTAAAACCGCGGGCAGTAGTTAGTGTAAAAAAAATACCACTATACGGTATTTTAGATGACGCAACTTCTACCAAGTTTGACACTATTGTATAATTTCCTTCGCCACAAGTTTTTTCGTGAGAGAATAACAAATGTCTGTTTCCAAAGCTTGCGACTTTGAACCGCCGGAATCGAAGCAGACAGATCTACCATGATAGTAAAATACATTGTGAAGAGACTCACATATATTGACGCAGACTTGAGAAAATGTAATTTTATATTCATTTGATGTCCTGCCATTTTATTCTACAGTGGGTATCAAAAAGACATGAATAACCAAAGTTTCGCAATTTAAATTCATTGATATTCGAGATTCTTTTTGGTAGAGGTAGGGCATAGCGGTTTATCTTCCGCTCAAATTTGGAGCAGCCCGACTGGGGAAGTACCTCCGCCTTACTTACTCAAACCACAGCCAAATAACACTATACTGTAGTGTTGTGTTCCTGTGGCAAGTAAGGTAGCCAGTGCTCGCGAGGATTCCTTGTGTTGACATCGGAGGACCGGCGGTCCATAAGACATGGTCATTGGTCGGTGGGGGCGTGGAGTGTCGGAGCAGCGGTCAGGGAGACCCGGTGAAACGGTTGACCGCTGACCGCCCGCAGGATAGATGAGTTCCCGAACCCGGGGATTACCTAATCTCCGCCCTGGGAGGCTGAACTGCCAGCTTGTGTAAAGTCCTCTGAGCAGCAGTCGTGCCGGGGAAGGAGACCGGAGTGGACCCGGCTGCTGTGATGGGGGAGGGACCGGGGGCCCTTCCGTACGCTGTACCGACAAACCACACAACCTGCACCACCACTGGACAATTCACGCACTGTCTATTCTTGTTCTTTTAGATGTCAACACAGCGAATCCTCATACTTAACCTAAAAAAAATGACAAATGAAATGGCCAGGCAAAGAAAGAAACGACAAATTTCAGCGGCGCCCCTTTCCACTCAAATGGACTTCTGCAACATCAGGGGTATTCACTCTAATCTCAACGCAGTCCATCAGCACCTTGAGACTGCGCAGCCGACCCTGCTGTTTCTAACTGAAACGCAGATATCTTCCCCTGTCGATACATCGTACCTTATGTATCCCGGCTACAAACTCGAACACTCATTTCTGAGGCGAGCCGGTGTATGTATGTACGCCCGGGAGGATATCTGCTATCGCCGACTGCACCACTTCGAAGACAGAGACCTGTCAATATTGTGGGTGCGCGTTGACTGCGGAGGCCACATCCGTGTGTACGCGTGCCTATACAGGTCTCACAGCGGAGACACAGACACAACTCGGTTATTCGAGCACTTGACATCGACGACTGATAAAGTTCTTGAGCAATATCCGTCCGCGGAGTTAGTGATATTAGGAGACTTTAACGCCCATCACACAGAGTGGCTTAGTTCTCGGTCCACTGACTACGCGGGGAGATGTGCTCACGAATTTGCTCTGACCCATGGTTTCTCACAACTGGTAACTTCTCCAACGAGAATACCAGATATTGAGGACCACACGAGCTCTTTGCTGGACCTTCTGCTGACTACACATCCGGACGGGTATACCATATCAGTGGATGCACCTCTCGGTTCTTCCGACCACTGCCTCGTCCGGACAAAAGCCTCATGCGTACAGTCAGAACCACCTCGACCACTTAATTTACGTCGCATGTGGCATTACAAGTCAGCAGATTGGGATGGATTGCGTGAATTTTACGCATCGTACCCGTGGAGGCAGCTTTGTTTCACATCAGAAAATCCTGATAACTGCGCAGCCGCTGTCACAGAGACAATTCTAGTGGGCATGGAGCTATTTATTCCCAACCCACTAGTTGCTGCAGGGGCCAAAACACGGCCGTGGTTTAATAGGCACTGTAAGCAGGCCAGGCTACGTAAACAAGCCGCTTACAAAGCTTGGATCACGGCAAGCACGAACAAGGACCCAAATATATCTGATGTGAAACGCAACTACAATGCAGCCTCAAGGTCCTCTAGCAAAAAGACTATTGCCAGAGCAAAATTTGATTTCGTTGGTAGAGTTGGTGAGCGGCTCGCAAGCTACCCCTCCGGTAGTCGTGCCTTTTGGTCGCTCGCCAAAGCTGCCGAGGGAAATTTTTGTCAGTCGTCATTACCACCACTGCGAAATGATGGCAACATGGCCCATAGCGCAAAAGAGAAAGCCGATCTATTGGGTAATCTCTTTGCCTCAAACTCGACTTTGGATGACGATGGAAGCGCCGTACCCACTTCCATCCCGTGGTGCGGATATTCCATGCCGGAGATCATCATCTCCCAAAAAGATGTGCGGCGGGAATTAGCTTTACTAAACATCCATAAGTCGAGTGGGCCGGACAACATTCCCGCAGTGGTGCTCAAGCAATGTGCCCCCGAGTTGTGTCCGGTATTGACGCGACTTTTCGCGCTTTCGTACCACAATAGGGTAGTCCCATCTTTGTGGAAGACTGCCCATGTACACCCAGTGCCTAAAAAGGGTGACCGCTCTGACCCATCGAATTACAGGCCTATTGCTATAACCTCCCTTCTCTCCAAGGTGATGGAGCGTATCATTAACTCCAAGCTCCTGAGATACCTAGAAGAACACGACCTACTCAGCGACCGTCAATACGGTTTTCGCCACGGTCGCTCTACTGGCGATCTTCTAGTGTATCTCACACACCAATGGGCTTCTGCCATTGAGAGTCAAGGTGAGGCATTGGCCGTCAGCCTAGACGTAGCAAAGGCGTTCGATCGGGTCTGGCACCGGGGTCTTCTGTCAAAGTTACCTACTTACGGACTGCCCGAGGGATTGTGCAAATGGGTCGCCAGCTTTTTATCAGGCAGAAGCATACAAGCCGTAGTAGACGGCAGCTGCTCTCAACCTAAGGCCATAAATGCTGGCGTCCCACAAGGCTCCGTGCTATCGCCGACGCTGTTTCTGCTACACATCAATGATATGCTCTCTATTGATAACATTCATTGTTACGCGGACGACAGCACCGGCGATGCCTTTTACAGGGGCCGCGCAAATATCCCTCGTTCCGTTGTGGATGAAAGCCGCGAACAACTTGTGTCTCAAATCGAGAGTACTCTATCTAGAGTATCCGATTGGGGTCGGGACAATTTGGTCAGATTTAACCCCTCCAAGACACAAGTTTGTGCGTTCTCCGCAAAAAAAACCCAATTTACTGTGACCCCACAATTCCTAGACACACCCCTAACCATCTCCGACAGCATTGGGATCCTTGGTGTTGACATCTCCAGAGACGTCCAGTTCCGAAGTCACTTAGAAGATAAGGTCAAGTTGGCATCCAAAAAGCTAGGTGTGCTCAATAAAGCAAAGCGGTACTTCACTCCGGGGCAAAGACTGCTCTTATACAAGTCTCAAGTTAGGCCCCATATGGAGTACTGCTCTCATCTTTGGGCGGGTGCACCAAGATACCAACTTGACCCTTTTGACTCGGTTCAAAGGCGAGCTGTGAGGATTGTTGACGATCCCAATGTCACAAGCGGTATAGAACCCTTAAACCTTCGGAGAGATGTTGCCTCCTTATGCGTGTTCTACCGCTTGTATAATGGGGTGTGCTCTGAGGAATTGTTTGACATGATGCCCACGGCCACATTCTACCATCGCACCGCTCGCCATCGACGGGGTGTTCATCCTCACATATTGGAAACCACAGGGTCACGTACCGTTCGATTTCAGAGGAACTTCCTCCCACGGACGCTCCGATTGTGGAATGAACTCCCCGCTGAGGTTTTCGCCGGGGAATACAGTATGGGGTTCTTCAAAAAAGGAGTCAATAGGTTTCTAAAGGGTCGGCAACGCACCCGTGATGCCTCTGGTGTTGCAGGTGTCCATAGGCTGCGGTAACCGCTTCCCATCAGGTGGGCCGCATGCCTGTTTGCCACCGTCGTAGTATAAAAAAAAAAAAAAAAAAAAAAAAAAAAAAAAAAAAAAAAATGTGTCGTCATATTGAATTTGAGCCTTATCTTAATTTCATGAATACAATCACCTAATGTTCCGCAGTTAGTACTAAAACTAGCGCATTAATCAAAACAATGTCTAGACAGGCGTATTCCAGGTAAATAGCAGGTGTTGAAAATGATATACTCCTGTTCTCGAGTCCCGGTACTTACGAAGAAAGGCTCCTCATTTACGAAGTTATTACCTACATAATAAGTTTGAGATATTACTCCTATATTGTATATATATTTATTCAGTAACTTTCTTGTGTCATTTATTCTTATTAATTGACCGTGAAGTCATGAGTATGACTATCGCCGTGTTACTTAGTTATATTTATTTTTGGTTCAAAACCCTAGTCTTAATAACGTTTGGAAATTACTTTTACTCACTTCAGCTATGTGTACCGATTTCCTAACATACAATTTAATTATGCTCTAACCGGGAAATCGATCCCATGAACCTAGGTGTTGCAGAATCTAAGCCAGCTTCACCTATATTTGAAAAAGAATTTCACTAAAATCGATTCAGAGTTAAAACGTTTAACCGATTACAAGCTTAAGGCAAACATTTAACAGAAAATACAGACAAAGTCACTTTAGCATTTATAATATTACCTACTAGCTGTACCCTGCCACGCTTCGCTGTGACTGATGCAAAAATTAGATAAAAACAATCCTTGATGCGGATTATATATTATTCTAAAATTTCAGCTCGATCGGTGCAGAACTTTTTGAGTTTTTGAAGCGTACACAAACCAATATAACATTTTTGTATATATAGTGTTTTATTTACCTCTGTAACATTCTGGCTGTCATTAACATATTTCTTGTTGACGTCATCGAAGAAGGTGACGTAGATGTTCTGCAGTTCGAAGCCCGATGTCGTCCTGTTCGCTGCTATTGTTGGACTGAGGTCGTCCAACATGGTAGCATGGGTCTGGCCCTGGAAAGAAAAAACAAACAAATTAATCTATGTTTAGGACATTGTTTTTAAGTACTTCTCAAGTAAGTCACTTTTCGTAAGTAAAAGAAACACTGAATTCTATTTATGATTAATATATTTTAAAATTAAGCTGTCAATGGATTTACACTGCAATCATAGTGAGGCTTGGCTACTGTCGCCATTTAAATGAAGAAGAAGAAGAAGAGGCTTATGTCGTAAACAATCTATGGCAAGCTTAATCTCACTTAAACTAACATTTTTGTTACGGGGTTTCTGATGTAAAACTATGTACGAGAAAATATCTTTATAATCTATGAAACGTAGGTACATACTTGTATTTTTTTAATTCAATTGCCGAGGTTTAGTGTTGTATAATCCGAAAATAACCTGAAGGATTTGATTTTTTATTGTTTTTTTCTACTATACATAATTGCTTACCTACCTACCACTTCATATTACTTACAATAATGAACTTACACATAAACTACTAAGTTCACCGAGAAATAACCTGCATTTAAATGTATCAAAAAGTTTCAGAAAACGATATTCCAACAAACAAGTACCACTTGTTTTCAAGGTAGTCCATTTCATTAAAAAGTTAAAGTTGACCGTTGAAAACTGAGGGAAACAAGCCGTAAGGTTTCCAAGTGTTTCCAACTAAAATGAACTGTTGAAAAAGGTAAATTAATATGTATTTTCCTTATATTCCAATTATTTCTGATTAAACCCATCGTAGGTTTAGGAGCAATGTTCCCACGGGTGACCCAACCTTTATTCTATGAAGCCTGTTTATATCTCAATGGGTACTTTCTGATTTAATCTATACTAATATTATAAAGAGGAAAGATTTGTTTGTTTGTAATGAATAGGCTCCGAAACTACTGGACCGATTTCAAAAATTCTTTCACCTTTGGAAAGCTACATTATCCCCGAGTAACATAGGCTATATTTTATCCCTGTATTCCCACGGGAACGGGAACTACGCGGGTAAAACCGTGGGGAGGCAGCTAGTATTTAGTACAATTAAAGTTGTCTCCGGGTCTTAATGGATGATTCATTTCAAATAATACATTCATATTTAATGAGGTATTGAAAGGGTTATGAGGGATTTAGGTGGCGTAGTATATAGGCCTATAGGGTTAAGTACATGGATTTTTAGGATAGTGTGAGTGAATAGGCACGATTGAAAGAGATTACTTATTATAGTTAATTAAATAACTATTTGATAGACACACACATGTGTTAGTGATTTTAGTAGTAGGTAGGTATAAATAAAATTTATTGATATGTGTGTTACTCGTAATTACAGTCGGGAAATAAAATATCACGTAAATCTTAATAAACTTATTTATGTAAAAATATAATAATTTTATTAGTATCTTATTAATACAGTTATAATTTATTGCCATTAAAACCATGTTGCAGTTGGTATTCAGTAGAATAGAACTAACATAATTTGTAATATACCTAAATATTATAATATACCTTAATATTAAATATGATAGAAAATAAAATTGTTTGGTAAGTAAACAATATTAAAAGAACAGCTTTTTCGTTTAGGATACCCATAAATATTATGAGCTTCAAAAATAATATAAGTAATCTTACGAACGGCCCCGCATGTCATACTTGATATATGGCCTACGTGTTACACCGAAAAATAAACTATCATACCTCAATACTGAAACAGCTAGAAATATTACGGTTTAGTATTATTTTGGCTTTTCTTTGTTCAACCGTTATTACGAGATTTATATCTTCAATAATTCATCAATTAATTCTGGTTATTTTTCGTTACTGACAAATAAATTAATCACTGTTATTGATTCCTTTTATAGCAGGGAAAATATCTCAATGTTTTTAGCATATTAAGGTATCTTCAATAAATATATTTTCATTTAAAATTTACTTAAAATTACAATTCTCTTACATAGAACTTAAAAAAAATAAACTAAAACAACCGATCAGCATTAAAGGATTAGCTTCTATTGATTTACGTTTTCTTTACAAAGTCTCGTACATTAAAGTGTCGCGGTATATTGTGTTGCCAGACGGCAGATAAACTACCGACCGATAGAAAAGAAAATAGCCCTTTATCTCTATAAGTGAGCGGGTTTCCAATCCCTAGACTGTCACTTTATCAACCGCGATAAAGTGATCTGGGTCCCATAATATGTAACGCGAGATATAAAAAAGAATGTCGATTTACAAGATAAAGTAAAAAACTTTCTTGTTTATAGATAACTTTAATTTCTACCCTCCATTTAGTGTCCCAGATATCTTCCTATTCATTATGAAAGTTTCGTCCTCCTGAGAGTTTGGAAAACTTAGACTTATGCCTTTTCATTTAGGTCCTAACTTTTCTGAGACACATTTCTTACTGGACTGTTTATAAATTCCAAGGTATTTATTTGTTGTTTGTTTATAATTTGATTTTTATAGGGGTATTTTTTAACACTATGTACCTACTTGGTCGTCGTACAAATTCTGATTATCCAATAAAGATCCACCTTAATATGCTGACTTTTTTAATTCATATTAGTTCGTTTTTTATTATACCTAAACACTAAATAGCTACACTATATGTATAAAATATGTTTTTATTAAAGGATACTGAAATAATACAATTGTTATAAACAAAATTGAATTTGTACCTTATTCAAACCGGACAAAGGTCATGTCAATTGTGACATTTGTGACGTAACAAATGATGTCAACTGGTCGATTAGTATACAATATCCGACATATACTTTAGCTAATGGAAGAAATTTAAGCCGATAATGAAATAGCAGGGCGCGCCGGACTGGTGTCGCTTAAACATGTGCAAACAGACAGACGATTTAGCGAGCGGGAATTAGCTGTGCCAGTCGGAAATGTTTACCCTTTCCGGCTATTGGTGTTGAATTGATACACGGGGAATATGTCAGAGAACATGTTAGAACATTACCAAAAAAAACTGCCTTAAATCTTCTCATGGATGCAATTTTCAGAACAGCCGTTCAAATGAGACCCAGGAACAGCTTTGAAATAAATAATTTGATTTAAGTATCATACAAATCAGTTCACCCAGTCGAAAGTTCTAAGGTAACAAACATAAATTAAAGCCTAACTGAGAACTTCCCCCTTTTTTAAAGTCGGTTGAAAACCAACCTTCCGAACCGTGCGTTAGAGTCTGACTATTCAGAAGTGCTTGTGAAGGCTTATTTGAATAAAAACATTATTCATTTTCATTTCCTTAACAGCAGCACCATAATAAAACTTAATAAAAAACCTTCAAATACTTTTCATATTTATAAATTTTTGGTATTGTAACCCTGTTTTAAAGAGCCGTTTCACCTGTTCTTAAGACTAAGACTAAGGCGGATTCTCTAATAAGGAAGTAAATAATATTTGAGATATTAACCTATTATTCCGTTCCATCATATTGTTTGTCGAAACGGAGTCCCCATCTAAGAGTTGATTAGAAATATAACGTAGGGAATTTTCCTTGTTCCCTTTAGTAGAACAGAGGAAATACGCTTTCAACCCCTATATATTGTCAGAAAGTATCGTAAAGGGAATCCCCTATCTAGTCAAATAACTGTAGTTTGTACCTATTGATAATGTTATATTGTATTTAGGTGTATTTTTAAGCTCTGATGTTATACTCACATATAAGAAATAAGTGTGTTTTAAAAAATAAAGGAAAATGAGGTTTTGTGTAAATGTTATGGCATGTCGTGGGTTCCATTCCCACCTAGGACATACATTCGCGTGGGTGTAATGTGTTTGTTCTGTGTCTGTAATATGGTAGATGTATGTCTAGGTATTTATTTAAAAGTCATACCTATTAGCTATTTAATTACAGTACAGCTCTGCCTTCTTTGGTACCACTTTGGTCATTAGTCAAAAATGTCCGAAATCATTATAATATTTTATTTATTTATTGGCGCGTTAGATCCGTAAAAAATCTATTTAACTGTGAATTATGGTAGTTTCTTTGAAATAAATAACTAACTATTCATAAAAGTAAATGGATCACAACAAAATAATAATTAATGAATATTCGACGTAACGAATCAAATGACTGTTATTTGTCACACTCAGTCTTGTATAAGTCAATTAGCTGAATCCCGGCAATTGAAATTATATTTTACGGCTTCAGAAATAAAATTTAATTTAATTCCCTTTCAAGTCTATTTTTATCATCATTATCATAACCTTTTAAAGTGATTTCCGCGAAAATCCACTTAGAATTAATTACGGATGGATTCATACACAAATTTTAACGATTTTCTTATCTTTGTAATTTAAAATGACTCTTCACATTAATCGGGTAGCTTAACTCAACCCCTCCATTGCTATAAAAATAAATATAGGCCAGTAAAAAAGCTTATGCTTAAAATATTTTTGACGCAGAAATATTTTGCGTAATATATGCCATTCAATTTAAAAGCTGCCATGTCAAAGTAAATAGATACCGAGGTCGTGAGAAAAATTAAAATAATGTAAGAACACGCTCCAGAATGGCAACATTTTGGTATTTCGTACATGGCAACTTTTGATGAGAAAATAATATGTATAATATTTATTTAACATGTAGATTTAAATTAAAATTCTATTTATAGACATTTCATTCAAAAACTAACGGGAAGGGACACATTACTAGATATATAGGTACTTAATATTATAAATGTGAAAGTAACTCTGTATGCCTGTCTGTCTCATCTCGTTTTTATGCCAGAACTACGGAACCGATTTAAATAAAATTTGGTACACAGTACTCTAGAGCCTGAGGAAGGACATAGGCTACTTTTTATCCCAGAAAACTGGAAGATCTCCAGGGTACGGGGGTGAAAATAAGTGGAGCTACTAGTAAAGCTATACATATCGGAGGAGAGATTTTTCCGTATATGGCAACCCGAACCTAGTCAGAGAGGAGAGAAAAAGATTAATGGGATCTGCAGTGCTTATCAACGTACGTAATTTTGGCCTCGGAATGTCTGATTAAGTAAATTAATAGTTTTCCAAGATTAATGGCTCAATCTAATGTTTAATCTAGAGGTTGATTGAATATAATTTAATTACTCAACCATATATAAAATTCACGCTTAATAATGATTTTCAGTGAAAAATAAACATGTATTAATTAATATCTGGCGTTTTCAAATGATATTTCACCCGCGTAGTTTTCGTTCCTGTAGGAATTCTGGATTAAACAAATATCGACTATATTACTTACCGATAATTTGGTTTCCATTGGTAAAATAATTATTCAGATTGCTCCACTAGTTACGCAACCTGTTTAATAAAAACTACACTAAATTACACTAGTGTAGACTAGTAATATAAAGAAGAATTGATCTGTACAAGTATTTATCTAAATATGTAGTTACAGCTAACGTACCAATAACACAAACATCCAAAAAGTACTATAATTATAATTTGTAGTATATAAATAAGTGTTTAATACGTAACCAAACATTTATTAACTTCCCTTGTTGCTGTTATATCAAAATGGCATAGCATGCATTATTAAAATACAAACACACACCATCTTCAAGTTTCCTCAAGTATATTTCACGTCGCAAACTGTCTCTGAACACTGTTTATCACAATTTAGTCTACATATTTACATAATAAGTGATAATCACGTCCCACCCCCATAGTATATCTCTAGGGATCCGTCCTGTGTATATAAAAGGGGCAAAATGCTTCCCGAGATAACGTAATGACGGGTGTACGAGCCTTAAGCCCCTTTATTTTCCTAAAAGATTGGATCGCTCTGTATAGGAATATTGAGTTTATTTTGGATCAACCGAAAACGGCAAGCTTCAATTCCAATGCGTTTCGAGTGAGACATTTAATTTAATTGATATTGTTTTGTTTTGACATAAATAAGGTTTATTTTGTGATAAAGGCTAATTAGTTTCCAAATATTTGGGGTACAACAAATAGCTGATTATATACGATCACGTATTAACTTATTATAGGTAATACCAAAGGTAATACCTTACCTACCTACTTTTAGGTAGGTCAATATAAATACAAAAAGAAACTTAAATAATCCCTCGAGAATTGTGGTGGTATTAGCAGGTTGTAGAGTAGCTGGGTATGTGTTATTGTGTCTAATTTTGTTTTCATACCACTATCCTTTTCCAAATATTTTCTTTGCCTTTACGCGTACCGTTAATAACAATAATATGATAGATCCATTTATTTTGGTTTAGGTAGGTATTGATTTTGTTCAGGCATTACCTACTGTGCAGATGTTAGGTTTTATTATCTGTTTAACAGTTAGAAAAATTAAAAACTATAAAAATAATTACTTTGCTGAATTTCATGCTGTATCATTTCAGTTAAAAGCTCCCTTGCGAACTGTTAAAAGCTTAAGCAGTTTTATTCTTCTTAAGTGCCTTTACTGAAAAGCTTCACAACAATTTCACTTTGGTAAGTAACGATTTAGATAAATCTATACCAATATATAAAGCTGTAGAGCTTGTTTGTTTGAACGCGCTAATCTGCGCTAATCTGCTGATCCGATTTGAAAAATTACTTCAACGTTAGATAGGTATTCAAATGGGTTATCCCATTTATCGAGGAAGGCTCTAGGCTATATATCATCACGCTACGACTATTAAGAGCGGAGCATCAATCAAAGATGTTGCAAAAACGGCCAAGTAACGCTAATGAAATTGCGCAGGTCAACTTAGTTACATTGTTCTAAACAATAACTTACCGCTACTAGATGTGGTATGTATCCTACCAAGTACTAAAATAACGTAGATATATTTGACTCCATTAGGTGTTTGATTAATCTTTGTCCACTACTGTGACAGAATGATAAATTGATGGATGCTATTACTTAGAAATAAAGTTGGATTCTAAAACTCTAAGGTAACTGGAACTTTTCGCTTCACTTTGTAGCAAAGTAAGTAACTTCGGCGATTATTAAAGGTGAGTGAAAACTTTGAAAGTAGTTCTGACGTCTTGTAATTATATACTTCACTTGATCAGACTTATTTATTTTCGTGTTCTTTATTCTCTTTGTTAAAGTTTAATATTATAGCCTTGGTCTTGAGCTTGCTGATTTTCTTCCCTGTCTGATTTTTGATGCTTCAGCTTTGACATAAGTGGCCTACTAGATCCTTATAATTGGTTTAGATTTTTTATGTTTTATCATTAGCTCTATCAAATATGTTAGATACCTATTGTAAGCTTTAATTGTACCTATTTATAGTGTTTAAATTTGGTGATCATTTACTATTTTTGTCTGTTATATGTAACTATATCTGATGGTAAGTTTAACATAAGCCTTTATAAATTGCTCTACCGTGGTTACGTTCGCGCAACGTTGTATTATGTTTCAATTCTACTTATAAGGTTTATAAATAGCTTTTAAAAGGATTCTCATTGGAAAACCAGTTCACGACTTAATACGACAGCGAAAAAGCGTTGCTCAATCGCCGTCAATGGCAAAGTAAATGGGACAATCAATCTACTTGACTCGCTGGACAATATATGTACAATCGCTTAGTTGACTCCGATAGATTTTTTACTTCCTGCAAAACGTCTGGAGTAATGAAACAAATGTTAAGGATTCAGGGTGCAAAATGCGAGTTCTAATACTCAGAGGCACGGACTTAGACTTTGATAAATGAAACCGCCACAGTAAATCTCGGGAGGAAGTAAGTATCTACTGTAAGGAGTAGGTACTTCCTTACAAGTTTATGGAGATTCCTAATTGGGTACTTTTGTGGGAGTGTTTGTTCAGATGCCGCGTTTTTGTGACCTTATTTATTTACACAGTTATGTAAATGTTGGAAGAGAAATGTTGACTGATGTTTGACCTGTATATAGTATTGTATAAGTATATAAGCTATGGCACAACAAATAGTTTGATAGTCGAAAGAATAACTGCATTAGTCAAATGGTACAAGGAGATTTGGACGCTTTGGTATTAATGTTTAAGATACAAAACACGATATCACTGGAATTAGATATATATTTGTAATATTATAGTTTAAAAGTCAAAGATTTAAGATATAATGTAATTACTACTATGAAACAATGAATATCTTCAACATCCTGAATATCCAATAGCTGTTAAAAGTTTTGAAATATCTGAGCTGCAGATAGATTCTTACAACGTAAGTTGAAGGAAGTTTGTTGTAATAAATAGCTTTATGCTTGAAACTTTGACTGCTAGTGCGACTACTTTATTAAAAGCTGTTTTCGAGATAATTATATTCATGCTCTATGACTAATTAACTTAGGAAAAGTAGCTATCCGGTATTTATCTTATTTGATATAGTGATGAGATGTAGTATTTAGTCTGTGTTAAAATAAATAAATTCATATATTTTATTAAAGATCTTTTCCAAACAAAACCGTTTTATACAAACCACCACATTGGAACACCGTACATAGCCGAAACATTTTCCTAGTGTAATTAAAAAACTAGATTAAATTTAAATCATTAAGCAGAAATTTAGATAAAATTCCTTTCCATCCATTTTTTACATTTAAAGATTTAATCGGATTTATTATTAATTTAAATCATTAAGGAGTCATAAATACTTTTTAATAGAGAGATTCTCTACCTCCAGTATCGTTAAAGCAAATTCCGACACACAGCGAACGCGGCGCGTTCCCGGCGGCGCGGCGAGGCGGCGCTTATTATATTAAATTCAATATCCACGGATTCCTATAAGCTGAGAAAATTCCTATGTTCGCAATAATGCTCAGTTTGATTGTCGTTGGTAATCTTAAATAAGCCATATACTACAATGGATGGAAATACGGTATTTTGAAGGTATTGGATGTATTCATGTCCGTTTAATCGCAACCGAATTGTCGTTGGTTATAGAAATTTATGGGCTCTTGCCTCGAGACTGAGATGAATGAACTTTAAATTGTGATGAGAATTATTATTTTTCTGTAATATTAAAGATGGCGGTTTTGTTCAATTGTTGCTAAAAAAATGTTCGTGGTGATTAAAAACCTAAAAAAATATATATAAATAAGGCCGGAATTATGTACCTATTGGCTTATAATAATAGATTTAATGTAAACCTTTGTTTTGTTTTGTTTTAAATAAATAAATTTTATTATTATTTATTTTATTATTCAATGATGCCTAAAATTATATTGGTTTTATTACGTGGTATAAACATAAAGGAAAACCGTTTTATTTCCTTTACGGTAAAGCCCTTGTTAACGGTTTAATTCCTTTTTTTACTGACAAATAAATAATTATATACTGGCTAATGAAGTGATTGTACATTTTATTTCTATCCCAAAATATAAAAGTATTTACGCTCTGTTGAACATAGAAAAAGTAAACCAAACATTATTTTTACACAAAGCTAAAATCATAACTCCGTAAAACAACACAAAGCTAAGAATGAAGTAAAGTAGAATTTGGGGGTTTGTTTTTAAATTTCGTTTAGCCAAACAAGATAACAAATGTTGCCAACCGGCCGAGGTAGTATTAATATACCTATTTATGTCACCGTAAAACTGTAAATACCAGTCTATTATAATCTAGCGGAATCTATCTTGCGAAATTGTGAACTGTCAAAGACTTTCTCTACTAAATCTCCCGATAAGGTAGATATATTGACGTCGATAGATAACAAATCAACTTAAAAACTGATCAGTATGTTCGGTTCGGTTCACAATTCTTAATTGTACGAAATCCTAACTAATATCATCAATGCAAAAGTAACTCTGTCTGTTTGTCTCGCTTCCACGCTAAAACTACTGAAATAATTTAAATGAAATTTAGCACACATATAGTCTAGAGCCTGAGAAAGGATATAGGCTACGTTTATCCTGGGAAAATGGAAGATCCCCCGGATGCACAGGTGGACAGCCACTAATAGATTATAATCCAGTATTTACAATTTTACAGCGACATGTCCCACTTCAGTAACTGTCAGGTACAGGGTTTCAATAGATTTGAGTGGGTAGTTGGGTACTTTACGAGTGCGGTTCGCAATGAAGTCCAACGCTACAACTGGACACGTGGACTTTAAACTATAAAGCGTCTGACGGTGTATGCAATTATTCGCTTTACGGATCTCATCTTTTATTACCGAGCTTACGATTGAACACGCCAATGGGATTTATATAGATCTGTATTGATATACGATTACTTCGATATAACGTACTATCAAATATTATGAACTCTCATCGCTTCTCTTGGTCAGGAGAAATGATTTTAATTTAGTATCAGCCCCTATAGTTAGACTAAAATTGGACCAACCAAATTAGTCTAGCTTCAAATTGGTGGTACCTACCATATTATGTAATCATCGCCAATTGTTGTCGACTCTAACGAATGATGTTTTATGTAACTGTAATTACACGGGCCGTTTTCCATCTAACCGAAACATAGTCATAAAGTACACTGATACTTGACCTACCACAAATATTTGTGCATTTTGTGTGTTTGTTCTGTGTCTGGATGTAAATATCTATATAAGTATGCAAGACCGAAGAAAGTATGAATGGATTGTGTGATAGCTGATATGCGTAAGAATGGAGTGATGACTGAAATGACGGCTGACAGAGAGGAATGGAGGAAAAACGCATGTTGTTCCGACCCTGCTTAGGCGGGATAAGGGCAGGAAGAAGAAGTATGCATGTAAAAGTAGTATATCAGCTGACTGGTCCAGGAAATGTTGCGTATAAATAAAACACAGAATTACCAAAAAAGGAACATTAAAAGCATCGAATATTGTAACAATACATACTCGTAGTAAAATTCAAACAACACTCAATTCCCCGTCTAGACAGGTTCAAGTCTTCATCATACAATGAGATGGAAATTTCAGACACGTCAAACACAAATAAAAGTTGGCAGAATAATTGTAAGCATTTCAAAACGAGGAACGCTAAGGCCTCATTCGCACGAGAGTTTTTTTACGGAAGTTAAAAAAGCGTTCATACATAACAAATGCATTCCCAAGTACCATAGTATGCTCTATATCCAACGGCCAAAGTTGAAAATGCAACACCGCTCGATAAAAAAGCGTCACGTTTAAAAATGGCTGTCGTGTGAACATATACTTGGGAATGCATTTGTTGTCTTTGAACGTTTTTTTACGTCCGGTAAAAAAGCTCTCGTGCGATTGAGGGCTAAATGTCTCTCAAGACTTCCCCCTAACAGCTGATTGAATGAGAGAACAAGATGTCTGTCACGTTTCCTTAGACCATTAAAATTGTTTGCAAAATTTTAATGATGATACCTAGTTATTATTATATTATAGTAGCTATTTGTGGTGTTTTCCTTTGATTTTGAATGTGGGCATGATTATACCTTGGTTACTTAATGAGCTTCAGGTCTAATTAAAAATTATATTATACATTTCCATAATTTAACAACTCCTTTAGGAGTTTACGAAGTCACTTAAGAGTCAGTTGGTATTTGGCTCTGAATGAATAAAACGCACGCCTTTACATAGCTTTTCAATACCACTAAAGGGGCAACATAGCACATAGTTATGAATGTATTATTATCTAAACTAAATGTGTATGTAAAATAATTGATAAAGAATGTTTTAAATTTAGTCGCAAGATTTGAACCGAACAACCATACCTAGATTGCAAGTTACATAGAGTTTCTAAAAACTTAGTAGAGTATTTTTAATATCATTATGTGTTTCAAGATCAAGGTATTTCGTGTTATTTTCAGTCCACCATGTTGGATTCATATCGCAAGATGGCGCCCACGGACACCTGACGGTTTGTTTCAGGTATTACAATAATAAATATGGTACGATCTAGGATTTGTTTCAACGGGATTTTTTTTTACTTCTCTTGTCTTCCAACAACAGAGAAACTAAAATAAACTTTATATTCGAATGTACGTCAAATGATGAGTAAAATTTGTTAACGATATTTAATGATTTACGAATTTTAATCAATACCTATTTCTTTTAGATTTACTAGACTTCCAAAACTGATATTTTCAACACCAAGGTTATTTTTATAACACCTTTATGCCTGCAGTCATAGGTTGCAAATTATATACCTACTTACCATAAAGGAATTAATCAAATAGTCCAATAGATTTTTATGATTTATTTTGGAAGCTACAACGTTTTAGAGTTACATCGCCACAGACTTAAAAATATACCAAACTTAGCCTATATAACCTATTTATTTAATCACCAAAGCCTTCTTCAAATATTTAGTCACAAAAAGTAACGTTGTTAAGTGCGTTGTACACCGTATAATTAGGTAGGTTATTTACAAACACAATTAATTCCCGCGTCGCGCGTCGCGTGCCGCCGTCCATACTGCCGCCGAGTTATGTCTCTAGACAAACGTAATTTGTGACTTGAAATATTATTAGTGTTATATGTAATTACTATTTATTGACCGTAATTTTATTTACGTTTTGTAGAACATCTTTTTGGATAGGGACTTTTGACGTAAGTATTGTTGATTTAGTAATGGTATGCGTTGGGCTAAATTAGGTCAAAAACGGGTTTTACTGCGATTTATGTATTTACTTATAAAACGGTTTACAGTTGTTAAATGTTTTTGCATTGAAAGATATTTAGGTTGTTGATTAGTGAAGTTTAATCACATTCAAGCTAACCTAAATATTTTTTTAACATTCTAAGATGTAGAAGATATGCCAAAAATATGTCATTAATTAAATAAGCAAATAAATAAATATCCTGGGACATTTTTCACATACGGCCAATCTGATTCCAAACTAAGCAGAGCTTGTATTATGGTAACCAGATAGCTGATATACTACATATACTACTTTTTAAATACATACTTAAATACATATTTACATCCAGACACAGGACAAATAGACATATTCATGCATACAAATTTTTGTCCTGGGTGGGATTCGAACCCACGACCCGCGGCTTGAAAGTCAGGGTCACTAACCACAAAGCCAACCGGGCTGTCAGCTGTCAGTCGGGTTAATTGATAAAAAGTTCCAATTATGTACTTCATGTTTTAATTATATCTATGTAAATCTGTGAATTTCTCTACAATAATAAATAACTGGCCGTTAATAAGAAGCCGTGGTGGCTCAGTTGGGAATGCACCGACTCACGATCATGAAGGTGCCGGTTCAAATCCCTGGCTCGTACCTCTGAGTTTATAAAAACTTACGTACGGATTCACACCACTGGCTTTCGGTGAAGAAAAACATCGTGAGGAAACCTGCATGCCCGAGATGTCACAATTAAAGGCATGTGCAGTCCGCCAATCCGCACTGGGCCCGCGTGGTGGACTATGGCCTAAAAACCCCTCGATGTTAGGGGAGGCTCGAGCTTCTTGGTGGAGACGTATATGAGCTGATGATGATGAATAAATAACTATAGTTATCTATAATAGTCATCAATTTGATTGATATTTTAACAATAAATGTCTTGGTGTTTGACTGTGATTTTACTTGTATTGAATGATCAATTGATCACAAATTGTCGGCACCAACAATGCGAATTCACTTCCCTGGATATTTTGACGTCGTGCCAATTGGTTTTAGCATAGGGTTGTCACGTGTTGTACCTAATAATTGACAATTTAACTAACAAAAAGGATTAGATTTTTGACCATTACCTACTTACATATATATTTTTAATGTGGTTTAATGTGTAGGTACTACTAGGAAAACCTCAATAAATAAAAATACTATATGACTATATTTATATATAACTAGTGGCTCCCCGCGGTTTCACCCGCGTTCCCGAGGGACGTTCAATTTCCTCGGGATAAAAATGTAGGTATCTGTCTGTATGTATCCTATGTCCATCTCCTGATTCTAAGCTACCTCCCTACCAATTTTCAGCCAAATCGGTTCAACCGTTCTTGAGTTATAAATGGTGTAACTAACACAACTTTCTTTTATATAGAGTATGTAAGTTAAAGTAACTAAAAGCACTACGAGTTCAGAAGTCATTCTCAAACTCTACAGAACCAGCAACAAATTCTGTAAGTAAAGTAAGATTTTCTTTAATATTTTTTATTATTGGCAACCCTATAGAAGATATGGCCATTTCATCGAGTATTTTGTATTCTGCATTGCCAATTGTTCCATAATTGCTTCCTATACAAGCAATTGGTCGCTTTATTGCAAATAAGTACCCGGTTTTCGTACCTTATTGGTTTAGTAGGCACCGGATCGAAATTGATTAGTTACTGAAATTTAACCAAAGGAATATGTAGGTACTTCGATAAACTTTGTAGTAACGAGATGTTTCTAATATGATTGTCTTATAAAAGTATTATGGTATCTTATATATTTAATTCTCAGCTACGCTCAAGAATACTTAACAATGTTTATATTTAGATACGTATTGTGCAATATGATTCAATTTAAATGTACGGAATATTGGCTGATATTTATAAGCTTCTCTACATTTTAATCTATATGTATTTTACAAAGAAGACAAAATAAAAAATCATATCATTTTCGCTCGATTTTCCAAGCAACAAACCGTAAAGCAATTATCCTAGACTAATAGAATAAATAGACAAAAGTCACACTTAAAAACAAACAATGACAGTTTCATTCATTCATTCGCTTACATTTATCTGTGGTTAGTAAAGAAGACTGAATTTCTAAATGTAAACTACGTTTAAGTATTCAAGTAACCCAAACATTAAGATCGGGACCGCAAGCCATATAAGCCGGGATCAGCGAAATACGAGCCAAAGTTCAATGCACCCAAGTAAGCTAATCAATTTGGCCTATCAACAATTTTAATACGCAAATATTTTAATAAACAGCTTTTCAGTACGTGCTTACAGATAATCCTTTATTTACATCAATGTATTATAGTAATTTTAAGCGTTTAGCTATCGCGTGTTGATGTCTTTGTAATATTTATTAGTTATTCTCTTGCCCTACGGCTTCACCCGTGTTCCCGGAAACCTTCCGTTTGTATTAAATTTCATCAGCAGTTATTCCGGGAATGAGTTACAAACATCCACACATGCATCCTTTCAAACTTTTTGCTTTATAAAATGCATTGCTAAGTCAATGAAAAATGCATTCTTTTTAAAAATTTTTTTTCAGTCAGAAACCTTCCCAGGCGTCTGCTATCATCCGATTTATCAGTAGTAATAAACAAAAAAGCATATATAGAAGACGCATAGATGCAACATCAGGCGATTGTTTTTTTTTATTAAGAGTGACAGTGACGCGGTTCCTTGCAGCCTAGATTATTCAAATTAACCTGCCAGTCACAGTTCTCCGGACAATTGTTGGTCTTCAATTGGACGTGATTCGCATACTGAAGTCACTCATCATCAGCTATGTTTAGGAGCATACATGTCCAGAAATGAAATGTCTAAAAATCTTTGATCGATTAAATTGGATCAGTTTTTGAATGTTCGAATTAATGATTGCATCAAAAATAAATATTATATTACATTGGATGATTTCCATATGTATTGTAAGAAAAAAGGATCGGAAATAAAAAAATTGCTGGTGACATTCCTAAGTAAAAAATAAATAATCATAAAAAATTGTCTTCACTCCAATAAAAATACCTGTACGAAATTTTAAATTATTGACTATAGTTACCTAATTAGAAATAAGAGTTAAAAAAAGGTATTCAAAATTGAAACTACGACACTCGAAAAAACTTTTAACTAGCCTTATTTGAAATGAACATAACAATTTGTAACTAAAAGTTTGTGTAATTTCCTCGATTTGGATTAAAGGAAATTACTGCCGTGGGAGTTAAGATATTGTACAAGGCCGGCACTTACGTACGTTACAAAGAGAAGTACCTACTTAACTATCACGGGACAAATTTGTGATGCTGAAGTAAAGTTTAACGAGCTTCGGCGTTATTATCTAAGAATGTCCTCGCGATTACTCTTTTTAATTTAATTTTAGGTCAATGCTTTCTATATTAAATATGATTTTACCAAATTTTTACTGAAATAAGTAATATTTTTTTGCCGGTGTGTCAAAAACTAAAGCTTTAGTGAATTATTGAATTCCTCACGAAATAGTTTGACAAATTGACTTATGGTTAGGTTACTAAACAAAAGTAGTAGGTATGTAGTGTATATTTATGTACCAAGTCGTGTGTAGGTATATCAGCAGCTTGGTTACTGAAATACATGTTCGGTATAGTTTGGAACATTGGCCGTATGTAAAAAAAGTCTCAAAATATAAAATAAATTATAACACGATTTAGGTAGAGAAAAACGCCTGGGAACTCAAAGTAAAGTAAGACAAAGTTTTTCTCATATTTTTTATAAAATTTTAATATCCAACAAAGAGGCTACGAGCTCACTTTTTTTTGGCAACTGCTTGATCAACTTTATGCTTTGTTTTATTAAGTTATCAATTAATAAATTAACTGTTAAGAAAAGTAATTATAATTTAAGGCTATATTTTTTTTATAAAAGTTGTCGAAATATAGCCTACCGTTTCCAGTACATGAATAAACTTACCTAAAAGCTACACGATATTTATTTTGTAACTGCCATTGGAAAATGTACCTTATATCTATGTTTTAAATTATTTTGTATGTTGACCACTATTCCAATTAGGTGAGTGATAATGTAAGGTGGTTAGCACACAAAGCCTGGGTTGTGCCGATAGCTGTGTCCGATTACCACAATACAAGCACTGAATAGGTACCGGTTCATTTCAATCGAGGAAATTAGTAGGTACTGTGTAAGTATGTGAATGGAAGCTCATAGGAAAATCGACTCTGTTTTCAAATACGTATGACTTTCTATCCTATGAAATATAAGTGATAAGTAGGTATACCTATCAATATAAGTGATGTAATACGTATCAATACAAGTAGTGTTTGATACTACCTAATGTAATAAATAGAAAATAGAAAAGTTGAGAGGATGTTTCTTTCACGCCAGAACGGTTGAATGAATCTGAATGAAATCTGTCACAAAAAGGACTTGTTCTGGAATAGCACAAATCTAAAGATCTCTCGGAAACGCAGGTGAAACATTTTTTTTTATGCCAATAGGTAGACAAACAGGCTGACGGTTCACTTGATGGTAAGTAGTCACCGCCGCCTATGGACATTTGCAATATCAAGGGGATAGACGCTCGTAAGCAAAAGTTGTTGTGTTGTACTTTCTCAAAATATATACTTTTATATAATTGTGATGGAATAATTTTGTTACATTATCAAATGTTTTAGCACAGGTACGTTCCATCTAAGCCTATTTTAGAATATACAAGCAATCGCTTGACAAATTATAAAAGCTCAGTGAAATTCATTACGCCCAATTTAGGTGAAGCAATTTTTTAGGATTAGCCAGGTTGTCTGCGCCATATTTCACAATATTTAGGTACGCAGGCAAAATAAATGGAATGTAATTTATTTAGATTTTCTTTAAAAATAGTTGCGTTATATTTTTATTTTACATTTAGGTTTTGAAATTGAAATATTTACGTATTTACTTTGTAATGAGACTCATTCGAAAATTCAAACATTACTTAGCTACCATCTTTAATTTCCATTTTACACTTTTGCAGTTTATTACTGAATACATTTATGACATTACCTTTCCATAATATAAAAAAAAGCTCAATGCAAAAGTCAAAGCTCTCAGAGCCGCAGATATTTTCAAGATTCTTGAACTTAAAATTTTACAACTTTCCGCTGAATATTCTCTAGCTGTGCATTCACAAAATGAAAATGGCGTCTCACGAGACACGTTGAACTGTCGATGTGGATTTACTTATTTTCTTTAAAATAAAAAGCGGAGAGAAATGATTTATTCACTGGTAAATTCTATTCGTTATAAAGCATAAACTCGTTTTATAGCTATGTAGTTATATGCATTATGCAGACGTAGGTATATGAAGTGACAATATGCCTGATAAAGAAAAAAATCTACGAGTTGCTTCCGCGCGGTTTTACCTGCGTAGTTCCCATTCCCGTTAGAATACATGGATAAAATATTATCTATGACTCTTCCCGATAATGTAGATTTTCATTGGTGAAAGAAATATTCAGATCGGTCCAGTATTTCTTAAGTTACAAAATGATGATTGTATAAGAATGTTTGTGGATACATCGACTATAGGTATACTCTTATATATTCTAGATCTAGTGACCTATAGGACTACTAAGTCCTACTACGTAATAGCAGTCCAGCTAATTAGTCCATATCATATTTCATCAAAAACAAACTACCAATTTGCAAATCGGTTTTGGATATCCTAATTTGATAGGATTTGATGTTTGCTAATAATGAGTGGTCGATTGAGTAGATTGGAATTTGAGTTGTTTTATTTGTGACTTGGTGTTTATATAGCAATTTTCGTACTAATAAAGTTAATTGGGTTTTGGCAAGGTAGTATTAAATGTTAAATAAATAAGTTGAGTTTCGGAAAACTTATTTTTATTGTTACCTCAACCACAATATTCTCTCTCTGTGTATAAACTCATTTTGATTTAGTAAATTGTTGAATTGTCTATTATTGTATTGTCAATGCCTTATGAAAATCTATTTAGCCGTCCGAATGATGTATTTTTCTAGTAAAGAGGTAATTTGAGTTAATAAAAATATTTTTTATAAATCCGGCCTACAAGACTGTTAAAAAATAAATTAGGTAAATTAAATGTTTTGGCCCATCAGGACAGAAGAAAGTCCGTGGGAATCAAAACTTCCGTTTTACGTGAACTTACTTTCCTTTTAGCGCAAATTAAAGCTTTTTATTATTTTAACCCTCTTACAAAGTGCTAAAGTACCTACTTGTCTAAGTATAATTGTCTTTTAATTTGATTAAAGTGAGTTATAAATATTTAAGACGGTAATAAAAGAAATGTCAGATAATTTTAATATTCCATTTGATTTAATGCCTCTCATTTTTCAGTGATATTGAGATCAAATAAAATCTCATTTATCATCAAATATAGGCACTAATAATAATATGTAAGTCATGTATTACCTATGATATTAGAAATTTCTCGAAGTCAAACATCTATTCAAATAACCCTCCAAATAAGCGATAATATTAATCCGCTTACAACCTTCGTGAAGTTTATCAAAGCTTTTAAATAAATAAATTAGGATGGGGAACATTCCCACTTTATTTATTCAGAAACATATTAAATAAATATTTATTTATTTTCTCAGAATGTGGTTCAAACTCATAAAATGTTTTATATGTTCGTATGATGCCCAGAATATATAATAATATATTTTATGAAGTTTTACATTACTTAACCTAAGTATTATGTATGTATGTATGATTTTTTTTTATAACCATAAACGAAAATCACGTTAAATATACTGACAATGCACTGGCATTATCATGATCACCTCATATACGTCTCCACCAAGGAGCACGAGCTTAGGCCATAGTACATCACGCGGCTAGTGCGGATTTTCAGACTTCACATGCCTTCAATAGTGACATCTCGGTCATGCAGGTTTCCTCACGACGTGTTCCTTCCTTCACCAATTAACATTGTTTTGTGATGATTTGTTGAATCTTGCATATTTAAAAAAAATATATGACATTAGTAATTGTACACATAGCATATATATTTAGATCAGCAAACATTTTGTGTTGCACAACTATTTTTGAATACCGTTACAAAAAAAGTATCGTCAATTTCGTTCCGATGCCGTCGGTTTGCTTTGATGTTGCACATAGTCACTTTGGCTGTGCACTCGGGTCCCATTTACCTACAGCCTACAGAAATGGTACATCAAAGTAAAAAAATGTTGACTTTATTTTGGCACTGTAGTCAACACTAGTGGAAATATATAGGTACATGTTTACGCACAGTCGTTAGAAGGAAAACATGAAACGACATTTCCTGACGATTTTTAACTGAACTGAAACTAAAAATCTTCATTATCCTTTTAGCATTTAACTATATGCAGATACGTGATAGTTTTTTTCAGGTTCCTTCAATGTATACCCAATATAACGCATATAATAATTATGTTATTTTATAATTTACATAGGGATTTGATGGTTCTTTATACGATTGTCGTGGTTTTGTTTTCTAGGTACGTAATTTAAAGTTCATCTAAAGTTGAACTGCTTTGAAAGTTTGCGGGAATGTACGTTTGATACCATGTCACGAAAACAGCAGATGGTATCTGAATGAAACACAGACACAGAGTTTAAGTATTATCTAGAATCGCATTTTGGCTACTTTTTATATGGGAAAGTTGAAGATACGATGCTAAAATTACAACTGCAAATGTTTCACCAAATACCCCAACGGAAAACAAGCTAGGCGAAGATTGTTTGACAGGATAAATCGTCGGTTAACTTCAAACACCGGGATGATATGACGGCGGTACGTCCACTGGAGATGAAAGGCACGTACCCATCTTACCTCCTTGTCTGTCATTTCCGTCACATGCCTTCTCTCATCGCATAGTTTCGTTTAGTAATCGTAAACAAACATTGGAGCAAACAAATAAGGGTCAGGGGTTTGGACACGAGCCAACCCACGGTCGGATGCTAGCAACATATTCATGTAAATTTATTTAATTATAAACATTATAATATTTTATGGACTTGTGAATCTATGTTAGTTGTATCGGTTGTACAATAGGGACGCATTATTCGGTGAGATTGAGGCCACAATTTAAAACTCAATAGTAAAGTACATCATAGACATTATGGTCGCCATATTGGATTTATTGTAACGGCTTATAGTACATTGTTATCAAAAAAAAAAACATAACATGTGTTTCGCGAAATTAAATTCTTTACCCATATATCAGCATCGTTGATTAAGTAACAAAATTATCCATAAATTTATAATATGTATATACCTACCTAACTAGTGAAAATGTGACTGTAAATGGAATATATAGGTAGACCTAATAACAACCATCAAACTTGTCATATTAAATATTTTTATGTTTTTAATATAATATGAGATTGGAGTTTCTTGACGAATTGTGCCAAAATTTTAATTTAAAAAAGATTTATGAGTTCTCTATTTCACAGATTTGATACATGGTTATGTATTTGATATACCTATGTAGTTAATTAGTTTACCTTAGAATTATTAATAAAATCATTTTAAACGTATTTCATTAAAATTTTTTATATATTTTACTCATAAATGTGGTGTTATCTAATAAATAAATGTAGTTTTTCCTTGGCTGTTTCTTTTCACCACTTATTGTTTACGTGCGGGTCGTCTTAGGGTACCCACCGACACGTAACAGTGGTAAGAGGTCCCACGGGATGACATTATACCCCTAATTTATACGAGTCACACTGAAGGATAAAAAAGAAACTGTTTATTGAACAAAAAAACATCGTTAATATAGTCGTTGTGTTCTCTTAAAATTTCTAATTTTCCTCGTGACATTTTTTTTCTTTCATAAGATTCTTCAATCAATAATAAACACAACAAAAAATAATAAGCCAAATAAGTCCAGCCGTTCACGCGTGATGCCGTGACCAAGGGAAATGGGTATGTGTAAGTATAGATAGATTTTAATGGCGTTGAGTGTGTAACGAACTTGACATAACTAAAACCTATATACCTACCTATATCTCTCTTTTTTATAAATGTAGTATCATAAAGACCAAAACCATTGTTTTTAGGTGTTTCAACCGTCGTGTCGTCGCAACGTCGTGACAAATACTAGGTCAAAACTACTTTGACAGGACCAATGTCCAATTCAAACTTTTGTTCTCTTTTCAACTCATACAATATGAAAGAGATGTATGTAGAGATGAAAGTACAATTTTTGACATTATTGGCGACATAGCTCTATTCGGAGTAAATATGCTTAGACTATAGGGACTAGACACGCGTAAATTATTAACAGCAATATCGAGGCATCTGGTGATCGAGAAGGCAAATGGCTGTCTTTTGTATCTCGAAAATTTGAATATTTTATCACACAAAGTGGGACTTGTATAGTGAGTCAGGCTTTCTAGTGAAATGTTAATTAATTGAGAAGGATTTCTTGTACCTGTAATACATAAATCCACAGCCAATTTGAATGCATACCAAGCAGAAGGTGACTATGGTTACCATAGCTAATAGGTAATATACATTTTTTTAATATGTAACTGTGTGTATACGTGTCTGAGATAAAATACATAGATATTAAATCTCAGACAAACATGTAGTGGCACACAAATGATTGTCCTAGGTGGGAATCAAACTCACGGCCAGTAGCTCGAAATTCAGTGAAGCTACTACAAAGCCAATCGGCCAAATTCCATTTATTTGTTACCTTTATAATTGTACAAAATAATAATATTTTTTTCTCGCAAATGATAATTTAGGATAAAAAGAAAAGTTACTAACTTCTGTCCACTTAATTTGCAAATTAGGTACATCGAGTTTGTTAATTTGTTTGGCCCTTGCATAATTCTTTACTAACTTGAATATATTTTCATATAAATTCTTCCTTTTTTGGACCAAAAAATAAATTAAGATGATGATTTATTTTCCAAAATTCACGCCTTTAAATATAGTATACCTAAATAAGTGGCCCTGCCATGTGAAATATAATTTATGATTTGACACCAAGAGTCCATTTACTTTTAGGCTCCAATAATACATATTGTTTGTTTTACTCTTAACGAAATCCGGGCTCCAAATAGCGAAACCAATTTCATTCAAATGTTTTATGAAAAAGAAATTGGCAGTGTAAATATTTTTTGAAAAGCAAAGATCTTTTAGTGTACACTGACATTAAAACGACGTCAGTGGTTTTTTGCACGATATATTGTTTAATACTTGATGAAATTTTGCAGGTGAAAGTACCAGCGCTAATTTATAGTAGCGATTAATCATAACGTCATCACAGTCTTGTTTGGGAACAGATTTATGATGAAAAACGGCTGAAAATATTCAATGTGATGATTGCTTTTTTGCTATCGACACGTGCATTTTGTTTCTGACGTAAATTGTGCCGATAATAACTATAACATTAATATTTTAAAGTGTAATTTTAAGCTGAAATAATGTTTCTCTGTGCCAACCCTAATATAAAATTCCATAAACCCAAAAGGTTAATAGTTACACAATATGTTTCAGGTTTGGGGTCCCGTTTGAGGCTTAAAGGATTAGCGATAGGTGGTAGTAAATACTCACAATGTATCCCATATGGACCTTAACCCTATGAATATAAATATGCCGATCTTCCGTCACACGTCACTGGAAACTTTCATCGGATTTTGAACTTTAGCTTTCAGTTTTTTGAGTACAGTTTCGCTTATGTTACGTTGATATTTAATGTAGGTAACAGTACAATCTGCTATTGCCATATGGCTTCCATGAACCGCTATAACGTGGAATTTTATAATGTCACCCTTTCTAAGGGTTTCACGATGATATAAATATGAACTCCGTAAACTTTTATTACGTTGCTGAAATGACGACTTTCGTAAATATAAACTTGAATTGTTTACTTATTTTATTACTCTGTTGCTGAATAAGTGGCTATCAGAAAAGATTGCAGTAATAAAAAATATAGGAACGATGTGGTTAAAACTCTTGACTAAAGTTTTATGTACGACTATGTTTTGACAAATTATTACTTTAGTATGATGAAATTGTTAAGACACACTCGATCCTTTTCAATTACAATCCTACTAATATTACAAATGCCAATGTTTGTGAATATGGACGTATCGATGGAAGGATGTTTGTTACTCTTTAACGCAAAAACTACTGAACGATTTTGGATAGTTTAGATAGTTAACTTTTTATAATGGGATAATATCCGGGTATGCAGATAAAACCACGGGGAGGCACTAGTCTATAATTAATCAATTATCCTGAGAACACACACTACTGTGTTTCTATCTGAGTATATTTTACTTTTAGTTCTATAAATGTTTATAAGTAAATAAGAACGGTTTTAGCAATAACCTAGAAATACATTTTACAATTTATGGAAATATTCCAAATCGTACTTAATTGGAAACGAAACCAATATCAAATAGGTATTATGTTTGAGCCTGAAGCGGCCTCCCGGGAAATTACTGATTACTTATTGGTTTGTCTGTTAACTTCTTTATAGTCAAGTTTATAAATATTTTTTGTATGTTCATATTTACGACCATCACAATTTTTATAAAGAAATTGGAAATTATCTATAGGTACTGGTTTTATAGGTTATTTCTTAAATATTTTCATTGTCAACAGTTTGAATGATCTTTTTGATGGGGTTCCTCTGAGGTTTCATTACACTAAACTGAAACACTCAGCATTAAATAGTTTAAGACAACTACTTAAGACTTAAGTCGTCGTCTTTGACATACGGAATTAAGCTGGAGACAAAGTTATTATAATGCTCATAATCTATAGAACCGAGCATTAATAGTGACTATTCATAAGTGCTTTATTGAGGCCTATTTGAATAAAAAATTTTTGATGTTGATTTTTTGATTTTATATTAATACTTATATTATAAATGCGAAAATAACTCTCCGTCTGTCTTGCTTTCATGCTAAAACTACAAAACCGATTTAAATGAAATTTGGTACACAGATAGTCTAGAGCCAGAGAAATGACATAGGTTACTTTGTATCCCGGGAAAATGGAAGATCTCCTAGGTACGCGGGTAAAACCGCGGGGAGCCACAAGTACCAAGTAACTCACGCTTAGTGATGGGATTCTTCCCGGGAAAGAACCCAAAATGGGAAGATTGAGGGAAAGAACCCGAGGAAGATTCCCAAATGGGAAAGTATTCGGGTTTTTTCATTTTTAGCAATGTAACAAATAGGTAATGTGTAGATACATGTATATATCAAATAGTACGTACTATCTAAGTACTATTACTACTAGTTTGAGCTAATTTAGTTGGGTATTTTCTAATTTTTAGAAACAAAACACGTGCATGCAGTAAAGTCAAAACCCGCTTCTTCATATCTGTCTGTTTCTGTGTGTTCATCCGCTTTGAGCGACAAGTAGTGATGGGATTTTACCCGGGAAAGAACCCAAAATAGGAATATTGAGAGAAGAACCCAAGGAAAATTCCCAAATGGGAAAGTATTCGGGTTTTTTCATATTTAGCGATGTTAAAAATATGTTATGTGTAGTATATATCAAATAGTACGTACTATTTAAGTAAGTACTATTACTACTAGTTAGAGCTAATCTAACTTTGTTTACTGTAAAAAAATCAATAAATACGTCAAAACCGTTTACTGCGACATCGCTTAGGACATCATACCGGTTATATCAACCTAGAACAAAGGTCCCGGTTGAATGCTATATGACCGCCTTATCAAAAATATTTACGACATTGCTAATAACGATATACCTCATTAAACGACTACATTTAACTAATATTTCGGAGAATACAATTTTCTACTATTAACAGATCTACTGTTAATAGTAGAAAATTGTATTAAACTACTGGAACCTATAACAGATACTATTTTCAAACTCGAAGGCAGTAGAATACTTATAAATTAAGTTTATATGGCCTTCAAAGATATTAAGTCCACATTTAATTTTGCATTTCCGGACATATCCATTCTAAATGAGCATCACAAACAAGATATAAAAAATGCTGTAATTAGCTGAACAAATAAATGTTTGACACCCATTCATTATGCTGCATATTTATTGGATCCAAGATAGCAAGGCATTGAATTAGAAGAAGAACACAAAGTGGATGGAGTGTATACACGACGTTAACCAATCGCACAATATTATCGTTGGTGTTGATTTATCCAATTATAGAGCTAAATAGGGTTTATAAGGTAGACCATTTATATGGAAGGATGTCACCGAAATGGACCCAGTAGTTTGGTCGAGAGGACTCTGGAGTTCCAAATTGTTGAGTAGGGTTGCAGTACGGATTCTAACTGCTCCCTGTACTTCAGCAGCCACAGAACGATTGTTTAGCACGCACGTCCATATACATAGTCGCAAAAAAAAACAGATTGACTACAGACAGGGCAGCAAAAATACCTTTATTTCATACAATTGGAACCTGTTTCAGTCGACAGCTGATCGCGCTAGCGCAAGGTCGCTGCGACACTGTACCTACTGTGAGCGAGGACAATGACCTCTAATATCGTGAAGTGTAGTTCGTGTAATATTGTTATAAATGAAGTTTTGTCATTTATACACAACAAAATGAAGGTTATGGATGAGGATAGCCTAACCAGAATATGTGAAACAGCTTTTACATCTGATGAAATTTTGGACGCGAAAAAATTACTGTTCGATTCTGTACAAACGATGAGAAAAATCAAGATGAGGAAGAAAGATAAAGCACGAAGGGATATGGAGGATATCATCGAGTTATTGAAATATACAGACGCAACGGATCCAGAACGTATACCTATCTTTGTAGCAAAAGAACTGCATAGGCTTCCCCCGATAACTTTTGATCACCTGGATGCAACTCGCCTATTAAGGGATATCCGTAAGCTTCAGGAGGATATAAGTAGCTTAAAAAGTGAATGCATAACCCACAAACATCTTGAAAATGTTATGAAGCAGTCCCAGGTAAACAAAACTCCGGATAACGTTAACAGGAAAAGAGGTGCATACTTACGTAATAGTTTTAGTTGTGAGAGTGGGCCAATGGGCCTTATGAATGTACAAACTAGCTCAGTGACCAATGATACGAATAGCGATGTGAATATTACCCATTCACCCAAACAAATATCGCGAGACAACTCCAGTGAAGGTAGTAAATTATCTACACCTAATAGGTTTGATGAGTCAACTGTGCTGCGCGTGGAGGCCACTACCGCGGTTTCAGCGGATCCGAGCAGCGCGTCTGCGACGACGGGACAAGCGGTCACCGCACGGAGTGAGCGCTTGGAGGCGCACACTGCGGTTTCGAACAGTACGCCCGCTTCGTTGAGCGCTTGCGCAGCTACGAGCGACGATCCTACTATTGGCTATACTCACGCGGAGGTCGCGTGTACGAATAGTGTTAGTGAGAGAAAGTCGACATTGACTATGGCGGATGCAATAAAATCGAGTGTTAAACGGAATCAAGTAGTAGAGGATAATGAAGGTGTTTGGTCTCAGGTGGTAAAACGAAAGAAGCCACGAAATAATAAGTTTTTTAGCTGTATGGGAAAGGCGTGTAATGTTTCTAATTCAAAGTTTAAGGCGGCTGAGATTAAAATACCGCTGTTTATTTCGAATGTTTGTAAAGGAACGAGTGAAGAAGACATTATAAATTACATTCAAAGTAAGACTAATGAGATAGTTCAGTTACAAAAAATTACGGCAAAGAAGGAAAGAGACTATAATTCTTTAAAATTTTTTGTTTCTAATAGTAAGTTGAAGTTATTTTTAAACGAGGAAATCTGGCCAGAAGGTATTTGTTTTAGGCGCTTTGTAGTTTTTAGTAAGTCAGGCAGATTTAAATCTGAATCGTGTAAACAAAATCTTAGTTAATGGATAACGACCGTATATCAATCAATTATAAGGCTAAATTTGTAACTTTTAATGTTAAGAATATAAAACGGTCGCTAGAATGTGTAAAGAATTTATGTAAGGATATGGATGTGGTGGCGCTTCAGGAGACCTGGTTGATGCCAGAGGATCTACCCTGGCTCGGAACCATTCATCCAGATTTCGAGTATACGGGTAAGTCTTCTATTGATACTTCAGCGGGTATCCTGATGGGCCGCCCTTTCGGGGGTTTAGCGATATTGTGGCGAAAGGGACTTTTTCACTCAGTATCTGTCATAAATTGCAATAGTGTGCGTTTAGCGGCTATAAAGGCTTCCTTAGGTGATCGCTGTATTATAATTGTAAATGTATATATGCCTACGGACTCCAGTGAAAACCTTACTGAGTTTATAAGTTGCATGAGTGAGATAAGCGGTATAGTAGAAAATAATAATGTTGAGGCTATTTACATGCTAGGCGATTTTAATGCACATCCTGGTCGACCGTTTTGGCATGAAATGAGTAATTTCTGTAAAGATCACTCATGGTTGTGTGCCGACGCTGAAGTTTTAGGGCCGGATTCGGGTACAGTTACTTATGTCAGTGACATAAATGGTAGTATGCGATGGCTAGATCACTGTTTAGTTACGAGAGCGGCATGGCATACAATCACGGGTGTGAGCGTGGGTCATGATGTTTTTTGGTCGGATCATGTCCCGCTTGTTATTGAGTGCAACTTAGAAACGATTATGCCTAAACTTTCCGTTCAAGAGTGTGTGCGTAATAAAGTGCTTTGGGGCATGCGATCAAATCCTCAGATTGAAAGATATCATAGCCTATGTAATGCAAAACTAAGAAATATTCTATTTCCAGAGTTGTTTGTATCGTGTGCGGATAAAATATGTAGTGACCCCACACATAGACTGGAACTAGAGAACATGTATGAAGTTATTGTAAGTGTACTGTCTGAGGCGGCAATCGATGCTAGTGATGAGGATGATACTGGACATTTTCGAAATAATGGCCGCGTAATAGGTTGGAATAAACACGTCCGGGGAGCGCACAGGGAGGCCCGACTTAAGTATCAGAATTGGTTGTTCCACAACAAACCCCAAACTGGAAAAGTTTGGATTGAGATGAGGGAAAGCCAAAAGACGTTTCGAAGTAGGCTAAAATGGTGTCAAAAGCATCAAGATCAAATTAAAATGGACATCATTGCTTCTCATAGGTCCTCAAAAAATTTTAGTCAGTTTTGGAAATCAACCAATAAACTGAATGTTAGGCCGGGTTTACCTGTGAGCGTCGCGGGCTGTAGCGCACCGAGTGATATTGCCAATATATTTAAAGAGAAATTTAAGGTATCTTCTCCACTAGGCTCACAGCCTGTAATGGTCGATGCTGAGGTGGTCTGTGATGGTGAAATCCTCCGATTTTCAGCTAAAGAAGTGGCAGAAGTGATTCGGAGAATGACGAGGGGCAAATCACCGGGACATGACAGCTTCAGTATTGAGCATCTTAAATTTGCTGGAACCCACCTTCCTAGAATATTGGCTACATTCTATTCGCTGTGTGTAAGCCACTCTTATTTGCCGACTAACATGATAAGAACTATAGTTGTTCCAATTGTTAAAAATAAAACCGGGGACATCTCTGATTGCGCGAACTATAGGCCTATTTCACTGGCAACGGTTATTGCTAAGCTACTGGACAGTTTGCTTGACAAGCAGTTAGATAAATACATGTGTTTCCATGATGCACAGTTCGGTTTTCGACCCGGGCTATCTACTGAGAGTGCAATAGCATGCTTGAAACAAACTGTCCAGTATTATAAAGACAGACACACTTCAGTGTACGCTTGCTTTCTTGACCTCTCCAAGGCTTTTGACCTTGTAGCATATAATGTCCTTTGGCGAAAGTTACGGGAGGCGGGTGTGCCACTGGAAATTTTACGCGTATTCCAGTATTGGTACGGGAATCAGCTTAATTCTGTTAAGTGGGGTAGTACTGTCTCTGAAGCGTATAGGTTGGAATGTGGGGTTAGGCAGGGGGGATTGACATCTCCTAAGCTTTTCAACCTGTACATAAATGAACTGATTGTTGCACTCAGCAGCAAGCCTGTCGGTTGTAGTATTGACGGCTTAGTTATCAATAACATTAGTTACGCTGACGACATGGTGCTGCTGGGTCCAACAGCCGGTTCAATCAGGGACTTACTACGAACCTGTGAGGGGTACGCAGCTAGTCACGGGCTTGTGTACAATGTACAAAAAAGTGAATATCTGATCTTTAAGGCTCCCGAAAGGAAGAATGACTATGATCCCTCTCTTTGCTTAAGTGGAGTACCACTCAAGAGAGTTAAAGCATTTAAATACCTGGGACATTATGTTACCGAGGACCTTAAGGATCAGATGGACATTGAACGTGAACGCAGGGCATTGGCCGCTAGATGTAATATGTTGGCCCACAGGTTTACTCGATGTAGTACGGAAGCTAAGATTACACTGTTTAAAGCATACTGTCAAACCTTCTACACGAGTGGCCTGTGGTCCAATTATACGCTGAAGGCGCTCAGTGCCCTGAGAGTTCAATACAATAATGGCTTCAGGATTCTGTTGGGACTACCAAGATATTGCAGTGCCTCAAGTATGTTCGCCCAGGCCAGAACCGATGACTTTTACGCGATAATTCGGAAAAAGAGCGCTTCAATAATTAGTAGGATGCGGTCTAGTTCCAATGGTGTCCTGAAGTTATTATCATGTAAATTTGACACGCCTCTATTAAAGCGTGCTATAGACACAATGGTGTGTAGAAATTGTAAATAGATAAATATTTTTGTTCAACCTATTTTTTTGAGTTACTAACATAGTTTTTTAAGAAAATATTGTATTACTAACAAGTGGGCCTCAGTTGTCAAAATAAACAATATTATTATTATTATTATTATTATAAACACAAAGATCATGACAATGACGATGATGACGAGCCAATATCTACGAGGGCTGCACTAAAAGTATGGGAATGGAATATTTCCACCATTCCTGTCATATTAAAATCTTTTAAATTGAAAAGTCTTTGGTTTTACAAATCGAATACCATTTATTTATTTAAAAAACGATTCTCGGTCTTGTCACAAGGTTTTGTCAAACTTGTTTAGTCGTTGAGAAAATGGACTCGAGAAAATTCAAAAACGATGATTTATTATGACTTCCGAAGTGGTTTAACACAAAAACAGTGTGTTGACCGGATGATTTCTGCATTTGGTGATGAAGCCCCATCCAAAACCACAATTCATCGCTGGTTTGCTGAATTTCAACGTGGACGTATCAAGTTCAGTGATGATCCTCGTCAAGGTCGTCCAAAAACTGCAGTCACCCAAGAAAACGTTGATGCTGAGCGTAAGCTGATTGAAGAAGATCGACATGTGATATACTACGAAATTTAGGCAACTCTAGACATTGAGATGAGTCAAATACAAATAATCTTGCATGAACAATTAGGTGTAAAATATTTGTTTTCCCGATGGATACCGCATTCGCTCTATAAAGAGCAAAAAGCGGCTCGTGTTACTTGGTGCGTCAGAACTTTCGAAAGTCACGCAGGATCCTCAAATGCTATATAAAACATCGCATCAGGTGACGAATCCTGGATATACGCGTACGAACCCGAAACAAAAACCAGTCTCGAGTTTGAGTGTTCGAAAATGAGTAAAGCCAACAAAAATTGTTCGTTCACGGAGTGTTGCAAAAAATGGTGGCTACGTTTGTCTCCAAAACTGGCCATGTTGCGACTATTCCCCTTGAGGGACAAAGAACGGTAAATGCAGAACGGTATGCTAGCATTTATTTGCCACAGTTCGTTTCTGAACTCCGTCCTCAGTTTTTTCGATGGACCAAGCTGCGGCTCAGCATCTGATCAGCTTTCTGAATTGAACATCAGTGTGAGAACTGGAGAAGGAAGGGGTGTTAATGTCGGCGATTCATCGTCAAAGTCATTTTTATTTATTCATTCTGAGAGCCCCATTACGTTGCTCTTAGTCTCTCCAGAACAATAAAAGCACACTGCAGAACATTTCAGCACTGCTTTTCGACATCCACACATCGCTCCACAAAAAGAAACGGTTTGCTCGAGTTTCTGAACATTTTCACTTATAACTTTTTCATTTCTAGTTCTACGACAAAAAGTTACTGAACCAAAGTTGTAGAGAATTTAATTTGCAACAAAAAATGTTACCAATTTTTTTAAATCAAATGAATAGTTTAAGAGATATATCGTATAAACCATTTCAATTGAAAAAACCCGTCCATTGGGTTTCTTCCCACGTAAACACCCGGTTCTTTCCCATTTGGGAATAAACCCGGGTTTATTCCTTTCGGGTTTATTCCCACCGCCCATCTCTACTCACGCTTTCCCTAATGGTGCGAATACCTGACAAACAAGAATACCTACTGTAAAGTATAGAGATAATATGGTACTAATAATAATGAGGCGTGAAAATATTCAGTGATGAAATGGAAATGAGAGTAACGGAATGAAATATGACGTCAACGGAACAAGCCAAGGAGCTAAACGTTTGTAATGAATATGAATTTTCGCAAAATTTATGATTAAACGTTTTATAAGATGACAAGAGAAAAATAAAAGATTATTTTCAATGTCAGATATAAAAAAAATATATTCCATAGACTAGGTCTCTATACAAGACTCAGTTCTGCCTAGCCTGTGTAGTGTAGGCCTGATAATGTAGTTTTCCAATGGTAAAAATTTTGGAAATCGGCACAGTAGTTTTTGAGTTTATTCATTACAAACAAACACAAAAATACAAAAAAAAACCTTTTACCGAGATAGTGTAGATAAATCTATAGTTTCGAAACAGATAACAAAGTACAAAAATGTAAATCAAGTATTTATCCGCTGATTCATACAATTGTATAGAACTACTGATTACTTTGGCGAAGTACTCGTTTGTCGTAGATGGATACTTCGATAAGTTAGCGAGTAGCATGAAGGATAACAAACAAGCCACGCGTGTGCGTAAACAAGGTTTGATTTACTAGTATTAAATAACTTGTTGTGCGGTAAACGATGAATGATAAATTGCCGATTGTTCGTACGCCAATTGAGCGTGTCCCACCTCGGTGACGCCGAATTGCACTCGATTCATGTGAATCGAATTAAAATCACGTCTGAAATCGATTACTGAAATTGGAAGGGCAGAAATTTCCCGTTGACAATAACGAAATTATCGTCAACTGTTCGTTTTAACACGGAGGCTTGGGAAAATTCAATTTTTAAAGTGGGTTTTTTAAAAGCATTACAATTTCGCTTCTCATGCAGACTATTTTTTCAGTAGGGTTTAATGGCCAACATTAACCTTAATGACTAAAATACACGGATTTCAGCATTAACAGGAAGTTATGTACGCTTTATTATTCTTGATCAAATTTAGCATGATAAATATGGTAGATGTTTATAGATCAGAAATTATTAGCATTCCAACTGAAATTTACGTGCTTAACCATTTTGTGAAGTTAATCTGAAGGTGTAGTCATAATAAATACGTATAAATAGTAGGAGAAGGTCATAAGATATAAATGATACCATTGTTCTTACATATATCATTATAGCATTTAGCATTTTTCTATCTCCTCGAAATAAAACCCATTTATAGAAAACACCAAACTAGTTTCCCTCGAGACTGGCCAACATTAGGTCAACCCATATCTTAGAATTATGACACTCTTGCAAACATGCGGGCAATATTAGATTCGTTTTCGAAATACATATAAATGGATTTCAATTTCCTTATTTGCATGTCACACTTTGCTTCCATTATAAGCATCCAATGTATATGTATGTATACAAAAATGGTTTTAACAGCCTTTTGTTATGACGTTTGGTGGAAAAAGGTATTGTTGTTGAAGTACGCACTCTTATCAGAATGGAAATGGACTGGGTATTTTAGAATTGTTTTGATGCTTCATTGATGGCTCAAAGACTTGCTTTGTGGTTTTTAACAACTAGAATTTTTGCTCTTTAATGATGTTATCATTAAATGTGGCAGTAGAAAAGGTATAGTACTGAACTAAATATCAGAATAGGATTACCTAGCAAAACTTTTGTAGTTGTGGTTAGTTTAGTAGTAAAATTTAATTTGACTATCTAGATGATTCATTTGTTTGTAGTGTGGATGTAGAAAAATCTAAAAGAGAAAGTTAAAGTATATAATTTCTTATTTTGATTTTGTTCCGACTAACTCGAATATTTCAACCTTGTAGACACGGCTGTAAGGGTGAATACCTCACCTTTCGTCACGGGGATTCAGAAAACAATCCGTAGATTAAATGTTACCTATCCAGTAGGGTATTCCCGGAATCCTCTCTAAATATCGATTGAGATGGGGAATAAGAACACGCATCTGTAGCCTCGAGTTACTGGCAACAGGTGATGTATGTTACGAAGGACTTTGATGTTATATCAATACGAGATCATTTATACAGCTTGATTTGAAGTTTTAGATTTGTTTATCTAAACAAATACATTGTTGCTTTATGGTAGTTCATGGATGTGGATGATCAAACCCAACTGAAAACCGACGTAATTATATCTTAAAGGAAAATTAAAAACATATTTTGTAACATAAATTTGTATTGATTATAAAGAACTACCTCTTATTTAGGTTCTTCAGTTACGTTGGGAAAGTTTAACTTTTTTTACCTTGTTTTCTTCTTCTTGTAACTTTAAACTATTATACGTTTCGCATGTTTATAAAACATTGTGTTACTGATTGTTGATCTATATTTAAAAATAAATTTTATATTCAATTTTCTTACAAAAAATGCATAAGTGAGTCAGTTTATAGTAATTTTTAACTAATCCAGGGGATCACGGTAAACATAAGCTAACCGTGGTCACCTCCTACCCAATAAGTCAACAATGACACAGATTTTCCCAAAGATGACTAACTGACACAAAATCCTGGCATCAGAACATGAGTTAAATGAAGTGTGCGGTGGGGTCGTATCGATGTGTAATTTATCATGGCCAGACACCGACGTCGGCACGATCAATCTGAACCGAGCCACAATGACAAAAATGTCAAGTGTCTACTAAAAATAAATCACAATAACCACAAACGGAACGGCAGAAATGTGATAGCTCTGAACTGTTTATATATTTTTGTCTTAAATAAATACATATCCTATGACACTTTTCACATTCGGCCAATCAAAATCTGAACTAAGCAGAGCTAGTGATATGGAAACTTTTAAATACGTACTCATATAAATAATAACTTATATCCTGGGACATTTTTCACACACGACGGCCAATTTATTTCCAAACTAAGCAGAGCTTGTGATATGGTAACCAGATAGCTGATATCTACATACATTACTTTAAATCACAAACGTAAATAGGTAATTACATCCAGACACAACAAACAGATACATCGATGCATACAAATGTTTGTCTGTATGGGATTCGAACCCACGACCGGTGGCTTGAAAGGCAGGGTCACTAATTACAAAGCCAACCGATTATCTAAAAAGTTAACTAGTACATGCTATTTTAATAAATACGTTTACATTCATATTAAGAAATGTGAAAATTTAAGATATGGTATACTCAAGAAAAAGCTTAATACATCTACAGGATAATAAAAATAAAAACTTGAGTTGTAGCGGCTGAAATGAGAATTGTAAGAAACTTTATTCTTACGCTAGTCGGCGATGTTAAGAGCAACTAGACATTTTCTCGACTTAAACTAGAATACGGTTATTAGAAAAAAGGAAGACTGTAAGCAACTTCTTGTGATATAACTTAATATCTTAGTTAAATTGAAACAAAGAAGTTCTTTTTAGACCCTCTGACATAGAATCCAATTAAAACATAGACAAAAACCAAGTAATAACAGTATTTAATATCCTGGGACATTTTTCACACACGGCCAATCTGATTCCAAAGTAAGCTACAAATGGTGCTTGTGTTATGGTAACCAGATAGCTGATGTACTACATATAATACTTTTGAATACACACTTATTATAGATATTTACATCCAGTAAATGCCTATAACATTACTTCTTTTGTTATTTCACTTTCATCTTTTTTTTTTTTTTTTTTATTGTACTCGTTATAAAACGGGTACTCATACAATTACAATCTAGACCTTAAGGCTAATAAGTAATTTAAATTTAACTTAATTTGCTAACATTTACTTCTTAAGAATGAGTCCATTGACACTTTTCTTATAGTCTCTATTGTAAATTGAAAGACACTCTGTTCTTGTGTTCTTTATGCGTAGCACTCACTGCACTTCTTTACACTAACTACACTAAACTAACTCAAAAGGTTTAGTTCTTTTTAGTCTTCTCACTATGTCCGTGTTGTCTAGTAGCTGGATTGCCTCGACGTTCACATGATGAAGGAGCCTTTGTTCGTGTGCTTCGGCGTATTTTTGTATAACGCCAGTTACAAGATCCACTCCAAGGTCTCGGTGGATGTCTTCATTTCTGACGTACCAGGGAGCATTTACTATAGTCCGAAGTACCTTATTTTGGAATCTTTGTATGATTTCAACGTTAGTCCGTTTTGTACATCCCCAGAGTTGAATGCCGTACGTCCATACAGGCATGAGTACTTGTTTGTATAAAAGTACTTTGTTATACACTGACATGGTAGAATGTCTACCAAGTAGCCAGTACATATTTTTATAACGTAGGTCTAACGCCTGTCGTTTCTTTTTGACATGAGCCTTCCAGCGGAGTTTTGCATCTAACGTCATACCCAAGTATTTTGCCGTATTTTCGTATGGTATTGCGCGATTGTTGATATATACTGGTGTATAATTAGGTCTTTGGTTTGTGAAATCGATATGTGTCGATTTTGATTCGTTTAGTTTAATTTTCCATTTTTTTGTCCAGTCGGTGATAGCATTGACGGCCATTTGCACCTTCTCTACTGCTTCCTTGTGACAGACACCTGTGGCCATAATCGCCGTGTCGTCTGCAAAAGTAGCAATGACGCTATTATTTGTTTCAGGAATATCGCAGGTGTACAAAAGGTACAGGAGAGGTCCAAGGACACTTCCTTGCGGTACACCAGCTTTTATTTGTTTGATGTCCGAATAAGCCTCCTCGTGTCTAACTCTAAATGTTCTCTTAGCTAAGTATGATTCTAAAATTTCCACAAATTGTTTTGGTAGCATTTTGCTTAATTTACATATAAGACCTCTATGCCACACTTTATCAAATGCCTGAGCTACGTCTAGAAATACCGTAGAGCAGACTTTCTTCTCTTCTAATGTTTTTTCAATTACATTGGTAATTCTGTGTATTTGGTCTACTGTGGAGTGTTTTTCTCTAAAGCCGAATTGATAGTTGGGAATCAGTTCTCGGTTTTCAATTATAGGTTTTAGACGCCTAAGTAGTAGTTTTTCGAACAATTTCGCTATGATTGGTAAGAGTGATATAGGTCTGTATGATGTTACTTCATGAGGTGGTTTTCCCGGTTTAGGGATCATGATAACTTCAGCCACTTTCCACATACTAGGGACATATTTTAATCGAAATGTCGCATTGATAAGGGTTGTAAGCTTCACAATTGCTTTACGTGGGAGATTTTGCAGGAGTTCGCCTGTGATTAAGTCGTATCCCGGCGATTTCCTTTTGCCCAAACTTTTGATCATGTTAGTAACTTCTTTTGGGGTAACAAGTTTTATTTCTAAATTGTCAAGCTCAGTCTCGTCCAGTGCTATACTTTCAGAGCTTTCCTCGATGTTTGTTTGAAAATTTTTCTCGAGATGTTCTGCAAATACAGTCGCTTTCTGTTCATTATTTATGGCCCATTTGCCATCTCTTTTTTGAATTGGTGAAGCGTGAATGATGGGCTTTTTTAAGTTTTTAGTGGCTTTCCATAGTGAGTAATCAGATGTGCCATTACTTGATAGTTGACTAAGGTAATCATTTGTTGTCTCATCATGAAATTCTTGAATTGCTCTGCTTAACCTTTTTGTGAGCTTATTTAATAGGGCTTTGTCAGGCGGATATCTACTCTGTTGCCACTTTTGTCTCTGGGTTCGCTTTATGGCTATAAGATTTCTAATTTCCCGAGGATATCTTTGCTTTGCTACTTTTCTTTTCGTGTCAGGAGTATTTCGCCAGGCGCACCGTTGGATGTCGGTTACAAATTTTGCAACTTCTTCATCTACTTGCTGTGTGTCTTTGAGCGGTACTTTGAGGTCTGTGTAGAGATCTAATTCAAATTGAAAGCTTGCCCAGTCAGTGTTTCGGTTCACTAAGGTTGGACTGTTTTCTTTTTGTGTCACTGTTTCGCTTAGTGTTAATATAATGGGTGAATGATCGGAATGCATATCATATCCTTCTTCTATGTTTAGGTATGGGGCTGACAGATTCTTGTAAATGAAGAAGTCTATCAAATCTGGTTTTCTTCTAATATCGGTAGGCCAATAAGTGGGTTTTCCCGTTGAAATTACATTGCACTTGATTTTTCTAATAGCACATAGCAATTCTTTACCTTTGGTGTTAGTTAGTCTGGACCCCCAGTGAGTGTTCTTTGCATTGAAATCACCTCCAAGAATGAATGTGTTTCCTAGAGCTTTCAACAAGTTACTGTACTGCTCTTTTTTCAAAGCATACTTAGGTGGAATATATACAGCTGATATGGTAATATCATGGCGTTTGGTTCTGACTACAACAGCTACAATTTGTGCAAATTGTTCTTCGTATTTGTATTTTAAATAATGATAGATGTTCTCTTTAATAATGACGGCACTCCCACCACTCGCAGTGTTGTTGGGATGCAGTGCGTGATATATGTTATAGCCTTTAATATGAATAAAAGATTCTCTCGTGAAGTGAGATTCTGATATGAGGCATACATCTATTTGCCCTGTTGTTAAAACTGCCTGTAACTCATTCCGGTGCTTAAGGAGACCGTTTGCATTCCACGTCATAATTTTTAGTGTGTTTCTCATTTTTGGGTTGAGTGCATTGGTAATTGATTATTTTCTATTTTTGTTAACCTTTGGTCAAAGGTTGTCAACATGCTTAAAATTTTCCAGATATTTTGTTCTGTAGTAGTATTATTCTCAGGGTTCGGGGGTAGCGTTACCGGTGTCCCTGGCTGCGTTGCTTTTGTCATTTGCGCAAATGATACACTATTTGTTACCTTTTTGTGAGTAGAACGGTGTGGTTCTTGTCTCTCAGCGTCAGGTGTGTTAGGAGCAGTGACCTTTTTTTTGGAGGCTTTATTTTTCAATTGCTGTAGTTCTTTAGCTACAATACATCCTCTATAATTAGCTGGATGAGGCTCGCCACAGTGAACACATTTAGGTTTTGAAGCTATTGTTTTTGTACAGTCCTTTGTGAGGTGTTTACCAGTGCACTTTACGCACCTTGGTTCTTTAGAACAATATTTTTGGGTATGCCCATATGCTTGACACCTTTTGCATTGTGGGATTAATTTAGACGTTTTTAAAGGCTGTACATCGACCTTACAACCAAGTATGGCCTTAATACTATAGATATGGTTTATGTCTTCATCTTTTTGAAAAGATAACATAAACATGTTAAGGGGTTCCTTAGTCCTCCAGCTCAGTTTATTTACAGCTTCCTGTATTTTATAGCCTTTAGCATTTAGGTCTTCAACTATTCTGTTCGGCAGACATGATGAGTGTAGATTTTTGACCATAACTCTTATCGGTCTATCTTGTTTGTTCTCATATGAGTGCCATAGGCAATTATTTTGCAGCAATAGATTTCTTATCGCTCTAAATGAGTCTTCATCCTTGGCATTTATTTTAACGGTTTCCTTTTTCACTTTCATCTAACCAATTTAAATCCTACCACTAGCAAATTAAAGCAAAACTTTCGACTAATAAACCTTATACCGTTTATGTCATAAATTTCATTCTCATTTCAGTACCTAAAGTTATAAGTTTTGCGAGGGTTAAGTTGAAAAGTTGGTTATTTTGAAGATTAACCTATTACTTAATAACAAAATTATCGAACAATATCAAACCAGCCCCAAGTACATTTATATTTATTGGGTTTCATAAATTGGCAATATTATCTAACAGTTTACAATGTCAAATAAATAAGCTATTTTAGTTTGCGATATGAAATTAATAGACTCAAGGGAGTGATACATAACACAATATTATTCAAATACTAATGGCTCACCGTGGTTTTTACCTATTTCCCGGGGTATTTTCCATTTTCCAGAACATATTTTAACTCTGTCCCAAATTTTATCGCGGTCCTTTTAGGCATACTGGCGTGAAAGAGTATCAAACATATGTATGTTTTAGATGTCCATACCTAATACTCACAAACTTTCACATTTATAATTTTAGTAGGATATCGTAATTTGTTATAACTTTTACTTGATCTTTGATGTAGATAGAATACCAACCTGTCTTTGATGTGTTTCTTTAAAGTAGGGTTGCCATCTCTAAAATTTGGAAACCAGGACAAGACGCGTGAAAACCCCGGATTTTAGAGTCCGAAAGCCGGACATGTCAACAAGATCTTTTAAACATATTCAATGTAATAAAAAACAGTTGAAAATGTCATAAATCACCTTTTTAGGGTTCCGTAGTCAACCCTTATAGTTAACCCTTTTGGATATGGTCATGAATTATTTGTATCATGTTTGGATCTGGAGAAATTCTATGGAAACTACCAAGAAAAAAATATGCAATTTTTTGTCATCTAAAAATGGTCTATGGGCTTCAAAAATGTTTTTTTTTATTGTTTTTGTCAAATCCTCTTTTTGGATATTTAATGCCCTTTAATTTGTTGTAATTAAGAAGCCTGTACAATGATTAGCCACGGAGTTATTGTCAGTCAAACCAAAAAAGGACCTTTTAACTTTGACAATCAATAACACTGAGAATAGTGATCGTATAGGAAATCGAAGATAGGCTTTGAAGACTACACACTATCTTCTATAAGAAATCGTAAACGGCTTTTGTCAAAAACATTTTTATTGAATTAAAAACTTTGACTGAAATAAAGGCGAAAATTTGCATAATTAAGGATATTTAGGTAACTTAGTATCCCTAGGATAAAATGGATGAATAAAGGATATCGTCGGTAATTTTTTAACTTAAATGTGTCCCAAAAAATCCCTGAAAAATTCAAAGCGCTGCAAGTCTTCTTTCTTAGTGTCCCGAGGCTTTAAATTTATTGTTTTCGCTAAAAACACCATTATGAACGATGGTTCGATTTCTATCATTTTTTCAATGAAAACATTTTTTTTCTCAATAATCTTTATTGCTTTGATGAAAATGATCGACTTTTTTTTCAAAATTTCGAATAATTTTCAAAACATTCGATGATCTGTCATCATGCGAGAGCGCTTACGAGCAGTGACCCAAAACAGAGGCAATACGCGGTACTGAATTGTGACCTGTTTACGTGCAGACCCGCACGAACAGCTACAGATGAACACACAAACAGACTGTCAGACAAAGTCAAGAAAAAAAATTATAAATAAAGTATTATTTTTCTATCCGAAAATTTTCAAATAAACCGATCTTATTGTAGCTTCAAGTATCATATCCAAAAACTAGACACTTGAAGCTACAATTTGGTTATCTATTTTTGGCTGTACGATTATTTTCCTCGGAGTTACAGCTCGTTGAAAATCGCCCAAAAATCTCGAATTTTATTTATATCCCTAACTTTTTGTGTCTAGTGTAGTTTCACCATGTCCGTCCGTCCGTCCGTCCATCCGGCCGCGGGTAATCTCAGAGACGGTTGATACTACAGAGCTGTATTTTGTAAATATTAACAGCGTCGACTAAATTGAAACATAAAATCTTAAAAAATATTTTTTTTGAAGGTCCCATACCTACCGATACCCCAAACACGTAAATTGGAAAGATTTTTTGACGTGACAACGTCTTATAAATTGGTTTGCCGGGTGACACTTCAAGAAACTGCGTTACGCTCCGCTCACGTAACGTGACGTTATGTTTTAAATTGTTACTATTATTTCATCCTTCTTCCTACTATACGAATGAATATTCACATTAAAATTATTTTACCACTCAAAGTCGTTGTCACGTAAAACTTTCGCCCGTATACCGACTTTACAGGCAACCAATTTTTGACGTGACAACGTCTTATAAATTGGTTTGCCGGGTGACACTTCAAGAAACTGCGTTACGCTCCGCTCACGTAACGTGACGTTATGTTTTAAATTGTTACTATTATTTCATCCTTCTTCCTACTATACGAATGAATATTCACATTAAAATTATTTTACCACTCAAAGTCGTTGTCACGTAAAACTTTCGCCCGTATACCGACTTTACAGGCAACCAATTTTTTTTTCTTTATTCTTATAGTGTGGCATATCGTTGGATAGCTCATTAAAAAATAGGCAATAGGCAAATAAAATATAGTAAAGGTTTTCTATTTTTTAATAAGCTATCCAAACGCTTTTCGATTCAGGGTTTCGTTTACGGAATATTACCTTAATTAATTTTAAACTGAAATTTTAGTTAGAGTCATGTGGGGGTCATTAGAGGGGGGGACCCCTCTAAAAACTAAACCATTGTTTGTAGAGTTGTAAAAAAAATCACGTTAGTGGCATATACTTATTATGATGAATTTAAAAGGAAAACTATCACGGGTGAGTTGGCTTTACCTACAGGTTAACGAGTTATAGTCGTCCAAGTAAAAAAGATTAGAAAATCAACCGAATACGACTTTTAACCATTTCGTTGCCACTTCAATATATAAAATATAAAATGTATATGTATACGTAAAGTATTGAATTTTGTTAATCTAGCTACGGAACCCTACACTGCGCGTATCCTAACATGCTCTTAGCCGGTTTTTTAATTCATTCATTATTTTAACAAAACAGAATATTACAATTTGTCACAAATTTAGTTATTTTTTAAAACCCGGTCTACAAATGAAACTTTCCCCGGACGCTCCCCGGATGCCCTCTAAACTAGGACAAATCCGGGGAAACCCGGACGGATGGCAACCCTACTTTAAAGGAAAGTTTTGGAGTATTAATATTTTCATCAATCCAACGGTAATATTTATGATAAATAAACTGTCAAAGATAAATTTGTTACGTTATGCGGAGGCTAAAATGTAATCTCGTCTTTGTTGTTATAAGAACATTCATATTTTGTGGGATATTTCAAAAATCAATGCGAAACGCTTGGGCGTTCAAGCTTCATCAAATAAACAGAGATACCTATTTATTACAGGAATATTGGAATTTTGTATTACCCTATGTTTATTCTGACCCATTATTTTTTAAATAGAATCTCCTACCATGGAATGTTCGAACTTCGTTATGAAAATGTTTAAATTCTATATTTACCATAAACATTTTGGCCATTTGTTTGGCGTTTCGTTTCACATGGTATGGACATTCAGATCTCAGTGTTAAGTATGTCTGGGGAAGTATACCTCGTATTTATATAAGGTTTGATGTGATCCGTTTAAAAATTAAATATTCCTTAATTATCACAAATAAGTGCAAAAATTATGAAGGTGTATTGTTTATTGGTGAGTCCATTCCATATAAAACTTATCTAAAATTAATTGTTATAATTACCTATTTGTAACAAACGCTGCTCATAATGTGAGCACTATTCTATAAAATATTTCATCCTTATAAATACATACTATTCCTAGTAACAAAAGCTATATATTTAAGGAAAAAACTTATCCACAGGACGATAGCTAGTTCAGATATAGTTATGTTTATACGCATTTTTGCTTGTTTAAAGGGAAAACAATATACTAGTGCAAACCTCCGTTCCTATCGTATTTGAAACAATTCCAACCATCGAGCTGTCAATGCGAGAGCTAAAGTTAGCCTGGCGGAGAATCTAGCTCAAACTAATGCCTAGAACATCTCCTATCGATTGACTAATGGTCAAACTTGGCATTATACTATGAGTGAAATTTCAAGGGCTACAATGTTAATGGATCGATAGTTTCCCCATTTTGCTTGCCCGTTGGCTTTGTGGTTAGTGACTGGCTTTTGAGCTGGTAAATTTGGTTGCGACTCAGCACAAAAATTTTTGAATAGATCTCTAAATTTCATTAATTTAAATTCATTAATTTTATCTAAGCTTAATTATGCGGACACAGTTTTTGGACCTAGACTCTTAACTAGAACTCAGAAACTTATACAGCGAGTTCAGAATGCCTGTGCTCGCTTCTGTTTTAACATTCCGTCAAGGGCTCATGTAACACCATACTTAAATGAACATTTAATTTTAAAAATGAAGCACCGGCGTAAGCTTCACCTAGCTTCCCTTCTTTTTGGAATTATTAAATATAAATCTCCTGCTTATCTATATGATAGGTTATCCTGGGTAAGCAGCCAGAGGTCGCAATCTTCGTGTCAGCTGTCCATGCACCAGCATTCCTCTGCAACATTTAGAGGTAGTTTTTGTTACGCTGCTACCAAATGCTGGAATAATATTCCACCGCCGATACGGAACCTGCAAAGTACACAAAGGTTTAAAATTAAATTAAAATCTTTCCTCTTACAACATCAAAAGCTAGAAGAATCGCAGCGGCATGATACGAGTGCTATATAGTATAAAGTATTATGAAAATATTATATAAATAATACAATGTAACATGTGATTTGTAATAATATTTTTCTCCATTGTTACCATAATAGAAATAGGTACTAGGTACTTACTTACGGCATCAAATTTGTTAATTTTACTTTTTTTATTCTTTGTAGGTATTTTCTTGTTTTTCACCTTCTTATTAGGTCACTGGTAACTCACTTTAATATAATAGCTATCATGTGACCCGGCCTGGACTTCACCACACGGCCCCAACGGAAGACCAGCGCTGGTTATGCAAATGTATAACCAGCTTCATGCTGAGTTGGTGGACCATTTTGTAACGCCAGTCAAATTAATTTACTTTTTAATTTAATTTAATTTTTAGTATTGATATTTATTTTTTAGGTTAATTATTATTCTTTATTTTGTTTATAATTGTTTATTTTTCTTATCTAATGTAATATTTTTCTGGGCGTCACAAATAAAAATTTCTTTCTTTCTTTTCTTTCTAAATTAGAATGCTTATTAATAAATTATTTATTCCGTAATAAATTTGGTAATAAGTACACGAACGAAACGTGAATAATGAAAAATTTATACCTTAGCAAAAATGTATACAATGAAACCAAGTAAGTAATAAGGAGGACTTCCGCATGAGATTTGTATCACTTAAAATATGATATTTGACAGGATGAAAGCTTAATTTGAACGATAATGATTTCTAAGCACAATACATTTTCCTTATTATGACAGCCCGGTTGGCTTTGTGGTTAATGACGCTGACTTTCAAGCCGCGGGTCGTGGGTTCGATTCCCACCCAGGACAAACATTTGTATGCATGAATATGTCTGTTTGTTCTGTGTCTGGATGTAAGTATCTATATAAGTATGTATTTAAAAGTAGTATATGTAGTATATCAGCTATCTGGTTACCATATCACAAGCTCTGCTTAGTTTGGAATCAGATTGGCCGTGTGTGAGAAATGTCCCAGGATATTTATTATTATTATTATTCATTATTATATTTATTCTTCCTTACCTACTTTTAATATGAAATTAGAAGCATAAAGTTTAAATGGCCGCCTGTTTTCATTGTTCAATACTTAAAGCATATTGTACTGTACAATTATTATGTCCGTAGAAAGTCTAGCTTTGTTCGCAATAAGCTTAAAAAAGCTCGCCTTGTTAACTGTACTCCTTAACAAGCTTTAAGCTTGGCACAACAAGATGTTCCATTTCACAATAAATTGTATGAGAAATCAATAGCTTCTTTTATCACGAGCAAAGCTATTTTCGTAAGCTTTAGTAGCTTATTTATTAGTGTCACATTTCAAACTTTTATGTACGAGTATTATTGGATTATGACAAAGTACTAAAAGGCATTTATGATAGTTTATGCGATTATGTTATTTAATGTCTTTGGATAAACGATCTTAGCAAGAGTCACGGTCATTTTATTATACAAGTAAATGTTGCCTGGGAAACTAGAACACACAAAAAACAGTGAAATTTATTAAATATCGGTTACTTACTTACTTCTAACTACTTTATAACGTATTTGATAAATAAAAAACAGGCATATTTTTCCCCAAATCATAGCTAAATTGAATAAATACCTACCATTAAATTATTATCATTATTTAGATCTAGTCAGTCTAATAAAATATTGTTTCTAATTAAAATGAAAGATACTCAAATAGACAAAAAAATATTTATAAAAAGTACTAACTCATACGTATTATTTATCTTTTTTACAAAGTATTTTTTTAGGAAATTGAATTGAAACAACGATTATTCACTACAGCGTAAACCAAATGTCCAATCAATCTCCAAAAAAACATAGGTATACTACATGACCCGTATACATAATTGTGAGAAATCATAAAAATATGCTCAGTAGGTTTATGTTGTTTAAAAATATAGCCCAGGCCTATTTATTGTGGTTTAAACTAAATTTGGAGCATGTACCGACTCTTTTAAAAGCATGAGATACGTAGAAACACGAGTAAAGATAAACCAACAATATTTCAAAATGATAATTATTCTTATTCATCATTTAAATTTAGCATAAAATTGCTGAATGCCAAAAAAAAACTGTTGAAATATCTTTCATGACATTTGAGTTCTTCAAGAACATCTTATTTCAAGGGTCATAAGAATTGAATTCTTGAAACGCCACTTCTATTGAAGTACTTTGGGCGGTTGTGACGTCATCCCCATTTATCCACTCGGAGCTATTAGGGCGTCTCATATTATAGGCTTCCGAGATAATGACAACCATCCAGATTTTTGTTTGTATTCAGGCTGAATCTCAGCACAGCCGGTGGAAGCCAGATAATGGCTTAGTATAATGAGGCAGCTGTTGCTTAAGTGTATATTGCGTCTGCCTTGTTAAAATCTGTAATTCTGTACCCGTAATGACACAGTTTTCACACAATCCCTTCGTTCAATGAGTAAGAAATTATATAATGGTTCTATTTCTAAAATATAACTAAACTTTTGAAATGTTAATTAGTAAACAATAAATGTTGTAGGTATTCCGGAGTGCGCGTAGGTGTTGTAATACTATAAAAGATTTACAAAAGCGCTGAAATCTTTACATGCGGGAGAGCATGTAATTTTTTTTCTTCAATACAAAGCTTTGAGAATGTAGTAGACCGTAAATCATGTTTTATTTTTATGAGTTTCGAAAGTGAAACACTTCGTTATACGCATAATCGCCTAATGAAATAGTCTTGTTTACGACTGAAGTAATTTTTTTACAAGCACGTACGTACAACATCAAACGAATGAACTGGTGGAGATTGTAGAGAAAACTGGAGTAATAAAAATAATTTAAAGTGTGTCAAAGTCGGGGTCCCTTCCACAGAAAAGGTTAACAAAGTTTACGAACTTAGTGGAGACGGAAGTCTTTTCAAATCCCTTACCTATTACAAGACCTCTGGCGCACAATTGAATCTTGGAGCTGTAACGATCTTGTTTCATTATTTTTTAAACTTTTTTGCGTTGTGTTTGTGAAAAAAAACTTTGTTTATAGATGTGAAAATGTAACATTTTTATCTGTTATACCTAGATATATATTATAAGTAAAATTGTATTAGGTAATATACTAGTTTCCGGAACGCAGATCCCGGGATTTTCTGGGATAAAATTCCAAAGCAAATTCTATCCTTGTGGCAAAATTTTATCTAGCCATTTTGGCGCGTGGCAAACATCAGTTGGTAAGTAAGATTCAGATGCGATTCTTAAATAAATAAAAGTTCTAAATTCCCATCTATAACTATATTATTAATATTTTTTTATAACTATATTATTAATATTTTTTTATAACTATATTATTAATATTTTTTCTATATTCAATCCTATAAATTGAAGGAGATAGGTGTTAAAAGCTTAAACACAGATCCAATTCGGCTTAATATTCTCATACTGTCAGTTAATTGAGTTTCGCTTGAGTAGTTCCCACATTTGTAGATTGTCAGTCGTAGGGAGGTTTCCTGAAGTGGAATAACGTGAAATTGGAAGTGGATTCGAGTAAAATGAACCGAGAGAAATGAGAGAGATACCCGCCATATGAGTGTCATTATTAATGCTACCTACCTACCGAACTTGTGTTCATTATATACTTTATTTAGATTCTATTTGAACCGATATAAAACCTAATATAGATCATAATCAGATCTGAGGTACCTTTGCTGAAATGAAAATATATATTGCTACTGATTTTCATACGCTTCATGGAACTTAATTAAATCCACGTCTCGGTTTATTCATATAAAATTTTAACTTAATTTTAATAAATAAATATGCGAGGACATATTATACACAGGGTAAACCTGAATACATTGTAACTTCAGAAATACTATATAGTAATTTTAAATAAATAATTGTATAAATATTACACGCCAAAAACAGAAGACATGTTCATGAACACAAATGTTTGTCCTGGTTTAAAGTCGAACCCACGACCGCAACGGTATCTACACTCAAACGGCCTGTCCCTGTCAGCTTTGTTTTAGGTTAATGAGAAATAAATCTATGTCTAATTTAAGTTTAGAATCAAAGAGCAGTCTTATACCTTCCATATAGTCGAGTTTCATCATAATTAGTATAGATACATTTTAAATCCAAACAATATTTTACTAAATTTATTGAAACCATATTATACCGCTTTAAACTTTCCGCCTCAGAGAAATAATAATCACTTCATAAATTCCTGATGAGGGTTCTGTCAGGTACCTTCAGTCTTTAAATGATCACCGAAGGGTCCAATAGGGCTGGGAGTAGTCGATAAATCACTTACTCATAAATATTTCGTAACATATATGTTAGTATCGACAAAGGGTAGGTAATATTGGAAATATTGTTTTATTTTTTTAAAACAAATATAAATTCAGGGAAAATATACATTACATTACCTACATAGAATACAAAACTAGTAAAATTTGTATTGTACGTAATTCTTTTGTCTAGGGTGTAAATTTGAAGATACCATAGTACTAGTTTCAGTTAAAATTGTACTACGCGTCGCCGATTTTATTATGTCGCCGATATTTACCCAAACAAATTAAAATTTTAAGACGAAAAAATAGTAAAATATTAATATATAATCATAAAGGTTTCTTCTGGGCAAGCATGCTCCATCCTAGGTTTCGGCAGCGTCTTGTATGGACGGGTCAGAGACCAAATGCAAGCCCATCCTTAATAAAAAAAAAAAATACTTATGTTTAAAAAAAAACACTAAAACAGTAATAATAATCACAAAAATAAATATTCTGTATTTATTCTTCTTATTTCAATTTTCAGTCCTATTGGTATAATATAGGTATCTACCTAAAAATCTATAAGTAGATCACATAGTAGTAATCTATCTATTATAATGGGTGACCTAAAACAAATATTTTTATTGTTTTATTATTCGATTAGGGAAGCGGCGGGCGGCACTCACCGCGCGCGGCGCAAATGAGTAATTAGTTAAATTGTCTTAGCTCGCACTGTCTCTCACACACCTGCCGACTTGATAAATAGTCTTTTACGACTTGAAATACTGAATTTCTCCTTTACGGTTGTTATACAAGAGAATTGGTTCTACGCTACATTGTCGTAAGTTTTAATTATTTACATATTTGGGAAAAGGTAGATAACCTTTTTAGGGTTCTTTGGCCACGTCACCCATAACTATTACGGTGAAATTAACGGTATACCTACTGTAAAAATACGTGTATTATGCCGCCTGCGGGTTCGATCCCGTACCCAAGAGATAAACTATAGGTAAGTATTAGAATCATAAATGGTTTCAGAATTATGAACTTTTTTGGACCAAAAATATCGAAGTCTTTCTCAAATTTTGGCTTTAGCAACTGTAGTGGATCCTTGATTCCCACTTCAAATATCTTAGCTAAGACAATCGCAAATATTCAGAGCTCTTGGTAGGTATTGGCACCCGATTCAAAGTTTATGTACCAACATAAATTACATACGATAAAATTGTTCTACCGATCGGAATGCTAACCGAGTAGGACTTAAGGGGCACGACATAGATTCGCGTAAATGTTACATTCATCTCCTATTTTATTGGACCTATACGTTTCAGCCTTCCGGTTACAAAAGCCGTTCTTAGAAACAGTTTTATTCTAGTAACCTGTGTAGTGTAAGGGATCGTAAGATACGCAAACATGTCGTTACGTCCCCCAATCAAGGAAGGCTGTCGAAAAGGGACAAAAGACGGTCGACGTCAGACGTTAATAATTAAAATTTCGAGCCAAGTTACGAAATGCAAGCGATAGCGGTAGCGTCAGCGAACGGCCGTGGTACAGACGCACGATTAATCGCAGTGTTGGTTATCGCATTAAAAAGTCGCAGGTTCTGTGCTGTCCAGTTGCGCCATTGTAGATGATATAACTAATAGATGATGAAGAAGTATGCGAATGAATCAAGAGTCTTGGCAGCTTAAGAATCATGGACATATGGAACTGCCCTAAAATTATAGTAGGTACCTATATGATGTTGGCATATCTCTCTAAAAACAAATAAATCTTACTTTGTCTGTTATAATAACTTACACATCACATGTTTGACTGACGGCAATTCTCTAGTAATATACTGTAACAAAACTTATTTTATCAAGGTAGAATTTATTACGTTCATATATCGTGATGCCTAAAGTTTATTTTATAGAGCTTTATCATAATGTCAGTTAAACGCTTCGCCTCTCTAATTGCGCCGCAGCATTGTAATTTTACGCGTATTTTATAACTGTTGCTTTATTAAAATTTTACGTCTTCCGCCTTCTAAGGGAAACTTCGTCAGGCATATTTTAACTTAAGCGCAAACAATTAAATCTTGACAATGTTATCTTGGCTTACTTGATGTTTAATATGGGTAACGTAATTTTGTAAAGCAAGAACCTTTATGGTTATTAGATAGAGTATAATATGCTGACATTTGTAGGAATAATGTATGTAATTCTATAATACTTTCCTACATTCTTTCTACCTTTTACTATATCGCTTTTATATTCAAATTAGATTTTACTCTCGAATCACTCTATCTATTGTTGAAAAAACTGTTGGGTAGTTTAAGATCTAAGCGTACAGATGGCAGGCAGCGACTTCATTCAATACTGTAGAAATAACTAAGTTGTGCAGATTAACAAACCCGACATAGATTTCGTATTATATTTCAAGAGTTATATTGGTATTATAGATACACTAGTGTCTCCCCGCGGCTTCGCCCGCGTTCCAGGGGATCTTCAATTTTCCCGGGATAAAGAGTAGCCTATGTCCTTTCTCAGGCTCTGGATTATCTGTGTATCAAATTTCATTTAAATCGGTTCAGTAGTTTTAGCGTGAAAGCGTGACAGACAGACAGACGGACAGAGTTACTTTCATATTTATAATATTAGTATGGATTTGTAATGTTATATTTAACAGGGTCGGCAACGCGTGACTCGCGTGAGTGACGCCCCTGGTGTTGCAAGAGTCCATATGTTACGGTAACCACTTCCCATCAGCTGGGACCGTATGCCTGTTGGTGGTTGGTTGTGGTATAAAAAAAGTTCCCAATATAAAATAAATAAATGAATTTTGAAACAGAAAATAAAAAGCACTTCTCTTAAAAAAACCCTTACGTAAAGCTTGCAAGAGTTTCCCAGGCGTTCCCCATCCAATAAATCTAGCAACAAAAACTATTCAACAATTTACAGTCCGTAACTGGATCATTGACTAAGGTTAAACGTGTGTCTGTGTTCCCATAACTTTGTTCGAGTAACCGATGCCATATTTACGGGCGTGCCTTCAAACTTTTCAGGCCCTTTATTTGTTCAGAGGTTTCTAACTCCGCCGCAGCCGGGGGCAATTGATTTACAAGTTTGAAACCAGGTGCGTTTAAATACCACAAACAAATTGTTTCGTTTATCTTGTTCCGGTGTTAACAGATGGCAAGTTGTTTTATGTATTATTAATTTATTTAAAAGCTTAAAAGTTAGATGCAGACGATTTTGTATTATGAAATTTCAGGTAAATGTTCATATGTTCATTCAGCTAAACTATCTTCTTGTTTATACCCTACTAACAGTATGAATTCGAAAGTTAATAAGAATGTATACTTATTACTCTTTCATGCCAGAACGGCTGAAGGGATCGCGTTGAAATTTGGAACAGAGTTAGAAAATGTCCTAAAATAACACATAGACTAGATAGGTACATTTTATCCCGAGATAATTGAAGAAACCCATCAAGAAGAGAAACCGCGGGGAGCCACAAGTTTACTTTAAAACTATACCGCTATTTCTGCATTGAAAACAAAGGGAAAATTTATCACTTAAACAGGGAAATTATAGGCTAATAAATAGAGCAATTAATTGCAGTCATTAAGATGGGTCGAACCGCAATTAGCGATATCACTGAGGTGACCCACAGTATTTTACGAGATCGAAAAGTTATTAGAGAGTTCTGTACGGAATTTATATAAAAACTGAAAGACGGTGGCAGGAAAAAACTTTAATTTTGATACTCAGTTAGTAGTTCTAATTATGATAATGAGTACTTAAAAACCTGCCCTTTTCAATCATCTATCTCAAAGGAAGAATATGATGCTTCCTTCATCACAAATTAATACAGCGTAGAAATAAAATGCTTCTACAACTTTACTAATTATATAGGTAAATGGTCAATTTTGGGTGGATGTTTGTTACACTATTACGTAAGACTTAAGGGAGCTAGATAAAGTTTGGCATAAAATTAGAATATGTTCTGGAGTAGGATACCTATAGGTTACTTTTGATACCGGAAAAACTTAAGGTGCCATAGAACCGCACATAATAATTTTGCTTTTTGTGATTACGTAAATAATAATAAAAACATATTGAAATAAAATATCACTTCCATTATTTTAAAACGTTATTTATTTATGAAATCTGTAAAATGACACGGAAGATCGGGCGTGGAAAAGCTTTCAATATGCAATCTAGGTGCGGGTAAAATGTTACTGCAAATATTACCTCAGCTTGTCGTGGTAATATGTCACTTAAAGCTCGGCATAGTAAGAGCTTTTGGAAGCTCTTTATGATGAGTGGGAGTTTCGTGTGACCTCCGACGTATGACGTGGCAGATTTAAATCTCAGGACGCAGGTAAAAGCTCGGCGCTTTGCATTTTGCTCGTTCACCTTGTTTAATAATGTTGATAATTATTAACTTGTGAAATTAGAATATTTAATACCTTATTTTATTTATTTATACTACATAGTTTAATAAGTTTATCGAGTAGACAACACCGTTCGCTACCAAACTAGATTATAAAGAATTTAAACATTTTCAGTCTTGAGCTTTGGAATAAATAGATAATACCCATTCAGTCAGTAGTAGCCTTGACCTCCATAAGTGGCCTATTAGCACATACAGTCAAGAAATGGCTTTAAACCCAGAATCCCATTATAAAGATTGTAAATAAAGGACACCTAATAGGATATACTAGGATGGAGAACCATAAAAAATAACAAAAGCCGCAAGTCAGACCCAACCCCAATATTTTTGTTACTCAAAATAGTTATAGTTCGCATCCACTTACTGGCACATAAATAAAGCTAGTAAATTAAATTTTCCATTACCGAATAATAAAACACACGAAAAGGTACAATGTTAAAGTGTATGCAACACGCGATCTATCAAAGTGCTCTTTACTTGTAAATAGTGATGGTTAAAATATCGATATATTGTGTATTTATTTAAATTTCATACAATATTGATATTCTTTAACTAAAACGCTTTAAATAATATCGAAATGATTCTAGAGCAAGTTAGCATTCCCATTACCTAGATCCTAAATCTGTTGGACGATGAAGTAATTCTCATGGAATCAAAGTTGAAGTCGAGTTTTTAACAATTCACTTTGCGTTTGAGTTGAACCATTAATCTAATAAATCGGCTTCAAGTTTAATCTGCGTCTGCGTAATCCAAGAGTTACACAATTCGTGTGCAGCTGTCGGCTTTAAATCGAAACAGTTGTCTTCCTGTCTTATATAAAGAAGATGAATATTTCTTCACGTGTTGAACTGTACATTTTATTCGTTTTATAAATATTATGTTAAGTCCCAGATATATACAGAAACTTTTAATAATATAAAATAATTTGCACGTCATTTTCACCATGACCTATACCCATACTTATACATATCGTCATTTACATCAGATTATAATTATGACATCACGTATTACAAGGTTATAGATAAACACTAAAACTGAAATCTAATATGAATTAATTTCAATATGTTGTTTGTGTCTTCTTTCCGTTAGTGTAAAGAAAAACTACAAAAGAAATGGAAAAGGGAAAAGTAGTAAATGAAAATATTTAAAAAATAAAGCCCTAAGATTTAGTGACATGTTCACGTGTGCAGGCAGATGACAGCTCAGTCAGAATTAGGCTCAGCGTTGCTAGTCTCAATTATCAAAGTGGTACATAGACGTGAGGCGTCACAGAGTCCTTACTTTGGTTTATGCCTATGTGTACCTGCTGAATATTGAATTCTGTGTGCGTTATACGTATTCAAAAGTAAAGTAGAGACAAAATAGGCGAAAAACCATGCAAATAACAAAGCTTATCGATATATCGATGACTGAGCATCCAAATTCACATCACCAAATCAAATGAAAATTCCTAGTGAATGTTACGACATATTGAAAAGCAAATTTAATCATATGTATCGGCCGTACCCTTTCTATTTTCAGACAAAAAAGGACAATATTATATGAATCAAAGTTTTCGACGGCGAACAACGAATGTTGGTGCTTCATCTCAATTTCTTTACGACATTATGTTACTTTGCGCGAGCGAATAAAACGAAACGATTTTATTAAACGCTTCCTTTGAAGTTGAGGTTTTATCGATGTAATATCGTTTCTTGTAATAATAAATTTTGGATAAGCTGTCACAGTTAATGCTGACATTCGGGGAGTTTTACAATTGGCCATGAAGTTTAAAGGTCACTTGGACGAATTTAAATTAGCTTGTAGAATGGATACTGGGAGTTTTTGATGATTATTCATGAACTGTCTAGATGAAATTGTAATTAAGCATTTGTTTTAATATATGTAGCATAATGTACTATATCATACCAATTTCAAAGTTAATTATGTACTTGAAAGATTCTTATGTATATCTAAGTTTACAGTTATTAGTTGGCTACTGGTTCAGAAAATATTCTAAGTATTACGAATAATTAATCAGCCAGACAGTAAGAACTTTTATACTAATCTGAGTTTTAACTAACTATTTAAAAATATTTTTTTGTCAGTGTTCTCAAAAGAACCGGAGAAAATCACACTGTAGTTTGATGTGTTTAATATGTTATTATGGAAACCATAACTAAACATTCTCCAGGAAACTTGTTCCAAATATTTACAGCGGACGAAAATGTCATAAATTCGACACAAAAGATGTAGGCCGATGAAACGATGGCAACCCATAAAAATAAATTAAACAATTAATGAAGAAGTAAATCGAAGTTTAGCAAATTAATGGTTGTTTTTGTATGCTCAATGTCCCGTAGAAGTAGGTTAACAATCGCTTTATTGTAATATCTCACGATAAAAGCCGAAATAATCTATTTAGTTGGGTGAGTGGGGCAGACCATTTAGGGTAACTTATAGATACCTCATACTTTTTGGTCATCCTAGAAACCTGTTTTTTTCATAAGTTTAAAGTTTTGTTTGAGTGTACATAGTAACATATGTATTGAATTAGGTATATATGTGGTCTATATACTATAATTACATTATAAAGTTGAAGAGTTTATTTGGTTTAACGCCGATAAAAAAAATATTTCAGTGTTAGATAGCCATCTTATAGAGAAAGTCTATATTCTATTCCTGTATTCCTACGTCAAAGAGAACGCGGATGAAACCGCGGGCAGAAGTTAGTATTCAGTAAAGGAGAGCTGTATATAAAAGTGTTAGGTACCTTTAGTATTGCATTTTGTGAATCTATATAATAAGTATAAAATATTGCCCTAAACAATAATTAACTTCTAATGAAACAAGACAAGTAAAGTTTCATTAACGACAAGTTGAATAACAGTCATGCTCACATTTCCGTGTTCCGGCCAAAATGGACGACAAATAAACAATGAATTGAAACCCACTAACATTTAACGAGGTTTCATAAACATTTGTAACAAATCTCTCGATGGAAATTGACCTATTCACGTGGCTTTACACGGGTATTCATGTAAGCTTTGGGAAAGGTCACGGTTTAAATTTGAACGTTTTCGTATAGGATTTTCATCCTGCATTATTATTTTGGTGCTCCAATTATTTATGTAGATTAAATGGGAATTTTTAAACATGAAGTATTCTGACAGTAAAGTGCATCTAATATATTTATGTACTAAATTCAAACTACTTCAGACGTAGAAACAAAAACTTTTTAGGTACTTAAGTTTACGTCTATAGTTGAATTTAAAATAAGTTAGTTATATGTTTACTTAAGTTAGAATTTTGCCTTAAATAGTGTGAATGTATCATGTTCCCTTCACTATAGCGTGTAAGTAGCGTTCCAATGCTATTAAGTATTTTAAATCTAACTGATATTATAAAATTCAAACTTAATCTTATCCAGTACTTAAAAAATACTAGAAACATTTTACCACACACAGTTTAAACAAACAATTTAGTTTTACGTGATTTTAATGCACACCGGCCCACGTCACTACTGAAACACTATGGCAAAAGTTACTTTGACCTTGTCCGACCTGGAAATAGAACCCAATACCTTCTGTACTACAAGACTACCGCAACGAGGTCACATTTTTTGCGAAACATTTATTTTTTTACCTACATAACTTTCAATAGAAATAACTACACATCCCTACTAATATTATAAATGCGAGAGTAACTCTGTCTATTGCGCTTTCACGACTAAACCATTGGACTGATTGTTATGAAATTTAGTATAGAGATAGACTATACTTTAGAAAGGACATAGGCTACATTTTATCCCAGGAAAGTTGAAGGTCGTCCGGAAAATCGGGTGACTCCGCGGCGAGCATCAGTGTTTAATGATTGTTAAATTTTAATAAAGCATAATCAAACAAGACAAAAGTGTTGTATTTACACAATATTATGTCAAACACAAACAATTATTTCGTAATGCAAAAGGATTAAAATAAATGTAGGTACACATACGTTGAATAACATCGAAATGCGCGAACAAATATTTTCTAAGTAAATAATTATTCGGTCCATAAATGCTGTTTTTGCTCACAAATAAAATACCGGTTCAGGAATAGAACGCTAATAAAATTGTAACGATTCTGTTATTTATAACAGGGCAGACCACTTGCTGGTAAACATAACAAATATCTAGATTTTTTTTCCAACAAGTTTTGTATCGTAAGATCGAGAAATGGACTACGTTTTTTGAATCATCTCCTGACAGAGCAACCATATTTTTTATAATGTTTAAGTTCGGCGGAGTCACGCTTAGACATGAGATTACTATCAGAGGAAAGGACTTAGTCTCAGAAAAAGGCTAAGATGTAAGATTTAATCTACAGCTCCAAATCAGTAAGCAAATGTTCACGGACTTCTTTATCGTGTTTAGGAACTTGGTGATAATAAATTAAGCTACTTATACCTGCGCAATTTTCTTCGGTTTGGAGCCTTGATAGCTCAGTGGTGAACAACCCTACGCATTATCATGAGAGAGCAGATTTAAAACCTTTGAACCCCCTTTAACTGAGTTGAAAAGAAATAATTATAGAGGTAGTGATGAGATTTGGTTAATAAATTAATTCTCAGCAATCTCAGCATATTTCACTGATACATATTCGTGATTAAATAGTTCCGGATATGAAAATGTTGATGTCAGCCTGCCCCGAGAGAAATCAAGCTCGCGTCTATGTAATCAACAATGATTATTTTTTACTTCCACATCGGTTATATTTTCAAGATTTACCTAAGTTTAGTTCTGATGATGATGATGAAATATTGATATGGGATATATAAATATACAACATTATTTCATCATTTGACAGCCCGGTGGCTTTGTGGTTAGTGATCCTGACTTTCTGCCGCGGGTCGTGGGTTCGAATCCCACCCAGGACAAACATTTGTATGCATGAATGAATATGTGTCTGTTTGTCCTGTGTCTGGATGTAAATATCTATAATATGTATGTATTTAAAAGTACACATATATGTATGTATTTATTTTATCTGGAGCCGGAATTTGAACCTATTTTACAATAAATCAAGTAGGTAAACCTGCTCACAATTCATCGCGTCAAGTATGCAATTAAAGAACCAGAATGACCAAAGAAGTCGAGAAAGAACCTTCAAATAAAAATATTAATTAATGTGGCAGTGCGGGACGCCGTATTTTGGTTACCAAGGATACCTACTTGGAGCCCTATGATCTGTCGTTATGTGTCTATGCCAACAAACTGTCAATGCCCTGAAATTTTGGTACAACAATGTGTATTTCTTATTTTCAGTTTGTGCAAGTGAATTTCTGTATTTTTAATTAAAACATACATACGTGTTTTGCTTTAATAGTAACTACCCAATAGCCTTAATATTTCTGTGTTTAATAAGGTATCTTTTATTATATAGTTTTATTTGGTTTTTTATTTTTATTTAGCTTATAAGTAATACCTACACCGTTACATATTTATGTCGCAGACATGTACCGACCCTGGAGCTCAGCCCCTAAGCGACTCGTCATTCATACGTTGCTCCCAGTGCTCTCAACCAAGATTTTTTAAAGGACAGAGGGGTCTGAACATTCATATCGGTAAAGTACATAACATAAATTCAAACTCATGTGACCCCGTTGCTATTTACCCATTATCTACTAACGTTTCACCTTCATCTAGTCCAATTAGTTCCAAAAAGCCACTATCTGAATTCCTTAGTAAATTAAAAATTACATGTCCAATTGTAAAAAGAATACCCCGTGGTGCTCGCTTAAGTGTAGCCCAACTTCTATCCCAAATTATAAAAAATGTTGTGGCGGAAAACTCCCAAAATGCCTGGGAACAATTACTTACATTTTCTTACAATGTTCTTCATGTTGAGTCAAACAGCAGCGGCTCCCTCACCGCAAACATTAAAAAAAACTGTTCTAATCCTAATAATTCTCAAAATTATCTGTGCAATACAAATAACAAAAATCAAAATATTTACAAAAAAGTAGAAAATAAAATTTCTGAGGGTGACCTAAAGGGAGCTGCTAACCTTCTTTTTTCGAATGATGTTATTGCTCCCGACTCTCCAGAAACCCTTTCGGCACTTATTGAGAAACATCCACCTTCACCGGCTCCACTTCAGCTACCTTCATCCGAACCCAATAATCTCTCAAGCAATATAAAAGATGTTTTGTCGGCCGTGATGTCTTTCAGGAATGGTTCTGCCGGTGGTCTAGATGGCATAACCCCTCAACACCTAAAAGATCTGTTGTGTAGTTCTACGGGAGACGCCGGCAGGACTCTTCTTGGGGACATCAACAATCTTGTAAATTTAATGCTGTCTGGTAAAGTAAATCCTGAGGTAACCCATATTATCTATGGTGCCAACCTATGTGCCTTAAAAAAAAAGGACGGTGGCATAAGACCTATCGCTGTTGGCACCACTTTCCGCAGGATTGTATCAAAAATATGCTGCAGCCACATACTCCCCGAACTTACTGAATTGTTTCAACCTTACCAACTTGGGTTTGGTTCCAGGGGAGGTTGTGAAGCTGCAGTTCACGCACTCCGAACATATCTCGATAAGGACTTAGGTGAAGTGGTGCTGAAAGTGGATGTAAAAAATGCGTTCAACTCTGTTGACAGATCCGCACTGCTGAATGAAGTAAAAAATAAAACACCTGAAATTTATAATTATTTAGCCCAGTGCTATGGTATACCGAGCCACTTAATATACAAAGAAAATACAATTCATTCAGCTGTTGGGTGTCAACAGGGCGACCCACTTGGACCGGCCGTATTTAGCCTTGCAATTCATCCTATCATTTCGTCTCTTAGTTCTAAATTAAATATGTGGTATTTAGATGACGGCACATTGGCAGGTGACGCTGACATAGTTCTCTCGGACCTAAATTACTTGATAAATTCCTTTGATTCCATCGGCCTTTCTCTAAATTTCTCCAAATGTGAACTGTTCATTTCCGACTCGTGTTCATTTGAACATAGATCTAAAGTTATAGACAAATTCAACCGTTTGGCGCCTAATATTAAAATTCTAGACAGTAAGTCACTTCGTTTACTAGGAGCTCCAGTTTTAAATGATTCTATAAAACCTTTTTTAGACGATCAAAATTCCAAATTTAATGACATGTCTGAACGCCTGCTCAAAATAAACGCTCACATGGCATACTATATTATTCGGTATTGTCTTTTCGTGCCTAAATTTATGTATTTTCTTAGATGCTGTCCTTTTTGGAAATTCCAAAGCTTTTTATCAATTTTGGATGACTCTATTCGGGAAATTCTAGTTAAAATTTTAAATTGTTCTTTTAATGATAAAGCTTGGTGCCAGGCATCACTTCCAATTAGATTTGGAGGCCTTGGCATCAGAAAAATTTCCAGTGTTTCTCTTCCAGCATTTTTATCATCCTGTCATAGTACTAGTCATCTTTTTAATAAAATAATACACAACTCTTTTGGATCCAACACTCAAATTTCTTTTTATAATGAAGCTGAATCAACTTGGACTACGGCCTGTCCGAACACATGCATTCCGGTAAATTCAAAAGTTCAGAGACTCTGGGACGAGCCGCTCTGCAAGCAGGTTCATTCACAATTAATTAATTCCTGCTGTAACCTTGCTGAGCGTGCCCGTCTCCTTGCAGTCTCTGAGAGAGAGTCGGGTTACTGGCTCCAGGCTTTACCATCAGCTAATGTCGGTACATTGCTAACCAACACAACGTTTTCTCTAGCAATAGGTCTGCGACTGGGTTCAGTCACGAATGAACCCCATCGCTGCGTATGTGGAGTGAGCGTCGACAATTTAGGCCACCATGGTCTTTCTTGCCGCCGCAGCGCGGGTCGTCTTCCCCGGCACGCCGCTATTAATGATGTCATCCGAAGGGCTTTTGCCACCGTCAACGTACCGGCCATTCTTGAGCCGAAGGGTATCGTACGTGACGATGGTAAGAGGCCCGACGGAATGACCTTAATACCGTGGTGTCGTGGAAGACCTCTGGTCTGGGATGCAACCTGTGTGGATACTTTGGCGCCGACGCACCTTCAGTCCACCGCCAGAGCAGCGGGCGCGGCGGCATCAACTGCAGAGGACTCCAAAAGGCGCAAGTATGCTGCAATTGGTGACAATTGTATATTTGTGCCTTTTGGAGTTGAGACCTTAGGTCCATGGGGGCCCGAGGCAAAAATACTCTATCGTGATTTGTCGACGCGCCTCAATGAGGTGTCTGGTGACCAGAGGGCTGGTTCTTACCTCGGACAACGAATAAGCCTGGCTATTCAAAGAGGTAATGCAACCAGCCTTCTGGGCACCTTGCCCACAGGCAGCGACCTAAGCTCCATTTTTTATTTATAAAATGGAGTTTAGGAAAATATGTAACGACTTAGGTATTTTCCTTTATTCCATTTCACTTTTCTAGCCTACCAGATAATTTTTTAATTACTTAAATAATGTTAATATATTTCTCTAGTTTTATGTTGTAAATAATAAATGGATTATATAGCAAGGAAATAAATATTAACTATATTTTAAAAGTAGTATATGTAGTATATCAGCTATCTGGTTACCATAACACAAGCTCACTTTGAAGCTTACTTTGGAATCAGAATATTTATTTATTAATTTTATTTATTATGTAAATTGTGTATTTTTTGCTTCTAATTTAACCTCATACTTAGTTATTTAATCTATGATCGCCTAGTCCATTTGTCAAATAATATCAATTGGAATATTAGTTTTATTATTTTATTGTTGAATCTAGCTAGAAAGTATTTTCAGATAGCTGTTTTCAGAAATCGAGTTTCATATAAATCCATATTGATTCCTATACATTTAAATCTTCCTTTACGTATTTGATAGTTTATATTAGTTGCTATTCACATGTTTTAGTAGGTAATAGATATGGAACATTTCAATCCGAAATAGTCATTAAATCAATTGGGTTTATAGTTATTGCAGAGACATTATGTTTGGACGGCAGCCATCATGTGAGTATTATCATTAGAGCAAAGCAACGATAACATTTGGCAATACAAACTGTTAGGGGGCTAATATGAAAGCCAAAAACAATGTTATTTTCGGATACTACAATTTTTCAATTAATTTACATTAGCTGCAAAATAATATTTTCGCATTAATAAAAAAATGTACCTTAGAATTAATAAGTAAATATCCTGGAACATTTTTCACACACAGCCAATCTGATTTCTAAAGATCTACGGCTTGAAAGTCAGGATCACTAACCACAAAACCAACCGGTATAAATAAAATTATAAACCTGCTTCCAGCAGAAATACTTTTTATTTCCAACGCAGAATAAATTATCAAGACTATTTACAGACTATGTCTAATAAGCAATGGTATTCCATAACGAGATAAGCAATATTTTTATGATAATACTAGTTACCGCCCCGTGGTTTCACCCGCGTAGTTTCCGTTCTCGTGATCACAGGGGTATCAAAAATAGATAGTAGCCGATTCTCAGACCTACTGAATATGCATATAAAATTTTATAAAAATCGGTCAAGCCGGTTCAGAGGAGTATGGTCACTAACATAATGACACGAGAATTTTATATATAAGATCATAATAGACCCCCGGATGTTCGAAGTAATTTGCCGATAAAAGCATTTGTCGAACGCGCAAACATATGAAATACATGTAAGATCCGCTGGGAAATTGTAACAAAACACAATTGTATGAAAAATCAATCAGTCGGGACGTCCTCTCGTTAATGAGGGATTCTGCCTTGACTCCCATAGGGTATGGGGAGACTGTGTAGAAATATGTGGTTTATCAAGTGTTTGTATTAAACTTAGAGTAAAGCCTTTTTCATGATCCAGAAGTAATCTTTGAGCTAATGCACTACAATATTTATTTTCCATTATTTAGTTAAATAATAACAATAAATTGTCTGCTTAATTTGGTTTCTATATTCAAGGTATTGGTCATAACAGAACGCAGTTAGAGTCCTTTGGTTATAGGTAGGTACCTGTTTAAACGAAAATATTTAGGTAACTACAAAAAGGCTAAACCCGGTTTAGAAGCTATTTATATAGAATATGCTTATGGATTATTCGTGATCCTGTGAGCACAGGTAAAACCGCGAGGCGGAAGTGAGGCTTGAAATGTTAAAATTCACGGTACGCCCGCGTCCGAGCACTGTACGTAAACATTACCATTTTGTATAAACAAATAAATGAACGAAAATGTTTATATAATCTCTAAGTAATATTTATCTCTGGGTTTAAATTTGTACAATATAAACGTTCTCTTTTGAAGGAAAAATGTGCAAATACAATTATGTGTTTTATGGCTATCCATTTTTGGTGGGACACGCTGTATATATTAGAAGCCTAGAAAGTTTATTTATAAGTTTAATTTGCTATTATTTATCATTGTATATACAAGACTAGTTACAAGGTACTGTTTATTTTACGTGCCTAGAATAGAAGTTAGAAATTTCCAAAAAAATCCGCGTATAAAAAACGAAATCCTCCTTTAAAATATAAAGGAACTAGCTGCCTCCCCGCGGTTTTACCCGCGTAGTTCCCGTTCCCGTGGGAATACAGGGATAAAATATAGCCTATGTTACTCGGGGATAATGTAGCTTTCCAAAGGTGAAAGAATTTTTGAAATCGGTCCAGTAGTTTCGGAGCCTATTCATTACAAACAAACAAACAAACAAATCTTTCCTCTTTATAATATTAGTATAGAAAAGGCAATAACAAACTCAGTTTGTTATTTTATTCCCACTTGACAACTCCTGATTTGTATATCATCATCACGACTTTTGCTTACCTGAAACAAGATACAAAATTATATTAAAAACAATCTTAGTAGAGCACGACTATCTAAGTCAAAGCCATAATAACTGTTGATGCTTACTTCTGTTGGTCAGATTCATAAACAGAGAAGGCAAGAAATCCCGAAAGGTTATATTTTTTATTTAATTATTGTTCAAACATAACAACTGCATTTGAAGCTCTTATAGATGAATGCTTTCTTTTTTCTAATATTCGATGCGTTAGAAAGTTGGGAGAAGTCCAACTGTTTATATTAACGTAGGTAACAGAGTAAAGTAACGATAATCGAACGTCATAAACATACAGGTAACAATCTAAATTTCTAATCTAGCAGAAAGGTATTTGAAAACAGACATAGAACAAGGGACTTGTTCCTATTTCCCATCCAATGTGGTACCAAATAAAACACAGAAAAACCAATTAAGCGAGCGAGTGAGCCTTCGTGTCATTGACTACGGACTAACAGACTAACAGTTTCAGGTAATTTCGCCTAGTGAGTACATCTCAACGTAAATAGAGGACACCCATTTTAGAAAGCTCTCGCCAGGGTTGGCGCGCCGTGAAATCTTATTAGGATGATTTGTATTCACAGGGCGTTGGGGCGAAGGTTATAATGTCACTTTCCGAGGTATTTCTTTAATAGAGGGATGAAAAGCTAAACTGGTATGTGTAGGTTTTGAAATTTGTTTTTAATAGGAATTTTTTGTGTGCTTTCATTGGGAAAGCAATATTTTATATTTATCTTTTCAGTAAGGCGTTAATATTTTACACTTATTATATAAGATCAAACAGTATAAGTTAAAACGTGAAAAAGTACTCCTCCACTTACTTCAGGATTAATAATAAGGGAAATGCCTTATTCACATTGAAATTTCATAACTAAATGTATATTTTTGTGTATAGTTTAATGTGCGTTGTATCGTGGATCCATTTCTGAGTGACAATTGAAAAGCCAGTGATTAACAAACGACTAATAAAATATTTATGAGACACAACGGTAATTTTATTCATCCTGTGGATTATATATATGTTACCTTAGTTACGTTTCCACTCAGCATTATAAACACCGTGTATTCTAACGAAATAAAACGGATTGGTTTCTTAACACTAGTTCACGTGACAACCCCTGTTTGACCATAAACCCGACTATTTGAGATAGGCTGAAGTGTCGGTGTTTGTAATACATTTGCGGTACCTTTCCAAGCTGTAACAGTAATACCTTGACACCTCTTTTATAACAAGGGTCTACCTATCAAGATAGGTACTTATCCTCGCCTTCGGTTAATAGTGTCTATTACAAGAATAGTAAATTTTAATTGGTTTGTTTCGTGACTTTATTAATGAGAAAAAAACCGACCAATGACAAAAAGTTTGAGCCACAGATAAAAAAGAATATACTTCGAAAACGTTATTCAGTGATATGCATACCATAAACTGTATTTTTTTTTAAATAATTTGAATTTATGCAGTGCTTATTCATTGGTAAACAGAGCTTAGGTATACTATAGATACTTATATTAATTTAACTTTTAAATACATACATTGCATTAATTTGCATTAATTTGTTTGGATAACAACACAATAGTTTTTCAGGGTCAAGCTAAACAAAAAGCCAATCGGCCAGTCAGTTATATTTTTATTTGAAGAGCTTATGCAAAAAGCAAAAGTATTGTCAACATTCCTAATCGTTCTATACTTGACAGAATGCCGCAGATATCAAGTTTGAGAACAAAAGGGTAAGTATAATAAAATGTAGGTTAGATTTTTATGAATGTACCAAATTCATTAAGCTCATGTTCAACCTTTTGGAAATGGGACAGCTCATTTTACGTTAAAGCAAAATAATCTCGTTCCATATATAACATGTAATAGGCCTTTGTAACGCGCATCTGTGCATGTTGTTTAATTAAAAAAAAAAACGCCGGCGTTTGCTTTTTGATTTTTTTTAATAACGCCCAGCTATATTAAGCAAGGGAAATTGTGGCGGACAACAATTTTGAAGAATTGTCGGGTAGTTTCGAATGTGCATTTATTTTTAAGCCTTCAGGGTGGAAAGCGGCGGAATGGATTATTAAAAAATATTTCAATCAGCCAGAGTCAGCCGATTATGATGAAAAATGATTTTTTCGTTTTATTGTTTTTTTTTTCATTCAGTGAATTTAAGCGCAACGAAGCGATGCGAAGCGCTTGTATAAACTTGGACCCGAATATTGAATTGGTTCTTGAAAATCGAATGCTAAAAGTAGAATTCGGCATGTTTGTTTATGCATACGTGAATCTTATTTTTTTTTTATAAAAATTGCGTTGGTATAATCTGGAATAATAAATTAGACAAATTAATTAATTGTACATGAATATAATACCTATATATATAGGTACTTACATACATGAGTTACATAAATGTTATTTAAAATTTAGTAACTGGAATCTCAGTTGTTATAAAAAAAAATCTCGTCATTATTAGTGTTTTGTCAAAAATATCAATTTATTACCAGCGGTTTTTAATTTACCTACTGAGATGTTTTTCACAACTTTTACGGAAGTAAAAGTATCAAGACAAGTCTAATAATACTTTATTCGACTTCCTCAAAGATTAACTTGATTATTATTTGTAAGCCGTAGGCGTAGACATCATTAAATAAAAATAATTAGCAGTAGGCACCTACCTAATCCTATATGTAGTAAAAAAAAACAAGTTTTAAATGTTTTTTTTTACTTATGCATAAGAATAATGTATTTTAAAGTCCCCTTTCGCCGCGGTATTTTTTGTTTGCTCGATCGATCTAAGCTCAGAAACAATGCTACGTATTTTATAAGGTTTCTAGCATTAAAGAGACGAATTTTAATGGTTACCTACGAAGAGGTAGCTACGAAACTAGTTAATAATAATATATGTATACATGAATAAAAATAGAAATATCATTTTGATGACATGGATTGATAGACAAAAAGAGCGTTTTCAAATTCACTGACTAATAATACCCGCAAACGTCAATCCATTACTTTTGCATTTCGTTTCAAGGTTGCGACCCATAATACATTCTCAGATCTTCACAAGAAATATATTAAAATGTTTTCTGTCATTCAGTTAAAATGTCTGTCATATAATTTTATAAAGATATTTAATTATACCGATCGGTGAAGACGTGACATGGTTATTTATTTATACAACAGTCTGAATTTACATAAAGGCAAATGTACATACTACGATAAATTGTGGCGATTCATCATTTTTCTCTGTTGAATAAAATTGTATTTTTGCGTGTCGATTGTCGTTGTATTTGGTAGCGGAACGATCTGCTAAAAATGATAAATTTATTGATAAATAGCTCCTGTCTCGCGGTTTCACCCGCGTTCCCGGGGGACCTTCACATTCCCTTTAAACAGTACCCTATGTGTTAATTCAACCCATATATATTTTGTGTTCCAAATTTCATCCAAATCCATTCAGTAGTTGTCCTTTAGTGCCAGTTATTAAAGAAAATGGTAAGATAAGATTATGTGCTAACTACAAAATAACTGTTAATAAATATTTAAAAGATATGAATCACCCATTACCTAGAATTGAAGACATATTTAATGCTTTACAGGGAGGTAAAAAGTATACTAGATTAGATTTGAGAAATGCTTTTAATCATTTAATTTTAAATAAAGCTACGGGTGAGTTGTTGGCATGGTCAACACCAAAAGGGATTTATAGGTTAAATAGATTGCCATATGGAACTAAGCCAGCTAGTGCTATATTCCAGGCTAAACTTGAAAAAATTTTATTGGGGGCAAAAGGAGTTGTCAATTTCATCGATGATGTAGTAGTAACCGGGGTAAGTGACCAGGATCATTTACAAAATTTAATTGAGGTTTTAAAACGTTTTAAATGTGCAGGTATTAGGCTTAATAAAAGCAAATGTACATTTTTTCAAGATGAAATTAAGTATTTAGGACATATCATTTCAGATCAAGGTTTAAGAAAAGATATTTCACACTTAGATAGTATTACAAAAGCACCCCAACCTAGAAATGTTTCTGAAGTTAGATCATGGATAGGTATGGTAAATTATTATGCTAAGTTCATTCCTGATTTAGCAACAAAATTAAGACCAATTTATAGTTTGTTACAAAAAGGTTCGAATTTCTTATGGTCAACAAATTGTCAAAAAAGTTTTGAATTAATAAAAAAAGAAATTATTTCAGATAAAATATTAGTGCATTATGACAGAAGTAAACCAGTTAGATTAGCATGTGATGCATCTAATAATGGTATAGGTGCTGTATTAAGTCACATCATGCCTGATGGTTCAGAGAGACCCATAACTTTCATTTCAAGGGTATATACTAAACCAGAACGGGGCTATTCAACTATTCACAAAGAAGCTTTAGCTATATATTGGGCAGTTACCAAGTTATATCAATATTTAGTGGGTAGAAAGTTTGAGCTGTTATCTGACCATAAACCTTTAAAAGCTTTATTTGGGGAATACAAAAGCTTGCCTCAAATGGCAGCTGGGAGACTACAAAGATGGTCATTATTTTTAACAGGCTTTGACTATACATTTATCCATATCAAGGGTACAGATAATGTGAATGCTGACTGTATGTCAAGGTTACCATTATCTACTAAAAATGAAAATGATAATTCTATTGAGTATGATTATATTAATTTTGTAGAGGATCAAAATGTAATTGATATAAATAGAGTAAGATCTGAGACCCGAAGGGATCCTATTTTAAGTTCAGTATATAGAATGCTACAGCATGGTTTTCCTACTAATGTTAGAGATGTTTATAAACCATTCTTTCAAAGAAAAGATGAGTTGTATATTGATAGGGGAATAATCATGTGGGGTTACAGAGTTGTTATACCTAATAAATTACAAGATTCATTGTTAAAAGAATTACATTCAACCCATGAGGGTATGGTTAAGATGAAAAATAATGCAAGATCATATTTTTGGTGGCCTAATTTAGATAAAATGATAGAAAATTATGTTAAGAGTTGTGATGTTTGTATGTCAATGCGTCCAGAACCACCTAAGTGTAATAATATTTCATGGCCAAAAACTAATGTACCATATGAAAGAGTTCATGCTGATTTTTTAGGTCCAATACAGGGCAAAAATATTTTACTTATTGTTGATACATATTCAAAATGGCCAGAAGCATTTATTATGAAAAATATAGATTCAAAATGTACTATTGAAAAATTTAGAGAATGCTTTGCTAGGTATGGATTACCAAAAATAGTTGTAACTGACAATGCTAGTGTATTTGTGTCAAAGGAATTCTCTGAATTTCTCAGTAAAAATGGTGTTAAACATGAGACTTCACCACCTTTTCATCCAGCAACAAATGGTTTTGCTGAAAATGCTGTCAGAAGTTTTAAGTCTGGTATGTTAAAGGCTATGAAAGACAAAATAAATTGTAATAATTCTTTTGAAACATTAATGAATAGATATTTGTTTCATTATAGAAATTCTGTTCATGTAGTTACTGGAGTCAGTCCTTCTCAATTAATGTTTCAAAGAAAACTTAGAAGTCGGTTAGATTTATTATTTGTTAAGGAAAACAAAGAAAAAAATTTTGTAAGAGGGAATAGGCAAGTTAATTTTAAGGAAGGAGATATTGTATATTGTAGGGACTATAGGAATCCAAATAAAAAACAATTTGTGAAAAGTATTATTGATGAAGTATTGGGACAAAGAACTTATTTATGCAAAGTATTAAATGAAAATTTGGTTTGGAAAAGACATGTAGATCAAATAATAAGTTCTGTGCCTCAATATGATAAAGAAATAGAGAGTAATAAAAATGATAATGTTGATAATAGTATTCCATATTCTAAAGATGTTTGTGTCGATAACAATTGTAATATTAGTAATGAGCATGAAGCTCAAACTTTTGTATTGCCTAATTCTGAACCTAGCTTACACTCAGCTGTGGGTCCTTCCCAAGTAACTTCTAATGATTCTATTTGTACACCTATTAAGACTCCGATTTCTGATAAAAATTCTGAAAATGTAAATGTAAGACGTTCAGAAAGAATTAGAAAGCCTGTTGCGAGACTCAACCTATAGGGGGGAGTATATGTAATGTATTAAGCTGGAACGCACCCAATTGTCTAAAAGTGACATTTGCAATGTCACTTATGAGAGGCCCTCTCTTCTCTCTGCTCTGGAACAATGCACACTGTTGTCTACTCTTTATTTAATAATTAATGTATGTAATCAATAAATATCTGTTTCTAAGCGTGCAGAATTATTATTTAAAACGTACTGGAAGGCCTGGTACATATTAGTAGTTTATGTGTGAAAGAATAACTAACATTAGAAGGACTAGCTTCTGTCCCACGGTATCACCTACGTTCTTGGGCCAGGGACCTTTAGTTTTCTCTGTATAAAGTAGTGTGTGTACTATAGCAGAACACGTTTATAGTCTGTGCCAGATTTCATCCAAATCCCTTCAGCCATCAATGGATGAAAGAGTAACAAACATACATACACACTTACTAATATTATTAGGTTACTAGCTTCCGTTTGCAGCAGGGGTCCTGTGGAAAGGTAATTTTGAGGTTACAAGTCACAAAATCATGTCAAACACGTGACCCATTTCAACGTCAAGAAAGGACAAATAAACTCTCACATTTATAATATACATTTTTTGAAATTGTCCCCGGATATTTATTATTTTATAGCAATAATAATTTAATAAAATAAAGTAAAGGACGGTTAAAATAAAAACGGTCCATTACCTCTGACATAAGGTGGCCTCAACAGTAAAAATATAATTTGTTGGCTTATAATCACGTACTCAGGCAATTTAGGTGCGCAGTAAAATATAGGCTATAAAGCCACTACATAAAAGCCGGTATGGTTGACCGTTAAAGCCGATTTCATTACGCGGCTTCAGAATCAAGTTGTGAAGCATTTGAATAAAAAAGTCGTGGTCAATGCCACAGTTTTGCGGGAACAAATTGACGTATTCACGGTGTGTGTCACAGAGTGATTAATACGTTTTCAATTGGCAACGAATAATGGCGTCTGCTGTTCCAATTCCAATTTGTTGCTTATGGCTCCATCGTGTTACCGATGACTCTGCCAATGTCATAGTCGGAAAACGCAATTACTCAATAAATTAGGACGAAACGGAATACCGATAAATTCTATGAGCATATTAAGTATAATGTAAGGCGTCTGCTGTTCAGTTTGTTTAAATTCATATTTTTTCGTATTCTTTAACAAATGGCCAATCTGTCAAGCAGAGCTTAGGGAATAGCTTTTAAAAACATTATCTAATTTTATGAACAGTCCCTTTGATAACCTATATAATAGTTTATCAAAGAACGGAAACCAACTGGGGTTTTGTAATTAGGGATCCTGACTTTCAAGCTGTCTATCGTGGGCTCGAATCTCATCCAGGACATACTTTAGTAGGTATGCATAAATATGTCTGTTTGTTCTATGTCTGAATGTAAATATATATTTAAAAATTGTATAGGTACCTATTTTGTATATCAGCCTTGCTTAGTTCGGAATCAGATTGGTCGTGAGTGAAAAAATTCCCAGCAAATTTATCATAGAACTTTTTATATCTTAAAATCTACTATCGACTATCGAAGGTTGCGACAGAGTTTTACAATTAGAGGACTAGTCTTTCTTATGTCTATAAGCAAAGAACATCATCAGACAAACCGTTTACCTGTTTCTCCTATTTACTTAAAAAATACTAACGTTTTTGTACCGGTTTTTCGTAAGAATTTCCAAGCCATAGAACGTAACTTGCACTGTCGTTACAATCTAATGGAGTGCATATTTTATAGAATATATTTTTTACCTTAAAATTGAAGACAAAAAAAAAGAAAAAAAATAACAAAATATTTAAAATCCGCCTGTAGCACTTAGCATCGAAAGATGGGTCTGAATTTCAGCACTAAACTTTATTAGCTTAATATTCAGTAGCTACAACATAAATACTAGCTTTCGCTCTATGGTTTCGATCGCGTTGCCGGAGGATTTCCAACCTTTTAGGCATAAAAATAGCCTATGTACTGCTACAGAGTATACCCACTAAATTACATTCCAATATTTTCAAATACGTTAATTCATTGTGTTGTGATTAACATACATCCTTACATACTTTCACAATTATAATATTACTAGCGACCCGCCCCAGCTACGCACGGGTGCAATGCTTATACATCACATTAGAAACCTCCAAAATCACTTATTTATTAAGTTTTTACTTTTCCATATATATTTTAAACTGAGCTGAACTTGAACTACGGTAGTCAGATTAGCTGTATACTTAATATAATTCCATATGCTAAGGATATTTAACTACTAATCACTATAACGCGCGAGTAACGAAACATTATTTAATTAAAGCATAAAGGTATCGAATCACACAAACCACAAGGCAAAATAACTTTTAGTTGACTATTAATTTCACACATAAACTACTTCGTAACCAAATAGAAAGCTTAGGTGTAGAATATCCCTTTAAATCTATCCAATTAGTAAACCTCACATTCTAACTATCGAATAAAATGTACCAAATGAAATTGCAATTCCAACTTCTAGAAGCTTTAGTTTTGGTGATGCTATGTCGAGACTCGAAAAGCTATTTATTTGGCTTTAAAATAAATCGTTCCGATTCGTCGGATTATTTAGTTTGTTTTATCCAGGGACTTATTTTATACTCGATTATCTAATTACATAGCCAATCTGATCTCTATCTCTATTAATATTATAGAAAAAAAACTCTGTTTGTCAGATACGCTTTCACGCTTAAGCCACTAATACGTTTTAGGTGAAATTTTGTTGAGAGATAAATTAGAACATGGAAAAGTACATAGGATACCAGGAACGCGGGTGAAACCTATGTACTATTTGTTGGGTTTTAAAATGGGTCTGCATCAAAAAACGTCTGTGCGTTATCTGTGGCGAGACGAATGTATCAACGCCTACGCTCGCTACTCTGTGGTAGCGGAATGACTCGTTCAATTCACTCTGAAACGCGCCGGTTAGCTGCGTTTAAAACAAGAAGAAATACCGAACTTTATCCAAAATCACCAAGAAATACGCGTGTGATGTGTACCTAATATTGATCTCTGAGCCCCTGGACAATACAACCACGTAAGTGCGTAAAATAGCAGACCCAAACTATTTTTTAATTAATTTCCCTAGTATCGAACGCGTACACTATTAACCAGATAGTATATCTATTTAAAAAATTGGTTGCCTGTAAAGTCGGTATACGGGCGAAAGTTTTACGTGACAACGACTTTGAGTGGTAAAATAATTTTAATGTGAATATTCATTCGTATAGTAGGAAGAAGGATGAAATAATAGTAACAATTTAAAACATAACGTCACGTAACGTGAGCGGAGCGTAACGCAGTTTCTTGAAGTGTCACCCGGCAAACCAATTTATAAGACGTTGTCACGTCAAAAATATAGACAGAAGAAAATACGCTCAAAAGTTCAGAATCGAACCCTTCATCAACCATTAGAGACAAACGGAACCACGTTTTAGTCATTACAACGCCATCTGTTATCTTTATGTGTTAACGGTAGGTCTATAAATATAGTGGGCAAGATAACATGACGTCACACGGTTTGTGGTGGTAATAAACTAATAACTTGCTAATAACATAGCATGGTGAAGTTAATTGGATGATGTGAGCACACCGTTTTATGGCCATATTTCATCAAGTCAGCTACAAGTCCGCTATATTGGTACACGCGTGCGATTAAGGGGTTCACACACATAAATGAAAGTTTCATAAGTTATGGCTTTATTTGATAACTTTTATCGAATATATAACTAGATTTTTTTATTAAGATTAACAAGTAATAACGTAATACAGCTTAACTTATAGGTAATTAAGTTACATGGAAACGATGCCATGCAGTACAGTGCCTTCCCAGAGATCTTTTATGCCTCGTACTATTAAAATCTGGAATTAACTTCCCTTCGAGGTCTCCTCCTGCGCTATGATATGACTCTCTTCAAACGAGGTATAAAGAGAGTCTTTGACGGTAGGCAGCGCGTTGTTGATACCCTCGGTATCACTTTCCATCAGGTGGCCCGATGGCTCGTTTGCCTTGGTAGGCAATAAAAAAAATGTACAGTAAAAATATGCACTAGGTTTTAAACGTTAGACATTGCGTGAAAAATCATCTATGTAAACATCTGACAAACTTTCACGTTTATTAATAAGATGGTTAAGATATTTACCGTTAGTCCATAAATGCTTTTGATGTTATTACCATGTATTCTATTTTAAGTGTTTTTTAAATATATTTAGAACTACCAAGTGTTTAATTTATAGTGTCAGTCAGACTTTATACATTACTATATTTGTTGATAAAGTCCTGAAGAATAAACTGAACATTTTTTTTTAAATAGACAAATAAATGCACTTTCACGCTTACGTTCACACATTACGTTCACCTCCATCATTCTCTTGCTTTTTACATTAAAAAGAAAATTAACTTTATGAAACTCGTCTCTATGATCTACAAAGAGAATTTGGTGGTTGAAGTTTGGTGGGTCTCTAAAGTCGTTGGTTCGATTTCGACCGAGAAATGATCAGTATGCAATGCACGAAAATGTCTGTGTTAGATTTGTTAATATAAAAAAAAAAAATTAAAATCCCTCCTTGTTCAATGCCTTTGCTGTTTTTATTTCTGGGTTTGTAGTTTGAAGCTCTTGCTTCTGATTGGAATAAATATGTATTTTGAATGTAATTAAGCTCAAAATTTCTTGCTCTTAAAGTACAGAACTAACCGCCCTTTAACTAATGCCTATATGATGTCTGATAGGCAGAATATTAGTCTGTATCTTAATGATACAATACGACATACATCCTCTTAATAACGGCTAATGTTCCCCTTGCCCTAATAAAGTGGGAGTTAAGATAGTGACGCCCTGACATTTGAAGTTTCCGAGATATAGAGGGATCAGTTATGGTCTAAAGATAAATATGTTACAATTAGTAATAATGAAAATATTTTTTTTAGGCTTAAGGGGAGGCTCGTGATCTTGCAGTAGAGTAGAGTATATGAGATCATGGTTATTTTTTTTTTCTGACATATTCTTTACATTCGGTCAATCTGAGTTTGTTTAATGATTACCATATATGACGCTAATATAAAACTACTTTTAAAAACATATAGAAATATATTCTTACACACAGAATAAATAGGCATGAGTACAAATATTAATCGAACTAACCACATGCTGAACACTAAGCCAATAGTTTTAGATGTTTGCAACGTTATACATTTCCTAAATACTCTTTCAGTTAGGTCTCCACACCATAGCTCTTTATGTCTTATAGTAAATAATGCATGGATTGGAAATGTTCATGCACATATAAACATGGAAAAAAATGGCGGAATTCTAAATTAAATTCAACATTAAGAAGAACACATTAGCACGTGGACGTTTAAATATTTCTAAAGGTACTTTAGTAAGAGGTCACCAAGCGTCTAGGGAGTCGCATAAAGGACATTTTGTTTAGAAATTCCGTCCACATTGCTCTACGACCGATGCTCCAACCAATGGCCCTTAGGAGTATCATAGAATCTGAATCAAAGCATTGCAAGCAATCTTCAACCTTAGGTATAAGAAATGCTATCGAAATTAGCTGTTACGTAAATCTGAAATAACATTGGCTGATAAGAATTTAGATTTTATATTTGAAAATAATTGCAGTTTTTTTTAAATAAAAAAAACCTTACTACTTTATATATGCGCCTGCGTCATTATAGAGATCTTAGGGCAATCCTTTCAAACTAAACAGAGCTTGTACCTACTTGTGCTTGTAGTATGGCATTACACACTGTAATTTCACATAGCGATATACCATTATATCTGCTTTTCCTCATATAAGCAGTAAATTGAAATAAATAATAATTAAAAATGGCGTCTTGCCTGATTAGCATTTACCTAAGGTTCAAGGTCAAGGACAATTATAGAACGACGTTAGTAAATTCTAAATTTGAATAACTAATGATTGTTTGCAATTAATCTGTTTTAATCAATATATGCCTAGTCCTTCAAGGTGTAAACCTTTATAAGAATTTGATTGATATTTAATGAGTGTGTAAATAATTCACCATACACTTTTTCAAGGTCTATGTAAAGTAGGCTGGCAAATAAACGGTGAACCTAATGGTTAATGTCTATGAGAACCTATTTGAGATTATGATTGTGCCTTTCACGCGATACCGAAACTAAGGAAAGAGACAAAGCTATCTTTGATCTAGTAACATAATAAAACCCGAATCAAAATTAGAAGATAACCTAATTAATCATATATCTAAATTTTTAACATGCTGTAGCTATATTTTATATGTTCTCAATGTTGCCAGAGAAGTAAATATTCCTGGGACATTTTTCACACACGGTCAATCTGATTCCAAAGTAAGCTTCAAAGTGAGCTTGTGTTATGGTAATCAGATAGCTGACATACTACATATAATATTCAGAGAAGTAAAGAAAGATTTCAATTTATATGAAAAGCAGAGGTCTTAACAGTCTTAGGCGGTTCCTTTCAGCCTTTGATTCAACAAATAACTTGTCAATACATTTGAAATGTTGATCATTAGGGTTATAAAGTCAAGTTCACGATCATACATATCCGTTAAGGGTTGCGTGGTATTAAAATTCGTACCACGTTGAATACCATTAAATATGTCACATTACCAAATGGGTTTGGCCTTTTGTATCTCACAGAGTCATTATGTGGTATTTTTATTGGGGTTACCATGATATAAAAAACTTTGTTTCATTTGTTGGCGTGACTGCGTAGCTTAGCCAGTGTATATAAAAAATGTTCTATCGACATTTATATTGTTGCATATATTTGGTATTCGATTGTCATATTATTCAGGAGATTATTACTAGTAATCTATACTAATATTATAAAGGAGTAGAGTTTGTTTGTTTGTTTGTTTGGTTGAACTGCGCGTGCCATTATGTGCCGGGCCGGCGCATGCAGTCATCAGTTAGGTCTGCGGGACCATCCTTCTACGTAAACGAAGGGGGTTGAAAGTAAGCAAAGCAAATTCCAAACAAAGCAATGTTGACATTTTCGGTGACGAACTCACTCTTTTTAAAAATAATTTACTGAGTGTTAGTAATGAGTTTTAGTCCTCTGTGTTAGTGTTATCACTTATTTATTTTGCGTGGATTTATGCTATATTATTTGTGTTTAGTATTATTTGTGATTAATTTTAATCTTTACTTTTTTAATAAGTATTTTTAATTTTTGGTTCTGTTGTATGTCTTTTTTATTCATTTTTGTGCTTGTAGTCGTCACCTGTAATTGGGACACCATTAACGCTTTATATCTTTTGTGTTTATATTTTTTAATGTATTAATGTGTGTCTTGTTGGTGATCTAATAAATAAATAAATAAATAAGCACTAGCCCAAAGTAACTATTCCACGCGGACTGAGTCGCGGGCAGAAGCTAGTTTAACATATTTGCCGATCTGTTTATTGTTGCAAAAATAATTATGATTTAATACAAATGTATGAACATAATTTTACTGTAGCAAAACAATACTTTATTGATACAAATTCACTCTGATTCAACAATGGTATGATAAAAATATTTTCATTCGCTAAATCTCTTATCAAGTCTTTAATTTCCTTTACACATTTTATTGGGCGTTTCCAAATATTATAGTTATTTCTCGGAACATAATATATGATAGCCGGTTGTTTAGATGTACGAATCTACACTTCGCTTCGTAGAATTAAAGTATTTATTCCCCCTAGACCTTGGAATATAATTTGAGAGCATGAAACATTGAAGGAACTATTGCTATACGCAGATTTTTTCACCTAATACATTAAAGTTCTTATAATTTATTAAGATCATTATATAATAGAGTAAATGTTTGGATACAAGCGGTGTGTAAGAGTTTAATTTTTCATACTTCAACTGTCGAAAGTATGATTTATAGGAAAATAATAAACTCACAAAGAAATATTAATCTGCGTGCGTCTTGTTTGTAGCACTCCGGTTATTTTTAAGCTTGTTTATAATAAATGGGCAGCTGAGTTGGTCTTTAAGGTGCGTTCGTAATTATTTTGTTGAATATATTCATTTTAGTTGGATAGCATCATTGGTTTACCGTACCTAAATATCTTAGTCATATTTTTTAATTAGACTTGATTTATAGTGTTTTATGACACATACAGACCATCATACTTACTTTAATAACGTCACTTATGCGTGGTTTTTAAACGTTTATATTTTTTTAATAGTAATTAGTGAGATGTTTGTGTTTACTCCAAAATTAATTTTAAAGGTACCTATAGTTAAAATTAAATATTATTATATAATTTAATTTGTTTGGCCGAGAAGAAATACAACGAAATAATAGGATGTTGAATTTTCAAATGCTTTTCCTGAAATATTACATCATTTGCATAAGTGACGTCATACCACAGGTATGCATATAAAAGTTAAATTAAAATAAATTCTGATACTTTTTAATACTTAAATGGGTGAATACCTGAGTACAGTTTAAACAGATGACAACTTTATCAATAAAGGGTGGGGTTACATAACAAAAAATGATACCTATCACCCTGATGTTTTTCGGGAGTTCAATAAAACTAATTACTTGACTAAAAACGTAAACTAATTTGGTACGCGAACGTTTTAAAAACATAACTCCTCTAACTGCGTCTGGCCACAACATCACTTTAGATGATTAGTCTAAGGTCAGAGGTCAGGCATTAGTCCAGTTCTTGTAAGACACCCGAGTAACAAGACCTCAAAGAAGGTAATTAAACAAAGAAGTATAAAAAGTAACTTATTTGAATGAAAGTTACAGATGAATAGAAAATAGTAAGATTAATAACTATTTTGGTTTAAGTGACTTTTTCGTAGGATAATAAAGACATGTTTTTGTTGGACTATACTCGTGGCACAAAAGTTTGATCATTTAAACATGCTTGAATTATAGGAAACAATATATTTTATTATTAATTTTATATTTTATTATGTTTTATCACATATATAGAGACGTTCAAATACCAATAATTTAGAGGAAATAAATATATATATTGACTACAGTGTAGTTTCCATTTCTTCAAGATCATAGTTTAGTCTAAAATACGGTCGTAAACTGTATTTATTAATCCAAGTTTAAAATTTCACCAACCTCACTAAGAGTGTTTAAACTAGTTTGCAGCTAAACCAAGTTTCGGTGTTAACTAAGTTTTGGTAAACTTCGTTTCACAAACGTTTACTAAAATTAACTTAACCACCCCATTTCTTTTGTCGTAGGCAATACCTGAGTATTTAAGACATCTTACTCTTTGCCAAAAATATCTTTGCCAAGTAAACACTATAACCACTTTACTATACAACTTAGAACCGGTACAAACTAGTTTGGCGTCGGCAATGTTTGTTCCTTTACCAGCTGACACACCGGCCGCCATTTTACCTAGCCCATTAAAACTTGACCAACATTAATCAATCACGTGACCCTAAGAGTTCTCCAAGATGTAATAAATAGAAAAGATATTTCAAACAAAATTTTAAGTACTACTCGAAGTATAAACGTTTCTTGTACGTTTAAATTTCCTAATATCAGTCCGACAGTTCAATGACTATAAATATATTTTTGGAAACCATTGACGCATTGAGATTTCAATTCATAAAAATCTTCGTGTATATTTAGATAAACTTATGAATCGATTTTTATGTAGGCTATGCATATCTTTATTAATAATATGAATGGCTAAATCTGTTGCTCATGTGCTAAATTGTTTGTGATATGAGGTGGATATTCTTACATAAAAATAGAAAAGATAAAATAGAGAACACAGACCAAACCGCTCAAAACTAAAGAGACTTAAAATTTATATTATTATGGATGTTCACATGGAGTAGGAAATCATCCAATTTCAAAAACTGACTATTGGCGCGATTTCGCTCGTGATCCATAGGCACTAACCTATAGATCACGGGCGAAATCGCGCGATGATACTAGCACTTAATATAAATTTGTTTGATATACATAATGTTATATCTTTAATCTACAGATGAAAGGAGAAGATTACATCATATAAGTCCCACGTGATTGAAAACATTATATACGTATAAGATAATTCGATTAAAACGAATTTCGGTAATTAGATTTTATATGTACGTATGATTTCAAAACATATTTGTTTTTGTACTTACCTACGCGGAGGAAATATTAAATATTCAACCGTGTAAACACTGTTCGGTATTACATACATTATCTCATACACCGGAATTTGAATTATGCCTCCTTATGAATAGTTAAGTACAGAATATATCTAATATTAATAAAGCTTCAGGGAAAATATCTAAACCACTCTTCATTAAAAACGCATTACCAAACATGTAAGAAAAATATATATATTATTGCGTTATAAATTTATATTTTTTGTTATTAGTAAGTAGATAGGTAATGAAAGATTGCGGTTTAATAAAAGTTGATTATGATTATCACTTTTTTTATTATTTTTGAACATTTGAAGTTAAGTGTTCCCAAACCCCCTTCTTTCCCCTAATAATTCAATAAAACAAAACAAAGCGTATAAAAAGCTAATATTTTTATCCTAAAATAATAAAATTTAGAATCAGTTTATAGAACAATCTACAATTAAAGAATAATCAGGTTTGGGCGAATGCAATTTCAATTGCCACACCACAAAATCAAATTTCACATCACTAATATTATGTATAATTGATATTTTGATGATTGTACTTCATCCAATAATGTTAGATTGGAATAGAAATTAATTTTAAACCACTAACACAGGCGATAATAATCTTTTTACGAAATAGTATTCATAACCGTTAGATATTTTGGTCATCTCATTTCATTTGGCAACTCGATCCACTTACTACTTAAATAAAAAATAAGATAAAAACATATTAATGTTCCTAAAATTTATTTTACATATAAATTCATTAATAATATAATATTCGCGCAGACTTTCTATCAGAAATTTCTAAGCTTCTTAGCGAGTGATGTGTATGATTCTAGCACATAAGACCGTTTGATTTTAGCTTTTTCCTTTCACGTAAGAGAATTTACTCTAAATATTTGTAAGCTATGAGAATATTGAATAAATATTATATATACATAATAGTTCCTGCCAATTATAAAAAGGCATATAGTCTGAAAAGTTATCTAGACCCTCGAATTCTATTAAAACCCCGAATACCTACTTCGGTGAGTGCTGAGGGCCCTCAACAGATGTTAAGTTGATATAGGATTATCAACAGAGATCTTAATTCAAAAGAATAAATCATAAGCTTGCACCAAACACTACTGCGTAGTATCCAGCCTTTTTATATTTCTCATAGCCTCTCATAGCTCGTAGCAGAAATTTTTTTACGAATATTTATGCCTTAGTTACTAGTTAAAAATACATTATTCAAATTTCGTATGACGATTTTCAGAGGATGATGTCAGTGAGTATGTATTAAATCTGTCGCAATTTGTCAGTCAGTATCAATCAGTGTTTTTTGACAGTTGTGTTTGAGACACTGTAACTTCTACAAGTAAAAACAAGTGTAAATAAAGTGATACGTAACTTATATTTCTTGTTTTATTTTATTGAGCTCTTATTTAATTTACTATAGTTTTGAGAACTTTAAATGAGAAAACCGATGAATATAACTTCCATTACGGCTATTACTTTCAATTTTCAAAATTATATGCCTGATTATTTACGTTACAAAATGGTTTCCAATTGAGCAAGAATTGATAAAATAAACAAATAAATACATTTGGTTGGTCGCATTGATCTTCCATTCACAATGTTGTTGAAAGCTGAACCCATTCAGCACAGCATAAGCTGGTCGTAACTTAGCTTTCTAACGGTAGTTTTCAAATGCAGCTTTTGAGCTGTGAAATACAAATAGCATATTTCTTTTGAGCAGCTGCAGCACTTTTAGGGCATACCTAAGCTGTGTGAACGAAATTGTTAGGATTTTATTTTATTAAATTAATTTAATATTTGACTGTCTAAAGATTTGGTTGTAAAGAATATTATAACGTCTCTAGTCTAGAATAGAAGTTCTCTGTAGAAAAGTACAAAATAATCCGCAGTTTGATATGATATGTAATTCACTTGTAAACTCTGTGCCATAATTCGTTTATATCCCATCAGGTGTACTGGCGTGATGGAACAGAAACAAGCATCTATATTTTCATCCATCGATCCATACCTTGCACTATTCGCATTTATAATATTAGCGGGATAGTTAAATTAGTAAGATAGGAGAGTAAAATTATAAAATAGGAATGTAACTATTATTAGAAGATGCATAAAAATACTAATGTATGTCGACTGCAAGACCACGAGTCTACCTCTAACAACGATAGGGACGGGGGATTAAAACCACAGTCCACCACGCGGGCCTAGAACGTTGCGGCGGACTGCACATGCCTTTGAATGTACATCTCAAGTATGCACGTATCCTCACGATGTTCCTTTTACAAAGCAAGTGCTGAAGTCAGGTATTTGAACCTGCACTTTTGATCGTTAGTGGATCTTACATTTACCATTGCTGCAACGACTGCACTAGAATAAAGAGGAAAAATATGTATGTTTGTGTGTGTTCGTAATTAATATACTTAAAAACTACCAACTTCAAAAATTATTTCACCTTGGAAAGCTATATTATCAAGGAGTAACATAGGCTATATTATATAACTTTGTAATTCCCGTTCCCGTGGCGTATTGCTACTACTAAGCGGGTGAAACGCGGAGGCAACTAGTCTTCTATAATTATTTTCCAGAATTTTCAGAAACAAGATTGATTATTAAAATGCGTTTAAAACAAGTTTTTACCAGAAACAAGGATCACTATTAAAATGTATAGAATGCGTGTAAATTCTTAGTTCAGAAGTGAACTATAAATAAAGTTTGAGCCATAGTGAAAAGTTAACATATTGAAAGCGAACTAAAATGTAGTTAGTTATTTCTGCTTGATAAACTCAAGAGTTGTTTCTAGGTAAAATGAAAATAGAATATAATGCAGGTACCGACAATAAATATGCTACGTTAGTTTAAAGTTGACCTTGTGTCCCCTTTTATAATTAAAAATGTTGATCTGTGTAATACTGATTGTATCATTATTTAAGAGCTGATAAGCGCTAAGATATAGTAAAAATCCAAATGGTAGGACCTTAAAAAACACTTTTAGTTACGAAAGGTACGAAAATGTCCCAGGGTATTTATTTATTCATTATTTACGCTTAAGCTTTTAAACATCAAAAAGAAAAATACCTAAGTCGTTACATATTTTCGCTGTCGCTGCCTGTGGGTAAGGTGCCCAGAAGGCTAGTTGCATTACCTCTTTGAATAGCCTGGCTTATTCGTTGTCCGAGGTAAGAACCAGCCCTCTGGTCACCAGACACCTCATTGAGGCGCGTCGACAAATCACGTCTTTTTGCCTCGGGCCCCCATGGTCCTAAGGTCTCAACTCCAAAAGGCACAAATATACAATTGTCAGCCTATTCTATTTATTAAGTATAACCCATTAAGTTTCGGGCAATTTACTCAGCAAACTTATATAATTGAAAACGTACTGATGCGAAACTTTCCTCACTAAGCCTAGGCTGTTGCTTAAACTTTTCTTTGGCGTCCGCAAAGTGATAACATTTTCCTGATGTGAATGGTAATGAGTTTTTAAAGATTTATTTTGGGAAAGTGAAACTGAAAATAAGCATTTAAGTTCTTCAGTTTGGAGTAGTATAGTTTTTGATGCAGAGTTTTTCCTAAGAAGAATTATGACCATACGTATTTTTTCTATTAAACTGGTATGTTTTACTATATTTGGTTTGAGTGAAACTACAGGCTCATTATTTCTCATGATTGATATTTGTTTATAGAATTAAGAAACTATTATTATTATTTATTTATTGTTGAAAGCCCAACCAAAAATTTTTCTAGTAATAAATATCGCCATGTTGCGGCAGAATTAGGAACTAAAATATTACAAGCACTTCATTAGGAATCATACATTGTACAAGTGGCGCCCTCATTTCAAGTGTAAGTTTTGCAAAACTATATTTAATACTAGCTTCTGCTCCGTGGTCCCAATCGCATCGGGATCTTCCATTTTTCCGGATAAAAAGTAGTCTATGTGTTAATGCAGGGTGTCAGCAACTACATACCAAATTATGTTAAAATCGCTCCAGCCGTTTAGACGTGAAGAAGTAACAAACGTACCTACACACTCACAAACATTCGGATTTATAATATTAATTTGATAACTATAGTAAGTATATATAGTACCGATAATATAAGATGGTACTAACTCTCATCTATAGTTGTATATTTTAAAGCGCTGTCCTCCGACAAAACTTCTTTGTCAGTACTTTAATATACCGAAGGAAAGTATTGTAATATCATATTTTCCTCATGAATATTATAATGAATATAATATTTTCGTATCCTTTGAGAGCAGGATTTAAAGGTAAGCCTAGACGAAAGCCCACTAGTCTTTTATAAATGATGATAACATAGTACGTTCCCAGGTCATATTGTAAACATATTTTTATTGTTAAACTAGTTACTATTACTACTCCCCGCGGCTTCCCCGCTGTTATCATGTTATCCGCATGTTATCATTTGAATGAGTGAAAGGTTAAAATTAATCGAACACCGCACGCAGAAATAATAAATATTGCATGCCAAAACTTTATATAGTTACCAATACTACTAATATAATTAATGCGATTTTTTATGGATTGATAGACACTATTTCATTTCAAAACGCCTGAAGGAACCTGTTATACATTTTTTCATATAGTTAGAATTTATCCAAAACTAACACATATGCCTCATTTTATTCCGAAAAAAAAATTACCCCCGAGAATGCGGAGGGAAGTAAATTGCATTATAATCGCATGTCGTAGCAAATTTAAAAGATACTAGTGGCTCCCCGCGGTTTTACCCGCGTACCCGGGAGATCTTCCATTTTTCCAGGATAAAAAGTAGCCTATGTCCTTTCTCTTTAGACTATCTGTGTACCAATTTCATTTAAATCGCTTCCGTAGTTTTAACGTGAAAGCGAGATAGACATAGTTACTTTCGCATTTATAATATGTGTTAGGATTTTTGCTTAGCTCTTCTCCTAATAGGAACGACCACATTTTAAAGACATACGAGTGCAAATAACCTTTATCGTGCAGAAAACCGATGCTATTGATGCTAGAAATCCATACGTATATTGGTTTAGGTCGAGCAAACAGGGCGATCGTGTTTGCCTAGGAGATATTCTAGATAAAACGTTGCCTTTGCAACACCTGTGGAGTTTGTTAGATATTAAATATCTTACGGATAATTTATGGCACAATATACCATACTAACATCCGGCCGTTTTATCCACGTTCTCGGTACAATTTATTTTTTTATTGCAAAAATCAGTTATGTCAAAATCTAGTACATATTTTATAAGTGAGACAATTTTTACTAAACATTTTTTTACTGGTACTTTGCGAATTTGTCACGAATTTTAATATTGTAACAATCTTTCGCATTTATAATAAAATATCATATTATATAGTACAATTGCAGTGATACTTGAAGCCACCTATATAAAAAAATAATAAATTAGCTTGTATATAAAATTTACCTGTAGATTCGAAGCTAATGTACAATTCTATTCTCATTTATTCTCAATGAATACAATAATTGCCCTTTATGTACACATCTTTTATATTCTTTAGTAATATCTAGTCAGTAAGTTTAGGTCCTAACGGCTCAGTTGTCACAGATACTGAAGCCATTAGATTAGGATTCTTAAACTGAAACTAATATTTAGAGATAACAATGCAGTTTAGGTCTTAACAGCTGACTTGTCTAGATACCTACTGAAGTCACTAGATTAGGAGTCTGTCTTAAACTGAGACTCGGCTAGAAACTCGGCTAGAAACTCAGCAAGGTGAATAATTCCTTTGTTCAGAAATGCTTATGTGCAGCCCCAGATAGGTAATGTGTTTGGTGTAATGGCACATCTTGTTGGGAGTTAGATATCCCTGGTGGAATTATTTATTCTCGCCAGTTAGAATAAGAAACATATATCTACTATGGCTGAAATATGCATTTTTTCACAACTTAGCATTGAAACGTGAAACTAATTCTTATAAAATACCTAAAAGTAGAACCTCTGGCTTAAGATAAAAAATGCATTTTACTAAAAAAAGGAAACTTGTTTTATTTTACAATATGATTTACAAAAATAGAATACAATTCACAATTATAATTATAAAAAATAGTAGGTACAATAATTAAATAAAATTCACTACAATTATAATTGAAAACAATGATATATGATCTGACAAAAAATACCATAGTTACTCTGTGGTTATACACAATATAAAAGCTATATTAAAGCCAGAGAGCCTACCAGAAAGGTGCGAATCCGTAAACGTTCACGCTCTAAAAGCCTCAAAGAATGAGACAAGGGTTTCATAATCATGCATTCCGTATTTTCTGCCTTCTCATCTCCACGGGACAAATGCATAGCTTCCCACTTTTTTCAGTTGAACCTCGTCGTATTTTGCGATGGTTAAAATGAACAGTCTGTGGTAAAAGTTTTCCGATGATTTAAATTTGGAGCAGTAGATTTTAATGCGGCCATTGAAGATTTTAGTTTTTTTTTTAATATAGTTAGCGTGTGTCTGTAAAATACTTATTTTAATTTCTTCTCAAGTTTATATAATATCATAATAAATTAATAGATGGTATTAAATACAAGTTTTATATATTTTTAAATAAACAAAGAAAAAGTTTTCAAATGAACTACGGAAGTGTAAAGTGAAAAATTTCACACGGTAATAAAAAAAAAATAACATTTTTGCCCGAAAACACAAAGTTAATGAGTTATTACTATGTTTTTTACGTCCTAACTTTAACCATTCAACATGTAAAAAAAGAAAATAAACTTACCTCTGTTCTCAGGAATGAAAAAGTTTTAAATTTACGATTTGCTATTGTTTACTAAATACGGCAACACTATATTCCATATTTAAAATCACTTTATTACTACGAGATAATATAAAGTATTTAAACTTTTAGTTCACAATTACTTAATCAGTTAATAGGGTAATTAATTTATAAATTCACAATTGTTTTAAATACTGATTAAACTCCTAATAAATAATGAACATAACTTTTAATCGCGCAATAATTAGATCTACTCGACACTGGCGGAAAAGTTCGCAACTTTTGTCACTCGACGTTACCACAATAATGTTTCTCATAAATTATTTCCACTTCATTAGTGTTTTATAATTTTTTTTTATTAAACTTTTTTTAGGCATGGGTCGAAGCTCGAACAGCCAAGCATGCTCCGGCCGTGTTCGTAACTGCTAAGTCGGGGAGACACTGCTGACCCGACGCTCTCCGAACGCGATTTGAAATTCGAACGAGGATTCGCGCAAACGTCAAATGCAATTCTTCACGAGTTTTGATGGAGATGCTTAGATTTTAACGGTATAAAATTAAGGTAGATACCTAAAATATATATTTTATTAAAATATAATTTAGTTCAGCTACTTATATGAGCCAAAATACAGTTAATGTTTATACTGAAAATGTCTAAAATGCCTACAAATAACGAGGACCGAAATATTAATGTTCATATATTTTTTACATTTGAATAGTAAAGATATTTAATAAGTCAATTAAATTCATAACTAATAACTATTATTACATTTAAATTTATTTATGTGATCTTAGTGATATTATTGAAAAAGAAATCTACATATGTCTGTACTCTTAAGTTGGACACGCATTTTATTAAAAAAAAGAACTGGATACTGCGGGATTATGGTAATAAACTTAAATAAAAATTATAAAGGGTTTAGGTATATAATTTTATTTAAGTGTAAGTATTAAGGGTATTAGGTTTGTAAAATTGAATGTAACGAGTAAACTCCTAAACTATTTTACTATTTTTAACTTAAAAAAAAATTGTAGAATTCAATGAAAATGAAATGAAATGAAAATATCTTTATTTAACATTAAATATGGTACAATAGTATGTATTAGTAAGTAACATAGTGATTTTCTATACCAAGAACTATAAAGTCTTTTCCCTAAAATGTAAAATGAAATAGTCAAAAAGTGTTGCGGTTTTTTTTGTATATTTTGTAGTAGATCTATACCTCGGTTCATACAAATCATCAATACCTTAATCTGTATCCCAACTCAGCACACAATACGAGGCCGCAACCCTTATTAGGGCATCACGCAACATTTGGTCATATTTGGTACTGTAATTGTTTGATTCAAATATATTTTTACTAACTTCTGCCCCACGGTATCACCCGAATAAAAACAGCCTATGTGTTAATCCATCTATGTTCTAAATTACATTGAAATCCGTACAGTAGTTATTGCGTGAAAGATTAACCAACATCCATACTTACAAAATTTCACATTTATAATATTAGTAGGACTAGTTTCTGCACCGCTGTTTTACTCGCGTTCCCATCAACTTTTCCGGAAAAAAGTAGCATATCCCTTCCCAAGCTGTACCAAATTTCATGAAAATCGGTATACCTAGTGGTTTAGGTGAGAAAGCGTATGAAGACACACAGAGTTACTTTCGTATATATGATATTAGTAGGGATATCCTAAAAATTGTGATATTGGGTATTATTTTTTTTATGTAATTAATGTTAGTATTAATATTTAATTTTGGGAATGAATTTTCGATGTGACATTTTTTTTGTATAAAATATTTGGATAGGTATTATAAATGTTTATTGGGTAAGTAGGCGTGCTTTATTATAATTAATAAAATATATTAACATATATCACTGTATCCGTTACGATTAGATATGTAATTAATTGTGTTTTTTATCGCAAATAAATTGCAGCAAGAATAGAACAAACAAACAAAGTTAAGCCACGGCTTTTGCTATTTAATATAAATATAAAACCTGTAAAGAGGACTTTGATAATGTTTTAATATATTACGAGATTATGATATGATATATATATAATACTAGTGACTCCCCGTGGTTTCACCCGCGTACCTGGGAGATCTTCCATTTTCCCGGGATGAAAAAGTAGCATAGTCTCACAGGTTCTAGACTATCTGTGTACCAAATTTCATTAAAATCGGTTCAGAAGTTTTAGCGTGAAAGCGAGACAGAGAGTTTCTTTCGCATTTATAATATCAGTATAGATCTGAACAGTAAATGGTTTCTCGTACATAAACCCGTCAATGAAATGGAAAAATAAACACATTCCAAAGCTGAAATAATTATAATGTTACTAACAGCAACAACATTTCCGTTATATAAAATAAATATATTAATTTGTTGATGGTTTGTGTTAGGATGAAAGGGATTTGATTGTTTAGCTATATAAATAAATAAAATAATATGGGTTGCTAAGCGCAATACTCAAGAATGAGTTGACTAATTCGGCTAGTTTTGGCCTACAAATATTTGTAACTAGCTGCCTCCGCGCGGTTTAACCCGCGTAGTTCCCGTTCCCGTAGGAATACAGGGATAAAATATAACTTATGTTACTCAGTGATAATGTAGCTTTCTAATGAAAAAAGAATTATTAGAATCGGTCCAGTACTTTTTGAGTTTATTCGTTACATACAAAAATACAAATCTTTAATCTTTATAATATTAGTGTAGATAGTTCAAATGAGGTTCTAATGGCTATAAAAATAATGGAAAAGTTTAGTTACTCTGTGGTACGTGTTAAATATAAATATACAGAGTACTATAGTTTTTTTTCTTCTGTGTTTATAACAGTAGTCTAGCCAGGGACGTTTTAGCTGCTTCCTTTTGTCTTAATTTCTTCTGCATTTAAAGAGTGCTATAGTAACGCTAAAACAGATTTAGTTTTAGCATTCATTTGTGCCCTTTCATTCATATTCGTAATTAATACCATTCCGAATCCTTTCTGTATGTAGAAAAGCAATAATGTGTCAACCTACAAAAAGTCGAAAACAAAGATTTTGATATATTTTTAAAGTGCATAACGTATTTAACATTCTACAGAAGTGTTTCAAGACATCTAAAACATAAAATTACATAAAAAATGGATTTATATCATACAAAAAGTCGTAAATCACATACATCATATTATCTTTAAACGTAATTTTCTCAAAATCAAGTTTATGAGGGTTAACACATTATTGCTTATCAGCATCCATATGTGCATCTCTCTCGCACCCACGAATGATACGTCAAAAAAGTTTGATTGGCTATTAGACGATTGTAATACTATTTCGAACGCAAAACATTAACTTTATCTCAAAATTTAATAAACTTGAACAGCCAAATCCAATTAAGCTGAAATAAACAATAAAATGGTGTAATTGGTGGTTCAAGTGCAGTGCAGTGAAAATGATATTTTATATAGTTTTCATATGTTTTTGGAAAATATCTGCCAGCCTCGTGGGACGTGACGTGAGTCATAATAATGAGTTAATTGTTTTTTTTTTGTATTTAATAAGCTCCGAAACTACTTGACCGATCTGAATAATTCTTTCACCAATGGAAAGCTACATTATCAGGGAGCAATAGGCTTTATTTTATCCTTATATTCTTATGGAGACGGGAACTATGCGAGTGAAATCGCACGGCTGAAGCTTGTATCTAATATTGTATTGATTTAAATTTGTAATATTGTGGTGGTAGGTTACAATTTGAGTCTTTGGACTAAGTTTGAATGTCAACCCAGTTTGATTATGTATTTCTATATATAGTTAATTGCCAGACATAAGGTCATTGCAAAGTTAATATTAATTAATTTAATACGTAAATAGGTACATGCGTTCATTGTTGAGAACTAGTGGGAGGCTTGTCATTTATAATTGTTCGACAGCTTTATCTTCTTTAGTTGTCATCGGACAGATAATATAAAACTTGTTGCAGCTGTGCAGCTGCAGCAGCTTTATATTAAATAAGCTGCCGTTTTTAAAAAGGGGTGAACATACTGTTCGTTTTAGAAAATTCTTATCTATGACTTTGAATTTTGAACATTGATAGATATGTTTAGGAAGACTATTATATTAATTGTAGGTACCTAATTACCATAGCAGGATCATTCCGATATCATAAAGAAAAATAATTTAATACTAGATATAACAAAATTAGGGATACCATAAATAAAAATACAAATACATATTCTAATTTTAAATGATATCTTTTAGCCCATCACCGGTAATGTAATGCAAGAAGCCCTTCTTAAAGGTAACCTTATCTTTCTAAATTAATAGTACGGTCCCAAGACCTTCCATGAAGTGACGCAAGGTACTACGTACTTACTTTAGACAGGTTGCCTTATGATTCTCTAAATTCAGCGCTTTATTTATCAGTTATCAAGAGTCAAGTCAAGTTTTCGCATTTTCCTCGCCTTTAATAATATCTTCGTGTTTCCTAATAGGATTATAATGTAATATGGGACGGGATGCTCAAAGGGAATGTCACTAATGTGTCACGGGAGAAAATGTCAGGACATGCGAGTACATTTGATTTCAACCTTATATTCTTCTTCATCAGCTATCAATTTTGGTGTCAAAGCACTGGTTATGCTTAGTAGAGTAAGTATTCAGTATCAAGAGCTTTGAATATTTATTGTAACAATAAATTGAGTAGAAATAACGACTTGAAGAAAGCACAAACAAAGGCTCATTCGCATTTATAACGTTAGTATGATGTTTTAAGTATTCAGTCAGTGAGATGGACTGTAAAAGGAAAGTAAATTATTAAGCGAGCGGCGAGAGGCCAAGGGCTGACACACACTGTATTTATTTTATTTATAAAATAATTCCTACTAATATTATAAATGCCGAAGTATCTTAGTTTGTTCGTCTGACTGTTACGCTTGCACTGGTAAACCACTGTACCGGTTTTGATGCAGATATATACTAACCTGGGAAAGGACAGGCTACCTTATATCCCAAGTCGAAGGTCTATGGACGCGGGTTAAACTGCTCGGCAGATAGTATAAAAAAGTGCATTATTATTATGATTAACATCTTGTCAGTTAAGATTCATAGAAAAAAATATATTAATAGTGCGTCAATAATATATTAATATAGATTTAACGTCCTTAGCTCACAGTACAAAACATTCATAACAACCTGATAAATTTTATGACGCATAGATCACAATCATACATACACTCATTTGTATTTATAGTTTAATTGCACTACGAAAGGCTGAAGTCAGTAATAATTTTAAATATATACTATTTAACTATGACATTCTCTCATATATACTGTTTTGTCCATAGTATGAAGTTAACAAATAAACCGAATCGACATTGTTCATCGAAGTTACTTCGGGTCAAGGCTACATCACTAGCGATACTCGTGTCCCGTTGCCATGGCAACATATCCAATATCCAACTGCACTTTACGCTTATCACTGGAGATATCACTTATTTCTTTGTTGGAGCACTTCATACGTCAATTGGTGTACACCCTTTTATCAATGATATTAAATGAGAATGAATCATGAAATAGTCGCCGATTTGATTAACTATGCAAATCTATATACATATATAAAACAGAGCCGCCGCCTATGTCTGTCTGTCTGAACGCGATGAACATAAAAATTACTGAGATTTTCATGCGCTTTTCAGCAAATTACAGAGTATTTCATGGTGAAGGTTTTTGTTTAATACATCAATTTGGACCCGGTAGGTGGCGCTGGTGGGTAGAACGAAGTCTGCCGGGTCCGCTAGTACAGTCTATGATAAATTTATTAACAACTATCGCCCCGCGGTTTCACCCGCGTACCCAGGGCATCTTTAATTTTCAATTAAAAACTGTGCAATAACATTTACGGGTAAGGGAAAGGAACAATAATATTTGCAACAAGTTTTGACGTGACAACGTCTTATAAATTGGTTTGCCGGGTGACACTTCAAGAAACTGCGTTACGCTCCGCTCGCGTTATGCGCTCACAATGAGAGCGAGTGAGAGGCACGCGTCCCTTCCACTCGGGCATGGTTAGCCCGCCTAAGGGTGCGTTTCCACCAGAGATGTGCGAGGATGCGTTGCGAGGAATGTGTTTTTTAAGAACCAATAGAATCGCTTCATTGAGCTATACTAAGCGAGGCTAGGTCAATGAAGCGATTCTATTGGTTCTTAAAAAACACATTCCTCGCAACGCATCCTCGCACATCTCTGGTGGAAACGCACCCTAATGGTTGTCACGTAAAACTTTCGCCCGTATACCGACTTTACAGACAACCAATTTTTTTACTGTGGCTTGCATCATTTTCTAGATATATCTTATAGATAAATAATACGATATGTTGGTTGAGATATAAAATCCAATTTCACGCGTATACAGTTTTTTGCGTTTATAATTTGAGTGAGGTGCCAAAATAGTTAAGGAGAAATATTGCATATGTCACTGTAAACTTGTAAAACAGATTATGACTTGCGAGATATTTTGAACTGTTTTTTTATTAAATTTAGATTGAGATTTAGTTAGAAGAGGTTTGGTTATTCACGTCAAAAGATTATAGTCTGGCAAAAAATTGATTGACGTTAAAATCAGTATGCTCCGATTCACGATCCTTCGACAGTTTACAATAAAAAATCTAACAAAGTTCTTATAATTTTACAGTGACAGCATCATCGGCTCTTATACGTCTCCACCGAGAAGCGCGAGCCTCCCCTAGCCTCGAGGGGGTTTAGGCCATAGTCCACCACGCGGGCCTAGTGCGGATTGGCGGACTTAACATGTCTTTAATTGTGACATCTCAGGCATGCAGGTTTCCTCACGATGTTTTCCTTCACCGAAAGCCAGTGATGTGAATCCGTACGTAAGTGTGACAGAGGTACCTTCACCCTCACGATCGTGAGTCGGTGCGTTCCCAACTGAGCCAGTACATAAATACACAATACATGACAGTGACATATATACGAGTAAATCCAATTTATTGTGAATACTCATCTATTAAGTAGGTACTTACCATGACGCACAGGGCAAGCTTATTCGCTCTAGTGCGCGACACCTACGCTTAAGATTTTAATACGTGGGCGAGTGAAATCTACATCACTGTGACATGATGAGGTCTAGCTATAAGGTCAAAACGATCCCTTATCTGTCTTTTTTTTACTAAGTTAAGCGTTAATATTTCAAGAAGAGAATCCTGTTTTATTATTATGGATTTTTTTTTACATATTTATGTTTTCAGAACCAGAATTCTGCTATTATTATAAACTAGGGGCTTTCCGCGGTTTCAACCGCGTACCCGTGAGATCTTCCTATGTCTATATCCTTTCTCAGGCTCTAGACGATCATATATATCAAATTATTTAGGATGGATGGATGAATGTTTGTTAATGTTTCTGGCAACAACGGCTAAAGGGATCTGGATAAAATTTACCACAGAGTTAGAATATGTTCGTGAATGGCACACAGGCTACCCCGGGAAAATTTTTCGCCCCCGGAAGCCTGAGATGGAAGCTAATTAAAATATATTTTTATTATGTTTATTCGCATACCAAAATAGAAAAGAATACCAAATCAACGAATAAACTTACATTTATTAGTTTACATACTCAACAAATTATTTCTTCAAGCTGCTTAACATTTGACAATTTAATAAGGAAACTACATAGTTTAGGTATAGAACCGCATAAATAAATTATTTTTTATCCCTCACCTGCGGCCAGGGTCACGTTTGGCCTGGATTACGTAACGTGGTTGCAATAATTTCTATTCAAGTCATTTTTTGATGAAAATAATTACCTAATTTTGCCTGAAAAAATTACATCATATTACATCACACCATATTTGGGAAATTGTTATTGACTAATATTCTTATTTTTTTAAACAATTTCAAAAGCCTAGAGAGCGATAATATTTTATACGTCAGATTAGGTACCTACTATAAATTACATAATGTATGTTATCTTAGATATAAATCTATTGATTAATATCAAAGATATATAATACTAGCTGCCTCCCCGCGGTTTTACCAGCGTAGTTCCCGTTCCCGTGGGAATACAGGGATAAAATATAGCCTATGTTACTCGGGGATAATGTAGCTTTCCAAAGGTGAAAGAATTTTCGAAATCGGTCCAGTAGTTTCGGAGCCTATTCATTACAAACAAACAAACAAACAAATCTTTCCTCTTTATAATATTAGTATAGAAAACTAAATGCACTATTAGACATAAAACAAAATGGTTTCTTGTTGCTATCAAGTCCTGTTTACAATTGCAGTTTCTTCAGCCAGTTTGAAACAAGTTATGTAATACATCCGCAAACTCGGTCACCGAGCGTGACTGAAATTAATTCGGTAATGTCCACAGGATTCTGTAACATTCAAAATACTTTATTGGCGGGTTTTATTAAATTTTCTTTCCACCATAACGCTTTTAGGAGTATTTTTTAAAACAATTTCATGGTGACAATGTTACATGCTTGATATAGAGCATAATTTTAATGTAGATAGACAGATAACACTTTATTGTATTTAAAACGACAAAACAGGTAAAAAATAACAGTAATTCGGTCTTATTTCTTCCAGACAACCATTGGATGGAAAGAATTTCAGGTCAATGTGCACAAACTTTAAAATTTTAAACTGTAAAAAGACATCTCTACTAGTGCTACTAAGCGTAGTTTATTTTGAGGCAGCCAAGTATATAGCTGGTAATATACTTTTTATATTGATATCTACATCCAAATAATCCTACTAATATTATAAATGAAAAAGTTTGGGTGGGTGTTTGTTATTCCATCATGCTAGAACGGCTGAAGGGATCTGGATGAACTTACCATAGAGCAAGAATAATCTTTAGAATAATAGGTGAAACCGCGAGGCGGAAGTTAGTTCTGTACCTGCAAATAAGCCTATACCTTTGAGCTGACATTAGAGTCCCGAAAACCCGCAAACGCAGCGTAGAACCTTCACTTATCATCAAGAAATGTGTTTTTATTCCTCATTCAAAGCTGCCAGTAATGTCCACGGCTGACTCAGAAGGTGCCATTGAGATTTCCCCCCCGTTTAAGTTGCACTTCCTTCCTTATAACAATGACCTCCGCCGAGTGCTTATAATGACCCCCACTTGTTTTTTAGATGCCATTATTTTTAGCCCTAATGATGACGTAAAAAATAATATCCATTCTATAGTTTAACTTCTGATAGACGGTAACTGTTTCATTCTTGTCCGGGGTTAGGTAGTATGATTCTTAAGCTGAGATTTTTATACCACCATAATTTATTATATGAAATATATGGCGAATTGTATGAAAATAGCCGTTTACGATAAATATAGCATTTGACAATAATTTGACATTTTTGTAAATATGATATTAAATTTCAATGAGAAAAAGCTTAACATGAAACCTAATTAGGGCCCAGCGACATTACGAAAACATTATAGCTTCCGCCGCGCGGTTTCACTCGTATAGTTCCTGTTCCCGTAGGAATACGGGGATAAAATATACCCTTTATCATTCATTGATAATGTAGCTTTCTACCTATTGGTGATATAATTATTATTCACATCGGTCTCATAGTTGTGCAAGACTATTCATAACAAACAAACAATCTTTCCTCTTTATAATATTAGTATAGATTTTGATATATAGCGAATGGATCCACTACCAGTAGCTTGTAAGTCAGGGTTACCACAAAGCTAAAGGCATTCAAATACTAATTGCCACATTACATTATACTTATACCTACAACCCTAAAAAATATTAAAACATAATTTATATAAATACAAGCCCCACGCACACGTGTCCTTTTAGAATCCATTCCAGAATAAGAGAGCCATTTAGAAGTCTAGGCTTCTAAGTAGCCACTTAGACTGTAATATTCGCATGCGGCTGGATATTGGATTTGAATTCCATTGGCCGCAATTATATGGTAGAATACCTTCTTACGTTATCTTATTTTATCTTTTCTTACAAATGTTATAAACAATAAACTTAACTTAGCGTGCCCGTTAGGACTGAGAGGATTTAAATATATGATGTATCCTTGATGAGTTTCTTGCTGGTTCTTCTCAGTTGTAGTAGCTTCAGTAATTTTAGCCTTCATAAGTTCAAAACTGAAGGCATACAGACACGGGTAAATGAGTTTAAAAAATCCGTTGCTATTGTAGCATTCTTCGGGAACTCGACTGAAACTGAAAGGTGGCTCGTATCTTGTAATTAGATATGTATATAGACATTAAATAATGTCAACGTACTGATTTATTATTATTCTACGACAAACTTCGTTATTTGTGAGCCTATGTTTTATCCCTGTGTTCCTACTAAAACGTGAACTATGCGGGTGAAACCGGGGCGGAAGCACTTTACAAAAGTAAGAAATAGTTGACGTATCCGGACTATAAAAAGTATAGACTAATATAGTATAGCAGCAAGGATGTTACAGAGTTGTACCGCGGCTAAGATGGATGGCATGCGCTTAACTTTTTCACGAGAGTTTAGGCCAGAAGCTGGCTCGGAAGTCAAATGATAATTATACCGATAGAAAACATAGGGATGTTGATTTTGGGCGTGTACGATCTAAATAAACTATAATAATAATAAATTTATTTATTTTTTTCCACACTAAACAAACTTAAACCAAAAATAATCTTAAATCTATCTAAGTACGACTTTATTCTATATATTTTTGTAATAATTACACAATAGTTAATTAGTTATTTAAGGTGGGATACTTTGTAAATGTAAATGAAAGATCGGGCTCGGAAATAAATATGGATGTTGGCTTTACATTTTTGAGCTGTTGCTGAACCATAATTAACGAACAAACATTTACTTGTAGCAAATAAAGATTATTTTTGCACTTAATTATATGTGGAACACGTGTATGAATTAATTAAGTATATTATTCATGATAAATTACTCATGAGGCTCATTTTAATTGTGAACACGTTCGTATAATAATCAAAACTAAACGTACGTATTTGAAAAAACCAGTTTACAATCTTAGGATAACTACTTTAAAATTAATTTACGAAAATTGTCTCGAACAAACATACCTTCATTGCAAGTTAAATAAATGCTTGTGAAAACTGCGTTCAGGTAGTTGAAAACATAAATCGTCGCAGCAGTCTCCATCACAACAACCGCCCGTGTGTTTCGTCTCGTTAGTACGAAAATTCTTTCGCCCTCGAACTCAACTAACTAGCTAAGTGATTTTGAAATGTTTGCGGTTCCGTTCAAGCTTACTTTCATCCACCAATTTTCTACTAGTTTTTCTTTTCGTAAAATATTCTTCACTATCCTTAGCTTTTGCACTGTGAAATCATATTATTTCTACATTTTGTTCGCAATGTAAATTATCTACGATTAATATTTTATTTAGATATTGAAATTGTTAGTGTAATATTTGAAAATTTCAGATAACAATAGAACTTTCTTCTTTGTATCGCACTGTTTAAAGTTGCCAAGATATTTTGAATCGTTTCTTAAGAATGTATTTCTTTGAGTTATCTTCTAAGTTTTAGTATTTCAGTTTAATATTTTGTGATCTTTGTTTTTGGCACAAAATTTGATCTCTAGCTTAGGTAGGTAGTAGAGTTTACTCTACAATTGTTATAATTTTGTAGTTTTTTATGAGACATATCTTTGTCTATGATTTTATGAACAATATGTTTTTAATCCCTTACAAATTTTATATTTTAATTATACAAAGTTTATATAACAAAAAAAAATCTTCTTACCGAAAATTAATTCTCAAATACCTACAACAATAAATATGCGAATAGCTGCAACACAAATCTCAATTTTCACAAAAACACTTGAGACTTCACAAACAACTTAGCGTTATTAACTTTCTGATGTTTGCATTAATTCACCTTGCCTCTCTTAAAGAGAAACAGTTTAAGTTTCTAATATAAATCTTGAAACACTTACGGTGTGTTTGTTTGTACCGACGTTGTTTGGTAATGAGAAAATGAATTTAAGTGATGGCACACCGCCAACTTGCGGTCGGACTAGAGCTAGACACACTTTACCCTGTAGGTATCCTACAAGTTAGGTTTTCTACGTAAAACCCTATAGTATAAGAGGTAATATCAAACAATTATAGCAATTGTGAGAACTGAATAAATATCCTGAGACATTTTTTAAATATCTACTGCCAATCTGATTCTAATCTAAGCAGCTATATAGGTACTTCTTTTTGTATTATTTGGTTTTATTTTCTTTAAGTAATCGTAAGACAGTTTAAGACATGTTGATTTCGAAATAGGAGTATTATCGAACAATCTATTTGTGGAAATGTGATTGAATTTTTTACCTGAGCGGCACAATTTCTTATGTTTGTGAAGGCGAGATAAAGAGAGAGGTAAATAAGTTATTCCAGTTATTTATAAATATTATATGATGCAAGGTTTACCTACTCTTTAGTAGATTGATATCTGATAGATCTATGAATGTTCATGTAAGTGATTGGTGCTAAAAATTTAGAAGGCACAAAGGTCAGATAAATCGTAAAAATAGAAGTAAAAGTAAACTCTTTAAAAATTTGTTATGCAGTACCATTTTGTTATATGCCTAAGTATTTATTTTAATTAATTGAGGATATAATATCTAACCAAGTAGTTATTTTTAAGGTGTCCAATATCCAAAGAAATAGATTTTTTTACCAAATCTAGTATTTAGCTTTCAGGTTTAACATAAATAATAACCATACATTTTAAATACAGATTAACTTAACTTATTCATCTTTGTCAGAAAATTCTTTTGAATATTTTAGTTTTAACAAAGAAACATAAAGCTTTATAAGCTTTGCCAACTTTTACATTATGTATTATTTACCTTCTAATTTGTAGATGGGTCGTTTTTGTCCAGCACGATAAAGGTAAGCATTCCCTATAAGAATGTAGAAGCATTCATTGCCTCTGCAAATATTCCCTTGGCGTCGGCGGCGGGAGACCGGCGCGCGTCCAAGATTCCATTGTAATCTTTGTTCTGTAATGATTATAGAATATCTTAGGCATTAATTATTATACGTAATATTATTATGTTATTTGATTATGACTGACACGTACCCAATCCCATTTAAGATCACCCAACGATTTTATTCGTGTTGAAAATAATTGTTGACCAAAGTTTTATTTTTGCAACAAAAATTGAAATACTTATTTTTATAAAAATAAGATTAAACAATAGTACACAAATATGCGTCTTCTTATACGAATGTATTTAATAATAAATGTATGAGCTATCTAGTTACCATAGAAGAAATTAGATTGGCCGTGTGCGAAAATTTTCCTACGATTTTTTTAATACTATTTACTGTCTTTACCACGTATAAAGAAACTTTCAAGTCTTTACCTAGGTGTTAACCAATCAAGTCTTACAAGCTTGATTATAAAGAATGCAATAACAAGACAATTTGTACCGCAACTACTGCATGTTCCCATCAAGTGATAAACTCTGTAACCGTACTTATCCCGGTTTACGGTCATCCATAGCAAGACCCCAGTATGAAGTTCTATCGTAAATTTTAATAGGTCCAGCTATCGGCAGTTACGTCAACTTAAACGATTATGTTACACAATTGGAGGCTTGTACCATAGCTTTACGTTGTTTACATCGGATGCAGAACAAACCAGAAACTATCGTTTAAATATTTAATCTATCAATGGGCGGAATAGATAGACATAATTGCGAAACTTTTACTTTGCCAGATATAGCTTGGGAGAATCCTGGACTGGTTATAAAAACACAACTTTTTTGCAACGGACATTTGTTTGGCTATAAAATAGCAGATGAAATATTTACTATAATTGAAGTTATGTAACATTACCTTAAAAAACAATGAAACTGACTTTTACCTAGAAATAGAAAAGGTAGGTAAATAAAGGCAATTAAAAATAGAACATTAACTGACCTTTATCTAGAAATAGAAAAGGTATAGTAGGCTATTAAGTGTCAGACTTGAGTGACATGTCACTCGCTCTTTCTGGTTTGTTTTGACATCTGTAGTCGCGTAATAGAGATCGTAATCAACTTTAAAGGGTATGGACATTAGTACCTAATGCCTTAATATGGCGAAACAAAGAAAGCATAACTAGGAAACGTCTCATAAAACGTATCCCGCCTTTGTGATTCATGTATTTGTCAAAAAACTTCCATTTAATACATGGCAAAACACCTTACAAGTAAACATGTTCATAAAAAGATGTGGTTTATTCGTTTTTAAGTGAATCGTGGGCGTTATCTGATGGAAGGATAATGTAAAAACTTGGCCGACTTTAACTGTCAAGGTAAATAGGACTGTAAAGACTGTTACTTTAAGTTGAAGTTGAGTTATGTGCAAATCAGAAGTATGATATTAGTAAATAGATTGATTGAAAACATACTGATAGACTAGTTATATTTAATACAATAAACATTGTTTACCAACTTTTTAAAATTATTCGAAGCAGTGTTATCATTAACTACTACTGCATTCAGTTTAATATACCTATTATATATTTTTTATGTTTTTTTCTGGTTAGGAAAATATTTTTCTTCTTATCCAACAAACTTTTTTCTTTATCGCTATCAATATATAATATCAGATTGTATCTAAACATACTCTTTGTAATATTTTTTATGTAAAATCCATTATAGCTCAAAGGACTGTTCAAAGGCAAAGTATTATGAGAACAACAAAACTTTAACGGGAGTTTCACATTTTACATCTAATCTGCTCTGATAAAACGTTAACTTTGTCCTAAAGTGAAGTAGGTACGTTGTTAAATAAGTTGTTGTACAAAAAATCTCTTGTGGCTATTTGTGAAGCTTTCTTTTAATAACAAAACACATTAATCTTCTGGAACAGAAGGTACAAAGCTACTCAAGCAAAGATAGCACAGTTTAAAATTTTCTTTTTAAATTTATATTTTTCTGTGAAAAGGTATATCGACGAGACAGACCGGTTGGCTTTGTGGTTAGTGGCACTGACTTTCAAGCCGCCGTTCGTGAGTTCGAATCCCATCCAGAAGAAGCATTTGTATGCATGAATTTGTCTGTTTGTTCTGTGTAAGTCTATATAAGTATGTACTTAAATATAGTAAGTATATATAGTAGGTATATATAGTATATCAGCTATCTGGTTTCCATATCACAAGCTTTGCTTAGTTTTTAATCATTTTTGGTCGTGTGTGAAAATGTCCCAGGATATTTATCTATTTGACTGAGCTGCCTATCTGGTTACCTTGACTTTCGAGACGCCTGTCGTGGGTTTGATATCCAACCAGGTTAAAATTGATGTAGGTTACATGAACATGGTTATTCTGCGTGTTACTAGGTATAGTAGGTATTAAAGTTACGCTTAATTTCAGAATAAAATTTGCATTCATTATTCGGTTAAAGATATAAAGGAGGGATAATTTAATAAATAAAACCCATTATAGTACTTATAATAAAAATAATTATAACTATAACTGTCACAAGAACATTCTAAAAAGAGTCGTAACAATTTAGGGAATACGGTCACGTTTTAGTTGCACGATCTCAGTATTATATGAAACTTATATCCTAATGCCTAATTTATTACTTATAATGAAATATCTAGGCTAAGATTTCACTATAGGTATTAATAAAGAATGTTTAACATGTTCAACTTCTTTAATAATATACAGTAAATCAATTTATATTAAAAATTAATTTGATCAAAAACAGTTTTTTCAAATGCTAATAATCTTTATGAAGACAAATTAATTTTACAGTTGAATTGTAATATATACTATAATTATATAGTAGTTAAGACTATTTTAATATTACCTTCGTTCTCGGGGATCTACTTAACATTTTCATTAGGACTATTTATAAACAAACAAGATCAAAAATAGCCAAATCGGTAGTTGTCGAGTTTCGAGCTTAGCACATTTAAGAATTAATTTTATTTTTATAAAATTAATTATCCTTATACAAACATTTCAAGTAATCTTAAGGAAGAAGCCACCACCCACTCGACAATTAAATTGTTTTTTTTTTCATGAAAAAATAAGCACTCTCAGAATTGATCTCAATGATATTTAATGATGAAGTAGGCCCTTGACTTCACTTCTAAAAAAACTCTTTGAAGATTTTGCAAAGGCAATGAGTGCAAAGTAATTATTTATTAAGTATGCCTATTTTGTTACGTTATTTTATTAAGTAGGTAAGTAGATGGAAATTATTTTAGATTTATAAAAATAACATCAAAATTGGGCACTGTATTATAAATGGTGTATTTTCGTTACATTAGTTGACGTGTATATAAGCGAAATTTCATCTTTCTTTCTTATATTTTATATATTTAAAAACACTCTTCGATATATACTTAGTCTTTATATTCTTTTTTATATCTTTAGTCTGGGGTATTTTTATCCCTCTAACATAATTTCTTAGAAATAAATTTAAAGAAATTATTTTACCTATATTATTTCTGATTTTCTCAGTAATATAATTATTTTCATTGCATTTATTTAGCTTCACCCACTTAATTTGTGTGTAGTATGCATTTTCTGCTAATTACTATTATGACTTTGTCAAAGTCATTAGTAAAACGATGAACCTATTAACAACGCATTATAATTGGAAACTATTTGTTATTAATTTATATACAACAATAAACGTAGGAATGTAGGTCTAGGTGCCCTTAAATATTTCTTGCTTCAGACTTCACTTAAACTAGCAAGTAATATTTGTAGTAAAGTCATAGGATAGGACAAAGGTCTTCAAAAACATGTGTTGCCCTATTCAATAATTGAGAAACTAGATGCCTACTGTATTAATTAACTGAATGACCCAGTCTCGTCCCAAACATCTGGCAACCCTGACTATGGCTACAGACAATGGTAGAGCTATGATTGTGAAGTTTCAATTGTTTATTTTATACATGAAACCCTTGCATATTGAGTATTTAATAAAGGGATCTCTAAACTAGTATATAAGAAGAGTATTGATAGCAACCGACACATTCTAGGAACAAATGTTATATCAAATTTATTTAAGCTTCGCTTAGCTGGACTTAAAAATGAATATCACTTTTATTTCTGTCGTATTACTTGTATTTATCTTACTAATAGGTATCCTTATAATGAAAATAATTAATATATAGGTACATCGGGGTGATTCGCACGTAGACTATTATCAAAATATAAATTATTTACCTTGACGTTTCAATCAAGTTGCGTTGATCGTGGTCCTAATGAACATGTTCCGTTTCCCGAAAAGTGTAAGATTCCCGGACAAGTACTAACATAAATAAAATAAAGGTAAAATTTGTAATAATCATCATCATCAGCTCATATACGTATCCACTGTAGGAGCACACGCTTTCCCTAGCAACTAGGGGGCTTAGGCCACAGTCCACCACTCGAGTAATAATACTTAGTAATTAAGTTTAGTGATGCAAAACAGAATTGGGGCCATTGATCCGGGCAGTCAATACGAATGGTATAAGTTGTCCGGAGTTAGACAGGGCTTGACACGGCCAGTGGTGAGTGGAGGTCGAACTAAACTTTCTGGAGGTCGACTTCTAGTTTGTTAACTGAAATTCACATGATAAATGCCTCTGGCCCTATTTGTTAGGAAGGGCAATTTATTTATTACTCGCTCCCCGCGGTTTCACCCCTGTTCCCGGGATTAACAATTTTTCCTGGATAAAAAGTACCCTATGTCCGTCTCCTGACCTCCCCACAAATTTAGAGCCAAATTGGTTTAGCCGTTCTTGAGTTATAAATACTTATCTAGTGTTACTAACACAACTTTCTTTTATATATATAGACTAGCGGACCCGGCAGACTTCGTTCTGCCCACCAGCGCCACCTACCGGGTCCAATTGATGTATTATACATAAAAACCTTCCCCATGAAATACTCCTTAACTTGGTGAAAACCGGATGGAAATCTGTTTAGTAGTTTTTGTGTTCATCGCGTTCAGACAGACAAAACGGTCTATGTTCTAATTGTTTATTAAATACGATTTATTTAATGTTACATTAACTATTAATAAATGTACTTTATTCCCAATTTATTGAATGTAAAAAAATATTTATTATAGTTGTCTTCAAAGAAATTAAAATATGAATAGTTAATAAATCCTTCCATCAGTGTATTGGTAAAAAACAGTGACTTAATATATGTATTGATAAGATATGTATCTATTTTCAAAATATCTGTTTTTTTTGTTTTCGTTTTATTGAACTAAATAATATTCAATTATTTTTATTATAACTGATCGATTGATCGTTGATCGGTTATCGACCGGTGAAGGCGGAAGATAAAATAAAAATCGCGATAGTAAAATAGGGGTTGGTTGTAAAGGGTTGAAAATTCAGGGTTATATGTATTTACTAATGCTGTATCATAAAAAATTTGGGTTGGCTTACCCTTAACATTTAAGGGGATGAAAAATAGATGTTGTCCGATTCTCAGACCTACCAAATATGGACACAAAATTTCATGAGAATCGGTCAAGCCGTTTCGGAGGAGTTTTACCACAAACTTCGCGACGCTAGAATTTTATATATTAGATAATTATTATTTAAAGCCTGGGTTGTACCAATGAAGGGCATAGGCCTCTCATCCCGCTCTCCTCTTCAATTAAATATAATCAATTTTTTCTAATTCAACATATTTTATATACAAAAAGTACGTCTCGTGGGTTCGGATACAACTCAGGACAAACGTTTGTGTGAATGAATATGTCAGTTTATCAGAACAATCAAATATATTGATATAGATACAGATATAAGTAAATTTATATAAAAGTATTACCTACTAGCTGCCTCCCCGCGGTTTTACCCGCGTAGTTCCCGTTCCCGTGGGAATACAGGGATAAAATATAGCCTATGTTACTCGGGGATAATGTAGCTTTCCAAAGGTGAAAGAATTTTTGAAATCGGTCCAGTAGTTTCGGAGCCTATTCATTACAAACAAACAAACAAACAAACAAACAAACAAACAAACAAATCTTTCCTCTTTATAATATTAGTATAGATATCAGTCATCTGGTAACCATAGTACAAATTCCGGTTAGTTTGGTATCATCAATCATATTAACCATGCATGAAAAAATATCCCAAGATATTTATTTATATATACCCAGTTGGCGTTGATAAAGATCTCAATTTACCACATAAGGTTATTAACCTTGAAAAAGCTCGCTCAGGTGACAATGAAAAAGCTCTATCAAAAGATACCGATTCACATCACCACAGGCACATACTTATTGTATTCACTATAAGCGAAAATGCGAAACCTTTTACCGTAAAATATTTTATGTGTACTTTCACTATATAGTAAAATGGACAAACGGACAAGGTGATTCGACGGCTTCACCTTGACAGTGGCCACAAACAGTTTAATGTGCAATATAATGTGTATGGACATAAACACGACATGTGATAATGTCTCGGCCGGAGTCATAAGTAGATACAATATAATTATCTTTGTTACCAGGTTAAGCCTCGCGGTTTTACTCGCGTTGGCGGAGGAATAATAAAATAATTCAATTATTTTTATAAAATTTTGTTAAGACTATTTTACGTTAGATAGCAAAGTGTAAATTAACAAAAAAATATATAGCCGAATCCGTATTGCAGTACTTTACTTTTTTTTCCTTATTAATTATGTACCTATATAAATGAATCATTTGAAAGTCCGATGTCATGTGTACCTGCGTAACACATACTTATAAATAAAATAGTGATACCTACAATGTTTCCAACAGATAAAGTATATCTGTTAGATTGCATAAAGTGAAGCTAAACTAGGCAAGGTCTATTTGTACTCATGAATGATTAGATCGCCAATTCTAAAATGAAAACGTCAAAATAAACCCCCAATATGTCTAAAGTATTTAATAATGAAATGGCTACCTACGTAAGCCATCGAAAGGTTCAGGTATTGCAAAACGAATTTCTATAAAGACCCTCTCGTCAGGGCTTAACCTGGAGACAAGTCACTTTTAGCACCTCGCCAACAATTACCGGAATTCAATAAGTACCTACTACCTACAATCCTAACCATAATAAAATTCCCGGTCCTCCCAGTGTCGGACAAAGGGACATTAATAAATCCACAGCTCACGCCTTGGGTCGTATTTTATTCGTGTTCCTAATCCTAATTAAATTAACGATTTTATGTGCTTACTAGGACCCTTAAAGAATTACCATGTAGGCCGTTGTCCGTTCGTATTGGACTCTGATTTCTTGTTTTAAAAAAAAATGTTTTTATACTCCTTCAGAATTATATTGAAATCTTAACTTTATTCAACTTTCGTCCCTTAGCTTACAACACCGCTCAAGTCGAAAATTGGCAGTTCCTACATTTTAATGCCGTTGGATAGAGCTGCTCATTGCGCGTCGAACCATGGGTCATTTGATATAGATTTCAGTCAATAAGAGGCTTAAATTCAAAAAGTTGTGACAGCGTGCAAGCGTCTCGTCTCCTGAAAAGTTGGTAAAAATGGCTTATGCGGTGTTGTAAGCTAAGGGACGTTATGTTTTAATCATAGGTGCTAACATTATAAATTTGAATGTTTGGATGTAGGAACTTGGAATATGATCCGGCACATAAATTACTAAGAAAATTTTAAGATTCATAAAGCACCAGTAATCAAATAACTGGAAACAAAATAAATGTAAACAGCACTTAAACTTAAAGCCTAGATAAACGAAACTTTATTTAAGTCTAACTTATACCTGAATTTAACCCAAAATTAATTGACCATTCATCAATATTGAAAATTAGGGTTTTTGTGAATATTTCTGCTGACAACATCATTATACTTAAGGATTTTTCCCTTTACTGAACAAACTTGATTCATTAGGTAAGTGAGTGTAGGTATTAAATGATGTGAAATAGTAATACCTACCTATATTTATTTTGAAGTTCACTTGTTTTACTAACATATGGTTAAATAGTGTTTTTAAAACTTTCGTGAACTAAGTTCATAATTGATATCTATTAAGGGACATCTTCTTATGGCCACAATAAATGTAACTTGACCAAACGACGAGGTTAGTCACACTAATTTATTGTATTTTTTATTTTTACATGTTTTTACTCAATCGTACAAAAGCAACTAAACAGATTTCAATGAAATTTGGCACACAGATAGTTTATCAATTGGATTATTACACTCAGTCAACTTAAGATCTCAGAGATATTCAGGTAAAACCACGAGGCGGAAGCTAGCCCCTGAACTCAAACCAAATATTATGATATACTGACAATAATATTCAACTGAAAATGTATTAGACAAAGTTTACATGTCTTGTGATAAACGAGACCACCATTCCGCTAAACTAAGGGCACAATATGTACGTTACAGAAACTAATTGTCTCTTAAGATTTAATTAAAATTACGTCTTGCACACCAACTTGCTAAGTGGGAAACAGGAACAAACTCTGTATCTGTATGTAATGAGTCTAGATCAATGATAAACAGTATGTCAATTCTATATTTGATAGATTACGTATTTATGTCTATCACAGAATAAATTAACAAAAAGTCATAGCTCGTTTTACAACAACTATTGTATAGTTAGCTTAGTGCACATTTACAAAGGAATGTAACATATATTACTCCTTGATAATGTAGCTTTCCGTCGATGACATGACTGTTGTTGATGAAAGACTTATTTAAATCGATCTATTAATTTCGGAGCCTATTCAACTATGTTGTGTAAACAATAAAAAAAAATACCGGCCGAATTGAGAACCTCCTCCTTCTTTTTGGGAAGTCGGTTAAAAATATACTCGTATATTTTTATGCGATTAAAATTAGGTAATTTAGGTTTTTACAATTCAATAATTGAAAAAATCGAAATAGAGTTTTCTAAAATTTCACATATTTTTCTTCATTTTAGTAGTTCACTTGTGATAGTTTTACTGAACATATATATAAACTGTGTGCTAAGACATGCAAAGGATGTCGAGTGTACTGAGATGGTGAAATTTAGTGCCATTCTCGTCAAGACTCAGTTTTCTAAACGACAAAAGTTGACACAGGATAACATAACCAACGATACAATGTGTTTTTAAACGTTTATGCACCGCGGGGTAACTAAATATCGGGTATACGTAATGCTTAGTCACAAAGAATCTCTATGGAATACGTTATTTTCATAATTGAGATAAACCTAATAATTGTATTTTAAAATCGACCAAATTAAATATACCAACGTTTATAAGGCTTGTGAAAATAAAGGTATAAATTTACGTTTCATATATTCTGATTTAAGTATCTTTAAAATCACTACACCCCCAGAAACATTTTTTTAACAGACTTTTATACGACATCGACTTCAAAAGGAGGAGGTTCTCAATTCGACTGGTATTTTTTTTTATATGTTAAGTTATCAATCACTACACATTATAAAACAAAATCGCTTTCCGCTGTCTGTCCTTATGTTTTATTAAATCTTTAAAACTATGCGAGGGCTTTTAATGCGGTTTTTTTTAATAGATAGAGTGATTCAAGAGGATGGTTTTTAGATACAATACATGCATAATATGTTAGAGAAACACTGACAATTCTGGACGTTTCTAATGTGATGCAATGCAACCGTGCGAAGCCGGGACGTGTCGCTACTTATTTATAAATGAAAGGCAAACTTTTACTTAAAACTATCAACAATATTTGGCAAGTTACCAGAAACACAGTGAGCTTTTGTTGAATAATGATGACCATTTATATTTAATACCCAAAGAAAATAGCAATAGGCTTATTGCATTAAAATGTTTTGTTCAGTGCATCGTCCAAAGAAATACGGTTATTTAATCTAATAGCATAATTGACACATCTCTTTTTGATTGCATTAGAAACTGTCTAGTGCTGCTAGGCCCTGTTTTCTTAGTGTTATATTGTTTCTAGTTTTTAGTTACATTGGTACATATCTCCTCAGATAAGGCTGCGCCAGTATTACCATTAGATATTCTGGCACTGTGCTTTAAGCAAATATGTTCGTGCATGTACCTAGTTAAATGTTAACACCCAAAATGGCGTTTTCTCATTGAATACGTAAATGCACTCGCTCCGACACTCGAAACTATTTTGTTTGGATGCATTTACATTTTAAATGATGTTTATAGGAAACTAGCTTTCGGCTCTACAGAGACTTGCGTGTACCGCAAATGTTGATTTAAAACTTGCCTCATATTAACCACTAGCTGCCTCCCCGCGGTTTTACCAGCGTAGTTCCCGTTCCCGTGGGAATACAGGGATAAAATATAGCCTATGTTACTCGGGGATAATGTAGCTTTCCAAAGGTGAAAGAATTTTTGAAATCGGTCCAGTAGTTTCGGAGCCTATTCGTTACAAACAAACAAACAAACAAACAAATCTTTCCTCTTTATAATATCAGTATAGATTAGTATAGACTATTATTTAAATTATAATATAATTCTCACTGGTTTAACCCAACATAACTTAATCATTCAATATGACTAACCGCTCCAAATAATCGGATATTTTCTACTTTAAAGTTCGGCGGCACTTTGTTTACATGTTTATTACTATCTAATACCTCTAGGTATATAAAAGTATATTAACTAAACTATTATATCAGTAAGTAACCTCTTCAGTAAGTTAGTCTTTTTTGGCCTGTGATCCCAGGATAAAAATACTTTTTAATATTAGTAATCTGATTCAACTATATTTACATGTACTTATAGCATATAAATGACATCGTAATGAAGGTTTCTAACCAACAAGCTATCTCTGTATCTACTTAAAACCCCAATACAGACTAAAACTGGGATCAACTAGCAGATGCTTAAACATATTCGAAGGTCACCGTCAGGCTCAACTATATTTCACACATATTGCCCAATATCCACCGAAATGGACCAAAAATATGTAAATCGGCGTTCATTGGACCCTCTTATCTCGACCTCTTATTTATAGCACTACCTTTTTTCTACCTTTTACACGCTAACTTGTAAATCATCACTCAGCTTAAGGTTAGGTTGGAGCGCCTTGAAGCCCTGTGTTTTGTGAAATCAAAACTAAGATTTGTGCCTCCTTTTTGCTAATTTTTGTGACTCTTTCACGCAATGACAAGACCTGGTCAGGACCTGGATATCTTTAAAATATATCTTAGATAAATAATAAGTTACATACTTTTGCAAAATGAAAAAAAAATATGGACAAAATTCACGCGTTCTCTAGCATCATTCATAATAGTATGAAATGAGGCGTTAACATCCTTCGAGGTTTCCGGGTATAAAAACTATTATCCGGGACACGACACGCCATCCATCAATTCCCATGTGTATGCGACTGAGAGTCATGGCTTTTAAATCTTATATATATCATATTTTTAGAGTTCCGTCGGACCAATTTCCTGTTTGCATTAAGATCAGCTTCACCTCGCGGTTTTATCCGCGTTCTGGTAATTATTTTCCTGATATAAATAGTAGCTAGGTGCAATTTCATTTAAATACTTATAGCCGTTCTGGCGTAAACGAGGAACAAATTTCTATCCATTGTTTTACGTTTACTTTATAGATATAATTTGCAGGGTTTGAGTGGGTGAATTCGTCACATGTAGGTATGTTTCTAATGAAGTGCTTGTTACATTGATGTTCCTTCTGCCACAACATAGCGATTTTGGTGGCGCTTGAAAATAATTGATAAAGGGAAAAAATAGTCTTTATATACTTCAATGAAATATATGTCTGTTAGGTTTTTATACAGTCCACTTCTACGCATATTTGTACGTTACCATGTTAAAGTTGTCAAAATCCTAAGCAAGCAAGAGTTAGTGGAAAAAGTTGAAATTATAATCTAAATTTTGTTGTTCCCGGAGTGTGGCTTTTGAAAAATACAAAAGCGAATAAAACTTTTTCAGTATATTTTTGTGGGCTAAGGATGATACACGAGTACATTAACCACAATATTTGCCATTGTCCTTTGTGGAGAAAGTTACACGGCTACAATAGTTTAGATACCATCGCTTAGTCATGAATTTCGACTTATTTTTTGTAATCCGGCTTCTCCAGCGATAAAGGAAGCCTTTTCAAGGGGCGTGGTATTTTTTCCTGTGATGAAATGGCGGAAATAATATATTTTATGTACGCACATACTCAAAGCATTATATTCCGAAGTCAGTTAGAAAATAAAATGTTTGCTGTTTGCCTGGCATATCGACAATGTTTTTACGAAATAAAAACACCTAAAACTTACTGACTGTTACTATTATATTTACATAAAAATACCTTTATCCATCTTAACATTGATACCAATATTATCTATTCATATTTATTCGATCCTTCTACGGTATTAAGACGACTTTCATCATCTAAAATACCTCCAAATTCGTATTAGAATTAACTTCACCTGCAACGGATTTATGACCTCTCAAACTTTTTGCTTTAACGAAAAGAGTAATATAACCTTTCGAATTAAACTTGTACGTACGAATGACGGAAATGGCCGCTAGTGCCTGTACCAATGCCCTGTCACAACTGGTTTCCAGACCAAGTCTGTCACTCTACTCTAAAAGCCTATTGCCTGTAACGTCTGCAAAACCAATAAGTATATCGAGTTGTTTAGGTCTCATTATAGTTCAAAAGTTAAATAATAATCTTTAAAAATGTAGCAACTGATTTCTGTGTTGTCCTAACAAAAAAATTATTGGCAATTGTTAGCTGGATATTTATTTTTAGTCTAATGGCAACATTATTTCCGTAATTTTTATTTGTGGTAATAAAGTTCTGCCTTAATAAGGGTAGCGTGTTTGATATTATTTTTTCTTAACTAATAGTTATAATAATAATATAATTTACGGCATTCGACATAAAAAATACAATTTAGTGACCTTGAATTTACGTGGGTTTCTACAACATAATATTTTTAATGCAAGGTTAAGAACTATATTATAAGGCACTGTAATTGGCTTTGACATATTGCGAAAATAACGCTTTTCATCTTCAAGGCCTCTGTTCCTAATTTTTCCTGTAATTTATTGATATTTTTTTATGAGATTTATAACACATTTAAAATGTTAAATTAATGGCGTAAAATTCCTACATTAACATGATTAAAAATTAAAAGTATACCTATGCATTTGATTTAATAAATATGTATTAGGTACCTATAAAATCAATCTGGCTAATTATTTGCTGCATATGTAATGAATTGGCCATGTAGGTATAACGGTTTTAATAGAATAGGCTTAAAACATTTAGGCGCGCCATTAAAAGTTTAAAATTTTTATAGCCAAAGTACCTACCTAAAATTATGTTGCAATCCGTACATGACTCGACACACGCACGCCTGTACCTCCAATCTCATTTCCCTAGCGTTTTATACCGACCAGCATCTCTAAAATTTGTTAGGAGATACATTTTACTTACAAACCAATTTACCTGGACCACTTTGTGCTGCAGCTTGACTAGGTTATGTTGGTTTAACTGAATCCAATGTCACAAGAACGAAGTTTGTCATAAAAACGAAACATGCCACAAAGCCGTTCTGCTTTTGTGACTTTCATTCAGAAACAACATTGACATTTTGTAGACAATTATTGCAATTAAATAAATATTTTTGAACATACTTACGCACGACCTATCTAATTATTTAATAAGCAGAGCTTGTACCATGGTAATCAAATAACTGATATACTATTTTTAAATGACATACATATACTGGATCAAACAGACATGTTCATCCTCACAAATGTTCCTGGATGTTAATCGAACCAGCGATTTTCAGAACCACAAAATTACACATTTGTAATCTTTGTCCGTAGCAGGAAAATAATTTACGACCTAACTACTTATATGAATGTAGTTGCTAACATCTGGCCATCAAACGAAGCTTAGAGCCAAGAAGTATACAAACTTTTACGTTTATATTAGTAAAATTCCTATCATGCGGAAGGCGTCAAGCTTTCTAACAGATCTAGACGGTCTAAAAAAGATATAACAGCTTTGTTTGACTTTTGCAAAGCGGATGATTTATTTAATTTGCTCCGAACCGACAGACATTTACATGTCTGTTTTAAATGTAGTTTGTTTTAAAATTAAATGCTATGTGATTTTTTGTGTATCTCAGTGCTGGGGCAAATGACTGAGATATATCATGAATAGTCTTTTCTATAGAGGGCGAAGTATTTTGGCAGTATTTGACCAGATTCCGCCCCCAGTTTGATCTGCATTGTCAGGAGAGCTCCTCAAGTCCTTTATTTTGAAAGTTTTAAGAAAATTATAATTATTAAATTGTGTATAAAATATTTTCACACAAAAGTTTACATAAACATTATTTTACTTTTATAAAATTAAAATTGAATTATTTCTAATTTCTCATTTGAGTTCCTAGATTCAGCATTTTCGTATGTACGTTAATGATCACTTATTAGTACTTTTTACTAAAATATTATTAATAGTTCCATATTAATTACCAAAATACTCATTTATAAAAAGACCACCTGATATTAGGTAGGTAGTATTGTAGGTTTGTCCATGAGTGACCTTGTATATAAGTCGCTTGGACCCTTTTGTTGGGTTTTTATAGAGTTTATACCTAACCATAATCTCAACGTTTTACACAAGTTTTTATTATTATGGAATCCTTCAATTAGGTACTTTTTTATAACAAGTCCTTTCAGCTATGCTTTAGTCGTAAAATATATTCCTTTGCCACGAGTTTTGTCTTTTCGAGTTGAATTAGAAAAAAAATTATATACTTTGAAAACCTGTTTCACCATTGCATATTAAATATCTATTCATAAAAAATATAATACTTATTTACATGAAAATATCATCACTTTTTTTTCATTTCGGGCTCATTACTTTCAGGACTAAGCTGCCTGTAGTTATGTTAAATAAATATATATCATTTTAGTACAGTGTTCACCGAAGACTCTTCGGATGTGTAATAAGACTAGACGGTATTATAAATACACATTTTTATCACTAAGAAAAAGTACAAATATTCCAACGAACTTCGTAAGGTATCATTTTATATTATGGGTTTCATACACCTGTTTTTGTTAGCTACTTAAATTGCTGAGTGTACCTACATGTTCTTTTTTTTTATTTCGCTGTGAAAGTTCTATTTACTCTAGGACTCAGTGAAATTCGCACTTCAGTCTGTTCAGCTGAAACTCATGTTTATTCAACGATGTATCTCACAAGAGCATTTATTTTTGTTTATATTTTATAGGCTACGTTACTCACTCGATGGATATACAGTCAATTGATTTGTGAAATCTTTTTAATGAAATGATTTTAGTGGAGCTAAATCAAAATAAAATACGAATTATTGTTATAAATGAGAAAGTTATCCTGTACTTTTGCTCGTTATTAAGCTATAACTGTTGAACCATTTTCGTTGGTTTTTAGTAGGAAGAAGCTTGGAACTTTGATAAAATATGTTAATAAAAATGATATTACAGTCAATTAAAATCGGTCTCAATAACTTTATTAAAATAACTGCAAATAACTAACTCCAAGAAAAACTAGTATAGCAATAATTCTTCCAGTCTTTGTTTTCCAAGCAGCAGCTTTAACGACTCAACACAGATAATCCATTTCATTTCAAAGTAATATTATCACCTGAAGAAATACCTTAATTTTACTAGTCTGAAGATAAAGTAAAAGACTAAAAGTATTGCAATTTGTCTGGCTTTAAATTAACAAAGCCCGAGCTTGCAACGTCGCGATCCGTCACCTACCCGCTTTTACCGCCGCGTCATAGATTAGCGTCCCCATTTCTCACTCAGATTTGCTCTGAGGGCCTAATAAGGCCTTTTTTCCCGAAACATATATGAAACACTAGCTGCCTCCGCGCGGTTTTACCCGCGTAGTTCCCGTTCCCGTGGGAATACAGGGATAAAATATAGCCTATGTTACTCGGGGATAATGTAGCTTTCCAAAAGTGAAAGACTTTTTGAAATCGGTCCAGTAGTTTCGGAGCCTATTCATTACAAACAAACAAACAAACAAATCTTTCCTCTTTATAATATTAGTATAGACTACACAAATTCCGTTCACAATTTTGTAAGCTGTTGATCCCCCAACAAATAAAATAAATAAATAAACACGTATGAACTAGGAAGGTTAATCATATAATAACCTTTTCTATATAACTGTGGTTGTGGATATCTCGTCGATGTTTGATTTGAAAACAGTAATTAATGATTTAATTCAGAGTCTGACTGTTCATAATATCAACTGTTCGAGTGCTAATGGAAATATTGTGCATCTTTGTTGACAGGTTATTGGTAAATTTCGTATGTAATGAAAGTATGATAAAACTAAGTGTATTATGAATGTTGTAGGTATATGCTTCAGGTAAAGTGACGACATTATACCCTCGGTTCGTGATAAAGTAGGAGAATAAACTGTTTTGTGTTTTTGTTAAAAATCTTCTCTGTCATGACTGTAAAAGGATTTGATGAAAAACTATGATTGTAGTTTGTATAATGAGAAAACGTAGGTGTTTTTTTTATAAAAAAAACATCTTTATAAGTCATTAATATTACCTACATGTTCTAAAGTTAAAGTAACATCAATTAAAATGGCAGTCTTGTGTAGGAAACCAAGTTTAGTTTCCGTGTTCAACCTATTTTAAAAAAGTTTATTTTTTCGACTAACTTTTTTTGTAATAGCGGCTATAGCTAGCGGTTGTTTTGTAAATAAGTTTATAACATAAAACAGTATACATTTTACTTGACTTGTATAATTAATAAAAATAACAATATTTGAACAATATATAACCGACGAAAGTTAGCATGGTTCACACACATTAAATTAATAATTACTGTAAGTGCTCTCTCACGGCTATTAGTATTCGTGGATTATTCTTTACTATATTGCAATCGGTTGCTATTTGATATAAAGTTACGAAAGCAAAATTATTTATATATTCTTGTTATAATCTGGAACCTATCTTAGTACTAAATCCCTCAACTGTTATTGTGTGAATGAGTAACATTGTTTCGTCCTCCATTTTCATAAACATTATTATAGTAGAATGTTAAATAAGTAAATCAACACATTGTTAAATTGAATGGTTAATCAACAGATTACAATTTTATTTAAAAAATGATTAGACTTTGAATAGGAAAAAAACGTATAACAATTATTTTCTTAATATTTATTTATTTTCATTCCAAGTTAAATATACCTACATAATACATAATAATAATCATTATTTTTGTCCTTTTTCTGATACCGCAGTCAATCATACTACTATGGAACCATAACAAAGTATATTGGAGCAACTTAACGATTGCTCATTGCATTTCAACTAGCTGTAGATAGAAACTAAGTGAAACAGAGTTAAGTGATAGTTCGCAGTTAGCTGACCGCAACACACGGCAGTGTCTAGACAAGTTCGGATACCTACTTACCCCTGTAGAATGACAGGTACCTACATAATGCCAGGTGAAGCGTATTCACCATTATTACACTGGTATACTTAGGTATTATAATAAACTAGTTGCTGCCCGCGGTTTCACCCGAGGGATCTTAAACTTTCCGAGATAAAAAAAATAGCCTATGTGTTAATGCAGGGTGTCAGCTAACTCCATACCAAATGTGATTAAAATCGCTCCTGCTGTTTAGACGTGAAAAAGTAACAAACATACACACTCACATACTTTCGCCATAATAATATGAATGTGATACTTAATGTTTTTCATCTTCTTCCTGACCATACTCCGTTTGGTTATCAATTGGTTATCATTGCACTAGCTCTGCCTTATTTGGGAACAGATTAGCCACGTGTGAAAAATGTTACCTTTTACCTGTTGAATTTAGAAACATACATGACTTTAAAAGTTTCAATATTAATATTTCAAGGTTCCTGATTAAAATGAGAGAACTTGTTTTGTATTTATGTTTTACAACATAAGTAAAAATACACATTTTTATCTCATCTTTTGACATTACCAAACACAAATTCACGGTTTAATTATGCATTAACAGTATACAAATACAATATTTTGTATATAAATACAATCAATAAAATACTGCACTAAAAGGACTATCTACATAGGAATTGTCTTTAAAGACTAACCTAGTTTCCTGCCATGCAGTTGCGTGAATGCGAAGACACTCGCTGTGTTTGTCTCGCGAGGGACTCGTCACATTCATAATTCATGGCGGGAGCTGACACCTTTGTTTTGTAAGCGCTGTCACTGAACATACAGAATGCTTAAATTTTTTTTATTGTAGAATAAAAAATATAGGAGAAATAAAAATATTTTTGGCTGATTCTTCTCAGTGGCAAATTGGTTGTCGATTAGTTTGTGGCTTTGGAAGTGGTTATACTTAAGGAATATAATAGGTCTATATTTAACTAACTTTACTCTATATTAATTACTGTTTATATTCCTACAATATTTCACTCAGATACTAATTTTTTTACTGTCCATTAATATATCATTTAAATAATATAAATTTCAATTAACCAATTAAAAACATACATCAATTTTGAAAAATAATATTCAAACTGTAAAAATCCTTCAACATTTTGCGTCAACTGTATAGTAAGAGCTGCATCGCTACACGCCTTTGTCGATCCCACTGTATGTACTCGCATATTCCCAATGTTTCTTTGTGTTCCATTTATTATTATAAATGTCAGGAAATGTGTGTATAACACGCTGATTGAAACGGATGTGTTGATTTCCTTTGAAATAAGATACTATTTATCATAGCTGAAAATATACTTGGCATACAATCTGAGCTTATTATATATGGCGAAGGTTATTTCCAAATACGTCGCATTGTAAATATGAAAGGCTGCATTAAAGTTGCAGTGTGAACGACCCCGTAGCGAGCTCGTAGTGATCTCGTAGCACGTTTGTCTACGAGAACTTGTTCGTAGATGTGCTACAGTTGATATTGTTAGGTGACAAGACTTCAATCAAAATGCTATAGGGAGTTCATGTAGGTCTATTTTTCATCATTTATTAGTAACTTAAATCTGTTATGAAATACTAAAAAACTAGCTGTGACTGTGAACAAGGAGAGTTCATATTGAAATACATTATATAATAATGTTAATAGTAAACAAACCGAAAAGAACATTTTGATTGTTTAACTTACTAATATTACCAAGAATTGTAATAAATCAAAGGTTAAAAAAATACTGATATTTATCCACTGTTTATAGAAAAGGCCTAAAAAGATACTAAAAATATAAAGGAGTTGTTGAAAATACAACATTCATTAGAAGTGAGCGGCGGCGTCGGTCAGTCAAAGGAAAAGGGTCAGTTTTCTGTTTGGTACGACCAACTGTTGTTCTTATTTATTTTTGCTGAGTCAATAACTAGTATATACTATGATAGTATACTATAGTTGAATACTAACAAGACTTGGAATACTAGACTTGAATACTGAATTTTTTGAGAAAAAACCAGACGACGCAATAGAATCCAGTTTTTTCTGTATCAACTTTTTCCCTACAGTTTTATTTATATAATATTCTTAGGCTGTTTTGAAGGCGTCACGATAGTGTAGATAAACTAGCTACCACATGTGGTTTTACCCACGTGGTGAAAACAGGGATATAATATAGACTAGCTTTAGTTTAGACTAGCTAGTAGTAGCTTTCCATTGGTTAAAGGATTCTCAAAATCGTGTATATTGATGAACCAGATTTCATATATTTACATAAATATTATAAAGATAAAGGATTTAACTTCTGTTTGTTTATATATGCCCCAAATATCTGCACCGAAATGAATAATTCTTTCACCAATACAAAACATAGGTTATATTTTATTGCTACGGAAACGGGAACTACTCAGGTGAAACCACGCGACGGAAACTTTGATATATATTGTCTTCTCCCATCCTTACATCGCAAAAAAAATTAAAGAAACATTGTTACTTATGTTTGAATATCGCAGTGGTAAATGGATTTAGTTTCAAACTAGGCCGCCATGCCGGATTGATGAATAAAATAGGTTGTTTTGTCCCAAATGTCACTTCCTACCTTTTGTAATCTATATTCTTGCACTGTAAGCTTTTTTCTTTTCTTACAATATGTTACAAATCCACTGGGATGAAAGGACGTGATTTTTTAATCTGAACTAGCTTTCGCCATGTGGTTTCACCCGCATTTATCGGTATAAAAGTAGCCTATTTCCTTTCCCAGACCTCAGTCTATCTCTATATCAAATATCTGTATTTGGGTCAAATTATTGGAAAATAACCCATAATATTTTCTTGAAACACAAGTTTTTGTATATTTTTTTTCCTATAATAAAACATCTTCAGTAGTAAAATACTTTTACGTAAACATCTTAAAAATGAAAAAAATGTTAAATAAAAAGAGATTTATTGCGTCTAGCAAATGTGAAGTTCTAGGGAAATCTCCAGTCTTATTACTTTCCAATAGCTCTACTATCGTAAAATAGTCGTAAAATATTTGTTTCACTTGTATCAAATTATCATGATTGAGGTGAATGACCTGCTTGTTCATTTCCATTCCATTACCCTCACAATCAGAATAAAATAAAGTGCCAAAGAATTATTACTCTACTCTGAAAGTGACATGTCTTGTCGAATGTAAACAGTAACAATGGAATCTTTTTTTACTAGATATCTATTGACGTGGCTAAAATGGCGAGAGAAAGCTTGTCTTTTATATAACAAAATATCGTGACTAAATATAGTTTTAGCCTAGTCTAAGTGTGGTCTGTAAGTTTTATTAACTTTACAGTTTTTTATGGAAAAAAATGTAAAGTTAATAAAAATCCTTGGACATATACTAAACGGATTCCAAACTAAGCTTGGTTAAAACTTGGCTTGGTATGGTAGCCATATTTGATATACAGATTTTGAAATACATACCTAATTATATTTAAATACATATATTTATCCCGACAGAAAAAACAGACAGGTGTAAGTTTCACATTAAGTTTAGAACCACGAGCAAAAGCTAGTACCAAATAAATACCTCATATATATTGATCATTTTCTGTAAATACTCATTCAGTGAATTCGCAAAAGCTTGTCACTTTAAGTGATGTCGGTCTGTAATGAAATAAATAGCGAAGTATTAAAAGTGACAGATTTTGCCCATCCGACAACTGTTCTGACGTAACATATTTTATCTAAATATTTTCCTAGAAAAATATTTTTGTGTTACTCCTATGAACAAAATGATATAAAAACAAGTGACCATTTACCGCGAGAGATTGTGATCGGTCCTTCTATCAGTATTTTTCAGGAGATTTTCAAAAAGGCTTTTTCACCAATGCCATTATGACAGAAAAAAAACTCTCACTTTATCCCACTTTCCTAATGAGAACCCTAATCAAGTAGGTTTATTTACGTACATACTTACATGGTATGACATTATTGTAATTATATTTTACTAGCTGCCTTACCGCGGTTTTACCCGGGTAGTTCCCGTTCCCGTGGGAATACAGGGATAAAATATAGCCTATGTTACTCGGGGATAATGTAGCTTTCCAAAGGTGAAAGAATTTTTGAAATCGGTCCAGTAGTTTCGGAGCCTATTCATTACAAACAAACAAACAAACAAACAAACAAACAAACAAACAAACAAACAAACAAACAAACAAACAAACAAACAAACAAACAAACAAACAAATCTTTCCTCTTTATAATATTAGTATAGATGAATCCGTCATTAATAGCTTATTCTAATAAACAAGCTAGAAAGGTCAACAGACTCAAAAGCACTATAAACTAGTCAGCAAAGATGGAATGCGACTATTATATTACTTGCGACTTTGCCCGTGACTAGTCTTAGCCTAGTTCGACTTTGTTAAAAGCCCTGCCATGCCTCCGGATCGTAAATCAATGGCGTAGGTTTTATGACTAGGCTATTTCAGTTAGTCGGTTAGCCTTCAACTAAAACAGGACCTAAGAACACTTAAAACAAGTATTTTTGCGCGAAGAAAATGGAAGATTTTACGCCTCAAGTTTGGTCTACAAATCAAGGGAATGTCTAATTTCATACTTTCTTATCTAGTGCTCGAGTTGTGGCAAGTTTCATTACGATCCGGTGTTTGTTTGTCTCTTATTGACATTATGTATATATTCTGTTTATGTAGCATATTTCGAGGAACATTTTTTTGTTTTTTTTTTAGAAAAAATGTTTTACTCTACTTGGTAAATGGTATGGTTGACCTTTCAATTGTATTTTATTCTTATGCTACCTCATTATTTGAAGGTGAAAGGATTTTTTAACAGAAAAATTAATTAAGAACCTAATTTTGAATTTATACCAACCTTAATAAATGACAGATATGTAATAAAGTATTTACTAATTGTAGTGATCACCATAAAAACATAGAGTTAGTAAACATGAGGATTTGAACTAGTGACCTTTGCTAAGTAGGCGAAGATCATACCCCTCGCCAACTATTGAATTATATAACCCTGCACACATGCCCATATGTTACCATAGTTACCATATTATTAAGGGAATAAAAAAACGATAACTGAAAATATCCTATCTAAAAAAGGCTTTTTCCAAAATGGCGCTCTGATTGTTGCGGACCTGAAAAAGCCGATCTTTCCCATTTATACATAATTCATGTTCAATTTCAGTTCGACAGAGCCTGTGTTACCTAAACCCTACTTGTTTTAAGCTAAGCTTAGGTAGACAGTTACAATATCTGTAAATAAAATTAGCGGGTTTTTTTTACGGTAAATAAATGGAAATTTTATTACGAGGGTGTTTCTGCCGTTTGTGTTTCGATGAAAGATTTTATGTAATTTTAGGTAAAACTAAGAAATCGAAGCCACCGCGTGTACAAATAATGCCAAAAGGTTTAATTATGCACGTTGATGGTCTTTTTATGTCCATTTATTAATATTTTTTCTTCAGAAACAATTTGTAAATAGAAATTGTAATTAGATAAATGATTTTTAAGACAACTACTTATATCATATAGCTTTTCTTTAGTTATTTACTCGTCATACCACTTAGATTTATATTCTTTTTCCTTTCATATTTTACATGTATACACAAAAATACCCCAAATATCTTGGCACCCATCAATAAGGGTGAGAATGGTATACCACGATAACGCATTATATAAACGCAAAATGCAAAGGCATTAGCCTAAACGCCAATTTGGGCAAATCGACGGGAGAATATGTCGCTCGGTGCGTTCTCGTAAAATGTTCAAATCGTTATCTAAGCCACATTCCCCGACTCCGTGGATTTATTCCCCAACAAATGAGGATTCTTGAATAATAACTTGAGTAACGCAATAATTTATGGTGATTTAAATGTAGATACATATATCTATATACATAAAAGAAAGTCGTATTAGTTACAATATTTATAACTCAAAAACGGCTGAACCGGTTTGGCTGAAAAATGGTTGGGAGGTAACTCAGAACCAGGAGACGGACATAGGATACTTTTTAACGCGGGTGAAACCGCGGGGAGCCACTAGTATATCTATAAAACAAATTCCCCGCCGCCTCTGTCTGTCTGTCTGAAGGGCGATGAACACTTAAAACTACTCAACAGATTTTCGTGTGGTTTTCACCAAATTACGGAGTATTTCATGGGGAAGGTTGTTATGTATAATACATCAGTTTGGACCCGGTAGGTGGCGCTTGTGTGCAGAACGAAGTCAGCCGGGTCCGCTAGTGTAAATATAAATTCGTGGTTCGAGTAGATACGTTAATCGAATAGTAATCGATTAGTTTTAGTGTAATCGTCTTGGCTATTTGTTGAAAATTGCCAACTCAACTGTAACTTTATTGAGTTCTATTAGATGTTTCGCAAAACAATGAATTAATCTTAAATGAACGTGAAGGTAATTTATTGAAAGCATTAATTTTAAGTCAGTTAACACATAGCATGTGTGCATTTCGCTTCAGTTGGTGTTAGAAAAGTGAATTGATTATTTAATTGAAAGTTTTACGATATAAGTAGGTATACGGTTTCTTGACGCTAATTTAGTTTTTATCATATAATGTAATAACCTAAAATACATACCTAATATCTATATACATCATAGGTAGGTACTTCTTATAAAAATCTTTAAATAAGCATGCAAAAGATACAAATCTTAAATCGATTTAAACTTGTAATTAAAACAGCGTTAAAACTTTGATAGCTCCCTGAACAAATATTAAGACGCGATCTGAATAAAGATATACAATGCCTATAAATAGCAACATTGGCTGTTGAATACAAGAGCTATATTATGTAGCTTGAGGCTACAGTTTTATCCGAACATGAAGATCGCCATTGTAAAATAACATATCAAGCAAAATTTAAAGTAGTATGTACCTTTTTATCACTTTATTTTTTTAATTCTTCTTGTTTATTTTTATAATTGGCCTGTTAAAATGAGTATAGGTATTGCTATGCAAACTTCTTTTGAACGAAAGATCGAATAAATCATTATAACTTGAAGAATAAAGTGTCACAGTGTGGAATTGATAATTTATATCATTCAAAAACTTCAAAACGCTGAAATTGCAGGTTCAATAATCTTCTACAAAATAATGTTCTTCTTAAGTAGTCAGAGAACAACTTCTAACTATTCGTGCATACCATTTTATTTATTAGCAACAATATTTTATATTTCAAAATTAAAATAGTTTCTAATCTTTCATGCTGTCGCAGGTGTCAGTTGCAACGATCAGATTTAACAAAAACATAAATTCACAAAAATGTTCAACTTTATAATTCAAGGGACGCGACGAACAATTTAATATTCTATTCACGTTTTGATGAATTCAATTGTAAAATAAGTTCTTTCGACGATGTTCTTGTAATGTCATTGTGTTGGTCGTGGTCAGTCAGAAATGTAGAAAATTAAGAAAGAGAGATAATTTTTATTATTTAACTACATTATTTTTATTCCACGCTGTACTAGCAATGCGCTCCGACTTTGCACGGTTAGCAAGATGATTTTCTAACATCATCATGAGGGAGATTTAATGCCATAGTCACCACGCTTGGCAGGCGGGTTGGAAAATTAATATAAAAAAAATAACTATAATAACAACAATAAACTTTACGTATAAACGTACCCTTGGAATAACTCCCATCTATTGATCGAATTTTATTTCATTGTGTAGTTTAAAAGTTCTAAGCGTACAGAGGCACAGACGAAGTTAAGTGACTATGTTTACACAATGTCAAGAAATCATACTTTTTGGTTTCAACATACATAAATATCACTTACAGGTTTTTCGTGCTATTTTCCCTTCGCACTTAGCGTATTTCTTTAGCATCAAGGAATATTACTTAGTATAATTAAAAAAATAGAATAAGATTTAAATATCAGGCCTTGGCTATTGTTATTTATTGCTTAGAAACGTTGTAGTGAAGCTTAACTGAATTATGCTGGAGATGAAAAAGATTTACGATGGTTTGCCTGCCGATAAATCCGCCAGACGTGGCTGTTTATTCGGCCTAGATCTCCATTGACCGATGTTGGTGTAACACGTCGACTTTCAAAATCAATTTCACATTTTGTGGGGGAAATTCCCACATTTTCGAACCGCTGGTGCTATCCAAATTGGTTCTACCATCGTCTTTTGCGATAAAACTTTTCGAAAATTGAATCATTGTTCTGTATAATGTCACCTTTCTATCTGCAGTTTTTGTCACACAAGCAATGTACTGCATCTTCTTTTTACATTAAATTGACTTTCATTCGGCCTTTGGAGTCCTTGAGTTGACAGTTTTAACAAAAATGTCGCACCATCTAAACTGCACGTCTTAAAAGTTCGTTCATTTCAAAGACACACGTAGAGTGATAAAAAATACTTGGATATTCATACCAATTAGAATAAAATATATAAATATGATGACAATTATATACAGACAAACATATGAAATATGTCTTATATAGTGAACAATATACTGAAGTCACGTTTCTACTAGATAACATAACGTAATTAAAGTTATGGAGCCTGTGTTCAATTAATTTAAACAACTTCATTACAAATCAAATTAGAACTACTTTGATTTATAATAAATACATTATTAATGTTTAGAAACAATTATTCATGCGTAATTGATGGTAATTTCGATTCACTGATCGAAATGCGATGGCGAATTTTAATTACAAATTGGTTTGTTTTTGGTTACAATAAATTATGGTTTCAATTAATTAAAACTTAGTTAACGGTGTACCAATATATTTATTACATATTTTATTTATATAAAAACTTATCTTGGTTTATTTCTTATTATTTAGCATGACTTTTAAACATTATATGGGTATATAAGCAGGTACTTAGCATATTTTACCAACCCTCCGAATCCTTCCAATCGAAACAGACTAATATTTTATACTACCTTCTGCCTGCGGTTCTGTTTTAATTTGAAAAAAAAGGTAACCGTTCCTTCATACCTTCCTACCTACACTCAATTATCCGTACAATGCCAACCTAATGATCTGATATGTTAACAAACGACAAACAAACACTTGTCATGTTATATAATTAAGGTAAAATGTACACAAATAGTTAACTAGCTTCCGCCGCGCGGTTTCACTCGCTTTACCGGGGGTCTTCAACTTTCTAGGATAAAAGGTAGCCAATATTCCATTCCAAGTTCTAGTCTCGACAAGACTTTTAGTAAAATCGGTACACTAGTTTAAGCATAAAAGCGTAACAAACAGACAGAGCTACATTCGCATTTATTTAGGTTCTGTTTTGTATAAATACCTATTTAAATTTCTAATTTTACATGTAAAAACTGATAAATGGTGTTACTATAACTTTTTTGTATTTTAATTAGAAACTTAAGTACTGTATGTTTTCCGAATAAAAAAAATAATAATAACCAATTTTTTTTTTTGTAGTGATTTTAGTTTTAAATTATAATGTATAGATAAGTTGTGTTTATGAGCTGCCCCCCGCAGTGCGGTGAGGCAGAGTGGCTTCCACTTCTAAGCCAACTCGGTATAGTAAACACTCTATATAAGTGCTTGCAGAGAGTTTGTGCATATATGCGCAATTTGTCTGAATCTACGTTACTATACATAACTATTAAGGCTATAATTTTTTCATGCACTTCAAAAAGAGAAAGTCAAAAACATCTGTTTATTTCATTCACATAAAGCTTCTAAAGTAAATAATGTTTAACTTGAGCTTTGTAGAGCTTCCTCCATAAATTTATACTATTGTAATATAAAATGATTGAAACAATTAGTTGCACCGAGAACGCTAAAGAAACCGAAGGCGGAAGGTAGTTAATATAAATCTGAAGTATTTATCATATTGTAAAGAGTGGTTTTCTCACTAAATAACAATTCAATTTATATTAAACCTTTAAATAATAAAATGATTCCAATAATTTTTAATTGAGATTTTCAATTAAACAGGAAACACTGTTACCTAGGAAATTTGGCGAAAAAAGCTTAACTAAAGCAATTTCAACGAACTTTCGTGAATCTAAAGCACTTAAACAACATACTCTCATTGTTCTAATTCCTTATATTTAGGTCGCTTGGCGTGGTGGTTAACTACTAAGACTTTCATTAGAATTTAGCTTGTTTAAAGCAAGCTTGATAAATAAATAAATAGCCTGGGACATTTTCACACATGGCTAATCTTATTCCAAAGTAAATCAGAGATTACTACATATACGAGGTACCTACTTTAAAAATATACTTTTATAGATATACCTACCAGATAACCCGCGCAGTTCGTTAGCGACACCTCCCCGTTTTTGCATTATTTTTCATTGATGCTCCGCTCCTTTTGTCTGTAGCGTGGTGCTATAGCCTTCCTCGATAAATGGAATATCTAACGTTAAAATAATTTTTCAAATCGGACAAGTAGTTCCTGAGATTAGCGCGTGCAAGTAAATAAAGTCTTCAGCTTTATAATATTAGTATAAATTTTACATCCAGGCGACTAAACCTAGGTTTTAAATGAACGAGTCATTATCTAACACCGGTTGGCTTTGTGGTTAGTGGCCGCTGGTCGTGGGTTCGAATCCCACACAGGACTAACATTTGTATGCATCAATATGTCTGTTTGATCTGTGTCTGGATGTAAATATCTATATTAGTATGCATTTAAAACGTAGTATATATGGTAAATCAGCTATCTGGATACCATAACATAAGCTCACTTTGAAGCTTAATTTGGAATAAGATTGGCCGTGTGTGAAAAATGTCCCATGATATTTATTGGTTTAGTTTTCACTTTTCGCCAGTATGTAATCACGCAGAAACGTGTTTACTTTGATGTATCACGTTGTTAATTAGAGAATAATGAATCCTTACCTATGAAAGCTATGAAACATTACATAATATAACATAGCTAGCTTCTGCCCGCGACTCCGTCCGCGTGGAATAGTTACTTTGGGCTAACGCTTACTTTCAACCCCTTCGTTTACGTAGAAGGATGGTCTCGCAGAGCTAACTGATGACTGCACGCGCCGGCCCGGCACATAAAGGCGCGCGCCGTACAGTACTTCATAATTATTTTGCTGCAATGTTATTTTAAATTTGCGATATCTCCTAAGATATTCATTGAAATCGAATGATGTAAATGGCAATTTTGTTTTAAATTAAATACTAGTGATAAATAACGTATTTATTTGGATAAGGATTAATATCATCTTTATATAAACACCTTCACAAATAATGCTTAATTTTCGAACAAATTTTGTTAGTATAAAAATGGTCACAGTGACCCAACCTTAACAGATAGACATATGCTATTGCGGACTTTTTTTTAGAACTTTTGAAGGGGAACAATTCTGTCATACATCATTTTAGCGTAACTTTAACCGTTTACGCAGCGTACGCAGCGGAAGGTCTAAACAGGAAAAGAAATCTCCCGATTTTGAAACATTCTTCATTGGTGCTCCGCTCCTATTGGTCATAGCGTGATGATATATAGCCTATAGCCTTCCTCGATAAATGGACTATCTAATGGCGAAAGAATCTTTCAAATCGGACCAGTACTTCCTGAGATTAGCGCGTTCAACCAAACAAACAAACAAAGAAACAAACTCTACTCCTTTATAATATTGGTATAGATTAGATGAATCAGTAGGAAAGGATATGATACCTATTAATGAGACAGTTATTGTTATTAAGTTTAAGTTACAAAATTATTTAAATTCATTAATTTATTGTCTGCTCTTAAAACATGCAACAAATAAAACTTCAGTGAAGTAGGTATTAGGTATTGAAGTAGGTAGTAAGGTTAGTAAGGTGATACATCACCTTACTAATAAATAAAACGATTAACAAACAGTAAAAAAAATGAAAAATAATATAACTTACTAAGTTAGTGTATTTACATAGTTACTTATATTATTAAAATACTCTTCAGATTACACAGCTTTCTCAATTCTCAGCAATGTTGCTGAGAGAATAAAGTTATTCGCTGTACATTCAACGACACAGCTTTTATTTACTTTCCAATTGTAACTAGAAAAGCTGCTAGTTTCCTTTAAGATACTCTTTAAAGTTTATTGAGATTGGACAGATTTAACTGTACACTTGTACACTTCGAGCTTTCAGTGAGTCAGTACGTACATAAACTTCGTACAGTCAGTTACAATAACCGGATTTAACTAGTTTTCATTTATTTTAAGTTGAACATAATATGTAATAATAATAGCCTTTTATTCCTAAACATAGGGTTAGAAGAAGTCCCTAAGCTCGGTGTGCATTTAGTCATAGGCCTCCTCCAATTCCTTCCAAAGCTGAACATACAGAAATTAGAAAAAAAGAAACTACTGTAAAAAATAACTGTGTATAAAAAAAACCTCACAAGTCTTTATATATTTTCTTGTTGTATTGTATTGTATCACTCAATACTATTCTTAACTCAGTAAAAAAATCCTTTTCAAAATCCCCCGTTCCCAGTAAACCTTGTTTATAGTATTCCTCACACATTTGCCAAAAACAAAGCACTCAAGAACAAAATAAACTAAAAGTCCTCTCAACCAATCACGAACGCCTATTCGCACATTCCTAATTTAAAGTTTTGATTTCACTCTAAATAACTAAGCTGTGGCAGAGGGGAAAAGTTGTTTAAACGCACAGAAAATACACTTGAATTTGCATTGCAGATAATAGTAGCTAAAGTTAAATCTATTAAAATAGACTAATATAGAAAATATAGGCATCTGCTTGAAATTTTGCACAGCGCTAGAATATGTTTTGGAATAACACATAGGTTACTTTTTATCCCGGGAAAATTTATGGTCCCAGGGTGACTAGTTAAGTTATAGATATATATAAATGTAACCATTTTCATGGTCGCCCATAATGCTATTCACTAACCAAAACTTTTTCGAACGAAAGAGAACACCATATGAGACTGTGGCGCATAAGAGGGAGATGGAGAATAATCCCTTGTGTGCAATCCACGTCGAGTTTGGATTCAGAACAGCATAGACCCTTTGAACTTGGCGGTATTTGATATGAATTCTGTCCTTATGAAGTTTTATCCGGGTTCCGGTGTGAGTGCAGGAAGGGTCAAAGAACCGAAATGTTTTTGTTCTTGACGTAAACCTTAGTTCAGTTTGATAATTTATATTTGTATTAGTATAAATATATAATGTGTGATGTTGAAAACTGTTATAACCGCAAAGTTAACAGTGAATGTCTGCGACTGCGAAATACGACCTCTTAGCTCTGAAACAGACTAACATCCCATTCTAGTTTTTTTAGTATATAAATACAAATATATTATTTAAAATTTGTTAAAGCCTTGTTGTGTATATAAATTCACCTGAAAACCACGATTTATGAAGATAAGACAGGTATAAATTAGATTTAAATTTAGTGGCCTCTAAAACAACATCTAAAAACCATTAGGTACTCTGCACTAAACATGTTATTTTAAACTAAAACATTTTCTGAATAAAAGGTGATGTTTTATGTATGAAGCAGATGTTTGGGGCGGCCAACTGTACGGCTGGACACCGGAGCAGGTGCATACCTTAAGTGAATTTCACTAAATCAGCTCTATTTAAATTCCTTTCGATTTGCGACATGTTCACACGGCCATTTGCCAAGATGGCGCTGGCGTGTCAATATAATATCTCTATCTTGGTGATTTATAGACATTAAATAAATGTAGAAATATTTCTCCAAATCTATATAATCTGCAAAGTGGCTGGCAAAAATTGGCTGGGAAAGGCCAAGGATCGAGCCCAATGGCGCACACTGGAGGAGGCCTATGTTCAGCAGTGGACTAGAGTAGGCTGATGATGATAATAGAGATATTTCAATAGAGTGTAGTAGTTCAGAGTTTTTTATTCTAACAACGATATAGAATATCAATGTTTAAAATACCAATAGTGGAAATAATCATAATAAAAAAAAACTTCGTAATAAACACATTGTTATCACGTCACATTTATAGTTATTAATAAATATTCCAGCTAATCTCAAAGACTTGTCGCTTAAGTTTATTTCTTTCTTTCTTTACGGTTAAGTTTATTAGCTTATAGCTAGCTTATTGTCCTATATCACTACACATTAGTATTCATTTAGGAGGACCGTCTGCCTATTTGACGTCCAGACACATCAAGCGTAGGAGGTATTTGATCACCACAAGAAATACTGAAAGCTTTCAACGTACAAAAAGGTTCCAAATGGTTTCATAAGGTCACAGTTATGAAAAAACCAGTTTATCTGCTATAAAATAAAGGTTAGATTTAAGTATGAGAGTTATTGGTTGTCAATGGAACACAGTTACGAAATATTCGTGTATAATGTGGAATTAGGTCGTTCATTTCCTGTTGTACTTAGTTATAGTGGGCGTAAAATTAATATAAAAGTAATGGTATTTTAAAGGTAAACAGGCACTTACCTATGTATGATGAGATATTGAGAATAGTTTAGAAGGTTTCATATAGTTTTACTTTTTATTTTTAGATAAATGTAATATGAAAACAAAACCTTATTGTTTTTTTATTAAATGCCTACCTTAGATGGGACTCAAACTCTAGTATCTTCAAATAAATATGCACTTACTTATATAGATTACAAATGCAAGCGTAACATAGAGACAGGCTAAAGACTTAAAATGAGTTTATATAAAACTAGAGACAAAACAACAGTAGATTAAAATGAATAGCTAAAATCAAATGAAAACAAACAAAATATACATTCCAATAGCGGATGGCTTCCAGGCCGGTGTCCTAAGTGCCAGGACGCGTCGAATTTATCGTCATTCATAAACAATTTACGAGGCTCGTGTCAAAGGTAGATAATTTTCTCAGACCTTTGTGTCACAAGATTGTTTTTGTGTTCATATAAACCAGTTATTTATAGCGGCTATTAACACCTCACAGCGTATAACGAATAGCGTCGTTAACCTAACGGTACAGGAACACATTATGACGAAAAATCACGGGTTTTTTTTTCACTTGAAATAATAAAAATAAATCTCATGGGCCATTGTTTAGTGGTGGGCGAATCTTATAAACATACTTACCTTATATATCTATTTATACGGAGATACAAAACAGTTATATTAATACACAAATCTTTGTCTTAATTGAGAATTGAATGAACGATCAGCTTAAAAGTGATAATTATCTTTTATGATAGCTTATTCTATAGAATAGGGAATATCTAATCATCATCATCATCAGCTAATACATACGTCTCTGCCGAGAAGCACGAGCCTTCCCTAACAACGATGGGAGATATACAATGATATAGACAAAATATTAATTGATTGAAGCTTGCAAGTAAGCTTCAATTTACAATCACTCAGTAAGCTTTTGTAACCTACGTTTTATAGCAATTTGTAAGGGCTAAGGGACAGTTTGAATTTCCACTCGATTACATACAACCTTAGCAAGTTAGCGGTCGTTTAGGGCAGGTATTCAAACTCCTTTTAATATACATACGTACCTTTCGTGATTTCGCCCCATTAAGCCTCGATAGAAAGCCTACCTTTTGGGCTTAGCGTTTTTTACATAGTACCCACTTGATTTAGTATGATCATTTGTAGAGAACCGTTGAAATTGCTTAGACAAGCGTCTAATTTGGTTATAGAACCACTATTTAGGGTAAAGTTCAAGCTTTGTTGATAAGCCGTGAATAAATTACGTTCAATTAATTTGTCAGTGGTTTGTCCCTCATATCTGTGAGTCTATTTTAATTTCGATAAGTCACTTATTTTTCGTATATTTCTCATGTGATTTATTTAAGATTGCTCATTTATTTTGTCAAAAATGTTCTTTTTGAAATATCTTCGTTCTTTTCTTTTCCTCAAACATTCCTGTAAAGTGCTACAAAATATTTAGTTTTGCACTGAAGTGCTATCGAACAAATTGTTTTGCTCGATGTGTAGTGCAAGTTGTACTTGAAAAAGTTGAGTGCTACGAATTGCTTGCTACGAAATTTCTTACTCTATACTCTACGAACGAAACTATGAAATCATAGTGCTACGAAAATATGATACCTACTACGTAATCAGCTCTAAAAAGAACACGTGATTAAAAAAAAACAGCGACTTTTAATAGTGTCGCTGTTTTTTGTTTTCTTGTCTTATAATAAACAATATATATCCTGGGACATTTTTCACACACGGCCAATCTAATTCCAAAGTAAGCTTCAAATGAAGCTTGTGTTATGGCAACCAGATAGCTGATATACTACATATAATACTTTTAAATACATACATATTATAAATATTTACATCCAGACACAGGACAAACAGACATATTCATGCATACAAATGTTTGTCCTGGGTGGGAATCGAACCCACGACCCGCGGCTTGAGAGTCAGGGTCACTAACCACAAAGCCAACCGGGCTGTCTTCTTAATAGAACAACATAAAAACTCCTTAGTCTGAGAGGTCAAAAACACTTCAACCTTCACCTCAAATGGACAAAAACGCCAATTATCTGGACAACAAAAGGGACGCTGACATAAAACCTCTAGAGTGAGTGAGACATACTTGAACAGCCTTGGATAGGTACTCGAAAGAAGTACGTAACGTAAGGAGAAATGTTATATTCGTGAACATGGTTCTTATGAACTTTATTGGACACTCATGTTATTGGTTACTTGTTTTGATGTACTACTTTTGAGATGTCTAATGTTTTTTTTGGATTTTGCAAACTGTTTGGTAAATATTATATAAAATAGCTGCTACCTACGGTGTGACCCCGGGGATGTTAAATTTTCCCGGAAAAGGTGTTCCATATATTGATCCGGAACATAGTATGTTGGTGTGTCAAGTTACTCAAAATCTCTTCAGCCGTTGTAGCGTGAAAGTATAACAAATATCCATTTACATTAAGACCAACTTTATGATTTACAATATAATTCATATATTCCAGTTTTCAGTTACAGACTGACTTTCATATCGAAGTCACTAGACTTTATATTAATGTAAAGATTTTTTCGCCCACAATCCTACATAAATACCTAGACATGAATTTACCTAAAAATAAATTGTGACGCGGCATTTTTATTCATTTTTCCAACTTTGCTTTCGTAGCTCTCTGTAAAAATAATTTGATAGATTTATTATTTTAGATACAAATGAAAAAGTATTTATTTGGTTTATTATTACAGATAAGGCTTCTATATTTTTAACGGAGGGACATAAAAAAGATGGATAACAAATAGACGAAGTTCACAAAATATTTTGTTAGGTACTACCTAACAGTCCACGCATGAATGATATACGATAAAAGCGTTCCAATTAATTCGATAAATTACAAAGTTTCCGTAACTGCTAGCAGCTAATGTAATAAAGGTAACTTCATAACGAGATAACATTTGTTTTGTGTCAAAACTATTTGTTTCATTAGATACCTACGTGCGTATGAGAAAATCTTCGTATATAATTTAGTGCTAATTTGACTTGACAATACATTGTTATTATAGTAATTCATGTAAAATATTTAGAAAGTTTATGCAGATGTCTAATGATATGTCTACCATTTTTAACCCAAATTCCCATGATCATGATTTGGCCTTGACCAGTAACATAAAGAAAACTAAATATCTATTAATCAAATACCTAAAGTCATTTATTAAATTTTGACCCTAATAAGGCATTTATGAAGGTCAAAGCTATTTAAGCTTCTACCGGTTCGGAAGTCAATCTTATCGTCGTTTTTATCTTGCTTCAATCATTTGGGTCACCGTTATATGTTTAATTATATAGTATTTTATTTCATAGGACGTTCAGACTTTTGAGGAGATAGGTTTTAACATGCTACATAGAGCGTGGTTGAAGATAAAATCGTGGTCACGATAGTAACCATAATATAGTTTCTAGCAAAGATGTATACCTGCCTACTTAGATGAAGCTACTTACCTAGTGACTAGCCATTTTTGTAATTGTCAATATTTATTTAGTTTAATTGCTACTCAGTAAAAATCAAAGTGTCTTTAATAAATAGCTACATTATTTACTAAATTAATTAATTAATTACTGTAAATTAATAACAAAAACGAAAACTTTGTCCTATAACTAACTGTTAGTTGTTTAGGTAGGTTTTATTTAAGTTACACCGGTGAATTAAGTACAAACATGAACTTCTATGCATGGAGCTAAAGTTGCAAATTAATTAACATGTAAAAGCGTCATTCAGGTCGGCAACAGATTTGAATATGGTAGCTCCAAAAACTGACTTCTCAAACGCTGGCAGATACAGTTCCCGCATGCAAAGACTTTTTCCAACTTTCTACTGCTTAAACTAAACTGCTACACATTTTGGTGAATAAAATTGAAATTTTTTTTGTAACCGTTACTGAAGACTATGTAGGCATATAGCTATATTGAAAATCATACTATATATACTTACTTATATATAGTCGGAACTGTAGTCAGGATTCCGACTTTAATTCATGGGCTGTGGATTGCATTCCCACCCTGAGTATAGATTGCGTGTGAGGAAATTACTATTTTTGGTTTGTATCTATTTGCAAATATTGAATGTCAGCTTTTTGGATACCATAGTACAGTAGCTAGGTACTTCGGAAATAATAGGCTTGATTAGTTCATAGAACTACGAACTACAGCATAATACAAAATCTCTGAACAAAAAACACACATAACATTGCAATGCTGACGTTTTGCCACCACTAGGGGACTCCACTGACTGCTTCCCACCAGGCAGCGTGGAACCAACTTTTGCGGCAATATTAAAAAAAAACTCGACAGGAAAAGCCGCAAGGTGGTTACTAGCAAGTTATACTGCCAACAATAAAATACAAGACCCTAAAACAAGTTCTATTATTAGTAGAACACGCGTGGAGGAGGCTGTAACGAGATAGATACGCGACACCTGGCGTTTCCGATGCCATAGTCGTAATATATTGCTCCAAAGGTTAAGAATTATTGTGCGAAATTAAATTATACTGCAACTTTATTTAAAACAGCTTACCTGGCAGACATTCAAAATGTCACAAAGTCGTTGGGATTCTAATTAAATGGTTACAATTTTGGTTTAAGTTACGCGATAATAAAATACATGTCAATAAATAAACAGAATGATTATAATATTATATATTTTTTATTTGTAATACGGTAGAGTTGAAAACTTAATGAACAAAAAATTATTTTGCCTTTTTGTCAAACGATGTGTAAAAATGAATAGAGATTAATAAAATAGTCATCATCAATTTCATTTTGTGCAATACTAACCTATTGGTACTACTGGATCCTACCTATGCTATAATCTGTGTCTTTGTTACTTATGGAAGTAGGTACCCCTAAAAGCATAGTGTAACCTATAACTCTCCTAAAACTGTTTAAATACTCTTTCCACATTTCCTATATATACTTATACATAGGTACAAAGGCTTACATATGTATAAAATTGGTGTACCATCAAAATGGTAAGGAAAATTGATAACGTGCAAAAATAGACAGTTATTGGGTTGGTTTGGTCGGTCGTTATATCGACACTACGACGTTTATGGCACGGCTTTTATTTCAATAAGATTTTTTCCATCCCCATTTCCCATATTCATACCTTTATAGCCGCCATTGAGTTCTGTAAGACCAATTTTATTGTATCAAAATGCTGATCTATGCCGGTATTTTGTAACCGCTATTATCCGATCGGCTGCCTCAATTTAAATGGAAATTACAAAATAGAAACTAGTTACCTCATTCCTGTGACCCAAGCACTATTACTTGCACTAATGGATCTCGATTGTACATCACGTGAAATGACATTAACTTTGTTACCAAAAATCTTTGGATCCATTGATGTCTTGTTTAGTAAATTAATCATAGGATTCTTTGAACTCCATAAATAAATATTATTCTCACGATTAAAAGTTTTATAATAGAGTATGAATTTGCACTAGGATAAGTTATTGTTCCGAAATAGAACAATCACAATTTGTTCTATCTCTACATAGAGTATTTTTGCTCATTCCGAGTCTAAAAAAACAGTTTAAGCAAAACTTAGGTGAATACTGTATATGTTTCCAGTAATAGATCAAGGAGTGGAGGATGCTCTAAAAGGTAATCTTCGTCCAAAAGCATGCGAATTCTCCATTTAGTGTATCTTAATCAAATCAGCCTTCATCGAAGTCAAGCCCCAAAATCCTGAATCCGGAACCGACTGTAACGCTAAGGCTAATCCCAGTTCAAATAACTTACCTCCGACTTAGTTACGATTGATAGGTCATCTGTTCAAAGGGTTATCACCATTTGAATCTGTCCGACGGTCCGACGTTCCGAAGGTCCAAGTAACATAGGTAGAATTACAACCCTATCAGTTCAGTGGATAAATCAATACGTCTTATTTGAATGCCGTCAATCCAGGTCACTTGACTCTAGATAGTGGTTTGATTGATAAATCCGATAGATGCCTTTGTTTGCCTTTGCTGTTTATGAGGTATGCTAGCCATTATATCTGCTAAAAATAATAAGCATATTGAGCAACTCAAATGCTTTTAAAGCTTTCGTATTTTCATATTATCGTTGGTATATTATTTTTCGCTGTAAAGTAATTTTCTTTTTTCACAATTTTAATAAGATATATTTTTATTACTGAAAGAAAATTTGCTTTTATATTTAGATTGCTATCCATCAGACTGTACTATACTTGATCGCGAAAACAAATTATTTATGTGATTTTTATATAGGTACTATTATTTATTCTTTTTTTATCTCATTCTAACTTAATGACACATCAATAAGATTATCTTGAACACCAGATGGCTAACAGATGGTACCTAACCATCTTTTCAAAGAGTTATTAAACAAGTCCCAAGTTATATAACTTAGCTTGAGCTTTATCGAGTACATTTCATTAACTAACCCTCGTCAATTTCTTATAGATCTGATAATATTAAATTTATAATCTAATTGCAAATTATATTCTCTAGTGCTTTTAGTCAAAAGTTTTAATATGGACTTATTTTTATGGTAATGGACTTAGGCAATTTTCTTTCAATTAAACTTTTTTTTAGGGTTACGTAGACAAATGGCAAAAAACGGAATCCTTAAAGATTCCTCATGTCTGTCTGTCTGTCCATCCGTATGTCACGGCCACTTTTTTCCGAAACTATAAGAGCTATATTATTGAAACTTGGTATTTTTCAATTATTTTTAATAATTAAACTTGTTTGTACAAAAACTATTCCAATATAAAAGCTTAGGATCCTTATCGGGGGCTTATAAGCTCCTTGAAACAAAATAACAATTGAAGCTTTACATGGCTTACCTACATATTCAGCATCTTCGACCTACACAAGTACTTACCCTTCTAGAACCTATAAATAAAACTGAGTAAATGACTCTGAATTTAGTGCGAAAAACCTGAATACTGATTTGTAATCCCAGACAGGTTTCAACCATTATGAAAAATAAAATCCCAATAAGTAGCAACTTTTTTTTAAAAACATTTTTTAATCTCTTCGTTGAAATTGACGAATTGGCAATTTTAAAGAGTTCTCAGAACGTTTTGGATGTGTAATCACTTTTTGGTATTTTAAAACTGAAATTAATTGGATTGAATTTAGAATAATAGTCTACGTAAAGTCGTAGGTAATTGAAAAGGGACGGTATGTATACCAACACTTTCTGCTTCGATCGCTATAATCGCGTAACGTTAACTTAACGTAAATAATATTTACGTTTAACGTTTAACTCTCCAATTATAAGGGTATACTATATATCTATTAGACGCAGAAGGATTGAATTAACCAAACTGATGTGTGTAGGTAACGAATCGTTTGTAAATATTTATTAGCTTTAATTTTATATAAATAAATGTAACAACTTTGCAAAGCTTTTTGGTACTGACAATGGTAGCATATATACTACTATTTACATGACACGCGATTTTACTATCTTCAATTTTCCCGGGATGAAAAGTAGCCTATGTGTGCAGAACATATAATACATATTATAACACTGTGACAATTTTATCATGATACCTTCAGCCGTTCTAGCGTGAAAGAGTAGGCATACATTCCTACATTCAATATATCGACATATTTAATTAGGCGATTTTATCAAAACTAGCTGACCTGCCATATTTTTCCGCCATACAAAATACATAACGACCTTTTCTCGAACGTATCAGATATACAAAAATCATTCAATTCTGTCGAGTTGTTTCAGTGGAATGTAACCAAAAACTTCGCGACATAATATTAGAATATAATTATACAACTTTTACGTTGAATATGATTAATAATACTTTGAATATTTACAACGAATAAATATTTGCGATCGCGATAGTACAAAATACTTGCAAACTTTGCCGAGGTAAATTATGCAGCATAGATTAAATCGTTTTAGAGATGTATGTTTATTGAAGTATTCAATTTTATCGATAAAATATAAGTAACTAATATTATCGATAATAAATACATAAGAAATTAGTAAGTTATATACTTTTTATAGTAATAAATTGCACTAGTTTTTTTTTTATTTGGGTCGCATAAATAGTTATGTGTAATTAAGAAAAAAAAAATTACTTTGTTAATTTGATTTCGGAAACGGACGCTTGTAACAGTACTTAAATATTAGGAACGCAGAACAAACACTAAAGTAAAACTATAAGTGGTTAAGAATCTAAAATAATATTACATTATGTAAATTTAAACCTCTTTTGAAGCAACAATTCAGATCAGTTTTATTCATATTATTTATTTGCATTCCATAGTATTAAAAACTAAATCTTAGGTCGTAAATTATGTCTAAGTAATCAACATTGTAGACCCTGCCGGGTACAGCGAGATACTAAATAAAAAAAAGTTTGCATAATTAAACACTATTTCATTAAGCAAACTGTTTTTATGATTGATAACAAGTCGACTTTATCGATACGTTGACAGCATTAGACACAGCGATACGCCATAATGGTTCTCAAGGCCCTTCAAGGACAAAACCCAAAAGCCTAATAGTCTTATAACTTTAATTTCCCGAATTGTTGAGTTTGTATAAAGGCTTACGCGCATTCCTTCGCCTACTTTATTCGTTGAAATTGAACATTTATATCAAGTACTAGCTACCACAACACGGATTCACTCGTGTTTCTAGACTATGTATAATTTTTGTGTTTGTGTCTAAAAATATAGGTATTTTAATTTGTATGTACTTTGGGATCATATATTTACGGATGAGGGATTTCCTAGGATATGGCTAAAATATCTAGAAAACTTTAAATTCAATAAAACATCCTAGGTCATCCTATCCTATACTACTATCTAAAATAAGATCCTAGATTAACACACAGAGTAATTTATATCTTGTAAAAATGAAAGTACCTCTGGAAACGCGGGTAAAACCGCAGGGCGGATGTTACAATTCTACATGGAAACTTGAGTACCTACATTCCCTTGGAAGATTATTTTTCTTGTTTTCCTTCAGAAGGTTTCATGGTGTATTCAATTACGTACAAAGAAAACCAAAAAGATGTGATATTACATCTTCTTGGCTTTCAAAGTAATATCATTGCGTAGGGTGGTATAGCTTGAAGCAATTTAACTGTTTACATTATAAAATATATAGCAAAGAGGTATTGCAGTTGAATTAAACACTAATGATACATAACCTACTTAAATTATTTAATGATGCCACAAATAATTAAGGTAGCTAAAGTAAAATCTATATATAAAACAAAGTCCCCGCCCCTTCTATCTGTCTGTCTGATCGCGATGAACACAAAAAATACTGAACAGATTTTCATGACGTTTACACCAAATTACGGAGTTCTTCATGGGGAAAGTTTTTATGTATAAGTCTGCCGGGTCTGCTAGTAAATTATAATTTAGTATCTACTTTTAAATGTTATACCTAGTATTGCTATTGGTGAGTTTTATACCAGCTCTTCTACTATATTCCTTTACTATTATGAAAATTATATCCAAATACATCAAACATCTTTGAAAACGGTTAAGCAGTTTTTTGGTAATTCGGATAGTATTTTATATGAAAATCTCATAAAAGATGTTGCATGAATTCTTCCCGGGCGACCCCTGGCTCTAATGCTTGTCTAAGCTTATAAACTAAATATAATTTTAATATCAATCATACTTGAATGACAAGGAATACAAATATATAATTTAATACAATACTTATGATGAATGCCAGTTAAAACCGCTCATACTCTACATGACGTGGAAATGTAGCTAAAGTTTCAAACAGAAAGTTTTGCAATAAGTTTAGCGACATTTGTGTGAAATGAAACTTACATGAAACCAATGTGCGGGAAAACTAGTCTGAGGATGCGCTATATCTGTAATACATTAACATTCTAAACACAAAAAATCAACTAGGTATCAAGCTGAGTGGAGACAAAAAAATCTATTATCTAGATAAACTTGTTCTTATAAAAGTATTTATATATTTTACCATTGGTTCTTTTTTGATTATTTTTTTCCGAATCTTCCAGTTTTAATAATCCATGATCAAACAAATGTCCAGTCCAATATGATATTTGACCCTCCCTTACTCTCAGTTTGGGGTTAAAATACAGTTTTTCTCAAACAAAGCCGTGAAATATTACTATGAAGCTATTGTGGCTCGTACAATACCCTCATGAGAGGAATGTCAACATAAGGGGACAAGTACCTTTACGATAAGGACTCAGATAAACACAAAAGATCTCGTTTCATTCATAAAATATCGTCAATTTTGATCGAATAAATGATGCGTTGAAAAGTGCAAAAGCTTGTTTTATAAAAATATATACCTATTGCGAAAAAATGGAGCTATTTACTAAAGTAGCAAGCTCTTATATAATATATGATTTAATTTCGTAAACTAATATTTTAAGATCCCCGTAATTGATTTTCCCAAATATGACTAAAATTGCTTAAATCAAGTTACCATTCCAACGTTTAAAGGTTAAAGTAAAAAAACTATGAAAATCAGTAGCCCGTTTAGCATTTAAAATACCACTAACAGATGAACACATTATTTAGCTAATTATACTACTACTTATATACCTTTGACTATTTAAATTTTTATTCTAATAAAGTTTTTATTTACCATGAATATTCCAGTTTGATTCAAACATAATATTTCTTTAGTCTCTCGCAAAACCAATTTATTGTAGACCTTTTTTGATTAGATAAAATCTAATCTGTTTAAATATCATAAATGTGAAAGTTTGCGAGTATGTATGGATAGATGTTTGTTACTCTTTTACGTAAAAGCTACTGAACGGATTGAATGAAATTTGGAACACAGATAGTTTATATTGAATTCTAAAATAATAGTCTTTATCAAAGCACATATTTTTATTCAATGACATTTATGAAACCTGTCATCTTTTTACTCTTCTAAGTATATATAGCAGAACTCCCCCCTTAATTATCCCCTCCTGACCGACGTGCCCAACATCTGGTCGATGTGCCTTCTCCATGTTAAACCGGAGTCCGTTATAATTTCATAATGTAGACGTCCAAAACGTTTAGTTATAGTTCCGAATTCCCATTTCTTGTTATCACTATAGTTTCTTACTTGGACTCTCTGCCCTACTTGGAAATTCCTTACATTGGCAGTATGCTCCGTAGGTGAGCGAAACGCTACACACCCTTTATTCAACATAGCATGCAGTAGTGTCCTCACAGGTCGATCGCTGAAAATTTGCTCATAAGGACTTTTCCCAGTAGCTGTATTAGGCGTTCTACGCAACTGTAATTTAACTTTTAAAATTTTGTCCTGTATCAATCCAGTTTCGTTATCCATACTGTGTAAAGCTTTCTTTACGGTCTGTACGACTCTTTCTGCTTGACCGTTAGTCGCTGGATGATATGGCGCTGAAGTTTTATGAACTACTCCGGATTCTTCCAAAAATGTTGTAAATTCTCTTGACGTGAACTGTCTGCCATTATCAGAGACTAAAATGTATGGTATGCCGAAATCAACGAATAAATTCTTGAGTTTAGAAATACACCAGGAGCTTGTAATTGTTTTTGTCGGAATTATCTCCACCCATTTCGATAAAGCGTCTACTATTATAAAAAGGTAATAACCATGTATTGGCCCGGCAAAATCGATGTGTATACGTTGCCATGGCTCTGTCGGTACCTCCCAATGATGTAATTGGACTTTAACTGGTTCATTCTGTTTAAGACGACATTCACGACAATTTGTAACCATTTGTTCTATATCTTTATCAATATTTTTCCAGTAGACGTAACTACGAGCCAACAATTTCATCTTTAAAATGCCTAAGTGGCTCAAATGTAGTTCTTCCAATATTTTACTTCGTAGGTTCTGCGGAATCATGACTCTAACTCCTTTAATGAGACAATCATCTTCTAATGTAATTTCGTTGTCGTAATATCCGAATGTTCTTAGAGTTTGACCCCTTTTTAATGCATGAACTATTCTGTTGTATTCGAGATCATTCATTGTTTCTTTTGCTATTACGTTACGATTGAAAGAAAGTGTGTTTATTTGATTTTGTTGAAATATACTGTGCTGATCAGTTATGTGCTCCGGTGTCTGCTCAACTGGAAATCTTGAGAGATAATCTGCATTACTATTACTCACTGAATTTCTGTACTCAATCTTGTAATCAAATCCGGACAGAAAATGTGCATAGTGAAATAATCGCATCGTACTCATCGCTGGCAACATTTTATTTGGGTGAAATATTGTGGTAAGCGGCTTATGATCAGTGATCAGTGTAAATTTTCTTCCATAACAATAGTGAAAAAATTTTTTTATCCCCCAATATATAGCTGTAGCCTCCTTGTCTATTTGGCTATATTTCTTTTCGCTAGATGTCAGAGACCTCGATGCAAATGCAATAGGTCTGTCACCGCCATCAGGCATGCGATGCGAAAGGACTGCCCCTAGACCGGTTGGTGAAGCGTCTGTTGCAAGAACCAAAGGTTTATTTTGATCAAAATGTACTAAAATGTTATCACTTACAATTTCTTGTTTGATTCTATTGAAACTTCGTTCACATACATCTGACCAAAAAAATTTTATATTCTTCTGTAATAGTCTATTAAGTGGATGAGTAATAGAAGCTAAATTAGGAATGAATTTGTTGTAGTAATTACTCATACCCAGAAATGTTCTTAATTCATTAATGTTCTTTGGTCTTTCTGCTTCTATTATTGCCCGAATTTTTTCCTTGTTCTTGTGTAACCCTTGTTTATCTATAGTGTGACCTAAATAGTTTATACTTCTCTTGAAGAAATTACATTTGTCCTTATTTAATTTGAGGTTATTTTGTAGTAGTTTTTCTAAAACTTGTTCTAATCTCTCCTGCAGTTCTTCTTCTGTTGATCCTTGAATTATTATATCATCAAAAAAACATTTAACTCCCTGTATATTTTGTAAGATCCTGTCCATAAATTTTTGCCATAGATTTGGAGCTATTTTTACTCCGAACATTAGACGATTTACTTTAAATGTTCCTCTATGTGTGCTCAGTGTTTGTAATGTGGCACTCTCTTCATCCATTTGCATATTAAGATAAGCTTGACATATATCCAAAGTACAGTAATACTCTCCACCGTTCATTTCTGCAAATATATCTTCTATAATAGGTATCGGGTACTGTTCATCTTTAATTACCTTATTCAGTGTCACTTTGTAATCAGCACACAAACGAATGGAGCCATTAGGTTTAACGATTGGGACTATCGGCGTTCCCCATTCGGAATTTTCAATTTTTGTAATGACGTTTTCTTGACATAGACGTTCAATTTCTTTATCAACTTTTTCTTTTAGTGCATATGGAATACGTCTAGGTCTTATAAAGATGGGTGTTGTGTTTTCCTGTAACGTTAAATGGCCTTTGTAATTTGGAATACACCCTAATTTTCCATCAAAAACGGGAGCAAACTTTAATAGAATTTCATCTAATTTGGAATGATTGTTGTCAATGACAACTTTCTTCATGTCTGCAATATTTAATTCAATTTCTCTTATCCATGATCTACCAAATATGGCGTCAACATCTTGTTTGATTATAAACAATTTTCCAAAGAAATGTTGACCTCTATAGTTGCACTTTGTATAGACAACTCCAATGGGTATAATAAGTTCCCCTGTATAAGTTCGCATACGTACTTTTGTTTTAAAAATTTTACTTCCTAATTGTAATTTATGAAAATGACTTAGTGACATAGAAGAAAGTGCAGCTCCAGTATCAAGCTCCATCTGAACCTTCTTGCTTTCAATTGTTACGTCAATCATAAATTTATCAGAATAATTATACCTGATATTATTGATACCGCAGTCTACCTCCTCAGTGTTGCTTAAATAGTTTTCATCCACCTGATTATTTGTATTTTGCTTACTGAATTGTAGACAAATGCGCGCCAAATGACCTGTCTTCTTACATTTTGTACATATAGTATTTATATGTCTGCATTTGTTCGCTCTGTGGTCAGCATCTCCGCAACGATAACACTTCCCTTGTAAATCTTTGATTGATGTTATATTACGTTGCGTATGTTGTGTCCGAAAGTTATTTTTGTTTTGGACTGAATGTAATGGTGCTTCTATATTTGTTTGTGATTTTGTTATCATAAATTCGTTGTCCATTTTAGCGATTTCCGTAGTTGTCGCTAACTGTACTAATTCGTTAAATTTCTTGTTGTGGGTATCTTGTAGTATCTTCGTTCTAATTTCACTGTCTCGAATTCCACGGATGAATTGTAATGATAAGAAGTTATCCGTTATGGGTTTTTGACAGTTGTTGCAGTTAAATTCGCAATCATGTGCTAAATGTTTCAGCTCTGTGCTGAAAATAGGTATCGACTCATTAACGTTTTGTATGCGCGTTATGAATTTATGTCGACGTGCCCACACGGTAGGTTTCGGGTCTATTTAATCTTCTAATATATTTATCAAGTCCATAAACTCTATTTGGGTCGGATCATCAGGTGTGCACAAATCGTAAGCCTTTTCATGAAGTTCTGGACTTACGGAACTAAGCAATATGTAGTTTTTCATTTTTACATCTTTGCAATTTGTAACATGTAAGTATGTTTCTAGTCGCCTAACAAAATTTTTGAAACTTTCTGTGTGTTGGAAAGGTTGAAAATTAATTTTCGGAGATTGATTCTGTGTCTTTTCAGTCAGAATTGTCGTAGTGCAGGCTTGAGATGTAGGTGCTATTGTAATTGTTTGAGATGATCGATTAAATAATAATAATTTAAGTTGTGTCATTTCTTCCTTCATTTCAAAATGTAAATCCGTCTCTTGTTCTGTATCATTACATAATTTCTCTATTTGTTCCTGAATTGTATCAAACTTCTGTTCGTATTTTTCAATTGACGTAAGTCTTGTAGTGTATTCGATATCAGAAATGATACTCACAGTTTGTAAATAATTGTAATTCTTTGTAATTTGAGCTTTTATTGAACTCCTAGCCCGTTTTAGGGCTTTTAATTCGTCATCCATCGTCGCCAATATTGAATTCTAAAATAATAGTCTTTATCAAAGCACATATTTTTATTCAATGACATTTATGAAACCTGTCATCTTTTTACTCTTCTAAGTATATATAGCAGTTTATAACCTAGATAAATACATAGGCTACTTTTTATCCCGGAAAAATTGCATGTCCCTGGGAACACGGGATGCGAGGAGTAAAGTTGTCTTGTAAAAATACATACCTCACAGATCCTTAGAAAAAATAGCAAACAAGATGTTTACAGTAAAGTTCTGGTAACTTTTATGATATTACCATATTTATTTCAACCTAATTTGGACTTCCAATTTGGTGGCCAGGCTAAAGTTGAAATGAAAAGCTACTTGGTTTTCAAATTGACTTTTGATGCCAAAGTTTTTACATGTCTATACGAATTATTTGATGGAAAAGCTATGTAGTTTAATTACATTTTGAAAGTAAATACCTTATTTTTTTACATAAACAAGGAATAATCTGATGTTTACGAAAACAAAATTCATTGTTTTTTGCGTGGTATTAGTTGCGACCAAAGCTTAATTTAAAGCTATATTTATAGTGTGTTGCAATTTACTAAGATACACGCAGAAAAATATTGTAATAAACTTGCTTTACCATCTTTATCATACTTAAAATACCGTTTACTATTACGTATAGGTATATCTAATTAATATGCGCCTGTACAAAAACATTATGCAACAAATTATTTATTATAAAAAGTATTTGAACATTAGACATCTCATGTGACTGAATAGCTAAAGAAAGAGACAGAGCATAGATATATGTCAAAACATCGACTCTTCAAGCCAGTATCATTTTACCTTACTGAATGAACCCAAGCGTGCTATTCAGGTCCGCTAATGTATTTACCATGTAATTAACATATTAAAATGTTCAAAAGTCTGTATATATTTTAGCGTGACGTCACGTGAGGACTGAGGGCAGGGTAACTCAATTATGACAATGTTTTCCCATGACATTAGTGATGGCCAGTAATCCGTCACGCGACATGTCGACGGTCGCTTAACCTGATAAATTTGATTAGTCCCGTCTAATGAGGCCGCGATCGGTCTTAAGTGCTTTCGACACCAAACTGGATGGTAGGTGGTAGGTATACCTCAAGTGTGAGTTGTGAGAAGCCTTTGAAAGCTGTCAGCAACCCAGAAAAATGAATAAACTCGGAGTTGGACGCTAAAAATCCACTACAATTATAAACAAAACAAATATAAAAACCTACTAATATTATAAAGAGGAAAGATTTGTTTGTTTGTTTGTTTGTAACGAATAGGCTCCGAAACTACTGGACCGATTTCAAAAATTCTTTCACCTTTGGAAAGCTACATTATCCCCGAGTAACATAGGCTATATTTTATCCCTGTATTCCCACGGGAACGGGAACTACGCGGGTAAAACCGCGCGGAGGCAGCTAGTTTTGAATAAATGAGCAGATAATTCGAAATGTTGATTTCTATGTCTTAAAACTATTTAGTCTATTATCCAAATAAATTTGTTTATACAAAAGTATTTACATACATAACTTTACCATTATTTCTTTGGAGATAGTTTTTGTTTCGACTATAACCATTGTGTATATAAAATAAAGAATACAATGCAAATTAACATGTTTTCTACACTGGCTCAAACGAAAAAGATTTTGCAGAGAAACCTTTTTTGTCCATAGATATTCAGCGGCCAAGCGTGGCTTGAAACTTTAAAATTTAACGATATTTTATTTGAACATAATGCTATTTATTAAACACGGTCTCAAAACATTAAACAGTAACTAAGTGAGACTTCAAAACTAGTAAACTTTCCGACATCTAACCCTGTTCTTGAAGAAGATATGATAAGTTAGCACCTAGAATATACTTCATGTAAATTGTTTGTGAAGTCGTTACATTCTAGACACTTACTAAGTAATAACAACTAATGTGACCTGGGGTTGAAATGTTCATAATAGTACTTTAAAAGGGTACCTAGACAAAGCTAGGCTGTAAGGAACATAAACCATTGTTCCAAGGTTTATGTAACCTGCACTACCTAGACCCTTTAATATATTTTTTATATATTATACTAACATAAACCTAAGGTTTCAATTGTATTGTGTCTGGCAGAATGAATTTTTTTTCCTAAAACACTTTATCGCAGAATATATTGAATCAATTAAAAAAAAATTCATGAAATTTTTTTTTTTAAATGATACAAAAATAATACCGTTATTTATTGTAGCGTTTCAAAAATGTAACTTTATATCTCATGAAAGCGAAGAGTAAAACAGATCACGGTTACTCGCAAAATTAACCAAAACTACGTATTAAAATATACGTTATTTTAAAATATTATAACGATCAATGGAGATGAAACCACAGGGCTAAAGCTAGTAAAAAATACCAACTAGAATATGTTATTTTTAAACGGGTTGAATAAAATGTTAATATGTTTACGGCATGTCACATGGTCGAGATATTAGAGATAAGGTCGAGTTATTCCTAGTATTTGATGTTATTAAAAAATTGGACATAATATGAGTGGCTACGAATTCCTTGGCGATTAAAAATTGTTTCGGGGACTTTATGAGCTTGATGAAAACTTGTCCGCCATTTTAATAACAAATTAGTATTCGGTAGGGAAAATAGCATATGCACAGAAATGTAATGAGAGAATATGTAATATAAATGACACGCTAGAACAAATTGCTTATTTAGTATGAATTGACATTAAAAAATTTTTTATTATTTATTTCATGAAGGTGGCAAATAGGCATACGGTCCCACCTGGTGGAAAGCGGTTACCGTAGTCTCTGGACGCTTACAACACCAGGGGCGTCACTCACGCACGCGTTGCTGACCCTGTAAAAAATGAAGCTTATGAAAAACACCTATTGTAAAAATAAGAACACCATCGACATACATAATTATTATACAACATTTAAAAAAGTTAATTTTATTTCTCATAAATTACTATCACTAAAATATCAAACTAGGTACTTACTATATTATCCTTGCTACATTAGATTACGAAGCTCCATTGAAAATCAAAGAACACTTTCATGCCCAAACGACGGTTTAATTAACCATTTCGTAATAAAAGTCAACCGAGAGGAATAAATACGTAGAATGTTCCAGAAGCCAGGCCTCCAGTGATTAATGGCCCCACAGTGAAATAATTAATTATAATTACTTTTATTATGAACTAATAACATTACAATGACTTGAAATTGTAGACGTAGGTATCTAATTACATTTTTTGTGCTCTGCAAATAAATTCAAGTAAAAGGATTCATTTTGAAATTTTCTAATAATAATGGTGGTGAATGCACCGCCATTTTGATCTCGGAGGTCACAAGTCACAACGTATCTTGAACTCGAGATTTAAGCTTTTATTTATCATTGACTTGTCTCTAATGGCAAATATTGTGAGTGCATAGTTGAGGACTGAAAAAAAGGATATTTATTTATAGCATAAAAAAATATTTAAATAATTGTAATGTGTAAGAAATTTGTGTGACAACTGTTAGTTTGCTGATAAATAAAATAAATAGCCTAAAACATTTTGTGTTTTTACAAAACTCTACGTGCCAATTTATATAAAACTATTCACTATGATTACCTAACAAACAATTCACTTATCAAACATTTGTGGTACAATCTAAAACTAATTATGCACCCAAAACCGCAAATAGCATTTCCACATCTAAATAAAGCAATTAAAACTGTACATACGCGTTAAATTAGTTTGTGTCAAATTTTGAAATAAAGTGTCATAGTAGCAATTAATATAAAATAGTTTATCAAAACAGTGGGCAGGGTCATAAACAACGTAGTCTTGGCAATCGCGACATCTTGTTAGGACATGATTTATGGATGGCCCTTTGACACCATTATAGGATGTTAGTTATTCGACATTACCTATTTCCAATTTATATGGCATTGGTTTCCAGGAGAATATTGGTTCGGGAGGTAATGTGGGTTACGGTAATCGGACACGAGTACTTATTACTGTAGACCGTTTGCTATGGTGATTGTTTACCCATAAGTTCAATTTCAACCAAAAAAAAAAATTAGATATAAGGTGTTAGCCTCAGCCCCTCAGGTGGCTTTTACACCCATAGGAACTCAGATTGTTTCGATAAGCGCAGAGGGCTCTCTACCGAAGTAATAATAATAAATAAAGGTGGTCTGTGTTTGTTGCCTATGTACCTACCTTTAACATTATATGTTTTTTAATATGTATTCTACCCTATAACTGGGTGTTAAAATTTTATAAATCGTACCTTGGCTACTTGTGTGAAACAGCGGGCGGAAGCTTTTATAGTTGCTACGGGTGTAATTAAAATTACAGCTTAGAGTTGCACACAAATATGCTTATCCTGGAGAGAGAGTGTGTTCCTCTATCCCTCTCTAACAAACCACTAGGAGAGGATTAAAAACTCTAGAGTAAAATTAAAATATAAAAACCTCAAACACACGAAAACTGTAATAAAGGAGCGCACTAAGTACGTAAATTAAATTAAATTAATGATCTGTTTGCCTTAACAAAGTTTTTTCATTTACATTGCGGGGTTTTTATTACTCTTTCGTATTTTGGTGAGAGAATAAACGTGGTCATTTGACCACTAAGTAATAGTTTTTTTTATTCACAACTCACATACTGTCTCAGAGAATAAACCAAATATTTTATTCTAAAATGAATTTCGTGGATCAAGCATGCCGGCTACCTTGCAAATACTAATATAAATATGCTGGGACATATTTCACACACGGCCAATCTAATTCCAAACTAAGCAGCAACTAAGCTATGGTAACCATATAACTAATAAATACATACTTAAATATAAGTCCAGACACAGAACAAACAGACTTATTCATACAAATGTATGTCCTGGGAGGGATTCGAGCCCACAACCAGCAGCTACAAAGTCAATGCACTATAACGATAACGTACCATAAAATCATTCGATAAAATACTAAATAAAACAACAGTTTTTATCCCGGGAAAATCATTAATACTGGTACGGTAAGCTATAGCATGCTTAGAACGGCTGAGACATATCGTTAATCTAGATGAATGACCTCTCTCCTTTCTACGGTACGTTTCCTAGCTTAAGCTTTAGTATTATAAAATAGTAAAATCATCTTAAACGAGAACAACGGACCTTCGAGGTGGCCTTCTCACGAGATTGCATAGGAAACGAAAGAGACAAAACATAAATGCCGCGTAGAAAGAAAATTGTCATTTAGGAAATTGAACTCCAGTAAATGCATTTGTTAACGAAATTAATTTAACTTTCTTTAACTTTTATCTATTAAAAAAAACTACTGAAATTCACGAGAGCTCGTTATTGTTTTAAATTTAATTTTTTTTTTATACCACAAGGGTGGCCAACAGGCATACGGTCCCACCTGATGGGAAGCGGTTACCGTAGCCTATGGACGCTTGCAACACCAGAGGCGTCACTCACGCGTTGCCGACCCTATAAAAAAGGGAGCAACTGTATAGGCAGTGAAAGGGACAAAGCGCAATGCACTTCTCGTCGAAGGGCCAAACAGGCATCACTCCTGCACAGCCCTACGACGCTACTCCGTCCCTGGTCCCCTCACTGCCGCTACAGGGTCTCCTCATGGAGCTCTGGCTACCTTACTCACCGCAGGAACACAACACTACATGTAGTGTTATTTGGCTGCGGTCTTCTGTAAGGTGGAGGTACTACCCCAGTCGGGCTGCTCCAATTTCGAACGGACGAATCCGTTGCGCCCTACCTCCTTCTTAATTTGTGAATATGGGATGAATAATTATTGAAAATAATTGAATAAAGAGAGTACCTAAGGATACCCTTATTCCCATTACTATACAGTAATTAATTATTAAACCGTAATAAATACGAGTTATAGCTGAAACAATTTGCAACTAAACGAATTTAGTGACCCAAATAAATAACTTCCGGATATTTATTAATTTATTTAGTTAGTTAATATTTCAACAGACGAATTTTACGGATAATAGTTTTCCAATTCAAATTTTATTAAGTTGAGTAGTAACAAACACATACCTACGTTTATACATACTGTCACTGAAGTAAGTTCCGGGCTTACTATGTCTTTATTAAGTTGATCCCCGCGGTATCAAGAAAAAAAAATATTTTTTCCCGGAATAGAAATAACCTATATGTTATTGCAAAATATATTATATACCAATTTTCATCGTGAAAGTGGAACAAACATAAATTGATATATCCTTACATTGTCACAAACTTTCTAACTAATAGTATACAGACGTAACGATTGTGAGTTTGTGGCGATGTAAGGGGTAATCTCTGCTGAGCTGATTTTCAAAATTATTTTACCAATAGAAAGCTACGATATTGTGGAGTATCATAGGCTATATTTTATCCCTGTATTCCCACGGGAACTACGCGGGTGGAACCGCGCGGAGACAGCTGGTTTATAATATTAGTAGGGTAACAAAGTTTCATCAGACAAGACTACTACAGGGAGGGAGTTAAGGACTTGTTGAATCCATCTTTGAATATAATAGCAAATATACAAATGGGAGACACGACCAACTCTGTTGCAGTGTACTATCTACAACTTTGATATTTGAATATATACAATGCTGTTTCTTAGTCCTTCATTGTTGTTATCCCACTGATATACATGTTTAGTTGTTTGTAAATGGACAGAATAAGTTCCAGACCAAATTCAATATAATATTAGCTTCTACCCCGCGGTTTCACCCGCATAGTTCCTTTGACATGAAGTAGCAAAGTATCATTTTTTATTTAGTCACATTCAAACGTAAAGGTAAAATTTCGATTTGATTTATAAGGTTCCAATACGTCCACTCCCAGTTCTCCACCAATTCAAGGGTAAAGATTTTAAACTACATCTCTTTTCAACGTTCCATTATAAGTATTTGTCTAGTTTTATCAAAGAAATAACAATAATGTGTCACGACGCCATTTACGCTTGAGTAATAAGAAAAATACAATATAGAATGATATCACTCAATACGTCTGTTTGTCTGGCTGGAACCAGACGCCGGTGTTACCATGATGTGATTAATATTGTGCCCAATTTAACGGCAACTCGGTTCTTCGCGAAATAAAAATAGTCTGAGTTCTTTGTCTGTTAATAAAGAGAGAAAAATACGTCAAATTATATTTAGGTAGCTAATAAAAGTAAAATAAATTGTTTTATACTTGTCAGAAAATAAAAATCAATATGTACCGGTCAGATACTGGCACCTTTGCTCCTAGTAAAAAGGAAAAATAATTACAAAATGGCGGTTAAATTGTCGCAGAAAGCCTATCTTATTTTGTCACATATAATATATCTCTTAATTCGTTCGAAGGTATAACTTTCCCAAACTTAATCATATACCTAATTAATAGCTAATGCTAATGTTGCAAAGACTAAATATACGTCAGTCAGTCACAACAAATACAATCTAGGACCTAGATTCTAGGTCACATGTCCTAGACAGCCTAGGCCTTCATCCATCAAGGTTAAAATGAAATCTCGCCTCTGTTTTATTCAGTAAACAAAGACATTCACTAGTCTTATTGTGTTACAATCTTTCTTTTGGGAGATAAATATACATACGAATAGGTACTAGCTCGGCAAAGGTTGCTCTGCTATCTAAGAAATACTAAAATTCCAATAAAAAATTAGGATTAGACAGACTAACAAAATATACACAAAAAAATCGGTCAAGACGTTTTGTAGGAGTTCCCAAATTCTTTTTATATTTAACTAGCTGCCTCCGCGCGGTTTTACCCGCGTAGTTTCCGTTCCCGTGGGATTACAGGGATAAAATATAGCCTTGGTTAAATAAATAAATAAAAATAAAATAAAAAAATAAAATGCCTTATATTTCTTGCAAACTTACTTACAAATAATAAATCTTAATAACTAGGTATTAGTATTTTATATCTAGATTTGTATGTTAGTGTGTCTTAATTCTAGTTTTATTCTGTATCTGCAAGAACCCCTCTACAGGTGAAGGCCTCCTCCAAAGATGTCCATAGCCTTGGTTACTCGGGGATAATGTAGCTTTCCAAAGGTGAAAGAATTTTTGAAATCGGTCTAGTAGTTTCGGAGCCTATTCATTACAAACAAACAAACAAACAAATCTTTCCTCTTTATAATATTAGTATAGATGAATCCCTATTTCCTTTGGTCAAGTCATAATTTGATGACGACTTTACCAATATGATTGTATTTGACCTAATTGGAATATGGTTTGTGTATGCACAGAAACAATTGAAAACCATTTTTATTGTATAAGTTCGAGAAAGAGTTTCTTTTTCATTCATGTCATTGTTTGATTTTCATTTAGACTAAGACTAATCGTGTCGTGATCATGTCAATTTTCCATCCCATTTGATATATTATTTGTAACACGTAGTTAATTAATTTTGTCAGTAGTCTGGATTGATTAGATGAGGGCATGAATTTTCCTTTGAGTAATATTCTTATTCAGGACGTGTGACATGGATTAATTTTAATTGCCAATTATTTTATGAGGAAATAAATCAATTTCTACGTATGTATTTTTGTTACCTTTTAGATTTGAGATCGAATTATTAAGAATCAGAAATAAAAGTATGTCTAAACTTCCCAAAACTCTACAGGTAAAGTACTTCTACATTAGAATCAAACTCATATTTCTTAGTACCAACAATAACTCACAAAATCAGTCAGTCAGCGAATCCCAAATTCCCAAAGTAATTATTGTAAAGTCAATCAAATTCTGTTATAAAATTCATGACAGCAGAAAATTCTTAAGTTATACCGCAGCAATAATCAGAAAATGTCAAAAATCAAACTTCATTTTAATTAACTGTCATGATTTGATATGATCCATTTTTAATTAAAATTATGTAGGTACTGATAAATAAATATATTAATAACACAGAATAGATAAATTGTAATATATCTATGATCTCCTCTCTTCTATATATTTTTTTTATACCACGACGGTGGCTGGCAGGCATGCGGCCCACCTGATGGAAAGCGGTTCCCGCAGCCTATGGACACTTGCAACACCAAGGGCATCACGGTGCGTGGCCGACCCTTCAAAAACTTATTCCTCTTTTGAAGAATACCCCATACTGTATTTGTTACTTACTATGTATTTTGCTGTGCAGGGTCCACAATGTTAATTACTTATTTGTCTTTCTAGCTAAAGGGGTTCGAAATGCGGCTCAATGATAGACCGGGACTAGCTTCTGCCCCGCAATTTCACCTACGTTTCCAGGACCCCTTCAAATTCCTAGGATAAAAATGACCTTTCGCGAGCTCTAGTCTCTCTCTGTACCAAACATCAATATCAATACTGTAGTTTTAGAGTGAAAGCATAACATACAGAACTCAGTCTCTGAAAGTAAATACATTCGCTATTATCAATCAAGTAAGTACCCTATAAACTTAATTTAATACATAGAAAACGCAGGTAAAACCGGGGCAACAAAGCTAGTAATAATATAACTAATAAAATATTCCAAGATCACCTCTCGCTACTTTAGTTCTCCAAGAATTTATTCTAACTAAAACAACCTTATTCAGGTTGTAATTTAAGTTAGACTTCCTTTGGCAAGATTATTAAAGTTTTCAGCCGTTGGCTAGTTGTATTAACGGATAACAAATACCTGCGGTAGTTTCTCGGAACTCCTAGACTATACCGAACTATATCTAGACTTGGACATTAAGATACACTGTAGCTCTATCCTAATCCATTTGTAATGTGTTGTGGCTTAATATTATTGTTCTGAATGGTACTAACTTCATACACTATACTATTATAAATGCGAATGTAATTTTGTTTGTTACGCTTTCACACCTAAACTACCATTAAAAATTGTCATTAATGGAAAGCTACATAGTCATAGTCAGTAATATGGGCTATATTTTAGCCCCGTATTCCTACAGAAACGGGAACTACGGGGGTGAAACTGAGGATCGGAAGCTAGGCATGTATTTGAGAAAATGGTTATATATTTTCCCATACTATTTTGAGATAACCAAGCATGGGATATTGGGACTTCAATAATCATTTCGTAAACATAGTTAAACATAGTAGGCACTAATTAAATTATAAATTATTTTCTTCCTACACAAAATGCCATTCGGTTTAGGTACCTCCATATCATTAAGAGATTCTAGGGTCAATTGTAAGCAGTGGGCCCAAACTCATGCATAAGTAAATAATGAGCATTTTCACTGACCTAAGGCACAGAATAAGTAATACTAACGTTAGTACTAAGGTATTGTTTCCGGCAAGTTAGGCTTGAAGTAGGCACTTACTTGGTTTTTGTAACTTTTGGCAGATATTAACTTATTTTATCTTACTTCCTAGTTAATATTGTAAATGTGAAAGTTACTGAAAAGGCTTGAATATATAACGGCTATAGAAATATGTACACAGATTAAAGCTATGTTTAGGAATAAGAGAACGCAAAATGTACTTAACTTACAAGGTTTTATTCCATTTAAAATTGGATCCTCCGGAAACGCAGGTAAAACCGCGGGGTAGAAGTGTATTGTCAAGGCTTTATGTTTTGTACTATTTTAGCACCTAATAGAAAGCGACAGTATACTCATGTCTCATAGCCTATGTTTTTATTCACACACATAAAATCTCCAGAGAACCACACAGCGGAATTTAAAATACTACAAATCTCACCCATTTTCTTTTCAGAACCAATTCTGAAAAGAAAATTCCAATAAATTTGCATTTTTAGGGTTTCGTACTTAAACCAACTTATTACTAAGCCTCCACTGTCCATCCGTCTGTCTATCAACGGGTTGTTTCATGATCCGTACTACGTTGTTGTAAACGACGGAGTTGTAAACGATCGAAATTTTCACAGAATCTGCCGTTATAATAATACAAGTAATAAAAGTAAATAAACCCTTCATCCACGAGGCTGGCTTGTACTTGGCCGGTTTTTTGTTTATAATATGTATACTTAAATACCCTGCAAAAGCAACACCATTTATCTTTGAAGTCGGTTTACAGGAGCGATTAATTTTTCCGGTCGTCAGTCATGCGCGTAAGACAGATGATCCGTCTAATTTATACAGTTGCTCGCTTAAATATATATTGTTGGAGATGAGGAGATAATCAGAGAATTTGGTTTTACAATATGCTGTATCATCTTGGTTATGATAAAATCGGCGGAAAGGCAATTCACTGTAACCTTGAAAAGACTTACAAGCAATGAAGTTTTAGGTATATGTTGATTTCAGTACATTCAGTTCTTCGGCGTCATTGTGTAAATGTGAAAGAAAGTCGATACTATGGGCTTCCATTTGTAAGTATGTGTTTATATGAAATTTCAAGTTTAAAGCTAAGGTTCAAAGTCAAACTCTAAAATATTCTTCTATTTATTTTCCACTTCAAGCTTCGTTCTCTAAATTTATGGTAGGTACGAAGTTTGGTTATTGATTCAACGGGGTTAATATTTTCATTTGAAACTGGTTTGATTTTTCGTTTGTTATAAATAGCCTAATTTATGAAGGTTGGAAACCTTTTTTTATATCATCAGTCACACTGTTGCGTAACTTGAGCATATGTATTTACTTACTGATGATTCCTACATACTCAGTAGGTAAGTAAGTGATATTAGCGGAAAGTTTATTATTATATTTATTTCGCTATATTTACCTACAATAACATCATAAAGAGGAAAGATTTGTATTTTGTATATAACGAATAAACTCAAAAAGTACTGGACCGATTTTAATAATTATTATATTTATATTTTCATTAGAATGCTACATTATCACTGAGTAACATAGGCTATATTTTATCCCTGTATTCTCACGGGAACGGGAACTACGCGGGTAAAACCGCGCGGAGGCAGCTAGTGTTAAATAAAGCAACCAAGAAAATAAATAATCCAATCGAGTGAGTAATATAATATAGACATATAACAGTGGCATCTATCTACTAATATCTATTATGCAACTTATATTATAAATGCGTAAGTTTGTAAGAATGTGTGGATATCTTTTTGTTACTCTTTCACAACAAAGGCTGAAGGGCTCCCAATGAAATTTGGTACAGAGCTAGAATATGTTCTAGAATAACACTAAGGCCTACACTAAACTACTTAGGCTACCCGCGGGTGACACCGCGGAGAGACACTAAAACGATACAAATATATACCTAAATCCAATATATTTTTGTATGTTACCCAGTGCAGTGGTGTGACAAGCGGCCCATGATGCTAAAACGTACGTACTTTTTCACTCCCTGCACGTAATGTCCGACACAATATATCAACTGCCGATATATATTGGACGGCACGAATTCAGCCGTAATATTTGACAACCATACATTAATCCCGGACGAGTGCTTGCCACGGTTTGGCGTTCAACAACAAAAAATATAAATTGACTAATCCACATGCTGTGTCTGGAAAAAATGTGTTCTATGTCTATGTTAGTGGTTGTAATTTTTTTCTATAATAGTTTAAATGGTTATAATGTACCATGTTTAGTCCTATATTTACTTACCATGGCAATAGGTACTCAGTTTTATAATTTTCTAAGACTTAACCGGGAGTACAAGTAGGTTACATCTGAGGATAGCTTTTAATCATTTTTTTAAATTCCCATCTTGGTGAAATCTGCACGTACAATTAGTAATTTTAGTGATTTTAGTAAGGTTCTTTTGAAACTAATGTTTATTTCAAATAATCTTTCAACAGAATCCTTTTCAGCACTTCGAGCTCGCACACAACCATTATAAATTGTATTTCACAAATAGAGGTCGATCAAGTAATTTTTCCGACACAGCTATGTATTTTGTCAATTGGAAAAGTCACATGAAACTGTAAATAAATGTAAAAAATATTGCTTTGTTGTTTTAAATCCGCTTTGTACGGCTGCTCCGTATAAAGCGGATTATAATTCAACAAAAGTATTATAAGAGTTTAATCTAGAGTATTAGAATTTGTTAGGGTCCTATCTAAGGAGTATTAAATGGAAATAACTTAGTGAATTGTGTAATATGTAGGTATAATAATTTAAAAGTGTTTTTTTCAAACCCCGTAGACATTGTGTAATATGCATCTAGTAATGTCCACACATCCATCTTTCGTCACAAACCTTGAGTAAATCTTACTACTGAATTGCGAAAATTTGAACAGATATTAATTTGTTTTACGGGATTTGGATATTAGAGAATATCTTTGAAACCGCGAGGCAAGCGCTAGTATTATATAATAACTGTAGGATTTTGCAATTGTTTATATATATATATTATATGTTGAATTTCGAATACAATATTTTTGTACAATCTGATACTAACAAATCGAATTCGTCGATTTATTATTGACACGTAATTGCAGCTTGAAATTCACATTTAAAATCCAATTCGATACTTTTGTTGTTACACTGTAATTATGCTGTTTTAACAATTTTTCAACTGCTCTTGACCACTGTTTGCTATTCTAAGATATAGTAGTGAAGTATATATGCGAGATGAATAATGTGCATGTGTGTAAGTGTTTGTTATATGATAGCAAACAGGCATACATTCCCACCTAATGTAAAATCACTATATGTTTAAATCACTAATAGAATTACCTACCTATTTAAAAATATAGTTAGTGGTGAAACATAAGAATAACACTCTGTGTCTCTAATTGTCAGCCTACAATTGAATTTGAACCTTACATAAAATAAAAATAATAATAATAATAATAAATATCCTGGGACATTTTTCACACACGGCCAATCTGATTCCAAATTAAGCATCAAAGTGAGCTTGTGTTATGGTAACCAGATAGCTGATATACTACATATACTACTTTTAAATACATACTTATATAGATATTTACATCCAGACACATGACAAACAGACATATTCATGCATACAAATGTTTGTCCTGGGTGGGATTCGAACCCACGACCCGCGGCTTGAAAGTCAGGGTCACTAACCACAAAGCCAACCGGGCTGTCCGGCTTGTCATAAAATCAAGTCTTATCATATATGCATATGTTAAGTCCATTCATTAAAGTATTATTTAGAATGGCACTGGATAGACGATACCTCCTACACGTATTCCCAACAATATAATTATGGCACAATAGACATACCAATAAAGCTTAGCCGGTAAATAAAATAAAGTCGATTAACCCCAGCGCTTAAACAATAGATTTTAAGCTCACACTATATAAAACGGCGGAGCTCTGTTGGAACGTAAAGTGCGCATAATCCCAACACATAAGGCTCCAATCCACTACATCGAGAAGCTTTTATGTAAAGCACGCAACAGCTTATGGACTTTGTACGTGAGACTTTTCACCAATAGAATCTCTTCGACAATAAATAATGCCGGCCTCGAACCCGCACCACATGTCCGAGACGCCGGGTGCTATGATATTATTAACAACTACTAAATATAAGCGTGGCCTATATCGGCATTGAAATTCTGTAGGTGAATGTGTTTAATATTTTGTAAATGATCATGTATACTCAGATTATTCATTGTAGGCAGAGAAATGACATTTCCAGTGTTGCAGTTTTTTAGTCCCAAATAAATAGTGTTGTGGTAGATTCGAATTTTTACAACTAAAAGTCGGCTAAGGACAAAGGAAACTCGACTAGAGTTTCCTTTTTTTTATTCAATGTCAAATTGCCTTTATATAAATAAAAATATGTAATTTATGGTAATAAAACAGAGGACATACACGGTAGGAAATTAAATATTACATAAAATACTCTTATGTATATTATTTGTTTTGGGCTATTGGAAGAACTACCGAGTAAAACTTTAGCAAAGATTTTGTATATATTCGAAGACAGGCTTATAGGTCTATAATTGTTAATGTTATTTTTTTTTTTTAGAATAACCAAAAAGCTAGACGAAAATCAAACCAGAGAACAGGCGGGCTTTAGGAGCGGATATTCGACTATGGACCATATTTATGTTATCAAACAACTGTTTGAAAAAGGCAAAGAATATAACATAACCTTTTACTGTTGCTTTGTGGACTATAATAAAGCTTTCGATACGATAGAACATGAGAAAATCTGGCAGGCACTTAAAAACCAAGGTATCGAAAATAAATACATTAGGATACTCAAAAACATTTATGATAACAGCAAGGCTAAAATAGAATTGGAGAGGGAAGGCGAAGAGATTAAAATAGAAAGAGGCGTACGACAGGGAGACCCATTATCGCCGAAACTCTTCACAGCCGTTTTGGAAGAAGTATTTCGTCAATTAGACTGGGAGAAATGTGGAATACCAATCAATGGTGAAAACCTTTCCCATCTGAGATTTGCAGATGACCTAATAATAATCTCACCATCAAGCGAAGGGCTACAAACGATGCTGAATGACCTGTTTAGAGAAAGTAATAAGGTGGGACTGACTATGAACACGCTGAAGACCAAGGCTATGACTAATGGCAGACAAGAACCTATTATGATCAATAACAACCCAGTTGATTACGTCAAGGACTACATTTATTTAGGTCAAACAATCTCCCCTGTAGAATTTACATCAAAAGAAATTGATAGACGCATTGGAAATGCTTGGAAGACATTCTGGAGCCTAAAAGAGGTATTGAAGAATAAAGATATCAACATAAATATCAAAAGGAAACTCTTTGAGACCAGCATACTTCCTGTACTTACTTATGGCTGTCAAACGTGGGCACTTACTAAACAACACATAAAACAATTAGAAACTTGCCAAAACTCAATGGACAGGAGTATGTTAGGCAAAAAACTGTCGGACAGAATAAGAATGGAGACCATAAAGAAACACATAAAAACTAAGAACGTCACAAAAACAATAAAAAAGTTAAAATGGAAATGGGCTGGTCATACAATTAGAGGAAAGGAAAAATGGTCGAAAAGGATAATGGAGTGGTTCACAAGTTATTATAAAAGGAAAAGAGGTAGACCATTTAGAAGATGGGTAGACGAAATTAAAACCATAGCTGGAGATACATGGACGAGAACTGCGAGGGACAGAGAGGCATGGAAAAGGATGGAGGAGGCTTTTGTCAATTGAATGACACACAGACAGGGTAGTCGTTGCACAATTAGTATGTAAAAAAAAATGAAAAAATATATAAAAAAAAAAAAAAATGTTTCTCTCAAATTACTACTTATGTAAACTGTAAATTGTAATATTTGTAATACTGTCTGAAATAAAGGCTATTATTATTATTATTATTATTGGAAGAACTATAGTCATCACTTGTCACGCTATGGACCCCATTTTGTTTTGGAAGTGACTATTTGTACGGGTACCTACTGGACAAATAAATTATATTTATTCGTACATTTACTTACATTTTTTTTTAAATTAAGCATGAATTTGATGATTAGCCTATGTTAGGTTAATTAAATTAATAACATTTATTCGATTTCATTTATTTAATTTTGGTTTCAATTAAATTCAAATTTAGTTTAAAAAAAATGAAATTTTGGGATTTTCGACTAGATTTATGTATCGGATACTGAAAGAACAAAACTGCCGAACATCACTATTGTAGCGGGTCACCCTTTTTTGTATCAGTGACAGTTGCACTTGTCATTTCTCTGACTCGAACTATTAATCCGACTATAGTAGGTAATCCGTGTTGTAAACATCCGAAACTATAATGAAAGCCTACAAAATATAAAAAAAATTAAGTATTATTTTTAGTAATCAATAAATTAATAATATATTTAATACAAGTAATAGATACTTTTAATGTAGGTACTACATGACCGACAGCACTATCAATGGAATAAGTATTTTAAAGTCATAAACATTTAGCCCCAATTTACTTTATATATTTGTATATTAGACTAAGTAACCAAATCAATATAAGTAACATTTTCTAAGAAATTCGTCTGAAATTCTTAAGAAATCTAAATAAAATCTTTAACAAACATGCATTCTTTAGTGATTCTCATATAAACGTTGGAGAACTCCCTCAGCACTTTCAAAGTAAGTGAAAATCCACTTGCAGTAAATACTTTTTGTTTCAGCTTCATTACTCACGTCAAAAGTTGTGTAGAAGTTGATTGAAAATGTTTTTTCTTTGAAACCATTATGAGAATCACTTTCTCGGCTTCATAGACTCGAGTAAAATAATACTGGAAACCTAGTTTTTATTTTTCTAATGAGTCTAGACTGTGGATAGTTTTTAAGGATAGATACTCTTATAGTATTTATAAAAGCATCTTTCATCATCAATGTAGTTTTATAACTAACCGTATAAATAAAATATCCGGGGTCATTTTTCATACACGACCAATCTGGTTCCTAACTAAGCAGAGCTTGTGATATGGTAACCAGATAGCTGATATACTACATATACTACTTTTAAATACATACTTATATAGATATTTACATCCAGACACAGAACAAACAGACATATTCATGCATACAAATGTTTGTCCTGGGTGGGAATCGAACCCACGACCCGCGGCTTGAGAGTCAGGGTCACTAACCACAAAGCCAACCGGGCTGTCAGATAGCTGATATACTACATATACTACTTCTAAATACACACAACCATAAAATTTTATACATGCGTTTGATTTCCACACACGACAAATATATTGGGTACGTAAACATGTCTGTTTGTTCTGTCTCTGGGTTTAAATATCTACATTTTAAGCTAATAAATAAATACCTTTCTACTGAACTGTTACATAAACAAAAGTAAAAGCAAAACCACGACAAACAAAGCCAAAGAGTATTTCTTATTTTATAAGAAAAAATCCCACTTTATCCCGAGGTAATTTTAATTAAAAACGATGTAACGTTTGTTCATTCCACACCTTTCCATTATTCTGGTAAGCCAGGATGCCTGGTGTTATCATTGACATGATATCCAGTAGACTCCTAGATATCACATTAGGAAAATAAATTCTACTAATATTATAAATTTCAAATTTGGCACAGAGTTAGGATATGTTCTGTAATAGCACATGGGTTACTTTTTATCGCATTGAAGGTCCCCGGAAACGCCGGTGAAACTGCGAGGAGCCACTTAGGTGTTTAATATAAAATCATGGCTCATTACCGATTGGCCTGTAGCGGCTGCGATAAACAGTAGGACTTGTCAACTCAATAAGTACTTAGATCTCCGCACCCGTTCGATAGACATCTTATCTCGCACACATTTAGGAGTCTACCAATTATAATGTCGTTGGTTGTACCAGTATGTCAAAAAGCAATTTCATTTACGTGTCTCTCAGGGGATAATTAATATTACATTGCCTTTTTAATGTCTTGAACTTAACCCCTTAATGACGGAGTCTTAGATTAATTATTCTTCATGTTCGGCTTAAATGAAATGTCTATAGGCTTATATATTTATTTTATAATGTATGGATATATTAGAGTTTTAACCGACTTCGAGTGAAGAGGATAGTTCCCCGATATCCTATTAATAGATACATAATATAAATACTAGAATGGATGTTTGTTAGGCACTTTTTATTAAGTAACAAACATCCATTCTCTACCTTTTCAATCACGGAATAGTGGGCGAAACCACGGGACTGAATTATGTCCATAAATTTCCGACCGTGTTTTAAATATCTTTTATCCTATACTAATTATAAACTAATTCCTATTTAAAATGTTCAATGTTGTTGGCTTTTCCACAACATAATATTGTATATAGGTACCTAAGTACCTTCCACACAAACACAGTTACAAAATCTCCGTTGCTTCTTTCTTCTATCTCTTTCATTTAATATGAAATCAAATGAAAAGTTCGTTACAGATCTCTAAACAACAGTTTTAGGTACCTTAATAGTCCGTCCCCAGTAATATAACTTCACAAACTATACAAATACCCTATCAGACTATTAATAAAACAAATTCTTTGCATACTTCGTGCCACAATATGTGCTATATTGTCTCCATTTTGATTTACTATTATGATCTTACTTAGGTAATATTGATAAAATATAGGCGCAGAAAGGTGAGGTGATATATACCTAGTTTCAGGTGTAATAAATCGCGTAAAAGGTTTTGGCAATAAGCGATGTTATTGGACTTGTTATTGGCATGAAACGTGTTTTTTATCTATCTTTACTGAGATTTTGTATGGAATAAAATTTATTCGTATTCTGGGTAGATAATTTGCGTCATATGTTCAGAATTAAACATACAATAAGTATTTAATTTGATGATGAAAACTCTATTTATTTGATGGAAGTGGAAATTTTGATATGGTTATTTATTTTTTTCAGTATTTTATCATCGACGTTTAATCTGTATACGCTATCGAGGGACATTTCTTTTTAAGTTCAGGTTACCCTATGAGATTCTACTTCTTTCGAATAAATGAAATTATCATCATCAAATTAAATACTTACATATTTTTATTACATTCTGAACACGTGAGTAGAACACTATTTACGGAGAAGGCGATCATCACGCCTAAACATAACATAAAATATTTAATATAACATATTTTTAACCATCTATTTATTGACTTTAGAAACCATTGAAGTATGCTCTGTAATATCAATACGCATTAATTATCGTTTAACTAATTAATTCTGCGTAACGACGCGTCACTCACACAGAGTTGGTAATTTAATTTGCTGAAATCTGAGACTACATGGAGGATTGAAAACAAGTGGAGGTGTGCTGTGGGGTAAACGCGCTGTAGCCATTAAGCTGAGCTACGCCAATGTTCTTTTTAAATGCGTCAACGTCCTTGTTTCCGCAAATGGTAACATTTCCAAAAAACAGTTACAGTTACCGTCACTTAATATTAAATGGTACTTTTTAAACAGTTACTAAGTATAGAACTTTTGGATAAGTAATCTAGCCTTTAGACAAAGCGTAGAATATCACTTCCATCTTATTGTCCCTTCGTAGGAATTAAATTCATTAAAATTTGGTCAACACATTACTGAAGTGTAATGTGACCAGCAAACCTAGACAGATAGTTTGATGACCTAGGGTGAATGACCATGAAGAACCTAACCCCATATATGATCGGTAAATTTGTATCAAAGGGGACAGTGGCAGCCATTTTAGAACTTTTGAAGGTCATCGACCACTGATTAAAATTGAAGTCACATTATTCTCGTATCAATATTTGGCAAAGTTTTTAAATGAGCTAATGCCAGACCGGTTGGCTTTGTGACCCTGACTCTCAAGCCGCCGGTCGTGGGTTCGAATCCCACTCAGGACAAACATTAATTTGTATGCATGTCTATGTCTGTTTGTTCTGTGTCTGAATCTAAAATATATAAAACTATGTATTTAAAGCGTAGTACATGTAGTATATCAGCTATTTGGTAACCATAACACAAGCTCACTTTGAAGCTTACTTTGGAATCCGATTGACCCTGTGTGAAAAATGTCCCAGGATATTTATATAATTAATGGCTGTAAAGATTTAAACTAAAAACACACATAACAAAAAGCTAGAGTTCACATTTGTAATATATATGAGTTGTATAAGAAAGTTTACCTAATAAATATCACATGGTTGGATTTATGTATGTTTGTCTTACTTTTACGTAAACGAAACGTAAGCACACAGACATAGCAATATAGGTTCTAGATAAGATATTTTATATTCCGTTAAAAATGATCCGGGGAAGCGAGTAAAACCACAATATAAAGGTAGTATAAGGTACTTTTTATGTGCTGAAAACATAAAATTCAGTAAAGCAATATTTACCTATTTTTAGCAATCATAAAACATTTTATTACTGTAAAGGGGAAGTAATAAAATGAATTGTTAAATTGTGTGTGTGTATTCACACAATATGTTGTTTTCCTTGTTTATTATTCGACCCCGTCTCACTTTGCAAGGCACCTGTCTCGTTCCAATGGAACACCCAAGAATGATCGTTTTTTAACTCCTCGAATGTACACGAGCGAGCAAAAAAATTGCACCACAAATTTCGCAGTTTATTAATTACTTTCAGAATCATAGTCTCTGTATAACATTTAAAATTTAGGTGAACACAGCATAACAATATCCATTATGGACTAAAAAATATACCTAAACAGAAAGGAGAACTATATTGACAGTATTTAGACACAAAATAAAAAATATATAACTATACATCGGTTTTTTAATTAGCCCAGTATTTGTCCGGGAGAAGTTATTTGGTAATACTCCAATAACTTTTAAATAGCTATAAAATATAGACTACACTTTAAAGGACATCCAGCAAATGAAACTTTATTTCTCTACATAGGTAAATGGCCTGAATCAAAACAAGTAGAATAAAATTTTTGGCCCATTAATTTGCTCCCAAGTGTATTTCATTGTTTTGCAACAATGTCTAGGAAATACTGTTTAATGTGTGAAAATGTTTTATTTACTTTATTCGAACTGTTTGGAAACGTTTCTGGGTCATTTGCTTTATTCTTCTGTATAGGTATTTCGACAATAAAAGTTATTTTAGTGTTTCATGACTTGTGTAATGTATTTGTATATTTGCATTTAATGTATTTAATAAATAAACAGAAATAAACTCACCATATATTATCACCCATTGAGCTATAATAGAGCGGATAGCTTTATGGTTAGTGACCCCAAGCTTCGAGCCATGGAAATAAAATAAAATGAAATATATTTATTAATTCAAATAAGGCCTTATGAAACGTCGATTCTAATGCTCGGTTCGGAAGGTCGATTGTCTTCTATACTTATATTATACAGAAGAATGATTTGATATTGTGTTTATTTGTTTGTTTATAATCAACAGACCGATCTAAATAATTAATTCACCAATGAAAATCTACATTTTCAGAGAGTAACGTGGGGTATATTTTTTTAGGTAAGTTAATTTATATATTACATATACAAAAAAATTTCATACTACAATACCCTATAGGTATTTATTATTTTATACAATTTTATTCTGGAAACATATTTGGAACTTTAACGGAAGCGGATAAAGCTGAAGGCCGGAAGCTAATATCAAACAGAACATCCGGGTGAAGCATGTTTTCAAATAGAAGTATTAATAACTTTCATTATTATCTGTATAATTATATGAGATAAGAAACAGCGGAAAACGTATTAGTGAATCTGTATTTAAATAAATATCCTAGGATATTTTTCACACACGGCCAATCTGATTCCAAAGTAAGCAGAGCTGATACGGTAACCAGATAGCTGATATACTACATATACCTACCTACTTAGTGAGTTTTAAATACATACTTATATATATATTTACATCCAGACACAAAACAAACAGATAGATTCATGCATACAAATCGGCTGTCAGACTGTTTTCATTTAGTTTAAATTATACCTTTACGATATGAATAGTTATAAAATCACACTTGGAGCTATTAGCAAAAAGCTACCGGAGCTACGCTGATCGACTCTTAACATGTTTTGCTGTAACGCCCACAATTTGAACTTTATAAGCTGACTGTAGCTTATTAGAACAAAGCTTTCCTTAAAATTTCTGATGGACTTTTAACATGCTCTACTATAACGCCCACACTTAAAACTAAATAAGCTAACTCTATTTGTTATATTATATGTAGGTACCTTAATATGCTTAGGTACTCTATTTACATTGGTATAAGTACTTATTAGATAAACTCCATTAACAAATAATCAATAAACCCACATACAAACTAAACATGATCTTACCTAACTTTATGGTTTTCAAATATCAACAACGTCTTATGTTAACGGTGTTCAAATAACAATGTTTACATTCAAAGAGGTACTCTCACACATAATTCGAGCTCTCAAGTTGCAACAGGTTTAAGGGGGTATTGACTTAAGCTAGGGTTGCCAGCCGTCCGGGTTTCCCCGGAGTTGTCTTAGCTTAGAAGGCATCTGGCAAGAGACCGGGGGGCACAATTCGTAGTTCGAGTAAGAAGGCCAAGAGCGTGATGGGACACGCGCAGTGTAGGATTTTATGCCTCAACTTTGTCGACGCTGTTAATATCTACTACCATACCAAATTACAGCTATGTACCTAAGTAGTATGAAGCGTCTCTGAGATTATCCGCGGACGCCGACGGACATGGCGAAACTATATGGGTTCGTAGTTTATTACGGAACCCTAAAAAGGTGACATTTTCAACTGTTTTTATTCCACTATGTTTAAAAAACCTGTCGACATGTCCGGGGTCTGGACTCTTAAATCCGGGTTTTTCACGCTTCTTGTCCTGATATCTAAATTTTAGAGATGGCAACCCTGACTTAAGCATAATATGCGATGTAAATAAGCCACTTAGAATTTACAGTTCCCTTCCAGCACATTACACTTCAATTAGAGGTTATGTTGAGCAGAATCAATAATGTGGGAACGTTGTTCTAGTAGAATAACCCTAGGCAATCTAGTAATTATATCCATAGTTTCTGTTTTACTGTGAAGCTATATAATGGAATTTATTCTTACTGATAACTGAGAATACCAAGCGTGTGTCCAAAACTAAGTTCCTTTTATTGAGTGGAATAAGTCAGTTGACATTTACCTTATTTAAATTATATTCAAATACATAGATTATGTAACGGCCAGTATCAACAACAATAAGTCTCAAAATACAAAGTCATTTATTGAGCTTAGACTGTCATACGGCACTTGCGATGCTGCGCAAACTATTACCGGTTCTGAATTAAGAGTTTCATTCTACGTATCAAGTTTCAACAGTATAGTTCTTACAGTTTCGGAAAAAAGTGGCTGTGACATACGGACGGACAGACAGACATGGCGAATCTATAAGGGTTCCGGTTTTTGCCATTTGTCTACGAAACGCTAAAATATGCTGTGTTTTCCTTTTATTTAAATGCATGCAAGAAAAGAAACTGTAATAATAAATGTAAAGTATGTGTTTACTTCGTTAGCCAATAAATAACCTAGGTACCTACTTATATATGGAATAAAGTTATAAATTGCATATCAAAGCATTACCTACTATTAACTATCCTCGTTAGGGCAACCCCAGACCTAGGATTCCCCAACAAAAAATAGATCAACGCGCCCATGAATATTCTATATCAAAAAGTAAAAGCAATTTAAAAACCGAACCATATTTTAGAGCATATTTTAGTTCGTCAGTTTGCCCCGTTGCAGGCAAATTCGGTTGTCGTCCGGAAATACATAGTAATTTATTGAATCTCCGCAGGTTTACGATGTTAGTGCTGGCTGCGACGGGTGCCGCGATAAGGGTGGGTTTCCACCAAAGCAGCATGAAGGTAAATCCAAAAATATTTAATACTAGCGGCACCCAGTTTCATACGTATTCCAGGGGAATCTTAAATTATTATATAAAAAGTAGCCTATGTATTGAACATATTCAACTCTGTGTCAAATTTAAGTGCTATAAGCATTTTCCCAAATACATAAATATCCTGGGACATATCACACACGGTCAATCGGATTCCAAAATTAGCTTCAAAGTGAGCTTGTGTCATGGTAACCAGATAGCTGATATACTACGTTTTAAATACATACTTATATAGATATTTACATCCAGATTCCAGACACGGAACAAACAGACATATTCATGCATACAAATGTTTGTCCTGGGTGGGATTCGAACCCACGACCAAATGAGTATAATGTTTAGGCATAAATGGATGGCACTCACACAAGGTGCTTCATCTAACTCGCAGCTGAATCTGCATACCTTTGTGTCCACAAAATTGATGACTACAATTTCGTGTTTCACGTTATATTTGGGAGCATAGTATGAACTTTATTAACCTATTTTAAATACTAGCCGCGTAATTCCCGTTCTCGTAATAACCTATGATACTTACTAGTAACGTAGCTTTCAATCAGTGAAAGAGTTATTCAGATCAGTCCAGTAGTTTCGAGTATTCATAACAAACAAAAAATCTAATCTTTCGTACTTATAATAATAACTTAATGTAAGTACCTAGTTAGTTTTATCTGTCGAACATCGAGCATGTAACCAATAGAGTAGCAATAGTGAGCCATTTGTTTAGCAACGCATCAATGATTTGTCACGTATAACTGGTATAACTAACAAACCACGCTCGAACTAAAACCGTACCCGACCAATAAGAGACCTGTGTGTACGACTTGACCTTGAGTCGGCCAATCAGAACACAGGGGCCGGCGCAGCGTTATGGCGTATTTTGTTTTCTAACAAAACTGTTAACAGTTCTACTCTATTGGTTACATGCTCGATGCTGTCGAATAATGCGTTGACGCTTGACTTAACGGTCTATATGTTTTATAGATATTTATAAACTTTTGTATAAATATAACCGCTACTTTTGAAACCACCATAGAAAATAACATAAACCTATCCTTTGAATTATGAAGTTTTATGGTAAAACTGTGCGTGAAAGAGACAGCTATATATGCTCGCGCCGCTCAGTCTTAGCACATGACAGGAAAAACACCCTTAAATCTGATGTTTCCTATAAAACTGACAAAATAATTAGATTGCACTATGCCTGACTTAGTTGACACTCTGCGAATCATATTTTCATATGAACCCCGACACCGCTTAACCTCGTGTGTTATGCATAGGTATAATTTTTATCAACGAATAACCTAGTTAACATAGGTAGGTACTTTAAATTTACTGCCATATTAACTTTACTTTATCTGATTTAGATTAGGTACTAGTGGATTTGACAGGCATGGAACCCTATAGATCGAACCTTGTTATAACCTTTTAGGATTAGTGCTGTGGTGGCTCAGTTGGGAACGCCCCGGCTCACGATCATGAGGGTGCAGGTTCAAATCCCTGGCCCGTACCTCTGAGTTTATAAAAACTTACGTACGGATTCACACCACTGGCTCTCGGTGAAGGTCCTGCGTGCCCGAGGTGTCATAATCAAAGGCATGTGAAGTCCGCCAATCCGCACTGGGCCCGCGTGGTAGACTATGGCCTAGACCCCCTCAATGTTAGGGGAAGCTGGAGCTCCTCGGTGGAGACGTATATGAGCATCATCAGATGATGATGATACTATGAATACTTAATAGCCGAGAAAATTGCCGAGTCATATGTTAAAATAAATTTGCAAGTTCTTCTTATAAAATCGTAAGACGGAATCTGGTATTGTCCATTTGAAAATGTTGGTATTCTTGCATCTAAAAAATAAATGGAATAAAATAGAATTAGCATTTCAAACAAACGCAACAACCACACGAAATAAGATCTCACACAAAGCATCTCATATTCTCTAACTAAAGGAACCACGAATAGCTTTGAAGTGTCTGCATACAAAGTGCAGACTACTGTTGTCTCAAATATCATAACAATACGATAATAATGTGTATATCCGATCGCTACACGAGACGAGGGTGGAAAAGCGGATATTTTAAATGCTGAGAATAAAAAACAACACACCTATTAGGTATATGTTCTACAAACACTTGAGAAATATACCAAAAATGGGACAAAATAAGATTTTTCAATGGCCCTAGTTAACTAATAGTATTTTTAGGAACAGGCATTTTAGTCTGACGTAACTGTAAAATCAAAAAATAGCATTATAAATCTTACATCTATCATATTATATTTTCAAGAAAATAAATAGCCTACTAAATCTAGGCGAACTAAACTCAATTCTACTGTTCCCAAGTGAACCTCAATATCTACCAGTGCCAGAAAAGTGTCTTGAAAGTAAAACGGTATATCCAACTTTATGTAGCATAAAATATTGTGAAAACAATCCATAGACAACCAAAGTTGCGTGAAAACCTCATAATTTTATTACACACCATTCCTTCACCGCCCGGTGCCCCCACCCCGCGGAACCAGAAAGGAACTTTTTTGTTTATTGCCAAAGGCATCGCGCCATACGGCCTTACATCCCTTTACTCGTACTTTTGTCTCTGAGGGCTTGGAATAATGAATATTTTTATCATTCTCCGTGAAAAGATCTCAGCTGAGCTCAAAATATACTGAATTTATTTACATTCTCTTCCATTTAACAATTTGATGATGCGACGCGGTGCGAATGGTCGGAGTAATTTAAAAAATAATGGAACCCACGTCACGTTCCAGAAACGAAAAAGAACATACTTAGACAACATGTTAAGATTTAAATTAGAGCCACTTTGTGTAGAAAATAGTTTTTGAAAAATCCTCGTCTCGGGAACAAAAGAAAAAGGAAGAAAAACCTTGAAGGGAGCTGGAATAGTTATCTTCACACACACAATCTAATATGTCGTATAGTTCTTTACCCTCACATATCCTCCGAATGAATAAAATGTTCTTGTAAAATCGTTTTCACATACCTACTTGGATGTATCGTTTCATTTGTACATAGTGAACGAATAGGGCGAATGGCTGAAACATATAATAATGTAAAGAGTATGCAATTCGATAAATTGACATTTTTTATACACATTTCTGACTTACACATGTTCAATCAAAATATAATACCTACATAGATTAGGTATAAGATAATCTATAATATAAAAATGAATCGCAAAATGTGTTGGTAAGCGCATAACTCGAGAACGGGTCGACGGAAATGGCTTTTTTTGGTCTTAAAATGTTCGCAATAGTCTAATTGAGGTTCTTATGGAAACATTTAAGTAGATACACCGGGAACGCAGGTGAAACCGCGGGGCAGAAGCTAGTTTTTAAAAAAAATATATCGTATAGATATTAATAATTTTGTTTTATGTTTTGCTTAGGTAAGTCTATAAAATAAAAAACAAGATAATCCAATGATTTAAAGCCAATTCTCCAGGTTTAGACTACAGTTCCTTCACGTTTTAGAATAAAGCCTAAAAAATAAAAATACATGAATTTACCTACTTAGCACAATAAATCATACAAACACAAGTAAGTATAGCAATCCAATACGAATGGTTGCTCAGTAAATTAAATTGACTTAAAGAAAGAAAGGGATCTCAAGTAAACACGAGCCGATGTTCGTTTTCTTTACCATTTTCCGGGAAAAAAATGTTTACAATTTGAAACAGATCGAAAATAAACGAGGCTTGATTATTTTTGTCTTTACACAAAAAAAAATACTTTGTTCGGTCAAAGAGCAAGGGAAAACCTACAGTATTTACAACTAGCATCCGCCCTGTAGGTTTGTCTGAGCTTTTGGCCTATAAGTTAGCATATTCTAAAAGACTGACTACAATTAAGTTTAGACTCCAAATTACATTATAATATATTATGTAAACCTTGTTCTTCTAATAATTCCTATTTAATAAGCTGTGGTGATGACGTGAACGCATGTTTCTATTTATTTCATCTAGAACATAGGTATTTTATATTTGCTTAGTCTAACCTTTTTGTGATTTGTTCAAAATGTACTTAGTTTTAGATAAGTTTAAAATAAAGAATATGACAATGTTAATGCTTATTACATAAAAATAATTATGTACAATTCTTCCTATAAATAACCGTAACAATTATTTATTTCAAAAACAACGTGGGATTGCTCAAGGGCGGTTATCGCCAATATTTGAATTTAGCAAGCTATTTTAAAAACAGTCATAAAGTGTAGGTATTAATATTTTCGATGAAGTTGGCAACACACAAAATAAAAACAAAAAAAAACAATACCAAATCCCAAGAAACTAAATTAACAACGCAATGTCAATGCGGTTGTGAAACTTGGCACTCTAATAAATTGTTACATTTTATTCCAAATTGCGCCGGAATTGAAGCCGTGAAAGTTTTACTGTTAGCAATCTCGAGTCGCGACTATTCCTCAAACATTACGTGACTTATACATCACAGTTGAGGTCGTAAGTCACCAAATCTATTATCTACTAAAAGTTTTATTTCTAAACTTAATGCTGTTCTGTATTTCTACAAGAATCTCTCTGACAACTGGTAGATTGTGGAGTTAAAAGCTCACTATTCTCGGAGCATTTTAAAAAACAAAAGACTTTCGGGATAAAAAAAATACCTTTCAGACTTTAAGTCAGCTGATGAGCTCATCGCAGGTGTAATCTTTGTGCTAACAGATTTGTTTGTTTGTCCACCAAAGACAAGATTAGATCCAAAAACACCTACAAACGAGAACACGCCTTCACAGTTTCACATAACTTGGGTAAAAAGTTGGTTTCTACTCCAAATTATGACCTCTGGTTAGAAAAGCCATAAACCAATCACAGCCGACGACAGTTGCTACAAGTTTGAGGAAACTTTATATTTATTGAGGTATCGATATTGTAATCTAGTATTCGAGGTCTAGTCTTACAAGTTTTTGGTATAGCTATGTTTATAGGTCAAAAGAAAATGGAGTCCTATGTCTTTGCCCTCTATATAATAAATAATTCTAAATGTGTATTTTTGCAGCGCTAGGTAAATTCACATTTCTTCTTCTTATCATGCTAGAAAAGGGTAGGTATACATTTTGACTCTCATCCTACTCGTACTTAAGTTTAATTATACCAGCAGGCCAACCAATTTTTTATAAATAAAAATAGTTCCTAATTCTACCGCAACGGTGATGTTGTTCATTTTTGTCGGGTTTTACCTATAATACCAAACTGCGACAAGTTGCGGCCGGTAACTAGAGCACTATTTCACATCCTACATAAAATAGAAGGCAAGAAAATACTCAGCACTTCCCAAATAGAGTCACACAACTACTAGTTTAACCTGAATTTATATAGCACTTGATTGTCCAGTAAATTCGTCGCCAAATTGCGGTTCAAGCATTGTGCGGAATGGGTGTAACGTTCCGACCTATACAACTATTAATTGCCGACGGGTTGCTAGTTGGGGACACGAGGGTGTGTTCTGGCCTTATCGAATGCAAATTGGTTGGTCTCATTACGATTGTTGGTTTTGATGCCTCATCGAGTCCTTTGGTCACGATTCTCTATATTTATTTATAAACTTGGTAACAAATTAGTCTTTGAAGACGCTTGCTTAATATCGTCCTGTCAATTTCGTTTCTTGTTTGTTTATTGCGCGCAGACAAAACAATTTCAACAACGAGGATTTAGTTAAAAACAAGTTTAATTAATTATAAAGTGTAAAAATATTACTAACTAATTAATTATAAAGACAGTTTAAAAAATATTACTTTATTAGATATGTATTTTCAAAAGATCTTACAGTTTAAAGAGGCTTGTGGATAAGCCTCTGTGACCCTCCGTATTAACATGCTTAATTTACTCCATTATTAGTTTAGGTATTACTTTAAACGAACTTGCCGATGAGAGGATTACACTTACAATTTTTATAATAATAAATCATTTATCAACATAATAGGAAGCAAAATGCGCTAAGTTGACCAATGACTAAACATTTATAGGGTTCCGAGGAAAACGGAAAACCATTAGCAAAGCATCATCAGTCAATGCGATTACAGGATATTGATGAATCAGCTAATGACGTAGTCGTAAAAAAAGTATTTATTTAAAGAACACCTACAGTTTGGTCTAGCTTTGTAGTTTTAAGCCAGCTTTGGTTTTTATTCCCACACAGGAAAAGCATTTATGTGTTCGAACATGTTTCGTCTGTTCTGTTTCTGGATGTAAATATCTACCTTTTTAAGTTTATATTTAAAAGAAGTAAACCTAGTATTTTACCTCTATAGCGCTGATGGCGACCACCGTGGGGTTTTAGCCGGTCAAGTCCGGCATAGACCGGCCGCCCTCCCCTGGGGCGGCAGGGCATCCATGAGGATTTCCCCACGAATAAGAAAAAAACCTATACTACAAGGTATGCTTGGTTAAAAATCATATTTGCCGTGGGTGAAATATATATAAAGATTTATTTAATAGTTCCTAGAGAATCGGTAGATGAAGCGATGGTTTTTTAAAGTCACATTAAGGTCTCAGGTTGAGGATTTAATGTCGATTAATAAGAAGAAAAGAATGGTTATTGTCAGAAATCTGTTTGTATGTTTCTTTTCAGATATTTGAACCTGCACCCTCATGATCGCACAACTTAACCATCACATCTATGTATTCAAGGGGTATCATTTTTCTAATATCTAGTGAATTATTCAGGACATAAACCAACCTTAGTATCTCGAACATGCTGTTCGCTTTACGATCCAATTTTACGGATCCTTAAGCAATAGTCGCTAACATGTGACGGTATTTGTTTCCGCTTCGTAATATCTATTGTTTACTTAATATATTTGCTCAAGTCGTCTGAAGATCGTTCTTTAAATACGAGAAAAGACTTAAAACTTTACTTGATAATGTGGGTTTAAATTGTCGGGCGAAAGCAAATTTAACTGTCCACGGATTTGATTGCGTTGAATAGATAATTTTGAGGATAAACGTAGCGTAGATAATAGGTAAGTACTAAGTTGTACTTTTATGTAAATAATAATTAAGTAAATGATTCATCTGCATAAAATATCATGTCGATCCGGTGTTTCATTCCGACGTCAATTAAGAATAGATAAATTAACTTTGGCATTTAAAATATTAGTTATAATTAGGATGCTTTCATATTATTTTCCACAGCAACTCTATGTTGTTGAATTTTATTTATAATTTTGCTCAAGAAATATCGACTTTAGAAACTTGTGATGTTACACCGAGCACTCGGGAAAGTTATAGTTAAACCTTTGGCTTTTAAACTAGCTATTAGTTACCGCTGGAAGCCACTTTTAATCTTACGAGAAAATTGTATACACGCTGTATAACTTTTGAAACTGAAGCTATAAATTTTAGCTACAATTGAATAGGTAGAAAATTATTATATGTTGCCAAAAACTTAAAAGTCCTTGATCATAAAGATAAAGTCAACTTGTGGGGGTATTTTCTACTGTTATTTTATTGTATCTCACTACATATTATAAAACAATGTCGCTTTCCGCTATCTGTTCCTATGTCTTCTTAAATCTTTAGAACTACGCAACGGATTTTGATGTAGTTTTTTTTTAATAGTGTTTCAAGAGGAAGGTTTTTATATACAATACATGCTAATATGTTAGAGACACTGACACTTTTGGAGGTTTCTAATGTGATATAGGTAAGCATTGCACCCGTGTGAAGCAAGGGCGGGTCGCTAGTTATATATAAAGTAGTTTATATTTTTAACAATAGTTTTATACTTAAAAAATTTATGAATAAATGCATACTCTTGTAACACTTCAATGTGTGTTATGTTCATGTTTTATAATTTATATCTTTCTCATACTGAATTATTACGCACACACCCATAAATATTTACAAAACATGCAACAATAATACAACTACTAAGAATTCTTTACAACCTTTCTCCATATCAATATGCGGGCACATGCTGCATAAGAGGCATACATCAATCTGAAAATAACCTTTAAAAAGGTAAAGCGAGGCACATATACGAGGTAAAACAGATAAAGTGCTCGTACGGTTGTAAACGGATATCCGAGCCTGGGCGCGAAACGAACGGTATAGGAAATTGAATGCTTCGATCCGTGGCCTCGTAAAGCTGCCTACACACCAAATGGAAGCGATAGACTGTTTGCCCCTTTAAAAATGTATCAACTATTTATTTTTTTAAAGCTGGACAGATTGAACGCGGCCAATGTGATTTTACAATAAGAACAGCTTGTACAACCATATAGCTGATATTGGTACTATGTAGGAAGGTTCAAAATTGCATAGTCACTGAGCCACTGGTGTTATTACACCAGTTTAATAATTATTAAATAAGCTTTGCACACTATACGCTAACGACACCAGTAGAACAAATATCAGTCTAGATTCATTTACACTTCAATTACACTTTAGTGATAATTAAGGTTACAGACTAATCCTAGGTGGGAATGTAATCCACGACCAGATAAAGTTTTTACGCCAGAAGCCGGCCTTGGAAATTCAGATATATAGGTGTATCACCAGGATTTTCTTGCAAAGAAAATGCTCTTCCTATTAATTTATTTACTACAATAATAAAGTTAAATAGGAAACCACAAATCGTCCGTTATAGCTTTTAGCAAATTAAATCTGTAGAAATATATCATTAAAATTTAGGATACAATTTGGATTAAATCCAAAAAATTCTGCAATATCTGGTTGTGTTTATTTTATTTTAATGCTGACTCAGTATCATAACTTGGCTTTATATCAACTACAGTCCTTATACTTCATCAACGAGCATATTCAGCGAGAATTACGAAAGTCGTCCTCTCATGTTATTCTCTAGTAAATGAAAGAGATAGAGTATGGCAGTGGTACCTTGTCAAGCCGGCTGTCACCAATAATTCGCGCCCTAGTCCGTTTCATTGTAAATTGAACCTTTACCAATATACATTTAGGTACTTAATAGCATAAATGCACATACACATTTCATGACTCGACGTTGACAACGTATTGTATTGGAATTTAAATTGTTAAAAAAAAGAATACCAGTTGAATTGAGAACCTCCTCCTTTTTTTTGAAGTCGTTTAAAAAGGTAATATAACATCCGGTAAAACCACTGCCTGTTTGCCTTGACGTTAATTTTATAAACCCAACAAGTAAATAAAACAAAATACATATTTAATGTAAATAAATATTCTATAATTAAAACTTTTTAAGTTACAACTGTAATAAAATAAAAATGAAGCACTTAATAAAAAAAATACGTAATCATTTAAGATTTCAACAATATTTATAGGTTAGCTAGAAACGCGCGTATATCACACATCCTGACTTTATATGTCATTTCCACTGAGTTTATTAACTGACTTCAAATAAGAAGATATTCCGACGTATCTATTTTACTAGCTGCCTCCCCGCGGTTTTACCCGCGTAGTTCCCGTTCCCGTGGGAATACAGGGATAAAATATAGCCTATGTTACTCGGGGATAATGTAGCTTTCCAAAGGTGAAAGAATTTTTGAAATCGGTCCAGTAGTTTCGGAGCCTATTCATTACAAACAAACAAACAAACAAACAAATCTTTCCTCTTTATAATATTAGTATAGATTATACATAACACCATGAGTATCTTACGATTTCCCGAACCAACGCTTCCGTGTAAGAACGTTTGTTTGGCGCGCGAATCTAAAACCAATTATTTCCATTCCAACAAGTTTACAGTGTCGCCTGTTTATTTGTATTCAGTAAGTCTGTGAACGTGACAGATTTTGTTTATCCTAGACCCTTGTTGGTACAATTGATTTAATCCTAATAAAACACGTCTTCTTTAACGATTGAGTCCAACTAATTGTTGCTAAAGACGATTTGGTTAGCATGGTGGGTGTTTGCGTAATGCTTTCTGTATCTCTATTTATTCATTGTTATAGATAGGTAAATAGATATTTAGCATTGTCATAGCTTTTTGTTAGCTTTTAAAAAGTGTTTTTTTTTTATTTAAAAGACTTAGGAAGTGTTTTTTTACCCCATTTCTTTTACCCCTATAGAACAAATTTTCTAATCAATAAAAATATGAGTTCATATAAATGCGAAAGTGCTATTTGTCTGTTTGTCACCTTTTCACCCCTACTGCGCAGTATTTTATAAAATTTTGTACACATACACAGGCTACCTTTTTATATTTTATACCTTTTATCCCGTGAAAGTTAAACTTCACTCGGAAACGCGGATGAAACCGTGGGATGGGAGTTATATGATAAGTATCTTTATCACCATATAATCTAGAAAATCCTTTATAAATAAAGAACAAGTCATTAGAAAACTAAAAAAACTTTCAACGCACAATGTAACTATTCAAATATCCTAATTTAAGTAAAGAACCCTTTCAGAGTTTCGGTACATAATGTATGTAATACTACATATAATATTGAGTGCCAATATTGAATCAAGTCGCGTGTCTTAGTAGAAAAACATCGTTAGAGAACGTATACGCTTGAGGGAAGATTGAAAGCGTAGCTGAATATAAAAGAGCTTCTGTTATATGGCGATAGGCTTTACAATAGACAGACACAGTATAAGTCGTAGATGTGAACACCCAAATGGGTTAACCTTATGTTTTATATAGAAAACGAGAGAAATTTACTGCTTAGCTAAGTGCTTACTTAGGAATAGTCAAACTATAATGCTAAGTTGCGAAGAAGAGAACCAGCGATAACGCTGTTTTTTTTTCAAAAATATTTTTGTATATTCGATGTATTTTTTTCTTTTGACGATGAATTTCCATTAAGTAAGGCCAATATAATTGGTAGATATTAAGGAAAGCTATTTCTCATTTGCTTATTTTTGGACGTATAGTAGAATTCCGGTCAACTTCTTCATTATATCTTTATTACCTACCTATATCTTTTAGCGATTTATAGTAGTATTATTGAAATACATAATTATTTCAATTTATTATAGTATATAAATAATGTGAACCTCAAAGATAATTAAGTGCGCCATTTGTTCGTAGCGTACGATTCTCGTAGACCAAGTAGGTACTACGAGAAAACGCTACGAGGCTACAGATGTTGCGATTTAAAATTAACTTGTTTAAAACAGTTTGTGAGAGATGCAAGAGATGAGATCTGTTATTCTTAGTTCGATTTTCTTTTCCAGGATCTCAAAAAAGAGCTTCCTTCCCAATGTATCAGTCTAATACAAAATTAGGTATATTGATTTGCAATGAACACCCTTAATCGTGGATTTCTCCAACCCTTTGATTTGTATCGTTTAAATAAAATTGTTTATTATGTCTCCCATTCTTATTTAGCTCCATAAAATTCTAATGCGGTAATGTTTACCGTTTGACTTTCATTGCCCACTAAATACTTATTATTGGGAAGTAAACTTCACTCAAGTGCATTAATGTAACCGAGTTAAAGTTTTTAGGTTACTGGGTCGCAGGGGAATTGTATCCAGCTAATGTTTATTGCATTAAACTAGGAGATAAAGCAAATAAATTAACTGTAATTACTTTGTTGGATGAATTATTATCGTTTTGTAAGCTAGCTTCCGTCTGGCGGTTTCACCCGTGTTTCCGAGGGATCTTCAATTTTCCCGGAATAAAACGTAGCATATATTATTTTGTCCCAAACATTGCTCAAATACCTTCAGTTATTGCATGAACAAATATTGAACTTCACAAACTTTCGCATTTAAATTACTTATTACTAGAATATACGTTTTAAAACTACATATGACGCTTTAAGGTTAATTTAATAAACCTAAAAAAATATAATAAGTTTTACTCTAATAGCCAGACGTCGAATAAAAATACACAACTTAGGTTAGGTACAACTTTAAAGCTGTGAAATTAGTCTCCAAGATATTGTATTATTTTTCAATCTCAGTGAAAACTTACAAAGCGTCGCCGTCGCCTTCGGTAAGCCACAACGGCTGCACATTACAAATCACTGGACATTCGTTCACAATATACTTTCACATTGGATGCTGTGAAATTGGTATCTTGGGAAATCGCATCGACATTATAAACAGTAGACTTCTAATTATTCTCAATGCAGTTACCAACTGCGGTGTGCGGGCACGGAAAAACTGAGCGTTAATTTATCAACTTCCGAATTGTATTCATAATTTTATAATACATTGATGGTTTGATACACACATTGAGAAAATAAATCCTTCCTTTTACGTTACTGCCCTACTATTACTGATTGGCCACACCGAGCTTAGATAGGGCTATTATCCTAATGTGATACCTAAAAGCAAATAAGAAAAGAAAATACATTACCTAATTCAGTATAGTTAAAAGAGCCCTTATGAAGGTCTAAGCTGCTAAAGCTAATACCGGTTCGTGGTACATGTTGAAGACAATCTTCAAACACGGCAAGGCAAGATACACAATTTTTTATAACTATATACACAATTTCTTTAATTATATAGGTATGTCAATACTCTGATTATTTAATCTATTTGCGAATATTTCATAATAAAAAAACATATAACTAGAGCTAATAGGAGTCTTCTGCCTATTATGTCGATGACAAACAGTATCCGCCATAGTAATACCACGATTGTCGATGGTCTCAATCAGTGTCTATTGTGAACTGAGAAATGGATTCGATCTTACAATAATCGTGATTTAAGACTCGTTTTATGATTATCGAAATAAAATTGTAGAATGATTCTTGATTGATTTTTAAGGTGTGGGGTTTTAATCATTTTTAACCGACTTCCCAAAACGAAGGAGGAGGTTCTCAATTCGGCCGGTATTTTTTTTTTTTTTATATATTCAGCTACCTATTAATATAAAATATGTATTTGATATCGACTCGTTAAATCCGTTTCAGGTGGTAGCAGCAGACATTTTGGCACACATCCGCGAGAAAGCAATTTGAGACGAATATTTTACATTTCTATTTACTTCGAATATAGTTTTCATATAGTAGCAGCATCCACCATCTTGACCAACTCAGCTTCTTCTAAGATATTCCAATCGAGACGTCACACCTATACATCATATTAGATATATATGATGTCATAAATAACTACCTAGGCATATTACAAAGTCCACAAAAAAAATAACTTTAATAAACAACCATTTCGTAGATTATAACCGTTTATAAGAAAACCAACGCAAATAAGACGAACAAAGGCTTTGTTACATTAACCACTTGGAGGCAATTATCAAGTTTTAACGACTCTCTGCTTACTTTATATTTTAATAGTCATTGTGCAAATAACCCAGTACAATTTGCCAAGTACCTTACCCAATTCTTGTTTAATAATTCGGAAGAATAACGTCCCTTGTTAAGGCAGTTTTTATTCGTTCGCTAATCTTGAAACATGGCCATGAAAACTTTATTTGATAACGTAATAAATAAAATCTTAGGTAGGTATATAGTATAAATATGTCGCGTCCCTCCGTCTGTACGTTTATATCTTAAGCTTTTCAACGGATTTGAATGCGGTTTTCTACAATCAATATTTTATATCTTAAAGTGAGGACGTCAAATTGGTCACCGAATTTTAAACACAGACTATTCATATTATAATTATCATACCATTGTGATAGACGAAACAATTTACTTACAAATAAATATATAGGTAATATATATATCTATAGTTCTAACCAAGGACATGTTCTAGCAAATATCCAGGGGATATTTTTTCACATCGGGCAATCTGATTCCATATCAAGGTTTGCTTATACCATGGTAACCAAATGGCTGATATAACTACTAAGTACTTAATCTACACTAATATTATAAAGAGGAAAGATTTGTATTTTTGTATGTACCGAATAAACTCAAAAAGTACGGGACCGGTTTTAATTATTTTTTTTTTCATTAGAAAGCTACATTATCACTGAGTAATATAGGCTATATTTTATCGCTGTATTCCCACGGGAACGGGAACTACGCGGGTAAAACCGCGCGGAGGCAGCTAGTATTATTATATAGACGCATATCATGTACACACATGTTTGTCCTCGGTGGGAATCGAATTCACGACCGGTAGTTTGAAAATCCAGTCACTAACCACAAATCCAACCAGCCATTCTTTAATAAGTTAAAGTTTATTGTGCTTATATATGATTAAGTATTTTAGCTTTGAAACAAAGCGCTCGTTTCACAAAAGCTAGAAACCTCGTTATGTTGCAAATTAACATTATAAATGACCTGTCCACATAATATAATAGGAATTGCGTACTTCAGTAGTTTGATGGTGAAAATAAAGGTTATTCTATACCCACTTTAGTCTGTAGAAGGCTATGGTGATACTTATAAGATGATTATTTATTTAGCTAGCTTCTACCATCGTTTAGGAATTATGCCGTCATAAATATTACCTACGGAAGAGCGAAACCTTCTATTACAGGTATTCCATACTTAAAAGGAGGTTTCAAATAATTATGAAGCTGTATATTCTCTGCTGCTGCTGATTTGATTTGAAAATATCCAGTAGGATTCCAAACTAAGCATACATAGATATTTACACCAAGAATATAAATAATAAATAATAATAAATATCCTGGGATATTTTTCACACACGGCCAATCTGATTCCAAATTAAGCATCAAATAGAGCTTGTGTTATGGTAACCAGATAGCTGATATACTACATATACTACTTTTTAATAAATACTTATATAGATATTTACATCCAGACACAGGACAAACAGACATATTCATGCATACAAATGTTAGTCTTGGGTGGGAATCGAACCCACGACCCGCGGCTTGAAAGTCAGGGTCACTAACCACAAAGCCAACCGGGCTGCCGGCATAAATAGAAAGGTATGTTTATTACTTAACGGAAATAGAACCCACTAGCCTGAATGTCAGAGTAACTAACAAATCTAACCAATCTTCCTACCTCCATTAAAAGCTGTTATTTACGCCCCTTTTTGTAGCCTAAACATAATAAATAGCTTTGATATTCCACTCTTACCCTGAAAACGCGAACTCCAACAAAGCTCTGCCATAGAACGAACTTCATTAGCAATTGAGCCGTCAACTATATGTCAGAGAGCTCTTTGTGAATGTAAAAAGGGGTCTCAAAGCTTGTTTTACAACTTAACTGCTAAAAGCTCCACGGTTGATATGATTCGGGCTTGATGAGAATACCTAACATGAATGGGGTTTTACATAATACAAGGATTTACCTAAATTATACTGGTGCATTAAATGTACATTATTGTTTTAAATTCTATAATACTTCCATATGCTTTAAGGATTATTTTTGGGTCATATTTGAATACGCACTCGTTATGTGGATTATTTATTTTACACATGAATACATAAAATCCGTTTTCCATTGTAAAAATTTCCATAAATTCGCATTGATGGAAAATTTTAAAATTGAATTTCGTATTACCATCGAATGAAATGAGATCAAATCATATAATATTATGACAAGAACCTACTCGAACTATTATATCCCGAAATTAAATTTACCTATTTAATACCCAAAAGATAAACTTTATGTTACTAATAAGTATAATTATTTAATTTTGCAGCCGTCACGCGTCGTACTAAAAGCTAAATCATAAGCTTCTAAAAAAATTAGCAGACAAAAAGTGGAAAGATTTATATCCAGTCTGCTGTAACACTAAAGTGTGTTTGCATCTCATTAAAGCTCAGATTTAAATGAAAGAAAATTCAATATTTACTTTTGTGGCTTTAGTATTTTATCTTTGTTCTATTTACTATAGTCGTGTTTTATAAAACCTTAAACCATGTCACTCGGGAATGTTCCTTTATATTATTTATTTATAACTAACTGCCCCAACGCGGTTTCACTCGCGTTTACAGAGGTCTTATAATTTTCCGGGAATAAAAAGTACCTACACATTCTAACGCCAAATTTAATTGGATTCCTTCAGCCATTCTGGCGTGAATGACTTACTAACACCCATCAATCCAGACTTCCACATTCATAATATTAATAGGCTAATATTATAGTAGGTAAGTTTTATTACATTGTACATCACAATGTTCTATTTTTCTCAAAATCGGATGTATTCCATCTTTATTTTGAGATCTAAACTTCTTAGCTTTACCTCATCACTACATAGTATAAAACAAAGTCGCTATCCGCCGTCTGTCTGTCCCTACGCTTAGATCTTTAAAACTATGCAGCGGATTTTGATGCGGTTTTTTTTAATAGATAGAGTGATTCAAGAGAAAGGTTTTTGTGTATAAATCATTACGCTATGGCGATTAGGAGCGGAGCATCAATCACAAGTGTTGCAACAGCCCGGATTGCTTTGTGGTTAGTGACCCTGACTCTCAAGCCGCGGGTCGTGGGTTCGAATCCCACCCAGGACAAACATTTGTATGCATGAATATGTCTGTTTGTTCTGTGTCTGGATGTAAATATCTATAATATGTATGTATTTAAAAGTATTATATGTAGTATATCAGCTAACTGGTTACCATAACACAAGCTTCATTTGAAGCTTACTTTGGAATCAGATTGGCCGTGTGTGAAAAATGTCCCAGGATATTTATTTAACAACGGGCAAGTGACGCTAACGAAGTTGCGCGGGTCAACTAGTTAAATATAAAAGAAGATACAAATATAATGAGGATGACTTTCAGCTAAATATCACATCATTCTTCATTATTTTGCGTTACTCAGCATTAACAAAAGCTTATCTGCAAGTATAGAAGACACTTTTCTCGCAAAATTTCGCTTGCGTAGATTAACTGGAAAGATGACAAAATATGTTTCCGTAAACTGAATTTGGTAAGTCAATATACACCTTTGAAGTTATTTTCTCTTACCCTGGATACTGTTAAACGGAAATGAAGGGAAATATTGCAGGAAAATTGCTTTTTTTAAATCATAAAAGCATTTAACAACATATGGTGTGTTAATACGGATTTAATGTGAATTGGTCTGGACTGGAACGAACATTTGGCAAAACGTATAAAATAATTGTAATTTATGTGTTAGACATTTATTTTATGGACAGTGTATATGGTTAGAAATGTGGAGGACGTGGGTTCGAGTGTCACCTAGAACAAATATGAGATAGAAATTTGTTATATGACTATTTAAATATGTTCTATATATAGTCACTTATAGTTACATCAACTGGCTACTATGATAAAAGATCTGCTTATTTCAGAGGAACTACGTCAGAGAGCGAACGCGACGTCAAAACAGCAGACCTCTCATGCGTTCACATAGTTATTGAAAAGGACAGAGGATAATGGTCGTGCAGAAAGATACTCGACTTTGCTTTTTACTTTACTGAATGGAACTCTAGTGTTGTGACTTGTATTATAACATCCTCACACGTCAAATGCCTATGTCAAAAAGCACTTATTCTGAACAATGAACCCCTATTTCCACTGGCAACACCATTAGTATATTTTGTCGTAAAATGTCTCCGCCTCACCGCTTCCGTAACGACTCGGAAAGAACTAGTTGCCGGATTTTTATATTATTATGTTAAACTAGCTGACCCGCGCAACTTTGTCTGAGTCATATAAAAAAAACCCCCGTTTTAGAAACATTTTTCATTGTTTCTCCGCTCCTATTGGTGGTAGCGTGATTTTAATGGCCTCTAACTTACCTTGATAAATGGGCTATTTAATGCTGGAAGAATTTTTCAAATCGGACCAGTAGTTCCTGAGATTAGCGCGTTCAACCAAACAAACAAACTCTTCCGCTTTATAATATACTTAATAAAGGTAAAAAGTTTGTATTTAACTATCTAACTAATTTCACTTTATGCCTGCTATTTTACCTGCTGCTATAGTCTTTTAATCCTTATTTATTCTGCTCAACTATTTAAATGGATAATATAAACTGTACCCACTCAGGGTCTCGCAAAAGTATGTAATTTTATAAAACAAGTAGCTTTTAATTTAGTACTTACGTGTAATAAATGGGGCTTATTATACCTGGTAACACTACATACTACTAAAGGGACGGATTTATATTGCTTAATGTTAATGTATACTTTTAAAAGAGTGTAGGATTTATGGAGGCCTATATAGGAGTTTGAAATGCTAATGTTGTAAAAAATTACGTTACAAATTCTGGTTGAATAAAGTATTATATGGACGGCAACGCGTCGGTTGCGGTAATTTAGTAATATTTTTCATAATATGTGGACTAAGACATTAGTTTTATAAAATATTTATTAATGTAGGTAATTACGTTGATATCCGTTAAAATAATGCTCATACATTAGGCAGGATTATATCGACTATTTTATCTAGGTATACAGTAGATACTTAATCGTATTTATTTTTAGCAAAACTTTTCGTTAAACCATAAAACAAAAAAAATTACGTAGGTCAGTACCTAAATAGGCCTGTTCCTGAACCTAGCAATCAAAGATTGATGGAATTTCCTTTAGATATTCTACGCCCGCACCTAATGACCCTTAGTTTGATAATGAGTTTACTTTGGCCTTACTAAGCTAAATCATTCACAAGTCCGCTTTGTGATAAACTTATACCCGGTTTGGCTCCAACTGCCAATAAAATAACTTTGGTCAACTCATTTTCGCTGTAAATTTTTGGTAAAATGTTATTTTTTCCGCTTGCCACACCGATTTTTCAGTCGGTTTCCTCCTTGAAATCGTGGCCTATTAATTCTTACTTATGTTCGGTCTGGTACTTATTCGGAATTCAAATGAGATATTGTCAGAAGGGCCCCGCTTTGGATTCAATTAAATTGCTCAATTCGATTTCCCGAGAAAAATTGCATTTTTCTTTCTCTCACTCGTGAAGATTTATGGTGTTATTCAAATTTGGTGATAACAAAATTTTCTATTATTCCTTATATTATTATATAAGTAGGTAGGTACATTGTATTTGTACAGTGTATTTACCTAATTTTTTATAAAAGGAATAAAAGATATTCTAGCTAGAGTCTGAGACAGACCATCAGATCTCCCGGGTACGCGGGCGAAACCGCGGGGAGACACTTGTGTAAAATTAAATTCGTAATGAACAGCTTATTTAAAGGACTCTTATTTCATTCGATTATAATTTTTATATTAATTATTTCTATATAAGAGTAACAAGTATATATATATAGATGTAGGTACCAGTCTTAGTCTTTATTATTACCACAACACCACACTCGGCAGCCATTTTCTTAATTCAATAAATAGTTCAACGCTTCCAATTTTCCAGCGAAGGATTAATCCCTTGAGTATGAAGATACACGTTTAATAATAATATATTTCTCTTATACAGTAGGTACCTACTCGTGTGAGAAACATAAAGAAATTGGCATTATTCACCTGGTAGAAGCGACTCACGAGACGGGTAGGTACTAATGCAAGGGATAAAGCGAAGATGGGCGCTTAATTCGGAGTGTTGTTGAGATTATGATTACACTGAGGTCTTACCGAAGCCTACTTTATTATGTAAAACGTTTATCGCGAAATTGGAACATTTACTTCAGACCTTCGCATAATAAAGCGTATGAGAGACGCATATGAAAATAAAATTGTAACCTCCTTAATTTGCTTTGACGCGAATTATACTTTGTTAATGCTCAAATTTGTAACATTGCCTATATATAGGTACCTATATATATAGGTTTTATATAATTAAGTACTACTTTACTTAATAAGTAGGTACTTATATTGGTAAAGTAAGAACATGGACGTAATATATTAACAGGACCGAGCACTCTGATCTGAAAAACGAGCCGAGCGAGATAGTTAGTACAGAGGCCGTGTGTCCCTTTCTAACAGGGTGACAATAAATTGTTTGCTATGTGAGACAAATTAAATCTTGAGATCTTCTTAACTACAAATAGTTTATTAAAACTAGTAAGTAACTCCTCCACCTTTGTACGGGTGCAATGTAGAGTCTAATGTGGTCTCAGAGTGGTCTATACCTAGGTCGTATACATAGATAAATTCACCTTGGTATTAAAATACTAACATCAAATTGAAAAGCGATTTTGGTCTTAATTAAATAATGTACTAACTCACACCAGGGAAACAAGTTATTGTAGGTACTTATAACAGCGGGGGCAGCATAGGTATTGAATTTTTTAATTTGCAATGGAAAATTATTTTTTATATTTTGTTCCACCTCGTCAAAATTAATACACTTTTTTTTGAATTGCAGTAAAAGCGAATTTACGTTTTTTAATCTTTCCTCGCGTCTATTTAGCCTTTGTGATAATACTTTTATCTTTCTTTTTAAAACATCTTCTAAAAGGCTCATACATTTGATACTGTTATCTGTTTGAACACCGATTTCCTTTACATTTGGTACGTTCCACACATTTCGAACGGGAAAAGTATACTTTAAATTATCGTTTGGTCTGTTTCCCAACGTTGGCCTTGCTGGGGACACCGGGGACAGTCTGAAAGCGGAACTGTCCCGCCCAAAGCGGGACGTATGGTCACGTTAATAATACCCCTTGTTTCCATTGATAATATTTAGTTAGACTGACGTCATCACATGACACTTTAAAGGGTTACCATTAGAAACAAAAAATAGGCTAAATAAAAATGTTATTATATATTTTTTTATAAGAATACTTCTAGCGAAATACATGCAATTACAATTCTTGACTTTGTGACTTCAAATTGTTTAAAAATACATTAAAATACAAATGTTTCAACATAGTTTTGTTTAGCCAAACTTTTTGATCAACATAATTTTTTTAGAGTGGCAAGATGGAAGAACGAGACACACGGCCTTCGTTGTGACTATCTCTCTCGGCTCGGATTTGCCTTTGAGTAAAGCACCATCGAAAATATACTTTATCAATTTGACATATGGTTCATTTTCGAAAAATACAAATTTCAGAGTTATCAGTCGTGTTAGTATATTAGGTCCATGAGTAAGAACTATAATAAGTACCTACCTACTTAATATGTGCTTAGTAGTCACCAAAAGTGTCCAATGCAGTAGGTATCTTCATCAATAATGCGAATAAATCAATTTAATTAAAAGGTACATAAATTATTATATAAAACAAACATTAGGTAGATAACTTTTTTTTTAAATACCAACTATACTCAGATTATTCATTGTAGGCAGAGAAATGAAGTTTCCAGTGTTGCAGTTTTTAGTCCCAAATAAATAGTGTTGTGGCAGATTCAAATTTTTACAACTAAAAGTCGGCTAAGGACAAAGGAAACTCGACTAGAGTTTCCTTTTTTTTTATTCAATGTCAAATTGAGTTTATATAAATAAAAATATGTAATTTATGGTAATAAAACAGAAGACATACACGGTAGGTAATTAAATATTACATAAAATACTCTTATGTATATTATTTGTTTTGGGCTATTGGAAGAACTTTAATCATCACTTGTCACGCTATGGACCCCATTTTGTTTTGGAAGTGACTATTTGTACGGGTACTGGACAAATAAATTAAATTTATTCGTACATTTAGTCATTTTTTTTAAATTAAGGATGAATTGGATGATTAGCCTATGTTAGGTAAATTAAATTAATAACATTTATTCGATTTTATTTATTTAATTTTGGTTTCAATTAAATTCAAATTTAGTTTAAAAAAATGAAATTTTGGGATTTTCGACTAGATTTATGTATCGGATACTGAAAGAACAAAACTGCCGAACATCACTATTGTAGCGGGTCACCCTTTTTTGTATCAGTGACAGTTGCACTTGTGACTTCTCTGACTCGAATTATTAATCCGACTATAGTACCGTTTTGACTGACAATATGAATTATGAATTTGTCTTCATGTTCCTACTCAAATTAACGGTTGAAGGTTGCTGCTGCCATCTCTGGGATGTAAAACGTACCTCATAAATATAAAATGGAGTAAACGTAGACTTCTTTATTATAAACATCATTGTATTTTGATATATTATAAATTTAATATCCTTTGGTTATTAATTTAAGAGTACTATTATTTATATGATAAAAACAAATCCAAAAGCAAAAGTACGAACATTTCATATTCTATTGTAGTCGTTATTGTGTTCCAAACGCTTAGATTATTTACGGGCATAGTAGTTTATCTTTCTCTTTCTAACCTACAAGAAGGACAAGATAAACAATATACAAAGAACATTTGACATATAAAAGAAGCTGTCAAACAAATGTCAATGTCAAGTCGATAAATTTAATGCAAATTCAGCAATTTGTGCTAAGTAGGTTGTCAACTTTCGACGTTTTCTTGAACTTGATCATTGTAATTTTGAATTTTAACCATTCAAATTATAAATTAACTTGTAAATCGCGGTATCACAGTGATAAACCATAAGTATGTCAACTGAAAACTCGCCGGCTAGGGCTTCAAGATCGCCGAGTGTCATAGAAACTGTGGAGGACTACGATAATCAAGTATGATTCGTGTTTTTATCTGTTTACGCCTCTATTTACGTGAATAAACAATTAATATATCTCTGTTTCTAGGATACATTGATGAAACATGTGGATATATCTGTGGTGGAATCGGAGAAACGCGCTAACGGCACACTTCATGTTCGTGATCATTACACAGTGTATTTAATAGATCTAAAGTAAGACATTCTCCTATTGTTTTCCTAACAAATTACGCTTCAATTGTACGCCAATTAGTGCTATTTTCAACAAGCATGTGTAATGATTCAACACTAATGATGGTAATTTTGTTAAAACGGTTTACAAGTCATTTTTGTAGTTTTAAGCAGAATATTAAGTATGTTGAATAGTTACCAGAAAGTTAGCTTAATGTATAGCTCCACTTACATGCAATTTCAGGATCAATTCCCATAGAGGACAAATATTTGGGTCTACAAACATGTATGTTTTGTACATAGGTCTTAGATCTATATAAAAACAATTCTATCAATCTAATAAGTCACCTAAATGGAACTTTACATGTTACCAATTCTAAGCCCTTAGAACTAGAACTAAAAGAATATTCAATGTCATAATTTTTGTCCATAAAACATAGGTACCTACAGCCTTCATAAAATACATTTTTCAGAGTAACAGATCCAGACTACAAAACCGTACAATCCAAGATCAGTACTATATGGAGACGGTATACAGAATTTGAACAAATACATGATTATATGCAAGTTACATATCCACATGTTGTTATACCACCGTTACCTGAGAAAAGGGTAAGTTTAAGTTCATGCTTTAAAGCTAGTTATTAAGGTCTCTTATGGATTGGTAAACTATTTAGAATCTAGTATTTGTGAATCCACTTGTAAGACTATTATATTTTATATTTGTTTCTGGCCTCAAATTCATCAGATTACTTGTCAGAAAAAGACCCTTGGCGGTGAAATGCTCGCTACAAGCTATTTCACACTATTGTATTAAATTTAAGTTGGTTTTTGAAATGAGTAATTACTGAGTTTATTGCCAGCTCTTCTCAGTAAAAAACAACTATCAGAACCAAGCATTAATAGTGACTATTCATAAGTGCTTTATTGAGGCCTATTTGAATAAAAAGATTGATCATCATCATAAATATAAAAGATTAGAATTATATAAAAACGTAGATTTTGTGTTATTCCACAACATTTCTAACTGTGTGCTAAATATCATTTGGTACAATAGTAAATTGTTCACAACATAGTACATATTAGTGATGTGCCGAGTCGCTGTTTTGGTGGATCGAGTCGACTCGAGTCAGTTTATACGGTATTCGAATCATGACTCGATTCCCTCTACTCGAATTCTATGTTTGGTATTCGAATACTGACTCGAGTCCGGCTGTCGAGTCAGTATTTGAATTCCGGCTAGACTCGAATCAACCCTCATTACCGATTCCTTTTTTCCTAATGTTGCGGTTGGCATCGACCTCAAAAGAAATATTGCTCATATCCGATTCTGAAGACGCTTCATGATTTAAAATATTTATAAGTTAATATTTATCAGGCATCAAAGTTATTACTTTTCAGTTATTCGTTTGTGTTTTAAAGTCCGGTAAATTTTGTTTAAATTACTTTTTAATGAAAGATAATTAAAAAAACTCAACTCAACAAAACTCGTATACTAGACTCGAGTCAATTGAACTCGCATAAATAGAATCGAGTTAGCAAGTACGAGACGATTCTTCCTGACTCGAGTACCGGAATCGAGTCTGGCGTACTCGAATCAAAATAAATTGGTATTCGAGTAGGCGAGTCCAAAGCAGGAATCGAGTCTGATTCGAGTCAAACCGTACTCGGCACATCGCTAGTACATATGATACTATAGGTATATAAAAATAATCTATATTGATATTTTCCTGCTATTATAACATATGTAATTAAATTAGATAAGTGAAAAAGTTGTTATTTATTTTAAATGTGACTGTTATGATGATTATATGCTTCTAATTGATGGCTGTGTAGTTAGTGACCCTGACTCTCAAGCCGCCGGTCTTGTGATCAAATCCCACCCAAGACAAACATTTGTATGCATGAATATGTCTTCTATATAAGTATGTATTCATATATAACATAATGGGATATCATTATTATCACAAATCAAAAGATCTTTGTATCTAAGACTATTTAATTGAATGTTGTAATTCATACCATTGTATCATCATCTCAGCTATAGGACACCCACTGCTGAACATAGGCCCCCATTTACTTCCATGCAGACCGGTCGTAGGTTCCAGTGGGTTCCAGCGACCCTTGTCAGGTCGTCAGTCCACTTTGTAGGTGGACGCCCTATGCTGCGCTTGCCGGTGCGTGCTCTCCACTCGAGAATACTATTGTATACTGCGCCAGAATTGTAGATTATAAAGTTGTATATACCAAATAAAACTTGAGAGCAAAAACTGCATATTATGCTTTACTTGAAAGCAATAGCATATACTATGATGTGGTATAGTATAAGGCTGTTGCATTTATAGGTAGCATTAATTAATTAAACTAATTAGAAGCCAGAGTGGTGGCTCAGTGGATAATGCACCGACTCACGATCATGAGGGTGCAGGTTGAAACCCCGGCCCGTACTTCAAACTTATGTATGGTTCACACTACTTCACACCACTGGCTTTCAGTGAAGGAAAACATCGTGAGGAAACCTGCATGCCCGAGATGTTACAATCAAAGGCATGTGAATTCCGCCAATCCGCGCTAGGTGAATTAGACCCCCTCATTGATAGGGGAGGCTCGAGCTCCTCGTTGGAGACTTGTATGAGCCGATGATGGATGATTAATCAAACATCATCTTTAACTAAGTTTAATTTCATAATTCAGGTGCTATACGCATGGCGTAAGTCAGACACGACAGATCCGGAGTTTGTGGAGCGTCGTCGCGCTGGTCTCGAGAACTTCTTGCTGCGGGTCGCGTCCCACCCTCGCTTGTGCTTCGACGACCAGTTCATCAACTTCTTGCAGCAGGAGCATGGCTGGCGGGAAACTATTACTGATAGTGGTGAGACCATCATAATTAAATCAGTATACAAATTAAGCCATAGTCTGCTAAGCTGTAGGCTTGGATCTTTTAAATTACTTTCTTTTTTAATTTAATTCATTTCAGAGCTTTTGAATGTTAGCAGGGCTTGTACTATGGTAACTAGATACCCGATACTACTTTTAAATCTAACTTGTATGGACATGTACACAAAGCCGGACAGTCGACCATCTTTAAAGATATGTCATACATCTGACAATTCATTTTTATATATATTTAGAAGAGATCTTAGACCCTATACAGATTAACATATGCAATCATATAAATTTATGAAACTAACAATCAAGCCAACCAGCCAGTTGAATTATATTAAAAAAATTGGTTGCCTGTAAAGTCGGTATACGGGCGAAAGTTTTACGTGACAACGACTTTGAGTGGTAAAATAATTTTAATGTGAATATTCATTCGTATAGTAGGAAGAAGGATGAAATAATAGTAACAATTTAAAACATAACGTCACGTTACGTGAGCGGAGCGTAACGCAGTTTCTTGAAGTGTCACCCGGCAAACCAATTTATAAGACGTTGTCACGTCAAAACAATATAATGTTATTTCACAGGATATTTATTGCAAGCAGAGAACAAATTGAAATCACTATCTGTGTCAATAAGACTGAAAAAACCTGACCCTGAAATTGAATCAGTGAAAAACTATGGCAAACAACTAGAGACTAATTTAGGAAATTTCCTTTATACACGGTAAGTTGTTTCTGTATTTATATAATTAATTATGGACATTTTGTTTCTGTATTTACTTGTTGGACATTTAGTTTTAAACTTATATATAGTTTAGCGTCGTTAAACTAGATATTAAGGTAGTTACATTTACTCACCAATGAAACTGTATTCAAACTCAACCTTACATAACTGTATAAAATTAATAATACATAAATTTTTCTTACTAACAGCTAAGTTCATGTATTGTTTATCGTAATGTACTGAAAATCCCTTATTTTGATTTCCATACTTTTTTCCCGTTAGTAATCAAATACATCTATACTAATATTATAAAGAGGAAAGATTTGTTTGTTTGTTACATTTACTCACCAATGAAACTGTATTCAAACTCAACCTTACATAACTGTATAAAATTAATAATACATAAATTTTTCTTACTAACAGCTAAGTTCATGTATTGTTTATCGTAATGTACTGAAAATCCCTTATTTTGATTTCCATACTTTTTTCCCGTTAGTAATCAAATACATCTATACTAATATTATAAAGAGGAAAGATTTGTTTGTTTGTTTGTTTGTAATGAATAGGCTCCGAAACTACTGGACCGATTTCAAAAATTCTTTCACCTTTGGAAAGCTACATTATCCCCGAGTAACATAGGCTATATTTTATCCCTGTATTCCCACGGGAACGGGAACTACGCGGGTAAAACCGCGGGGAGGCAGCTAGTATCTAATAACTTAATTGATGGATTATTGTATGTGACCTTACCAAGATTTTCCTTAATTTCCAGGTCAAAAATAATAGAGAAAAACTATGCACTATGTAAACTACACGCCAACTACGGCAAACTATTCAGCGAATGGAGTGTTATAGAAAAAGAAATGGGCGATGGGTTGCAGAAAGCAGGGCATTACTTTGGTAAGCTGATTTATGATTTCACTCAGTTTTAGACTTGAATGAGTTGAGTATACAACTTAAATTGGAATTTCAAGAGCTCGTTCACATAAATTTTAGAGTGAAATAGGTACATATGGTATTCCCTTCAAATTTCAGTTGTTTTTTGGAGTATTTCATTGTGAAAACTTTAAATTGTGTGTTAAATCCTGTACACATGTACTATCATTTATTTCGGCAATAATACTTAGGTGGTATATCTGCCTGAATACTTGGATGGCATTTATTTAGATACTAGTGCATCCCCTTGGTTTCCTTTGGTATCCTCGTACTTAGGCTCTAGACTATCTGTATACAAAATTTCATTTAAATCAGTTCAAAAGTTTTAGCGTGAAAGTGACACAGACAGAGTTACTTTCGCATTTATAATATTAGTTAGGGTATCAGGTGACCCATCTGGTGACTCTATTACAGCTCTGCTTAGTTTGGAATTATATTGATAACTAGCCGCCCTCCCGCGGTTTTACTCGCGTAGTTCCCGTTCCCGTGAGAATACAGGAATAAAATATACCCTATGTTACTCGGGGAAAATGTAGCTTTCCAAAGGTGAAAGAATTTTTGAAATCGGTCCAGTAGTTTCGGAGCCTATTCATTACAAACAAACAAACAAACAAATCTTTCCTCTTTATAATATCTGTATTGATAATGTATAAAACTTCTGGCTATTATTAAAATATTTCTTTACATCTACATTTCAGACTCAATAGCAGACAGTATAGACTCAGTGGCAGAAGATGAGGAGCAACTGGCGGACCAGCTCAAGGAGTACCTGTTCTATGCGGCAGCGCTGCAGCAACTGTGCTCCAACCACGAAGCTCTGCAGAGGTCCCTGGAACATGCACAGGATACTCTGCATAATAGGTAATACCATTTATTTAATGACAAAATGTAATACTAAAATTGTGTATGTGTAATGAAATTGAAATAAGAAAATGCATTTAAATTTTTACTAATGAAGATACCATATTGGGATGAAACAGTAAATTTTTCTTCAAAACCTTGATATTTTTTTTATTTCAAAGTAAATCAACGTTTGTGATTTTCAGATACATATAATATGTATATGAAGTTTTCTTTCAATTGAGTAGTAGTGAAATCATTAACAGTACAAATTTTTATTTTTGTACATATTTACAAATATTTTAACAGTAGGTATAAAAAGTTTGTCATAGTATAATCTTCTCAGGAAAAGCAACCTTCGGAATCAAGCATTCGAGTTGACTATTCATTCATCAAGTGCTTGTAAAAACTAATTTAAATAAAATTATTTTCATTTTCACAATAATTTTTATTTCTAATTCTAATTTTGCTGTGTTAATAGTTTCCTTCTTTTTTTTTCAATAGTTAGTTTAGTTATAACATATGTCTGTATAATGTGATTCAGGCTGTAGCTGTGAATCTAGTAAATTAAATAAATAAATAATATATATAAATATGATGTTTCAGGATATCAGACCGCAGTAGAGCAGCAGCTGGCAAGTCCGGGATAATGTCACGACTATTCGGAACAACTGACCCGGATATAGTCCGGGACCAGACCACCCGGGCGCTTGATCACAAGATCCTGCAAGACAAAGAAAATATAGACAAGGCGAAAGCAGATCTAGAGTGAGTACATAGACCTTAGTATTAAAACTTTTATAAATAATAAAAATAAACAAATATCCTGGGACATTTTTCACACACGGCCAATCTGATTCCAAACTAAGCAGAGCTTGTAATATGGTAACCAGATAGCTGATATACTACATATATTACTTTTAAATACATACTTACATAGATATTTACATCCAGACACAGGACAAATAGACATATACATGCATACAAATGTTTGTCCTGGGTAGGATTCGAACCCACGACCCGCGGCTTGAAAGTCAGGGTCACTAACCACAAAGCCAACCGGGCTGTCAAAATCAATTACTGTTTGCTATTTTTCTAAACATTGTTTCGCATGACAATTTTTTTCTTATACACTACTAGCGGTTCCACACGCTTAGTTCCCGTTCCCGTGGGAATACGGGGATAAAATATAGCCTATGATCATCAGAGATAGTGTAGCTTCCCAACAGTGAAATAATTTTTCAAATCGGTCGAGTAGTTTCGGATGCAATTTGCTATTCAATGCAAACAAACCATAAAACAATTTCCTCTTTATAATATTAGTGTTAATAAATGTGAAATATATTATGTACATACTAATAAATTACATTTATTTCAGAGAATTCACAAAGAAAGCGTTGGTAGAGATAGAATTTTTCCAAAAACAAAAAGACAAGGATCTTCACGAATCGCTAGTTGCTTTCATCACATTACAAGTGAAAGCTGCGAAAAAGGTATAGTACTATACTTATAATTCAATTTGAACCTTACATACTATGTAAAAGGTTTATTTTTCATTGACAAATATGGTAACTATTAACTACCTTTAGAGTCAGCACCATAAAGTTTATTTTAGCTTAGATCATACTGATTCTATAAAATCACACACAGTTATATGACGTAAGCCAAAATGCACTTTAAGACATTGACATAAGGAATGTAATGTTTATTTATTTAAAAGTATTAACACACAGGATAAAGTATATATATTACAACTTAAAACTAGATTAGAAATACAATAAAAATTCAAATAAATAGAAAATATGTCTCAAATCGCTGAATGAAGGCTAGAGTGAATAGGCATTTTCTGGGCAAGCGTGTAACACCTTAGGCTTCGACGTCGCTCATGTCAGAGTGTGTCTGAAGCCCAACGTAAGCTCATTTGATTAAAAAAAAAGGTAATTGAACGTTTTTTATTATTTCAGAATTTACAAGCGTGGACACAAATAAAAGAGTGCTTACAAAATATGCCTTGAAGACGCACCGATGAGACGGGAATTTCATACCAAAACGTACCTAAAAGATATTTATAAACTAAACTAAACTTAGCGTAAAGTAGTTTTTTATGTCACTTTGTATGTAGATATTTCAAAATATTTTTTTAAGAATTATGAATAGTGTCTTTCATGATCATTGGCAATTTTTTTTATCATTTGAAGCATTAAGCTTTTTAAATTACGTGGCAACATTGAGTCCAAATCTACCTCCAAAAAAAATCACCATTAACATTTTTAAATTTTGACAGCACAGCAATTCTAAACTATAAAATGATATATATCGGTAAGTTTTTCCAACGTCTAAATATTTGTGATAACTAGTTGAACCAAATGTGGCCTATCGAATTAATTATAAGTTAGTTTTTCCTTTTTTATTTATATATCATATCATTTATTGGTTCAAGTAAAGTAGCTAGAAAATCAGCCCTATTTAAAGACATATCTCTTATTTTTCCCTATTTCTTTCTTTGACTATACGTACTAACGAAATTACAGAGTGATTTTAGTTGCAAAATTATGTGTAAAAGTTATCAAATCACTAGCTTAGTCCTACGCGCTACAGTCTCATAAGATTGTCTCTCTCTACGTGTTTGTCTTCATGTAAATCTCTGTAAAACAAAATGTTGTCTGTCCCTGCCGTTACAGTTTTAATAACAGATTTTGATACTAACCGAAAAGACAATAAACAAAAAAGTTAATAGTTTATTTAATTTCCTTTAATAGTAATTCCATCCGTGCGAAGTTGGGTTGGACTGCTAGTTATGTATTTATAAAGTAGTATATATAATATATTGGATTCCACAGCACATGCTTGGCTTGGAATTCGACTTTATGTTTCAGGATGTTTACTTATTATTTTATTCATAAATTATATCATTCCTTCTCTTTCGAACAATTTTATTAAGCCCGTGTCTCAAATTTATTATCCCTTATAACTTCACTCATTTTACATCTGAAACTACAACAATAGTTTTAGGGTAAGGGTAAAAATCGGAACTATTTTTTTATTAATGGACTAGAAAGGCTTAGGCTTTTACACCCTTACGCGGACTGTTTCGGTGAGCGCAGAGGCTCTCTCGCTCTCAGCCGAAGAATATTCGTTTTAACTTCTGTCATATTTATTATTTTGGCAATGTTTTAATAATTGGTAATTCTGAGTTGATTTAATGGCTTAAATTTATATTCATTCCTTCATTCTTTATCACGTCATGGTAACCATAGATAATACTCTAAATAGATTATTTCTGATTTTAGTTTATATTACGTCTAAAGCCTATATATTTGTGTAATTTATCAATTTTTTAATACTCACCTGTGATTGTAAGACCAACTCAATTATCTAAACAGATTCATTTGTATCATAGTTATGTTATATCAGTTAATACATATATACGTAAAATATATTTTATTATTTAGCTAGTGCACATCTGTTAATTATGCAACAATTTTATTTATATTAATTTAAATACAAATTAAAGCGTGTAAATTTAAAATAAAAATCAACTTTTATATTATGAATATGTTTTACTGACCTTACTGTACTTTTTTTTGTTACAATGGTGTTATTGCAATTACGTATCTATCTGTACTAATATCATAAAGAGGAAAGTTTTGATTCATTGTTTGTCTATCTATACTAATATTATAAAGAGGAAAGATTTGTTTGTTTGTTTGTTTGTTTGTAATGAATAGGCTCCGAAACTACTGGACCGATTTCAAAAATTCTTTCACCTTTGGAAAGCTACATTATCCCCGAGTAACATAGGCTATATTTTATCTCTGTATTCCCATGGGAACGGGAACTACGCGGGTAAAACCGCGCGGAGGCAGCTAGTTTGTTATAAATAAACTCCGTAACTACTGGACCGATCTGAATAATTATTTCATTAAGAGAATGCTTCGTTATTTCTGAATATCATAGGCTATATTTTATCCCTGTATTCCTACTGGAACGAGAAATACATGGCTATACCCGTTAAGCGGAAGCTAGTCTAACAGTACAATTAATTTTGATTTATTAAATTTGATAGTTTTCAAAATTTTATAACTGTAGTTAGTTACTAGCGTGTATTAGATAGGTATATGACGTACTATATTAGAGGCTCGCCCACCTGCTGCCGTATCATATCATTATGAGAACGGCGTACTCACGTGCCCTCAGTGTGCACGGAGTTTCGCCGCGAAGATAGGCTACATATGCCATCGTCGGGTGCACCAGCGCCTTTACTCTGACTAAGAGTCAAAGTGGTCAAATCGCTCTGATCGATCATCATATTACAGTGCGAATGAGATGTATGGTGAGCGACGCCATTTTGAATTCGTTCTTCAATGACCCTATGTCATATGGTGGGGGGGTTTGTTAGTAACACAACGTTTGGCCAATGTTGGTCCCAAGTTCCCAACTAATAGAGCCACGGCTCGAACACCACTGGTGGTGTCAATGTCACAAGTAATTACAGACAGTAAAGTGTTTATTGATTTCATGTGCCCATAACATTTTTCCTTATATTTCCCAAAATAAATCCTCAAAAAATTTGATATAAATATTCTTATTACTAAATTTAGCGGTTATTTTCGCTTCACTTCGTGTCCAATTTTTCTGTAGTATATTTCATTTCTTTCAAGTCACAGAAATACAGTCTTTGTTTAGTTTGATACTCCGTTATATTTCCCGAATTTGTTTTTATTGCCGCAATGGCCAGCTCTTCTCAGCAAGACCAACCTTCCGAACCGAGCGTTAGTCTGACTATTCATATGTGCTTGTGAAGCCCTATTTGAATAAAATCATTTTTCATTTAAAGAGGACATTCTAATCCCGAAGCTCTTGTGAGATTTAAATATATGCTCAGGATCTCTTGAACATAAGCAAATGAATAAAAAATATTACAATTAAAACAGTCGGCACTGCACTTAGCATGTATATAAGTACCTACATAATATGCATATAGATATATTGATATTATGCAATAAGCTATTAATAGTCATTTTACGGCTTTGTCATACTCGTTCGAAATTTAACATCGCCATAGAATATTGTGTTATTCTAAATGGCAGGTTGTTTTAGTTGGATACTACAATTGCCACAGCACAAGTTCTATTCTTAACCACAAGTTCTGTTCTTCAAGAAGTGAGTGAAGAGATTTTTACAGGGTCGGCAACGCGTGAGTGAGTCCATAGGCTACGGTAACGGCTTCCTATCAAATGGACCGTTTGCCTGTTTGTCACCTGAGTGGTATAAAAACAAAAAAAGTATTCGAGTAAGTATAAGTATGTACCTACCTATCATCTGTCTGATTTACGCGCAAGGCATTGATACAATATTAGAGTAAGTAATATGAGAGATGTATTTTTGTACCTTTTGTACGCCATTGTCATAAATATATGACAAGTGGACGGTACTGTACCCTTACAGTACAAATACGTGACAAAAATGTAGGTACGCCGAATTGATATTTTTTGACGTGACAACGTCTTATAAATTGGTTTGCCGGGTGACACTTCAAGAAACTGCGTTACGCTCCGCTCACGTAACGTGACGTTATGTTTTAAATTGTTACTATTATTTCATCCTTCTTCCTACTATACGAATGAATATTCACATTAAAATTATTTTACCACTCAAAGTCGTTGTCACGTAAAACTTTCGCCCGTATACCGACTTTACAGGCAACCAATTTTTTATTCTTCTTTTTTTCTCTTTTTCTGTGACATTGCAAATTGTCATGTTATATTTGCCTGTTTTGTTGTTCATTTATTTATGTATTTGAGTAACAACTGTGGGTTGGCCATAAATCTATACTAATATTATAAAGAGGAAAGATTTGTTTGTTTGTAACGAATAGGCTCCGAAACTACTGGACCGATTTTAAAAATTCTTTCACCTTTGGAAAGCTACATTATCCCCGAGTAACATAGGCTATATTTTATCCCTGTAATCCCATGGGAACGGGAACTACGCGGGTAAAACCGCGCGGAGGCAGCTATAATAAATATGTACTGGAATACGTCACGTGGGGCTCAAAACGTAAGTTAGATTTAAAATATACTTACTACTCGAGCAGTCTAATCTCAGATAGTAAACTTTCATTACAAGTAGTGTAAACATTAAATATGTCGTTATACCTAAACATAAAAAAAATATAGGTATAAGGGGGAGTGGGGGTCCCCGTAGGCATGAAATAATTGAAGGTATAAATAAAAATAAATAAATAATTAAATATCCTGGGACATTTTTCATACACGGCCAATCTGATTCCAAACTAAGCAGAGCTTGTGATATGGTAACCAGATAGCTGATATACTACATATACTATTTTTAAATACATACTTATATAGATATTTACATCCAGACACAGGACAAACAGACATATTCATGCATACAAATGTTTGTCCTGGGTGGGATTCGAACCCACGACCCGCGGCTTGAGAGTCAGGGTCACTAACCACAAAGCCAACCGGGCTGTCATAATAATGTATATATCACATTTTTATTGCTGCTACATACAATGTAGGATGCTTCATAGGGCCAGGGCTCAGGGCTATTCCTATACCTTCCACCACAAGGACCAGTGAGATTGTACCTATAATTATGTTCATAAAGGTACAATACCTTTCATGAGTTGTTTATATTACTTACAACGGCAAAACTACGTTGTAAAGTAATTATGTATACTAATAATATTAAGGAACTGTAGTTTGTTTGTATGCGCTGGTTTGAGTTAAAGAAATATTTTAGTTTTCTAAAGCCTATTTATCGAGGAAGGCTTAGGCTGTAGGTATAACATCACACTACCACCAAGAAGTGCAATGAATGTTACGGAAACGGAAAATATGTGACGCAGACAAAGTTGCGCGGGTCTACTAGTGTTTTTTATTTATCTAAAATTGAAGGTTTGGCCTGCCATGACACAATTTATATTATTATTGGTTATTTGCAACAAAAATAATGCGTAGTAGTTACGATAAGAACGATAGCACCGTTTGTTCAATAGGGTATATGACTGCATTCTAGATAAACATATCAAACACAAATCAGATATAGGTGTTACATCGAAAAATACATGGAAATCTCATATTTTGTTTACAACTTTTGACTTACTGCGATTTTGAATCACTCAACGAAGCTATTTAATTATTTGTCTTCTTAATTTTAATTTAGATTTGATTTTCATATGCTTTAAAATATGCTTTGGATAAAAACGTAAAATGAAATGAATAAAAAGAAGTTTTTTTTTTCAAATAGGAATAAGCATCTTATGAATAGTCAGAGTATAACGCTAGGTTTGGAAGGTTGGTTTTGCTGGGTTGAGCTGGCAATAAACTCAGCAATTGCTCTTCCTAAGCGCATGCCTACTTATCAAACTGCATTCAATACATACAACAATGTTATGTATTGGTCTATCTACAGACTATCTATAACTACTTAGGGTAGGTACCTATGTTAAAAAAAAATACCAGTCGAATTGAGAACCTCCTCCTTTTTTTTGAAGTCATTTAAAAAACATCTCGTCAACAATATTCTGGCACTAATAAATTACATTCACGACTAAGCAATTAGGTACTAGTAAGGTAGGTACTTCAATGGACTAGTACACTATCCATTTTCAAAAAGCTGTTGAAACTTATTAGTTACTTAGGTACTTAATTAGCCATCGCGTAGTAACTAACTAGGTATTATCTAATCTGTGTTATCGGTTACCATAGTACCTACTAGGTCTACTAAGTTTTGTCAGATTGATAATGTGTAAAGAAACCCTATACCTACATCTATGCAGCTAGTGGTCAACAGTGGTTTCATTGTCTTTGATATGAGATTAATTTAGCATAGGTTACTTATATGTATTAATGCCGACAATTTATGAAATTATCAATGCTTCTGTAAGATTTGCTCTCATTTATTTTTTATTCATTGTTGAGAAGCCGGTAATTGTTCAAATCAAAGATATGCAAAAATCTTGAAAAAAATACGAGCACATTCAGTATCTATTTTCATTAATTGGTGATCTGGGATTGTAAAGTATTGTAATATAATAACTTGTATTAATTTATAACCTACATTTAATATAGGTACAATATTAGAACTTCAGATATTATTTATAGAACAAATTGCAGATAACTCTAGTGCCCTTTGGCGCCTGTAAAGAGTCATTGTACGCTTATCTAAGTTAACCATTTTGATATACTTAATAAGCGAACTGTACTTTATAATAAACAATACTTTGTATGTCAAGTAGACGACGAATAGGCGGACAGTCCATCAAATTTTTTTTTAAGTTTACAACACAGATCCCAATGCTTACTAAACTATTTATTTTTATTTTGGTTTATAATTTAGTTGTATGTATCTAAATTAATAAATAATGGAATCGAGTCAAACGAAATACAGTTGGATATTTAAAACTTATCAAAAATTTTGCGCTATTTTTCGCAACTGAATGAAGTCAGTAGGTATTTGTTTGAACACTTTTAAGGTCCCAACACAAACAATCTCTTCATGAGCTTATGATTTGTAGACATTTGATGCGATTGACCAATATACCGAACTATTCGGAACAGTAACCCCTCTTCTGGCGCGGTCGGGTAAAAAAAGCTCCAAGAAAACCATTAAAAAACTATCTATAACTTAATGTTGGACACATCTGGCCATCAATAATTCACGTACGGTACGTTAGGCCACGTCAACGTTAAATCGATACAAAATAGGTCACTCGAATAAACACAATCGAATAACACAGACGATTAGGTATACTGTAACACTAACAACCTAATAAATTGGGTAATGAAAACAAAAACAATTTGAAAACTGAACTAAATACATCGTAATAAAAAACCAATTTCTAAAATCCGTGCAAAATGAAGACGCAGCAAGTAAGCGTTGATTACTGGGCCATGGGGAAAGCTATGCTTGTTTATGGATTCCTTACAGTTATGGGATGGTTGATGCTGAGGCTGTTCAACACGATATTCACCCTGCCACGAAGGATGAGAGCACAGCAGGAGAATATTCAGAATACGCTGCAGGAGTTACAGGTCAGTACCTACGACAAATTGTAATCGACTATACAGTAGATAGATACTAGTTTGATCCGGGTTAATATGCCTATACATAGAGATGAAATAAAAAATAATGAAATAATAAGTCTGACTCTTCTTTGTATTCCAAGGTTAGAACATTACATTAGCTATAGCCTACTGATCATAAAGTAGAGGTATACAAATTGTTATGAATTCAACTCATTATTGTATCAGCAAGGATATATATGGAAATAGTCACTTCCTCATTATAGTAACAGTGTACCTACTCTCATAATTAATTAAATAATGCGTGTACCTACGATGATCTTGTAAATCAACTAAGTATAGTAGGTATGCATTACGGCGTAGTATATTACCTAGTAGTAGATAAGTTATGCAGGAAGCATTTGTTTAGCGTTAGGTATGTCGAGATTGTGTAAATTATAATATTTATCAAAGCAATGTGAGTCCTTGTTTATTCTTAAGTAACCTTCCAAGCAGGTTTGCAAATGTCCCATTGTATATCTAGCAGAACTGGTATAATGAAGAAGACAGCCAGTCTGGCAATCTTCTTTCTTATTCTAAAGTCCTTTGGTTTAATCTTGCAGAGACGTTTCCCCGACCTAAACATAACTGAGGAAGACTTGAAGGACGCAGAGAAAGAACTGGAGAACTTGGTAAAAGAAGAAGAGGAAAAAGAGAAAGAGAAAGCAGAGAAAACTGAAGAAGTCCCCCAAATAGAAGATAGTAAGGAAAATAAGAAGACCATATAATATTCTGTAATAGTAGAGTACAACCGTTCAAGGTTTTTTACTGATCAATATTTGATTGAGTATTTTTAAATCAATAAAACTCTTTAGTACCTACTTACTTATTTACCTACTTTGATTTTCTTACTCTATACAAAGAAGCAAAGCGAAGTACATGTAAATTAGGTTAATTTATCTTTTTCCCTGTGGGTTTGCCCGCGGCCCCCAAATTAAAATATATTTTAAACTAGTGGCTCCCCGCGGTTTCACCCGCGTACCCGGGAGGTCTTCCATTTTCCCGGGATAAAAAGTAGCCTATATGTTAATCCAGGTTATAAGCTATCTTTATTCCAAATTTCATTCAAATCCATTCAGTAGTTTTTACGTGAAAGAGTAACAAACATCCATACATCCATACATCCATACTTACAAACTTTCGCCTTTATAATATTAGTAGGATAGTAACCTATTCATAACTATTATTCATTGGAGGTGATCAAAAATACTAGTTACTACAAAACATATTTTAAACAATAAATATAGGTGTAGTAATAACGAGATGCAGTCATATCATAACTCAAACAGTAGTTATTGCAGTTTTAGTAATGTACCTACTATCTGAGATCGTGATTATTTTAAATAGATATATAACTGGTTTTATTGTAGTCAAAGTAAAGTACCTGCAAAATAATTCGCAAGCACTTACTCATGACTGTTTCTACAGAATCATCGATTACGTACCTGGGTACATGACTAATCTTAATGCAGTTTCCTTCACGGATTAAATTAAACAGACAATAAAATATATAGTTATTTTTATCCTATAGAACAACACCCTTCAACAAATCGATAGCCTACAGGGAGCTTTAACCCAGCTGTTTCCAAGCTAAGTTTGTACACCAATCGCCAGATGGCATTAGGGGTTCGAAAGCTCGTGAAACCGGCCCGCGAGGCGTGGTTAGAGCTTTTGAGCTTTCACCCGGTTTATTGATCGTTTCATTCACAAACGTAAATAAGTTTCAAGCTGTCATGTTATTGTTGTGTTATTTATAACAGACAATCGTCCTCGATGTATGATAAATGTTTGTTATCGCTGTTAACTTGCGTTATAGAGTTCTTAATCAGTTGATCGTATGCACGGAGTAGTGTCAGCCGTGTTGCTCAATAGTAGTGTACTAGTAAGTGTGTTGTGGATGGACGTGATTTGCTCATAACTGGTGCCAAGAGCTGATGATGACGAGGTCGAGCTACCGGCCTCTGGTTCCGCGCTCCTCTAACACATCTCTCGATAATCGTGAGCCAGGGTGAGTCTTTTAATATATTTTTAAGTAATAAACTTACATTATGATTTTTAGTTTCGTGTTTTTTTACAGAAATAAATAATTTTATTAGAAACTTACCCGAGAAATTGTTTGATAATTCCAAAGAGTGTCAGCTACAAAGAAATTCTTGAACCTACATATACCTATTATGACTTATATCAATATATTAGATCTCTTAGTTTGGAAACAACATACCACATCTTATTAAAAAAAAAATATGGTTCTTATACCTACCTATAATTTTTTCATAAGTGTTATAAAGAAAAGTCTAGAAAGTTCTAGAATATTTTAGGTTACTTTAAACCCTAGGACTCTTAGGGGTGTGGTACGGGGTAAAGTCTAAAAATAGAATTGGGTTGTAATGGTAGCTATTTTAAAGCCTGACATAAGCTACTCAATTTTAAACTACCCATAGTTTTTAAACAATTGTCGTCGAAAAATTTTATATTAGGTAAGGAATTTCTTATAAATATGGACCGGACCAAAGTCCTGGATATTGACATCTAATCTCTTGGACATGCGTAGAAAAATAAACCTTGATCATTTACAAGGTCGCTTGTAATCAATTTCTAGTTATTTTTTGAGGAACAAGAGCACTGATACCTTACAATCATCATCATCAGCTCATATACGTCTCCACCGAGGAGTACGAGCCTCCCCTATACAACACTATTACAATATTAATAGGTTAGCTTGTTTAACATTTATAATTTGAGGTTTTAGACATTTTTAACGAGAATAGGTATGTAAAATAATGTACGACATTATTTTTAAAAAGGTATCTATCAAATTCAAATAAAATAATTGTTAAACATTTTAAAAACCATTTAATCGTCTAGTGTTAAGTGTACCTACACTTACATTTACTAATCATTTATTTGTCTTGTTATGATTTACTACAGAATGTACCAGAATAATATTTATAATAATAAACCTCAGATACAAATAGATACCTACAATACCTACATACGTTTAGGTATTGACGTAATTTGAGGTAAATAGTGTTATTTATTATACACAGGTATACTTAGGTATGAAAGGAAAACAAAATTATAAATAGAAACATTAAACCTCCTATTTTGAAGTCGGATAAAAATCATTACCATTTTTCAAAACCAATGGCTTTCGGCTGACTAACGATCTCCCCCGGGCTTCCGTCTGCAATTTTCTATTAAAGAAAATAAGAAAAATCTCCTTGTGTATCGCTATGTTATAAAGAAAACCGTGTCAAAATCCTGCATGGTTTTAGGCGAAAACGAAGAAACCGACATTGACAGTGACTTTTATACTATTTGGTTAGACATGACTCAGTATAGCTTGTACTATAAAAACCAGTTATAAACTACATATACCTAGTAGGTACCTATACCATATGTACAAAATTGCAACAGACGATGACGAGACAAATCCTTAGGTATAAACAAGAAGATAAGTAGGTACATCATCACTACAGTACAAAACAAAGTCGCTATCCGCCGTCTGTCTGTCCCAATGTATGCTTAGATCTTTTAAACGGGTTATTGTTAACTCGCCACAATGAAAATTTGCCACAAGTAAAAATTATAGTAAACTCGCCACAGTCTTATCTGTCTCGCGAAAACTTGCCACAGCTTTAAAAGTACCGATAGCAAACGAAGAGGTAGTATTTAATACTAGTGTAGTAGTTGCACTCCTTTTTACCAGTTACATTGCATACACGAGGACGTAAATAGCAACAGTGACTCCACTAACATAGTACCAGTAATCTATGTTCTTATGCCTAATAAAGAAGAAAGGTCTTATTTACGTTTATTTTCATTAATAAAGCAGAATTTACCAAATTGGAAACCACAAACAATGGTTTTAGATTTTGAAATCGCCGTTAAAAATGCGATAAAGGCACTGGCAAAAAAAGCACATGCCTTAAAACTGAACACCAGCGAAGTGAAAAAACATGTAACTATGTGTGCTGCATTGGCTCATGTAAGAAAGCAGGATATTGATGATGCCTGGTTACATATAATGGAAGAATCACCACCTAATGAAGCTACCAATAAATTTAATGATTATTTTGTACGCAATGGCTAGAAAACATTAGTTTAGAAAATATTTGGAATATCCACGGTGTTCGCCACAGGACCATTAATTCTGCAGAAGCATGGCATAAACGCCTTAATAATAACATGAGAAAAAAGAAACCTAATTTACTCAATTTTCTTGACGTCCTAAAAAAATAAGCCGAGTAGGTATATGGACTGGAAATTAAGAAGAATAAGTTTGAAAATACCACATAATTTGAGAACGTGTCGGTTAATTGCATTTGGAAATAAATTAAAAGTCATCGCTGAAAATTATGACAATATGCCTCTAGTAGAAGTAATAGCAAAAATAGCTGCATTGCAAAAATTTTAATAATATGCCAATTGATTACATAATATAATGGGGATGTACAAATTTTTCTTCTTCTTCTTCTTATTGTAATAGTAAGTTTGACTGTGATTTTTAATTAAGCAAAAGTTAGATATTTTATACTTATATGTCCGTACCTGTTAAATTATTTAAGATAAATAAATACTTACTGTTTATTTTTTTTAAATATATAATGATTTTACCTTAAATTTTAACTGTGTTTAAAGGATTAACGTCTCTATATGTATTTTATATTATGTACCAATTGTAATTGTAAGTTTGACAGTGATTTGTAACTAAGCCAAAGTTAGATGTTTTAAAGATATATGTCAGACTTGAATTTTTATTTAATATATAATGATTTTACCTTATATTTTAACTGTATTTAAAGATAAACGTCTCTACATTTTATATTATGTACCTACCGATGTAGTTGTAAGTTTGATTGTGTAATACAAAATGCTGTGGTTTGTAATGAAACCAAAGTTAGTTATTTAAGTTAGTAATTCCTATGGTAAAACATAGTTAATCCTTTTTAAATCAATGATTTATCCAATTACAGTGATCTATCTATTCACTCTCACTCTCTCACTCACTCTCTCTATCTATTCACTCTCAGATATTCACGCCCTATACTTTGAATAAAACTGATTGTTACACAAAATCATTTCTATCTTTTTCTTTATTCTGAAACTGCATTACTTTTACTAAACAACACTAATGTAGAACGAATATCGTTTTGCTGTCGGTACATTTAAAACAAGTTTGACGTACATGTGACGAGTTTACAATACCTATTGAGAATTATTTTGTCGCTGTGGCGAGTTTACTACAATTTTTACTTGTGGCAAATTTTCGTTGTGGCGAGTTAACAACACGGATTTTTTTTATAGATAGAGTGATTCAAGAGGAAGGTTTTTATGTATAAATCATTACGCTATGACAAATAAGAGCGAAGCTTCAATCAAAACTGTTGCAAAAACGGGCAAGTGACGCTAACGAAGTTGCGCGGGTCAACTAGTAGTAATATATTATGAGCATTTGTTGATATTGTAATGAAAGGATGTCATATTGAGAGAATATTGACTATGCAAGGAGAAAGTGTTTGAAGAAATGACAAAGAATAATCAGGTTTCTTCGCTTAGGTTTATTGTAAATGTTGATGACAATAAGAGTGGACTAGGTAAATATATATGATTAATATGATTATGAATATCTGAGATTGCACAAACAAACATTTGTGGGCATATCTTGAAATGTCTATACAGCATATACTTATTTGACATAGTACTATGTAGTGATTTAGTACTATGTAGTGTATCAGCTAACTGGTTACCATAGTACAAGCTCTTCATAAATTTCGTTATAGCAAAATAACATGCCGTAAGAATACAAAAAAAAGTAGGTAATACCTATAGAAAGTATCTAAGTGAAGGTAATACCTATAGAAAGTATCTAAGTGAAGGTAATACCTATAGAAAGTATGGAAGATAGAAGTAGAATGCAATAATGTTATGAAAATTGCGACATTTTAATTTCACTTACATAGGCACTTATCGTTTATTTGTTAATACCTATCTATAAATCCTGGGACAAGTAGGTAATTGCGAGTAAAATCAATTTCATCATGATTACCGCGACAAATCAGTGAATATTTAGATTAGCTATTTATTTTATTAGCTACTTATATACGATAAAGTTAAGTAGGTACCTACTATATTATTTTTGTATTTATTAAGACGATATACCTACATACTCTTTGGAAAAATATCTTTGCATAAATTATAACTTACACCTAAAGATTTTTCCTTCACTTATTTTTGATGTGATGTGTGGTGTGATGCCTTTGCCTCAATTAACTCCCCGTTAATCATTAATATATACATTATACATATCTATATACTATACCTAACTCTCGTGTCACGGTGTTTGTCATCAAACTCCTTCGAAACGCCTCGATTTTTCTGTTTTTTTTTTGGTGTATTTCGTAGGTTTCAGAATAGGGGTAAAGTATTTTTTCAGCCCCTTACTCCCGTGGTAAAAAATGGAGAGCATTTTTATTGTCAGTTTTAGTCTTTCTTATATGGCAAAACAACATTTGCCATGTCAGTTACTTATCTCTAGAATATTCAATAACACATATATCATTTCTACATGTCTAGTTATTCAATAAAACTAGAACAATGAGAATAAAACAAAGGATATCTACAAGAGATGTGTGCGACGCCATTTTAATGTAAATATCATAATTTATGTCTCATTATGATAGATTATAAAAATATTTATATTGTTTTGTTAAATACTTATTCCTAACTGATTCCAAACTGAGCTAAATAAATGCATACACTTATATACTAGCTACCCCACCGCGGATTCACCCTCGATCCTGGGGGATAGATTTATTGAAATATGACAATAAAAACAATGCCAACCGTGCAAAGCCGGGGCGGCTCACTAGTGCTCTATATATTTTTTTGTTGATGAGTGATGACTTGAAGAGTTACGGCAACATAAAATGAACAGATAAAGCATATCTCGAAGATATTGGTTAATGTAATCTTGATCTCTTCACGTGGCAAAAATAGCTGATACCAATAGTCAGGTACGATAGCGTAATTTTCTCAACATGGTTTTTATTCAAAAGATAAAATACAAGTAGGTATTTGCTTCTGTACAGGCATTAAAGTATACGAGTATGTCAATATATTCTATTATCTGGTGATCTGCAACACAGGTTTTACCTAAAGCGGACACCAGTTCCTAAAAATAGAATTATTTTTACCTTAGGTACATGCATAAAAAAAAAAAGATACTGTAATAGTTCTAAGAGAAAATGTATTTAGATTGTAAGCCTATAAACTTAATAAACTTAATAAACTTAAACTTAATAATTATCACTAACCATCAAGCATATACTTTGAAACGATTTGTTTTAACCTTTTTAAAGATATGTAGCTATGATTTTATATAAAATACCTGTTTATTGAACAGTATATTTTGACTAGGTACTTTATAAAAAGCATTCGAAGCAAGTCAATTTAAAGAATAATTTGCGGATACTTTTAACCCGGAAAATATTGAAGAAATCGAAGTGAAAATGGGCAACGTAAACCATATAATATGAATATATAAATACGATAATTAATTATTTAACGAAGAGAAAATCTTGGACTTGGTACGGTTCAATGTACTTTATATTAAGGAAGCGAGCAGTTACGCATCCGGTTAAAGATAAATTACTGGTTCCAACACAATTTTATCCACACGCAATCCGTTCGCAGACAAAATTATAGGATAATTTAATAAGTAGATGTATTAACACGTTTCTCTCTCAGTAAATATATGGCTCCATTGAAGGGGCACGAGACCTTGACAACGAGAGGGATTAAGGACATTTTTTTTTTTTTTTTTTTTTTTTTTCCTTATTCTGGGACCACAAGTAATGATCCCAGCTAATATTACAATCTAGCCTTAGTATTAGGCTAATGAGTAATTTAAATTTGGCTTAATCTTCTATTTCACTATAAAAACTAAGAATGTGTCCATCAACACTTTTCTTATTGTCTCTATTAAGGGGAAGTCACTTTGTTCATGTGTTCTATAATATTAGCACTTGCACTAAGTTTAACTGTTTAACACTATTACACTATTTACACTACACTAGCTCAAAAGGTTTTGTCCTTTTGAGTCTTCTCACATATTAAGGACATAGCGCACACTTATCTGATGTTTCGATAGACTTCAAATTCCTTTAAATCTGCGTAGTAGGTATATGTGTAGATACATATCTACACTAATATTAGAAAGTCGAAAGATTTGATTTTTCACCAATGGAAAGCTATCGAGGAGTAACATAGACTACGATATACGGCATAAAAGTTCCAGTAGTTTTAAGTTTATTCCTTACATACACAAATACAAACCTTCCCTCTTTTTTAAAATACCTAACTAGCTACCGCCCCGCGGTTTCACCCACGTAGTTCCCGTTCTAGTGATTACAGGGGTATCAAAAATAGATAGTAGCCGATTCTCAGACCTACTGAATTTGCATATAAAAATTCTTAAAACTCGGGCAACCCTTTTCGGAGAGGAGAATTTTATATATAAGACTATAGTTATAGATTACAAAAACTTACATTTAAATCGATTTTAATGTTTACAATATAATGTACATAGTATTTTTACTAAGTATATAATCGTTGTGCTAGTTCCTACACGTTTTCATCAGCTCGTGTCAAGCTCAGTGAGCTTTCCATTCCACGCCACATTACAAACACGTACGACCTAGCCTCGATAATACTCTATTGAATTACCTAGGTACATGTAGGTACTACTAGTGCTTATGTTTTAGTGTTAGTATAGGTACCTAGGTAGGTAGGCACGCCTTAGTGTAAGTATTAGAACTCGTTGTAATAGTGTATGTAATCTTTTATTGTTAGAAGGTGTCTAGCCTATATTTATTATTTAGGTGATGTAAAGTGTTTGTTATTCATGTAGTACGGTAATAGGGAAGTTGAAATATAGTCCTTCTCAGGGCAAAAATTTTATCAGCTCATACCTATACGTTTCCACCAAAGAGTTCGAGCCAAACATTTGTGATAATTGAATTGCATTGTGAAAATATTTATTTAGGTACCTACGAATATTTAAAAGTGGTTAGCTAGCGTGATAATACATAATAGTACGGATTTAATGCTGAATCTTACTGACTGAATTTAGGACTTCTTTTTTAAAAGGAACCATTGGTAATTTTTTTAGTTTTATTTTAGAAACTTAACCTACTTACCTAATTATATAAGTATAAAAGCCTCATGAAATATCGTTTGGACATCATATTATTGTACCAGCTAAAAATAATAAAAGTAATATCGAGATCCCTAAAGCACTCGGTAAATCAATACAAAACACATTTAACAACACACAATCTTATCTGTTATCTATTTGATTATCATGTTTTAGCCAAAAATCCATTACTGTGGCCCGTTGTCAAATAGAAATGCCATTATCTCTACAATTTATTGAATACTAGCTTCTGCCCCGCGGTTTCACCCGTATTCCCCGGGGATCTTCAATTTTTCCGGTAGAAAAAGTAGCATATGTGTTAATGCAGGGTGTCAGCTAACTCCATAGCAAATTTTATAATAACCGCTCCAGCCGTTTAGACGTGAAGAAGTAACAAACATACATACTCACAAACTTTCGTCTTTATAATATTAATATTATTTAATAAGTATGTGATTAAATTATCGTATAGTCGCTTTCATCAGGTGGCCTACGCACTTCTTCGTCACATCTTCGCCTTTTGAGCCATATTTTTCATTGATGCTCCATGGTCGTAGTATATATCCTTTCTCTATAATTAAGCTATCCAAAACATATCTTTTTCTTTCAAATTTGAACTAGTTAGGTCCCGAGATTCGCGCGTACAAACAAACTCTTCAGCCTTATAATATTAAGTGTAGAGCAACGGTTCGGAACGCACGTAGAATTTTTTAGTGCTATGTACAAATATTTTGTTTGAGATCTAATCTCCTACCTTATTAAGTTATAACAATATTGATGCCATTAAAACAAGACAATACCTACTGCATTTGTACCTATTAATATTTAAGTACCTAATAGAGATAACATGGAAAAATAACTTACACAGTATATAAACATGCGGGTAATTTACTATCAATGCCGCCGGAAGAGCATAAACAATCTATTATTCTTATTCCGAGGAATAAAGATAACTGTAAAAAAAATTATGTTACTTACCTAAGTACTTAATATTGTTATGAACAAAGGTCACATTTATAGTGAGATATGAATTGAACAGCAGAGGAATCACGTCATAACATGTAAATATACCTACTTAGTTATACTGTATGGTTACAGAATAATAAGGCTTTGAACACATTACTAAACAGTTAATTCATAACTTCGGTAGGTATTAAGTTATCAGTAAAAATTCTACGCCTGTTAGAAATTGTATAGCAAAATGTAACATAGCGTAGTAAACCTGTTAGTACAGAGTTCGTCCGGTGGAATACTACCACACTATTTTGCCAATGTAGGAGTAGTGCACTTATTTATTTCTGCTTTGGTTTTATAGGTAAAGGGCTTGTGTTTGATTCATATAAGACCTATGTGTGGTCCATTGCTTGTATCTAGTTAAGCCTTATTGCTGGTATTTTGCCATACTTTCCTGAGATAAATAAATAAATATCCTGGGTCACTTTTCACACACCGTAAATCTGATTCCAAACTAATCGAAGCTAGATACTTCTTTATAATATATACTTAGATATTTTACATCCAGACACTCATCAATGCATCATTTAGATAAACAGGTTTTAGTTTATATTTTGTTTCCTAAATTAAAACTAAGCTATTTATATCCCTTTGTTTATGGCTCACCTATCAATATTTATTTTATTTTACGTTCCTCATTTAATATGTATTATTATATATTTCATGCGCAAAAGATAATCGTGAGAGAATAAATATACAATTTACAACACAAAGTTCATTACTCACATTGCATGTGTTTTCAATGCAATGAAGATACGACAATCAATATGTAAATATACAATGTATTAATAGATAGCACTTGATGCGTTGTTTTATATATTTTATTAATTGCTAATGGCTACACGCGGTTTCACACGCATTTCCGTACCAAAGGACTATCTGTACCAAATCTCAAAATGTGCCAAATTTCATTCAGAGACCTTCCGTCAGCCGTTCTAGCGTGAAATAGTCATAATATTAGGTATAATGTTACCTAATAATTTATTTAATTATCTGATTAACAAAATAGGTATATGGAGAGAAAGGTGCAATGCACATTTTCTATTTTCTGGCTTATTTATGTCAAACCATGGAATTATCCTATAATTTTGCGGTTCAGTATGAATTAATAGGTTAAATGGATACTTATAAGTATTCGAATCAGATCGACATTTAGGATAAGTAATAGGGAAGTTTTAGAGACTATCTAACTTACTTACACTTGATTTGAACTGAACATGGTAGACATTCTAGGTATATAAATTAATTCACAATATTATTATGTATAATGAAGGTAAGTAACCTTATTTATATGCTTAATATTAATTATTACACATATTATTCAAATCTGGAACAGTAAAAACACATTTTATTAATTTGGTCTACTGTAGTAAGCGTGAAATGACGCGCCGTCGCAGCGGGGTGAAAAGTACTTACACAGATAACAAAAGCAGTTACACTACCCTTCAAAGCCGTTAATTGCTGGGTAGGTCTGCTGGTAGCACGGCTGGCACAGGGCCAAGGCATTGTTACGTGTAGCGAATTGTATTTTAAAAGGCACCACGATAAATCTATGCGGTCACCATAGACCTAAGACAATGTAGATGTAGTAACGTCTCATCAAATGGTACAAAAATATTATGTAGAAACAGTATATTAGAACCAATTTCAGAAGTAATCATATTCGTCATCTGAAATCGATATAATTTTTCTAAAATGTCTTACTAATCTAGAATAATTATTCTATATACATAATTATTAATTATAATTTATCAAACCGGCATGAACCTGTCAACGAGTTATCGTATGGCAATACATATTAAATTCCTTGCGTTCTGGACAGGCAAAATTAGAGCAGCAAGTGATTGGCCTAGATGAAAAGCATACCATACTGCAAAAAGACATAGTCTCTCTTCAAACATCCATCCAGTATACCTCTGAGCAGCATAATGACCTCGAAAAACGGGTAGATGCCATGGCTAACCAAGAATGCAATACCGATATGTTGAAAAATACAATAGTCGGATTAGAAACAAAGATTGACATGCTTGAACAGCAAGCAAGGCAGTGCAATATCGAACTGTGTAATATCCCTGAAAAGCGAGGCGAAAATCTTGTCACCCTCATGGAGGCGATCAGTTCTACAATAAATTGTTCCTTAAGTCAGAAGGATATAATTGCCATACATCGTGTACCACACGCGCAAACACAAAATAAACAACCTAAGAATATTATTGTAAAGTTCAATTCACGTATACTGAGAGATAACCTACTAAGTGCATTTCGACTAGCAAAGGGCCTAAAAACCGATCAACTGGGTATACCTGGCACCACACAGTCTGTGTATATGAACGAACACCTTACACTAAAAAACAAACAGTTGTTTCGAGAGTGCCGAGAAGCCGCAAGAAAACATAGCTTTAAGTTCGTGTGGGTTAAGCACGCCACTATCCTCGTGCGTGAGAATGATACCATGCCGGCGATGGCCATCCGGACATATCAAGATATTGCGAAAATTAAACCAAGTGGCAACTTTTCTAAACGTTCATAATTTTTACTTGCATTGTTTCGATCAGCCTTGCTTAAGTCTAATTATTATTTTTGCATTAAGCTCTCACTATTGCATCATTTTACTTTCTTTTCTGTTAATTTTAATTTAATGTTTAATATAAAATCATTATGTATATTGCAAGGTCATTCCAATAATTTATTTTCTCGAAATAGCGTCGGGCACTTATATCTGTTAAAACACAATTTCTTATTATTATTATTTTCAGTGAATATTCGTTGTAGTCTAGACCTAAATATTTCTCCTTCACGGAGTCACACATTGCGGTTTCTTTATAAAATTGAATTGCATACTACTCTTTATAACTCATTTTACAGAAATGGATAAATTAAGTATTTATTATCAGAATTGTAGAGGTATACGGACAAAGTTGAACGTTTTGTATATGAATATCTTGGCAAATTGCTATGACATAATAATATTAACCGAAACCTGGCTTACGCCTGAAATATGTGATAATGAGTTCATAGATGAGCGTTACACAGTTTACAGGTGTGATAGAAATCGCAGTGCTACTAACAAAAAAGATGGAGGCGGAGTTTTTGTTGCGGTACTTAGGACTCTAAGATCGACTCTCGTGCCCCTTGATTCACCATCATCGCCTCATATTGAGCAGGTTCTCGTTCAGTTCCCGGGTATGAATAATGATAAATGCCTAATAAGTGCTACGTACATCCCACCTAGAACAACTGAAAATCTCTATTTCGATCATTTTAATCTTGTTTGTAATGTAATTGAAAATATAAATCCCACTGCATTTTACTTATTTGGTGATTACAATCTTCCGGATGTGGACTGGGTGCCTAATGCTCAGAGCGACCCACTAGGCTTAGATTGTTACGGGGATACTATATGCAGCCAGCACTTACGTAACTTTATGTCATTAGTAAATGCCTTGCAATACAATAATATTAATAACTACAAAGGACACATATTAGATATACTACTTAGTAACGCAGACTGTATTACATGCTCTCCTTTAGATATACTACTGCCGGTAGATAATCATCATCCCCCATTCTACACCACTGTTTCATATAAATACCCAATTAAAACCTTGATGCAATCTAAAATACAAAAATTCAACTATTATAAAGCAGACTACGAGCAGATTAATCTAGAGCTTGCTAATATTGAATGGGCTAATACCTTTTTATTCTTATCAGCAGAAAACTGTGTTAGCACTTTTTACGACATAATATTTAGCATTATAAGGAATAACACACCCATAAGCCGCCCTAAATCCACTAAGTTTCCCATATGGTTTTCGAAACCACTCATCCGTATATTTAATAACAAAAGAAAAGTTTGGCATAAATGGAAAGTTTATAATAATATTTCGGATTATGAGCAATTTTCGTTTTTAAGGCGTAGATTTCAAACAATATGCAAAAAGGATTATCTAAATTATATTAATAATGTGGAAGACAGCATTAAGAAAAATGTTAAATATCTTTGGAGTTACGTCTCTAACCGTAAAGCTGATACAGGTATACCTACTACTGTATACTATGGAAATCAAAGTTCCAATCAACCTAGCTTAATATGTAATCTTTTTTCTCAATACTTTGAGTCGGTCTATGAAACTTCTACATTCAGCAATAGCAATTGGTCACCCCCCGAAAAGTGTGTTAATAATAATGCCGTGCTTCATACAATTCAGTTTACACTGGATGAAGTTTCTAAAATATTAAGTACGCTTGACACATCTAAGGGACCAGGGCCAGATAGACTGCCCGCGTACTTCTTAAAAAAAACTGCTAAAAACATTTGTGTCCCCCTACACATAATATACAATAAATGTATTACTGAAGGCATATTCCCTGAATGCTGGAAAAGGGCTAACGTAACACCAGTGCATAAAACAGGATCTAAACATGACGTTGAAAACTATCGCCCTATTTCTATTTTGTCTACCTTATCCAAGGTCTTTGAAAGACTTGTTCATGCCGCTATATATCCCACTATTCATAATATTCTATTAAGTCAACAACATGGATTCGTACAAAAAAGATCTACAGTCACAAACCTACTTACTTTCACGGATTACATATTTAATAGTATAGATAGGCAAGTGCAGATTGACGCTGTATATACGGATTTCCGTAAGGCCTTTGATAAGGTGGACCATGAATTGCTGCTCGGTAAACTTGCGTTTAATGGTATTCGTGGAGACCTGCTACGTTGGTTTGCATCGTACATAACAAATAGATCCCAAAGAGTAGTGATCAAGGGATTTGAGTCATATTCTGTCAATGTTACTTCTGGTGTGCCCCAGGGCTCAATTTTAGGACCTTTACTATTTATTGTTTTCATTAATGACATCTCTACCTGCTTTAAAAACTCAAATTTCCTTCTCTACGCAGACGACCTTAAAATTTACAGAGCAATTTGCAATCATACTGACCACATATTACTACAACATGACTTAGATCGTTTCTCTGACTACTGTATTTGTAATAAACTACAACTAAATCTGACAAAATGTTTAACAATCACGTTTACAAAAAAAAAAAATATTATTTCCGATATATATACCTACGCTATCTAATGTCACTTTAAATAGGGTTTCCTCCGTCAGAGACCTTGGGGTAGTACTTGATAGTAAGCTTCACCTTGATGAGCACATTGACAGAATCGTTAACAATGCTTACCGTATGTATGGTTTTGTGACTAGGTCAACTTTGGATTTTAAGAGAACTGACACATACTTCCATCTGTACAAGTCTTTAATCAGATCTCAACTGGAGTATGCTGTGATGATATGGAGCCCTCTGTACCAAAAATATAAAGACAGTATAGAAAGAGTGCAACGTAAGTTTCTGAAGACAATAAAATATCGCTGCCGCTATAACTATAATTGTAATTGTAATAGTAACTTAAAATTTAACCTACTTGACTTAGAATCTAGACGAATATTTCTTGAAAGTATGTTTCTATATGACCTATGTAATAACAGATATGACTGCCCTGATTTAGTTAACAAATTGTGTTACATTGTTCCGAGGACTGTTATAGGACGGGAGGTGCGCGCACGTCCGCTTTTTTATGTGTCTACTAGTCGCACAAATGCGGGTGTTCGCGCGCCTTTATCCCGAATAACAAAAAATTATAACAATTTCTTTGTAGACTTAGACATATTCTCATTATCATACTGTAAATTTAGACACTTACTCCTGCAAAAAATTGGTAACAATTAATTATTTTTAAAACATTTTCTTTTTTAATCATATTTCATCTTTTGGTATGTCAACAGTTCCACTCGAGCTTCATTTCATAGAATATATTTAAGATTTTATCGATTAGTATGTGGATAACGTAGTTAGTTGCACATGTACATATATTTTTAGATATAAGACCTATTTTTAGTAATTTGCTTGTGTAATTGTTTGTTTTCCCTAATAAAATAAATAAATAAATAAATAAAATATCTTTCCTTTAAAAAAAATATTACACTATCAATATGAGATACAGCAAAATAAAAAGTGACTAAAAATGCTGAGGTGAAACGTATAGCCAAGCATTTGCTAGAACAAAGGCGCCAATATTTTCATAGTACGTGGCTCTAGCTTTCTAGGAAACATATCTACCTATAGGTTTCCCACTCATAATTTTTAACGATACATCTAGATTGGTATATATCTATGGTGTTTTGTTGAAAAAGCAAAACAAGTTCAAGGGTATGTTCAAGGACTAAAGACTTTGGTACCTCGTGATTTGGTTATCGGGTTTGCTATTATATTATATCTTTCGAATTAACATTTTGCTCATTGTACTTTCGTGGACGTAACATTATTTTATCACAAACGTATCTGGACTATAAAATATTATTCGTAGTTTAAATAATAATAATAATAAATTTATTATTATATACGTTTGTGATAAAAACGTATCTGGACTATAAAATATTATTCGTAGTTTAAATAAATGTAGGTTACGCTTTAGATTTAAACTTTGCACCTATTTAATTATAATGGTCGAGGGTTTCATTCTTTTTATAATGACTAACTAGCTTCTGCCCGCGACTTTTTTCGCGTGGATACACTTTGTGCTAACACTTATTTGAACCCGCGACTTCGTCTACGTAAGGTCTTAAAAGGAAAAAATACGCCGATTCTGACTACTTTATAGTATAGGTAACCTTTGGTAATACCTTCCAAATGAGTTTTAAAGATGAAATAATTATAATAAACCTAATTATTACCTAATTAAGTTACTAGGTTATTCCCGTACGGTAAATAAATTAGATCTAAAAATGTCTAGACTAGTTGTTTGTACAGGATGGTTTCATTATGCGCTCGCGCAATTATAATCATGTTCCTTATTTAGTAAGAACAACTTACTTGCATAAATACATTCCTGTTTTGCCTTTCTCGATTATTTACACATGAGGTGAATACTCCGTAATAACTCTGTAGGTAGTATTGAAATAGCTTTAAGATTACCATCAGTTAATATTTGTTGTTCTTTTTGTATCTGATGCGAGAAAAGAGGTTGTCTTTTTTGGGCAAATAAATTGATACTTCAGACATAAATAGGTAGTTTGAAATAAAAAAAAAAAAAAACAATATTTATTTTAACCTTATAAGGAAACTTATGACGCTCAAAGATGCGAAAGCTACTACAGGTTCAAAAAACAGCCTTCAACAGTGAAGTAGTAGGTAGGTAATATGTTGGTTTAATGATTAAAAATAGCTTATCTATACTAATATTATAAAGAGGAAAGATTTGTTTGTTTGTTTGTTTGTAATGAATAGGCTCCGAAACTACAAAAATTCTTTCACCTTTGGAAAGCTACATTATCCCCGAGTAACATAGGCTATATTTTATCCCTGTATTCCCACGGGAACGGGAACTACGCGGGTAAAACCGCGGGGAGGCAGCTAGTCTACTTAATATTTGCAGACCAGTTGGCTTTGTGGTTAGTGACCCTGACTCTCAAGCCGCGGGTCGTGGGTTCGAATCCCACCCAGGACAAACATTTGTATGCATGAATATGTCTGTTTGTTCTGTGTCTGGATGTAAATATCTATAATATGTATGTATTTAAAAGTATTGTATGTAGTATATCAGCTATCTGGTTACCATAACACAAGCTTCGTTCGAAGCTTACTTTGGAATCAGATTGGCCGTGTGTGAAAAATGTCCCAGGATATTTATTATTTATTTTAATATTTATTGACAACTAATATTTATTTTAAGATAATATTGATTCAACGAGTATTTATTAATATATGTATCTACCCTTGATACTCATATTTGTAGTAGGTTTATAGGTACACAAATAAACTCAATATCCCCAGACAAAATAAATCATTCGTTATGACAAGATACAAGAAATGTTGTGTAGAGTATAAAAATGCTGACGTTGGTATCAGATAGCATCAGCAATAAACAGCAAAGTATCTACCTATACTATGGTAGTGCTGTAGGTAGAGTATCTTCAATCGAGTCTCGAGAATAAAATCTGTCGTCGCAACTTTTATACTAAAAAATGGAAAGCACTTTTTACTGATTTACTTTCTATGTCAGGTATTTTTCCATGTGAGAATTACGAGTATGTTGATTACTAAGAGAATCGCTTTTAAATCTTTTTCAGAAATAACTTTGAATACGATATTTATTGTGAAGTCATGATTTATAAGTAGTAATAATAGGTAATTTTTAGGTAGGTAAATTTCTCAATGTCTCATGCTTACATGCTAACTAATATAGAACTTAGAACATTATTTCATTTGTGTATAAAAAATAAGGTTAAAACAAAAATATATGAAAAGAAAATCACATAAAGTGTACTTCTGCTGGTGTACCAACAAAACCAAAGTAAAATTTATTTAACGGAATCTTATGTACGCAAATACACCTAGCTCGCACTCGGGCGGTTTTCACATTAATTATAAAATATTCCTGCATACTGTATGCATAATATAAAAAGTTTTAACCAGTTATTACGGGGAGGCGGTGCAACTTTCAACGTGGAAATGCTATGTAGTTCATCAACTATGCTCCCTAATGAATACCATATATTAAAGCTGGTAAAATTGCATGTTTCTGAACGCATAAGCTGCAGCGGTAGGGTAGCATGATATTATAGTATTTTTCTGTAAAACATTTTGAACTCTCTGATGTGGAGATGTTTAAAATACCTTAATTTCGAGATAGATTTATCGCTTAAGTAGATGGGTGAGATTGTTTTGTTCAGAAAACACAATAAGTATATTAGGTATTAGGTCTTCGTCTGTGACACAAAGGGGAAAATATAGTAGAAAATACGTTATTTTTTCCATCATAATATGATAAAACATTTACCAACTAGATAAGAACTAGAAATCTCTTTATCTCTCTATATAATACAGTATGGTAAATGACCCAATGGTGGCCAGTTTAAGAAAAAAAAAACAGGTTTTTGTGAAATATTACCAAAATTGTGAATGTTTCAGCACTGAATATAGTGAAACTGAAACTAAACTGTCCAGTCCTTATGTAATATTTGTAATGTGTTGCGCGTGAGATACGGCAAAGCTGGAGTCAATTAATTTAACAAATAAAAGTTGTAGTTTTGTGCCCCAGTCTTGGACAGGGAAAATTCATTAATGGATACCCCAGTCTTAGTCTAAGTTTATCTTTATTTTATGGTTAACACATGAAACAAAACTAATTTTGATTTTAATTAAGCAATACTATTTTACAAGTGAAACTTTCTGCTCACCGCCTTAACGATTTCCTTAAGAAAAGCCGTCGTTGTCAATTTCAAATCACCTTACACTTTGTATTCGCGCATATTTATACATGTAACTGACTGAATTCAATAAAACGTTAAACTTAGATAGTTCGATGTCTAAAGTCTATGCCACAGTGATCCCAATGTAAAAACATTCGCTCATGTCCGAATTCTAGATGTTTCTTTTAATTTTTGGCCATTACTGGTACAGTGGCCACGACTGGTACACTTACGATAATAGTTTATCAAAGAGAAATATAAATCAATTGTATGAACACTGTCGCAAAATAACTCGGATACGTAAATACATACGTCTACTCTACATATACGACAGACAAGTGTAAAGCCGTTCTTCATACCAACGAGTATATGAAAAGCGTCAAAAAGTGTTGAAGCCAGATGCTCTTGTAAGAACTTGCCCAAACTAGGTTGCGTCAACATGAGAACTGAATGGAAGTGGGTCGGGTATTACTTGCTAATGAGTGGGCCTTGGAGCCGTGTGCCTACCCTCCTGACTTTTCACCACGGAAATAGTTAAGTTTTACCTATATTTAGAACCTTACCTGAATGGTTTATGAAGTCGATCATGTGACCTACTATTTGACATGTTATTTTACTATCGCGGTTGACAAGTACCTACTTACTTTTCAAGACGTGATAGTAAAATACCATACCATACCTATGTAATTTATTAGACAGTTATTGATTTTAAGTGTATACTCTCGATATAGTTATTTAATTACGTTTGACATAAAAAATAGATGATATTTATATATAGGTACATTGAAAGATTATTTATCAGCTTAAATATGTTTATTGGAACAATATTATAATATATGAAGGAAAATTTATGAAGCAAAAATAAGAAGAAAATGGAAAAATATGAAGCAATTGATTACTTCGCATAGCACACATTTTTGCTAAAAGTATCCATTGATTTTCCGTCTAGCATGCTCAGATATTTGAAACGAAAATGGCGTTCCCCTTCCGCCGCTCCTAAATACACATTTTCCATATCGGAAATGTCCTCTGTCAATTCCATTACATGTCAATATCACTTACGAAATACCTACCATCCCCTCCCATCCTAGCCCCTTCTCGTTTGACATTTGTGTCCCATTTTCCAGTGGTAGGAATCCCGGTAATATTTAGGTCGTCACGTCAGCCTTCCCGACCGAATTCCTACAAGTTAACATTAAAATTTACGGACCGAGGGAAAATGTTTCGTTGTTTACAATTTACATTCCATTAAGAAGGTATTTAATTCTACAGTTATGATTTTACACAATAAAGGATTGAGATCAATCCTGTTTGTATTATATTAAACTATTATTATTAAATTGTAAATAATATTACTCAAAAACCTATTCAATACATCAATACGTGGAAAATTAATACTTTATATTATTGTTCCACGATAATATAAAGTATTATTTTAATAGGGAGAACTATGAGAGCTAAGATGTGTTAAAGTTCGATCAAATAATTTTCCTATAATAGCTCTTTTCTAATCTTTTACTCATGTAATTAAAAATAAATATTTCTTTGATCATTTGTTTCTTCCATAATAATAAGCATTCAAATTCCTGTTATAAGATTCATAAAATCTCCGCTATAATACACACAGTATTACTATAAAAATAATAATAATAATAATAAAAAATGATTTGCATAATTATAAAACTATAAAACTGTATTAACAATGAAAGTCAAAATAATAAATAAAATTCCCCACAAAAGGTGTATTGCAGTATAGGAACTGTATAGTACCAGGGGAGGCATGTGTAAGGTAAATATTCTGTCCAAACAACCTGTTAATAAATGCATGAAAAAATAAATTACAACGCTAAAAACAGATTTTATACAATCTGAAAATGGGATTCTTTGTACAGGACCTAGCTTTAATAACCAATCAAGTTTTGCACTAAGTTTCATGAATAAATAAAGCTTTTATAGGACAACGGAAATGAAAGCTTCGTGGTGGAAGAATATCATCGAAAGCTATTATAAGTCATTTAAAAGCCTGAGACTTAAAATGCGGCCAATTAATTCTTATAACCAATCCATAAAACCATCTAAAAACCCCAATATATATACACAAAATGTTATTTAGGAGTCGTTTAAGAGGAGTTAAGTGACAAACGTAAACTGTGATTGATTAGTTTAGGTATATTTTGATAAATAAATATTAATTACTAGTGGCCCCCCGCGGTTTCACCAGCCAGGATAAAAAGTAGCCCATGCCTTTCTCAGGCTTTATACTAGGTATATGTGTACCAAGCTTCATTTAAGGTTCAGTAGTTTTAGCGTGAAAGCGAAACCGACAGACAGAGTTACTTTCGCATATATTTTAATATTAAGTAGTTTATAAGTTAAGTATTTAATTAATAAATTGATACTAGTCCACGCGCGAATCGTCCCGTCATAGAAAGAAAGAAAGAAAACATTTATTGGACACAACATAAAAATACAACAAACATAGATATCATTCAAACATATTTTTCGCGAAAGTTTTAAAATACACTATGTCTTATATTATTTATTATAATCCATAGCAACTGCAACTACTATAAGTATTTATTTATACATCCAACAGCATTGCAGCTAAATCTCCGTACTACAAGTGCGCTACTACTACTACGTAGTATAGGTTTAAAATTGTTGGCAAACGGCCGAGTGGCGACATTGTCTGTAGGCGAGCCAAACCGCGGGACAACATATTACTAAATTACTACAGCTGTGTCTAGTGTTGATAATTGTTAGTAATATAACAAATTGTGTTATTGTTGGCGACTTATATAACAATATCTTTATGGTAAAACGAGCTTTAAGCAACTTAGTTGTTCCGATATAGAGAGATACATAGTCTCCTTTTGGTTCTGATTAATTTTCAATTCACACGTAATAAGTATTTTTCTTGGTCAATTTCACGGCCAATCTCATTCCAAACTAAGCAGAGTTTGTGATATGGTAACCAGATAGCTGATACTACACATATTTACTACTTTTAAATACATACTTATATAGATATTTACATCCAGAGACAGGGCAAACAGACATATTCATGTATACAAATGTTTGTACTGAGTGGGATTCGAACCCACGACCAGCGGCTTGAAAGTCAGGGTCACTAACCACAAAGCCAACCGGGCTTTATTGTCTTATTCCTTGTTTTTATCCATATACTCAATGTAAAAGGAAGAAAATAAGAAAATGCATTACTGCACCCTACGGTTATCAACAGCTCCGTAGCACCACGTAGCGCTTTCGTAGGCAAAGCCCAAGTGACCCTCAGCTTTGAAACACAAGCTCACCCTGTTATGTAAGTTTGTAACTTTTGTAAGCACAGGATGGGAGCTTTTACACTCGCTAATATTGCTTTTACAATTTATGACTTTGTTTACCCGCGTTTGGTAGCAAGAGTCTAGGGGTGGATCGATCGTGGGCGGAACTATTCATATGTAGTTAACGTATTATTATGGGATGGAACAAAGGAAATGATTGAGTACCATACAATCTAGTTTTTTCCCGTAATATTTATTTATGAAAACATGTAAGACAAGTTTCTTAACAGAAATGTCGACAATATCTATGGACAAAGCTAATATTACAACTTAAGTAAGAGATACGAGTACATAGATTAAACTAAGCAAGAAAGTTGATTAACCTCTGAATGGAATAGGTATTAGGGAAATGAGATTCCTTGGAGTTAAAGACCTAGCCCACCCACACTGGCAGCTTTGTCAACTTTATTAGGATCATCAAAAAGTTTGACTTCGGATTAATTTAAAGCATAAAGACCCGTCTTTAGTATACAGTGTAGAATATAGAAAGTGAAAATACTAGGTACGTGAGCTAATGTTAATATCAATAGCGCCTATGCCATAATCCAAAATATTTATCCCTTTAGATATAAAGATACTTGTCCTGACTTGTACCTAAAAAACTAAATTTTATAGTAAAATATGTTTTTTTAATAGCACACTCTGTACGTAAAATTAATATATTTTATTCGCTAATAATTCTGATATAGTCACAAACATTTACATTCGTTATATTTTACAGATTAGGCAGCAACAAAAATCAAATACATCTCCGTACATTTCTGCGAACCTATCAACACTTAATTATAGTACTACACAAGTTTGAATCTAAAAATGTAACGCGTTCGCTTTGAACGGCGGATACAAAAACCAAGATGGCGTAGAAAAATCGTTCTACAAAACAAAATAACAGCTGTTCACAATAAACAGAACACGCTCTACGTTAGTATTATAATACTTGTGAAGTTCGTAACTACGAGTACTTACACGTGAAATTCTGATACCTACAGCTATCTGGGTTTGGCTCTACACCAAGTATTGGGCCGCAGAAGACCTAATGGGTTTCTGAGTCACTATACTGTGACAGCATTTCTACTATTTGTTATTTATTAAATAAGTCAGCAGTTAGTACAACTGCTACTGCATATGTCTTATTGTTACTAAAATTATTAGAATACTGGCACCTATTATCTCCAACCTATAGAACATACATTCAATTAAAACACATTTTATAGCAATAGCTTTTATTAAAGGAAAACTTTCCTACTGTCTGAGATAAGTAAATTTTTAAATTTAAATTTTTTAGATGTAATTTAATTATTTTCATGTTAATGTCTTAATAATTTGAATAACATTCAATAATCTAACATCACTAAGATTGAAAAGATGGTAACAATAAAGTCTATAAACATCTCTATAAACTACATTAGAAAATATTTAAACGATAAACGTATTAATAAACAAAGCTATGCATTTAATTTCATAACAAGGAGATTTATTGGTAATAACATGCGTTGTATATTTTCCTCCCCATAAAACATAAATAACTAACAAAGTATATTTTTATAACAGCATATTTCAGTACCCACAGTAGATACTTATGCAATGGAAACTACTAAATACTACTTAGTAAATACTTATTTTTTGTTATTTGACAAGAATTTATTTAACGTACAACACAGTCAACAATTTATTACATGTCTTTTTCAATTCTGGCTTAAAGTACCTGGAGATATTGACCTTCAAAGATGACGTAATCAAATAAATGCCTTTGAAATCCAATCGTCAATACTCTTTAAGGAACCCATACAAATGTTTATTCAATTAAAACACAACATCTAATTAATATCGTTACCAATTGAACATTAATCCCATTAAGTATAAATAGAAACGTCCTCACGTTTCTCGAGGTCGATCAACCCATGAAAGTGTCAGGGAACTTTAAAACTCAGATTCTGTCCAAGGATTTTTTTATATTAGGTATCTACCTACTTACATCTTACTACAGGAAAAAAAGGTATCTGAGAAATGCTTGACTCATCTTTTTGTTATTTTCACGAACTCATGGACAAACTTTAATTTTAATATTGTGATTCAAGAGTCATTTGTTACCATTTCGTGTGCTGATTCAGTTTATCGTGAATTCTTTCATAATGTAGTGATCGACCCGTCTGATCGCTTAGTTGGGAGTTATTTTGGAATGATGTCCTGACTCAAACGCCATAGCTAGTGGGTTCCAGTCTACTCTGGATATTTTTTTGTGCGCATGAACATTAAGCAAATTTGTTCGTGTTAATAAATGTAATAAACAGCTTATGGTCACAGATAAATTAATATTACATGTGTAAAACATGGGCATATAATTATACAAGTCATTGCTTAGTTTAAAATCGAATTAGCAGTAGATATATAAAGCAATATCCTTGGATTTATAATTGTTTGTTTCTTATGTCGTATTTTTAGCACCCATTATATTTCTATCTTTCTTTCACTAAAATTTACATATAAATCCATCTTCTCTGCAATATTTCTCTATTTTTGTTGTTAATAAATTCTCTCAGCAGTTATTTATTCAAATGAGATATTATAGTAAAGTAGGTATCATTTATCTCATCATAACTTTATTTGCGAGTATCCTACAAGTTACAAAATACAATACAGATATTCCTCTAGGGAAAGATTCTCAGTAAACAAACATACAGAATATTGTATCGTCTTACATGAGGATAAATTGGAAATTCACTTATAGATTCTTTTACCACACAAACGCTAACAATATGGGGGAAAATAACACAAGTACTGGCAATAAAAACGGATCCATTACCTTAATAAAATAGAAATCCTCGCTTTTATTCGTTGAGACCGCTGCCATCTTTACAAATATTTTCTCCTTTTTTTCCCCAAGGCGTTTACGTAAGGCTGTACCTCAATTAAACACCCGGAGTAAGCTGGGGACTTCATTAGTGAAATGAAATGATGTTACTATACCTACCAACGTTCGTAGATGAAAATTGTGTAACTCGCGTCAGTTGATTAAAAATAAAAGCTTCAGTGAACAGGTAATGTTTTTCTCCATAATGAGTTCATTTTTTTACATAGGATTTTAAGTCAAGTACTAGACTAGACTAGTTTTTAGACATCTACAATTCCCGTTGGATAACGATGAGATGAAAGATTATTGAATTGGTCTAAAGTAAAATTAAAATAGCTATAACTGTTTCATCTATCATCATATAACAAAAAGAGGCAAGTATATATATCAGGGTTACTTCTTCAGAGCATCTCACGTAATACCGGGCTGATCTCGATTTAATCTCCAGGGTCATGGCCCTCATTTTCAAGTTTACTCTACCCTCATCTCAATGTTGAGTATCCTCAGTACTAAGTCGATGACACTCATCGGCTCTGCCTCTAAAGCTTTAAGCTCAACTAAACCGCTGTCTTATAAGCTTTGCACCTATTGTGCTATTGCTGCAAATTCTGATATATTAATATTACAGATAGCTGAACGAGAACTCAAATAATCCCTATAGATATTTCAAAAACACATTTATGTTTTAGTATTTTCTGAAAGTCTTGTATTTATCAATGTGTTTAGTTTATGCTTGGTCGATTCTTAACGTTCTTAAAATATCGTTGGAGAATCGTGATTTATATTCAAACATGTTATATAATGTTGTATAACGCCACACTTCCCGGTCCCCTTATAGATACTAAGACATCAACACGCGGCTTTTTTCCAGTTAACAAAACATGCTGTTGCCAATTATTACGTAACTGAATGAGTCTTCTTAACTATATATTCTAAACCTTAAATCACTTGTCAATCTCAAAAGACAAAAAGAAGCTGTCATATGCTTATTTGTGCTGCATTTCGCAAATCACAGCATTACTTAAAGTGCTTACTGAGCTCGTAGTGCTGGCAATAAATTCCGTAAATATATACCAAAATACATAAAAGATAATGGTAATCGATTCAGCATGTAAATTACGGTTAGAGGGAGCGACGACACCATTCACACCAAAATTTCCATGGAAGCGAGGGTACCCACCCCTACAAAGCTAATAAATACAAATTACTGCAACTATTTAAACATTTCAATCCAGTCTTCAGTGAAGTCTTGAACAATATGCAAGGTCTTTGCCCGTTGTGGGTTGATCCATTAACTTGATCTTTATTGTGTCTTAAAGTAGACTAGTAAAAAGTTCGTCTTAAAATCGGGATACAATAGCTTTGTATCATATCAATCTTTATATACTTAATGTCAGTATTTTTAAGGATAATTCGCTGAAATCAACTTTAACAGGTCAATGCCAGGTCATAGAGGACTAAGGTTAGAATTTGAATGTTAATGATAGAGATAATTAATAATGAATTTGCAGAGGTTGTACCTTATTCTCTCCTTGATATAACATAACATGGTTAATGTTTGTAAAGTTAGAAGGTACATTAAGTTAAATTTTCTCCATGTTATTACCAGTTTGTCAAGATTTATTGTCCTTTGAAAAGGCGTTATTCCTAACAAAAACAGAACCATAAGTTATTGGTAACTAAAACCAGTCTAGACTGAACTACAGCCTTGATCTTCTCCTGTTTTTTGGCCAAAGCCTCCGATTCTATTATTCATGTCCCCGCCCCATCGAAATTGTATTGTAGCGTTGTACCGGAAAATTGCTCGCTCTAAAATACCCTGACACTTTTTATAACATTCATTCGGTGAAGGAACAAATTCGTTAACTGGAACAGATTTTTCACTTCTGTCTTTATGAGGCGTCTGTTTGTGACATCATTTTTCTCGCTTTCATGAGTGTATGTTTTATTTTAAATCTAACAGTATCTTGTTTCTGGTTTCACAATTTTAACTTATGGGATATATCAACAGTTGTCCAGATTCCCTCGTCTGTTTTCATAGAACTGAAATTTCCTAATAATCCAACTATAAACAATTAAGCTCTTAATAGCAAGTTTTAATAATAGTAATAAACAGTGGCGTTCCGTGGTTTTTTTGCGTTCCCAGGGGATTTCAATTTTCCTGGGATTAGGTAGTGAGTAAACAATATTTTGAACAAGCATTCACAAACCTAGTTTCAGTCACAAGAGGAACTAACCATATTTGGAGTGATAATACAATTATTATCAGAGTAGAAAATTGCATTAAACCTATCTACATTCTACACTAATATTGTAAAGAGGAAAGATTTGTATTTTTGAATGTAACGAATAAACTCAAAAAGTACTGGACCGATTTTAATAATTCTTCTTTCATTAGAAAACTACATTATCACTGAGTAACATAGGCTATATTTTATCCCTGTATTCCCACGGGAACTATATGTGACAACCTATAGCTAAAGCTTGATGTTCATACCAAGTGCTAATTCAGCGATGCCGTATTATTTTTTTCTGTAAACAAAGAGCACGCATATCTAAAACCGGAAACACTAAATTTACATCAGAACTGTTTACCGATAAATTAATCGCTAGCGGAATAATAGCTAGTGAATAATTTGGTTATTAATATGATTCAACGCGAAATCATATTCGCATGATGCTACTTAACCTACTGACTTCTCTGTGGTATTAATTGCATCCCTAGTCTAAACCAATCATCATTATAATGAGCCTAGAACACACTGCTGATCGTAGGCGTTTTCTGTCTCTTCATTTGTCTCATATAAATACAATACTAATATTATAATTGCGAAAATAAATAACTCTGTCTGTCTCTCTGTGACGAGTTGAATGATACTTGGTTCACAGATAGTCTAGAGCCTGAGAAAGGACATAGGCTACTCTTTATCCCGGGAAATGGAAGATCTCCCGGGTACGCGGTTCAAACCCCGGGGAGCCTCTAGTTCAATATAAATTAGTCTACAGGACCCCTTAAAGTCCAATCGAGCATAAAAAAAAACATGTGGAATATCTTATTATAGACTTTTACCTACGCCACCAGCTAAATTAAGCAACTCAAATTTATTATTAATGAAGATGGTCAAAAGTGTTTTGGACTAAAAATAAATCTATACTATTTTCGTATGATACATTTATAAATAGCATGTTATCGATTCTGTCCAATAAAGTTAGATATTAATAAACTTAGACCGCAAATACTTTGCGGTTTTCTTCAGTCAGATCAAATTCATTTAGTATAAGACATATGCTAGAATTAACTTACAGTGCATGAGTAATCTAAGTTTAGAAATATAGATTAGAATCTAATGCTTCTATTAACTATTTATGTAAAGCTACTCACAATAATTCTAGGATATAAACTAATGTATTTGTTTATTAGATACGATGGAATTAAAAAGAGTAACCAAGCACATAACCGCACTTGTATCTATCAGTCTTTCAATATCATCATTTCAGAATATAATTATGTTTTGTTTTTATTGTCCACGAAGGCAGACGAGCCATCGGACCACCTGATGCAAAGTGGTCACCGACACCCATAGACTTATGTCTCCTAAGAAGCATGATTCTCCCTGATATCTTTTTAAAAGTTCTAATATCTAATAAGCTTATGTCTCGTCTATCTACTTCGCTTTCTAAAATCCGGAGGGATTGATGACTAAATCAATTTTTTTTCTGTACTGGCATTAACTATTGAACAATAAGAATCCATATTGGCAAGGCCTAGGAGAGAGCACCTTGTAGATTCATAATTTTTATTTATAAGCATCACATATATTAAGATTATTATTATTATTTATATTATGATTATTCATGTAAAATGGTGCTTTATCAATGCTAGATTGTGTTTGAATCAAATATTATTCGTGACTTTTTAGAATGACTGAAGTCGTTGAAATATACTTTTGTGACCCATTCGTAACTATAAATATATATTGTTTCTTTATATACTTATCAATGGTTATACACGGTAAAAGCTTCACGTAGGTATACTTTATGGACATCGAACCGGTACCGTTGTCTAACTAGACGACCAACTTTCCATTTTACTTGAACACTTCTCATGTTTATATTTTGTTCACAGGTAAGTCGACTCAATCAACTTGTTTTAACTTCACAAGTCTAACGAGGTATGTTTGTTGTTACTTTTCATTGTAAGAGTGCCAAAAGACTGTCCTTACTTTTTGAGGGTCGGCCAACGTACAACCATGTCATATTAAATCTCAAAGAACAATCTGACCGCGTTAGGTACGGTACCTCGCAGCATCCAACCACGGGAAATGCCACCTACTTTCTTTCTACTGCAACTAGCGGACTTACGGACTTACAACCAATTTTATCATCGTAACACCTCCTTAGGTATATACAACGTGAACTCTAACCGTGTCAGTATAAAGTTGATGTTAGTACGCACCGGTTTATTTTAAGCCCAATACACACTGCGCACAATCCTATTTATTTTCCGTGGCTTGATGTTGGTATCGTTCGGTTAGTCCGAAGCTAGCGCCGGCCGGGTCGCGTCGCGTTAGTGCTACGAACGTTTCTCCGCTGACGATAATTTTGTGACATACATTTGAACTCGTGCTGTGTTTAAACTGGTGATGATGAAGAGTGATGTTTGCTGCAATAACTGGTATGCGTTTGTTGGTTCGCGTAGCTGAAAGGGCGTGATGCACTTGCGTGCTCTGCTCTCTGAACGGACCGCTGCCGGCATGAAGGGCCAACCGGTTTGGTAAGATCTCTTTCTTACCGACCAGTAACTATTTAGAATAGAAAGCCCTAGCTCTCTAACTAGCTTTGGATTACGACACCGCTTTTTGATTTGTTCACTTAACAAGTTAATTTTGTTATCAGATCGAAATTGAGTTTGACATGCTGTTTTTGTTGTTTTAGTGTTGTGTTTGTGTTTTTTGAGATTTTCATTTCACGGATATTTATTATGCAACTCTAGTTATATCAACCTGTAGACATTTATCATTGTTTAAGTATCAAATATCTACATTTCATTTCGGCGCTTATTTATTATTCTAAGCACAATATTCGTTGTGTGCAAATTTGATTTAACTTTGGGTCTCTGACTTTATTTGATCGCACCTTTATGAATTCTTATTAGATTTTTATATGCCTACATTGCTCATATTTATTCATTGAATAGAAGTTTTGAGACTTATTCTCACCTTTTTTAATAAATAGGCTGCGAGTGAGAAAATAAGAAATTCAAGTATAAATTGTAGTAAGTTTATTATGAGACCTTCATATACCTACCGGGGTGCCCTTAAGAGTTAGTTCCTCTAAAGTCTTTGTGTTTACAACCTTGTATCACATCATTACTTAGGTACTATATATATATTCATTAAAATTATTATCTTTATGGAAACCAGTTACGTATTTTCACAGGATTCAATTATGAAAAGGGTTGGCTTGTAATTGTGTTATATCAAAGGCTCTCAATGCTTTTATCTAATGATAAAAGCTTTTGTTAAGAGCAAAAGCTCTGATTTGACCTTTCCCCTTATACTTGGCTTCACAGAACTTTTGGGTATTATCTGCGATATAAATCAGATGTTTTAGTACCTAAAAAGCCGTTTTGTAAATTACATCGGGCGAATATTTGAAATGAGAACTTACATCCCAAGATTTTCAAATAAACATTCAAAACCTGTTTTAGTTTTAGAAACGTGTGTGACAGAAGGAATGTCTCCGATTCTTTCGATCCATAGATTACGTCACGAGGATTTTAAAATTAAGTATCTTAGATGGTTCACTGCCCCTTGAATCTTGTCTGCATTTTTATCAGATTGTCAACTCGACTTATGAACGCTCATCTGATTCTTGTCGGGGTGTCTGTCTATATAATATTCAAGACTGTGTGGGTAGTCTGAGGGTTTGAAGTGATTGTCTATGTGGCGTCACGGGTGAGGTATTTTCTCCAAACCACTTATTAAATTCTACCAAAGACAAAACCGTATATTTTCGTTTATGACACACGCGTAACCACTAAAATTTTTAACAGCGTTACTTACTCATTATATCTAAAAATAAAATGGTGTTCGTTTGTACGGGAATATGAACGTGTCAATTTAAAATAACTTACTAACTATATGTCACTGATGTTGACCGAATTATAAAGTATTCCCCATCGCATCATATATTAATGGACACTCTTCATGATTAGTGTATAATTATTAAGCTGACTTTGATGTATGGTTTCCTAACTAATATATCTTTGATATTCGTTTAGGTTAATTGAAGTCAACACACCCTTGACAGGACAATAAACGAATGTGCATTACGACAAGGAGTTGACTTGGGTAGTTTTTTGGGGCTATTTTCTGTTTGGGCTTCTTTTTGGGCATACCACTGGCAGTATAATTTAAATATGAATTAAAAAATAAATTATTAATTAAACGTTGCCTTTTTTTCGAATCACGACAGAGTCAATGAACGCTACCAACTATACCTACATAATAAACTGTCTTATCTCGTCTTGACATTGTTGATGTTTGTTCATATTTGTTCAGGGAAGCGGAAGATGACATCGTTTACATATTATATCATAGTTCATTTACATTCTTCCAAAGTTGTATAGTTACGCTTGGTTATGTCGAAATATTGCGGCCGGGCTGCCCAAACGATATGTAGATTAATTTATTTTCTTTATGATTAGGTATCTCTACCAATGTTCACGTGCTAAAACCACTAAGCTATGAAAATTTTATGATACCATATAACTTTTATTTGGGGATTTGGAGTCATAAAAATTACATTCACTCGGATTTTCTTTGTAAGATTAAATACACAGAAGGTAGTCAAACAGCGTTCATGTAATTCTAGCGTTGTGTTTAATTTGGGAAAATAAACTTTATGTAGCCGTTAATCTATCGTAGTCATGTTGAAATAATTACTCATGATAATACAACAACACAGATTGCGCACGAGAGCTGAGGTACAGGGTTAGACTTTGACACTAAACAATTAACTCACAACATTTGGCTCAGTTTCTTGGCATTCTTACTTTCTCTTTTATATTTTTTATCGCCCCAAAAGTTATTTGACAAAGCCAGAAATAAAGAATACAATGGTTTGTGTTGTTTAATCACTTTTCAGACACAATGTGAATCATAAAATTTAAACTGTAATAAGGATGTTGTGGTTTTGTTTTATTTCACTTTGCGATATTAAAGTTTACAAGTATAACCGACGCACACTTTTATACATATTAATGTACTTTTTGTGGTGTTCAGCGCACGCTCCTTTTAAGCCGGCCCCAGCCGACCCTGTTTACAAGATAGCCTAAGTAAACTGTGGCAGAGTTGACACTGCAAAGTCAAGGGGCTGCGAGATAAAGTTTACGTTTACAATTTACGTCACATTATACTGCATTTCTTGCACATAATTATAAAATCCTTATCAAGTCTTCCGCATTGCTAATAACACCATGAAAGGAGTTTCCTTCTCATGAAACAAGAGAATATGTGTTATTATAGCGTGGAATACCTTTATTTTCACAACTGACACAATAATGCCCACGTATTAAACTATGCCATGACATTAACATACCGCTATAATTGCATCTTTATATCCCATTATGAATCTCACATGGAACGCTCGACTTGCTAAGCTACAAACTTCTTTAATGTATTCATTTAAGGTTGATAATAGTGTACACATAATAACAGACGGCTCAATTGCCAGTAGTTTGTCCTCAGATGCCCGGAAGGGAGCGCCATTGTGTCGCAGTACCTTTCTTTGCCCACTCTCATTAAAATGGCCGCCAGAACCGTCCCATTGTTACTGCCTTTTTAAAACACTCATTGTTGGAAATATGTCATTTTGAATGAATTAGGAGAGCACGGCGCGTGACACGTTTCCTTTGAGAATGGAGTGTTTTAGACTGTTTCACTATAAATCAACATGGTATGTGCTTGCAATAAGTTTCTATAAAAACTAACACTTAATTTGGCAAGCATTGTCCTGGTAAGTACAAGTATAGGACCTCAATAAACCATGACCTTCAAGTCGATTCTCAAATAATTTAGGATCTAAAAACGACTCTCGGGCTGAAAAAAAATCAACCTTGCTCTCCACCTAGAATGGGGGTCGGAGACGAGATGAATACGTCTAAAAATAACCTAACAAAACGTGAGCGCCGACAGCTAGACCCCTTCTTCAATAACGTAAGCCCCTACCTAAGCCCTAAATCCGGTCCTGGTTGACCTTAATACATTTTTTATCGCTCTATTAACAAGTGCAGGCGCCCAGCCCTCCTTTATATATAACGACACAGCGAGGGGTAGAAATCTGTCATAAAAATCTATATTAACGACTGTTAGGAGCACAGAATCTCAGATATTGTACCTACTTTGATATTGCGTTGTCAGAATTTCTTATTAGAAATATAAAATTTTATTTTGTACGCCCGACAGTATTGTGGGTGCGTAAAGAAGTATGTAATTATGCCTATCGCAAAACTAATAAGTAGGTACCTAATGAAAATATATTATTTCCTGATTTAAAAATGATATTTTAATATGAAATTTTAATAGTAATTTATTTGAATCTAATATAATAAATAACACCACAGACATCTCCATTAGGTAGATACTAAAATTATTTAGGTATTATATTAGACTTATCCCAGACCTTATAATGCGATAAGTGGACGTCGTTAGTTATCCAATGTTAATGACTAAACAGCTCTTATGTTAAGGTCTCTCCTATTATCTCTATGGTTACCTTGATTTGATTATTTATGGTTATTTTCAAATTCTTAAAGATACCAATCATATTCTCCACCATAATTATTCGTATATCAAAAACGGTATTCTATCACTGCCATTATCTGTTTTATAAAATCCATCAAGTTGCTAGGAGTAATTTAGATAACTGTTTTTTTTATCGTTCCATCAAGAAATTGTCTATGCATACGATCCGAGAACGGAATACAAGAACGTGAAATTAAATACTTACCAGTTGCAAAAAATATGCTCGGGCAAAATATCTGTGGACCCTTGTCCAATCGATATCTGTGGCCGCACGGGGTCCGATTCGAGTGGCCTATAAGGCTATAAATCCGAGGTAGGTACCTATTCCGTGCAAAAAATGCTAAAGAGTACAATGACCGTCGCCGCGGTCGAAGTTTGAATTAAATAATTCAATTTTTTCTTTACTTTATAAAAACTTTACCTGACGTCTTTTACGTAAACTATTTAATGATTCGTTTGTTACCAGCCAGTGTTCGCTCACAAAAGCTGATAAATTTTTCCAAGTATGTAAAATACGACATCATACTATGCCGGAATGATTAAGGTCTCTAAAGGGAATAGACAGCTGAGAACAAATAAAGACTTTGATCTTGGAAAATCAGGCATAACCGCGGTCCTAAATACATGCATAATAAATCGATCGGCTTCTGTTTCGGGCAAAAAAGCAGAACAATGACCTAAACGCTGTCTACGACGCCGATGAACTACTGCGTGTCCCATGCCTATAATATAGCAATTGCTCGAAAAATAGGCTGAGATAAATGACTTGAAATAAAAACGATATTAAAATAAACAACATTCTCATTTCTAACTAGACCAAGAACAATGAGGATTTGACTCATTACGCCGATCTCAATTTCACCGCAAATCATTATTTATTAATGCTAATTGGCATATATGAAGCCAGGTATGTTAACAGAGGAAGTCCAATGAACTAATTAATTGTTCACAGCGGTATTCAGTGACTAATTCGAGTCACAATACGTACACAGTGCACCATACGTTTTCCACCAATATACCGTTTTGCTAGGGAGGTGTGAAAAATCGCTATAACCGAGAAACCGCAAAATGTAGATCGCGAATACTGGGTCGTGTTATAAACATCTCGATTGGATTGCTGAGAATGATGTGCACTTTGAAGATTGTTATATCGAGTCGATTTCTCTCGATATTTAATCGATTCTCTATTCGGTCAAACTGCTTTATGGGCGGGTTGATATTTAATAAAGAGAACGATTACACGATAAACACTAATGGTAGATTAAAAGCGTATTATATTAAATTTTTTCTACTTATATTGGTGTTTTTTTATAGAAGCATCGCTGTTACTTATATAATCATATAGATATTTTTTTTTTGTACCACAAAGGTGGCCAACAGGCATACAGTCCGCCTGATGGGAAGCGGTTACCGCAGCCTATGGACGCTTGCAACACTAGGGGCGTTACTCACGCGTTGCCGACCCTGTAATAATCTCTTCACTCCCTTCTTGAAGAACCCCATACTTACTTACAGCTCTACTGTTCAAAAACAAAAGATGACATGCATTTCTTTCACTTTTACTCGGTTTTTTCTGGGGCATTGTTACGAGTATTGTTTTCACATGTTTCCTCAAACAATGATCGTCAAAACCAAACATGGACAGAAGCGTACTAAAAAGTGAATCGGTAAATCAAAACTGTTTGGTAAACATAATGTTGTTTAATAAACAAAAAATATACGAATATGGCATTTCTAGTGGTACTTGGGCGCGTTTGAATGAATAATACAAAGGAAAACAATCACCAGAGAAATTTATCGAAGTTTATAGAAGATAGGAATTCATCTTCTTTTATGTGATACAATCAAGTTACAAACATAAATATATAGAGCTGCATTTTGGATGGATATAAGACATTACAACTTCATATCTTAAGAACGGGTACAAATGGTTAATGCATCTAGAATAACTGCTATAAGTCCATCTGCCTACCTACTTATTTATCTAACTGTATTTATTTTTTATTTATATATAAAACAAATTTAAATATGTAACACGGATGGCGAATAAATAATGTTTCTATAAGAGCACCTGCTACAGTACCTTTTTGGTCCAGTTGCGTACGAATTTATTTGTATTCGTACACATACCTGTTTCGGATGTGTACGGAATGGTCCAATGTTGGTATACCCTTATTGTAACTGTCACAATACGACTGCAACATTCAATAATACAAAAGGGTATTATATTCGATCTAAGTTGGTTTTTGAAAAGAGTAATTACTAAGTTTATTGCCAGCTCTTTTCAATAAAAAAGCAACTGTCAGAACCTTAGATTATAATGTATATTTATAATCTAAGGTCAGAACCGAGCATTAATAGCGACTATTCATAAGTGCTTTATTGAGGCATATTTGAATAAAAAAGATTTTGATTTTGGGTACTGATGATGCAGTTTGAATGTTTTCCTATTGTCATGTTCCTGAGATGTCCACAATTTGGATCTAAAGAGGTTTTATTGCAAGGAAGTTGGGATTTTCATTGTATAAGTCTCTCATTTGATTATCAAACTCGCATTCAAATTTGAAATGTGACTCAAAAGGATTAAATACAATTTTGTAAAACCATAAACACTATAATTCAATTGTTTTATTAATTTTATTTAAGGAATATGTATAATATTATATTATTCATAATATTTATAATTGCGGATTGAAATCATCATAAAGTAATATTAATCATATCGATATTACAGAATTAATCCAGAACAGGTTATTTCAAAGCGAGAGTTCATTGATCTCGTTTTTTGAATCGCAAAATGGCTTGTTCGTTTTTTGCCTGACTTTTAAAAATAAGTAAGTTTTTTTTCTCTGAGTAAAAAGTAGGTATTAGTTCTAGACACGACTGACACTGCCATCTGACGACCATTAAAAGAAAAAAAAACAGTATCCTATGTCTAGAATAAGTATAAATATGCTGCATTTAGGTATTCAATGGATGTTAATTCAAAGATTAATTTATTAATGTATTATTTACCTTGCGAAATATATCGAAGTATGTACCTCAGTATATAAATAATACAATTTAATGATGTTATTGTATGCATCAAAATTAAGTTAACGAACCCAAGGTTATCAAATCATAATACTTCATTGAATTAAGTAAGGTAATTTACAGTGAAATATTTATTTTATTTATAACAATAATATTTATCTACCTAACAGCATATAAGTAGGACGGATTATCAGTAGGCACTATCCAAACCTACTATCATATTTTTATTATTATAAAAGGCTTAAAACGACTCGACATGAGATAACTAACTGGTTTGAATATTAAACGCACTCAAAACGGCTGTACAGATTTTGATGAAATTTGCCATACAGATAGAAAATATTCTGGATAAGCATATGCTATAAGCTACATTTTATTTTGTAATCAAGGTAGGTTTAATACTAGCCAGTGTGAAAGTTGTTTAACCGTTTTGTATTATGACGGATCGTTTTCTATTACAACAGTTTATAACATTGTTTGGCACAAACTGCATTACATAACGCGTGTGGTAAGCAGTGGTAAGTTCCTACAATGGGCTTGAGAAATCCAGGAACTGTCTCTTGTCACGCGATATACGCCATTATATTTCATATAAAACAAGATTGCCATTTATTCTCGTAATCTATGAGGCTATTTCATTATCAGCTTGCTAATTCACGCCTTGAGGTTTTTTACGTAAAAAAAATTCAGATCCAGTAAAAAAACACGTTTTAACAGCAAATAATCCATGTGCGAAAAAGAGACAAACATAGCGCGAAAAAAGAGACAGCTCATCAAAACAGACAACTTGGTAGTCTGAATTGTTCGCACTAAACTCAAGACGGGCGGATGTAGGTAAATATACCTATATAACTTTAAAGAGCCGAAAGCTATGAATTCCAGAGTAAAATAGATCAGACAATTAATGAATCCATTAGGCTTCTCGCCAATAATCTTAGTATAAGGCAGAATATTAACATCAGTTAGTAGGTAGGTACTAGTGATGGGATTCTTCCCGGGAAAGAACCCAAAATGGGAAGATTGAGGGAAAGAACCCGAGGAAGATTCCCAAATGGGAAAGTATTCGGGTTTTTTCATTTTTAGCAATGTAACAAATAGGTAATGTGTAGATACATGTATATATCAAATAGTACGTACTATTTAAGTACTATTACTACTTGTTTGAGCTAATTTAACTTTGTTTATTTCCATAATTCAATAAATACGTTATACAGTCTAAGCCGTTTACTGCGACATCTTTTAGAACAATATACCTGTTATATTAACTTAGAAAAAAGGTCCCGGCTGAATGCTATATGACCGCCTAATCAAAAACATTCCTTTTTCCGACATTGCTATTGACGACATACCTCATTAAACTACCACATTTAACAATTATTTCGGATAATTAGATCTGTTAATAGTAGAAAATTGTATAAAACTACTGGAACCTATAACAGATACTATTTTCAAATTCGAAGGCAGTGATTTATATGGCCTTCAAAGATATTAAGTCCACATTTAATTTTGCATTTCCGGACATCATCATCATCATCATCAACAGCTTATATACATCTCCACCGAGGAGCTCGACCCTCCCCTAACACTGAGGGGGTGTAGGCCATAGTCCACCACGCGGGCCTAGTGCGGATTGGCGGACTTCACATGCCTTTGTGACATCTCGGGCATGCAGGTTTCCTCACGATGTTTTCCTTCACCGAAAGTCAGTGGTGTGAATCCGTATGTAAGTTTTTTTATAAACTCAGAGGTACGGGCCAGGGATTTGAACCGGCAACCTCGTGATCGTGAGTCGGTGCGCTCCCAACTGAGCCACCACGGCTATCCGGACATTTCCGGACATATCCATTCTAAATGAGCATCACAAACAAGATTTAAAAAATGCTGTAATTAGCTGTACAAATAAATGTTTGACACCCATTCATTATGCTGCATATTTATTGGATCCAAGATAGCAAGGCATTGAATTAGAAGAAGAACACGAAGTGGATGGAGTGTATACACGACGTTAACTAATCGCACAATATTGTCGTTGGTGTTGATTTATCCAATTATAGAGCTAAATAGGGTTTATAGAGTAGACCATTTATATGGAAGGATGTCACCGAAATGGACCCAGTAGTTTGGTCGAGAGGACTCTGCACTTCCAAATTGCTGAGTAGGGTTGCAGTACGGATTCTAACTGCTCCCTGTACTTCAGCAGCCACAGAACGATTGTTTAGCACGCACGTCCATATACATAGTCGCAATAAAAACAGATTGACTACAGACAGGGCAGCAAAAATACCTTTTATTTCATACAATTGGAACCTGTTTCATAAACACAAAGATCATGACAATGACGATGATGACGAGCCAATATCTACGAGGGCTGCACAAAAAGTATGGGAATGGAATATTAAAATCTTTTAAATTGAAAACTGTTTGGTTTTAAAAATCGAATACCATTTAGTTATTTAAAAAACGATTCTCGGTCTTGTCACAAGGTTTTGTCAAACTTGTTTAGTCGTTGAAAAAATGGAGAAAATGGACTCGAGAAAATTCAAGAACGAGACGAAGACTTTCGAAGTGGTTTAACACAAAAACAGTGTGTTGACCGGATGATTTCTGCATTTGGTGATGAAGCCCCATCCAAAAGCACAATTCATCGCTGGTTTGCTGAATTTCAACGTGGACGTATCAAGTTCAGTGATGATCCTCGTCAAGGTCGTCCAAAAACTGCAGTCACCCAAGAAAACGTTGATGCTGAGCGTAAGCTGATTGAAGAAGATCAACATGTGATATACCACGAAATTCAGGCAACTTTAGACATTGAGATGAGTCAAATACAAATAATCTTGCATGAACAATTAGGTGTAAAATATTTGTTTTCCCGATGGATACCGCATTAGCTCTATAAAGAGCAAAAAGCGGCTCGTGTTACTTGGTGCGTCAGAACTTTCGAAAGGCACGCGGGATCCTCAAATGCTATATAAAACATTGCATCAGGTGACGAATCCTGGATATACGTGTACGAACCCGAAACAAAAACCAGTTTGAGTGTTCGAAAATGAGTAAAGCCAACAAAAATTGTTCGTTCACGGAGTGTTGCAAAAAAATGGTGGCTACGTCTGTCTCCAAAACTGGCCATGTTGCGACTATTCCTCTTGAGGGACAAAGAACGGTAAATGCAGAACGGTATGCTAGCATTTATTTGCCACAATTCGTTTCTGAACTCCGTCCTCAGTTTTTTCGATGGACCAAGCTGCGGCTCAGCATCTGATCAGCTTTCTGAATTGAACATCAGTGTGAGAACTGAAGAAGGAAGGGGTGTTAATGTCGGCGGTTCATCGTCAAAGTCATTTTTATTTATTCATTCTGAGAGCCCCATTACGTTGCTCTTAGTCTCTCCAGAACAATAAAAGCACACTGCAGAACATTTCAGCACTGCTTTTCGACATCCACACATCGCTCCACAAAAAGAAACGGTTTGCTCGAGTTTCTGAACATTTTCACTTATAACTTCTTCATTTATAGTTCTACGACCAAAAGTTACTGAACCAAAGTTGTAGAGAATTTAATTTGCAACAAAAAATGTTACCAATTTCTTTTAATCAAATGAATAGTTTAAGAGATATATCGTATAAACCATTTCAATTGAAAAAACCCGTCTATTGGGTTTCTTCCCACATAAACACCCGGTTCTTTCCCATTTGGGAATAAACCCGGGTTTATTCCTTTCGGGTTTATTCCCACCGCCCATCTCTAGTAGGTACCTAGATATAGGAACCGCTCTATATACACTTACTTTATAGCTATCTACCACCTCATTAAAGCTCTAAAGCGCCATCTACTCTGAAATAAGCAAGTGCGTAAAAGCATCTGCAGTAAAAAATGAGAGTCAAGAAAAAAAATATCTCTGTCCCTTTCTCGCAAATCAACCACTCTATCGTCTCCGGCCGACTGACCACGCGTCGAGATTCGGAACCAATGACAGATCGATCTAGGTGTTGCCAGACTTCATACAAACAATAGAAAGTACGCAAAGGTAAATAAGTATTGTGAAGCGAGCCGCGCGTACTCACGCCAGTAATTACAATTACGTAAGTAATCGTAAGAAGTAATCTATTACGCCATCCGCCATAGTGAATCTCGTGTTTCGATAATCGCAGTTTACAATAAAATTGAGGAAAAACGCGAATTGAATCGCGTGAGCGCACGCAAATGTAGTATAACAGTGAAACCTGCCCTTCGGAGCCGTGAACTTCGCACTGCGGACTGTTTACATTACAGAATAAGTTATACATGCAATCAAAATCTTAACCTATTTTATTCACCTTGAATTGTTTCAGTGTAATACCATAATTGTGTCCAAATATTTTGAACAACTTGCAACATTTGTAGAAAAACGTGAGAACCGGAATCCGTACCAGACACAGATTTCTTCAGACTATTTAGTTATCTATCTATAGAGCTGTATGCCAATTCTTTTGATGATTATACCTGGAAAATAGAGACGTCACAAATGAATTTCCCAACCGATTAAAAAAATATACAAACCGCATGTTTTACGCAATCAATCATCTGTATCTAGACTTATAAATAAACGTCGGAACTCGGATTGCTTAGATCTAGGCCGGCTTTCGGAATGACCCGCAATATGATGAAGCTATCATCTTCACTGCAATTTATGTTTAATTATAGACATTCAAATGTAGGTTGCATGAATATTCGATGCAATAAAGCGCCAAGCAGGAAACACCTGTGGCCTCTTTATTTTAATATTAAACATCTACATAATTTCACATTATTTGGTCCGTATAATAACAGTATTTCAGTCTTGTTTCATTCTGTATTAAAGTAGGGACAAGATAATAGGTCACTTTTGACAGATGTCAGTTTTATATTCATAGTGAGGTGACCTGCTTAAAAACATCGATTAAATGAATGAATCGAATGAATCGATACAGACTTGAAACATATGTGAATTTTAAAAATGATCATGCGAATCCCTGTCCCATTATTATTTTTTCTTTCATAAATTAAAGGAGCAAAATAAGACAAGTACCTACGTAATTTAACAAAAAAATTGCTTTTATTCACTTGAACTATCGGAACTGCTATCTTCATCACTGCTGTCAGCACTCAGAGATATTATTAATTCATTTTCAATAATATTGTCTATTCTCACATCTCGTTCAAAATCTTGTAAAATTATTTTCTTTTAAATTATTTTGTATTTTTATAGTTAGTTAAAAGAATAATAAATATGTATAATTAGGTTTTATTATAATCACAACGTGGTTATAAATTTATAGTGATTTTTCTTCACAAGTAATCATTGCATTCGATTCAACTTACAATCCTATCAGCTTTCGATTTTTAGAGTAACATCCCTAGTGTTTAAAAAGAAAAAGGGTTGACTGACGCAACATTGTAACGACGTTCAGTTCTTTAGATCAGAAATTGTTTATTATGTTTAGAATGGTTTATTAGTGAAAGCAAATCGTAAAATTACTCGTATCGGTCATTATTACAATAAATATGTAAACGTAATTGAAAAAAGTTAAGCAATTGTGCAGTTCTTATTTTATGCCCGCCGTTACAAGGTTACGTTGTTGAATTTTGATGAAATGTCAAAAGTGACCTATTATCTTGTCCCTACTATAGATAGGTTTATGTCTCGAACATTCTATTTGCACTGTCACTGGCAGGCAAGTCGGGCAATAAGTTTTCAATAAGAATAAACAATAGATAGATATTGTCTTATTAAAATTTCTAATTCTCAGGGATATATTTGAAACATTTAATATGTAAATTTTATTTTAACGATCAGTAGCTACCCTCACTGCGTAATAATAATATTACCTATATAAAATGGTTTAATTGCTTTTAATCCCTGGCAGTGGTGGCATGAGCAACGTTGCCGACTGCCACGGCACCGACCTTCGCGACTAGGGTCACGGCTTTCACGCAAAACGACTAATTTTGAAAGGTGCACCATTTAAACCGTTACTACAGCACGCCACGACTTCGCAAATCGTCGCGTTATGTCTGTGGAACACGAAAAACATCTAAGGCCAAAACCACGAGTGCTCAATTCGATTTGTATCGATTTCCATCAACGTATCGAGATGAAATCTTTGAAGCGATTGAGATGTGATTTATAAATGTTTACTCTATGTAGCAGATGCGGTCGTTTCGATCAAATATAAGTAAAAAATCGGGTTATAGCCACACGTAACCTATTTCGGATGGTATTATTATAGATTTTATTTGTTGTATGTTTCAATAAAAGTTCGAATTTAGATGGCGAACCTGCACACTATTTCAAGCACAATTTTATGTTTACAACCACAACCGACTTCTATCAGAAACCTACCTCCGATCCTCGCATTCAATAAACTTTTAACAAAGAATCATTCCATGCGAAATTTGAATACCAAACAAACATAATATGAAGCCGATGTAATTGAATCCGCGTTCGACATTCAAATGAACTCCAGTTTTCCACCAGTAACAATGGTAGGAGACTTATGGCACCGGCTGTAATAAGATCTGGTCACGATAGCGAGTGACCCTGGGGGAAATTGTCGAATGAGTGAGCTAAGCTTTCCTTCACTAATGATTTGTCAGTCTCGTGTTACTGTAACTAATGTTACGAGACCTTCGATGGCAAAAAAGGAAAGATAAATGGTTTTTTTACTCTTGAAATTATTGGATTCAGTGTGAGGTTACGATTGATTGGCGACGTCTTTCTGACGAGGGAAATAAATAGTGTTTTTTGAGAATATTGTCAATATGTTTGTACACAAGTTATATATAATTTACATCCAGACATTAAACAGACAAAAACGTTTCTCTTGGATAGGAATCGAACACTCTAACGTCGCTAACCACAAAACTAGTCAAATATTATATTTAGTAGTGTCATAGCAAAGTCTTGGTTATAGGTATATTCTTCTCACGTGACTTCATTAGAGCTGTTGATATTGACGACAATGTCACTGAAAATAATAAACTACCCAATAACCTGACACCAAATGTCATGTGTCAATTCATTAATTCCGATGCGACATTACGAGCTATTTGCCTTTCAGAACACACTCTAGATGGTGCAGCTAAATGAGAATTTATATAGACGCCATTCACATTAATTAATGCTGGCTGAACATGGAAAGCTATTACCCACGACATATCGGCCAATGTATCTATCAGATAAGTAATAACGAAGCTATAACGATTAACTGGCTTCTACTTGTTTTTGATTAAAAATATGCACTCTACATGATTTCCTTGAATAAAAAACATGTGGCTAATTCATATTTTTGTAGGACAGATGATAAACACTGAAATTTAAGTACAAGGGCATGATTTCGAGAGATTTCATACTGTTTCGTTAATGTTAACCTAAGTTACTAAAACTACCTAAAATACTAGTACATTCTGTTGATTTATATTTAGCCCATAATCTCAAAGTTATTGGCATTGTGGCTGATAAAATTGGGCCAGTCGGAACTGAATTATTAAAACTCAAAACTATGGTCTTAATTAGAGTAATCGACATCACATGTTCTTTACTATCATCGCCTGTATATAAATTCCTGTGCGCCCAAATACCTATGTAGTTAGTTTAAATAGTTGCCTACTTTCTTTTCCTCTTTATTCATGTTTAACGTAAATCATCAAACTCTTTCATGTTGCTTACAGTTTATCAACAAATCATTTATAAACTACATCAACCCATTATAAATCTTTTGCTTCGGTAAGATAAAATAAAAACAGCGCTGCTTGCCAGCAATGCGGTTTGGTTTCCGATGTATAAATTCTAACAACCCACAAAAAGGCGAAGACTGGCATCCTTTAAAAAGGACCAAATGAACCCGAAGAGCGAACAGCATTCTTAATAAACGTCGTTGTCCGTATTCGATTTCACATCTACAGTTTATATTACAATAAACTGATAAGGTATAAGACTCCACTTGATCTCCGGTTTAATGATTTTTTACCACAGTATTATATTACTTATTGATTCAACCATATCATCATTCTTTTACCACTTCCTTACTCCCATAACCTTGATAACTTCAAGTCGATGTCCTCATACTTATCATCTTAAGGAAAATACACTTAATTTATATGTATTTAATCATTACTTTCAAGCATCTGTCGTTGTCTTCCGGCAGATGCTGAAAACCAGTTTTGAGATACCACCTTCTGTATTCCTGACACGGACCTCTGACTTTAAAAAGTACCATAAGGAATTGCCACTGGTTTTCGATAAAGGAAACCTGCATGCCAAAAATGCATGTAAAATCCGCTTGGTTTGCGTAGTGGACTAAGGCCTGAACCCCTTCGTTGCTAGGGGTAAGGGGAGGCTCGTGCTCCTAACGTGTCCGTTTCAACCGCGCGGCCACCTCGTAGAATTTGATGAAACTTTGCCAGGAATTAGTACTAATTTGTTACTTTACACACTTCTTTTCCTGAATTTGTTACAAAAAAAACTTAGGCGCTATGACGAATAATAGTTGGCCGCTAGAACCGCCACTCGCCGTAGTCATCGCCCGTGATTACACAGTAACTATACAATGCAGATAGACAAATGATGTATCAATAGAAAGGTCTTAATTTGTTCAATTTGTTACAAAAATTAAAAACGGGAAAACATAAATAAACAAAAAGTTATGCAATATTTAGTTTTCAGGTTATCAGCAGGTAGTTAAGTCACCATAAACATCAAATTAATTGAGGCTAATATTTATGAACAATTAGTACCTAATTTGTTACAGCGAATAAACAGATAAAAATACTAGAAAGTAGGTTCAATAGTTTGTTAGAGTCGATTTAAGTTGGCCGCTAGGTCGGCAATATGCCTACAACACAATGGCGTTTAGCTCGTTGTCAAAAGTAGGTGTAAGCTTAGTTCGAGTACTAATCGACGGGTAATGCAATCTAGTTTGGGTGAATATGGCGAATGTAACTGCAGCATTCATATTTTAGGAGATATTTACAAAAAACAGTAGTATGAAACCGTATGAGAGTAGGGTGACCATTATCACATTAGTCCAAAGGCATGTTTCTAATGTTGTACTCTGTTTGGACGAATATGCGGTTCGTTTTGCGGCCATATTGATGTCTATTGTTCGTAATTCTTTGAAGTATTATTTTTGTGTGAATATTGTCATTGATTTTGTTGTGAATGATAGATATTGTGCTGAATAACATAGTGTGTGCTCGTTCATATTTAATTCCCGTGATTTTGATACTACTAAGTTACTAAGACACTTAACAGTAAATCCAGAAGTGCATATCTATGAGTTGTGCCCACTTATATGTTGGATTTGTTTATGTAGAACTCATCACCAAAAAGTGTATTGCAGACTCAGAGGGATCCAAATCGACAGCGGTAAGTTTAGTTTTTTCAAATTTTATGTAAAAATCGTCTTGTCCTCCTCACGGCCGATCCAGCAAAGATATTTGCTGAGACAGCCGTAGCCCATCAACATCTGGGTTGTTTTAGCCACGTGTCCATTGCGGGACGTATGGCCGCTATCGTGAGCCGTCCCGCGGTCGGGTGAGCGAGTAACTCGTCCCACTCCGCGAGGACGGCTGCACGAAGCTCTCGCCTCTTCCGCTGGACGGCGTCGAATTCGACTCGGCCCTGCTCCTGCTGCTCCTTGCACCAGTGGTATATACAAGCCAGGGCCTTCGCCTCCGCCTTTTTCGGTGAGCGCAGAGGGCTCTCAACCGAAGGAAAATTTAAGCGACAGCGCTGAGGGTGTCCCCTGCGACACGGTGCCTCGGCTCAGGGCGCCACTGGGGGAAGTGGGGACTCACTTGACATGATTATTTAGGGAACGGACTGGGTTGTTGCTGCCGGATTGGGCCGGAGCGGCGCGGCGGCGGGCAGTCATTTGTTAGCTCTGCGAGACCTTCCTTCTACGTAAACAAAGTCACAGGTTAAAGTTAGCGTTAGCCCACAGTAACTATTCTACGCGGACGAAGTCGCGGACAGAAGCTAAATAAATATTATGTTAGTTTATAAAGATTTTATATTTATGTTGTTGACTTTAATTAAGTAATTGATTCTTTTGCCTTTGTGTTGATTTAAATTAAATAAATTTTAAATGATATCTGACTTTTACTTTCATAAAGTACAGTCAGCAACGGAAGTCGTTGAACACAATGAAGTTCCAAATCACCTGCACACGTATTACTTACCATAAATTACTGATCAAAGTTAACTACAAAATAACCTTGTCAGCATAGAACTACAAAAGTCGCCGAGCACTGTTATGCCATAAATCGCTGAACATTACTAGCGACAAAAATATGTTATCAATAGAAAATACAAAAGTCGCTTAACAATGATAGTTTGTTACTCGACGAGGCTAATTCTCGGTTTGTCATAAGTTGCTGAACATTACTAGCGACGAAAATATGTTATCAATACAAAATACAAAAGTCGCTTAACAATGATAGTTTGTTACTCGACGAGGCTAATTCTCGGTTTGTCATAAGTTGCTGAACATTACTAGCGACGAAAATAAATTTATCAATATAAAATTGTCATGGGCACAGATTTTTTTTTATTTGACAAATCCGATTCTCTGTTTATCATCTTCTCTATTTTTATCTGCATAAATCTATATATGTATATGTTTAGCAAGCGCTAATCTCAGGAACTACTAGTCCGATTTCTAAAAATCTTTTAGCCTTGAATGGTACATTTATCGAGGAAGGCTATAAGTTATATATCATCACGCTACAACCAATAGGAGCGGAGCAGCAATGAATAATGTTTCAAAATCGGGAGTTGTTTTTCCTTTTGGGAGCCTCCGCTGCGTAAACGGTTAAAGTTTCGCTAAAATAATGTATGACAGAATTGTTCTCCTTTAAAAGTTCTAAAGAAAAGTCCGCGACAGCATATTATGTCTATCTGTTAGGCTATGTCCCCAGAAGGCAAATTGTGCTGCACTGGCGGGCAGTCATCAGTTAGCTCTGCGAGACCATGCTTCTACGTAAACAAAGTCACAGGTTGAAAGTAACTATTCTACGTGGATGAAGTCGCGGGCAGAAGTTAGTGTAATAATACTTCAAAGAATTACGAACAATAGACATCAATATGGCCGCAAAACGAACCGCATATTCGTCCAAACAGAGTACAACATTAGAAACATGCCTTTGGACTAATGTGATAATGGTCACCCTACTCTCATACGGTTTCATACTACTGTTTTTTGTAAATATCTCCTAAAATATGAATGCTGCAGTTACATTCGCCATATTCACCCAAACTAGATTGCATTACCCGTCGATTAGTACTCGAACTAAGCTTACACCTACTTTTGACAACGAGCTAAACGCCATTGTGTTGTAGGCATATTGCCGACCTAGCGGCCAACTTAAATCGACTCTAACAAACTATTGAACCTACTTTCTAGTATTTTTATCTGTTTATTCGCTGTAACAAATTAGGTACTAATTGTTCATAAATATTAGCCTCAATTAATTTGATGTTCATGGTGACTTAACTACCTGCTGATAACCTGAAAACTAAATATTGCATAACTTTTTGTTTATTTATGTTTTCCCGTTTTTTATTTTTGTAACAAATTGAACAAATTAAGACCTTTCTATTGATACATCATTTGTCTATCTGCATTGTATAGTTACTGTGTAATCACGGGCGATGACTACGGCGAGTGGCGGTTCTAGCGGCCAACTATTATTCGTCATAGCGCCTAAGTTTTTTTTGTAACAAATTCAGGAAAAGAAGTGTGTAAAGTAACAAATTAGTACTAATTCCTGGCAAAGTTTCATCAAATTCTACGAGGTGGCCGCGCGGTTGAAACGGACACCTCCTAACAATAATGACGTGCTTACCTCTTCGCCTAAGTCTTCAAAAATACCAATTTACTTCTCACCTTTCTATATAACGATACTTTCACAGTAAGTTCATGTTCTATTCTAGTGACCTCCAGACTGGTCAAGACCCTGGGCGGCATTTCTAAGGCTTTAAGCGTCCTAATGAGCTAATGTAGACTGTACAACTTGTTAGCGTATTTAGCTAACTAAAGAGGATTTACTCTTGACGTTTCATTTACGAAGGCTGTTTACTTGTTTTTTTATATTGTTAAGCATACCTATAGTAGAATGTAATAAAATATTAAATATTTTTAGTGAGTACTTAATTTACTTGTTTTTTCTAAGCTCACAGTATTTAGGATTCACTGTTTTAATCTATGTATTCGAAAATGAATGATTCATATAATATTATATCCCATTCATAACTACTTATTGTCAGTTATTTATGTATAAATACATCAGTATCTATGTTCAACAGTGGACGTCATATGGCGGATATGATGATGAATTATGAATAACGAATACTTAAAGAAATCTTTAAAACTTCTTGTGACCCTTTGAACCAAGTTTCTTACCGCTTATCCGCTTCACCGCAATCAAAAATCACCTGACAACTTAAACACAAATTATCCTGTAGCTTATGATGATGATCCCTACCTACATTCATATAATACAAATAGCACAATCATATTGTGACGTCGTCCATTTTAATTTACCGGAAACTGCCATTAAGGCGGGATGAGCGGCCATATTAAATTTAACTCGAAGTGCTGTAGATAAATTGCAATCGTGAAATATGAACGTTTATATTTATTTTTGTACCACAATATTCATAAATTATACACTTCAAATACTACGTCGATAGAATATTACGTATTCGATGTTTAGATGAGATTTTTCGAGCGATGACTCCGGCACGTGATTTGTACCTATTTAGCACTTATGTTGAGCATTGTAATTTAACTTATCTAACAAAATTCACACGATATATGACAATAGAATGACGTTACGTAGTTAGCTACGTCATTTATTGACATATACAATTATGTTTAGCTTGCTTATAAATTAAATATAAAGTAGAATTGAATATAGAAACTTTATAATAATATAGGTAAAAACGTAAAATTAGTTAATATATATTATTTGGGTAATAAATGATTACAATTCCAATGTCATACTTAACTAGTTTAAACTTAATTAAAAAAAACCCTGAAATTGCGGGTGAGATTTCTATTTATTGCTTTTCTATTAGAGAGATTAATTCATGAGAGGCTACTTTCTTTTGATTAATGATTAATTAATGATTCCATATCAAAACTAAATAAAATTGAATGTAGAAATAAAATTACAAACTGGCTTTTAGAAATGGATTATGAAGAGACTGAAAAAATACTGTACTGGGCCTCTTAATAGATAACTTTGATGTAAGATGTCACATTTTTTACTCATCCACACAAACACATATACACACTTACACACCCGCACATACAATACACATACACACACAATACACACACAGACACACACACACACACACTCACACACACACACACACGCACACACATACATACACATACATACACATACACAACACTCACGCACACACACACAACTGGCGCGCGAACGCGCAAAAAAAAAAAGTAACCTATTTTTATTTTTATATTCTTTTGTTGACCGACTTTATTAGTTAAATAACAAAAAAAGACAACAATGTCACTAAGTCGGTTTTGTTTCTTTATTTTTTTCACAAATATATACTTCATGAAACTGTAACCCAATCACACCAAGAGAGGGAGCCAGGAGACTCATAGCACAGGGAAACCTAGTTTGGGCTCCTGTCTTCCACAACTAAATGTACCTACCTGTTAATTTATAAATGTTGTATTTTTTATATGTGGGAGAAAATAAACGATATTATTATTATTATTATTATTAATGTCATAAAAACCCATGTCCATAATTAGGTAAAATAATAAAAAAATCTCATGAATATTCGAAAGTTTAATGTCATAATTGACTAATCAATCATTTATCAGATATTAGCGTTTAAAAATAAATTGCTCAATTATACCTATCAATTATATTCGATATCTCACCATTTCAGTTCTAATTTTAAACCAAGGTCTAAGTATTGGTTAAATGACTATTTACCTTCTGTCATCTGAAATTATATTTTACTAGTGGATCATCGCGGTTTCACCCGTGTTCCCAGCAGTCTTCAACTGAAAACAACCGCCAAGAAACTCGGCAAGGCAACAATTTTTGAGTTTGCGGTTTTTTTACTTCAGTAATAATGATAATATAATACATTATGCCTATTTATTACGTTACTACATTAATAATAACATAATTACCGCTGTTTCGGTAATGGCACCCGGTGTTTATATACTTTATTTACCGTCCTCATAATTAATCTCATACGAGACACGAGTACCTACGTGTATAATTAAGATCTCTAATTAGCAAACAACACGCGTAAAAAGAATACTTTACATACAAATTAATCCTTTGAAAATCCTGACACGTTTTTACAAGCAAACATAATGTAGGATAGGAATTCGTATTAGGTACTCATCATCAACAGCTCATATACGTCTCCACCGAGGAGCTCGAGCCTCCCCTAACATCGAGGGGGTTTAGGCCATATTCCACCACGCGGGCCTAGTGCGGATTGGCGGACTTCACATGCCTTTAATTGTGACATCTCAGGCATGCAGGTTTCCTCACGATGTTTTCCTTCACCGAAAGCCAGTGGTGTGAATCCGTACGTTAGTTTTTATATACTCAGAGGTACGGGCCAGGGCTTTGAACCGGCACCCTCATGATCGTGAGTCGGTGCGTTCCCAACTGAGCCACCACGGCTACCCCAACTGAGCCACCACGGTAGGTACTCGTATCTATGGTACTTACCTTTTTTATTTAGTCTGTGGTATGTCTTTGAACATAGAACAAAACATTGGCAGTATATATATTTTTAATTAGTAGTAGTTTAGTGGTTAGCTACTCTTTTTGTGCGCATCGTTGGTTCCATTCCTACCCAGAAAACACATGTTCGTTTATTTTGTATGTGTTAAATATAGTATGTAGAGATTATCAGCAATTAAATTACCATAGTACAAGCTCGGATAAAACGGAATTAGTATGTAAAAAACATCCAAAATTTTATCAACTATCTTCACAATAATATTTACTTGGCTGTATACAATTTTATATTGCAACAATTGCAACCCCGTTTTATATTATTTACTTTCAACGAACGATTACGTAATCTCGAGCCATGTAGGGTTGATATTGTCTTCCAGACGTCACCCTGTCGGGAGAGCTTAGTAAATATTGGCTAAAGGATTTATTTACACATCTATAAGACTATATACAAACGTTAAATGAATGTATATAGACGGTTCTCTGTTGTGGGGAAAACCGTTTAGAGTTTAGATATTTTTTTTATTTCAACTCTTGCGCCTGACGCACGTAAAATTACTCGTAAGTAATAAAAAAAGAATGAGAACAGTTGTTCAAATCGAAGATAAAACATTTCTTTTTGCACCTTATAATTTTTAAACAAACAATTACCTACTCTAAATTATAATATCCATAACATATTGCGTAGTTTCGTATAGTTTGCGAGCACTTTAGCTTTCCAAACAAATGGAGTATAAGTACAAACATTATAACTACCTACCTACCAAATTTATATTTTATTTTTTATTCACGGATGAAAAAGCGTATCCACTAATATACGCAGCGAACTGAAACTCATGTAAAACGTACAGTCAACGACACCAAACGTTGGTGTTTATTTAAAATGTGGTTTCACTCAGATTAGTATCGCTTAACGCACCTGTACCTATGAGCATCTGCTTTGAAATTTAATTGTACAGCTCTTAGATCTCGGTTAAGATTTGACAGCTGCACGACTGCACGAGTATTATTTCGGTAGCGTCGAGTTTTGACACTTGGCAGAAGTGTTAGTGACATCACAGCATAAATGTTTCCAAGGTCGTTGCCAGTCTAGGGGTTAAATATCGGTGTATCGATAAAACGCATTCGCATTATGCATTCGATTAAATGCGAATAACTCGATGTTTAACCGATCTTTGTTGGAGTTCAAGAAACTTTTGACTTCGCTAAGAATGTGTTGTTATAGCCAAAATGTGTAGGCATATTACTTGTATAGGAATCTTAGGCATGTTTTAATATTGTTATAATACTTTTTTTATACAAACATGACAACAAATATTACGGGATACTGATTTTATTCGACGGATGTATCCTTTTTTAAACCGACTACGGCAAAAACGAGGGCTACATCGATGTATGGCTCATGTTCTTATCGAGCTGTCGAAATAGTTTGACAAGTTTATACACGGGGTACAGCCGCGAACAAAGTAGCTAAACAAATCCTAAAAACAACTATGCATTCAATCTTATGTTACGATAATGAAAATAGATGTTGAAAGTGTCAAGAAAAGTCTATTTCTTTTTAGGTATTAGTTTGATATAGATCTTATGGTATTTCTTAAAAGATATATAAAGCTACTTGTGTTGCAGACTATACTAATGATAGAAGACGTAAAACAGTTAAACTACTAAATGTCCATCACTAGCTCACGTGTTTCCGACCGCGTTCAAAGAAATTGATAAAATTAGCGGTAACACGATACAACATGTACATAACTTATTTAAAAAATCTGCGTCATAAAGACCTTTGTCTCTATATAAGACATGATTCATATGATATTCTTTGTGTTATTTATCCAGTGAACTATCACATATGCTGACTGTTTCCTCATCAAGGTTTTTTAAAACAAAATGACCGACTGAGGTTCCTTTTAATGTTATAAGAAGTGGTGTGCCTACGGAGTTTTGCAATACGGACATTGTAAATTAATAATATCAAGTTACAGTAGTTCCGAACCGAAACTAAGTTACTATGTAGTCTTCTCATGCGTGCAATTTACTAATAAAGAAACTGTCATTTATCGATCTTTCCATTAGTGAAAACCACATCAAAATCCGTTGCTGAGTTTAGACAAAGTAAGCGGAGACAGTCAGAGGCAGATAGAGACTTAATGTTGTTAATATTCATGTATTAGAGAAGAGATGGTACAAATTCACCAGAAATATCTAGGTACAAATAAGTATCTAGTTAGTTAGTAAATATGTTATACTCAAATACTTGAGTTAAGCAGCATTTTTATATAATTGAATAATACACGTCGGCGCAATTTATTAAATGTTACAACCCTATTAAAACATGAAAAGCTTTTTCGCCGACTCACACCGGCTTTAATTCGAGCTATTATTATATTACCTACCCTATTATTGTATAAACTTTATCGTGGTGCCAAATAGGCTCAAGGTTAATAGACATTATGCTCATGACATGATACGGTATATAAGTGAAACTACATTACAGGATAATCGTATAATTGTACTAAAAAAGCTGTAATTTTTTTATGTCTACCTATTTAATTTTCTTAAATACTGTCAGGTAGACTGGAAACACTATAAAATACCACATCTTCCTCTTAAACTCTACTCATTTTTATATGTACCTAGAGTTATAATCTAATCGACTTAGTAGGTTAATAACAAGAAAATCATAGATAGGTACCTAGTTATTTGTTGTTACATTACATCAAAAATAAAATAAGCAAATAAATATTACAATGTATGACTAAATGATATCTCTACATATCAAACTTTGAGGATAGAAGCCATAACATAACACATTATTTACACAAAAAAAGTATTTTCCTTTAAAACGAGCTCAACACAACTTAAACAAGATAAAAAACCAATGCAACACTTATAAAATTGAGTACGATAATTTCAGTTTCTTTCCAAATAGCTTACAAGTTACAAGCTGTTTAATAAACGAAAATAAACTGCGATCAATGTTTGTTTGCTCGAGGGCTGGGCGTGTGTTCAGACCAGTATGGAGTCGCGTACCAAAGTATAATATTTACATGGTTTGCTTCTGATGTGTTTGCAACCTTGTGCCATGCGGTGCTATGAGGCTTTACACTGTACCAACCATAACCATAATTTATATAGAGGGTGTAGAGTTAGAATTCAGTACCAAAAACTAAATCATATTTGATCTATTACAAACAATTTAGGACCAATAAATGATCAGTCATGACACTCACAAACAACGTAGCTTTCTATTGATGAAAGAATTATTCGGATAGTTTCGGAGCCCATTCACAAAGAAACAAAATTTTAGATTTCCTATAAGCTTTTTTGAGAAGAATAAGGCTTACGTTTGACCGTAATATCACAGTGATGATTCACCCGAAGATGAAGGTGATGATCATATATTAGCTTATAGGTAACCATAACCGGGTTATTACTTTGAAATTAATAGGTAGGTAAATAGCTCTTATTATTATTACAGACAGAATGCGAGAGATAACCTCAATTTCGCTGTTTGTCATTTTAAAATAGAAATAAATAAGGAAAATTTATCCTTCATTCGTTGGGTATATACCTACGCACAGGAATATAAAAGTGTTGTCTACAGACGAGCTGCGAGCTGGGAATAGATTTGATGGAAAAATATGGGGAGGTACCTTCATAACTGACATATTTACTTTTGTTTTTTACCTAATGTAATTTGAGAAATAGCAATATGTATTATCTACTTAATATAGTATACCTATAGGTTAGACTATAGTCTACATATTAAATATAGCTGCCTCCCCGCGGTTTTACCCGCGTAGTTCCCGTTCCCGTGGGAATACAGGGATAAAATATAGCCTATGTTACTCGGGGATAATGTAGCTTTCCAAAGGTGAAAGAATTTTTGAAATCGGTCCAGTAGTTTCGGAGCCTATTCATTACAAACAAACAAATCTTTCCTCTTTATAATATTAGTATAGATAATTACGAATGTTTTACATAGGTACTTACCTAAATATTTCCTTGACTACATATAGCATCCCTTCTAGGCTTTCAGTCGATCAATACAAACCATAGTCATCATAAAAAAAAAACAACAAAATAATTCATCTATATTCTAAATTCGAGAAATAAATGGTTATTTAAAAACTGCATACATACTTATTTGAATTTACAATGGTCTCGAGAGCCCGAGCTCCTCACGCGTGGCCCGAACGGAACGGGACCTAGCATGGCGGGACGTTGAACCCCGTCTGGTTTCCACATCGCCGCTTCCGTCCGAGTGTTCCGCACGGTCTATCGATTTATAGTGATGTTCGGAGACTACTCGTGGGTACTTCATCTGTGGTAAACACCGGACATGACTATGTTAACTAGTAAATTAGTAGGTTAATTAGGACGGTAAATAAAAAAAATACGCTAAAAAAAATATGACGTAGACTGTATGTCTATTGCTGTATGGGACTATAGTATTCGCTAAATATTGTTTCGGTCGTAATGCTAGTCCCTGGCATTTTGACTCCTACATAGGACAAATAATGCAATGAGAATTTAGTTTTATTTTTACACCTAACCTGAGATATAAAATTAGTATCTACATATGAACGTCTAGTCGAAACGTAGTTTACTTACATGATAAAATCGATAATAAACGAAGTGTTAATAGTTGGTTTGTCAGTCCAAGCAAGCAGACGTATAAACACGAAATAAATATTAAATACTATAAAATACACTCTGTGTAAGCATACTATAAAATGTCGAGATTTGCAATACGACTAAGAATGGTATACCAATAAAGAATCCTGTGCACGTACCAAATGGCTTCTTTTCTATTTACCCACATTTTATATGGCGATTGATCGAGACACGAGCAAACGTCTCGCCTCTCGTTGGTATGCAGATGTCGTAGAAAGTTCCGCTCGGGAAGGAAATCTATATATTCAAAGCAATTGTTTATGTGGCTATTCTAAGTAAATAGAGAATAATTATACTGAAGAACTTCCGGGAGGAAACTATAGGAGGAAACCGGGTATCCGCAGGCTTGAGAGTAGAATCGATATTATTCTTTGACAATCGTTTGACACACGATGAAAAACTTTCTTCTTGGAGTATTTCTTGAGATGTCGTACCTAATCCCTAATCCCTTAATATATTAAGAACAATTTTGATGTAAAAATAAAGCACCTACAATCAAAAGCATCAAATTTATTCCCCAATTCTAATAAATCTAACAAAGCACTTATTTAGACATTGGTAAAGTTCGTAGAAAATTATCTATGCATAGATAGGTATATAGTTCCATTCATATGAACACCAAGGCAAATAATTCCACACGGACGACTCATGTCATCTATCCACTTCAATATGCTACATCCGATGATTCCAGAATCATCATCAACATTATGAGTGTCAGTCCATTACAGCCAACAGTTTGAAAATGTTTGACCTTGTTTTACATGTCAGAACTCAGAGTATGGTTAGAGAGATGTCACGTCAAATCAGTAACTCTTTATCCAATATCTTTGATAAATAAATGAATACAGTATTGCTCTATGCATTTAAATTTGACCTATTGGGGATTTATATGTTTTTTACGATGCTTTAAAAAACTAATTAGTGTTTGATTATTTATTTTGAATATAAATCGTCCAACAAATAACTTTCTATTTTTTTAGCTGGTCACACATCAAATGAATTTATAGGGACGAGGAATGTAAAGGATCTACTGAAGGGCTTTCTTTATTAGAACAGATGTGAAACATAGCTCACAGTAAAAACGCAATTGAGACGCTTTCAAGTCTAAATTTAGCTCAAAACGCTAACCCACGCGTCTGGATACATTTATTACAAGTCATACGTTTTAAGTGCGAAATTAGAGACGACTTAGTAGTTTATTCTATTTGATCTGAGGAGTGTGCTGTGAGTACTTGTAACCAGGAAGCGACTCGTGTACAAACATAAAATCATTCTAGTTAACTATTTGATACACTTGAGGCTACAAAAGATTTATGTAAAAAAAAACTATATTGACGAATACCGTATCTTGGATTTCTTTTTCAAAATATATAAGAACACATTCTTGCCAGTGTCCAGATTGACTATTAATTTTTCACCCTTTGCCTTAATTAAAGAAACAAAGTAAGAATATAATTTTTGCAACTATATAATATATTTGGACAACAAACTAAACTAAAATGGTTTCCGTTAATGCTTGTAATGCTTTTAACCACCGGAAAACATCCTGCATAAATGTCACCAACAAATATCATTACTGTTCTGTCATGCGCAAATGCATTCCACTAATTTAGTCCTGCCTTCCGCATTTCAGCCACTTCCTGACACCATTTCAGGCCATCAGACAATCTGATATCAGATTCTCACACCTCAATTTCCAGTCCTTTATCCTTATTAGAGGACTTCATACCTACACGTACGCTCTACCAATATCCTAGTGTTAAATAGTCCATTTGCAAAGATTGCATTGAGTTTAATGCCAGCTCTTCTCAGTAAGAGCAACGCTCCGAACCGAGCGATAGAGTCGGCAATTCATAAGTGCCTGTGATGGTCTAAGACTTAGACTCTAAGTAACTAATAAATACATTTTATTTCATGTTTAAGTAACCAATGTACTTAGGTACATAAATTGAATTTCTATATTTAATTCCACTTACAATTTGCTGGCACGTTACACGCTTTTAGGTGTATCGAATCCACTTTATTACGTTAAGGGCGATAGATACGACCGAATGATTTATTTCCAAGTAAATAATTTCATATTTTAGTCAAATAATTTGATGTTAAAATCTAACGCACAATGGTTTGTTATTCGGTAAAGTGCGTCATTTTGACGTTGTTTTTTTCAACTTTTTTTTGTCAGTGTACAAATAGAGGTTAAATTATTAGGTGTGCCAAACATTTGGAAAGCTTATCTGAAAGAAGAAAAGATTCAGACAATGCCCTGTGTACTTATACATCATTATACTTATGTGATGTGACGCTTTGACAACCGCTGATCATTTATTATGTTCACTTTTAAACATATAGGTATACGACATTCATACCGTACCTACCGCACTTTGAAAGCAAATCCTAATTATTCAAAATCTTTATAGAGTTTTAGCTAAACTCAGTAAATATGATATGAAATTAGTTTTAGGAAGAATTAACTTTGAGGTTGTTTAGCAATGTTACCTTAGACCTAATAAAGAGATTTTTTACGCCTTCAATGCTATAAACATTTAAATAGTACACCATTAAGTTAGCAAACATTACTGACATAGTGACCTTAAGACATAGTTAACTGAGGTTGCAGAACACAGGATGGGGAATCTCGTCATCTCCTCGCGCAATTGAGGGGACTTAGTGGGGGCCGGCTCTATTTCCGACCAGACAGTTACGGGGCTAATGACTGAGCGTGGCCCCCCCACTGACAAACGAAAATAAATCGCCGCGTGCGACAAATGGACGATATATATGTATATGACTTTTATTTATTGTTTAAGTACTTGTTACAGTTTTATTTACAATACAAATAGGTAGGTGTATGATTTCATACTTAATGCCATTCAAATTCAGCGTATCATAATAATTTATAGGAATAGAATTTTGTACGGTTTTAGTTTTAATTTAGTTTTACGTACCTACATGTGATTTTTTTTTATAAAATGTGGAAATTTGCCGTTTTTATAAGCACCGTATGTCTATTACATATTTTGCAATATTCATCGAGCTGTCAGCGTCAAGTTTTTAAATCTTCTTTTTCAATAGCTTTTTTCTATCGCATCTTGCTATAACCCATGATATCATCGATCAATGTGAAGTTATTTCATTGCATCAAAGTCCAAACCGGATTAGATAAAACATAGGTAGTCCCAGAATTTTAGTACCTACCCTCATGGATTTCTAATCGTCTATGATTTATCGACTTATTCCGTTTGTTGGCAATAAATTCACATTTTGACATTTGAAAGCAAGTCCTTATGTCCCAGATCTGATTGTTAATGGACTTTTATCTTCTTTGAGAATTATTTGAATATGTTTTTTACCACGTTAAAATCTATTAGGTGTAATTGGGAGGTAGATTGGTTTCGGTGGCATTCCACGGTCAGTGGATCGGAAACCACGGTTAATTGACGCCGTTCGGTCCGGAACTACCGTTAGTTTTTGCATCGACATAATGGCCAATCGACTCCTATTAGAGCGAACGCTTTCAGGTATCGCATTAGGAAAATGGATCTTTTATAAACATTGTGCTAATGAGGTGCTATCGACATAACGACGAGTAGGGTTTGTTCTCATCCTAACTGGGCTTACATAGCAAGTATTAGGAGTCTACTAGCTATTATGTCAAAGGTTGGTAGGTACATTCAACGCCTATTCTTCTGTTGTCATGTCAAGCACTTCTGTTATTGACTGCTAGTGACGTGCTGTCAATTAAAATTAAATTAAATTGCTTCAATTTAGTAGGAGATAGATATATAAATAGATTTGATCGTAATCTTTGTAATGATCATTAATTCTATATAGTTAATTGCTAAAATTGATAACTGGATAAAGAGAATATTTGAGCTATTTATAAATAAATCATAAATTTGTTGAGTATATATTTTTGTATTCATTATATTCATTGTCCTATAAGACTGACGTAGCTATTTATTGATCAAAGGAATACGAAGTATATTTTACAACTATCTATTAATAGCACAATGGCTTAATTGACGTTAGACTATACACAAATACTTAACAAAAGGCTTGATTGACGTCTCATTACTTATTGAAAATCATTGGGTGGGTAATAAAACATATCTCTAAATCTCAAAAATACCTTTATTTCATAACTGAGATTATCCTACATACACGTAACGTTAAAGTAGGAGATATTCGTGATCGACAAGGACATAGGCGGGGCCGTATCGAAGATTAACAAACAAACAACGCACTTTCGCCTTTATAGTGACAGCAGGTAAGATTATATTTGTAGAAATTGCGGTGTGATATTTAAATATAAATCAAGTTACCCAAGTGACATCGGCAACAGCGATGATCTCATTGTTTTCAAAATTATGCATCTTTATCATCTATCTTCATCACAATAACCGTAATCAAAAAACAATCTTATCTTAACAATGTTTTATCAGTAAACTTTGGTATTCTCAGTTTCAACCGGCATTTATTTGATCTTCATAACCTTGCTTTCGGTGTCCAATATAAAGCCAAATATTTGTATTCTTATACCAACCAACGTCAAAATATCAAACTGTCGGCGGGTGTTGTATGCACTATAGTCTATACCAACACTTCATTGGCATCTTCAACGTTTTTAACCTCTAATGAAAAATATCACGTAAGTTTCAAAAATAGATCTGATATCCAGTCAATGAAAACACATAGACGATTCCAGAATCCAAGGTATTTAAAAACGATGAATGCCAACGCTGACGTTAAAAGAAAGGAAATGACGTATCTATTACAATATAATAGCCTACGCTTCTATTGTTCTCCAAATTTGGAAAACTGTTTGTACACGTAAAAGTATGTTACACTACAGTCAACTACTTGGAACCGCATTTAAAGTAAATACAGTAGGCAAATGTCTGATGCATACACCATGTACAGTAAATTTTGACATCTGTCAAATGAATTCTAACGTCAAACGAATAGCAATATAGCATCTGCGAAACGTAATTAAGAGATTCTCGCCATAAAGTGTGTTTGGTGAACACGTGTGTCTAGAGTTTTGGCTGTTTTTCAGTGATTTTGTGCCTTTTTGTGACTTGTTATTGTGTGTTTTGTGTTTTTTGTGTCTGTCCACTCATTGTATTAACAATCTAATAACAGGTTTGTAGTTAGCATTCTTTTTAACATTAAATATAAATATGGATAGGAATAAACCCCCCGACCCTCCCGATATCCCTTCTTCATCTTCCCTACATAATTTAAGCTCCACACCCAACCTGCTTAGCGAATTTGCTGAGGTGGTTTGCAGTTTAAATGATCCCCAATCCTCACAGATCCCACCCAACACCCGCAAACGACCTGTTACTGACGACACTCAGAATCGCCCTCCTAAACTACCTAGGAGTCAGGTAAGTCGATTAAAGTATTCCGTTCTCGATAAACCACCGTACCTTGTACATGTTTCCCGTCAGGAAGCACAAAGTAATGCTGGCACAACCCTTCATCCCGTTACGTTCGGCTTATTCTTACTAAAAAATAATATTTCTAATATTGTACGTGACGGCGTTAAAAAAGTCGGTAGGAATCGCATTTCAGTGGAGTTTGCATCCCCTCAGGATGCCAATTCATTCATTAGTAATACACTTCTTGTGAAACATGGGTATGAAGTAGCCATCCCATCCTTCAATATAACCCGTATGGGTGTGGTAACAGGCGTACCCACAGACTTTTCCGAAGAGGAGGCTAAAGAATATTTAACTGTGCCTTCAGGTTGTGGACCAATTCTAAAAATCAGGCGCTTGAATAGACGAATTGTAAGAGATGGTATAATAGAATGGAAACCTACAGAGACCTGTGTCATCACTTTTGATGGTCAGGTCCTCCCAAAAAGAATATTTTGCTGCTATACTGCTCTGCCGGTTGAACAATATATTTTCCCAACTATCCAGTGTCGCAAGTGTTGTCGATTTGGCCATACAGAATCTTTATGTAGATCAAAACCACGTTGCAGTAAGTGCGGCAATGACCACCCAGGTGATGGTTGCACCATTTCAGAGAGTGAAGCCTTCTGTGTGTCATGCTCTGGTAATCACTTTGCTAACAACAAGGCTTGCCCGGAGTATGGCAGGCAGAGGAACATTAAAATGATTATGGCTGAGAAAGCTATTTCATACTCAGAAGCGAGTAAAACTGTCCCGATTACTTCACGCAGCTATGCTGATATTACCAAATCTCAGTCATATAACAAAACAGTCACTCTTAAGCCTAAGACCCATGCCCCTCTATCTCCCTCTTATGACAAAACAGCTCACCAGCTGTTAATTAATACACCCCCATCTTCTCAGCCTAATGGTTGTGCCCTGAACAGCCAACCGGTTCAACCTCAAGAAAACTTTTCTTCTATCATCCAATTATTAATTAATCTACTTACTACTTTGTTGACTTCCTCTAACATACCTCACTTACCGTCCAACGTTGCCAATTCACTTTTAACTTCTCTTGCACCATATATCAATGGCTCCAATAGTGTTCCTTCAATGGAATGTGAGAAGCGTGTGGCATAAGAAGCACGATCTCACATTCCTATTGAATAAATACAAACCTATAGCTTGCTCTATTGCTGAGACTTGGCTAATTCCTAGTCTCAGTTTTCGTATCCCTCACTTTAACGTTCTCAGATGCGATAGATCTGATGGCTATGGAGGGTCAGCCCTCTGCGTGAACAATCGTGTTTCATACGCGGCGATATCTTTGCCTCCTCTTAGTGGGGATATTAATATCACGGGAGCTAGGGTAGAGGGCATTACCCTCCTTTCAATTTATATTGCACATCCTCAAATAAATTTTCTTAGCATTATTAAAACCATTTTAGAAAACATTGATGGCACTGTTCTTGTTATGGGGGATTTCAACTGCCATCATTATAGATGGGGTTCAAACCGGTGTGATGCTTTTGGGACAGGTTTAATAGAAATTCTTGATGAACTTAACCTATGCATTCTGAACAATGGTTGTCCAACTCGCAGAAGCCTTCCGGGACAGCAAAATAGTTGCGTTGACCTAACGTTTTGTTCCGTTGGGTTGGCATCGTCAGCTCAATGGGTGTGCACATCTTTGACGCATGGTAGCGACCACTTCCCTATTGTAATATCTTTGGCAAATAAAACTTATTTAGAAAAAACCTCTCCTCCACTTCTGAAATACAATTTGTCCAATCCTGATTGGACAAGTTTCTTATCGGAACTGGAGCAGAAAATTGATGATCTTCCAAATTTAACTTCACATTTCATTGATCAGAGTGGTCACTACCATGCCAAAAATTGTTACGATGGTTTTATTGCGGCTTTAACGGCAAGTGCTGATTCTACTTTTCATTTAAAAAATAGTGCACGCAATAAAATTCCCTCACCTCCTTGGTGGGATCAAGAGTGCACTATGGCAGTCAGGGAAAGAAACGAGGCTGAAAAACAATACAACGCCGCTATGAACCCCGAAAACTTATTGCACTATAAGCAAATATACGCCAAATCCAAGCGGCTTCTCCGCAGGAAGAAACGTGCGGGCTGGGTCAAATTCTGCACGTCATTGTCCCCCTCTACTCCAGCATCATTAGTATGGAAGAGTATTAATAGATTCAGGCGAGGCTGCTTTTCATCCATTTCTTCCCCTATTACTAGACAAACTGCAGAGTTGTTTTTTGATAAAATTGCTCCCACATACGTACCATTTCACTCAGAGTGTATTCAGTCGCCTGTGAATATATCAGAGGACCCCTTTGATGCCCCTTTTACCATGGAGGAACTGAACATGGTCCTCAGACATGTCCGGGACACTGCCCCGGGAATTGATGGGGTTCCATATTCATTCATAGTTCATTCTGGCACTAAAGCTAAATTATATTTCCTGAATATTATTAATTTCTGTTATTGTCATGGTTGGGTTCCTGATCAGTGGAAAACACAAATTATTATCCCGCTTTTGAAACCCGGTAAGCATGCTGATGATCCGAATGGTTTTAGACCTATTGCGTTATCTTCAGTCTTGGCCAAATTACTTGAGCATTTGATTAAAAATAGATTAGAATGGATTGTTGAATCCAGAGATTTGCTGCCGAACTCCCAATATGGCTTCCGGAAAGGACTCGGTACCATGGACAGCGTGGCTGTTTTAATAACTGATATTCGTCTATCCTTCTCTAAAAACGAATCCGTTGTTGCTGCTTTCCTTGACATCTCTTCCGCATATGACAGTGTCCTTCTTCCCATTCTCAGGCAGAAATTGCACCAGCTGAGTCTCCCGGTTAAGATGGTCCAATGTATATGTAGTCTACTTATGTCTCGGTCTCTGGTATTGAGAGTCCAGGGTGAGGAGTTCGATAGCAGGCAGACATGGAAAGGCCTTCCCCAAGGGTCAGTTCTTAGCCCTTTACTGTATAATATGTATACATTTGACATAGGTTCTAGTTTAAATAATGACTGTCGCATCTTACAATATGCCGATGATCTGGCACTATATGTGACTGGTGCCTCCATTGTTGAGGCTGCCTCATCGTTATGCCTGTCCCTGGATTCTTTGGATCAGTGGTTGTCGGATCATGGTCTGTCCTTATCTGCTCCAAAAAGCTCGGCAGTAGTATTTTCTCGTAAAAAAATTATCCCTCATGTTTCCGTGGGCATTCAGGGTCAATACTTTTCTGTAGTTAATAAAGTTAGATTTTTAGGTGTATTCTTAGACTCAAAATTGACCGGTACTCCTCACATAAACTACTTAACTCAAAAATGTGAGAGGGTTATTTCCATTCTGAAAGTTTTAGCCGGCGTCTGGTGGGGCGCTCACCCCTATACCATGAAATTAGTTTACAACGCCCTTATCCGTAGTATCATGGACTATGGATTATATCTCTTAATCCCGTGCAACAAAGGTGCTCTGGCTGGGCTGGATAGAATGCAGTCTAAATGCCTTCGAATCATCACAGGCTGTATGAAGTCCTCTCCCATTAACGCATTGCAGGTTGAGAGCGCTGAACCTCCCCTGGCCCTAAGACGGCAGTATCTGGCTTCCCGATTTGTATTTAAATTAATATCAAATTCCTCCCATCCTCTTCTTCCTAAACTAAGAGAGTTAGATGCCTTATGTAGTAACTCAAACTATTGGAAAAATAAAGAAACCCCCTTAATTATCAAATCGTTTAGAGTGAGTCAAAACCTAGAGAGTCCCATTGCCCAAAATCCTAGATTACCTCTTTTTAACTTTGCATACGAAGTCCTATATTTCACACCCAATATATTGTTTAATATTGGCATTTCCAAAAAGTCCCCTTCAGCAAATCAAGCTTTCAATGCGGTGGTGAGTGAGCGATGGAATGGGTTTCAAAGATTTTTTACAGACGCCTCAAAATTAACTAACGTTAGCTGCACCGGGGCTGCAGTTTATTATCAAAATTCCAAAATTATTTTAAAATTCAAATGCCCTAAGGAGTCCTCTGTATTCACAGGCGAGTGTATCGCTATATTAGAAGCATGTATTTTCATAGAATCACATAACATTAGCGCAGGTGTAATTTTTACTGATTCACTGAGTTGTCTCCAAGCTTTAGCACAAAACCCTTTTAAAAGTAATCTGCATAGCTCCATCATTTTAAAAATTAAAAAGTCGTTATTTTCCAGTTATAAACTACAAAAAAATGTGCAATTAGTCTGGATTCCTAGCCACTGTGGCATTAAAGGCAATGAATGTGCTGATACTCTAGCTAAAGAAGCTAGTTCCCCTTCTACAGCAGACCTTGCTTATTACAGCAATCAGGGGTATGATTTGCTGAGCCTTCCTAAATTGAATCTCCATTCCTCATGGCAGGAACAGTGGAATCACTCTAGTAGGAAAAAAGGCAAATTTTATCAAGCAGTACAACCACATATTAACCCAAAACCTTGGTTTTATACATACAAAAAGGTATCTAAGACGGTAATTTCTACTATATGTAGACTGCGCATAGGTCATTGTTGTTCTCCGGTCTTCCTTCATAAAATTCGTATCCGGGACTCTTCTCTTTGCGAGTGCGGGTTGGATGAGGGCAGTTTGGAGCACATTTTTTTTACATGCTCTAAGAACGATCCTTTACTAGATTTATATAGTCGTTTACCTAAACTGAAGATTCCCCTTCCTATTAACTTCCCAGCTCTACTCACACATTCCTCTCCTGAACTGCTCCAGTCATTAATGATATTTATCCGTAAAAACGATATCAAACTATGATTTGATATCCTGTGAATATTGGTGTGGTGTATATATTATATATTTTTAATTATAACTTTTTTTTTTTTTTTTTTGTATATTTTTAATGAACGTAATATTATTGTTTGTTCCAGTGTTGTCCTACTAACCCAACAAGGCCTACATTTAGTGCAACAGAATCAAATCAAAATTTTATTTTAATCTTTTGTTGATTGTAGTAGCATACACTTCGTGTCTCAATATCACTTCTGAAATTGGCAGAATTGTCGACATCGGCATCATTGCCATAAATAAAAATAGAATAGAATAGAAACGTAATTAAGAAGGAAAGTAAAAGTGTCTCAAAATAGGTCTTACAAATCTTATAGACGGACAATCAAGTATCGAATAGGCTTCTATAATTCAAGGCTATGTCCATTGTTATGTAAATCCATGATTGTTCCACACAAGAAGCGATTATCTCCGCTTACAATTATGAAAGTGGATTGTGTTATGCTAATTAGTGATTGGATATGATTTAAACATAATTGATGTAGGACAATAACCTTGTTTATATAGACTTGTACATAGTAATACAATATAGATACGTCACTAGGGTCAATACTGGAAAAGACGAACGAATTAATTAATTAATTCACCACTTAATGGTGATTGACGTAAATTCAAATATACCTATCTAAGTACATAGTTTTCTTTTCGGATCCGTGTATGTGACATACATTGAAATCTTTCTCTAAAGTATGAGTATACCAACTTACCTACTAGAAGCAAATTAACCTGTATTTTATGAACATTCTAGTTTACATCGAGTTCTATTTACGTTAGTTTAATTAAATGCATTTTTGTTGAAGGAATGTACAAGTAGCATTTACCTACGTTATAAAATTGACAAATTGATTGCATTTAAAACAACATGTGAGCATACAGCCGGAGCTGTGCCAATATTGCGACATTAAAACCGAAACGTTTTTCGGCACGTGTCGTGTTATATTTTCAAACTTTTCCCCAAATACACGAGATCTAATTCCAAGGAAATCTTCAATAATGACACTTCGATAGACTTTCTTAGTATATTTGTAGTTTACTACTACATTATTTTTTCCCAAAGCAATATATTTTCCAGAGAATTCTCACGAAAGAATTCTAGGAATCCTTATATTGTTTTTGGATATTATCTCTGGCGTATTCTAACATGTTTTCAATTCGCTTTATTTCTTCGAATATTTATTTCGGATGTTGAATCAATAGTTTTTTGTGAACTGTCTATAACAGTCGTTTATTTTTAAACATGCTCACAATTAAGCAATATACAGCGAGTCTTCATTAAATCTATACTAATATTATAAAGGAGTAGAGTTTGTTTTTTTTGTTTGTTTGTTTGTTTGTTTGTTTGTTTGGTTGAACGCGCTAATCTCAGGAACTACTGGTCCGATTTGAAAAATTCTTTCGGTGTTAGTTAGTCCATTTATCGAGGAAGGCTATAGGCTATATATCATCATGCTATGACTAATAGGAGCAGAGCACCAATGAAGAATGTTTCAAAATCGGGAGATTTCTTTCCCAGTGGAGAGCTTCCGCTGCGTACGCTGCGTAAACGGTTAAATTTACGCTAAAATAATGTATGACAGAATTGTTCCCCTTCAAAAGTTCTAAAAAAAAGTCCGCGATAGCATATGTCTATCTGTTAGGGTTGGCTCACTATAACCACTTTTATACTAACCAAATTTGTTCGAAAATTAAGCATTATTTGTGAAGGTGTTTTTATAAAGATGATATTAATCCTTATCCAAATAAATACGTTATTCATCGCAAGTATTTAATTTAAAACAAAATTGCCATTTACATCATTCAATTTCAATGAATATCTTAGGAGATAACGCAAATTTAAAATAACATCGCACCAAAATAATTATCAAGTACTGCGCGCGCCTTTAGGTATGTGCTGGGCCGGCGCGTGCAGTCATTAGTTAGCTCTGCGAGACCATCCTTCTACGTAAACGAAGGGGGTTGAAAGTTAGCGTCAGCCCAAAGTAACTATTCCACGCGGACGGAGTCGCGGGCAGAAGCTAGTTAACAATATAAAGTAAACCTTTATGGGTTTATTTAAGTTTAGAAACACCAGATAGGTAAGAGTTCTACGTATCTAATAAGTTAAAGGATAAAGACGTGTTTTTGTATGACCAACTTTCATTATTGACGTTGAATACAAATGAGGTATAATGCTTACGCATTAAAAAGATATGGGAAGTCCTTAAACTAGACTCATGCACATGGACATTATAATTTTCCAGGTAGGTACCAAAACGACATTTTCCCTCCACCTTTACCTCAAGTTGTGATGACTATTTTATCGATTAGAAAGTGGTCATACAAGTAGGTTTGTTTGTTACCCCTTGCCTTCTCAACAGCATAACTAATCGTGATAACATTTTAAATGTACAAAGCCTTTACCATGAAGAAACGCAGATAAAACCAAGGCATTGAAACTTGAATAAGCTAGTATATCTAGATACCAAATATTAGAGTACGATTTCTGTCGGTTTAAAAACCAATCACCTTTTATATTAATTTGCTTGTCATCTTCATGTGAAATGAGCTTTTCCTACTCGATCAGCCTGTTCCACATTCACCATAAAACTCTCCACGTACATGATTCACTAATCATAGATACCGTTTAACGTACATCATATACTGTTTTCCATTGTTTTGACTTTAATGAGCATGTACCTAGTTTTTCTAACGTCTTCATCCCGTCTGACGATGGTTTACGAGCGATTCGCGCGGCCTCATAAAACAGAACACGGATAGATTTGCGGTACAGACGGTTTTTTTTCTTTATTCTAATACCGTTAGTTTGAATCTCAGCGAGTATTTACCACGTCATTATTGCTATCATGTTTTGCGGTATCACACGTAATAAGCATTTCAGGTTGGCCGCTAGGGAATTGGAACTTATTATATTTCTTGGCAATCAGATCAGAGACTCAATCGTTATATCTTTTTGATGTTCATTTCATAACTCTATTCTCATTAAATGAGTTTATAATGTAGTCAACTAAAATGTACGTACCTACGTTATTTCGTCATCGTATTCTTATTTCTACCATTTGTGGTTGGCACATTATGTATACTTTCTGTCAATTACATGAGATTTGGCAGTATTTTTGAGCGGTTGTCTGCCTGACGCCAACTCTGTATTGTCAACCACATGGTCCAAAGTGGTGTTGTAGCTTTTTGCCGTTTACCTTTAATATTCGTTCACTTTTGGTAGATAAATATTACCTATATGAGAGCTACATATATAATTAAGTATGTCTGTTAGTTTTAGGCTCGTTTAAAAAAAATTAAAACGAAAAATAACACTACAGAGTACCGATATGAAACAGTACCTAAACTTCTAAAATAGCGTGGACCCTGCCCTACGACGAACCCTCAAGGCTGATCCAAAATTACACAAGACACTTCACTGAGCCAACAATTGTTTGCGAATATTAATTACAGTTTTAAATATACTTTCGCCCAGTCTTGTCCGTCGCCCACACTAGACTAGCTAGAACGATTACTTACCCTATTACCATGTTACAACGGTTCAATATTAACTGCTCTACTTTGGGTTATGTATCAGGGGTAACTCTTTCATTGACTACGATGTTCTGCTGAGAGGTCAGCCTTTACCATAAATAAAGCTTCGCTAAATGTGTCTGTCGAATGTCAATTTTCTTCACACTTTCCGAAACCTTAAAGCTTCCAGAGCTTAACGTGTTTATAATGAATTTCTAAATTCAGTTTATCTTTACCAGTACAGGCATAAGTATAATATTGTTCTATTGTTGCCATTAGAAAAAGAATTAGAAGAAATTATCCAGTAATGTAATTTTCGAGCTCAAATTATCTTCGATAGAATTTCGGTTCCAGTGCCTTTAATTTTAAGGCAAAAGTCTCATCAGGATCACCTAATGCGATAGTAGTTAAAGGAATGCAATTATACTATACGTCAAAGAGCCAAAAGGCCCTACAGGTACACACGATACAAAAGAATTTAATATAACGATAGGTACATAATGGAAACGTCTGTATGTGCCCTACAGAACTTTTTATTATCCCGGAAAATCGCAATCTTACTGCACGCCCGTTTTATTGGATTTGTTGTTGAAGTGAAGTCGGAAGTCAATATCAGATTGAAGTGGGAAGAATACTGGCTGGTATTATACTTGCTTCAATATTTATGTCAAATAAACCGGCAAATAACTGTATATATAAGTAGTAATCCACCTGATTGTGGTTGTCTTACGGTTGAGAGACCTCTGCGCTCACTGACTTGTCCGCGTGTAAAGGTGTATAAGCCATCAGAGGGTAATTCATACCTTTATGTCCAATAAAAAAAAAGTTTATTATAGTTGTCAAATATCATGTGCCTGTATTGTACCTACCCGAAAATTACTAACTTAAACTACATATGAAAATCCTAAAGGCAGTAGAAAACGTGTATCAATGCCTCTTAACATTTTATAGCTGTATCTAAATAATTTCGGTTATCGTTGTAGCTACTTTTATAAAGAAAATATATGAAGTACCATATATTTTCCGCTTATTACTTACATTAATTCGGTAAAAAAAATGGTTTTCCGTTATTGTTTGCGGTCAACGTCCCCAAAATGATCCTAATAAATAAAACTTATGAGAGTGCTACCACGTAAGCGTGTCCCGAGTCCCCAGCGGTATGAATTACGCGAATTGTTTGGTTTTTGCTCACATTCAACTTACTTATTTATTTCTCGCCATGTTTACACAACTTCATGATGTGGGTGGGATATATTAGTCCTTTTTTCGAATTTCAAACATAATCTCTATGATAAAAAAAACATTTATTTATTTATTCATGTACATGTACATCACATAGACAAAATTTAGAAAGTACAAAAACGAAACACAAGTACAGAGGAACTGCTTATTTCTTAAGATTTTTTTTAAATTAACAGCCCTGCGACTGGAAAATATCATTACAACATCTATAAAATCATTTGCTCGTTGTCGAAAAAGGTTTTAATTTTTATTTTTAATGTTTTTTTTTCTCTTGTCAACAGGACAACCTCACCTCCTGGCGAGCCCTTAGTGCGGGCCCCAGTAGGCAAGCCAAGATGCCCGCCAGCCATCTCCAGGTTGAGGGTCGAGAAGGTCGAAGGTGGCCTGGCAGTAGCTGGCGTGGTGGTCGCCGCTAACTGTCAAATCGTTCTGCCAATCTTCGGGTTCCTATTTATGCTTGTTGGATGCGTACTTACCGGTAATTTCTTATTTAAGTTATAAATGCTATCTTTATTTCTGTGCGTCTAGATAGAGAGAACTATTATTATCAGGTGGCTTTTGATCCAGTATGTATGGATGTAATTTAGATGGATAAACAGTAGCCTATATTTTAATACCTAAACAACGAATCATTATTTCAATCTATTGACAAATAAAATCGTAGGATATACCCTTATGTTTAATCTGATCATAAAGTATATAGAGATTGTAGTAGGTACAAATGATAATTAAATAAATAAACCCATGAAACAACATGGTCAAGCGCTAATATTTGTCCTAGTTCAGAATCATGCGCATGACCAAGTCAGAGTAGCTAAGAAAACCTAACTAGAAATCGTAAGAAACCACGTACAATTAAATTTGAATCCTATATTAATGGAATTAAAATCAATTTTCAGCGGCGTCATATCGCGGTTGCGGTGAAAATGAGGAGCCCGACCACTACGCAGCGCGGATCGCCTTCACTGGCAACTCTAGAGTATTGGGTCCCGTCTGCATCGTCGCTGGTGCCATCATGACAATTGCTGGTAATATATAAAACTATTTATACGTATAGGTACCTAAGTATTTACTTATAAGTAACTTTAATAAGTTTGGATGGACATGATCTTTGGATCTTAAAATCGCTGATAGAACGATACAGTCCCGAGTATGAGTTAGCTTTTATATTTTACCGAAGAAGAAACCCAAATCTTTTATTCTTCATTCCCGGCTACATTTCGATTCAACAGTTTTCCAGATGGATATCAAAATGTTACCTTATTCCTCTTTACTTTCGGCAATGGAGTCTATACCTAGAGTCTAACCAGAACGATGTAGTTACACAGAATAGATAGTTTGAGATTATTAGCATATGTTTATGAATTGGCTGTATATAAGTAACATTGAATGTCTTCATTACAGGCATCGTGCTATGTATATTAATGAGAGCTGCTCAACGCCGCCAGCGCAGGCTGGCTTTCCACTGTCCCATTCATGGTGACTTCTACCCACTAAGTCCTCAAAACAGCAGAAAATATACTCGTAAGTAATCCTAACACTTAACGTCGGTGACAATGTGATTTTTGACAGTTAATCCCCTAGGCTCTTTGTGTCTGATTTCCTGATAATAGTTTTTTTTTCCTATATGGAAATACAGGTTATAAAGACCACTTAAAAGTCAGTCCTCTTCGTGAGTCTTCATTTCAATACGTTAATATTATTAACATCTTTAATACCACTGTAAATATGGTGATGGTCCCTTAAGAACTTGTCTTTTGGAACCTTCCATATTGTCTCAAACCTCGGCTCATTATTTCGAAAGACTTCTTAAAACTGTGATTTAAACCTCTTTAAACTTCACTTCTTTTAAGGCTTTTAAAAATAGCCTCTATGCGATATAAATAAGGTTGTTATAACAGGTAGCCCATCAGGGTTGTGGCGCTGGCTGCGCAGCTGGCTGGGCATGGTCGAGGGCGGCGAGGCCCCGCGCTGCCCGCGCTCCGCGGAGCCCGCGTCGCCGGCCCGCGCCGACGCACCCTGCCCGCCGCCATTACCCTTCCTCGTACCATCCGATTCTGTTGTGTAAGTTGATTTCAACTTTAAAACATCAATAATTATAATAATCGATACCATCAGCACCGATGACTTTCTTAAAATATAGGTAGTTGAAATAAATATTTCTAGATGTCATCCAATTGAAATAAAATTAAAAGTTAAAGTGTTACAATGGAGGCCCTATCTCTGTTAGTAATTTCTCCATGCAACCCTTTTATGTTTCAACACTTTATGTAGGTACTTATTTAGTCTTTTATGATACTCCGAATCTATTAAAAAAGTTAATTTATTAAAAAAATCTATATTGTATTTTGTCCCTGACATTTAAATTTAATAAAGGATCTTTCAATGGATCGATAACCAAAGTCGACAACAAATAAAGCTTATGCAGTAAATGATTTATTTAAATCATCAATACCGGCTAAGTGTTGTTGATATTATGATTTTCCAATAGCACATGTTATATAGAGCTATAGTTGGTACTCTAAATATCGGAACGTTTTCCATGTCACTCTGTCAGTCATCATATTGCTTTGACGTCAATTCTATACCACCTATCTACCAATGACATTTTAAAAACTGGGCTAGCATCCAAAAGCTCACATCTGGATGATTAGTAATTTGAACTTTAAGTACTGAGTAACAGTGACTAATGACATTGTTACGCTCAAATGACACTGGTATTTTGTTACAGGGGAATGGCATCTGTATTAGGAGCACCGCTAAGTCCTGAACAAACTTTCGGATCCATCAAATCCCTCGCTATATCGAGGGAGGTTGCCAGTTTTCCACTATCACGATCACCGACGCCGCCACCATTGAGGTAAACTAAAACGATTCTATAATAAGACTAAATTAATTCTTATTAGCTTCTTCGGGATTAGAGGGATCTCCTACTTTCCTGGGATAAAACGTTGCATGTATGCTACTCCAGAATATAGTTAAATTATATCTAGATTCCTTTTAGTATATTCAGCTTTCATACATCCCAATTACCACCTTAAAAACATTAGCATATAAACCAAAGTATGTTTACGTACTCAACCTTTCCACTTCAGTGCCTTAACCGTAATTTGATACGAGAAGCTAACTAACGTGCCTCAAATTGTCGCAACAACTTTAGTGTGTCAGTATTCCATTTGTTTAAAAAAGACACTTCACCTAATTATATCAGACTGTAGATTACACCAAATAATAGTAACATTTCCATGTTACAGCTGTCCCCCGTTCAAAGATGATTCGAAGAGCTACGAGGACAACATCCCTAACGCAGTGGCTCCTCGCCCCGACTTCGACTGCGGATCACCGACCTGCAACTACAGAGTCGTCGAATGCAAACTAACCAGCACAGACGAAATTAATCGTGGCACACCAATCAATGCTAGCATACACAAGATCTCAGACAACAAACATATAAAACCTACGACAGTTTCCATCACGATACCTGATGAGGATAAAGGCTAAGACTCATCAGTGAAATCTATTCCTTAGATAATTTAAATTAAGGTGTCTCCAAACTGAGATAAATGGAATATGCACTATTCAGCATATTTGGCGTAAGATTGACATTGATGATTTTGTCCTATAGGTATTTTTAAATTACACACGTTAATAAAAATGCTTCTGTGACGTCTGCTCAAGGAATCACACTTGTCTTCCGCTAAAGCTCACATAGTACACTCCAATTGAAAAATTAATTGGTATTACCTTCAAATATTTTATGAAAAACACAAATCTTTTCTGCATTTATTACACTTTGCAGTTTCTTTATGAATCTGATAATTTACCTACTAGAATTTGTATGTCTCAATCTTTAGCAATATATTGCGCCAAATATTGTCAGTGAGACTGGTTGAATATCGATTAAGATACGAGCGAATGTTTTCAAATGTTGATTATTAAGCCCTGAGAGCATTTTATTTACTTTGATAGAGTGAAGAAGAGTGAGCGTGTAGGTAGAATTTATTATATAACCTACTGGTAATCGATTTATTTGACGTTCTACTGTCTAATAAGCATTTAATAAGTGAATTAATGTGACTATACTCACGAATGGCTTTCAAACGTCAAATGAAAACGATTACAATGTGTAAAACTTAGTTCTTTATAAGTTTGACTCGTTTGACAGAATTGTAATGGCATTCTAGTCGTGTCTGATGAAAAGCATGTTTTTGGTATTTATAACGAGATAACTCAAACGCGTGGTAGAATCAATGAAATGTAACTTGGTACGGTAACTTTACCGTTCCTTGTGTAGGAACAATGTCCATTGCATTCATTTTCACGTAATCATAGTGTAAGTTATGTATAAGAGTACATAATATAACACACAACACATTACCCGTAGGTAGGTGTAGTTCCGAAATGTGATATTTTTGTTTATTGTTAACATCTACATTTTTAATGCACTCTCGTACGTAATCATTTGTTTGATTATAATTTAACTCTGTTTGTGTAAATTTATCTGTCATAATTTCATTGTCATTGTTTTGGTGGATGAGCCAAAAGAAGATGCCAAATTCATCACGTCCATGGTAATTCGTATATTTGATTTATGTATCACACTCAATATACTTGTGCTCAGAAAAGACAATTTATGTAGGTGACAAGGATGTAGAAAAAAATTGTTGTAGTCCACGTAATCTAGAAATTAATCGGTAAGTAGGAAATAATGTATGTGCGCCCTGTAAATGCTGCGTTCATGTTCTCGTGGTTTATTTATTATTTCATAGAAATAAATTAAGTTTTACTGGCAACGCGGAAACAACATGTTTCTCAGTTAACTCGTCGATAATTCTTGAATATGAGTTTTATGTTGTCAGAAAACTCTGGAGGGTTGCTTTGTCAATCGCCATTCGGTGCATTGCATTTTAGTGACCCAATGCGTTTATGAATTATGTCAGACCGTATACTAAACACTAGTTTATACCGTTCACCTTACATCTTATATGGACATACGTTAACCTGAACGCACCATAACGTTTAAGTTTCTTAAATCCGGGCCCCAAGTTTAATAAGTTTTGTGATGAAGGCATTTATGGCCATGTTATTCTAAATTGTGACGAATGTAATTTTTTTATATCCATAGGTAAGTGCCACGCCTAATTAATTAATCTATATGATATCGTAAATCTATGATTAAGCTTATTTAATATTGTTATATTGTAAGTATGAAATGGAAATACAAACTTGAGTTTAAAACATCGCTTCTTTAATTAATTAACCTACCTACCTACCTTATATACCTAGATTGATTTTAGAGACAGTACCTACCTACTGTAAGATTTTATATCAACGAATTACTTAGTTGGTATTTACTACAAAACCTTGAACAACAGAGAGGTTTTACTGTATTTTTAAACGACGTCCTCTGAGACTTCGTTGTGCCCATCAGCGCCACCGGTTCTAATAATTGTAACTCTAAACCATTTATAATTCATTGACAGCCCGGATGGCTTTGTGGTTAGTGACCCTGCCTGACTCTCAAGCTGCGGGTCGTGGGTTCGAATCCCACCCAGGACAAACATTTGTATGCATGATTATGTCTGTTTGTTCTGTCTGGATGTAAATATCTATATAAGTATGTATTTAAAAGTAGTATACCTATGTATTATATCAGCTATCTGGCTACCATATTACCATAACTAAACAGAGCTTCTGTTTAGTTTGGAATCAGATTGGCCGTGTGTGAAAAGTGTCCCAGGATATTTATTATTTTTGAATCCATTTGAACACACACACAAAAATTCATCAATATCGGTACAACCGTTTAGAAGAAATAACTACATACATAGTAGAAAACAAAGTCACTTTCCGCTGTCTGTCCGTAAAAAATTTTAAATCTTTGAAACTGGATTTTGATGCGGTTTTTTTTAAAGATAGAGTGATTCAGGAGGAAGGTTTTTATATACAATACATGCATAGTATATTAGAGAAGCACTGAGGTGACCGTCCGCGGAGTTCAGTTTCAGTAAGTGAAGCGGGCTCTAAACCGATATAGGTACATATTTGTTAATATGATTTCGGTACCTAAATTAAGAAACATAACGTCGATCTATTAATCATTGTTACATGCCCAAATACCTAATATTTTAAGTACTCCATATACCTATCTATTTATTTATCAATATTTTATAATCATTACTTATAATGCTTTTAAGATACATAGTTTATCTAATTAGTTCGTGATAAGTAAATTATACTACTAATTAATACTAATTATAGACTCACAGGGCGACAAAAACCCCCGAAATTCTTTTTCGGTTTCGGCATTGGCATTATCATAATCTACATAAGGTTGCCATGACAATAAATACATCTGTTATAAAATTTTATTTTATCAGTTAATGTATTAACAATGTATGATAATTGCTGATATAAAGGAAACCGTTATTTGGATGTTTATTTACAACGCTATAGGACTCCATGGTGATATAATTAAAAACACGCATTTTATTTTTCATACTGGCATTCTTTAAATCCTTTCTTTGTGCTTGCTTTGCCTGTGTCGGCCATCTTGAACAAAAATTTCATGATGGCAAATGTCTTTCCAAATATAAAGTGAACGGAAAAATACCAAACGAGATAATACTTAAAAGAAATGATAAAACATTTCGATATTTTTAAAGTAAAAGACAGTTATTTTAAATCATTTTAGTGCAATTTCGAAATATAAAAAGATCACCAATAAAACAAATCAGCTGTTATCCGTCAATCGATGTCAACAAAATTACATAATTTTGTTTAGAAAAACAGTGCAGCCTACGTTTTAGTGTCATTTTGGGAATTGACAAACATGAATATAAAATTAAACGTTTGATCGGATAAATTGTATAAGTTAATGTGTTCACAAGGATCCACAAGATTGTCAACTTTGTGGTGTAATGTATAATGTAGTCAGACCATAATATTTTAGTGATGGATCAAAACAATATAATCGAGAGCGGTGGATTTTATTTTATACACAATTTTGATTCTGGAAACCTCGGGCATGTAGAGCGAGTGCCTACAGAGCTTATAGGTAAGTGGGGTTTGTAAATTTGTACATAATACATAGGATATTTACAAAGTCCAAAATATAAGGTAGAAGTTTGCGTTAATGCCAATAAATCGGCCTTTTCATGGTCTTATAAACAAGATTAACACATTATAAATCACTGTTGTTATTTTGTAATCATTCTTTCGTCACATTTTCTTTATATCTGCATGACCTAGAAACTGATGGCGCGACTTTTTATAGCCTACATGCAAATAAAACAATGTAACAAGTGATCCTGAATCTAAATAGAATCTTATTAGGCTGGTTTAATAAAACGACGAAGAAAAAAGTAAATATCATGAGACATTTTTCACACACAAATAATCTGATTCTAATCCAAGCTTGAGCTATGCTAACCAGGTAGCCGATATGCTACATGTACTTTTGAATCACTATATATGTAGTTTATTATGCACAGACACAGTTCATGCACACTAATGTTGGTCTTGTGTGGGAATTAAACTTACAACCAGTGGCTTGAAAGTCAGGCTTACTTTCATACAACCAATAGTCAAATCCCAAATGAATATTGCCTGTTAGACACCGGGAAGTGAAAAAATATGAATGAAATATTTATTTAATTACAGCTCCAAGCATTAACACAAAGACCAATGCATCAGAGACTCCGGACTATGAGTTCAATCTTTGGACTCGTCCAGACTGTGCGGGCACTGAGTTTGAGAATGGCAACCGTACCTGGTTCTATTTTGGGGTGCAAGCCAGTGAGGCTGGTATACTGGTAATTATTATTTTTAAATATAGTAAACTACTACTAAATATACTTAATATTTAAGGTAGGTACACAATAAATATCAAAATATAAGTGACAAAATAAAGAAGATGAAAAAGTAATTACAATTACAAAATACAAAGTCAAATGGTTTAATTTGTATATAAATGCATGCTGTAATGTATAATGTATACTTATATGTTTAATTTAGATTAGAATTAAAAGGTATCCTGGGAATATACTATGATGTTTATACCAGGGATACTTGAGATGAAAGTATTTTATTAATAAGCTACTATAAATAAATTGTAAATAAGTACATATTTATTCAGGAGTTTTAGGACAGATAATTTTTGCAACTGTTTGTGGATAAAAATTAATTAATTAGCTTTTAAACTCGCTTATCTCAGCATCTCCTCATTTGTCATCAGGTACGATTGAACCTGATAAACTTGAACAAGCAAGGCAAGATGTACAACCAGGGCATGGCGCCAGTGACGCGCACCCTCCCTGGGAAGCCGCAGTGGGAGAGGATCAGGGATCGTCCTGTACATTCCGTAAGTACATGTCTGGATTAATTTGATTTAGATAAAATTGGAAATAAGCTCGTCCTATATACAAATTACAATGAAATTTTCAAGCAAATAAGAATACCTCTTTTCTATGAGTTCATTGTCACAACTATATCCACTGAAATATTTTTAATAGTTTTATTTAATAACTTCGGTGCTACTAAATTTATGCAATTAAAAATGAATTAAGTATTAACATCAAGACATTTTTTCTATATAAAAGATGAGTAAATTTCAAAGCTGAAGTCCCTCTTCGACAGAAAACATAATATTTTGAACACATAATTATTATTTCAAACCAGACGGATGACGACACATTCAGCCTAAGCTTCAAGTACCGCACCGCTGAGAACATGAAGGCTACCACATTCTTTGCGTTCACCTATCCGTTCTCGTTCGCGGAACTGCAGATATCATTGAACTCTATCGACCTGAAGATGCTGCCTGTACCTCCGGCCCGCTCGCCAGACGATATCTACTACTGTAGAGAATGCCTCATTTATTCACTTGAAGGTAAGATACAGTAAAGTTCTTAAAGTTTATAAATAATGAAATTATCTTATTTTCTTGCCAGTTCTTCTCAGTTGAACACCACCTTCCGAAGCGATAGTAACTTTTAAAACTTTTCTTTCCTTTTCATTATTATACAATACTATAATTTTGTGGGAATATACTACAAAAGACCTGTGTAAAATATTATTTCATAAAATTATTTAGGAAGGAGGGTGGACTTGTTAACGATAACTTCGCATCACGGCATCACAACGGAACGTGAGGAGAGGCTCAAGAATCTGTTTCCGGATCATCAGGACAGACCGTACAAGTTTCAAAACAAAAAAGTATGTATTCGCTTGTAAATGCATAATAAGTATCTATAATAGCTTACTGATTGATTCGGGCTATTACCCTGTATTGAAAAAGCTGAGTACATAAAAAATACTTGATACAATGTCTGTAATAAAAAAAAAAAAAACAGGTGTAAAAACATGTTCAAGTTTGAAAAAGATGCCACCTTTACATGCCATCCTTTTAAGCTATCACTTCAAAGACAACCAGTTTTACTTTCTTTGTACTTTTTTTTTTTCTGGGCACATTAATTTCAATAATGGTTGATCTAGATATCAATATTTGAGGAAGCCAAGCCATTTTTAACCATTGATTAGAAACCCTGAATTACTTTTAAAGCTGAAAAAAAAAACCATTGAATAGTAACATAAAGAAACAGTGACAAAAACAAGCTTATTTTTGTCTCTTTTTATGTTTATGTAGAGGTGTAAGGTATAAGGTCTTTTAGCCTTTAACATGCATATTTTGAATAGGTGATCTTCATATCAGCCCGCGTCCATCCAGGCGAGACCCCCTCAAGCTTCGTCTTCAACGGTTTCCTAAACTTACTGCTGACGAGAAATGACCCGATCGCTGTACACTTGAGGAGACTTTATGTGTTCAAAATGATACCATTTTTGAATCCGGATGGCGTCGCCAGAGGTCACTACCGGACTGACACGAGGGGTGTTAACTTGAACAGGGTCTATTTGAACCCTTCCCTTACTTATCATCCCACTGTCTATGCTTCGAGGGCTTTGATCAGGTTAGTAGTATATATAAAATAGATATTTAACACCAAATAGCAAAATAAAAATATAGTATTGTTAAATGTACAAGTACCCATCTTATCGTTGAAAGGACATTTTTTCCAGACACTGGACATTTTTTTATAAATAATACTGAATATTACATTGCCTACAGTGCCTACACTTTTTAATGTAAATGATGTATGTATTTAATTAATATTGAAGCTCATATGGGTCATTATGTCCCACTCCATTCAAACTGTCATTCTTATATTAAACATTAAATATATCTTGATAGCACTCATTATCGTTTGCAGGTACTATCACTTCGGCTGTGAAAAGGAGGATACCTTTGATGACTCCAAAAGCTTTACATCGCGAAGCATTCAGAACATTAGCGAGAGTGCTGAGGTAACTAAACTCTTATGTACCTATTTGTTTTTGTGTATCCATAAAAAACTGGGTCATTTTACAAACATTGCCAACCTGATTCCAAACTGCACATGCACTATGCACACCAGATACCTGATGATATTTATACCTATTACATTTAGAGATAGCTAGCTGCCTATTTAGTCAAAAGAAAATACGCCATTTTTTTTACATCCTTAACAAAAATATCGTAAGTAGCAACATACTCTTTAAGCAAAACACAATATAACGTTATAGCCTCTAAATACACAACACTGTTATCCCCAGCTGATAGACACGAAAAAGAAGAAAGGCACAAGCAGTCCCTCATATAAAGGCGATTCTTACAAGCGCGAGAAGTCTGCCAAGTCCCTCATGAGCAACAAGTCTTCGAACACCATCAAGCCGCATACGGAAGCCTCCAAGAAGGAGTCCAGGGGACTGAGTGGTGAAGCTGCTAATTTAGCTGAACAGGTATATATATGATGATCGATGTTTCTTTTGTGCGAATTTATTTGGTTGGTTACCATACCATTTTGTTGTATTAGTTAGGTGTCATGTGAAGGTTATCTACCATACCAGACAAATTATATATTTTCATGAAGATGTCAAAACTTGTTCACTTAGTACATGTGAGTATTAAAAAAGTAGAATATCACATAAAGATAATTTTGAAAGAAATGAGTCAACATTAATATTCTCTTTAATAAGCACAGTCAGTATCGTAAGTAGCAGAACAGATGCTTTTTAATACCTCAAGCTCATTGTAATATTCGATCCTACTACCTCTCTGCATTTGCTCCACGTATCTCATATTTGATAGGAGCGTATTAATTTTTAAACATCCGCCAAAGTTTAATACAAACTCGTACATGTTAATCCATTATGGGCATATATTAATCATCAGATTATCATTTGATTCTGTTGAACCGTGTGAGCTTATCTAAAGCTTTTATATCGTTAACGCGAATTCAAACACCCCTATTAATCCCCCCTACGCTTTTGGTACGGGATTAAATGAGATATAAATTTTTAATATGAAAATTTTAGTTCCCCATAACAATATTAGTTCTAGAAACAGTCTTCGTCAATTTCTTTCTATGATTCTATTGAGATATATTTAGATCGCATAATGCATCTGGTTAAGATATTAAGATGTAAAACCATACAAACAGCAGCAATGTTTGAATCTATATGATTAATATTATAAAGCTGAAGAATATTGCTCGAAATTATGAGTATATGAGCGGAGAGTAAATGCATAAACGGGAAAGTTGCGCGGGTCAACTAGTCCAATATATTTTCTATTTTACATACCTATAAGAAAACCAACAACATACTTTTCATATGACGGTATAATAAGTCAGTTAAGTTACCTAAACCCATCAATATCCCTACACAGGTATACGACATGAAACTACAAGAGATGCCATCACAAACCAGCGACATATCATCTAAGGGGTCCAATTCAAACCCTGAGGAGTGCACCTCATTATTGAACGACAACATGCTGAGGTCTTGTCTGGGGTCGAACGTGCACTTGAGCACTAGTGAGGAGCTTAACTTCCAAGGGACCAATCCACTCCGCCCGTTGAGGGATACCCTCAAGAACAGCATCAGTTTGTTGATGGAGTCCAGTTCTTCTGATGCTAGGTAAGCCTTGGTTATTATGGCGTTCTCTTATATAGTTCGAAGGTTTTTGGAGGTTCTAACGTTTGTGGGGGTGTTCTTAAACGGTGAAATTACTATTAATAAAGTCACAGGCACTTATTATTATATTTTTCTGAATTATAAAAAACACTAAAATGGTTATCTACGGAGACTAGTATTAGAAATGAAAGGGTTAATTTAATTAACGTCTATAAATATACATTGCCCCCTATTTTTTGTGAGTAGGCTCAAATACTTAATTAAAATAGTTTTTAATTACTAGCTGATTGCTTACTTATAAACTAGTAAGAAGGGGGGATTTTTGCCCTGCAGTGGGACAGCACTAACAAGGAAAACTAAGTGCTACTACCCATAGTTAAGGTCCATTTCCACCTGCAGGAACAGGTGCGTGGAGGACAAGAGCAGCCTGATGAGGAACATGAAGATGGGGTGGTGCCGCGAGTGCCGCGCCGCCGTGGCGCAGCTGGAGGACACCATGCCCGGCATCGCCGCCATGGTGCCCGGCTATAGCGCTACCATGGTCAGTATTATACATATTCCACCTGCAGGAACAGGTGCGTGGAGGACAAGAGCAGCCTGATGAGGAACATGAAGATGGGGTGGTGCCGCGAGTGCCGCGCCGCCGTGGCGCAGCTGGAGGACACCATGCCCGGCATCGCCGCCATGGTGCCCGGCTATAGCGCTACCATGGTCAGTATTATACATATTCCACCTGCAGGAACAGGTGCGTGGAGGACAAGAGCAGCCTGATGAGGAACATGAAGATGGGGTGGTGCCGCGAGTGCCGCGCCGCCGTGGCGCAGCTGGAGGACACCATGCCCGGCATCGCCGCCATGGTGCCCGGCTATAGCGCTACCATGGTCAGTATTATACATATTCCACCTGCAGGAACAGGTGCGTGGAGGACAAGAGCAGCCTGATGAGGAACATGAAGATGGGGTGGTGCCGCGAGTGCCGCGCCGCCGTGGCGCAGCTGGAGGACACCATGCCCGGCATCGCCGCCATGGTGCCCGGCTATAGCGCTACCATGGTCAGTATTATACATATTCCACCTGCAGGAACAGGTGCGTGGAGGACAAGAGCAGCCTGATGAGGAACATGAAGATGGGGTGGTGCCGCGAGTGCCGCGCCGCCGTGGCGCAGCTGGAGGACACCATGCCCGGCATCGCCGCCATGGTGCCCGGCTATAGCGCTACCATGGTCAGTATTATACATATTCCACCTGCAGGAACAGGTGCGTGGAGGACAAGAGCAGCCTGATGAGGAACATGAAGATGGGGTGGTGCCGCGAGTGCCGCGCCGCCGTGGCGCAGCTGGAGGACACCATGCCCGGCATCGCCGCCATGGTGCCCGGCTATAGCGCTACCATGGTCAGTATTATACATATTCCACCTGCAGGAACAGGTGCGTGGAGGACAAGAGCAGCCTGATGAGGAACATGAAGATGGGGTGGTGCCGCGAGTGCCGCGCCGCCGTGGCGCAGCTGGAGGACACCATGCCCGGCATCGCCGCCATGGTGCCCGGCTATAGCGCTACCATGGTCAGTATTATACATATTCCACCTGCAGGAACAGGTGCGTGGAGGACAAGAGCAGCCTGATGAGGAACATGAAGATGGGGTGGTGCCGCGAGTGCCGCGCCGCCGTGGCGCAGCTGGAGGACACCATGCCCGGCATCGCCGCCATGGTGCCCGGCTATAGCGCTACCATGGTCAGTATTATACATATTCCACCTGCAGGAACAGGTGCGTGGAGGACAAGAGCAGCCTGATGAGGAACATGAAGATGGGGTGGTGCCGCGAGTGCCGCGCCGCCGTGGCGCAGCTGGAGGACACCATGCCCGGCATCGCCGCCATGGTGCCCGGCTATAGCGCTACCATGGTCAGTATTATACATATTCCACCTGCAGGAACAGGTGCGTGGAGGACAAGAGCAGCCTGATGAGGAACATGAAGATGGGGTGGTGCCGCGAGTGCCGCGCCGCCGTGGCGCAGCTGGAGGACACCATGCCCGGCATCGCCGCCATGGTGCCCGGCTATAGCGCTACCATGGTCAGTATTATACATATTCCACCTGCAGGAACAGGTGCGTGGAGGACAAGAGCAGCCTGATGAGGAACATGAAGATGGGGTGGTGCCGCGAGTGCCGCGCCGCCGTGGCGCAGCTGGAGGACACCATGCCCGGCATCGCCGCCATGGTGCCCGGCTATAGCGCTACCATGGTCAGTATTATACATATTCCACCTGCAGGAACAGGTGCGTGGAGGACAAGAGCAGCCTGATGAGGAACATGAAGATGGGGTGGTGCCGCGAGTGCCGCGCCGCCGTGGCGCAGCTGGAGGACACCATGCCCGGCATCGCCGCCATGGTGCCCGGCTATAGCGCTACCATGGTCAGTATTATACATATTCCACCTGCAGGAACAGGTGCGTGGAGGACAAGAGCAGCCTGATGAGGAACATGAAGATGGGGTGGTGCCGCGAGTGCCGCGCCGCCGTGGCGCAGCTGGAGGACACCATGCCCGGCATCGCCGCCATGGTGCCCGGCTATAGCGCTACCATGGTCAGTATATGATCGCGAGACTAATTTTGGTCGAACGCGAACCACTTTTTGTCTATCACTTGCAAGTTCCAAAAAATCATTTACTGCCTTACGTTTCTTCTAGTACCATCGCTAAAAAGGAAATTTAAAGAATCATTTCTTAATCTTATCAAATAAATATCATACGACCCCCCCTCCACTATCCAAGAAATGGGTCGATTGCGACACAGTTTTAAAATGAAAAGTCAATCTCTTCTCCACAAAAGTTGGCCACCCCTGGTATATAGTATAGCTTGAGGTTTCTATCATCATTAGTTTTGATATTTTGGTATAGTTGCAACTGTCATGATTATGGAGGAATTATATTACAAATGGAAATTTAATCATTAATATACTGAAACATGTGGGGGGGGGGGGGCTAGTAATAAGTTTTATAGAATTATGATTCATTTGTATGTTAATTCACAAGAAAGATTAAAATGATGATAATGCTATGTTGAGACTAAAATTCCAGTACCTATTACTGTTCTACCAAATTAACGTAGACCAAAGTTTTATACATATGAGAAATAATTTTAACTTCAATACCTATCCATGCCAATCCTTCAGAATCCTCTATTCCTTTAATTTCCCATCCAGATTCGACCCGTCAGTCCATCCACCATAGACGAGTATAGACGACATCAACAGCAAATTGTCTATAATGTAGAGAATAAGGTATATATCTCATTTTAGCAAAACTAAGAATTGTTAAAATTTAGGAAAACACAACACTCAGTGGTATTAGTTTAAGAGGGAGATAGGCGCAACGTCTTCTCTGTCGCACGAACCAGTAACACAATTGTTTATGCTGTCAATCATCTGAAAGTATTATATTTTTTTGATTTACCTTAAAAAAAAGTTTCTTATGTAAAGTGATTTACATAATCTTACGTAGAAAAGAGTATTTTAAACTCCTTTTCTATTTAACAATATAAATCAATCAGTTATATCAATAACATAATAAAGCATATTATTTCATTACAATTTATTTTTATATAACAGCATAAAATCTCATATGTATTTACAGTCAAATGAACCAGACACATCGGACAAAAGTACAACTGACAGTATCTACTTCTGTACCAACTGCTTCAAGAAATACGTATTATCCGAATTCAATGAGGAAATTGTAAGTATATAAATCAAACTATTTCAATACTATCAAATATTTACCTAATGTTATAGACATGAAAATGGCCCGTTTTTTAGCAATAAAAGTATTAAAGTTAACAATTATGATTAAAAACAGTGCATTCAGTTCAAAGAGAATTTGTAAGAAAGTTGACACACAATTTCATGTTCAAAATTAATAATAATAAGTATCCTGAGACATTTTTCACACATGGCAAATGTGATTTCAAATAAGCATATATGATATGGTAACCACATAGCTGATATACTACTTTTAAATATATCGATATTTACATCCAGACACAGAACAAACAGACAAATTCGTGCATACAAATGTTTGACCTGGGTGAGATTCAGAGCCACGACTGAAAGTCAGGGTCACTAATATAGGGACAAGATAATAGGTCACTTTTGACATTTCATCAAAATTCAACAACGTAACCTTGTAACGGCGGGCATAAAATAAGAACTGCACAATTGCTTAACTTTTTTCAATTACGTTTACATATTTATTGTAATAATGACCGATACGAGTAATTTTACGATTTGCTTTCACTAATAAACCATTCTAAACATAATAAACAATTTCTGATCTAAAGAACTGAACGTCGTTACAATGTTGCGTCAGTCAACCCTTTTTCTTTTTAAACACTAGGGATGTTACTCTAAAAATCGAAAGCTGATAGGATTGTAAGTTGAATCGAATGCAATGATTACTTGTGAAGAAAAATCACCATAAATTTATAACCATATATTATTGAAAATGAATTAATAATATCTCTGAGTGCTGACAGCAGTGATGAAGATAGCAGTTCCGATAGTTCAAGTGAATAAAAGCAATTTTTTTGTTAAATTACGTAGGTACTTGTCTTATTTTGCTCCTTTAATTTATGAATTTGTTTCGGACACTCGTTGTGAATAGACGTGTGCTTATTAGTTATTATCTCTGCGTAATCTCGTTTCTACGTATACAAACAATTACAAACTTTAATGTGGAGTTATAAGAGTGTAAATTCCTTATCGTAATAGTTCTGTTTTGATGCACGAGTTGTACCTGACGTCGCTAGCCTGCGCCCCTCACCCCCTCGAGTAAGGAGCGCGGTTGACATTTTTCGTCGCACTCCGTCGACCGCTGCATCGTGTGAATAGTTACATCGCCTGCGCTGTTCAATCTAAAATGAACATTACACGGTCGCCCTGTAAGTCCCAAATTGGAACTACTTTTACCGCCTCGCAACCAGACCTACCGACCTGTGTACAACAATCAATGGACCCATATATTACACTTAGAAAACGGAAACTACCGGACAACCAAGACTATGGGCAAGAGTTAGCGGATTTTCGGAAGGAGATTATGTCTTTTTTGCATGATTTTAAGCGTAGCTCATCTGATGATGTTATGGCCGTCCAGTCAAACGTCTCGGATATGAAATCTCAGCTAAATTCGATTAAGACTACCACAGAAAATCTGATTACTGAGCAAAAAGAAATGAAGAAAGAGATTTTAAATTTCGGCCAGTCATTAGATTATTTTTCCAATAGACAGGATGAATTAGAGCAACGCATCAATAACCTTTCGCATGAGACAACCAAAGTAAATTCGCTGGAAATTACCGTAACTGAATTGAAGTACCAAATTGAAACACTACAAAATGAACAACATGTCTCTCAACAAAAAGATCGTCTGTATAATATCGAAATTATGGGCATCCCTGAAAAGAACAACGAGGACGTAACTCAATATTTACTATCTATTTCAAATTACGTCGGTGTCTCATTAACCAGCGCTGACATAGTTCACATTCATCGTGTCCCGACACGTATCTCCGGTAAGCCGAAAAATATTATTGCCAAGCTTAGCTCACTTCAACTTAAAGATACCATCATCTCTGCAATACGCAAAAAGAAAGGAATAACAACATCGGATCTTGGATTGAATAGTGCCCGGAGCAATATTTATGTCAACGAGCATCTTATACCACACTACAAAATGTTGTTGAAAGAGGTCAAGGCTGCCGCAGTTAAAGCAGGATATGCATTTGTCTGGATACGTAACTGTAAAATCTATGTGAGGAAAGACAATACTTCGCCGGCAATAATTATCAAAGATAGTATGGACCTTCAGAAAAAAATCAAGTGACTATATATACATGTTATTTTTAAACTGATTTATATTGTAGTGCATTTGATTTTCATTACTTTATCTACAAAACTATTTCATAACTATACATATACGCCGATATACGGTAGAAACGATTACACTATATACTTATACAAGTTACACTACACAGTCACACAATATTTACACACACAAACAGATAGAATTTACATTTTATTATTTGATACACACATAACATGCATTCCCAGTTCCAGTACGCATATCGACTTCTCACATATTGTAATACATACATACATACTGCGACTTAATAGTTTTTCAATCAATGGTATACAGTTATTATACAGATATTGTTTCCGTTGGCCTTCTGGATACATTATCTTGCCGCTATTTCAGTTATATACGCTAATTAAATTAATATTAGGTACCACTTTTTATATTTTTCTGATATCTAATAATATATGATGGCTAATACTTCCTTAAAACATAAAAATCTATGTTTGTACTACCAAAATGTTCGCGGCCTACGTACAAAATGTCTTGAGTTATTTAACAACATTTTATTATACGATTATGACATTATTCTCATAACGGAGACTTGGTTACAACAAGACATTCTTGATTCGGAATTATGTGATATGAGATATGAAGTTTTTCGTTGTGACCGTGATTTGCAATTAACTAACAAGTCATCGAGTGGGGGGGTAATGATTTGCGTTCGACGAGATGTCAATGCTTGCCTTCGAAATGACTGGCCGTACGTGAACACGGAATCGCTGTGCATAACTATACCGGCTAGCGCGCTGCGCTCCTCCGTTGATCTACACATAGCTATTGTGTATATACCACCCGAGTATACCGACTTGCCTGCTCGTTTGGATTGCGTTAAGAACAACTTGTTGCGTATTATAGAAGCTAAGCCGTGTGATAATTTTTTACTTATCTGAGATTTCAATTTACCTTTTATTAAATGGAGGACTGATAACTATGATGTAATGCCTGCTCCATCGGAACAATTATATAGTAACTCAGTTTCCTTCTTGAATGACTTATCTTACGCTGGTTTAAAACAATACAATTACTTTAAAAATGTAAAAAATAACACACTTGATCTCTGTTTCAGCAACACTTTTTTAAATTTAGAAGAAGCTCGCCACTCTTTAGTCAAACAGGATAATGCACACACGTCACTTAAAATTAAGTTACCAGATATAAACATTGTCCCGTTAGTTGAAAACAAAATACCGCGCTACAACTTTCGTAAGGGCAATTATATTAAAATCAATGATTTCTTTAACAATATTAATTGGTACGACTTATTATCACTGGCTGAGACAATTGATGATGCTGTGGAATTATTTTACTCTAAAGTAAATGAGTGCATAGCCTTATATGTTCCGGTTTACATTGCGAGTAGTAAAAGTTTTTATCCTGTTTGGTACAGCCATGCGCTTATTAAAATATGTCGAGAGAAACATAAAATGCATGCTAAATGGAAAAGGTTTGGCAATCCTAGAGACGGTGATGAATTTTCGCTGCTCAGGGCTAGGGAAAAGCTTGTACAAGCTGAATGCTTCTCTCGATTCACTAGTGAAGCGGAAAAGAATTTACGTTACCACCCTAAATATTTCTGGAGATATGTTAAGGATAAAAAGGGGGGGTCTTATTATCCTAATAAGTTCACTTTTAACAATGAAGAAATTTCTGACGGGCCTAATATTAGTAATGCATTTAACAAATTTTTTGAAAGTGTCTTTATTGCTCCCTCTCAATCGGGCTACGATAATATACACGAGACAAATCACGATTCAGGTGGCGGTGAGATTTTGTCAAACTTAGAGGTAACTGTTGACATCGTGGACAAGTTACTACGCTCACTAGACACTAACAAGGGTCCAGGTCCAGACGCAATCCCCCCTGTATTTCTATTTTCTTGTGCCGATAGTTTAAAACTGCCCATCTTTATTCTTTTTCGTAGATCTTTGAAGGAAGGTATCTTTCCCACGACGTGGAAAATGGCTCAAGTTACTCCTGTTCATAAAAAGGGGTCAAAAAGTGATATTCTGAATTATCGGCCAATTTCTATTACTAACTGTATAAGCAAAATATTTGAAAAATTTGTATTTAATAATATTTATCCGTTATTGTCTAGGAGTATTCCAGTATCGCAACACGGTTTTATGAAAAATCGTTCGTCTATTTCTAATCTCGCACTATTTACAGATTATGTAATCGAGCAAATGGAAAATGGTGGACAGGTTGACGTGATCTACACGGACTTCGAAAAAGCTTTCGACCGTGTAGATCATGACATCCTGCTCCATAAGCTTCAAACTCTCGGAATCCACGGTGATTTGCTAAGATGGGTACGCTCATATCTTACCAATCGTTCGCAGGCTGTCATTGTTGGTGGATTTAAATCTGATCTTATATCTATACCCTCTGGGGTACCGCAAGGATCGCATCTGGGCCCTCTATTTTATAATGCGTATATTTATAATATACCTGATTGTATAACTTACTCTAAACATCTTTTATATGCGGATGATAAAAAAATTTTCATACGAATAAATACTCCCGCTGACTGTGAACAGCTACAACATGATCTCAACAACCTTTATAATAACTATGTATGTAACAGGATTAAAATTAACGTGAGTAAATGTCAATGTATTAGTTTCACACGGAAACGTAAACCAATTAGTTTTATTTATCAGTTCAATAGCATACCGATTGCTAAAGTCAATCTTGTGCGGGACCTCGGGGTCTACCTGGATTCTAAGATGCTTCTATCCAACCACGTTGATATTATTACTAATAAGGCATATCGTAATTTGGGCTTAGTTATGCGTACTTGTAAGCCTTTCAAATGTCCTCTTAGTCTAATGATAGTTTATTATGCGTATGTGCGTAGTCTCCTTGAATACGCAAGCCCTATATGGTGCCCATTTTATGATAAGTACAAAATAAGTATTGAAAGAATTCAACGAAAATTTGTTAGACATTTAAATTTTAAATTCCGTAACTCTTCCGCTACTTATAATGAAGACTGTCGTAAATACAATTTACTTACACTTGAGGAGCGTAGAACTATGCTAGACATGGGTTTACTACATGACATATTGCGTGGACAGATTGATTCCGCAGAGATGTTACAGCGTGTTACATTTAACGTTCCTAAGCGTCGTACCAGGCACACGAATTTGTTTCAAGTTCCATCTCATTCCACTAACTATGGGCAAAATGCTGTCTTTACTAGATTGTTAAATACGTATAATACACGGTTCAACGATATTGATATCTTTAATATAAATAAACAATCGTTTAAAAAGAGGGTCAAATCCAAATTAATCCTGAACATTTAAATTTAAATCCAATATTTGTACTGGACTTTATTTACTAGTATTATTATTAACTTTTATAAAAAAATGTAATGTTACTTTCACACACCACATCACTTACACACATCCACACCACCTACTCACCTTCACACTCACTTCCACACATACACTATAAATTGTAACTATGTAGTTTAAATATGTATTACCTACTAATGAGCTGCTCGCTGTCTGGGCGAGTGTCACGATATTCTTGTAGTTCATTATTCTAGTTTGTGGATAACTATAACTGGCCTTTTAATTATAAGTATAAATTATGTCATGTACCTCATTAGCTTAAGGCTGTTGTTATCCCTAATAAAGAAAAATTAAAAAAAAAAAAAAAAAAAAAAATGAAAGAAAAAATAATAATGGGACAGGAATTCGCATGATCATTTTTAAAATTCACATATGTTTCAAGTCTGTATCGATTCATTCGATTCATTCATTTAATCGATGTTTTTAAGCAGGTCACCTCACTATGAATATAAAACTGACATCTGTCAAAAGTGACCTATTATCTTGTCCCTATTTTAACTACAAAGCTAACCAGCTGTCATTGAATACAGATTATTGTTTTTGGCTAGAAATATATATACCCAGAACAATACTGTATTATGTCGAAAAATCTCAAAATCGCTCAAAATTCTACGAAGACAAACATATTTGTACCAACAAAAATATCCAAAAAATGGCGCAATCTTAAGGATATACGCAGTAACTTTGACATACAATGAGATAACGGTATTCCGTCAATTCTGAAAAATATGTCATTTTGAATTAGTGCAATGTTGTTCTGGGTGGTCCAAATTTATTTTTATACCTTTACACATTTTTTAAGAGAATAAATTATTTAGTCTGTACAGAAGTTGTGCGAGCCGTCGTCCTCAGCCAGTGTATCAGCTGGGGATGGCGTGGCCCCTTCGCCCCCCTCGCCCCCTGCGCACGCCCCCCCGGGCCCCCAAGCCCCTCTCGCCCCCCACGCAATCTTTTCTACTCGGCAGCCTGGCAGCACGGGGGACACGCTTGAGGTATACTATGTTTTACTAATATTATAAATGCGAGTTTGTCAATATAAACGGATGTGTGTTACTCTTTCACACTAACACTACACTACTGAACACAACGTTTCGCTTCCTCATTCATTATGCGAACTGCAAAGGAGTGGAATATGCTCCCGGCGTCTATTTTTCCTGACTGTTACAATCTGGTTTCAAGGCCATCGTGGCTAGAGTGAATAGGCATTTTCTGGGCAAGCGTGTAACATCTTAGGCTTCGACGTCGCTCATGCCAGAGCGTGTCTGAAGCCAAACGTAAGCTCATTCTATTTAAAAAAAAAAAACGGACTGAACGGATTTGCATGAAATTTGGTATAAAAAGTATATACTTGGCTTACTTGTTATATGCTTGGAAGACAGGCTACTTTTTATCCCGGGAAAATTTAAGGTTCCCCGGAACGCGTGTTAAACCACGGGGAATCACTAGTACTGTATATAAATAATGGTGTCATCTACTGAAATGAATAGAATAAATTAGATACACTTTCTTTATTGAGTGTGAATTGGAAAGTGTATGAGATGCCCGAACAGCTTCAAAGTCTTCAAACTATTAAAGGCAGATGTTCAGATTACAAATTAAAAAGATATAGGTAGGTCTTTATCAATTATTTGTGATTAGCGGTAGTATGAAATAATGTACACAAACCTAATATTAGCATTGTGTATTATCAATTCATTTTTTATATTGACAGCAAACTCAGGCCTCTAAAGAAGATAAAGCTAAACCACCAGTAGGCAAACAGACTAAGAAGAAAACCCCACCAGCCCCCGCGTCTACCACGGCCGTGAACCGACCTCCCCCCAAGGAAACAGAATCTGGCCTCTATTTGTACATAGACTTACACGGACATGCGTCTAAAAAAGGTAACACGGTAGAAATATAAATTCGGATTTTTTCCCGAAGCTTCTTCGGCATAGTACGGTTCATCGTTTGGGTTTTATGTACGACTGCGGCAGAGTTTAAAAAACCTTCAGTGTCACTTCTCGATTGACTTAGGAGTTATGACTTAGAAGTCCATAACTGTAATATTTTGCAGTTATTCAATTTCAGGTCTGACTTTATATCCTAACTAATATTATAAATGCGAAAGTAACTCTGTCTGTCTGTCTCGCTTTCCCGCTAAAACTACTGAACCGTGAATTTGGTACACAGATAGTCTAGAGCCTGAGAAAGGACATTAGGTACTTTTTAGCCCGGAAAAATGGAAGATCTCCCGGGTACGCGGGTAAAACCGCGGGGAGCCACTAGTATAAAATAAATAATAAACACCCTTTTCATCAATAAGCCGCAATTTTTGTATCACTTTCTTCCATTCTGAAGGTAAATGCATCTCATACCCATCACTTCTTTAATTTCTTTCTCATTATTCTAATATATAGTATAACGTTGTGTGCAGGTATATTCATGTACGGAAACCACTTTGAGGATTTGGAGAACTGCGTGGAGTGCATGTTGCTGCCCCGCATCATGTCCCTCAACAACCTGCACTTCCACTTCTCCTCGTGCAACTTCACCGAGAGGAACATGTATCTCAAGTTAGTGCATATTATATATCTACACTAATATTATAAAGTGGAAATAATTGTGTTTTATTGTGTGTAACATACACATAATAAAACATTGTAATGAATAAACTCAAAAACTACTGTGTTGATTTTCAAAAATTCTTTCACCAGTAGAAAGCTATATTATCAGGTAGTAACATCTCTTATTACAAAAGCGAAAGTAACTCTGTCTGTCTCGCTTTGATGCTAAAACTATTAAACCGATTAAAATGAAATTTGGTACACAGGGAAACTGGGAGAGATCTCCCGGGTACGCGGGTGAAACCGCGGGGAATCACTAGTAAATATGTACTGGCGAAGAATACGAACTCATACCACCTGACTTGGTAGTTGCATCCTTACCATACGCACTAAGCGTCCCTCCCTAAACTTAACAAATTAGTCGAACACACTTACTTGTTTATACAGGGACCGATGCGCCACGTGACTCTCCTCACACTTTACGAAAAAGTCGATACCACTCGTTACAGAGACCGTCGCGACGGCATGTCCCGCGAGGGCTCTGGCCGGGTGGCCGTACTCAAGGCGACGGGGCTGGTCCGCTCGTACACCCTCGAGTGCAACTACAACACGGGCCGGCTGGTCAACGTGCTGCCCCCGCCGGTACGGGACGGAGACCGGCCCGCCACCGCCCCGGCCTCGCCCGCCCCACATTCAACCGTCGCCCCCACAGCCCCACCTAAATACACCCCCCACATATTCGAAGAGGTAAACCCCTTCCAGGTTTGTCTGTGCAACTGTGTCGTCTATACGTAGATAAATATATAGGTAGATACTAGATACTACATTTTTGTTACACCACACATCGCTGCCTAGGACCACAAATAAAAAAAAATACGTTTTTAAAAATTGCAACGCTACTATAGGGCCATTATTTTCACACTACTTGGCCCTATTTTCATATTTCAAAAAGACTCCATTCGAACTCCACCATCGCCCCCACACCCCCGCCTAAATGCAGCCCCCCACATATTCGAAGAGGTAAACCCCTTCCAGGTTTGTCTGTGCAACTGTGTCGTCTATACGTAGATAAATATATAGGTAGATACTAGTTATTACATTTTTGTTACACCACACATCACAGCCTAGGACCAGAAATAAAAAAAGTTACAATAAACAATATCGTTTTTAAAAATTGCAACGCTACTATAGGGCCACTATTTTCACACTACTTGGCCTTATTTTAATATTTCAAAAAGACTCCACCGTCGCCACCCCCGCCCCACTCAAATACACCCCCCACATATTCGAAGAGGTAAACCCCTTCCAGGTTTGTCTGTGCAACTGTGTCGTCCATACGTAGTGGTAGGGATGGTAGTCGCGGGTGATAACTTGTCATTCGATTTAGAGCTTTAATTCATGGGTAATAGAGTAAAATTTGTATCTCAATGCTGACAGTAGATTTCCAGTTTCCATGGTATTGCCTTGTAAATTTAACAGTTGGGTACCTATTTCATTATTGAACGCCTCCATGCCATATTTAAATATACTATTTTTAAACTTATTAAATTATTTCTCTCTTAAATGTTGATGTATGTAGTTATATTGTGTTAGATTCTTATAATTATGTAAGTGAGTAGCTGATGGTACGTAGGTACAACTTTAACTAACTTGAATGTCAAGTTAATAGACTTGACAAAACGGCACTGCACTAGTGATGTGAAGATAATTTCTAATACTTTTAATACTCTCGTAGGTTTATAATTGATCCATAACATGCTAAAAATTTCAGGAAATATACAAATTTTATTAATATCAATTTTATGTTAGCTATTACGGTAGATATTCTATAAATAGTCTTAAAAATCACAAATATTTATCTAGTCACAGAGTCTCACAGAGAATCTAGTATCAGTAGCTACTAGATGTAGAATATTACGGATTTTACAGGTGCACTGTACAGAAAAATTGTAAAAAAAATATTATTCCTATTAAATATATATTTAAATAACCCAGAAAAAGATACCCCATGGTTCGCCTTGTCTTAGAAAGTGACACATTTCAGGTAAGACACAGTCGCGCAAAGAATCTGGATATTTTCGGAGATATAAATCCCTCTGAGGTTTGTCAACAACCTATTATATAGCTATATGTATATTATAGCTTGTACTTTATTGTAGTTTGATATTAGTACATAGTAAGCTTTTATATTTATTATTCTTAACTTCAAAAATCTCCAGATTTTTTTTATATAAAATCACTGCTGCTTTTAAAGCACATTATATTAAAGAAAGGCGAAGGTTCATAGGTATTATTATTGTATAGAAGACTGTATTTTTAAGTAGACAAGGAATACAGTTAGATTGATGGAACTAAAGAGGATTTTCGCTTATTAAGCGGAGTTACTCACATAATAAGCGATAATCCTCAAAAGTTACTTTTAATAAGACATCAAAGTGGGTAGATTTACAAAAAAATCATCTTTATATTATAAATATACCTAAATTATTTTTAATGAACTGATCTGAGTGAACACTTCAGGCGAAATCTTTCTGCAAAACCTGTCTCAACTTAATGATCACCGTCATAAATATTATATTTTGAGATTATTCCTAATTAAATACAGTCTATAAGTTGAAATTACCTTGTCCACACACAGCTCTCGCTGATTTTCTCCAAAACAGGACCACCTTTTTTTCTGTTTTTTAATCGCCTTCAAAAAAAAGGAGGAGGTTCTGAATTCGACTGGTATTTTTTTTTTATGTTTGTTACCTCATAACTTTCGACTGGGCGAAGCGATTTCATTTTTTTTTGTGTATTGGTAACATGAGTGATGGTATGGCCATGTAGGTGGGGCGTTCCCTGGGCGCGTCGATCCTGGACCTGACGGGGCAGCACCCCAACTCGCGCGTGCCCGCCTCCGAGCACCGCACGCTGCCCGCCGTGCGGGACTGGCTGCGGGCACACACGCGCACCATGCGCCCGCAGGTAACCACTACTTGAAACTTGCAACTTGCCTTGCTACTTGTCTCTACTTGTTTCTAATAGGTGTTATATGATATGAGCTTTTGGAGATTCAATACGATCTACCAGAATCGATTATGTCAAAAAGACAGATATGTCCCAAGAGCCTTAAAAGTGTTGCCTTAAAAGTTGGTAAGCCTAATGATTAACAACTTTTTCTTTTGTGTTTCACTCTATATCTTCATTTTCCCGTAAGTAACTATACCCTCTTTTAATTTTTCAGTGTTAAACTACTAAATAAAACGACCGGCCCCTCCTTTTGTTCTAATCAGGGTAAGAAGCGTTGAGTGAGTCGTGTTGCCCCGAATCGATCAAATAACACCATACTTATATTAGAGAAGCTACTAAACCATTCGGAGTGTTTCTAGTTCGGCGTCATTACCGTCCATTAGCGATCGTAAAACGCATGTCTCATTTCAGCTGACGATGTCTCGTCTTCGGCCCAAAACGTCGTCGCCGACCCGAGCGCCCCTGTACGCGCGCTCCAAGGGGAAGGTGATCGACGAGCGCAAGGAGAACACCTACGTCGGCGCCAAGACCGACTCCGAGCGCCGCCGGAGCCCGCCCGTGCTGGCGCCGCGCTCCGGCCACGACATCATCAACATGACCATGAAGTTCGCCAAGAAGAACGAGCCCGCCAAGACCGCCTCCCGGACGCGCTACCTCTCCGAGAACGAGCCCAAACCGAAGACGCTGTCGACGAAGCGCCGGAACATACTCGCGATCCGCAAGCCGAACTCGAGCAAGACCCAGGTGGGGGGAGTCGGGAAGCCGAAGGGGAGTCGCCGCTCGGTGGACGACTCGGAGAACCCCCGCGGGGCTATAGTGGCCGGCAAGCCGAGCAAGCGGAGCTTCGCGCGGTCCCTCCGCGGGGACTCGCGCCGCCGGCCCGTGGCCTCGTCGTCCTCGTCGGACGCGGCTGGGTGGGAGGAGGCAGCGGGCGGACCCGCCTCGCCCGCGGACTCGCTCGCTCTCGCCGGCAAGCGCCGCTCGTTCGTCGCGCCGTCCCCCTCGCACCTCAAGAAGATCAGGCTCAAGACCGGCTTGTAGCGCAAGCTGCGGCCCCGCCCCGCTCCCGAACACGTCCACGTCTAGCCGCAGCCCGCCGTTGTGTTGAACCGTAGTGGACGATCGCTTCTTCACACAGACGTTCATTGTAGGGTCAAATTAAATCTTGAAGTCTAACCTATAGCCCGTCGTGTTTGTTACTTGTAACTTTATACGAGGAAGAGATCGTCGACCGGTTCAGCATTAACTTCCACGGCATGCGGTCTAATTTGGCGGTAGGGATATATCGGGTGTATGTATTGTATGTTACCCAAACGTTTGAATGTCTTCAGAGCAGGTGCTGGGCACGGTATGAACTGCTACGGGCGACATTGCCATTTTAAAATTATGTGTGATTCTCTCTACACAATTTTTAGTCTAGAATGTATTCGTTAGATTTTTCGGTTTAGGGTTAAACGGTATTGATGTTTCAGTCTGAGTACTTGCCAGCTATTGGAATCTGGGTGGTTGTATTTTGTTTTTTATTTACTATAAATGTCTAAATATTTTATGGTATCTTCATGTGGCAAAAGTAGTATGCTATTTTAGTAAATTTTTTGTTGCTATTATACTTTTTTATATCTTGTGGTTATCTGATGTTTGTGTTCTGTAAGCATAATGAATTTTATAAATGTAAATTTATTTTAACCTATGTTCCTTGTTGTGGTTTGAAAACATTTAAAAAATAATGTATTTGTATAGGGACTATATTATAAAGACTAAAAAAAAATTATAACATATTAATATATTGTAAAGTGTAACCAGACCTTTATGTGAATAGTGCTCAAAGAGCATATTTTCTTTTGTGCTAATAATAATTTACTATTGATCTCATAAGAAATTTGCGGAGCGGAACTTAAAACGTGCTCATAATATTGTCTCGATCGTCAAATATTTCTGCGTATTCAGTAGCTTTAAAAATAGAAAAAATGTCGAAACGGAAACTTTATGTAAACGAAGTATTTGTGTGATATAAACAACTAATATTGATTATTAAAATTTTATAAAATATATCCTGCAAAATAGTATTAGCACCTATTCGTCAATGTACCGTGAGGTTAGGGCTCACCACACCAATATAGTGCAATAATTTAATATTACTCGAGTTTTTTATATACATTTTATTGAAACATATTTAGATTATTATACCTACTTCGAAATTTTTAAATGTTGTGTGTAAAATAAGATGTGTTTATTGGTAGAAAAACATAGTATGTATATTTTAAAATAGCAACTATTTATTTATCTCAAATATTAATATATGATTAATTAACAACATACAATGTTCTCACAAGCATTTTGTTTCAATTAGGTATATCCTTTAACTTATAAGATCCTTTATGGAGTAAAGCAAGGTACTTTTTAAGGCTGTGTCCTGAACTTAATCAACATATTTTTTTCACTTTCAAACTGGTATACTAAGTATGATTTTGTGTGCTAGTAGTTAGTTATTCAAATGACAGAATTTTGTACATTAGGATAAGAAATAGCTAATCAGGTCTTTGAATATTTTGCAAGATAGGTGTAGGATCTATTCCTTGATCTATTTAGACTCTAGGGAAAAAAATACCAGGGTGTATAATAAGAAAACTGAATATACCGCAAACTCCTTTATTTAAAGTCCACAGTAAGCTTAAACTAACAGATTACAGTCTGCGACCTCTTCGGCCACCCTTCCTGCGTGTGGAGTCAGAGGGCACTGGAGTGACGTCTTCAATGCGGCCAATCTTCATGCTGGAACGGGCAAGGGCACGGAGTGCAGACTGTGCTCCAGGTCCTGGGGTCTTGGTCTTGTTGCCACCGGTGGCGCGGAGTTTGATGTGTAGGGCAGTGATGCCGAGGGTCTTGCACTTTTCAGCAACATCCTGGAATTTAAAAAGTACAGTAGAAATTGGTTGGTGAAATATATTTGTTTAGTTTTAAAGAACATGTAAATAAAGTAGCATATTAGGGGTTGTAATATTAATGATATCAAGTATGTAATAAATTTATGAATTAATAAGAATGACTAAATTATAAGTTTTAGGAACAGGTTTTAAATGCTCAATTAGACCTATACAGCAAACATAATTTAAGATAATAAATATTGTCTCTGATCCAATACTACGGCTATCCACATCAGATGACAGCTATGTGGTATATCTTTGTTTGCATCATAATAAATTTTCCACAATTTTTTCAAGATATGTATATGATTATATTATTGTGGGGGCTGAAAATTTATTTTAAATACGCACAGGACATGTAATTTTTATAAACATTACTGGAGATCATTAGATGAGAGCTGGACATAACCTCAAAATTTAGAACTATCATGTTTTCCTAAAATGTTTACATTGACAACCAACCTGGGCAGCCAACATAGCGGCGTAGGGCGAAGCCTCGTCACGGTCAGCCTTCACTTTCATCCCTCCGGTGACCCGGGCGATGGTTTCCCGACCAGATAAGTCAGTAACGTGCACGAATGTGTCGTTGAATGAGGCGAATATGTGAGCTACTCCAAACACCGTCTCGCCCACCAAATGCTGAGGGCCGAGGGTCACTTGGACCTCCTCTTTTGCAACTTTGTTTTTCCTCGGGGCCATGGTTTAGCCTGAAAATAACAACACTTCTGAAACACTATTTGTAACCTCAAAATATCAATGTAATCCACACACAGTTTGTTCCCAGATGATGGTTTAATGTTACACGAGAGCAATTGTATTGTTTGTAACCATTATTTTACATCATTTCATCATATTTTCGGTAATTTTACAATAAAAATTAAATGTACCTTTAGCTTTGAAAGCTGTCAAAAACTAGAAAGAATTCCGGATGATAGAATTGCCAGCAGCAATAATTTAAATAATACTAAAACTTGCGACATAGAGTGTAAAATATTTTTTATTGAAGTTATATTGTAACCATATTTTAGGTAATATATTAAAGAAGTATGCACATTAGAATATTTACCTATTAAAGATATCGCTTTATAATTATAATATTGATGTACCTATATAGAACTAATATATTAAGCATTGGAAGGTAGATAGTATAAGTACATGGGAAAATAGTAACTAATATTTGATTTTACTTGATTAACACTAATCCTCCAAAAACGTTAACAGATAATATTTTTTTTAAAGATAATAAGAATATTTCCTTCGTATTTTTGAAAATACTTATTTCCTACCATATAAAATCAAAGACGGAAATACATTTTTATTGACGCGTTCACCTACATAAATCACATAAAAGCACTAATCTGTTTTTATTTCAGGCAAAAGATTTACTAAAGTTCCCATTTTTATGTATTGCAAAAATAACTTCTTGTGAAAGAATGAATACTATTTAAAACATTAATAACATATATTTTTGTTATTAAATTATTACCTATTTTTACATAATTTGTAAATCGATCGCACCCAAAGGACAATGTGACAACATCCGGAAATAGCGTACGTCATTGCCAACAGATTCATATTTCCATCGCATAATCATTGCTGAGAAAAAACGTCGGTTTTAGCGACGTAACATATTGTTAATAAGTGTGAAATATTGTGATATACTTCCTTTAGCATTAGTTAATCTAGTTCAATTTTAATAAGTGAGTATTTCATTCGTGTATTAGTGAAATCTTTGATCGAAGTTTCAAGTACGCAAATGACGTTCTGTCATTCATGTTACTCAACTCACTATCGTATTCTTACTACGTTTTTGGTGTTTCATTATATCTGACGACGTGTGTGCCTTATGCTAACTATGCTCAGTGTTATTCTGCTACAATATATAAAGACGCAATTGATATATATGAGATTTGCAAGTCATTACTCAATCAAGTCTTTGTGAGAGGTGGAGGCTAGTCCTGATATATAATTATCATTTCATACGTTCCAGATTCAAAATGTTTATCTTGGATTGGTTTACTGGTGTCCTTGGATTCCTTGGTGAGTGAAATTCTTATTTGATTCTTACAATGATAGAGGTTGTTAAACTCCTCATATGCTGTATACATAATTAGGAGACGATTCTATTGTAAATGATACCCAAATTAAAATTCTGAGCTTACTTAATGTTCTATAAACGCAAGTATAATAAAAGTATCTTAATAAGCCATCAAACAACAAAGTTTATTATTTATCAGCAAGTCATCAAAATGTTCATACTTGATCATTAATCTCTGAATTGACACACTATTTATGTGCTTGAAGCCAATTAAAATATTATAAATGTGTACTGTGTGACAATAACATTGGAAATAGTACAGACCTACTGTATGTATGTACATGACAATCTACTTATTTGAGGCATATCTAAGTGTAACATTGAACTCTAATTAGTCTACTGACCCACTGAATTTAAATAGTATTTCTTTACTTAAAATTGATTATATTTTGCCACATGATTAATTTTTATTTTTTTATTTATTAGCTTTTAGGAAGATTCACAGCATAATAGTAGCCATAGGTTAAACATGCATATTGACAACTGCCATTTATAAATCTCCACCAATAGATAATCATTTGCTATTCGTACAAGGCAAAAAAGATAATTACATTATATAGAAAATATTACAGATACGTGTCGTTTTGAAGAAAAGAAGGAAACAAGAAAATATTGATAGAAAATGACAACAAAAAAAAAACTAGCTTTTGGTCATATCGTTGTTGAAGAAGTCACTAGATATGAGTTTCTTCGTTGATGCAGTGCTAGAACAAAATAGGTCTATGTCATAAGGTAGATTATTTATTATTCTACAAGCGCGTAAGATAAAGGAGTTTGCTCTATATCTGGTCTTCGCTGAAGGTATACTCAAGATAGCTCTCTGTCTCAGTCTAAGAGTATTCGTTCTCAGGGTTATTTTGGATAGCAATTCAGGACTGTCAACTTTTCCTTGGGCAATATTCATAAGATAACAAACGTCGCTTATATTTCTTCGGGTTTCCAGAGGTAGGAAGTGATATCTTATACATCTGTGGGAGTAATCAGTTGAATGCTGATGAGTTTTGAAGTCCAGGTGCCTAAGGAATCTTGCCTGAATGCGTTCAATTCGTGATTTGTACAATTCATACTGAGGGTTCCAAATCTGAGACGCGTACTCTAGGTGGCTTCGTACGTAGGTGCAGTATAATATTTTAATTGTTTTAATATTACGGAAATTAGATGACCTACGTAACACGAACCCTAAAGCCCTAGATGCCTTTTTGACAATATAATCGACGTGTTTATCAAATAGGAGCTTAGAGTCGTGGACTACACCTAAGTCTTTGATCTCGTGCACCTTTTCTAGATCTTGATTTAATAAATTATACCCGATCCCAATTGTTCGGTGGCAACGTGTAAACGACATGTAAAAGCATTTAGAAACATTGAGATCCAGTTTGTTCAGTCGACAGTAAGCTTGAAATCTATGTAGATCCGCCTGTAGGTCCTCAACATCACTAATACTACGGACTACCTTTAGTACCTTCATGTCATCAGCAAATAACAGAATTTTTGAATAAAGAAAACAGTTTTTTATGTCTATAACGAATATTATAAATAGCAATGGACCCAATAACGAACCCTGGGGCACTCCAGATGAAATGAGAACCCGTTTTGAAGTAAATCCATTCAGCACTACAGCTTGGCTACGATTTTCAATATATGAGACGAACCATCTAAACAGGTCACCATGTATTCCAGCTGCAGCTAGCTTATCAAGTAGGATAGAATGATCGATGCGGTCAAAACATTTACTATAGTCAGTGTATATTACATCAACTTGCTTACGCTGCTCCATACCAGCAGTAATAAAATCATTGGCTAGGGCGAGGTTCGAAATGGTGGATCGACCCTTTAGAAAACCATGCTGTTCTTCACTAAAATAACTACTCAGGCTACTATACAGTTGATTGTACACAGTTCTTTCTAGCAGTTTAGCGAATAAGCATAATTTGGAAACAGGTCTGTAGTTTTCGACTTTGGTTTTATCCCCCTTTTTTAAGATAGGTGTAATAAACGCGGATTTCCATAATGTTGGGACTAGTCCTTCAGATAAAGATCGCCTGAAAATTATACAAATTGGTATTAATAGGCTATCAGCGCACATGGTTATGAATATTGGCGGTATGTGATCGGGGCCTCCAGACTTAGACAGGTCGAGAGATTTTAGTAGCTTTAACACTTTTTGAGGGTCAACGGTGACAGAAGCAATAGAACAAGGAGATGTTGAGGTGGAGGTCAAGGCCGTAGGACTGTCTCTCGGTGGGTCATGATTCTCGTTAAATGTCGAAGCAAAATAACTTCCAAAAACGTCACTAATGTCTTGGCCAGTTTCGGCCGTCTTATCATTGTATGACATTCTATTAGGTACAGACCCAACCTTAGTTTTGCTCTTTACATAAGACCAGAATCTTTTTGGGTCTCTCGTTATATGCTCTTCAAGTTTTGCCATGTAGTCGTCGAAACAGTCTTTTTCAAGTAACACGGCACGACGGCGAAGAAGCGAAAAGGACTGGTAGTCTGAGAGGTTGCCGTAGATACGATATTTGGAATGGAATTTATGTTTTTCTTTGAGTACTTTTAATAGGGCCGAGTTGTACCATGGTGGATAAGATTTAGTGGTAACTGTTTTCCTAGGAATATACCTATCACGCAAGTTGTAAAGTCGATCATAGAATTTAGCCACCGCTTCTTCCAGTAAGTTGTTGCTAAGAAGGTTAATCCAATCCGTATTCATTAGTTCTGAATTTATAGCCTGGTAATTACCTTGGTTAAAATTGTACTTTATTCTGCGTTCGTGCGAAAGTGTGTGTAATTCAAAGAAACTGGACCTTATGCATAATGACTTGTGATGTGAGTCCTCTTTGACAAGAGGAGAGTCGCAGGCGTAAACGTTAATAGCATCGTTTGACAACACCAAGTCCAATATTCGTTGGTTACTATTGCTTTCGTTGTTGTACTGATTGAGATTACAAGTGTGAAGGTCATCTATAAAATTTACTAAGTATTCTATATTGGAGGTTAGTTCAGGTTTCAGTTCAGTGTCTCCGGGTTTTTTTATCCAATTAACGTGGTTCTGTAGGTTAAAGTCCCCAATAATAATAAACTTATCAAGTGGGTGCTGTAAGACTAGTTGGGTTAACCTATTCATGAAGTTTTCCAATTGAACCTTGTGCTTATTACCTCCACCTGCCTCATCAATAAGGTAAACAGTACAGATATTAATATTGTACGATATCGCTGGTCGTTTTTGACGTACCGATATTGTTACCCAAATATCCTCTGCCGAGGTTGCCCAGTCCTTCCTATCTATAACTGTATATTCGCGCTTAATTGCCAACAATACCCCCCCACCCAAGCTCTGTCCTGTACGCAGATAGTTCCGATCGCGTCGCCAGACCAGGTATCGGTCGTCAAACAGCTCAGAATCTGATATACTGTCTACAAGCCACGTCTCTGTAAGGGAGATTACGTCATAGCTGTTAAGGCTGACCATTCTAAATAAAGCATCCGTTTTTGAACGTAATCCGCGTACGTTCTGGTAATATAAGTTAAGGGACGCCATTGATAGACTTTGCGAATAAAATTGATTTACTGTAGTTTACATATACCAGAGCATATATACATACATACACATACACACATGCATACATATATACATATATATACACATACATACACATATATACATATACACATATACATACACCGCATTGCATATATATATACATTTTTTTTTCCTTTTTTTTTTTTTTTTAGAACAGAGCTTGAACAATAATCCACCAGACGAACGACCAAACATAAAGCACCACATTCGGTTAAAATTGACTTAGACGTATTTATTTGTACTTTTAGTATGATAATTTTAAGATAACTTGCCGCAGTTAACATATGACCTAATTTACTCCAACAAATGCTATAGTAACAATAATGTAGAATCGCGTAACAAACAATATAGATATTTAAAGATTGATTATTTTTATTATAAGGCAACAATACATGGATAAAAATAATAATATGAGCTTTTAAAGATATCAAAATAAGCATGCACATACATATCTTACACACTGTTAAACTAGTTTGGACAAGTCTTTTTCCGTAATTATATGCAGTACCGGTGAGGAGGCATTCTTGCGGACGTATATTTTGCAGTGCTTGACCCATACGAATTGAAAATCCCGTTCCTTGGCTAATTTTTTCGTCGATGATAGGAGAGCTTTATTGGAACTGGTAAGGTGGTCGTTTACATAGATCCTGCTGGTACCTTGAAGACCAAGTGCTGACGATAAGAGTGGAGTTGTTTTAAATGATGATCTTGCGGCTGCGATGAAGTCTTCTTTAATATATTTATTATTAAAACATGCAATTATAGGTTTCGGTTGGTTTTGTTCCCTAGATTGCACCCTAGTTGCAAAATCAAGATGATTTTTAGTTATTGGGTAGCTGATTTTCTCACCGATCCTACAAACAATATCTATGAGGTTTTCATCTTTGGTTTGTGGTACGGCCTTAAATTCAATATTTTTAGATCTTCCCCACTGTTCCTTGGAATTATTTTCAAATTGGATTTCATCAAGTTTATGCTGCAGTGTGTTACATTGTTTTTCTAGCGACTTTATAACTACGTGGTCGTCCTTCCTCTGACGCTCAACAAACATCAACTTTGACTCAACTTCATCATATTTTTTTGAAAGGAATTCAATTGATTTTTCTATCTCCCTGTTAGACTCTTGAATTTTAGCGTTTTGTGATTTGACCTCAGCAATATCGTTCACAATTTTATTGAGGATACGATCTTGATCGACCTTCCAACTGTGTAGCATTGACATGATAGACTCTTCGCTACCGTCAGTTCTAGGACGTTTGTGCCTCTGGAGGTTGACAAATGTTGGGCTTAGATCGGTCCCATCATGTTCGGAGTCCATAATATTAGGGATATTGGGCACCGATGAGCTGAGTGACGGTACTGATGGTGGCGTAGATAACGCCGATGCTGGTGGTGTTCTTTGCATAATCAATAAGAGAAAATATACAGCGCCCTCTTGTGACGGGTAGCTACGTAAATTAATAATCTCGCTCAATATAGGTAAATTCTGTTGGTTTGAGTATTTGCCGATATAATATTTGTAGATCCCACTAGATGGCGTTAGTAGGAAGTATTGTACAAATAATTGTTGCCTCGTAATGTTCACTTTGAGGTTATTGAAATGTTTACTTTTTTAAAGAAGGTTTTTGGTACATACTTTGTAATCGTTCAGCGATATGGTCATCCAATTCAGCTGTTGCTTTGCAGAATAAGCACTGAAACTGACTAATTTCAAGAATATTTGCCAGATTTATGTACTGCCAATAACACTGAATTAACCACAGTTGTGATGATTAATTTAACAACACTATGTATTGATCCAGTAAAACTTCACGGGTTTAAGCTTTTTATTCACACCAGAACTTAAGATGCAATTAATTAATATTTTAAATTTCAAAAAGAATCACAACGACGTATCGTAGGACGGAACAATCTACCCACTCCGAAAAATCTTAAGACCCAGAGTTTTGCACAAAGTTGCTTAAACATTCTCCTGTATGTTTAAATATTGCTAGATTATACTATAATTCATAAAATTCTAATCAAGAATACCATAAATACAACAATATTAACTCAAAGAATAAGACAGTTTTATATGGTTCTCATATTCTGTAGTTTGTTGTCTGCTATAATAAATTACAGTTAATAAAATAAATGCGGAGAAATGTAAATCACTTTTAATAGCCATCAACAATTCTGAACATTTTCTATATAAAGCTATGTCAGAGTTGATAAAAGGAGATACCTATATTTATTAGGTCAGCACTTTATACACATATATATGCTTTTATCCACAAGAGACTATAATGGGGACTTACATCTGAGTATGATTCTTCGATAGCCTGGTTGGCTTTGTGGTTAGTGACCCTGACTTTCAAGCTGCCGGTTGTGGGTTCGAATCCCACCCAGGACAAACATTTGTATACATGAGTATGTCTGTTTGTTCTCTGTCTGGATGTAAATATCTATAATATGTATGTATTTAAAAGTATTATAATGTAGTATATCAGGTATCTGGTTACCATAACACAAGCTTCATTTGAAGCTTACTTTGGAATCAGATTGGCCGTGTCTGAAAAATGTCCCAGGATATTTATATTTATTTATGATTTACTAGGAAAACTAAGTTAACTTTATATGTATACAGATGCTTCTACTGTGACCAATATAAAATTCATATCTCATTAATCCTATTATAGATGTTATTGCCTTGAGGTAAATAAATTGTTATCATATTATTACATATTCTTATATGAAACACAGGGCTAAACCTGAGTAATAAATAAATTAAACCTAAGTAATATAAACTATACGGATGTTTGTGTACTGGCAATTATTTTATTTTTATCTCTAATAGTAAGTAGTGTAGTGAGTAGAAAATTCGCGGGAATCGCGTGGGCGATATTGCGTCGTCTGCATAAAAACTCAATTATAAGAGAATCCATTGTAATACCTAGTCCTAGTTTATAGATACTACCTATAAATAAATTACATACTAAGGTAAATGACCCAATGGTGGCCAGTTTAAGAAAAAAAAAACTGGTTTTTGTGAAATATTACCAAAATTGTAAAAGTTTCAGCATTGAATATAGTGAAACTGTAAAGTCCAGTCCTTATTTAATATTTGTAATGTGTTGCGCGTGAGATACGGCAAAGCTGGATTCAATTAATTTAACAAATAAAAGTTGTAGTTTTGTGACCCAGTCTTGGACAGGGAAAATTCATTAATGGATACCCCAGTCTTAGTCTTAGTTTATCTTTATTTTATGGTTAACACATGAAACAAAACTAATTTTGATTTTAATTAAGCAATACTATTTTACAAGTGAAAGTTTCTGCTCACCGCCTTAACGATTTCCTTAAGAAAAGCCGTCGTTGTCAATTTCAAATCACCTTACACTTTGTATTCGCGCATATTTGTACATGTAACTGACTGAATTCAATAAAACATTAAACTTAGATAGTTCGATGTCTAAAGTCTATGTCACAGTGATCCCAATGTAAAAACATTCGCTCATGTCCGAATTCTAGATGTTTCTTTTAATTTTTGGCCATTACTGGTACCGTGGCCACGACTGGTACACTTACGATACCTATAAATAAATTACTCAATTTAAATACATACAACTTTAAGTTTGTCGTTTATTTGTTTTCCTCCTCTTTCATGAAATTGAATATGGACATTTTCTGCAGCAAAAGTTGCAGGTAACAGCTAGAACTTCAGTAATAAAAAAAGTTATCTTCTCATGTCAGGTCTATGGAAGAAATCTGGCAAGCTCCTGTTCCTGGGACTGGACAACGCTGGCAAGACCACACTCCTGCACATGCTGAAGGATGACAGACTGGCGCAGCATGTACCCACACTGCATCCTAGTGAGTACTATACATTTTATTACATTTAACATTTTGTTCTAATTATTATTAGAAATAACATTGTCTTATTTCATGACCTGAAAAAGGCATATAAAATTGTTTTCAAATGATCCAACTGTTTAGATCACATATTAAAATATTGGAGACATTTATATTTAAAATGTAAGTATTAAAAGTTACAAGTAAAATAAGTATGCTGCAACTTTTGAGTAGATAAAAGCCACAAGTTCACATAATTTGAATGAGAATTTTATTTAAATACACAATGGCCTTTAATATACTAGTATGTCGAACTAAACAAACACAAAGAATCACATATTTACCTATTTATAAGGTATTTATATGAATGATAATTGTTCCACATGTCTTTAGTCAATCATTATTGTCATTGTTACCCAAACTTTTATAGTGATGCAGTTTATACCTAATGTAGCTATTGTTAGGTCACAGTTTTACTTTCCGCCATTTAATACTAAATTTAAGGTGACTTAATAAATATGAGTTGCTCAAGGTTACACAAGACCAAGATTTATTTCCCGTTTAGCATATAATTATGAGGATTTTATTAGAATGACTAACTAATGTGTTGTTGTGATTTGGTAATAAATCAAGGCAACATATTTTTCCATACAGTTTAGTAATTCCATGTCGAATTGGACATTTTTAACAAATTTATAAGAAAGTATGTAGGTATATAGTTTTATCTTAAAATCTCTACAATGTTTGTTACACTGGCTTCTATGTGTGAGAGTACCTATCAGTTATGCTTTATCATTTTGCCATTCCAATGACATTCATTTCCGTCACCATTTTCAGTAATGTTCCCAGTTTGAAATAAAGAATTTCATTTTCATTCTATAAGTCTAAACTCCAAGTCTCATTGTAAATAATAAGGAAGGGAAAAATTCGTCAAATCAGTAGTTTTAAATTCATACTTTTATTCACAAGGTCATTTTATGCTTCTACATAATTGTGTTGAATAACAAAAATATATAAATATCGTCAGCCATCTGACCTCAAATTAAATACAGTTTAAGTTTTAAAAACATTTATTTCTATACTATAATATTGTAATGTATAATCCAGCAGACCGTCTATTACACACTACACAGTCAACTAATACAAATATTTAGATATTATGCAAGCTTAGTTTGGAATCAGATTGGCCGTGTGTAAAAAATGTCCCAGGATATTTATTTATTTAATTTTAACACTTATTCAATCGGATCGTGTATACTTAACTTCTAGTTAATGTGGCGATCACAATAGGCCTAATATGGTCGCCGTGAAACAAGCACTGAGAAGACTTGAAATTGTCACTTAATTCAAATAATAATACTTCACTTACTTCAGATTACAGGGTAAGAAATATCTTACCCGGAAATCTAAGAGAGAAGTCTTAATGTGCGAGTGAGATGCACAATCTTATATGTCTACCAAATTAAGAAGCTACTTGTTCCATCAGCGTCTGAAGAGCTGTCGATAGGCAGCATGCGGTTCACGACGTTCGACCTGGGCGGGCACCAGCAGGCGCGGCGCGTGTGGCGCGACTACTTCCCGGCGGTGGACGCCATCGTGTTCCTCGTCGACGCCAGCGACCGCAAGCGTCTGCATGAGTCCAAGGTAACACACATGCCTACTTATGTGTTGTTAGGGGAGGCTCGTGCTCCTCGGTGGACACGTAAATGATTATGATTGTTGTGAGATATCCACATCCACATGGTGATATAAAGGTGGAAAGTTGCTTTTGCTAAGAATTTGTTAACAAGCGGCAATAACCGGCTGAGTTCAAATCAAACTTACATATTTTGGTCTCACTGACTATAATTGAATATACGGATAGGTGGCGTTTGGCATAGTTTGGTGAAAAAATCCAATTAAAACAATAATCTAATTCGCTAATATGCGATGGGTATTGTATGTTTTATATTACTTGATTGATGCTAATGTTATTTTTTTAAGCCATCGCAACAGGATATGTGGAGAATTTTATTCAAATAGATATCATTTAGATATATATTGACTGCAAAATAAATAAATGTATTATTCAAAGGCCGAATTGGACTCCCTACTGACTGACGAAACGCTGAGCAACTGCCCCGTGCTGATCCTCGGCAACAAGATCGACAAATCAACCGCCGTCAGCGAGGACGAACTACGTCAGGACTTCAATCTGTACCAACAAACTACTGGAAAGGTAAATTAAATAACTTCTATATTGATTTATAAGATCCTGTAAAAGCTTAGATACATCAAATTACTTATATTCAATTTTAAAACCACTTTCTAGCACATGTCGCATAAAAGTGGACATCGTGAAATGTAAATCGTGTATGGAAAATCATGAAATGTATGGACTATATATATATTTTCGTAGTGGTACTATAGGGTATATACCTTTCACAGTTCGGAACTGCGCTGATTTTTGTACTATCCTACTAATATTATAAATGCGAAAGTTTGTAAGTATGGATGTATGGATGTTTGTTACTCTTTCACGCTCCAACGGCTGAAGGGATCTGCTTGAAATTTGGCACAGAGCTAGAATATGTTCTGGAATAACACATAGGCTACTTTTTATCCCGGGAACGCGGGTGAAACCGCGGGGAGCCACTAGTTATGCATAATTATGAAGTATCTATACTAATATTATAAAGAGGAAAGATTTGTTTGTTTGTTTGTAATGAATAGGCTCCGAAACTACTGGACTGATTTCAAAAATTATTTCACCTTTGGAAAGCTACATTATCCCCGAGTAACATAGGCTATATTTTATCCCTGTATTCCCACGGGAACGGGAACTACGCGGGTAAAACCACGGGGAGGCAGCTATCATCAATAATAATAATAATATCATCACCTAGTGTCGGCACTTACTATGTTTGATAAAAAAACATTGATGAATTTATTATGACCTTAGTAGTATGCATACAATATGAGTATTTATGACGTACGTGTTCACGCATATTATCTATATTTATTGATCTTGTAATCGCGTGTCGTTTATTAATTTGCCACTAAGCATCTGTCAGGTCACGGTAATTATAACGTGTTAAATATTTACAACTTTTTTTGTATATATGTAATAAGTGAAAATGGTGTCATAGTGGAAAGTGGGTGGCTCAGATGCTCGATGATGATCCGTACCATAATTTACAATTTAAAAATAATTGACTGATTTTTAACTGTGTAAATGTAGTATTTTTTATAGATTAATTGTAGTAAATTAATAATACTGTGGTTACTTATTGCAGGATATCCTAATTATGTTAAAAATTGAATTAATATTTATTCAGGTAACTAACTTGATAATGCTCAATGCAATATGTTAATAAAATTATGCGTAAACTAGCTTCTGCCCTTAGTTTTTAATAGGATTCTTTGAATAATAAAATATAGGCACTATTATCAAAATGGTTTATTAAAACGTTATGTTATGTTTGTTTCGTAAGATGCTAATAGAAATACCATATTATTTGCCATTTATAAACGTTCTATCCGTGTCAAGAGCAAAATTTTGTGTTTGTATGTGTGAAATAAACTTCCAAATCTACATATCAAATTTTAATCATAATTTCACATATAACATATTCCCCTGTGACTGTTAACTATTTCAAGAAACTTGTAATTCCGAATCAAATTAATAACATTTTCCTCTCATCCGATTGGCGGTGTGTGACACATGTCCCAGGATATATATTTTTATTATTACCAATTGCAGGGTAAGGTATCGAGGTCGGAGCTCCCCGGACGGCCGCTGGAGCTGTTCATGTGCTCGGTGCTGAAGCGCCAGGGCTACGGCGAGGGCTTCCGCTGGCTCGCGCAGTACATCGACTGAGCACCCGGCCTCGCCCGCCCGCTCGCTTGCACGTGCAGCCCTCGAGTATAGTGTACACACGTAGCTACCTCCACGCTTGATATCGTCCTAAAATATCATGTCACTGCATTATGACACTAATATACCTCATATCCACTCCTCAAAGTTTTACCATAGTTGGATAAGAGAGAAGCTTAGTAAATCTCGTACGCAGGGTACCTTCTGACAATCAAAGATAACTTAACTTTGTTAAGTATAGAGGCAGGTAAATCAGAATCAACATTTATCAGCATCAATGAAACTGGTAATATCCAGTTATATAGTGTTCCAAGTTGAGGAGTGTGAATCTAAAATAATGGCAATATATGCATATATCCAGGGGCCAATTTTTCTGTTTTGTCGTCTGTGTATTGCAATCAGATATTTGACGAAAAACAATGCGTCCGTGACACTGAAACTGCGCAGTAATTGCTTTAATGCAATAAGTATTGAAGCGAGAATATTCGCATCCAAGCAATAAATATAATTTTAAATGTATCCTGGGACAATTTACACACGAATAGGTTATCCCATACCAAACAAAGCAGAGCATGTACTATGGTGACCTTGAAATAAGAATGTAATTTATATTTTTCGACGTGAAAGAAATCTTTAATAATTGATTATTTTGACATTAATGTTATAAAATTCATAGTTTAGCGGAAATATTTGAATCGTGACTTCAGTTTGGGATAATGGTAATCGTGGTAAATGAGCAGAATCACATGTATTAGGCGATAAGGAGGTAGCTACGTTTGCAGTGTGTATGCTCGAATCAGGCCCGTTTGTAAGCAGCCCATCACTCGCTCACTAGTAATGCGTTAATTTTAATTATATGTATATTTTACTCTTACTCTCGAGATTATTGTTTAAGGTAACTAAACTATAGATTTCTTCCCTAGTTCAGTTTAGTTTCTACCTAAGCAAATGCAACCGAGCATTTGTCCTCTTACAATATCGCATTTCTGAATAAAAGTACTTACGCTAATAGTTTTGAAGTACAAAATAATATTTTTATTTGTACAAATAATAATCAGCTAAGCATTACTAGTTAGCGGGATATCAATAATGCGGTTTCAAATAACCCGCCTAAATATAGCCCTTAGCTGTATTGTTCAGTGATTTTTTTTGTTTGGCTGTAAAAACTGAAATAATCAATTTTAATTTGTACGTAAGCCTAAAGAATTACGTATGGAATTCTTTAGGTTTGTGAAACCATATAAATTTGTGTCTATAATGAGTAAGGTAATGGTGCAAAGCATGGTATTTTTTTGGTATTGTATTATATCATTTTCATCACCAAAATATCTATTATATTTTTCGGGCAAAGTCGCATTGATTTATGTCCAAGCTGCTTTGTCGCATGTTGTATGTTATTTTTAGTTTACGATCTACTTATAACTAAAATGGCCCACTCTAAGCGCGGTCTGCAGGGCGTGCTGGCTTACAGCTGTCTCGAGATACTTTGTCATGTATCTAAGTATCATTATTTAAATAAAACGTTTTAAAAATATATTTAAGTAGTAACACAACTCAGCCGATACAGCGAGCTGCTTACATACGAGCCCTGCAGATCGCCTCGGCCGTCGGCTTGCTGTCTCAGTCTCGCGTCCGAGTTACACCTACAATAAGATAATAAAAATTGTATCAAATTATTAATATTCATTTTATTTTCATTCCAACATTGAGTGATAACTTTGACTCTATTACAATATTTATGTATTAGCGCATTGTGTGTTAAAAAGCTATATTTTTGTAAATTATTTCAATCATTTTTTTCGGAGTGTTTATGACGATGTGGAAACGGCTGGTCTGCATTGCGGGCAGATTGGTTCTCAATTATATGGTTCAAATAGAATAGGGTTTTCTTCCATTTATACATTGTTGATGCATTCGGATTAGCACAAGCATTGCTCACATAGAAATAATTCTGTAATATCGAAGCGTGGAACTGTTGATATAACAGACACGTACGGGTCTCCCACTATGCCTGTGGCTAGTCGCCTGGTTGGACTAGCCGTTTCAAGTAATCTGTTGCGATCAACGTCTGCTGGACTCCAGCTTTATTTAGAAAATGTTATCTGGTATTTTATTTGCAATTTAAGTCCAAAAACAAAGTTTGTAATAAAATTTATATGAAATAGATTGTTATTTTATTCATGTTCCTAATCACACTGTAAATTAGAATAATTCGAAGAACATTAAACAGTATTTTAGTGGTGAATAAAGAAGAATATCGCAATAATAATGATGGGTTAATGACTAAGGATTCTGAGGTCACAACTGTTTGTGATACCAAGAGCGAAGACAAATTTATTGGAAAGAATGCCTCTAATAAGAAAGTTGCACACATTAAATCTAGTTGCCGAGAAAATAGATTTATTTTCATGTTCTTAAATGTTTTAAATCTAACTTCTTTATTAGTAATGAGAACATATTTTTTTTATTCTTAGCCTTTTATTATCTTAGTTTACGTAGATGATAATATAAACGATTTTATAGGTTTTTTTATCCTTTGACTTAATTTATTGGAGTTCGTATGGATTCTAATTTTGATATGCGTTAGTCTGACTATTCATAAGTACTTGTGAAAGCTTATTTGAATAAAAACATTTATCATTTCCATGGGTGGGAACAGATATAGGTAAAGATAATCGCTTAGCTTGAACAGGATGTCCAAACATGTTCTCTATAGTAGATACTATATTTTTCTATAGATACCTACGCAATAAATAGATAAGTATAATTATTATAGTGAGAAGGAACGAAATAAAATATTGTTATTATACTAATTAAAATTTTAATGATAGGAAAATAATGCAATAAAAACACTACATAATGTATAGAATATTTTTAAATCAATAAATTTTAGAAACAATCAAAACTTATCTTTTGTGAAAATAATAGTCAACTTTAGTGCAAAATGTATGGGAATGCTTTCAATAAATAAATTGATGGAAAAGCTATGAGTGTCCACTCGATTACAAACATTGCATTAAAACATTACATTCTAATTCATGATTATCTATATAAAAAATTATATTTACTCCTGCGCGTCATTTATTATTTACAATTTGAAGATAATGATATTGCACATTTAACACTTAAAATTAGTTGCGTGGATTCATAACATTGGTAGATGGCAGCCAGCGTACAAAATAATATAATTTCAATTATCAAAAACAATTTTTTGATAATACAATTTCATCTATAGAACCAGATCTTACAGGCTTGTACAACATATTACTTATGCTTCAAACAATATCCTCGAGCCAACCGCTCGGTTGACAACTATATGCGTTAAGAAGATTATTTATGTGAGGTAATATCACATTTTGGAACTATTATAACAATAGAATTACGTAAATTACACTACCTACTACCCGCGCACGATTTATTCTCTATCGATTCGTATTTGTAGCTTATTTTTTCATTACATGATGTCACTAGCCTTACAAAACGAGATTTTTTTCCATAAAATATACTCAGCCAATTTGATAAGAAATAAAGGAATTGAAATGGTTACATAGAACCAGGAGAACAGTAGCGATTCAAAAATTGATGTATTCTGTAAGATATTCGCGGATCGAAGCGTACACGCGAAGCCCGTGCGCGGACATATATTGCTTGCCGAGACACGCGTCACGACGGAAGGCGCGCCGCGGTGTTCCGTACACCTAACCTACGACAACTAATACACAAAACGGGTCAGGCACATCGTGGCGTAAGGTGGCACCTTTAATAGAAATCCTATTTAGATATATCCCGTTTAATTTGGGTATTCAAACCTAATTTCTAGCAAAGAGCATCATGATTACATCTCTAACAACAGTTGTGCTACGCTTACTAAATGCAGACTCGTCTAAATGGTAACTTAACCTAACATTTCGTCACTGCTGAGATTTATCAAGTCGGTATACCTTGCGTATACGTACATAACTATTTGATTAACTAGTTTGAAGATATATGAAATAAAAAATATAGTCAAGAAACTGTGTCATAGAACGTTCATAGAATACATATACAAAAGAAATAATAATTACTAACTAATTCTACTTAAAAGTTCACATCTAAAACATTAATATTCAGTAACAACGTGATATAAACCGATCCGATAGTTATTTACAAATATGTATTCCGATTTCATTCAATCGATAGATAAATATAAAATTGAAGATTTTCCGTATTTTCGTTAAATATTGTCTTATTGATAAGATAATCACATTGATCACGCATCAGCCTATTGAAGTGAGTACATACTGCTATTTGTCCGCTTACATCGGACAGTAAAAACACTTTGGTATGTACATTAAACTAGTCTTCATAGCCTTTTACATAAACTGACGAGTTATAAAATAGCTCTTATATCTATAGTCCGAAGGTGTTATTATTATAATGGTTTTATTTTCAAGTCCGTGCTCTCGTTTGGTTGTCTAGTTAGAGGTGTTTAGTTCATCCATTTGCGGCAGTTGGGCGCGCCACACATGCACATAATCTTGTGTGCGTCGTCTTCAATATCGAATTTATAGTCATAAGCCAGCTGTAAACAAAATAAGGCCATATTAATATTAAGTTTTTTTTTCATGGGACATTGTTCACACAGGGTCAATCGGATTCCAAAGTAAGCTTCAAAGTGAGCTTGTGTTATAGTAACCAGATAGCTGATATATTACATATTAGCGATGTGCCGAGTACGGTTTGACTCGAGTCAGACTCGATTCCTGCTTTGGACTCGCCTACTCGAATACCAATTTATTTTGATTCGAGTACGCCAGACTCGATTCCGGTACTCGAGTCAAGAAGAATCGATTCGTACTTGCTAACTCGATTCTATTTATGCGAGTTCAATTGACTCGAATCTAGTATACGAGTTTTGTTACGCTCTATGTTTTTAATTATCTTTCATTAAAAAGTAATTTAAACAACATTTACCGAACTTTAAAACACAAACGAATAACTGAAAAGTAATAACTTTGATACCTGATAAATAATAACTTAGATACATAAATATTTAGAATCATGAAGCGTCTTCATAATCGGATATGAGCAATATTTCTTTTGAGGTCGATGCCAACCGCAACATTAGGAAAAAAGGAATCGGTAATGAGGGTTGATTCGAGTCTAGCTGGAATTCAAATACTGACTCGAGTCCAGCCGGACTCGAGTCAGTATTCGAATACCAAACATAGAATTCGAGTAGAGGGAATCGAGTCATGATTCGAATACCGTATAAACTGACTCGAGTCGACTCGATCCACCAAAACAGCGACTCGGCACATCACTATTACATATACTACTTTTAAATACATATATAGATAATTACATCCAGACACAGAACAAACCGACATATTCATGCATACAAATATTTGTCCTATATGGGATTCGAACCATCGACCGGCGGCTTGTGTCTGGGTTACTAAGCACAAAGCCAACAGGTTTGTCAAAATGTTGTAGTGATGCATTAAGCAGTGATTATGCAGGGTCGGATTCAAAGCACTGGGTATGAGTAGTATCCTACTAATATTATAAATGCGAAAGTTTGTATGTATGGATGTTTGTTACTCTTTCACGCTCCAACGGCTGAAGGGATCTGCTTGAAATTTGGCACAGAGCTAGAATATGTTCTGGAATAACACATAGGCTACTTTTTATCCCGGGAACGCGGGTGAAACCGCGGGGAGCCACTAGTTAGTAATAGATGTAGTAGACCTCCTCGCCCCGGGCGATGCGTCGCTTGGCGAAGATGATGATGCGCACGTGGCGGTCCACCTCGACGGTCTCGGCGACGCAGTTGGGCTGGCACGAGTGGTTGATGTAGCGCGCCAGCCCGCCCGACAGCGTCGCGTCCACCACGCGCCGCTCGTCCAGACGGAACATGTAGATGCCGCGGTTCTGGAACACACCATATTTATTTATTTATTTAGAACACAAAACAGAATACAATCAAATCACCATACTGAGAACTTAAACAATACACAACAAGACAGTGGGCATGTTAGTAAGACGTTAGTAAGTTATGGGAACATAATACATTATTATCTAATGTCTATGTAATAATTTTGCACTTTTTATTGCAAATTTTAGATAAAAGTTTTATTTATTCATACTACATGCCTGGAAGAGATTGCTTTTGCAATGAGGCCGCGGCCGCCTATATTGTTATCACAAAATTTGTATTTCTTTGTATTTTTTTTTCTATTAGTGTGTGCAATAAAGTATATTCTATTCTATCATACTAAGGAATGATACACAATGTTATAATTATGTTTCTACAATTTTGGTTTCTAATATGGTTTCGGTAATGTAGTGTGTGCGAGAAAATTGTGGACAAATCTTAAACAAATACATTGAAATGAAAAACATATAGAGGTATAAATAAAGTTATTAAATATTTGTATTAAAGTTCATAAATACCTTAGCTTCATATTGTTTCTCACGTATTTCGGACAGCTCAGATCGTATGATCTCTCCGATATATTCAATGACCATCGTATGTTTCTCCAGGTCTCGTGCGGCGTACAATCCCAAGCCTTGGATCTTAGATCTGAAAACATTTGTTATTATAGGACCTGCGTCTTTTTAATAACTGGAACTTTCTGTTGTTCTATCGACCCTGGTACTCAAGCCTCTGGTACTGTGTTCAAATTCAACCCAGGTCAAAAATTTATATTTAGCTTTGTTTATCACTTCTTACTTAGTATAAAACAAAGTCGCTTTCTCTGTCCTTATATCCCTATGTATGCTTAAATCTTTAAAACTACGCAACGGAATTTTATGTGTAATTTTTTAACAGATAGAGTGATTCAAGAAGGAAGTTTATATATACATATGATATATGCATAATGTACTATAAAAGCACTGATAATTTTAGAGGTATCTGGTGTGATATCGACGCATAACACCCGTGCGAAGCCGGGGCGCGTCACTAGTTAATTTTTATAGCAGTAGAATATGTATATATATTTGTAGTACGCGTCTCACATACCTGGCCAAGTACACATTGTTCCGCCACTCAGACTTCATCTTCTTGTACTGGCTGCTCTTAGTGTGTACGAACTGCTTGGTGTAGGGGCAGGCGGCCATGTCGGCGTGGGCGGGCGCGGCGGGGGTCGGCGCGGGGGCCGGCGCGGGGGCCGGCGCGGGGGCCGGGGCCGCCGCGGGGGCCAGGGACCGAGTCGCTCGACGCCATACTGTGCGGGTCCGAGCCTCGCTCCGGGCACATCCTGACGGGTTGACAGCCAAACCGCCTTCTAGTAGGGCGGAACGACCGAACTTGAACCGGTAGTCCGTTAGGGTCTCTATGCCTGTTGGGAGTATATGAATTGTTAGAGTAATGTGGAATTTGACGTAAGGGTGTAACGGTCATCGGAGGCTAACCTAACCTTCTAGTTAAAAATAAAAAGGAATGTGGAAGGGAAATATCCTTAATTCAAATTTGACGGTTTTTATAATATGTACATCATTTTATATTTTATGATTTAGATATATTTGTAAATTCATATAATGTTTCATGTGGCATATTATGATACACTAGTCACTCTCTGCGGTTTCACCCGCTGTCCAGATCCAGATGATAAAATATCTGTGTGAATTTCATCCAAATCCATTCTATAATTATTGCGTGAAATAGTAACAAAGATCCATACATACACACAAACTCTCGCATTTATAATATTAGTAGAATTTATTCACATTAAAACAATCCTTATATAATATCTATTATTTCATCTAACTATATGAGTAAATAACTTACCAGGTAAGCTCTCGAGCACCCTGACGACGGCAGGCTCAGTCAACCCGAACAAGTCTTCACCAGTGACGTAGTTGGGCCACAGTTTGAGCACTCCCTCTTCACCTCGACCTTCGCGTAACGCTGCTACTGCATCCAATACCTATACAGTAATTAATAATGTTGAATGTTCAGTGGTAATCTTAGTTAGCAGCTAATGATTCAAGCTTGAGATTAGATGAAGGAAAATATCTTTTAAAATATATTTATTGTTTTGTATAAACATGCTTTAAAAGAAAAAAATATACCAAAATTCACGTTTACCCGTGCCCATATGCTTTGAAGCAAAAAACAATATTTTTTTCATATTAGAAAAGAGTAAGGTTCGGAGCCTTGCAGTAGTCTTAATCGAACTTGCCCGCTGTAAATATATTATACATAGGATACTTCTCCTGACACCGGTTGGTAGGTTGTGTTAATTTACTTCTGTCTTTTGTGGGGTAAAAACTTAAAAGCTGACGTAATCAAGCATGTAGATGCATACCTGTGCCCAAGCAGCCCGAGGCGTGGGCGCGCAAACCTCCTGGCGAGCGTCGTCCTGCGCGCGCACGTGGAACCTCGCGCGACCCTCCGCCTCAGAGATCCAGCACACGTAGCGGCACCGGCTGTTGGCGCGGCACATCGACCAGTAGAAACGCACCTGCATTACGACAACACGTTAGTTAGCGTCACATGCCCGTTTTTGCAACAGTTTTGATTGATGCTCCGCTCATATTCGTCATAGCGTAATGATTTATACATAAAAACCCTCCTTGAGAATCACTCTATCTATTAAAAAAACCGCATCAAAATCCGTTGCGTAGTTTTAAAGACATAAGCATACGTAGGGACAGACAGATGGCGGATATCGACTTTGTTTTATACTATGTAGTGATACATACTCACTGCGCATATTACTGAGTTGAAGAATTAACAACACAAAAATCTCAAAATATAGTTATTCGAACTACTTATTATCAGCCTTGCCGGGTAGGGTCCACAATGATAACCTAAGATGTAATTTTAATTTCAACATTGTGGAATGCAAATAAACAATATGAACATGAATATCACATTGAAGGTAATTCAATGATTCAAATTACTGATAAATTATTGAAGGCATTTAATTTTGACACTACAAACAATTAATACAATGCAGACAATCCTTCAAAATAAGTGAAGGCTTACTTGCAAACCTGAAGTAGTTTTAATGTAAGTAAATTAAAGCCTTATTACTATTAGCAGACCAATATAAATATAAAATGAATAGCACTTACAATTTTGTATCCAATGGGATATATATAATTGGGCGTGTGGAAGGCCGCCAGCTGATGAGGCAGCAGGTGTCCAGGACTGAGGAAGATCAGCCCCCCGACCCGGATGAGGTGGTTGGTGTCAGAGTGCAGCATCACAGACGCGACTTGGCGCTGTTCGTCGCGGGAAACGTACACGCGACGTTGGACACTTAACGTCGTCAATTCATTGTCTTTTTCATTCTGTATGGGTTTATATATTTTTTTTTAGTTTTGAGGAAGAAGTTGGCAGCAAATATTTTGAAGGTTATCTATTATAATATATATAGACAAAGCTATTTAATAACTGATATAAGTATATTAGAGAATTAAGAATAAAGGTTTAAAGTGTTAAAACACATTTTTGCCTTTGCGAGAACTACAACACACAAGAATTGATAAAGTTGAATGAAATTAGTGTATGAGCTTAATGAAATTGGAAAGTAAATAGTGTGCCAAACTAACCTTAGGAGCGTGCGAAGCGCAGAACGCAGTCTTGTTCTTATAGAAGACGCAGCTTTCCTTAACAGCGCAGCCGAGGTGGTAGACGCTTCCGCATCGCACCTTGAAGCACCTCACGGTGGCGCCGAGTCTCCTGCAAACTGCACATGTGGCGTTCGATCCCGCCGCTAACGCAGTCTCCACGTTCATTAGTGCCCCACTAACAGTTTCGTAAACCCCCTCCGACCAGAGAGCACAATTCAAATGCACCCAGCGATCTACGTCACAGTTGAGTAACCTAGATACGCCATCGGCAACTCCGTCTCCTTGTATACCACACAATTCACATCTCCTAGTATCCTCATTAGTCACAGGCATTATTGCAACCCCGGTACGGAACACCAGCTCTGTAAGCTCTCTGTCTGTAGGGCGTTTGTATTTGACAGGCGGACCGATGCATCCTGGTGACCACGCCTTATATCTTATTCCTCTATACTTTTCTCGTTCAGTACTTTGGTTGCTCTTGTCATCCTGCTCGCTTTTCAAGTCTTCATCTAAAGCACTGACGTCATCGCCGACTTCCTTCATTAATTCGTCATTATCTAACGAATCCATAAATGATAAGTCCATTTTCTCGTCTTTTATGTCAGGTTTGATATCCAGATCATCTGTTTCCATGCTTTCGGTTGATGCAGTGTCGAAATCATCTCGATCTTTAGATAGGTTGCTGTCAACGTCTTGTTTGCTTTCCTCTTTTACAGGAGGCTTCGATTTACCATCCAAAATAATATTTGTTGGACGCCAAGCGAATCTTTCGTAACATTGTGTGCCACAGAAGTACAATTCGGAATCGCTATCACACAGTATTTCTTCGGCGTTTCCCTTGTTTGCTGATAGTAGGGGGAATTCAGATGCTTTTGCTCTTACTACAGAATCTAAGATAACTACATCGCAATGTCGGCAGAACTTCGCCGCACCGTTCAATATACTCTGAATATCTATTGGAGTGCCCTCTTTGCCATCTTTTCCTTTAGATCTATACAGTCCTAGTTTATGCGACGGAGGGGTAGCAGTCCTCTCAACAATTTGATACGAGGTAGGTGGTGGAATGTGAAGAATGCCAGCGAGCTCTTTCAGTACACCGAGAATATCTTCAGCGGCGCCAGAAGTCAGAGTAAGAGTAACGGTGACATTTTCATTGCTCTCGGTACTGCCAGGCGAATCAAGCATCTTTTTGTTAGGCGAATCAGAATCAAGGCATTTGAGCGCCTTTTGATTGTCATCTTCCTCTTTTAGATATAACGATACAGGTTTCACTCTGATTGGTACAGGCGCTATGATAGGTATCACGGGCGACACGCGACCAGACGCCGAATCACTGTCTTCATCGTCTTCTTCATCATCCATCAGTTTGAGTCCTGGGAACCTGTTGGGAGGATCAATCTCAAAACATTCGGGACTTGAACAGCTGACAATACTGTCGGGAGTGTCAGTATCGCGCTCATTGCACGTCAGATCCACATTCTTACTATCTGGATCATCATCAAACGTAATAGGTAGAAACTCTTGGTCATAAAATCCTCTCTGCGTAGATGTTGGTGACTTTTCAGGTAAAGGTTCTTCATCACCAAACGGTTTAGTGTTGTAATAATCAGCTACACTAGGTATCTTTGCGTTACCGAATTCACCCACCAAATCACCTTTTAATATATCATAATCTTTACTTTTGAGTTTTGTCAAATCACCTGAACCGAAAAGCGGACAAACCGCAAAGTTAGTAGTTAAAGATGGTTCTTGTATTTGCATCGGTGGAAGGAGACGTAGCTGGCCCATTAGCGTATCAATATATGCGTCGTAATCTTCATCCAATCGACAAAAGGCTTTTCGTGGCCTCTTTTTAGCGTTAGCAGCATGTAAATTATTTTCAGCAGCGGCTTTCATATTCATTTGCATTTGCTTCCTTTTCTTTTGTTGGTATTCTCGACGTTTCCGCTTTTTAGCTTCCGAAGGTGTTTCCGGGGCGTTAGCCTCAGATGTGGGATTCATATTAACGCTTTCTGGATATTCTTCTTTTATTGGTGGATCGAGTTTGCCTTGGTCGGATGCAGTTGATACGCCGGATGTAGCAGACTGTTGTGAGCTCTCATCAAGCAATTCCTTTTTGACATCCATCGGAGTAAACGGTCTATGTACTGGGCTCTGTTGAGGTGGAGTTATTTCTTTCTTTATCGCTTGGTGAAGTTGTTGATTTTCTATATTCATTGGATACATCTGCATTGTTTTTATAGTCGGGGAACTTTCTGGCATAGGTGTCGTATCCTCCTTATTTAAAATCTTCATTGGAGGTTTTCGTACGTCCATGAGTGACTGTGTTGATGTGTGCATCAACGGGGAAATGGAAGATGTCGGAATTGATGTTTGCATGGGGCGATTAGAGAACGGTGAATTGACTGTCGCTATGTGCCTAGGAGAGTTCTTAGGCATTTCCACTTCTTGAGATAGTGACAAAGTTGGGGGTGGTATCGACGGCCTAGCTAGTTGAGCTTCTAAAGATGGTATAGAACCAAGTGCTGGCGCAGTTCTTTGAATAGTCATAGTTCGTTGAGGAACTACGTTTGCCGCTGTAGTTGTCGTTTGTAATAGTTGTTTAAGCAAAACATTCTGTGACTCGTCGTTTCTCTGATTTATAGTATTTTGTTGCATAATTTTATTACTCGAATTATCGGCGTTAGCGCTAGTGTTCGGATCGTCTGTTTCCATCGGTTCTGATTTCACCACGACCGCCTCTACACTGTGTCTTTTAGTTGGTTGTATATGGCCAACGATCACTTCGCTCTTGGGTTCATCAGTTGATTTGGATCTTTTTAACGGTGACGTCAATTGAGTATGCAATAATTTCGATGATGTAATGAAGTTTATAGACCCTGATGCAGGTTTAGCCTGCATTTGTTGCATTTGGTTCATACCTGGACTAACAAGTGTCCTGACGGTCACGTTAGGGGGAACTTCTTTATTTCCAATCATCGGTCTAGATGTCATGACCAGCGCCGGCGGTTGGCTAGAACTAATGCTCTGTTGGCTGAATGGTAAATTACCAGTATTTATTTGCCTCGAAGGTTGTAGTAATGTATGCCCTAATATACTAGTGGGCAAGGGTTGATTTTTTTGGAATCCACTCATACTTGTCGTTATTGTATTCGAGTGCATCATGGCTGGTATCGTAGAAGAATTGCTATGTATTTTGGAAAGTGCTGGCATTTGAATAATTTGTGATGACATCGATGTAGTTATCGAGTCTTCTGACGTGTTGAATGCCTGATTGGTAATGAGGGGTGACTGAGCTGGCGATTTCATTAACGAACTTTGTATGCCTACTGGTGAATTTATGGGTGAAACATTGGGTGACTTTCTCATTTGACTCATGGAAGAGAGCGTGTTGACACGAGTACCGATTACTTGCGCCGCACTCATTGGCATGCCGTCTAAACTATTCAAAGAAGTAACGGGTTTTTCTATCCTTTGAATAGGAGATGGCCTCGGCGTCGCAACCTCTACTTTGGAAGACGGTAACAAGTTCTCAAAGTTGACCTGTGTCGGCGTAGTCGGGTCACTATTTTTCCTCATCATACTTTGGTTTTCAGATTTCGATGTGTTCGGATTAAGTGATGACATGATAGTGCGTAATTGCTGAGATACGTTAGCCATATTCGTAGTCAGTTCCCCAGGTTGAGATAAAGGTGATAATTGCGGTATTGTCGCCGTCTGTATTGCAATTCTTTCTGGGTCCCTTTTTGGGAACGATGACGGTTCTGTAGGTTCTTTAGGCTCTGGCTGAGTAGGGGGAGGATTGGGGTTCTGTACATTAGGGTTCGGTTGTTTCGGATTAGGTTGTTTCATCCCATAGTTCTTTGCATCATTATCAGTTATATTTTCGAGCATACATAGCATGTCCTCGAAAGATTCGACATGTTTTGGAGTCCCCTCCACTGTTTCGGGGTGCTCTTGCATAGTTATGTCATTAAGGTACCGTTCTTGAGATGGTGTCGGTGATGGTATAGATATTTGAACAGAATCATGTGCCATATCCGACGTTATTTGCATGTTTGAATCGATAACCATTTCTTTTGTCTGATTGGCGATTGCTTTTATTGTTTTTACTATATTTTCCTCAGATTTAGGATCAGTAGAAGCCACCGATTGGGTTTCCGCCAACCCTTTGTTATAGGCTAATAGCAAATTACTGGGTATAGGTTCTTCAGGTTTGTCTTCATCATCTCCTTCCATAATATTATCGGGTATTTTCTCTGGTATAGGATCTGGGCTCTTTATGTCAGCTTTACCCAGGAGCAGCGGCGTACGGTCGGTTATGCATAAGGAATGGGGTAACTCGGTCTGCTGACTAATTTCTGTTTCTATGTCAATGTCTTTGCTCGGTTCCTTAAAAATTGGAGCTGGCCTGTGATCCAATTGCAATGGCATTTGGGATGTGATCGAGGATAAGTGCTGAGAAGCCGTCATTAGGCTATGAAAATGATCCTTTTCAAGATTATTTTCGGATGAAACAGTACTATCTGGTGAAGCTGCGTCATCTTGGAATATCTTCGCCGGTAACGTTGCATCGTGAGAGACAGCTAAACTCGACAGCTTCGTATTAGAGAGGGACAGAGCCATAGGTTTCTCGATTGTCTTTACTATTTTTTGCTTTACCTGATGCTGGGTCAATATTGAAACGGGTACTCTCGAAGGACCCGCACCCGTATTCGACGTCGCAAGAGTAATCACAGGATTTATATTTGTACCTTTGGGTACATTAGAAGAAATAACGCTTATAACCGAGCTTATCGGTTTAGATAAAGGCGGAGTAGACATATTTATCGTCAAAGGAGCGTTGGTTAGGTTTAAAGGCATCTTTTTCAATTGTGACTTGCCCATACCACCGGGGTGGCCCGAGATAGGCACGGGAAGGTTCTTTAAAACCGGTACCGAGATAGTTTGGTTCGCGATCGAGACGGAGGCGACAGTCGCCTGCGAGACTTCATTGAGAATTTTAGTATTAGCGTGCGGGGAAAGCATAGTCGCACTCAAGACCGGTAGGCGCGAGAGAGCCGAACTCGTGGACGGGTTGACTATCTTGTACTGCTGGACGTTGGTCGACTGCTTTCCCGTCGACAGGCTTATCACCGCCACGGTCTTGGTCGTGGTTTCCGTTCGCGTGGCGGCCTTCTCGGGCGGCGGTTCGTCCTCGACCTCGTCCTCGGGCTTCCCGCCGTCGATGAGCTCCTCGAAGTCCTCCTCGGTGGCGATGCGCTCCTCCGGCGAGATCGCGTCCGGCTCGACGAGCACGATGTCGTCGTCGTCGAGGTGCTCGACGAGCTCCTCGACGTCGTCGTCGTCGGCGGGCGAGCGCGCCGTCGAGTAGTCGACGCCCTCCGAGTAGAGCACGTAGTTCCTCTCGGGCGGGGCGGGCGGCGCGGGCGGTTCGAGGGAGGCGACGGAGGCGTGGGGCTCGGGCGTGGGCGCGGCGGTCTTGCCGGCGAAGCGCGGTCGGGGCGGGGTGCGGCGCTTGAGGATGGAGACCTTGGTGAGGTGGGCGACGCGGCGGCGGTCGTCGTCCTCGGCGGGCCAGACGGGCGCGCCGCCGTGGAGGCCGAGCTTGAAGTACCTGTAGCCGGGCGGCACGGGCGCGGCGTGGTGCGGGTGGTGCGCGCCGCCGCCGTGCTCGTGCAGCGGCGCGGGCGAGGCGGCGGGCGACGCGCTGGGCGTGGGCGTGCGCGCCACGTGCGGGGACCGCGCCAGCGACGGGGACGCCGGCGCGCCGCCCATCGGGCTGTACTGCTGCCGCTGCAACATCTGTTGCCGCTGGGTGGGGTAATAATGGTGTTACAATACGATAGGCCATAATTTAATGTAACCATATAGATGACACACGATGTTAACATCTTAACCTAAAACAGACAGCCATCTCTGGTCGGACGGATTTATGTCAGGTACATCGTCAACATCGTGATATTAAACATATAACTAAATATACTCACAGCCATCTCATTCGCGGCATTTCCGGGCGATGGCAACGGTTGAGGACTACCTAGTGGAGAAGTCTGCTGGCGTCCACCAAACGGCACACCGACTCTCATACCTATAAACACAATGTTTTTAAACTCTTGTGCTAAAATTGTGTTTAATTCACCAGAAGTATGTATACAATTACGTACAGACATTCTTGGTGTCATAAATAAATAATTGTGTAAAATAATAAAAATAAGTGCCCACCTTGTTGATGGTGGGGTGGTCTAGCAAATCGTGTTGGTAACGGTGAACATCCTGGTGCCGGTCGCGGGAATCTTCCCGTAGCATAGTCACTCTGTAACAAACCAATACAAAGTCTATATTTTCTTGTTTCACAACGCTACAAGACAAAATAAAACTATATGTAGTTCCCTCAGTTCTTACATCGATAATTATATTATTTTATTGAAATGCAGTAACTATTGTTTTACTTACATTTTGTAGCTGAGGCGAGTGCGAAGCAACTGGACTTTGAATTTGAGATTGTTGGTAAATCTAAAAACAGAACATTCCATTACCAATTATATAAAAACGAGTATATATATACGTATATATATATTCATATATTTTAAGATCAATATTTTACCTGAGGACTGCGACTAGGCGTGGGCAACTGCGGACTGGTCCGCTGCGTTTGCAGTTGCTGCAGAAAGTGTTGCGGCGACATCGACGACTGCATCGGCGACTGTTGCGTGTGCATCGGGGACTGTTGGGAATGCATCGGCGACTGGTGCATGGGGGAATGTTGCGACGACATTTGCGACTGCGCGTGTAACGGACTCTGCTGTGGATGCATCGGCGACTGTTGGTGCATGGGTGACTGTTGATGCATTGGGGACTGCTGGTGCATTGGAGACTGTTGATGCATTGGTGATTGTTGGTGCATTGGGGACTGTTGATGCATCGGCGACTGTTGTGGCATGTTCGTCTGCTGCACGTGCATCGGAGATTGCTGGGAGTGCAGCGGCGACTGCTGCGCGTGTAGAGGCGACTGCGTCGACGGATGCAGGGGAGATTGTGACGTATGGTGTAAAGGAGACTGTTGCGAATGCAATGGCGACTGCATGGGCGACGTCAAATGGTGCAACGGGGATTGCGGAGCGAGAGAATGCAGTGGAGATTGCGAATGCGGAGATTGCACGTGTAGTGGCGACATTGCCGGCCGAGCTCCGGGCGGTCTGGGCGTTTGATTCCCTTGCGGCATAGTGTTCCGTACTCCCGATAACTGTTGTTGTCCAAATTGCACCATTCCACCTACGGATTGTGGTCTCTCTTGTACGCCAGACAATTGTCTCACTAATTGCTGCTGCGGCGCTCCGGCTTGCTCGATAACTAACGTTCGACCGCCTTGAAGAAGTCTACCCTGTGTGCTTAATGGCGATGTTACCAGCCCTATTCTCTGTTGAGACATCGGTTGGCCATCTGCGCCTAGAACAGTTTGCTGAGTGCGAATGAGTGTCTGTTGCTGCTGGATGGTAGCGCCCTGGAGGCCTAGTTGCATCGGTCGGTTTATAGTCGTCTGCTGTTGCATCTGTTGGTTCTGTGCTATCGATTGATTCTGAGCGAAGACAGTTTGACCAGGCGCCAACTGTTGTTGGTTTATGACAGTCTGTTGGGAGAGCTGTGGATTCTGTTGGCGATGTTTAGTTTCGTATTCCTGAAAATAATATTATGTTGGATAATGTTCCTAGCTGTATAAACATTAAAATAGAAATAGCATATACCAATTTTAAGAACTAACCATATAATGTGTTGAGTACCTACTTAACATAAGATGCTACACATAACTTATTAACACATAACTGCCTATTCCATCTGTGTATTTTTATAAAGTGTATTTTTATGTAAATACCTGAATAAGCATGCTATGCTGTCTTGCTTGTTTTCTTGCAGCTTCGAGGTGCTTCTGTAGCGCCTGCTGCTCGGTGGACACGCGCAGGAGTTCCGCCGCGTCGTTGGGCATCAACTCGTTGCCGGACTTGCGTAGCTGACGCTGTTTGCTGTTCAGCGACTGAAATCGAATACTGCAGTGTAGGAGGAGACAGTGGTTAAGTGTCATGAAGTAGGTGTGAGTAGCCCCCCAAGGGTTAGTGACAGGGTATCGTTCGGTTACCACGACGGTGCAACGGTGCCAACGCGACCTGAAAGAGACTAGAGCACGACCGAGGGGCGGCGCGCTATGTACTATCGACTACAGACTACGGCTACGGCCTCGTGCTACACTATAAGCTCAGCTCACGAACACGAAAGCGCACTACTGCGGCTCACCTTGCGGATCTTGCGCAGCTTCTGTACTTCGACCTCGTAGTAGCGCTGCTGGTCGGCGGCGAAGGCGTTGAACTGCTTGAGCCACTGTTCGTAGAGCAGGCGCGCGTGGTGGTCGGCCTCGCACGTGGCGCGGTCCGGCGGCGCGGCGGGCTGCGGGGGCGGCGCGCTGGCGTACAGCGGCACGGCGGGCGCGGCGGGCGCGGCGGGGGCCGGCGCGGGGGCGGGCGCGGCCGCCGGCCCCTGCCCCGGCCCCGGCCCCTGCCCCGGGCCCGGCGTCGCCCCGCCCCACTCGCCGTCCCGCTCCTGCTCGCGCTTCTCCTGCTCCAGGAGCTCCTCGAGAAGCAACGGTTGCTCCTGGTTTACGTTCTGACGGTTAAATGTTTGTCTTTTGACGACGCCCGCTCTGCGACGTCGCCCGCCACCGTCGACTTCGTCTCGGGTCGCGTACGCGCATTGTATTTATCTCATTGTAGTGATTTTGATTGAATACAATGCAAAACTTTTCGATAATATTTTTGTGATGACAATCATAGTTTAAGCTTAACTTATTTTTACCTGTCTCATCTTGGACAGAGAAGCCGACTGAAATAAGAGTACGATAGAAAAAATCACATCGAACTGTAAGATGTCTTGGAGATATTTTAACATCTAAAAATGATAATACTGAGTAAGTTAAATGTCAGAAAAATTTCAGTCGGCTCGATAACCGATAGAAAGATTCGGGAGACACTTAGCGACTAAAATACAGTGTCTCTAAAAAATATTGCATACTAGAAATATTCAGTAGAGGAAGTAAATTAACTACTAGAGTTCAGTGCACAGTTACTATCAACAAATTTTCAGATAGTATATAATAAAAGTGTGAAACTACGACGCAGTGCCAGAAACTAAGTACATTTGTAAACTGTACTTTTCTATTGCAACATAATTGAATCTATTATAGAAGTAGGCTATGGATTTTCTTTTAATAAAATGTATAGTTTGGTGTGTAGTGTGATTCAAATTAATAGTTCATATTTCATTTTGTGTGACATATATTCCTATTTTTCGATTATTTCATGAGCCTATACATTCTCCTACCAGATCAAGACATTTTCATTCAAAAGTAAGCTGGAGGTCGTGCTTTGATTTTATTTAATACATATCACAGTAACAATGCTTTAACCCATAACCACATTTCACTCATATCAGAAAAGCCGCCACCAAGAATATCTAAATGTACAAGATGAGACAGGATCATAATAAACCTATCTTTACATTAAAAAAGTATTTATTTCATTGATACATTTCATTTAGTGGTTTCGTTAATATCTTATGTTATGTTAGTGTATCTGTGTTAGGAAGGATGCTGAAAAGGTTCAAAGGTTAGTTCAGTAGGCATGCGTGCGGCGAATAAGCTAAGTAAAAAGCGTTAAAACAGACACATAAAGGTGGTTAGCGGTGACAAGGCCCTCTATGTTGGTTCGTGAATAACCTTCTAGGGAAGTATAGGAAATCTAAGTAGTAGTAGGAATAGGATAGACGGATAAAGAAAACGAAGTCAACCCCATTTAATAGTTGAGAATATTATTAATTTCATCAATTCAGGTATATTTTTCAATAATAGGCGAACAAAATTTTATTTTGTAAATGTCAATGCATCAAAGTCAATGTAAAAGAAATCCCTTGTGAGAGATATAGATAAACAGTTTCTAATACGATAAGAATAGAATTCCCCAAGAATAAATAATTAAAAACAAGAGTTTACCATGTAAGATGTAAATTCAAAAGTTAAAAGGACAGGAAGGCGAGGAGAATCTATTTAGAAATAGTGGTGTCATATCTATAGTGTCATATCTATAGTGTCGGCACTAGTTATGGTAACCCACTACAACTGCACCGCTCCAACACTGCGAAGAACTTGCCAGTCAAATAAGAACTTTAAGTCGTATGCAATAGAGAAATCATCATCAGCTCATATACGTCTCCACCAAGGAGCTTGAGCCTATCCTAACATCGAGGGGGTTTTAGACTATAGTCCACGCGCCCTAGTATGGATTAGCGGATTTCACATGCCTTTAACATCTCGGGCAATATTATCTGTCATTCTAAAATTCACTTTATTGCATACAGTTTAAAGTTCTGTTTTCGATGGGAAGACGAGCGTGTTAGAGCGGTGCTGGTAGATCGGGGTAGGGGTGGGGCGAGAGGGTTGGATTTGGGGGTGGGGAGGTGCGGTCTGACCTGCAGCAGCAGCGGGCGGCGGTGCAGCCAGTCCCACGCACACGCGTCCGCCGCCTCATAGGGCGCCTGCACGCGCCAACAACCGACAATCACCGACATGCAAACAACACGCCTGTACTCCGCCGTCGACATTCAACCTACACTCTGCGTTGTCGCTTGCAATTCATAGCGTCCCTACACTATATCCGACATACATAGGCTTGTGTATACTTGCCAAAGCACACACACAAACGTATCAACTCCAATTGTATATGACTTTTAATGCGAGGTAGATAAATATATATCATTTAATTTAATATGAATTGAAAGCGACTTGTACGAAATACCCATGCAATATTAGTCTTCTAAGTTTGTCACCGATTCAAGCGAACTCATTTAATGAAACGATGCGTATATACATCCAATCAACGACCGCCACCAAACGCATAGACAAATTAATATTGCTCTGGATATGTTACGCTAGTTTGAACTTCACATTGTCCGCTATGCGATTAAAAAAAATAAGCGTCTTTATCGGTTCACATTTAAAGACGATTATCGCGTGAAATGTCTACCGGTAATACGAAAATGTGAACCCAAGCTCATATGGCATACATTTAAAGCTGATGAATTTGTTTTTACATGTCACATAGGAAATATCAAAACAAATTCGTTATAAAAAGACACGTAGATAAAAAAATATATATTACTGCATGCACGACAATGAATCAAAAATTCCTCCAAGATGTATTAATTTACTTATTAATTAGTAGAAATACTGATTCGTTACTGTTTCATCCAATTTTGTGATGATTGCGTTACATAAATCATGTTAGCTGTTATTTCGGCATTATTTGATATTAAATTTGTTTTAGAAGCAACTTTCACATGTTTAAATAATATCGAGCTACAGACATACATTTTCATCATTGAAGATCCATCTATTAAGGGCTTAGATAAGCTTTTTAGCCTCATTTTTCGAGGCTATCTGTCTATATTCTTCCATGTGACAAACTATAAATTATCTGAAATATGTTTCTATGAAAAATTTAAAATATTTTGCTAGTCCAAGTGTGTAGTTGCCTCATAAACAAAGAGCGTCAAGTATTTAGTATAACATCGGATAGTAACTCACCTGCGGGTAGGGCGGTGGGGGCGGTTGCGGCTGGCGCAGAGTTCCGGGGTACGGCGGCGGAGGCGGAGCTCGGGACACGCCCACTGTCGCTGTGAGAATGGGAACCGGTTAGATTCACACGACTATAATAAGGAATTCACTAACTGAGTAGCTTAACTGGCTAGCTAGCTTGACTTGCAAGCTGGTTATGTAATAATAGATGAAGGTACGATAGATTTGATCATATTTCTCTTTAGATATAGAGATAACCACACACTACAAAGTATCAGACACTTTGATCTCCATTAAAACTATAACAAATATAAAATTTATATTAATTGATTCAGTAAATATGCAATGCATTATGAATACTGTACTTTTTTTTCTTGCACTAAGAAACCCTGTTTAAAGAGCTAGCATATCATAAATAACCATATACTATACACATACATCCCTACGTCCAGGAATGGACTGAAGACGACGACGACTATACACATAATAACAAAGCCCCATATGTTTTTTTCTTTTTTTTTTAAGGGACTTGAAGGTAGCCTCTGATGTCTGTTACACCTTTACGCGGGCATTCGGTGAGTGCTGATGGCTCTCAACTGTAGTAGATTTAAGCAACTACGCTGAGGGTATCCCCTGCGGGACCGTGGCTCGGCTCAGGGCGTTGTTGCTGGGGGTGAGGGACTCACTGGTTTGATTATTTCGGGAATTTTATATCGGACTTTACCCCTAATGTCACTATAGCTAGTTACCTGCGTAGGGCAGGTGTGCGAGTGCGACGGTGCGATCGTCCCGCACCACTCCCACAGCCCCATCGGCCCCCACGAGGCGCGTCCCGGGGGCGATGCAGCGGCCGGCCGCTAGCGCAGCGTTCACTTGCGCCGTCATCGCATTCACTATGCTCTGTGTGTTCACGCCGCTACTGCCTCCACCTACGCCCACGGGGTTGCCTTGTTGCTGTTGCTGTATTAATAATAAATATGTATCAGCGATGTTTTCTCAAGTTTTCTGCCGAAAGTTTTGGCTGTAATAAACGATTTGGAATAAAATAAAATAAAGAATAAATAAATATTGTCATATAATTTAAAGAGCAAATAAAATTTAGATCGGCTTAATATAATCAAAATTTACAAAAATTAATAAATTAACAATTCAGTTCAGGTCCTAAAAGAGCACTTATAAAAGTCGAAATCATCTGAGTAATTACTTTAACCCTACTGTAGACTAAATTCCCATATTTGACAATAGCTGCCTCCACGCGGTTTTACCCGCGTAGTTCCCGTTCCCGTGGGAATACAGGGATAAAATATAGCCTATGTTACTCTTAGATAATGTAGCTTTCGAATGGTGAGAGAATTATTAAAATCGGTCCTGTATTTTTTGAGTTTATTCGTTACATACAAAAATACAAATCTTTCCTCTTTATAATATAAGTATAGAAATATTAATATGCATGAACATAAGACCACGGTAGCAATAATGTTACTAATTAATAAAACTACCTGAGCAAAGTGCATGTGCTGTCCGGCGGTGAACTGCACTTGGGGCCGCTGCACAACCTGCTGCGTCATCACCTGCTGCTGGCCTGGCTGACCGAACTGTGTGGGACGCTGCCCAATGCCTTGTTGCTGGGGAATCACATTTTAGGTACCTTTTTGTTACATTTACAATATATGCATTTTATTTAATTTATGTAGAAGAGATACTATATAATATCACATAACGCTAAAATTTGACATGATGAAAACATCTTTCCGCAATGATACACTACACTACACCAGTAATCAGCCCTATAAATACAAAAACATAAAAAAAATAATAAAAAAATACCAGTCGAATTGAGAACCTCCTCCTTTTTGAAGTCGTTTAAAAAAGTAAAATTCATAGTTTCTTAAGTTCAAAACTGAATTAAATACATCCTCGATGGCTATGACACATTTTTAGAACATTAATTAAATTTGTAATCAAATTAAATATAGGCGATGGGCACTAAATTACTTAACATCTTTCAGATATGGTTTGATACATACCTGATGATGTATCTGCAGTCGTTGTTGGGCATTGGCGAACATTTGCGGAAACACCGTCCTTTGGGGTTTGTCATCACTTTCCATCTTCACTTCGGGTTTGATCGCTTGCATTGCAGACTGTTGAATTGAAAGGGGATTTAGTTATAAACTACCATGACAGGGTTTTATTCAAACCTAAGCTACCTAAAGTAAAATGCCATAATATATAACAGTGCATAACCATACCTGTAAAGCCATCTGTTGATTCTGCGTGATAACTCTCTGAACTCCGTCACTGAACATTTGCGCGACTCCCGGTGTCGATGGCCCTTCGCCCTTGATATCTTGATTCTCAGACTTTATCTCTTGCACTTCGAATTTAACTTCAGTCTTTGACGTGTCTATATTTTTCACCGCCTTTTGTAATTCACCGTACATCTTGTTATCGTGTGTGTGGTCTAGTTCATCCCTAGATGTAAAACTGTTTGGTAAGTTGGGAACAAGAAAACCTGAATTAATGGTGACAAGATTGAAAATACACACGTCGTAAAATTTTAATTGACTAAACTTGAAGAAGATAGACGCTTGTTACCCCCATATTGTTCATGTATAAGAATATTTGTATATTTTTGATGAAAGGAGTATATTCGTGTATGTTCCAAAACTTAATAAATAAATAAAACTTAATATGCTGACTAGAATACATGACTTATAAACCATTGTAATAATCAATCAAATATTACTCCTTGATGTAGGTATAAGCATGAAATATTTGTAAATAAATAATATACATCCATGTATATTTATTCAAATAGGTTATTAAAGTCACATTTGAATTGTCGACTGTAACACTCTGTTCCATTGCTTTTGCTGAAAAGAGCTAGCAATCAGCTTGGAATATTTATATCTGCACAATAACCTAAAGATAGAGTGAGACAGACATAATAACTTACTCTGGTTTTCTCTTAGCATGTCTATCGGGCATGCCGTCATCTGCCAACTCCAGGTCCTCTAGAATATGCTCTGCGTCATTCAAAGCGGCTAGCTCGGGATCGGCATACTCTAATATGTTAAACTGCTCGCCTATTTCAGCCAGTGTAAGCGATTCCAGTAGTTTCTCGTCGTCTTCACCACCGAGACCAGTTAGGATATCGCCCACCTGGAATTATATTTGTACACGTATTCGATCATATACCATAATCTATGTGGTCTGTTTGACTATTATAATTAAAATGAGGAGAAGACATGCAATTATACTGTATAAAAAATCTTCATTTTCTCAGTACCCATTTAGAGCAATCCCATCAGATAAATGGTATAAGGTAAGTAAAAGAAGACAAACTTTAATCTACACAGGTTAAACAAAATTGCAAAAATAAAGAAAATTTAGCATTTATTGAAAAACATATTTCATTATCTTTGAGTTTGTGCTCACCTCTCCAATATTGCCAGTATCCTGTTCAAGCTTATCCATATCTCCCATATCCATCTCGTCGTGTCCAAGTTCATGGCCCTCTTGTTTGACTTGGTGTTGATCTCCAGGTGCTGCAAGCAATTGTTACCATTAAATACACTAGATTAAAGTCTAATATACATCTCCATAATTGTTGTCCAAATGCTATTGTTGGTACCTTACTAATAAAACTGTACGAGGAATACAGGATGAACCTATAGCGTACAGTTTTTATAATAATAATTTACCATTTACTATGCTCCACTCTAAAAACAAATTGATATTGTCTTAGATCAACTTGCAGAACGACTGTGGAGGTATTTAAACGAGGTAGAATTAAAACCACAACCTTATTTGAACCCAGTTTAAAGCTAAGTTAACTATTTTTAAAAGGGAAAATTGAGTAAAATAGATGGTTTAAGTTTACCATTTCGTTGATTCCCAATATTAGATTTCTGATCGATCACTTGATGGGAGCCAGGATTCTGTATGTTTTGTTGCATTTGATTATTGTCTGCAGATACTATTCGCTGTTGCATTATCACTGAAATAGAATAATTAAATAAGCGCGCATATTTATATACATAAATATTTATAATGTCTCCCGAGTTTGTTTACTTAAATCATTTTAGTACAGAAGTAAATAAGTTATAGTAACAAGATTATTTATATCATATAAATATAGGTACTTACGGTGGTGATCAGGCCTTTGTCCGGGTTGCAGGGGTGCCCGCGCCCGCAACGTCACAGGGAGTGGGTGACGGAAGGGCTGGCCCTCCACACCTCCTTGGGATCCACTCTCGTCGCTGCTGGCTTCTGTCGTAATGGCATTAAGATTAGACATATTTAGGGAGGATACCAAGGTATTAATATGATACATTATTTCATTTATATCATGTGCATGCTTATGTACCGACATTGTATGTGTATTGTAAAAAAAAATACCGGCCGAATTGAGAACCTCCTCCTTCTTTTTGGGAAGTTGGTTAAAAATAAGTAAAAACTCTTTGTAATATGTTTCAATGATTAATTTTCTGTTTAAGCAAAGTGGTATCGTTCCCGATAACTGTTTATACCACATTTGGGAATATGATGACTTTGGTGTACCACCGGCACCTTTGCTGAGTAAGCCAGACAACCCGAATAAGTAATTAATCATGTTATAAAAGTATATACTCACGTGGGGGCCACATCTTCTCGGGATGTCGCTGCAGCAGGTCCCTAAGCTGCCTGTTGATGTCGTCGTTGGTCGCGTAGTGGAGCGGGAACCGTTGCGCGGGGAAGGCGCTGCGGGGGGCCTCGGCGGGGCCGGGCGGGGGCGGCGCGAGGGGCCCGGGACCCCCCGGGGAGGGGCCCCCCACGCCGGCCCCCGCGGCGGGCGGCGAGCTGCCCTCCGGGGCGCGTAACCGCTGCATCGCTGCTTCACCCGTAAGTACAGTACAGTATGGAATGAGTATGTTGTTTTATTGCCTTCATTATTTAACATAATAATTATATTATTTTAATAGTATTTGATAAGTATGTCAGCGTCAGTGATCGCGTATATCATTTAAAAACCGAATCCTGACAAACGGGACGGTGTCAGGATTCCATTGAATCTCGTATGTCTTAGTTTATTGTCAAACATAATATTTGACTGGAAGAACAATTTTGAAATAAATAAATTACCGACGTTGGATTATATCATAGAGCATGTAACCAATAGAGTAGAACTGTTAACAGTTTTGTTAGAAAACAAAATACGCCAAAACGCTGCACCGGCCCGTGTTCTGATTGGCCGACTCAAGGTCAAGTGTTGCACTAGACGTACACACAGGTCTCTTATTGGTCGGGTACTGTTTTAGTTCGAGCGTGGTTTGTTAGTTATACCAGTTATACGTGACAAATCATTGATGCGTTGCTTAACAAATGGCTCACTATTGCTACTCCATTGGTTACATGCTCGATGGATTATATGTTTAAATTATGCATATTTATTTATATGGATCAATCCACAACCAAACTCTTCCAAAACAAAATTTAATAACTTCGGATATACAAATTTAAATAGTATGTGTACTTCAGAGTAAACCGGTACATATTAAAGCTAAAAAAATTCCAACAAATCCAATATGATACACATTTAAATAATAATAATACCTTGTATCCTCTGGTCGTGTATGATCTGCTGTTGTTGCTGCGTTTGTTGCTGACGTTGTTGCTGGAGGTTCTTCCACTGGCGTTCTTGCTCCGCCTCGCGGGCACTCCGCTGCTGGCCACAGGCCCGCTCCTGTTCCTGTATATGCACACTCATATTCACCATGTTTGTGAAATGCTCGAGATTAATAGGCGACACTCTAGTTTACTACTTTAATTATTACATTAGTTTTTGAAAGAAATGTTTATTAAATATAATACCAAAGTATCGCTCATTGATCTCGAGTTAAGTTATTTTAGTCATGCTGTGTCTAAGCAGGCAGTTTTTATTAAATAAAATTGTATCTATTTAAAATTTATTGATTAAATTATATATTACATGATCTATTTTTTTATAGTTAATCTTTGGCAACACAAGTTAAAAATTTTTTGAAAACGAAACAAAAATGTGATGTAAGTCTATATACCAAAATTATAATATTTTCATGCCAATGTTATACAAATAACACCTAATTCGGTTGAGATACATAATTATTTTACATTAAGTTTACATATACATTTATTATTATTTATTACCAATAGATTAATTTTGTAAGGACTATTTGTAACATAAACTTAATGAATAAATTAAGTATGATCTCGGGATTATGTTACGATAATGTTAATAATTTTACTGTACAAATATAAATTGTATTGTCCAACCATATTGATACCTCCCTATGTTTCATTAACAAAACACAACAATCGTATAAAATACGTTGTATAGTATAATACATAAAGATTATAACTTATATAAACTAGAACACTTATATAATGTAGCTTAAAGCTTTGTACACAGTAGCGTAAAGACGCAAAACAACCGTGAACTACATCGAACTATGTTAGAATTGTTAGCACACCACATCCAGCCACCATTTGCGTCCAATGTTAAAGCCAACACTACCAAGGCAAAGCGTAAAATAAAATAAAAACAACATTACGGAAACAGGACACGAGTCCGGGAGGCGTTTCGGGAATCATACGAGGGGGACGACCTCGTCAAGTAAAAAAAAAAAACAAGCTAAAAATAAAATAATCACACAGCTTACAATGCCATTGAACAGCCAAAAGTTATTGTTGGGTGATGACAAAATTTAGATACGAAGTTACAGATTACGAGAGGACGTGCGAAGGAACGCGAACCGCGAGGTGCGCCGCGCGAGATCACCCAACAAGTTCGAAACGAGTCTCGCATACACACCGCAGTCCGGTGTGTCAGGTGACATATACTTACTAATGTTTGTGTGTATTCAAAATATGTATAGTTACGAAGGTTAAGTAATGTTTCTATTTTTACCACTTAATGTTTCCATAATATGTTATAATAAAATTTTTTCATGTAACTAGATAATTAAGTAGCATTATTTTAAATCACCAAGTTTATTATCTGAAGAGCTTTGCACTCTTACATAGTTGGGTAGGAAATGTTCCGTATCCCAACTCTGTGTCGCTGACTTATTAGAGACTGTCCACAAATATTTTAGAGTGTAGTCTATTGTAATATTAGCAGCGAACATATACCCCAAATGGTTCTTTAAGATAATATCTAATCGTCAATTTAAACAAGACCTCGGTGTGTATGCGAGCGATATGCATAACATCTGAATGCGCGACAATCGGCGGGTACCGTGTGCGAGCGCGGTTGCGGTTGAGGTTGCGGTTGCGGTTGTGGTAGTGGTTGCGGTAGAGGTTGCGGGTGCGGATGGTTGTGCGCGAGTCGCGGCAGCGTGCGCATGATCTCCGAGGGGGTGAGCACGCGGATGTGCGCGTCCGCCTCCAGGAGCCCGCCCGCCGTCACCGTCACGTTGGGCGCGCGCACCGCCGCGTGGGGGCCCGGCGGGGGCGGCGGGGTGGCTCCGGGGGCCGCCGGGGCCACCGCGTGCGTCGGAGCCGCCGGGGGCACCGGGGCCGCCACCGCTCCGCTCTCCGCCTCGCCCGTGCCGCCCGTCCCGCCCGTCGCGCCGCTCGTGCTCTGTCGCCCCCGAACCACAACTTAGTACCACCGTCGCCGCTCTATCACGCGAGGGACCCTCGTGTGAGCCACGTGGTGGCTCGTTTCCGTGTTTAGTGCGTTTACTGGTACCTCCTGTATGTGTGTGCTTTATCTACGTTGTTCGGCACTGCATGTGACGTGGCTATGGTTACCCTAGTGCGATGATGCTGGTTTTTGTATGCCCCAATTTAATACTAAACCCCCTTTATGACGATTGATAGCATTAGCATTATATTTTCCATGATAAAGCGACCTATGTCGAATTTATAATTCACATATACATAGTTCACAGATATCAAAACAAAAGACCCCCTCTGTTAAATCCCCTAAACTACCTAATTAAACTATAAGCAAATGATGAACCCACGAAACAGTAAGTGTTTCGATTGTGATTAAATGGATTTTGATTCGACAATAATAATAAAATCGATAAACGATAACCACTTGTTATAATGAACCCCAATATTTAACAATGTAGTCAAAACAATTTGTAGGAGATAGCGACACAATCCAATATAGGACAAAACTGTAGATCCTTTCACTTCGATTGTACTTATTCAGTGCTTATTTGTTTAATGTAATGGAAGAAATTGTGTACTTTTATGTGAGAATTATGTACACTTGTCCCTTTAGAAAAACACCTTTATGATTTGAGATCATGTCTTCATGTATTTTTTCTTCAGATAAGTTGTTAATATAAAAAAATCTGATTAAAAAGCCGTTTCTGTAAAGGGACTGTGCTAGCTTCGACACAAGCGATAGAATCTACAGCATCGTGATATTTAGCCAGTGACGTGGAAGATGTTTGGGAATATAAATTACAATTTAATAAATATTCAAACTCATAACTATGAAGTACTATTGGAATCACTGGATATATTATATAATTATAAGTGAAACCCCCATTTTTGTATAATTACTCTGTGGTCAAACCTTAAGAATTTTTAATGAGGGTTTCACTCAATTATCTGGAGAATTGATTTATGAATGGCAACATTTTCATTGGCTCTTGATTAATTTTGTTATTATTTATTTACTTTAATTGATTACCGTTGTAACTAAAGCAAACCATTTCGTACTAATCTAGGAGCCTAGAGTTGTGTTTTTGTCCATGAAATAATGTTGCCATAAAAAAATCAATAGCAAAAAGTATAATGTGAATGTCACACATTATAAACACGGTGGGTAAGTGAGTTGGGTTAGCACACAGCACATATAGCGGCACGCAACAACTACATACCTGCTGGGCTTTCTTCATGCGTATTGCACTTCTATTGTCTCTTGCGCGTTGTAAATATGGCGCTTTCTGATCGGACGGTAACGCTCGCCATTTCTTTAATATCTGCTTGCACCTGTCCACCCAATTGGGGAATTCTGTCTTCCATTCCGGGTGGTTGGTGTTCGCGTAGAGCACCGCTGAGATTGTTGCTGCGGAACCTAAGCCTGGAGTTGGTTAGTAGATTGATGTATAAGTAATTTGTTTAAAAATAAGACAACATAAGACTTTATATAATCGTGAATGTTAAGGTATCTTATGGTCTTACGCCCGGAACTTCCCGCTATATATCATCAATATAGTTCCCGAAAGTTTAAAAAATAACACAAGTGTATCATATATTCGAGATGACTATGAAATGCCTCATCACAGCCTTTGTCTGTCACTTGAAGAGCGACATCCAGGCGAATTTTTTTTCTTTTGTACATTGAAAAGCAGGAAATGGCATCTCAACCTCATACCTATTGACCAACCGGTATATTCTAAAGCCCAATTGGGCTTAAAATATCATCGAAATTATTCATTCTACATATTTTGCCCGGTTGGTTAAGTACCCTTCTCTGCAACCCACCCAGAAAGTTGTTAATATATAGTAATACTAACTCTCATCGGCCCTCATTTTATCGGCACTCCGTTGGTTATAGGAGGGCGGAGGCGCGGGTGCATCGCCCCACGCGCCGCCGCCGCTGCCGCTCCCGCTGCCACTACCGATACCACACTCCGAGAACAGCGGACTGAGCTGTTGCTGCTGGCTATTACTGAAAATCATTGAAATAAAGCATTATTTCCAAATAAAACTTAAGGCTCTTCCCTACCTCAAAACTGCTCCACCTCTAACGTTTGATCCTGTATATCAATATAAGTATTGAACCAATAATTTTGAAAAAAATATATGGTAAAGTTGAGGATATATACAGGGTCCTATATGATGTGAAAACACGATTACTGAAAATTTTCTCTAGAGAAAAAAATCACAAAAATACCTCTTAATTTTTCAAATAAACCGGGGTATTCTATTAATACTTTACCTATACTAATGAAACTTTGTATACAAACTCAAATAAGTAGAATACGTGTACTATATGATTTGAATCTAAAATTATATGTTTTTTTTAATTATTAAAAATTAAATTCTCAAATATTGAGCTTGAGACGAACGTGACCCCATGCCGCTGCACAAATTCAGTCGCGCTTTGGCATTTGAACGGGGAACCCGCGTCGCTTGCTCTCACGGCTTTCTATCTACGTGTATACGTACATAATAAATTAGAAGTACCTACAGTGCATTGTTTTGTGAAATGGGCAACGATAGGAACAAGAAAAAAAAAGTTGTAATTGGAGAAAAGAAAATGCTAAACACATGAATATAATATTGCAGTAAGTACCGAAAATGAGTCTAAAATGTGTTTTACCTAGCGAAGGCATGTAATACGGAAGTAAAATAGGTAAAAGAAAAATTAAGAAAGGGAGGAAACATATTTTTTATTAGGTTGAATGTTTCGTAATCATAATTGTAAATACATTTATCACTTTCAGAAGTAAACAAATACCCGATACTGAATGCAATAAACAAAATGTACTGGACGTAGACTCGTGCCCGTGAGTATCAATCTTCCTACCTCAAAATATTAGAGTAGTCGCCCCAATAATTGGCCACAGTCACATATTATTTTAGTAGTATGCACAAAAGAGAAGCATAGTCTATTTATTTACAGAATGCAAATGCCAACGGAACACCTGGATGCAAGTAGTTCCAAACATGCAAGCGAACCTGACCTGATGACTTTGCAAACAGTAGAATTGTGTGTTTATCTAGTTATCCTGTTGTCTATTTCATACGTACATTTTTCTGTAGGTAGGTAAGTAGGTATGTAACCTACTTACCTACCTACAGAAAAATATTAGGGTAGTCGTCCCACTAATTGGCCACAGTCACATATTATTTTAGTAGTATGCACAGAAGAATAGCATAGTCTATTTATTTACAGAATGCAAATGCCATCGGAACATCTGGATGTAAGTAGCTCCAAACATGCAAGCGAACCTGACCTGACGATTTCGGAAACTGGTAAACCTGGAAGACACCATAGTTGAAATAAAGTGTCCAATCACAGCTTTTAAAACATCCATAGATGATGCCATCGAAAAAAGAAAAGTTAATTTCTGGAAGATATCAAAAGACGGTATTCGTATAAATCAAAAACATGCATGGTTTCTTCAAATTCAAGGACAACTACATATCACTGGTCGGCGTAAATGTATTTTCGGGGTGTGGTCCGGCCGTGATAAAGAGATAAAAACAGAAATAATTGAAAAAGATGATCATTTTTGGAAAGTACATATGGAGAAGCAACTAATGGATTTTTAAACCCTATATATGCTGCCAGAGCTGTGCGATGCCAGACATATTCGAAATATGCCAATTAGAGATATCTAATAAAAAAGTATCAATAAATTACTTATTACTATTCTTTATTTGTTTCTTTTAAAGGCGATGACAGCTTAGTTGGTAGTGACGTCGGATACCGAGACGAAGGTCGCGGGTTCGAATCCTACAATGAGCTTGAGCTTTCGATGAAGGAAAACATCGTGAGGAAACCTTAACACGGTGGTGGGGTACTTTGTAGTATCCGCCTGGCTGGGTACCACCCTCAAGTTGAAAATCTGTCGCCAAGCACCTATCGGTGTGTTCCGACAGCTGCACTTGAGAGACAGATCCTTCTAGGCTTTGTGTGCTTACCACCTTCGGCCTCGTCATCACTTCTCATGATGAGATAGTGGTCAAACAGAAGCCTATCCATAATAAAAAAAAATATCTTTGATACGACTTGCTGGAAATTTTATAGTTCTAAAAATTTGACTTGAGATTGCTGATAACTTTATTCTGAACCAAATCCGTCAAGGGGTTTTTGAAAGAGGGGTTTCTGAAAAGGAATGATTTAAATTTACTTATACAAATACTAGCTATCCCCCGCGGTATCGGACGCGTTCGTATAATACTGAAATCATCAAGTGTCATCAAAATCTATTTAGTTGTTTTATCTTGAAAGAGTAACAAGCATCCATACATTCTCACAAACATTCACATTTATAATATTATTAGCATTTTATTGTGCCGTATGATAGGGCTTTGTACATTCTAAAACAAAAACAATTTATCTTTGGGCATTTCAATAATATGCATAGGTACTTTTCTACAATATTCCTTTTATTATATTTCCCATATTCTATCATATGGTGATTTAGTACTTTTGTACAATCGTCTAATTTTATGCTTTGCCTAATTACTAGATGTCAAATAGCGGTGAATTTACCCTACCGTACGGTCGACTCCTGACCACTGCCGCGTGACGAATTCGTGAAAGAGAGATAGCTGCGCCGCGCGGTGCGGGCGGGGTTACCGGCCGAGCCGTGAGGCGGGGGCAAAATTTGGATTCGAGCTGGAGTAGTATGGGCTCTTAACAATATACACATTTACATACAGCGTAATTATTTTCTGTTAATTTTATTGTTATATGGGTAAAATAAAAACTGAAAAGTCATACCATTTTATTTTAGAAGACATTTTTTAGACTAATTTCTGTTCACAATTTTGTAAGCTGTTGGTCACGCAACAAATAAAATAAATAAATAAATTATACTGGACCCGCAACTTCGTCGCAAAAACAAGGGTTCAATATACTAACCTGCTGCCAAATTCCGTGTGGTAAGGCGATGTATACTCCATAGGGCTCTGTAGCTGCCTTTGTTGTGAGTACGGAGTTCCCGCCATGGAGTTCACGTATGATACGGACGACTCTTGAGATTCCTAACAAAACAAAAAAATATATAAACCATCTTTATGTACCAAACTGCAGTTCCCCTGAGTTCCCGGGGGTTTTTAATGTTTCCCAGAACAAAAACATATATTGTAAAAAGTATACCATTCTATCAGTTTCCCTATTGGTCTTATTATATCTGTTGTCGCTACTTCAAAGGACTGCTCAGCATATATTTTGTTTTTGTAGATCTTACCTGTGAATCATCTGTGAGAACACCCTTGAATATTTCATCGACATCGTTGCTGTCCATATCTGGTAACGAGTCTCGCACCATCGCGTCTAAGTTCACGCCGAGGAGTGAGAGGTCATCTTTCGGTGATATTGTTGACGACTGAGATGAACCACCGGTTTCTGTGATAGAAATAGATGATTATGAGTCTTTTTGCACTGTAACTATGAATTATTATCCAAAAGTTTTTATTAAGGGCTTTTAGCTGCAATATTGTTATTATATACTAGCTGCCTCCCCGCGGTTTTACCCGCGTAGTTCCCGTTCCCGTGGGAATACAGGGATAAAATATAGCCTATGTTACTCGGGTATAATGTAGCTTTCCAAAGGTGAAAGAATTTTTGAAATCGGTCCAGTAGTTTCGGAGCCTATTCGTTACAAACAAGCAAACAAATCTTTCCTCTTTATAATATTAGTATAGATATATACATACAAAGAATTAGACAAAACAATGCAAAGCTACAAAACTCACCACTACCAATAGGTTCAGTCTTCGTGCTATGAACAGTAGGTATACTTTCAGTTGCTATGGTCGGTGGTTGCTCGCTCTCAGCTGGTTGCGGCCCAAGAATGGCGTTCTTCAACGCCGTCGAGTCTTCCGTATGTTTGAGAGGTCCATCGTCTATCTCTGTCTTAATTTTGACAGTGCCATCAGCATTTGTTGTCGATGTCCCATCTTCCTTCTCATCTTTCGGCCGTAGTGAAGATAAAACTTCCAGTTCCTCCTAACATTGGTATGGAAATAGATTTCAGACTAGGACTCAATTTAATACTTCATTTATTGAAATTAATAATGTGATAAGATAGACATCTATTTACTACCTAGTTCCTCTACACTAGAAATATGAGGGTATCAAATGATTATTAGGTTTGCCAACGTGTATTAGACACACTTCTTACAACAAATACTAAATAGTATTGAAAAAGTGAATAGATACACTTATTTCCACTAGAATAAGATGCAGAAATAAATAATCGTCATATTTTTTTACAAAGATAAGGTTTGTTACAAGGTTAATAAAGTTATATAATAAAGATTCATGATACACTTACAGAATTTAACGTGATGATAAAAGTTTGATCGTAGTCATTGTAGGTTGTCAAAGCGGCGAGTACGTCCTCGCCGTCGCTGTCAGAATTCTCATAGTCTACTTTGAAGTCTCGAAGTTCACGGTACCCTTCAGGGGTTATCGGCCGGAGGGATCCGCCTGGGCTTTCTGATGATTTACCTATAAATACACACAAATTAATATTATGAACGACTAGGAGCGGCTAGGAGCAATAGCTCAAACCATCATTTTCATACTTTTGTGGCCCATATAAGCCATACAATATCATCATCAATAATGGAGAACAGATTATAATTGAGGAGTTTGCAGTATGTTAAAGAAAATGCTGTCTTAAATCACGTTTTTGTAATACTGGTGTTTATGTACTTATAATACACAAATAAAGTGTGTAATATAGTCTATTTGCATAGCATAGTCTGGCTAAATAATGAAGGAATAAAATTAATTTCACACTCACCAGTAGAACTAACAGATGGTTTGGATGGTTCCAGTAACTCCTTGCCAAAGAACGCCTCCTGCATGTACGACGGGAACTGTTCCATTAGTTTGGAACGCGGCTTGCGACGGGGCTTGCGTTTATTGCTTGGAGATTCTATTAAAACAACATGACAATATCGAGTAACTTCCATTTTGTGTCATACATAACATAGCTAAATAAATAATTCAAATATATCTTTTGTAGATAGTATATATTTAAAAGTAGTATATGTAGTATATCAGCTATCTGGTTACCATATCACAATCTCTACTTAGTTTGGAATCAGATTGGCCGTGTGTGAAAAAAAGATCTAGGATATTTATTTATATATTTATCTTACCTCCAGACGCCGGCGTGCCATCTCCCTCCTTCTCTTCATCTGCTTGAGCTTTAATCGTAGTCTGTCTCTGTCGCACCACAAACCCACCGATACCCAGCTTGTTTAAGTTCCTCTGTCTCTTTCTACGTAATACAGTGAGACCAGAGTCTGTGGTGTATATTGTGAAGCCTTCGGGCGGAGGGCCGTCGTTAGCAACGTTCCAAAGTATGCCTTCCTTCAAGTTCGCGTTTGGCTGGACACCTGCGGGCAGACGAGGTCATATGTGGTAGGTTTCACATGCCTATTGCATATGATATAATTCTATAAGAGTACATGCAATAAATCTATGTTTAAAGACTTCTAGAATCGGTCTACTTAATGTGAATTCAATGCATATTTTAAGCATATAAATCTGGATAAGTTATCCAATTTTGCAAACATAACCTCTACAAGAAGAATGAAGTATGATCATAGCCAACAAATGGTAAAATCTAATCGATTTAATAATGGAAATACTACTCCAAGCGATAGAAGTATAGGCAAACTAAATATATATGGTACTAGCTGCCTCCGCCGGTTTCACCATTTCTATGGAATACAGGGATAAAATATAGCCTATGTTACTCCCTGATAATGTAGCTATCCAATGGTGAAATAATTTCTGAAATCGGCACAGTCGTTTTTGAGTTTATTTGTTACAAAGATACACACAAAAATGTTTTCTTATCCTCTTTATAATATTAGTGTAGATATAGGTGTCCACATACCAGGCTCTTCTTTAACTTCGGCGGTGCTGTCAGGCTTGCTATCGTCGGCCATCTCGACGTCTGCATTCTGAACCACTGTTTCAATAGATGCCATTATTTCTAATCCACAATGCCAGCGTCCAACATACAAAAACTCATATTAGATACTGGTCAATGGTCTGACAAGCTAGTTGGCCATCCTCCTATGTACCGGATAATTTTACACAAGTTAACTTATATTACTTTATTCTGCTAAGCCATGGGAGCATCGCCAACTAATTCGTCAGACTTTGGGAGCTACTTTTTAACTATTAACTACAGATTGAACGTTAAATTGACGCAAGAATTAAGTCCGTATTTAGTACGACACCTCCCGCAATGCTACACTACTGCAGGAATTTACTCAGCAACGGTTCTTTTGTAGAATTTTATAAAGAGCAATATTTCTGCCCTGCTAAAATTGACTCAATTGGTATTCGTTTAAAATTTATTAGTTTTACCTCAAAAATTACTAGCTTATTAAGAATCTATTTAAACCAAATCACTACGGTACAAAACACTAAAAATCAAGTCACCGGCATCTTTCTCCGTGTTCTCGTTCTTGAATCGTCTCTTGCGTCTGGTGTGGGTGATTCCCATCTCGGCTTCAAGGAGCTTCATGTGGTGGGCACCTCGCTGGGAGAGGCAGACGTCGTCGACGTAGTATTCACCGGCGAGCCCTAGGGACTGGGGCGTGGGGCGGGGGGTGGGGCGAGGTACGGGGCCACCACCGACCCCGGGGCCACCCGCCAGGGCCCCCGCGGGTGGCGCCGCTTCTATGCACCGCGATATATGCGGCGGGGGGACCTCGCGACCGCGACATATCACGCACTTGTACCTGGGGTGGAAGGATTATAGATTTTTTAATACAGTTGCTCAAAAAGTGGTGTATTGCAGGGACGTATAGCGTTCGGAAAGTGGGCTATTACACACAAGTGCTTTTTTTTTACCTTTCCCGCACTCGTGCGTGCATCTTTCCCAACTGTCAAAATAATGTCTATTAAAAAGAAAAACCAACCATGAAGGTTTTACTAAAGAGTTTTTATGATTAATACAAATACGTATATTTTTAAAAAGAAGCTTGTAATTTATCTCAATATTAGATTTCATGATTTAGGTCAGGTTTCATTTCATCTCATTAAATTTCATTTTTATTTCATATCAATAAAAAAAATATACTGAAGACTAAGCTGTATAGATAGTTCCCTTTGCCTACCAAAATGGGCGAAGAAAAAAAAACTCTGCTTATAAAATGGCGCCAACCGTAGGCGCCATTTTCCAGAAATTTTCATTGCGTGTTTAGTTTATTGTGCTCTTATTATTTTATTAAATTGCTTTATTTTTTCGCAACTGTATTAAAAATAGTCGTTCAGTACACTTGCGGAACCGTCATTGCAACTTGTTCCGACTGCCAACCCTCGCCTTCGGCTGCGCCGCGGCTCGGGTAGACATTCGTCGGAACTCTTTGCAATGACAGCCTTTCCGCACTTGTAACGAAATATACTATTAAAGCAGTGGTCTAGTCTTGGTCTTGTAATGCAATTATATGCTCATGTATTGCAAGTGGACAAGTCAATGGCCATCATATAACCCAATTTACTGTATATAGGGTTATTAATTAATTTCAAATCCATTTGTAAAATTCTTAAAACTAAGGTAAGGTAAGTTGTACCTTGCTACCATAATTTTACAACATTTTTATAACATAACATAAATTTTACAACATAACACGTTTTGTATGTCGACGTAACTAAAAATTTGTTGGTAACTAAGAGTAATTTATATATATGTGGGTAGTCCCTCACCCAGCCCGGCAGCATATCTCGGCGTCGCCCTCGCCGCGGATGGAGTCGCAGGAGGCGTGCAGCCAGCGGCGACACGGCTCGCACTGGATGATCAGCTCGCCGTCCGAGTACGGCTCCGAACACACGCAGCACATTGTCAACGATGCACATGGAGCGCATTCTGAAACAATACATATAAATAAATATCCTGGGACATTATTCACAGACAGCCAATCTGATTTCAAAGTAAGCAGAACTTGTGTTATGATAACCAGATAGTTGATATACTACTTTCAAATATTTTTTCAAAAATGATATTTACATCCAGACACTGAACAAACAGACATATTCATGCGTACAAATGTTCTTCATGGGTGGGATTCGAACCCATGATCGGCGGCTTGAGAGTCAGTGTCACTAACCACAAAGCCAACCAACCTGATTTAAGGAACACTTGGTTACAGTGTAGTTTCCCAACAGTGAAAGAATTTTTCAAATCGGTCAAGTAGTTTTGCCTATTCAATGCAAACAAACAAACAATAAAAACTTTCCTCTTTATAGTATTACTAGCTGCCGTCCCGCGGTTTCACCCGCGTAGTTCCCGTGACCGCAGGGGTATCAAAAATAGATAGATAGATAGTAGCCGATTCTCAGACCTACCCAATATGCACACAAAATTTCATGAGAATCATAAAGTTGTATCGGAGGAGTTTAATCACAAACACCGCGACACGAGAATTTTATATATTAGAAGTATAGATTACATTTACAAAGCAAGGTACAGTGTTGTATACGAGTGTGTACCAACCGGTATAGTTATCACACCAGTTGCTAGTGTCCCTGGTGCCGCACACGAGGCACCGGCGACACCGCTCGCAGCGCCACGCGCCGCTCGGCACCTCGGCCAGCGGCGGGCGCGCGCAGTACGTGTGCCACGTGGTGTCGCAGTCGTCGCACAGCAGCAGCAGCGTGTCGTCGCCGCGGTTGCCGCACCCCTCGCACACCGTGCAGTCGAGGCAGCGCCAGCCGAGGCTCACTATCACTGATGATACCTGCCAATAAACCACACATACACATGAACCACATTACTAGTGACTCGCGGTTTCACCCGCGTTCCCGGGGTTCATTAAATTTTCACGGGATAAAAAGAAGCCTATGTGTTATAAACTATATATGTGTTCCGTATAATCCAGGTTATAAGCTATCTGTGTTCCAAATTTCATTCAAATCCGTGAAAGAGTAACAAACATCCATACATTCTAACTATCATTCGCATTTATAAGGATAGTAGGATTATTGTGAAAGAAATTATACACATACAAATAAAAAGATTGATAAGTGTATCACCAGAATTTTGGTAGAGATTGTAGCGCTTTCAGTAACGTTATTAAGATAAAAAATCATACACTACCTACACATTCAGTTATAGCCTTCATTATACATGAAAACATATTTAAATAATTTACAGAAACATACATAGAGATCCCTTTTTACAGAATAAAGAACGATATATTTGCAAATAAGGACTAATATCAATATTGTGCGAATCATTCAACAACCAACCTTAATATTGACACAGTAAGGGTGATATGTTTGACCGCACTGCGCGCAGGCGATGAGGCACCCTTCAGAGTCCGTGCCAACTGCGCCGCACATCACACACACGTCCTGCGTCAGAACGAACTTGTCTTTGCTCGAACAGAGCACTAGCTTATTTTCAACACCTAAAACAAGAATGACACAATACTTAACTAAATATCTAGATATATAAATATTTAATATGTAGATATTAATAGTTTGGAATTATAGGAATGACCACTGGTTAGGGGCAGACTGTGAGCTAGCTAGTGGGGCCTGGGCAAAAACTATATGGGACCTGACTAATCAATCCTCTGATATTTTGTCAAGGAATAAGAAAAAGATATATTTTGTTCATATTATTGTCTATTTTATAGAGGCTGGGGGTCCTGGGCCGCAGCCCAAAAATCCCCTAGACCCGCCCATGCCACTGGTCATCATGTGAACTATCTATCTGATTAACTTACTAAGAATAAATAATATAGAGCATATGTTACCGAAGTTACCTGGATCATCTTCTGTTGTCTTGTTATCTGGTGCTTGAGGCCTCTGCAGTCCCAATCCTGGTACACCAAACACTCCCCTCATTTTAGGCTTGGAGCCTCTCTTCCTGCCAAAGTCCAGCACAGATCTCTGTCGTTTCTGGAAGCCCAGTTTACCGGCTGGAGGGAATCCACCCTTCAACTTATAACCAGCAATCTTCTTCTTGGCTACCTTAGATGATACCGTGAAGGGTTTACCTTTTCCGAGACCCACGTCAGGCTAAAAATAAAATAAGTAAAGTATTACAAAGCCTATAAGACAGACAAATAATTATTATAGATATTGATTTGTTACCTTTGATTCTATTGCTAGGGGATCCTGTTCATGTTGGGAGTTATCATCACCAAATGATGAGTCTTGTGATGTTGACGCCATGTTGTCGTCTTCGAAAGCTGTAAAATGACGTCATTTACTCTATTTTGCGAATCAGTGCCTAAGTGAGGCAAGCACAAAATGTATTAAGATTCATTTTAGCATGGCTGTAAAATTTTGACATTTAAAACCTTCAGTCTTTCTTCTACATAAATATCTTAGTTATACAAATTTTGTACTCACATCCAGATTTTGATCCGGAGACTTGCATTGCGCTTTTACAAATTGGACAGTTATATTCATAATGAGGATTGTGTTCTTTCTTCAGTCTGTATTGTTGGGGATCTGCGTCGGGGTCGCACATTCCATGGACGTATCTACAAGTTCATTACACATTTTATATCGAAATTGTACACACAACTACATATCACTACGTATAGGACATACATACCATCATATAGCGTGGCGACCTGTATCGCTATGGGGTTGTCCATTAATTACGTGAGCCTCGAAAGGGGGGGTCCCTCCAGTCCTGAACCTCACCATGTATCACCAAGGGCCAAAAAAATGCCAATACTCACGTGATTAATGGACGGTCCCTATAGTTGTTTTACATCCGAAAACAGTGTTACCTCTTGCATATGGTGCACCGTATCATGTCCCTGTATGCGGCGGCGCGGTAGGCTCGGCGGCACAGCGGGCAGCACGAGCCCTTGTTGCGCTGCTGGTAGCACGAGTCGCACACCGTGTAGTGCGCGTGCCAGCGGGACGACGGGCCCGCTCCCGGGGACCGCGCTCCGCAATCCGAGCATACGCGGCAACACTGATAACGTATGAAAATCCTAGATATAGATGTACATCCAAAAGATTTTTTGTAATCGTCTACGTTTAAACTATGACAGTTCTGACTACCTAGCATTCACATGCAAAAAAATCACCTCTTACCACCAGCATTGCGTCGTGAAATTGCTGATATAGACTTAGCGACTAAGTCAAAAACCACTTTTCTTTGCCCCATCAGGCAAATGCCCCTAAACTCATTTCATGTGCGAACTAGCAGCACATTTAACTTCTAATTCATAATTTTTTTTTTCTTTTTGTTGAGGAACCAACTGCTTTACAAAATTATGTTCAAAATTTTACTTAAAAAATTGATGAGCCATTTACGGGTCCTCACATATAGATACATATTATATACATACAAACATGTATGTTCTAAACCGGAACATTCCTTTTATTTTTATCCTTTGATATATTAAGCAGCCCAATATTCTCACCTTGCACTTCCACCCATACTTGGGCACGGTGGCCATGACGGGTCGCAGACAGGCGGCGTGGTAGAGCTTGTCGCAGTGCTCGCAGGCCACGGCGCGGGGCTCGGGCGGCGCGCCGGGGACCGCGCCGCCGCCGCCTCCGCCCGCCTCGCCGCGGCACACTTGGCACACGCGACATGAACGGCATGACCAGCCTGACCTGACGCCTGGGGGGAACATAGATAAATTTTTACTATATATAGGATATCATCCAGGTTACAAACTATCTGTGTTCCAAATTTCACCCAAATTTGTTCCGTAGTGTTTGCGTGAAAGGGTAACAAATATACATTCCTACACAAAAACTTTCCCATCCTAACTATATTATAAATGCGAAAGTAACTCTGTCTGTCTCTCTCGCTTCCACGCTAAAACTACTGAACTGATTGAATCGAAATTCGGTAAACAGATACTCTAGAGCCTGAGCAAGGACATACGCTACTTTTTATCCCGGGAAAATGGAAGATCTCCCGGTTACGCGGGTAAAACCGCAGGAACCACTAGTATTATATAATTTTTTTGTTAGATTAGAATACTATAACGATAGTCATACCAAGAATATTAGACAAAGAAAATGCAGGCTTAGGATAACCAAAATAGAATGCCATATCAGTTCACCACTATCAACTATAAACACCGCATATCCGCTTTCAGTAACCGCAAAAAAATGGTAGGTCAATATGTGATACGAAAATGTAAACAACTGAGTTAACATAATCTCCTATTTAATTTGGCATTGCAACATAGTCCTGTGTATGTAAGCTGTATTTTATAACGACCTCTTAGGTTGAAATAGAAAGGTAGATTATAAATCACTAACCCACACAAACATACATCCAATCTTCGTCATTTAATATCTATACTAATATTATAAAGACGAAAGATTCGATTTTATTTGTTTGTTTGTTTGCAAATAGGCTCTGAATCTACTAGACCTATCTAAATAATCCTTTCACCAATAGAAAGCTGTGTTATCCGTGTGCTTCATAAGCTATATTTTATTCCTGTATTCCTATGGGAACGGTGTAAATAAATATCCTGGAACATTTCTCACCTGGTAATTGCGCTAGACCGACACACGTTCCGTGGTAGTGGGCGCCGCATGTCACGCAAGTCATCAGATTTGCGATGTCTCCAATAGTTCTACATGTTCTGCATTCTATATCTGCGTTGCCTGTATAACAAAAACCACAAGATTATTATGTATAGTCAAGGTGTATGAGAGTACAAATATAACATTTTCATATTGGTACCTTAATTTCCAGACCTAGTAACTGGACTTTTTTGTCAAATTTCATTTTTGATAACGGATGATTTTAGATCTCATCTAGATTCTACCAGTATCAAAATGAAATTAAAAAAAAAATGCAGCTATTAGGTTTAGAAATTAAGGTATTGATATGTACTTACAACTCAAAGGTACTTGATACAAGTGATCTTTGCAAAATGACGATTTAGTGTGAAAGTCTATGAATCCTCCAGAAGCCAAGACACACGGAAGATGGTAGTATTTGCTGCAACTCATCTGTGGAAGATATTTTAGATTAATATCTACTTATTGGGGAGTCTTAACTTATCAGGAATTTGTTGATCTATCTAATGCAATTAATATTATAAATGGGAAATTTTGGATGGACGCAAATATTATTTAAACATCCAAAAAAGTTTGATAGGATGTATTTGGGACAGATTTAGAATATGTTCTGGAACATCACGTTAGTTACTTTTTATAACTTTTATCTACGAACTTTGAAGACTGAACAATTAAAGAAAGTAGGAAAGGTAGTGAGCATACAAAACAACTTACTTTGCAAGGGATACTAGCACCATGTCTGGTACAAAAAGCACATTTCCTCGATAGTGCAACAGTGATAATTCCCTTCACTCTTGCTTCTTCAAGCTGTTCCTTCTCCTCTTCAGAATTGGAAGCTGCTGCCACCTGATCCTGGTATGGTGGAGTGAACTCCAGACAACACCGGTGTACATATACTGCTTGGGATGATACAACGGCTGGCAGCTCTAGGGCTTCAACATGCCCAATTATTGACAATTCATCTGTGTGCTCCATGTTGTAGAGTGGAGTTCTAAAAACAATGTTATAGTATTTAATAACTATATTTTAGTCACTATTTAAAGGACAGATACATTACAATAATAATAAGATGACTAGAAGTCAGTGTAAACCCTATGTCTATGTATAGGTTTAATTTTATTCATTTTTTGCTAACACTCTTGTGTTCATATTTCATGAATTAAAAAAACAAGAACATTAAAAGAAAGGAGACATGTATGGAACTTGCTCAATATATTGAACTTACTTGCACTTATTAAAAGCTTTCTGTCTTCTACTCAGCGGTAGACCCAATGGATGTTGGTTTGGATCCACCAACTCAGGTGGTGGAGACACCAGACCAGGAGGAACAGGGGTAGTTGGGGTACTAGTGGGTGTTGTGATGCTAGTAGGTGTTGCTCCACCAGAGTTTGGCACTCCAGGAGTAGTGCTGCCATCACCTTCAATGTTGACAATCACCTGCCGCATCTCTCCTTGACCGAGTTGACTACGCTCACTCAAGTTACAGAGGGCGCAAACTTTGCCTGGCCTGAAAGTATAACCACTTATGATGATAGTGCTTGAAATGGTACTCTACATGAATCTTTTTAACAAATAAACATTTTGGGGGCACTTCTTATACATGGCCAATCTATGGTATCTATCTATACTGTAAGATATCTATTGTATGATAGTTGATATATTACATACATCTAGACACACAACAAATAGACATGTTCACTAACCACAAAGCAAACTGATCAGTCTCTTGCTTAGCAAGTATTTGACACTCATGCATACATGTATCAAATTGACAGCCCGGTTGGCTTTGTGGTTAGTGACCCTGACTCTCAAGCCGCGGGTCGTGGGTTCGAATCCCACCCAGGACAAACATTTGTATGCATGAATATGTCTGTTTGTCCTGTGTCTGGATGTAAATATCTATATAAGTATGTCTTTAAAAGTAGTATATGTAGTATATCAGCTATCTGGTTACCATATCACAAGCTCCGCTTAGTTTGGAATCAGATTGGCCGTGTGTGAAAAATGTCCCAGGATATTTATTTATTATTAAATGTCTGATATTAATCCTGATGAATTATTATCATAACATATATGCCTTTTATGTAAACTTAAAGGTTAATAACCTAAATTTTGCCATAGGAAAAACTAGCAAAGAGAAGGATAAATAAATAAAATACTATTTTTGATAGGAGTTACAGTATTAAATAAAAATCATAACATAGGGGTAAATGACTGCTTACAGGCTCTCAGATAAAAATGCCAAATATTTTTGGTATTTAAATAAACTTAAGGACATTAAATGTGGCTAAATTAAGTCATCATATTTCAATAACTAATCAGGTTGAGTTAATAATGAATAAGTATTAAATATGCTCTCAGCAAAATTGTATCCTAAATTCAGAAGCAAGAATTGCCTGAATCATTTTGACAACTAAATTGAACCAAGTACATTGTTAACAGCCATTTGCTATTTTTTTCATTATTTGTTACATTTCAAGTAAAGTATTTAGAAACAATATTACCTAATAGTTATTTTAATTAATATACTCAATGATTTTACCATTTTTCAGGCATGTAAGGTGGTTCTTCAGGCACAGGTGGAATGGTGAAATCATCTTCATCCATCATATCTTCAAGTGCATCATCTCGGCTGCCTCTGTGTCTTTTAGCCCCTCTCACAGACCCAGGATTTCCTCTGTACCTAAAAAATGCACAATAATGTATAAAACATATAAAATACTATGAATAATTTGGTCTATTTGTATTTTATTGGTATTACCTTCTTACAATCTTCCCTTCCCTAGATAATTTTGGGCCTTCCTTCCGTGGTCTCCCTGGTCCTCTACGGCCTGATGTGAAATATGGCCTGGAATAGCCCTGATGGTGGAAGAATGTGTTCTGCGACACAGTTCCATGAGGTGATGCTGGCTCTTCACCCCGTGGAGACGATGCACATGATGTAGGAGTTGACCCCGGACCCGCATAGAAGTCTAAAACAATGCATTTGTTATTATATATGTATGTTTTGTATTGTCATTAGTTTGATATATAAAGAGAGAGAATATAAAATATATATTATATTAAATAAATAAATAACGAAAAGCAACTAGTTGTTACTCATAAGAATGTTATTCAATTGCTGGAAGTTTTAATTCAAAACAAACTATTAACTTTATTAATCCTTCACGAGTTACCTCAGACTATAAAACACTGTTTCATTTATATGATAAGACAAATATAGTCAAGCAATATGCACAAGCAATGGTCAATGATACGCACCTGAAGACGGCGGGGCTTCGCCTTCATCCTCAGAACCATCCTCACCGAGCAAATCGTCCAAAACATTCTCGTCCGGTATGTCCATCTAAAAAACCAAAATAAACTTATGGGATTTCAGATTTGTGGTTATGACGAAACTTTTAACAGAGCCAAAGTACAACAGAACCGAATTAATGAGACCGCCATAATGAACGACAAGTGTATGCCCGAGCGAACTTGGTAACTTACCGCAACCGCTTGCGATGGACTATATCCTAGTCAAATTTACGACGAAACACTTTCAAATGAAAATAAAACCATTTTTACATTATTTTACATTGAAAACATAAAAATACGAAAATTATACGAATCGCTGTACTGCGAACGAACGAAACGAAGCATAGACTATATAAACGAAGCGTATTTTGTTAGTGATGTGCTTGTTCTATTCGTTCATTCAGAATAATCTAATCATCAATCGATTTATTTACTAAATAATTGAAGTGTAAACATATATTTAATCCTTTAATATTATAAAATATTTGAACATCAAAAAGGGTTTGTTATAAATATTTATTACAAATTTATTTTTATAAAAAAAAATTTACATGCATCTTAATTATATTCAGCTCAATTTCTCTTTTCACATGTAGCGGAATGTGTTAAAAAAGCTTACGTGTAGCTAAATATCAACATACATATAAGTATGTAGATGTCATAGAAAGATAGGTACCGTAGTGATAGTGTTGGTTGTGCATGTGTGACAAAATAAGGGTGAAAAGGCCACACGACGCATCCCGAGTCATTGACTTTGTTTTTGTTTCTTTTATAAAACTTTAATCCATAACCATGAAATATATTATAATACCAATAGTATTACTTATAAGCTTAAATAGTTATTGTAGTTCTTCATTTTTTGATAGTGAATCTTGTTATTCATTTGGCGGTGGTGCCAATGTATTTCCCGGTGGTGCTAGGAAAGTTGATCATAAATTACAGTTTACAAAAGCGATGAGTAAGTAATCGTATAATATGAAAAGTGAATGTTTAATTAATTATTTTCGATTATATTTAATTCTGGTTTTACATTTAGTATCAAAGCCGGCACCGGAGTGGGAGGCAACTGCCGTTGTTAACGGAGAATTCACCCAACTTTCTTTATCTAGTTTTAAAGGAAAATATTTGGTGTTCTTCTTCTATCCATTGGATTTGTAAGTACCGGAATATTTAGTTGTGATGATATGCATAATTATTGAAACCCATGATTATTAATATAATTCAAAATAAATACAATTACTAACTTTACAATTTATGCTACATATGATAGTAGCATTATGCTTTCAGTTTTTATAAAAGTAAATAGGTATATGAGTGAAATTTTTACAGAATCAACAGAACCTATAAAACAAATTAACTTAGCGTCACTTGATTTAACACTGTAGGTGGCCAGGCAATTGTGCCTAATAAATTGCTGATACATCATATTCCTTTTTAACTAATTTAATATCTCCTTGTCATAATTTATAACCACAAGTGCCATTATAGATTATTAACTAAATGTAATTTATCACCACTTTATTGAAATAAATAGATATTGATGTAAAAAATATAGTTTTATAAATATGTGCTTAGTTAAAATAAGTCTTATAGAGGAACTAGTCACCAAAGTGCAGAAGTTAGATCTAACCACTTTAAAATCTTTAAATTTATAAATAATTTTTGTTTCAGCACCTTTGTATGTCCTACTGAAATATTAGCATTTTCGGAAAGAATAGAAGAGTTCAAAAAGATTAATACTGAAGTTGTAGCAAGTTCAGTAGATTCACATTTTACACATCTTGCTTGGATTAATACACCTCGCAAAGAAGGAGGTCTAGGCAAAATTAATATTCCACTTATAAGTGACTTGACTCACTCTATTGCAAAAGACTATGGAGTATACTTAGAAGATTTGGGCCATACCTTGAGGGGCTTATTCATTATTGATGATAAAGGAATTTTGAGACAAATTACTATGAATGATTTGCCTGTGGGTCGATCAGTAGATGAGACCTTAAGACTTGTTCAAGCTTTTCAATATACTGATAAGCACGGTGAAGTATGCCCTGCGGGCTGGAAACCGGGTCAAGATACTGTAAGTGCTATTTGATAAAACTCATGATACAGTGTTGCTAACTGAGGTAAAGTTAACATAATAAAAGTAATTAATTTTATTTGTTCCAGATAATACCAAATCCAGATGAAAAGAAGAAATACTTTGAAAAAGTTGCAAAAACAGGAAAGTAAGGGATTTATAATTTGTAAAACTTCTTTCATTGAATTGGTCACTTACATGAAATAATCTGATTAATATTTGACATAATTAATACAATGAAATCTTATCTCTTTGATTAAGAACCGCTTGCGCTAATCACAATTGCGCTCGTTGTAATCATACCTAACCTATTACATAAATTAAAAAGGAAATAAAAGAAAATGATTGATCTTGTACTTAATAAATTTGGGCTTGATAGAGTAAAATGTGACAAAAATATGTTTCCTTTTTTAAACCAGTTACTACCTATTTTCTATTTCTAAAGGATTGCATAATTCAATTTGATAAAAAAAAGATATCTAGAGATTTAGATAAAATAGTAATACCTTTTTTCTGGTATATAAGTATTAAGATTTTACATCATATGTGTAGAGAACATATTTTATAACTGGCTGTTCAATTATTTTTATAAAATAATACTCAAAAAATCATAGTGATAATGTATTGACAAACAAAGCATCACAAAAAAATACTCCAAGGCTGATAATTGTAAACATAGAAAGAATATATTTTTGTTTACTAATTCACAAATATGTTAGGAATGAAAGCTGAATTAAAAATATTTTTGTATTATATTTTTTGTATTTTCAATGTAGTTAATTGACCTATATCCTATCCTACTTATCAAAACCTCAACTTCCAGATAAACCTCCTGTATTGTATAGGTCTATTATATTACTCTTTGAGATAAACTTTTAGATTAAATGTAAAGATGTACCTTCATGTGTGTAATTCTAAATATGTAATGTACCTATAATAATTTCGATACTTTTATTTGATAGAGTAAGATCAATAATAAGTTCTTGCTCAACACCTATTAACAGAAAATTCTTGTAATATTATTATAATATAAGGTTTTTTGATTTAAAATTCATCTTAAGTATATAATACCTAGTAGTTTTAACAAGTAACTTTGAATATTGTCAATTAAGTAGAATCATGATTGCAATAAACATCTACATTTCACTATAATTATGGTAAATTAAATCAAAGATATTAAATAGAATTTCAAGTTGATTGAATATCAATCAATAAATCGATTAACAATCGATATAAATATCAAAAGTAGGCAAAGAGTGAATGGACATTGCAATCTAGGTATACAATATATACCTATTAATGTTTGTTTTCTTTTATTTCATGAATGAATGGTAGGTATGTTATTAAGGTACCAACCTCATGCAAATAACCATACCCACACACTCAATGTTGCTGCCTATCTGTTGAAATTGCTGCATTTTGATGTTTATCCATTTCAATGGGTGTAGAATATCGGATATATTTTAGAAAGTGAAAGCTGATCTTAATATCTATCTATCATAATCTAAATATCTATCATACAATATAAACATTTTAATGGCTAGATTATGACCGGTCTCAGCTTGGCAACACTTTCACAGTTCTCTCGCTCTATTTTGACAGAGGAAATTGAGGAACATTTTAAATCCAATAGTTTATTATTATTGTGGGTTTTTGCAGCTTTTCTGGTAATCGTACTAAATTTACTTTTTAAAAGTTTCTGCCACAGCATAGTTTATGTAAGAGGGTGGTAGTTTGAAAATTCTGGAACGTCGAAACACGTTTTTATTGCACTCGAACCACTTTGGAAGGAAGCGGGAAGGAGTCAGTCTGCAGTCATAACTGTCAAATTTATTGTTGTAAATAAATAGTGGTGTAAAGATAAATATTATATTAGATTTGCACGTTCTTGATGATGAATGCGTTGCGCGCTTGTGTAATTTCGTCGCGCATCGCTATTAAAATAGTTAAACACTCCTCGTGTCCCCTACCCCAGAGAAGTATATTTACACTTTGTTTCTTCAAATAAGTTGTGACTTAACATTAGATTAATATGCTTTGAGTGTGTGTCTCCCTTGTTAAGTATATTTGTTAATTGAAGTGCAGTCTAAAAGGGATTAACCAGTATAAATAAAATATGTAATGTAATCTAGACTAACGATTCTTCTATTTCTGATTCTATCATGTACAAAAGTAATTAAAATATAGTTTTTATAGAGATGATAGGTTAAATATGTGATTCTCTACTCATCATACAACTGTTTCTTTTGAACCTATACTTTTCAACTATTTGTATCACAAAATATATAAATTATGCACTCTCATACTAAAGATACATTTTATTAAAATGGCTGTACACCACAATATGTATGTCATTTACAGATTTTCAAATATTAACATCAAGAACATTTTCAACAAAACAAAAGAATAGTGACATGGTGGACCCAAAGCGAGTAGTTAGCTATGAAGATATGCTGAAAGTGATCCACCAGCCTGAGAAGGTGATCATCGATGTCAGAAATCCTGATGAAGTTACTACTACTGGCAAGATACCTTCCAGCATTAATATACCATGTATGATATATTAGTTCTTAACCTATATATACCCATAATAACCTACATTTAGGCTAAAATATAGGTAAATGTAAACTTATATGAAGGAATTGTTTTAATTTTCAGTAGGCAGTGTTCAAGATGTTCTAGTATCTATGACAGATGAAGAATTCAAGAGAAACTATCAACGAAGCAAGCCTTCTGCATCTGATGAGCTGATCTTCTACTGCCAGTCAGGGAGGAGGTCTTCTGAGGCACTTGACAAGGCATTAAAACTTGGATATTCTAAGTATGTGTATTTAAACACTAACTACATGACTAATAATTATGAAAATATTCCCTTTTATAGTTAACTTTTTCTTTTTTTTTTTCACAGATCCAAAACTTATTTGGGAAGCTGGAATGATTGGTCAAATAGACACAAGTAACTTGTTTATTCATAGTTTTATCTGTGATGTCATGTTCTTTGCATAATATGTACATAAAATATGGTGCTATTTTGAAATGTTATTTATTCATAATATTATTCCCTTATCATTATGATATAAGAATTAATTTATCAGAAGCCACACTTGATAACTTATGAACCTCAGTTTATCATTAAAACTTGTAATATTAACAAAATTTGGTAAGTTTTCAAGTTGCTATGCTATTATTTTTATTGACTTGATTGGTAGCAGATTTTCAATTTAAGGCTGGTGTCTAGTCAGGCTAGTACTATAAAATACCATGTTTTGGTATCCTTGCATTGTTTTCTTTTACCACAGCATTCCACTCCAAAACAACTAAGTGAAATATTATGTTATAACTTATATGACAAAAATCTTAAAAATTATGCAAATGAGAGACACATATACCTTGTAGCAAATATATTCCAACAACAAAAAAAACACTAATAACTAAGGCATAAATGTATTTAAGTAGATTTATTATATATATGGACAACAATCATGCATTTTGGCAGTAATTTTACTCGAAAATACCTAAATAATACATAACTTATGATTTATTGCATATAGACTAGAAACCCCTAATGTCTTATAGACCTGAACCAATAAAAAATTAAACCATTAAGTATTTGAATTTGTACCAAAATGATAAGACTAGACACAATAATACCACATAGCTTTAAGCACATACTTTTCTATAAATCATTGGGATTTGATGGCCCATTCAGTCCAACTGCCAAGGTAATTCTTTACACTGAAAAAGAAGCAAGACATATAGACACTCAACTAACTCAAATGTGTTTATAATAAATAACAGAATATTAAAATATACAAATGAGTCAGATATTATTATCAGGTCCATTTAATAAAAAGTATGTGAATAATTGTTGAACTACTTACTTTTGATACCCGAGTTTGAGTGCATTCTCCTGTGCCATACCAGATCTCTTGCCAATCATGCAATAGAATATCATCTCTGTATCTTCAGATGGTTTGGGTCTCTTGTATGTTTTCTCAAAATCACTATCTGACATTGCGCTCAAGACTGATGAGATGTTACCCACTAAAAGTAAAATCTCTTTAATTATTCTATATTATCTAATCATATTCAGTATTGTTAAAATTGTAATGACTTAACACCATGACAATTGGTAATAAAATATTATATTCATATTTATGTAATCATTAGAAATATTATAAAGAATCAGACAGTGGTGATAAACAATAATGTATGCAAACTTTTAAAGTATACACAACTTTTATTATATACTTACTACTAGGCTTAGAAAAATAAATGTACCTACATGGAATGTTAACACTGTTAGGAATTTTCCCGTGTTCCTTTATCTCATCAGGCTCTCGTACATCGACAATGAGAACATTGTTATTTGAAGTGGCTCTTTTAACATAATCGTAGTCGGCGACCATCGCTTCCGTATTAACTACCTCTGAGTAATGCCGACGAGGGCAAACATTTGGAACATGAGTAGGTGGAACATCTGTAATCAGTTGTCATGAAAACACTGCATTCCTTTGCAAGTTTTTTATTCATTACAATACTTACAAGACATGGCGAGACTTCGGACACATATTTTTGAATTCCCTATATCAATCGTCTTACGTAGTTTCATAGAGGTCGGCACGACCCGGCGAACAACACTCCAAGGAAACATTTTCAGTAATTAAGATGTCTGTTTAAATATCTTTCAATTCGTTTTTAATAAATTTTAAAGTTGTTTAGTAGTAGATTTTTGATTTAAAATTTTCTCTACATACATTGACTATCTGACTGTCAGCACGTACAATAAAATGACATTTGCATAATTTGTTTTACAACCAGTGTTGTGCATTCGGCATACAAAGTTCAAGGGTATTGTATCGATACGATTAAAAGGTATAGGTACATAATAACACAATCAAATTTTATCTGATGTTATGTTATTTTTCTTTGAAGTATACAAGAATTTTTGTAGTGACTGAAACACAACAATGATAGAATTAAAAGAAATTTAATAAACAGTATAATAAGGTAAGTGTTTAAAATTTTCTCTGTAAAAAAACCGATATTTTAAGTGGTAGTCGAACTACTGAGAGAACAATCATTGTTTGATTTGAACTGAACTGTCCACTATTTTGTCGTTTTATTTACTCTGGTGGTTTTCAATATAATTCAGATGGTATCCCCCAACTTTGACAGTTGACCTCATCCATCAAAGTTGTGCGATTGATGGAATCAATTTATTTCTATTTTGTAACAAATACTGCCTCCTAAATAGTTGTAAGTTGATAATTCATGTTGCTCAATTTAACAACTTAATGAGTAAAGTGGAGAACATATAATTTTTAGTTTTACACGCGTGTGATCGTCATATCTTTAATGAATCTACAAGTGCCTTGTGCTTTTTATTTTAATCTATTTCTACGCTCATCCAGTTATAATAAACATAATATGGGGCTTATTCGCTTACAGATGTTCGATGCATAACGCATAGGAGTACAGCAGCAGGTTGGTACGTGGTGTGAAATGGTTTCGCGTTGAAAAATCTGTTTGGTCATCTTACGAGTCAATATGGGATCTATGAGACCGACGGGACGGTTCCTTTCCTTCACAAACAATATACAGAGAACACAGAAACCACCTGGTAAGACAACAAAACTAATATTTACTATATAAGTGAGATGTTTATCTATAATATAGCATTTTTTTACTTGAAACTTAAATGTTATGATCCTATCTTTCTCTTTTTATGTCCTTGTCATTCAGACATAGTCTCAAAACTTTGTAAAACAAAATCATGTTAAGACTAAGATTGTTAGAAGTTGAGGTAATATTCAATATATGAATTGTGTAACAATATTAAAATTTATTGTTTATGTAATTGTAAAATTTTACTGCTTACCATATTACTTATTACAATCACAAGATCACAATGTTTAAATCAAAGTTTTATAGTGGCTTACATTAACTGTGTAAAATAATTATAATTATCTCTCTCCTTAGTGCCAAGTGGTTTCCCGCAAAGTCTATCTGGCAGTGAAACTGATGTGTCCACTTCAAATGAGAATCTATCCAGAGAGGAGCGCTATGTTGTCAGACATACAGCTAGAGTAGAGCCCCAGGGCCAGGAAAATCAGAGCCAGATTAATAATAACAACAATAGAAACTCTTTGAAAGTAAGTCTGTGATTTAGTGAACATATATTATGTATAGTAATCACTTTTGCAGTCAGATAAAAAATACCATTTTAAGAAAACACAACTCACTTTTGACTTTCTGTCTAAATGTAATAGTCCATCCTTTGTGTATGGAAATAAAACTGTATCTTACAGTTTTTGATGGAAATTATGTAACATTTTTCATATTATTAAAAGGTTTTGTCTTATATTCATGTTTTATGGAGTACTAATAATTAAATTACCTCTGCCACTGCATGTGGAGCCTATATGTTAAAATGAATACTATGCATGTTCAACATTAAATCTAGAATAATTTATTGTTCTAATATTCTAATAAATTACATAAATTTAAGGAGAGTGTAAATGGCAGTAACCGGAACTCCCTGAAGGATTCCATAGGTGGCAGCAACAGCAACAGAAGCTCATTAGATGTCTCATCATCATCATATAATACACTGATCATTCATAACCAGGACGACTCTTGGCCACCGAGACCAACACCTATTCGGTAAGAATATTTACTATATTTAATCAAAAATTATGGGCTATGTGAAACCATGGTCTTGTTAGGAGTATATTTGAATTGCTTCAACCATTAAGGTAAGGTGGTACAGGGCTGTTAAAATTTTCCATCTACACTAATATTGTAACGAGGAAATTTAACTGTGGAAGCTATCTTATATATACACCCAAAACTGAAATCGATACTTAATTGTAAACAAGATTACAATGTGGCTTAATTAGATCTACATCTAAAGTATATCCTAACATACTTAAACCCTTCATTCTATCCCATCAGAGAACACGAACGAACCGGCAGTGAAGTGAAACACTCAAATACTCAATCATCACCATATCACACATTGAAAAAGAGTGAGCTTAAGAAACCAAGTGGGATACCACTCCCAAAGGTGCATAAGGAACAGGCCCTCACAGCGACAGCTAACTACATTGACATCGGAGGACAGAGGATTTATACGAGCCCTCCTGATCATGGTGTACAGGTAATTTCATGTATTAATAATAATAATACCTAGAACTAGAAAAAATGCAAATGGTTTTATAGTAACTTTGCTTACAAGACAGTACAGTACCTTATAGAATATTCTTAATGAAAGAAATTAACTATATAATAAACCTTTATCAATCATCAATTTAATTGCTACATCTTATTACTGCAAATTATTGCAGTCTCATTGTATACTTGTTATTAAAATTATTAACTGACTGAAATATAAATAACAACATAAACAAACAAATATTTATAGAACATCTATATAGTTATTTAATATATTATGATGTAAATATACCCATCTAAATAACTATTAGTGTTGCATAACTTCAAACCTATTAAAATTCCTTTTATATATGACTCATGAACATTCCATATGTATTATTCCTGTTGTTATGGTTATAAATTCTTTGGCTTACATTTATAATAGTTGTTGTATCAACAAATTTAATTTAAATGAAATAAATTGATAAATTTAAAGCAGGAATTGAACAATACTTTAATACCTGTAATTTTTACCATTATTTTGACCTGGTTTTACTATGGTCTTATATTTACCAATGCCTCACTGCTTATGTTACCTAATGAAGGCTAGAAAGTAGAACACACTGGTGATTCACATGTAATTGGGTTGTTGGGTTAACAAAGAATCACATACTTGGAAACTTAATATGTATGTGTACAATTAAAACACTTATTATGGTGTCATTTACTAATCTACTTAAGAATGTATTTGAAATTAGTACCTGTATCACCAATCTAGTTACCATAGTACAAGCTCTGCTTAATTTTGAATCAAATTTAGTACCTTAGTACATTCTTAGCTTAATTTAGAATCAGATTAATTAAAGGATGACCAAGGACATTTATTTATAATTCCAATTCCAACAGGAAATAACAGAGATACCCGATGACTTCCTCAACCAGTCTTCAGTACTGAAGCACTTGGCTAAGGAAGTGGCGCAGTCCCCCACGCCGCGGGGACCCACGCCGCCCGCCTCGCCTCGCGCCCCTCCCCCTAGAGACGATTCTAGGAAAGCCAAGGGGAAATGTTCCAAAGCCAAGCTTAGTAAAGAAAAGCTTAACCTGTCGCGGTCTCAGCCGGATTTGACCAGGTAAGCAATGGGATGATGAAAGTAGTAGTGTGCTTTCCCAGAAAATATTCTAACTCTGTGCGTTGTGACTACAGTTTATCCAGATCCCTTAACTCTAGGTAGATTGAGTAGCAAACATTCAAACTTTCGTGTTTTCGCTTAGACTTTTACTTAATTACAAATTTACTTTTGCTCGTTTCTCACTGGGTATTTTTTTTAACAAGAATTATGTACATATCCGTAAAATAAATTAAGGTAATTGAAAAAAAAAACACCAATTTTATATCATAAGTATAACAACATAAGTTTCAAAATCCTTTATTATACAATTACAGTGTGGGAGTTCGAGCAGTTCCCGGAGGTTCAGAATCAAGCGGCTGGTGCAGCGGCGGGGAGGGTTCTATAGAAGAACCGGATGACGCTTTCACAGCCGTCCTGGACGCTTTAGCAGCTGAGAACCACCAACTGAAGCGGCAACTAGCCGATGCGTGCGAACGCGTCGCCAAAACTAGCAAGGTAAGAGACAAGGTACGGTTCTTGTGAATATTTTGATGAGGCATAGGGTAAAATACAGTAACGTAAGTCTATAACTTAGGTCATGCCTAAGTAAAGGTAGGAAATTCACATATAAAACAATTTGAGACCCAATAGAAAACATCCTATATTGGGCCACATAGTGTGGATAGCTAAATTGACTTCAATGCCAATTAGGGGCTCGATTCTAGCTGAAGCCAAAGTGCGTAAAATATCTGGATGTGCAACTGAATATGTATTAAAAATTATTATAATAATGTAGAATATCAGTTATCGTAATAAAAAATATTGTGTGACAAATTTTCCAGGACATTTATTTATAACATACTAGCTGCCCCCGCGGGGTTTTACCCGCGTAGTTCCCGTTCCCGTGGGAATACAGGGATAAAATATAGCCTATGTTACTCGGGGATAATGTAGCTTTCCAAAGGTGAAAGAATTTTTGAAATCGGTTCAGTAGTTTCGGAGCCTATTCATTACAAACAAACAAACAAATCTTTCCTCTTTATAATATTAGTATAGACTAGCGGGTCTAAATTGATGTAATATACACAAAAACCTTCCCCATGAAATACTCCGTAATTTGATGAAAACCGCATGAAAATCTGTTCAGTACTTTTTCTGTTCATCGCGTTCAGACAGACAGAGGCGGCGGGGACTTTGTTTTATATACAGACAATTCTAATATGAATCAAACATATATTAGCATATTAAGTAACTTATTAATTTAAGCTAAAATGTTTCCCTTACCAGTTGGAAGAAGAAGTGGAGAAGGTGCGAACAGCCCACGAAGAGCTGGTGGGTTCGTGTGAGCGTCGCGAGCGTCTGGAGCGTGCGGCGCGGGCGCGGCTGCAGGCGGACTGTCGCCGACTACATGACCTCAACCGTGCACTTAAACAACAAGTACATACTGTTAACCTTCTTAACATTATATAGGGCTATTTGAATTTTTCATAAACTTTGCTTAAGGAAGAGAAATGATCTACCTGGATATATGAATGTTTTGGAAGAACAGCCCAAAGTCCTTGGTAACTAAATAAATAAATAATACTCTATAATATTACCAATTTAAATATAAAGTATACCTATTTATAAATGAATTATATAATTTAATTAATGTGTTTTTTCAATATTCCAAGTATAGTTTTCATAATGATCCATATAAAAAAAAAACAATTTTATTATTTTTTATAGATAGATTAAAATGCACGAAAATATTAAAATGATAGAAAATATTTGATATAACGTAATGAATTGTTGTTTTTTTATTGTTAATTCTAAAAATAGCAATTTAGATAGACATAATAGTTTACTATCCCTTACTGCCATTTCGATTTCGAAAGAACGGGACAGATAGCTTTGCAAGCTTAGTAATGTAATGTTTTATCTCAGGTGGAGCTACTGTCGCAAGGCGTACGAGCGGAAGGCGACGGTAACCCCGAGGTGCTACGGAAAGAGTTGCAAAACAGGGAGATGCTCATCGCACAGCTTATTTCTCAAAGTAATTCATTAATTTCAATCCTACTAATTATAAATGCGAGTTTGTGAGTATGGATGGTTGGATGTTTGTTACTCTTTCACGCAAACTACGGTACGGATTTGGATGATATTTGGAACACAGTTTATAACCCTGATTAACACATAGGCTAGTTTTTATCCCGGGAAAATTGAAGGTCCCCAGGGAACGCGGGTGAAACCGCGCAGCACTAGTAACATATAAAAATAAAATATTCATATAAAGGGTACCTATATATATGTATTTTACTAAAGCCAAACTTTATTTATAGGTAAGGTATACGTTTCTTCAACGAACTGTCTAAAAATATTTAGTATTCCCGGTGCATAAATTGATAGTAAACATAAAAGCCTTAAGGAAAGTTTTACATAAATAATAGAAATATGCATATTATTACATAAACCGTTAATGTTTGTATAGACAAAGAGCTAGCATGCGCTAAGGAGCGGCAAGAAATCGAAATGGCTGCTCAGCGCGCCACATTACAGGAACAACGCACGCACATCGACATTTTGGATACCGCCCTCACCAACGCGCAAGCTAATGTTGTACGCCTTGAAGATGAGGTACGTCCTTCATTATAATTAAAATACATTTTGGTGATTAAAAGTTATAAACCATTTAGTTTTGTACTTCATGATTTGGTGTACTTGTTTGGAGTTCATAATATTACATGATTTGTTTAGTATAAGATAAACAAATACGGACAATATTAATACCAAATTAAATATTAAATTTAAGAAAAAAAATTACCTGCTGCTTTAAAAATGCTTTACTCGAATCTGGTAGCCTGATCCAGTATCATCCTTCTGTGAAAATGACGCGCCTTATCATCTTAAATCGCACACCTAGTACATTGTACTGTGTGTCACATAATACACACTGTATTATGTCGTAAAATCTCAAAATCGAATTCGACGAAGAAAAATGTTCAACAAACGGCGTAGCTAAGGATATACGCAATAACGTGGACATATTCAATGACAAAGGAAACTTGGGGTGCTATATATTGTTAGTGTTAAGTATATTTGACAGCCCGGTTGGCTTTGTGGTTAGTGACCCTAACTTTCAAGCCGCGGGTCGTGGGTTCGAAACCCACCCAGGACAAACATTTATATGCATGAATATCTCTATGTAAATATCTAAATAAGTATGTATTTAAAAGTAGTACATGTAGTGTATCAGCTATCTGGTTACCGGAATCAGATTGGCCGTGTGTGCAAAATGTCCCAGGATATTTATTTATATTTAGAGGGTATATTTGTGTGGTTAGTGTCGTCATGCGAGCGGGTACGCGGAGCGCGTGGCGGGGCTGCAGCGCGCGCTGGCCTCGCTGCAGCAGGCCTCCGACCGCCGCGAGCACACCGAGCGGAAGCTGCGGGCTCAGCTTGAGAAGGAGTTGCAGGCACTCAGGTATACTACACTACACTACACTACAATATACTACACTACAATATACTACACTACAATATACTACACTACAATATCCTACACTAGAATATCCTACACTTCAATATCCTACACTACAATATACTACACTACAATATACTAAACTATGTTACAGTCATACTAGACTACTTTACTATAGTATACTACACTGTTGCACTACACTACACTAAACTGTTACATTACACCACACTATTATACTGTAGATACACTACTAGTAATTAAAATTAATTAAAGTAAAAACACTATGTCTTATATAGATGACATTTTTATATTGAACCAGTCATAACTAGCTATGTATCACAGGAAGCGCGAGTGTCACTGCGGTTCGGCTGGGCCTGGGGTGGCCAGCGGAGGCGGGGGGGCCTCCCCGGGGCCGGGGGCGGAGGCCGAGCTCCGGCGGCAAGTGCGGGAACGCGACGAGCGGTTATTAGCACTGGAGGGAGAATGCGCCAAGTGGGAGCAACGGTACCTCGAGGAGGCAGCTCTGCGACAAGCCGCTGTCTCCGCTGCATCCATACCCAAGTATGTCACCAAATATCTTATCTTTTTTTATTGTTTGGTCTAGCTACAAGGTGGCCTCTGATGGCATTTACACCGGGGACAAGTTGAGTGTACTTACCCAAATAAGCAAACCCTTAAACTACTGTTTAAGCAACAGCGCTGAGGGTGTCCCCTGCGGGACCGTGCCTCAATGATTTAAATATACGTAGAGGTTTTTTATACTATGTAAAGATGTTATATTTAATGAGAGCTTTTCCTTAATAACTCATGAAACAATATTTTTTTCCTGATGAAAGCACTCCTCAACTGCTGATTACTAACAAATTTAATTATGATAATTGTTTTACTTCCAGAGATGCAAAAATAGCAGCTCTAGAGAAGACGTCAGCTGAGTCGGAACGCTTGATGGCTGAAGCGCGCAACGAGAAGATACGACACATGGATGAACTGCATTCAGCACAGAAAAAAGTTGCGGATTTGGAAAGCAGGTAGGTTATCTTCCGTTTTTTACTTATTAAATGTTGTACTAGATTATGAATATATAATAAGAGTTGAAGACCGCTCTGGTCCAATAACCCTTTCTGCAGTCTACTGTCCTCCAAAGCACAAAATAAGTGAAGAGATGTTTTCTGACTACTTTAAGACTCTTGGAAATCGGTTTATCTCAGGGGGTGACTGGAATGCGAAACACATTTACTGGGGCTCGCGGATTACAGTCACCAGAGGCCGTGAGCTTAAACTCAGTGTCGACAAAAACCATCTGATCCCCTTATCTACAGGAGAACCAACATACTGGCCGAGTGACCGACTAAAAACCCCTGACTTATTAGACTTCTTTATAACAAAGAATATCTGCCAACTCTATACCTCAGTAGAATCCAGTTTAGATGGTTCTTCAGATCATACACCTGTCATACTAATGACCAGCACTGTGCCTATACATGACAAAAACGATACAGACTTCTTACATACGTCGAAAACAGATTGGGAATCCTTCCGAGCGTATCTAGACGGTAACATCAACCTCAGAACCGCCCTGAAGACTCCAGGTGACATCGATGACGCTTGCACATACTTTACAAATTTACTTCAACAGGCTGCCTGGTCTAGTACACCAGAAACAAAAAGCGTATGTCGTAGGACGATAGTACCAATGGCGATTAAAGAAAAAATATCCGAGAAACGAAGACTTAGAAGGATTTGGCACCAATCTCGCCATCCAGCTGACAAAGCAAATTTTAATCGAGCCATTAAAGACTTGAAGATAGTGCTCAGTGACTCCGCTAACGACACACTAAGAAGAAATTTAGAAACATTGGCTCCTTCACGTGCTGGTGTACACTCTCTTTGGAAAGCCACTAAAAACATGAATCGACCGCAACAATCGCTCCCTCCTCTCAAAACGAGTAATACCTGGGCACGAACTAACGCTGAAAAAGCTGAATGCTTTGCTTCACATTTAGCTTCTGTCTTCCAGCCCAATACAACAAACATCCAAGAAGATGAGGAAGTGAAAATTGTGCTTGATCAAGATTTACAATTATGTACCTCACTCAAACCGACGTCGCCCAAGGAACTGGCCAGAGAAATTGTAAAACTTGACCCAAAAAAGGCCCCAGGATTCGACCTCATTACTCCCAAAGTTCTAAAAGAATTGCCCAGAAAGTGTTTGGTGTTCTTGGCAAACTTGATTAACGCTACGTTTCGTTTATCACATTTCCCATCAATTTGGAAGGTTTCTCAAATAATTATGATCCACAAGTCGGGTAAACCAGTAAGCGCCCCAACATCCTACCGACCTATTAGCCTTACTCCAGTCCTATCTAAATTATGGGAAAGAATATTTTTGATAAGACTTAATCCTCTCATAGACGAGTCAAACTTAATACCCCATCACCAATTCGGATTTCGCAAACGACATTCGACCGTTGAACAAGTCCACAGAGTTTACACAACGATCAGACAAAGCTTTGAAAGGAAAAAATACTGTTCCGCCGCTTTTCTCGATGTTCAACAGGCTTTCGACAAAGTTTGGCACAGAGGCCTCCTCTTTAAGATAAAGAAACTACTACCTCACTCTGTATTTCCCATATTGGAGTCGTACTTAAGTAACAGAATCTTCCAAGTAAAGCAAGGTGAAGCTAGATCCAAACTACACAAATGCCTGGCTGGTGTACCACAAGGGTCGGTACTCGGCCCAATACTATACAACATATACACTTGCGACTTACCTCAAGTTCAAGATGTTATTGTGGCCACATTTGCGGATGATGCAGCATTTCTCTCATGCAATGTAGACCCCTATGAAGCTAGTAAACTACTGCAAAAACAACTGGATGAAACTACAACCTGGCTAGAACAATGGAGGATAAAAGTGAGCGCTCAAAAGTCCCACCATATAACTTTTACCCTACGACGCGAAAACTGCCCACCGGTTAAACTGGGAGAGGACGTATTACCACACTCAGACTGTGTTAAGTATCTTGGTTTCCATCTGGACCGGCGACTCACATGGAAAAACCACATAAAGACCAAGAGAGATGAAATAAACAACAGATTCAGAAATCTCCTTTGGATGCTGGGGAGGCAGTCAAGCTTGTCTCTTTCTAATAAACTCATGGTGTACTGTATGATACTCAAGCCAGTGTGGACTTATGGCATACAGCTGTGGGCCACGGCGAGCAAAACCAACATATTGTGTATGCAAAGAGTCCAAAACAATATATTGAGAACTATTGCTAGTGCTCCGTGGTTTGCACGCAACGATGAAATACACATGTATCTAAACATACCCACTGTTCTCCAAGAAATTGAGATGTACAAAAAAAAGCACAAAGCTAAAATTGAAAACCACCCCAACCCACTAGCCAACGCTCTGCTTACAACTGACTCAGTTAAACGACTCAAACGAGCAAATGTGCTATCGCCGTGAATGAGACTGGGGCAGTGGCCCTAGTCTCAACCAATGCCAGCTTACCTACATCGCATTTGATAAAAGTCTTTCGACTGATTGCAAATAAATAAACAGAAAAAAAAAAAAAAAAAAAAAAAAAAGATTATGAATATGGCTTCTTGTTCATACAAAAAGTCGATAAATGTATTTTATTTCATGATTATTGACAGCACATTAATGTGTGAAATTTCATAAAAGGAAGTCGGTTAAAAAATGGCCTACTTTACTCAACTTGGTAACATTTATATTTATCATATTATTATTTAGGTTTCTGAACCCTCCCGGCTAAAACAAAGAAATAATGTAGATAAATCAATTACTATTGTTAAATTAAATATATACATACTTTAATTAAAGACAATAAACCTTTGTATTTGCTCATCCCCCCCGCCGCCGTGGTCGAGTACAGACGTGTTTTACTTAGCTCCGTGTGTAAATATTGAAAAGTAGTAGAAATGTCGGGCAAATCTGTCGAAACTATGATTCGAGAGCTTACTAAAACTGTTATTTCAATGGAAAGTAAAATTGTGTCATTGGAAAACATTGTGAGTGAACAAAATAAACTAATTAAGTTATTGGTTCGTGAATCAGAAGACACATCAGCCCCGGGTGTACCGGTAAAAATCACGGAAGAAGTGGGTAAACGCACAACTCTACCGGCACCACGGCCAATGCGCAGCGCCCGTGCTCGGGCGACATCGGCGCTCACCGCCGCCGGGCCGCGGAAGGCTGCTGGAGCGAGTACGTCGGCTGTGCCAGCGGACCAATCGGAGGTAGCCGTGTCGGATGCGTCATCAAGCCACTGTAAGCGCCCGACACCGACGATGACGCAGAATGACATCGATAATACCTCTACGATGAATCATGCGCAACCGAACGGGGTAAATAATAACACCGATTGGGTTGAGGTTAAGCGCCGTCGATCACGACTCGGCAATGTTACTCGCGGTACGGCTTCCCCGGGATCTAATGTTTGTGCATTATCGGCTGCAGAGCGGAAATCATATTTGCATTTATACTTTGTGCAGATCGGAACAACTGATGAGCAGGTAATTTCCCATCTTCGGAACATCTGTCCCGGTGATAAATGCTCAGCAGAAGTGTTAAAATCAAGAGGTGACTATGCCTCTTTTAAATTAACTGTTCCGACAAAAAATGTCGAGCAATATCTGAAACCCGAGAATTGGGCGGAAGATGTCCATGTTAAGCCCTGGCGGAATGGATTTCGAAGGCCACAACAAGAAGCGAGCTCATAAAAACCAGTACAAGTTATTTACGATATTTTATCAGAATGTTAGAGGTCTCCGCTCTAAATTAGACGTCTGCAAGAAGGCCGTATTAGCAGATTCATCAGACTTATATGCGTTCACTGAGACATTTCTGACGAGCGGAGTAAACGATGCCGAAGTGTTCCCTCCGGGATATACGGTGCTGCGTCGGGACCGCGCTGGAGACCTAGGATGGGGCGGAGTACTACTTGCAGTCCGCAATCAGTACAAAGTGCAGCAAATACTGGACATCGACGGCTATTCGAGTGATATTGAGGTGGTGATCGGTATGATAACCCTTAATAACATAAAAATAATTTGTTGTGTTGTTTATATTCCTCCAAACTCAAAAGATGACAAATATCTTCGTACATTTTCTCTGTTAGAAAATATTGTGACAAAATATGATAAAAATTATGTGCTATTTATAGGGGATTTTAACCTAAACTCTTGTACTCAAAACGTTAATATGCAGTACAACTGCATGATATCGTATTGTAAATTGCAACAATATAATTTAATTTCTAATAAGTTTGGAAAAATATTAGATTTGGTACTGAGCAATCTGGGTGATGAGTTGGTCGAGGTGAGTAACGCAACGTATCCTGTAGTCCCCGAGGACTCTTATCACCCTCCACTCGCGGTTGTATTACGGGGTAAGCGCTCGCAACCCCATGTGGCCTGTGCGACGCAGCCTACGTCTCCGACATCGCCACGGGGTGGTAATAATTTTCCACGCCAGTGGAATTTTCGTAAGGCAGATTATTACAAGTTATACGCAGAGTTAGGTTCTATCGATTGGAATGAATTATTACTATCTTCAAATGTAGACAAAGCCGTTGCGATATTCTATGATCGATTATATAAGTGTATTGATAAATTTGTGCCCATAAAAAGAAACTTTCAATATAAATCGCGATATATATATCCGACATGGTTTACGCAAGACATAATTAAAACGTTAAATAATAAGTATTTTCATCTAATTAAGTATAAACAGTTCAATATGACTTTTAATCACGAAATGTTTAAGTTTTATAGGCAACGAGCAAAAACACTTATTGATTTAGCTTATCATAATTATATAAGAAGTACGGAAGCCGATATTAAAACAAATCCTAAGAATTTTTGGAAATTCGTTAAAGAGCAGCGATGTTCTAAACAAACCTGCACAGAATTCGAGTACGATAATAAAATTGTGTCAGGTTCAGATGCAGCAAATGCATTTGCAGCCTATTTTAGCTCTGTATTTCTTCCGCACACCCCAACACTATCAGTAACGAATGCCGAACGCGATACAGCTGACCAGTTATGCTTCCCGCGTGTAGCAGTGGAAAGGGTTGACGTGGATGACCTTTGCATGGCTATTCGCCGTTTGAAGCCATATTCATCAGCGGGGCCGGATGGTATTCCATCTTTTATTTTAAAAGATTGTAAATCTTTATTTATTAAGCCGCTTCTCTTTATATATAACTTGGCGTTGTTAACTTCTACGTATCCCAAGTCTTGGAAGTTATCTCGTGTTACTCCTGTTCCCAAGGGCGGTTCGAGTACGAAGGTAGAGAACTACAGGCCTATAGCTGTTCTGTCTGCATTTGGCAAGGTTTTCGAGTCAATTTTAAATTGCTATATCACCAGACAAGTCCGTATGCGGTTAGCTGAATGCCAGCACGGTTTTAGAGCTGGAAAGTCGACTGTAACTAACCACATCAATTTTGTAAACTATGCAGTCACCGAGATGGATCAAAATAAACAAGTTGATGTGGCGTATTTCGATTTTAAGAAAGCGTTTGATCGCGTCCAGAATGACGTTCTTTTAAAAAAGTTTTCCGCTATTGGATTCGCTCCAAACCTACTTGAACTGTTTTCTAGTTATTTTACTAATCGAATTCAATACGTTCAGCTTTCTGGATTTAAATCTAAATGTTATTTGACTTGTTCTGGAGTTAGCCAGGGCAGTACTCTCGGACCTACGCAATTTCTAATTATGATTAACGATCTGCCAAATGTCGTCAGAACCGCTAAATGTCTCATGTTTGCTGACGACTTAAAACTGTACTTGGGCGTAGGTGGCATGGATGACTGTTTAGCGCTTCAGGAGGACATCGACAATGTATTGCGATGGGGTGAAAGTAACAAATTAGAATTCAACAGTTTAAAATGTAAAACCATGTCTTTTAGTCGTTCTCGTAAGCCTTTTCTGTACCAGTACCACATTGCAGGTGTCCCCCTAGAGCGGGTCACGGAAATACGCGACTTAGGTGTCACCTTCGACGTAGAACTTACATTTAATACGCATATAGAGGACATCTGTAAAAAAGCGTTTAAATCCCTAGGTTTTGTTATGCGTCAGTCAGCTAGATTCCATGACAGAAACGCTATATTATCGCTGTACTACGCTCTAGTTAGGAGCAAATTAGAATATAACTCATTGGTGTGGGATCCGCATGAGCAAAAATATAGGACTATGCTAGAACGTGTCCAAAAGAAATTCGCGCGCTTTCTATACAAAAAACTGTACGGGTATTATCCATTCCTGTATCCTTCTCTGTTCGTTGCCGGTATGGTTGGTATCAACACGCTGGAGTTAAGGCGTAAATGTGCATTGTTAATGCATTTTTACCTTCTTTTAAATGGAAAAATTGACAACCCCTCTGCTCTTGAAAGTTTCTCAATTGTAACCCCGGAGCGATCTCGGCGTGTGCACGTGCGGCGTCTCCTGGCTCCAGCGGTGCCTGTGCGAACACAGACCGCTCAATTTGCGCCTACAAATCACGCCGTGAATCTCCTCAACGCCCTGATTGCCCAGGAACCTAGTATTGATATATTTTTTACCAAGTTCAATACCTTTGTAAATAAAAGTGTTAGATATTTAAGTTAGTTTCAGAATCATATGTATATTAATTGACTTGTTGTACGTTTTGGTGAATACTGTAAGTGCCGCAAGTATCTATAAATAAATAAATAAATAAATAAATAATAAATCTCAAAGTTATATATCAACTATTATTTTTGTGTCGTCAGAGTGAAAGAGTTGGAATCAAAGATGGCGGAGCGCGACGCCATGATCAAGGTGCTGCAGAAGCACACGAGCTCCGCCTACGACAGCGGCGCCTCGCTGCGGAACAACTCCAGCCGGGAAGAACTTGGTAACAAATTTTTTCATAATAATTTACATTATTTTCAAATCCATCTAAGTTTTATCTAAAAAATGTTGATAATCTTTTGGAAAAATTATTAGGTTATAAGAAAATCAACATAAATGTTTAATAGCTTATTTTTATATTTGATGCTAATGTGTCTGATATCCTTAAGCGCGCAATAGCTATATGGTTTACTCAATATTGTTTCTATTGCACAAGAGATGGCGTTACTAAATAAATACAAATAAGATATACTTTAATTATCTCAATACTTCATTATAACCGAAATAATAAGCTAATGAGTAATACTTGTGTCCAGTGGGTCTGTCTTCGGGTGCTTCATTCTCGAGTGCAGAGGGCGGCACCAGCGTGGCGGGCCGCTACCGCCACCTCGCGCGGAGGAACTACTCGCCGCACAACGACAACTCTAGCGGTTCGTATTAATAACTGAACCACTTTATAATCATACTACCTGCCTTCTGTTCGGTGGGAATACAGGGGATACAATATAGCCTATGTTACACCCTGATAATGTAGCTTTCCAATGGTGAAATAATTTTTGAAATCGGTACAGTAGTTTTTGAGTTTATTCATTATAAACATCTTCAAATTTCTCGGGATAAAAAGTAGCTTATGCTATTAATCCAGGTTATAAACTATCTGTGTTCCAAATTTCATCCAAATCCGTTGATCTAGCGAATCTCAAGAACTACTGTTTCAAATTGAAGAATTTAGAGAGTTGGATAGTCCATTCATCAATTAAGGCTATATAACATCACGCCACGACTATTAGGGGCGGAGCGTCAATGTAAAATGTCACAAAAGCGGGGAAAGTGTAGTTGACAAAAATGTATCAACTGGTATATATATAGCATATTATTATATTAGCATGTGTTGTCCCATTTCAGGGCAAAGGGCCCTTCTTTTCTCCACTCCTTAAATTTGGAGCTGAACCAATCCTTTGCGAAATGGTCCAGGTCTCGCCATCTCCTAGGATAGGTATAATAGTTGTTATGACTGTGCAGGTTGTGGGTTCGACAGCTCGTCCCTGCGGCTGGAGTCGCAGCTGGCGGCGCTGGAGTCCCGCCTGGAGCGGCCGCCCGTGCCCGCCGTGAGTTACATGCCCCTCCCGCTACCCCATCCCCTCCCCCACCCACTACCAGACCAGCGCCCGCATGCCTCCTACTACTGACCACACAACACATGCCATTACTGAGTAGGTTCCTACGATAGTCTCTCCTTCTAAATAATAAGAAAAGAGTCATCAGCCCAATCATTCAGCAAATTAACAATAGCGATAATAAATACATAACTAAGATTAAAATTAAACAATAGCAACACAGATTAATATAAATAGTATACAAATAGAATTACATATTAAATGTCTATCAGCCGCCCGTATCCCAAGGGGACTGATAGTCCAAAGCCGGGGAAAAAAAAAAACAAAAAAAAAAGTCTGTCCTACTGGTTGAGCCGTACACCTACCGTATTTCCGATCGTTAAGTCCATCTAAAGGTTGTCTGAAAGAGATCGCTAATAAATAAGACCTCCCATTGTACTATGTACGTGAATACCTATTATTATTACAATTTGCATGTTTTTAAATAACTCGTGGTGTACAATAAAGAATAAATAAGGTTACCCTAGGAACCACCCTGTGTCAAATAGCAGGGAAAATAACTAAAAAGGATACTAAATAAACAAATAGCAATGACATCCCAACCAAACATTTAATAAACCCAAAACATTAAGACAGCAGGAAATGACCCTAGGAACCTACTCAATTAAGCTCTAGACCTTAATATATAGATGTTGTGGTAAAAAATTGTAAAGAATCAATCAAGAAATATGAAAAATATAACTATCAAAACTGTTTGTACCGAAAATCTAAAAAAAAACTGGCTCTGCAACTAGAATCCTGTTTGAAACCAGTTTCCATCGTGAGTGAAACTTGTAAACTATTTATGGCAGATAAGATAACAGCATAGAGTATAAACTTACTCGACATAGCAATTCCCAAATGTGTGTACGCGCATATAATCAACCAAGTACTCGAAATAAGTGATATTACATAATCGATAGTATTGACGAGCTACGATTCTTTTTCCGATTCGATTAATATTAAAATAAATCATTCGAAATATAATCGATCATTTCATATTTACAAAGTAAAGAACATAATGTATTTTTGATAATGCTTACTTATTTAAAATAACTAGTTTTTGTACAATATGTATTTGAAACGGTTATTTATAACATTCCGTTATTTATCGATTCCGTTTATTCCACATAACATTCCTGCCGCAGCGTACAATATTTACTATGAAGCTTTATTTTGTGTGTTCGTGTGAATATAGTTTTCCATTGCAATATTATTAACAATCATCACTGTCCTTTATTTTAATCTCACACATTACTTTAGGTAGAATGAGATGCCGACAGCTACCTAACTAATATATTAAAATATTAAATAATAACCTTGAACTTAAAGCAAACAATATTTGAATAGAGGCCAAATTGAATAACCAATTCAAGTAAAAGAAGTACTAGTTCCACACTTTCGAATCGAACTTAAATACACTAGTCGATTTTACGTTTAACGATTAATCGACTCGATTACAACTAGGTGTGCGGTAAAAGTAACAAACAATGCGAATAATTGATGCAAGAATGCATCTTCAATTGATACAGTGAGACACAAATTACTGCAAGCGAAAGTATACCGTATTTCGGTAGTATTAAGTATATAATACTACTGGCTTTTATGTCGGTAAATATAATATTAGCAGTGCCTTAACTGTGCCTTGTAAATGCATTGGTGCCAATAAATAATCTTTAAGAATCTCCCTTAAACTAACCGTATTCATAAAACAGTTACAAACAATTATTACAAGGATGAAAGTACTGTATCTTACAAAAAACTTTTACTATAATAGCAACACCGTAATTACAAAAAAACTATTCTATAATTAAAAACGATCTGAAGTCCTTTGTATGGTGTAGTACTTTGGTCCCTGATTTTTTTATTATAATTAAATAAAAAACAAGTTTTATTCCTGCAAAACCATTCACTCATAACCGTAAATCGTTTTATGAATACGTGCGTAATTAATATTAAAATAACATACATATTGTTGCGTAAGCTCCACTAGTAATTGCCTAGTCTTATGCATAGTTTGTAAATTATATTATAAATGAGTTGAAAAATATATTAGAGAGTTGATTGGCCGTTTTTACTCACATTGTAAAAACGGCGATATTGTCGATAAATTAAGTTAACATAATACTTTTGGTTTAATTAAATTGTCAAAGGGCGTCGGTCACAAATATAAACCAAAGTTAGAATAAAATTAAAATATCTCGGATTTCACGTTTTAATGTATTCTAACTTACATTTCTAATAGAAACATTCTTGTATTTATTTTTTGATAATCATGTAACTATTACCTAATATTTGGAAGGAAGCAAGGAATTTTGCGCAGCTATATAGAATAAGTAATTCGGTCGGATTTATTTTGTGATTTCGTTTTTTACATCCGTTGACCGAAAGCGTAGTTAAATACCTATTTTTCCTTTACATGATAAAGCTAAATTTACGGTATGATAACGAAATTGGTTTTTTTACTATACTATATAATGTTTGCCTTTTTATATCGATATTAATGTCCTTCCGAGGCTTTATTTAAGAACATATTTATAAGGAAATGTATACAATACTATAGTATATTTTTGTAAGACGTATTCATTGTAAAATAATTAAAAAACATTTTTGGAGAAAGCATGTTTTAGAATAAAAATCATGGTTTTGTTTGTTGTGGTTTTAATGGCTGTTCCTAACATTAGAAGCTTATTTAAGCTTTATATTAAATCACTGGCGTGTATTACAAGTAAGTGTTTAATGAGCAATAGATTGATAACTATTAACTTTTTTATCGCTTTTCGTTAAAAACTACCTAGAAAATAAAATAGAGAAAATACATGAAAGGAATAGTTTTAACATTTTGTTGTTTTCAATGATTAACACAATATATTCGCTTTTGTTTGGAGTGTTGCAGAGATACCCTACTGACACTGTTATTATAAACTGACTACTCTAAACGAGTCACCTCAAGTGTGTCAATCACTTACACGCTACGTTTACAATTAACTTGATTGATACGATAGAAAAAACGCTACTGCCAAAATGTAGGTTACCTAAACAATTTTTTATTGGTCCACTTATCGAGATCGAATTGGCTAAAATAACCTTACGAAAACATTATTCGTGCAAATTGAGCGGATGTTTTGAATATTTAATAAAATTTCAATTATTTTCGTCAAGGACTTGAGTGCTTTAGTTAGAGTGGTCGTGTTATAACTTTCTTCGAGCGACAAGCTTCCGTAATGAGGTAAGAATCACTAATTACCTTTGTTTGTATTGTTCTATTGTGCCAGTTCATTAACTCAATAACTAAGTGTTGCTCAACACCTGTTTTACTTATATATAAACATTCCATTCGATTAGATTACAATCTCTTATGCTAACAAAAATTATGTTATTATTAGTCGAATTTATTTATTGTTGGACATAAATACATCCTATGTAAAATCTTTGATATTAACTGCTAGTAGTGCTAGTCAAACAAAATTCTTTTTTAAAGTTTTTGATCCTTTAGTGAAGTAATTAAAGTCAATTCCTTTTTACGAATCATTCATTTATTTCCAAGAACTAACCTCCACAGCGCGGCCTATGCTGCTTCCCCGGGTTGGGTACAGTAGGGGCCAGGGGTGGGAACGGGCGAGGGGAGGAGGCCCTGCTCCTCGAACGGCAGGGAAGGGCCTCCCAGCAGACGAGGTCGTCGAGCTTGCCGCCGCCGCCCTCAGCCCTTCCAAGGCCACCCAGGAAACCCTCCGCAAGGAACACGAGATACGACCGGTTGGAGCATAGGGATGCCAGGAAGGTCAGTATCTGGATACAACTTCTGTTAGCTACAGGTTTTTAAGTCACGTGTGAGTTCAAAAGTAGTTTCTTTTTACGAAATACAGTGGAATGTCACATGCATATAGATTCAAATAATAGGTATCAACTCAAAAGTTTGGCGGAATAGATGGGTGAAGATTATTGTTACTCTCTCATGTGACAACGGATACATTCATTCAAAAATATCTTGGCATTCTTACAGCATATGTTGTGTGTTGACATAATAAAACAATTAAAATCTACCTACAGAGCAAATCTCCAACAAAACCCTTTCTTCCAGGACTCGGACGGATCAGGTTCTATAGCGTCGACGGCGTCACGCAGTTCACCACTGCCGTACGACACGGGTACTGTCAGGAAACTTCCTTCGGTGCCGACGTCGGCGTCACTTCCCGCTGCAGAATCCCGGGAGTCGCTGGTACGTCCGCGCGACTCCAGCCTGCCTTCACCGTCTAAGCTGGCGGTATACGCGGCGGCGAGGCGTCGATCCGCAGAGTCAGCAAAAGACAACAAAAGAACCCATCATTATCGTATACAGTTCTAATTTACCTAACCACCAAAGCCTATGTCTAATCAGCTGGTAAAAGGCTGGTAATAACAATTTCGGTAAATGTTTGGGATGGAATGAACAAAATCCAGTATCCCATTTTTAATAAGGACATTTATCGACGAAAAAGGTGAGGTTTTTTTATAAAATAGGTTAGATGTGACGAAACTCGAAGATAACGACTTTATCTGATAGAGATAATGTTAGAAACATGAATTAATTAATGTCACCAAGTTCATTGATTGATTGCCAAAAAAATTATCAGTGTACCTACTTTCTGCGTGGAAAAGCACTTGAACATAATAAAGATAAATTTAATGATTATTTACTTCTTTTGTAAGACGGTGAAGTAAGTGCAGACAAGTGCGGGATTTAAATATATTTATTTATGTTCGTTCGTTAGGTATTTTAATTGAAAAAGGAAACGTTAATGGCATTTGTAAGTCAATTTATTTTAAATACTTATTGAAGGATGATTGTACAATGATTAACAACATCTCAACATACGGTAAAATGTATGCTTGAAATTGATTTTCAGATGTCCAATAGGACCAAAAACAATTTAAAAGTAATCTCTAGTCAATGGTTAGTGTTCTGGCAAAAATATATAGTATACGAGGCAGTCAGTCAATAAAAAAAGTTACATCTGCATTACTTTATTGACATTAAGAATTACGAAGAACATTAAACTGCGTAAATGATAGGCAGATATTATTGTGTATATGTTACAGTCAAATTTATCTTCTAGTCAGAATAATGAGAGTAACGAATCTAGACTAATAAAACCTGCTGTTTTGTTCGAGAGGTTTTATTTCGATCGCTCGTGTGAAAAAAATCTGTTACAAATATTTCGAAATACCAAATAAAACTTCTGACTGTGACATCTATACATACTTAACGAATTTAAATGAGTGATTTACTAATCGGTTTACAAAATAATGTACAAAATTTACTAAGTTGTGTTAGTTTGTTTTTAAGAATTGTATTACTAGAATAGTTGAGTTACGAGTGTTAAGCCCCATTCGCACGAGTTTTTTTAACAGACGTTAAAAAAACGTTCAAACAACAAATGCATTTCCAAGTACCTAACATAATATGCTCTATTTCCAACGCCCAAAGTTGAAAATGCAACACCGCTTAATCAAAATGCGTCGCGTTTTAAAAACGCTGTCGTTTTTTGATGTATTTGAACGCCTTTTTAACGCCCGTTAAAAAAACTCTCGTGCGAATGAGAGCTTATTGTAAGTTTTTCATTGTATATGCTTGTTTTTAGTTCATGTTTTTTTTTATGTAGAGTATAAATAATCTATACTGAAATGTTTTTTCCGATATTAGTAACATTGTAATCATTAGCGTTATGTAGGTAATCATAACACTTTACTGATAATCATAGGAGACTGCCATACAATACGCTAAATATCTTCAATGAAATCACTATCAGCAAGCCACGAAAGGTTATAAGAACTAATATTAAGTTAGTTATCTTTATTACCTACCCATTGGGGACGTGGCGAAAATATTTTACTATAAAATAATATGCATTTAAAGTTTTGATTTTTACGATTTTAAAGCTCAAATAGGTATAAATGTGTTCATTTTCAATTTCATTGTATCATGTATGGCTCGATTGTCGTTGCATCTATTTCGAATGGAAATTGCTTGTATCACGCGTGTGTCGGGTTGAGAATAAATTCACCAGAGGGGCTATTATTTAAATTGCTATTTTCATTGAATTTTGATCATGTTTTCTCAATATTTACCAAAGAATCGATAAGTTTACTAATTTCTCTGCATGTTCAGTAAGAGAACAAATAAGATTGAAATTCAATGAAAAACATTACAATTTTCATAGGTAATAACCCCGCAGTTTACCTGTTTTGATTTCTGTATGTTACATCTACTGTGGGTTTTTTTTTTGTGTTTTAATTACATACAACCGAAGCACTGTCAAAGAACCATATCGATATAAGTAGTTATCGAATTTGACCTTAGATCTTTCCTATAAATAATATTTGGCATACTCATACGTACTTAATCCTTTATAAATACTTATATAATTGATATGGAATATTTCGGTTGTAATGTTAAGTTTTTAAAATGAGAAAGTACTTGGTGTAGATTTTTGTGTCAACATTTGCTTTTTGTTATCATTAATTCTTTATAATCGTCAATATACACAAACATTATTAAAATTATGAAAATAAATAAAAATGGGCAGGTAATCCAATAGACACTAAAAAAAACAGAACATTTAAAAAATATATTCTACATACTTTTTTGAGAGCCCGGTTGGCTTTGTGGTTAGTGACCCTGACTCTCAAGCCGCGGGTCGTGGGTTCGAATCCCACTCAGGACAAACATTTGTATGCATGAATATGTCCTGTGTCTGGATGTAAATATTTATATAAGTATGTATTTAAAAGTAGTATATCAGCTATCTGGTTACCATATCACAAGCTCTGCTTAGTTTGGAATCAGATTGGTCGTGTGTGAAAAATGTCCCAGGATATTTATATATATGTAAACTTATGTATACTTTAAAAAAATACTGTGTAAATATATATCTATTATTATATAATATTAAATACGTTAAATAGTTCCTACCTACCTATCCATTGTGTATGTTGGCGATTGTTCTATTCACACGAGATTGGCTTTCATTCCAATATTTCTTTATGACTAACTAAACTACCCACAATAAAGTCCAAATTGTTTTTATTGAATACATTATGTTGTTTTATTGCGAACTGCCAATTTACCGTTATCTATTGTTACGGGATAACAAGGTACTTACAACAACCGTAGCTTTTAATTATATATATATAGAAATAGTATGTGTGATTAGGTATTTATATATATTATACCTATTAGTTGCGTGCTTCTAGAATCGTTTAGTTAATGTAATACTTATTTCAAAATAATATTGGCTAAAATAAGCTCCTAAAATCTGTTCTTAAATTATGAATTACCTGCAAACTTTAATCAGAATAAGCTTTGTAAGAAAATAAGGATAACACTGTTCGAGATAATGAATTACTATACTAAAATGTTATTTACCTAGCAGATATTTTCGAAAATAGTATCGACAAATATCCTTTTGTCAAAGATATATAGGTACTCACATTCGCGAACATAGCTAACCTAACTTATACCTAAGTAGGTATTACCTACAAACAACAGTCGAAAGCGGATGCAGCCACAAAACCTAGTGACGATAGACAAAAGATATGTCAGCGAAAGTAAAATAATAACTAGTTTTTGTATCGCTGCTTGTTAGTGCATACACACCTTATTTAAGTCAGTTAAATAATTTTAAATTAGCTAACCAACTAATTAGAATGTTTCCGAACGTTCCTAAGGCCTAGTGAAAGTAAACACCGTTTTTGACCTACTTACATACGTAAAACCTACTTGTGTCCGTCGGTATATTGATTGAATTCTGTTTCGAGGAGAAAGTTTGAAATAGATTTTCGATAGCTTGGTAATTAGGTACCTACTTACTTTTATAGGCAATGCCTGCATTTTGGCTTGATGCCTGCAGTTCGTGACCAAATAGGTAAGTACATCCGATTATAGTAAACCATGCAATGAAGCTCAATAGTTGTAAGTACGAATTATTATTATCTATATTGTGCAATAAGTAAATAGTCAAAATCGTAATCATCTGTCTGTTCAGCCCTGTCGTTACTTAGGTACTTTTGTTGGTTTTCACCCTTGTTACAATTGTATAGCAAGGTGTTTTACCTTTGTTAACGCCAACCCTTTTCGAATTATTTTTTAATGCCTATCGCTCGGTCGCCTTTGCCCGGTTCTTTTTAGTTAGACTTCTCTAACTTTACGACACCGAAAGAGAGTTTCTTTACAGATTTCACACAGAGCAAACCTAACTAATACTTTAGTACCTACTTAAATCATAGGTATTTACCTTACCATATCTAATTAATTTTGAATATTTTTCTCATAGTGTTTACAACTACAATAAAGCAGTAAAGCAAGAACAATTCACCGATGATTGATGTATCAGAATACATAGTATTACCACATGAAAGCATTACTGTTAGCCTTTATTAATATTTCAAGAAGTTGTGAACTGAACGACCTAAAATTCATTATGGCATTCAAGAAACCTTACTTTATTGATAAGTTACCTTTTGTATACTTACGTAAAATGACCTAAATTAAATAGCCTCGCATATTACTAATAACAATATTCAAGCCAAAGTATATAAACAGTTGTCGTATAACAATCTTCAAGGCACGAAAACATTGAATAAAGTAAATGAAGCTATGAGAAGCCTTTTTCCAGTTGCTTCACAATTAAACTAGGACAAAATGAGTAGGATATTAAAAATAAAACAGTTACGGTACCTATTTTAAACGTTTGAAGACTTAATTATGCAAAAATTCTCAGTGAATGCGAGAACTAGTGAAAGTTTCATTTCAAAGCGTAGGTAGATGATGATAATATAATGTACCGTTACTTTTGGTAACAATAGGACTTCACACGTGATTTGAAAATGTAATCAATTATTTTGGACAGACATAAAAATCACTAAGGACCTATCACCAACTATTTATACCTAAGTAACTATCTACCTACTGTGTAAGTTTTGTTTATATAATCTTTTGTTTAGTGGATGTACAATACAACTTGGTTTAGAAAAACTTAAATACGTCGAAAAAAGCTTCATTAATGAAATGAGATGAGCTTTGTTCAGGTGCAGCTTAGTTTAGTTTAGCTGCCTATCTCGAAACTTATGGTTTATCGTGGATCCTTCCGATATACTTGGTAAACATGACAATCACATAATGTCATAAATTGTTCATACTTTGGCCTTGATCCTGACATTTGCGTACTGTGCCTATCGAGAATGAGGCCGATAGGCGGCCTCGCGCGTCTGACCGCGCCGCGCCGCAGTCGCTTGCGCAACACGCCTTGCTGCTGCGAATCGCCATTCGCCACTTATAATCACTAGAAAGAGATGAACGCCTGTTATATTATCGGCCGTCTCTTTTTACGGTTTAATTTGCAATAAGCCTTCGCAGTACCGAGCTGGAGGAATGAGGACAGCGGAACAATTCATTAACTTTTGTTTATTGAGTTGATTTGATTACGATTTAACAGTTAGGTGCCAGCCAATCCTGTCGACACAATACATTTTCTGATGTTTGTCCACTGTACCGCGACATGCAGGTAGATTTAAAGTTTTGAACACCTACCGATATAAAATTTTATACAGGAACTATATATTGAGAATGGTGCTCAAGCTGCTCAACCATCCTTTCCGATATGGAGCCAGTTCTTCCTCATTCAAGTGAGGCGTCCATATCAAAGCTGTGGTTGGTACTATCACTGTTGTTACTGCGGTTGTGTATCGATCGTCAATTTTTCTCCGCAATGGCAATAATGGATCGTTTCATCCGAGCAGCGCCGAAGGAAACATTTTGGTACTCGACAATTTATACTTAACTTAATATCTAGGTTTCGGTTAAATTTGACATAACTTTTTATATATTTCGTATGTATATTTTTATTTTTATGTATATCTGCAATTTTATGCAAAGTGTCTTCAATTGGCCGATCATTTTCAGACAAATAAGTACCTAAGGCACCAAATAATTGCAGAGTTAGTAAATCAATAAAATGTCGACGGTAACGTGGGCGGGCCCGAGTAAATCACTCGATTGGCAAATAAATCTGACATGCAATTCATAGCTCTTGGAACTTCATGTGAAAGTTTTTTTAAGCTTATGATTTATCGATAAACTGTAGGTAGACGTTAGGTAAGTACCTAGATAGACTTATATTGCGAAAAATCTCGTCGGCTTTAGTAGATATCTACCATTCTCTGAAATAGGTACGTCGAACTCCTCATCCTTTTCTTAGTTCGAGTCATGATTATTTAATAAACTACATATATTTGGCTGTATTTTTTATTTACTCCCTTTTAATACATAAATAAATAGGTAAATCGAACCTTTAGAGTACCTACTCTACGTAGAGTATTACCCTAATTAAGTGATTGATTGATTGAGTGATGGTTTATACCGCCTATTTGGGCAGCACATGCGTATGCGCAGAAAATCGCGCGCGTTTGCGCGTCGGCGTGGTGTGGACGGCCATTCGGTGGGAGTGTGGTACGGTACCGTAACCGGTTTAATGCGCTTTTTTGCGATACCAACATGACAGCATTGAACACGCAATCAAAGCTTGTCTTGCAGATTTTTTGTTTAAGCGGTTGAACACGTCCTCTTACTTTTACAAAGTACTTTTACCACGTAATAAGTTCTGCTATAAGTGGTTAAGCTTCCGCAATACCTACAATGTTACCCGAGATGCAGATATTTTTCCCACATTTAAAGTATACATGGTAAGTAAACCTTTATTTTTATTTACATTGTAAGTTTCATGAAAATCTAATCGGCAATGATATTCTTATTGGTGAGCTTACTCAAATATTCTAGTAAGATTCAATCAATATACCTATATAAGTATCTAACACGCCAGTAAAAAATGCAAAAATAAATTAACCCTTTCCCCGTGATTGCTATTTGAAAAATAAACCAGAAAAAGTTCTACCTTCATCTGGGAAATTTGCAATAAAGACCATTGTGTGATTGCGTCTCAGTTGCGAAGAATGTTTGTAAGTGTTCCTTTCTTATTTCCTGTATTATGAAAAATAATATTCTCAAAATAACGTGAGGGGTGTTCGAAGAAGTTGCGTAAATGATTGCGACATTGTGGAGTTAAAAAAGAAATATACGAGAACGAGTACCAAACAAATGTACCTTCGTAGAACGAACATTTTTGACAACGTCACAACTAACTGACACGTTGTCAAAATGTGCACTCTTTACGAAATCCGTTGGGAGTATCTTCTTGAAAACATTTGAAAAGAGTATGTTCTTATGTGTTGAAAATATTTGCAAGACAGTCTTAACATTTTTGGAGTTAAATTTTGGAGAACAGGATCATATTTAAAATATATAACGTTCTAATCACATCATAAACGCATATATTATTAAGCCAATATATAACTTTTACAGACAAAGCTATATTTCAATGTCACTGTTATTCACAGAGGTCTGATCTAGAATCTAGATTATTTTAAAGTTCTTTGCTTCTGACATAATATTCAATGACACATCGTTCGTGTAACAAAACTACACGTTGCTATTTATTTAGTCCCATAATCCCATTTCATAATGCATTGTGAGCCGGCGGCGTAGGCAAACGTGATCGATTCCTCTTGACCCAAATCCGCGGTGGGTCAAAGCCATGTCGCAGCCTAGCCGGCCGGAATAACAATGTTGATCTCGTGCCTTCAAATATACATGTATTATATAGGTATCACACAATTATTATGTTAAGGAAAAGAAAACAAAGGTAAACACTTTTACGACTTCAGGTAATTATTCCCACGGGAAATCTTCGGGGCAGCCATCTTGTCACAATTATGAAAATGCTATGCCCTCGGTAGGTTGTTTTTTTGCGATTTAAACAGACATTTGTATACTCATAAGTTTGTATACCTATATTTAACAATCTTCGCTTTACTTCACTACAGTGAAATAAATTGTCAACGGAGGTAATAATAAACAAACATTAGACAATTGGTATTGAATTGATCATTGAAAACGTGAATCATATTCCGCGAAGTTTACTCAAAACAGGCACCTAATTCGAGAAACAGTAGGTACTAACTTACTTGCATTTAAATTTTTTTCAGGATTCTTGCTCCATGAAATATTATTGTGTTAATTTATTAGGAGACACTATGGTATCTGATAAGGATAAAGATACATAGTTACTTCTATTACCATCATTATCACCCGTCATCCTGTATTTTAATGTATATTTTAATAAAACAGTGTAGGTAATTGTAGTGCGTAGCGGCCACATGCGCGCGCGCCGCGTGCTCCGTCGGCGTCGCGTCGACTCAACTCGACTCGACTCACGCGCATGATGCTAACCCAATTCCAACGGTATCAGCTTTCACAACCAGTTGCATCACCGCGATATACCGTAGAGATGTGCGAACTTGTCTACGTTATATAAAAAAGAACTACTTTTTATTCGGACATTATACCATTTACTCCAACTTCTGAATATGTGGTCCCTGATGTCTATTGATGGTTGTACCTACAGAACAATTGGTAACAAGGTTACGGAAGAAATAGGTACTTAACTACTTACTGCACTGTAGGGTTATAGTAGGAATGGATATAAGATTTCATAGTTAAGCTTAATCTTTCTAAGTTCCCTTCTAGGGTTTGTTGGCTTACATTAGGCCACGTCATGATTACTAGGCACTTCCGCCCCGCGTCCCCGCGGGCTTTAAATTTTCCTTTACATTTTTCGCAAGATAGAACGTCGAATCGGTAGTCTTTTTTCAGTTCAGCAACACATTTAGCCATTAATTTTGTAGATTGTAATTAAACCCCAAAGTATGGTATTATAAATTGATAATTTTAAAATTTGTCGTATTATGATCAGTTTAGGTTTCTGTACCGTTGCGTTAGTTTATTTTTTACTATTGATCAGCTTATTTTTATCAACGACACCTGTGACTTTATACATCTGAGTAGTTCTCAGTTATTCTGTGCTGTTACACCAATTACGAAAGCACAATACCTATTTACTCTACATACTTACATGGGTAAAATAATATTTGTAGTAGACAAGTTTTTAATATCAACATTTTTGTTGTTTGTATATTTTTCATAAGCATTAAGAAATTGTCCTTTATTAATCAAGTACAATACATTAATTACACAACAGTAATACATTTTTTCTCTCGACTTTTTCCACGGTATTTGTTATCTCGATTTTCTTGAAGTTTGTAAGTTATCCACGCTCAATAAGCGCTCTGGATCCTTGCTCTCGGAAGAGAATAATTAAAACCTTCTAAATATAGAGGTAGCCTTTAATAAAAACGTGCTTCAGAATATTTAATAACAGGTTGTTGAAGGCTTTACTAGAATCGGTCGCAGTGACTGGGTTGATATAAAAATAAAACGTGTTAATATATGAAGTTGCTAGATCATATTATTATTATAGATTGATAGGAAATTCTAAATTTAAGGCCATTCAGTTTAGGGACCAAATAAGGTACTACCGAATGTCAAAGGTGCTGAAGCTACAAGATCAGAAGTCAGGTTTGAAGTTTAAGTGAGTTAAAAAATGTATCTTATTATTATTCTTATTAGGTTTTGAGTAGTCAACCTTGAACGATTTATCCTCTAACTATTAGATGGAGATTTTTGTTTTCATTTTCTTCATATTCGTGGATTATTTAGAAGCAAAGAGAAACTTAAGGCCCTAGTACAATATTGTGCGTACTTACAGCACTAGTCGCTTATTTAGACCTGTCTCATTGTCTTTATAATAGCGGAGTAAACGAAGCGAAAAATACGGTCTTACCTCCGAATTTTTTTACTGTGAACCGATTTGCATGAATTTTTTGGAATTAGGCTCATCTTACCCTTAACTTTAAAAGTGAAAATGATCTGAACTCCGCCTATTATTTTTAAGGGGTGTAAACCACCCCTTAATGGAAAAAATTACATTGAGCCATTTTATCGCTAGAAAACATGTCTAATAGCAAATGGTGAAATTGTAAAGTATTTTCTTACATAATTACCTCATATTAAAATCATTTTCAACCCCTTGAAAATCTTACAACCCTTGCAAATGTGTCATAGTATGGTATAAATATATACCATATAAATATATTATGGCGATAATATTTGTGTATTATCGCCATAATATATTATTAATATAGGTTAGGGTGCGGCGGGGGTGGCCCTCGGGCCACCCTTAAGCCTCGAACGTCTAAATGTTCTGAAATGAACACAAAAAAAGTGACAAAGACTTACTGTCCTAACATAACATTGATTACTACGCCCAAATATAGTTATTTTACACATTGCCGGTGGACCAGCAGGTATTCCATATAATTCCGAGGAAATTTATACATTTCCTAGGATATCGATGCATTAAATAGTTTTTCAAACAATATTGTACACAGTTCCTAAATAGTATCGGAACTGTACACATTTCCTAGGATTTGTATTCAATTCCTTGATTTCATACATTTCTAGTAGCATATATACACATTACAATAGTTGTGGGTCTCTAGTATACTGCGTACTTTCACATTGCTCCAAATATTCGCACTCCGAAATTTTCAGTTACTAAGTAGATAAAAATATGTTAAGTTTTTGGACCATAACTCCTTCAATTTTCATGCTATCACAAGTTATAAAACACCATTGTAAAGGTAATTAAAAGAGCTACAACATCCTTTATTGCAATATATAGTTAAAAAACCTTTTTCTGAAACGGTGAAGGGTTAAAGGGCTTAAGAGAGGCTGTGATTCCGCTGCCACGCGCTCTTTAAACAATCATAACTCCGTCAATTTTTGTTTCACAGAAAAACCAAAACATCCAAATTGTTTGTCAGAAAATTATCAATTTTTTTATTTCCACACTTTTATACGTATCTGTCGTCCTTTTTGAGATATTATGAAAAATAGGGTGGAATTTTATAAATATTTGAAAGTTTGTTTTTTTTATAATCATGAATTTTTTTAAAAATATGTGTCCTGAAGCAGCCAAACTGATACTATCCATCAAACTCTTCATAATAAAGTTAATTCTAGGCGGAATACGATTAATTTTAATTGTGGTGGAAATGGCACTTATGAAACCCATTGATTTAAAAGAAAAAACATTAGATGCTCCCCTTATTTGCAATACAGCTCACTTATTTTACGTGCAAAAGACTTTAAATAGTGCTCATTTTAAAGCTTATTTTATGCGCTACAAAACCCTTTTGTATGTAAATGCATAAAATGCATCTGCTCGCCACTAGATGGCATTGACCACATCGATTAAATTTCAGATAAAATAAAACACGGCTTTGATCTTTAATATCTAGCTTAATATTGCACGTAGAATACTTTATAAAATACCAAATTGTTCATTGTTTTACCTGCTACAACTTTGTTCTTGATGAAATTTTCGATAAACGTATATTTTTGGAGATATTTGCAAAAAACCGATGAAAACCGTGAAAAAATTGCAAATTTTCAATAGCCAATAACTTGAAAAGTATTGGATTTTTTGAAAAGCTTTATATATGATTTTTGCTTAAAATTAGGCCTTCTATTGATATCCGAGGCAATTTTGAAAAAAAAGAAATTCACCCCCGAGAAGGGGTGGCAACCACACCCAGGGTGGTTGCGGAGTTCAAATCATTTTCACTTTTGAAGTTAAGGGTAAGATGAACCTAATTCCAAAATTGTATGCAATTCGGTTCACAGTAAAAAAAAACGGACCCATAATGCTTCATTTACTCCGCTATAAGGAATATTTATTAAGAGTGTTAAAGCTACCTGCTGTAGACTTTCGTTCAATTTATTTATCTTGGGTTGTTTAGATCACAAAGTTATTGTGGCTACATCTGCACATACTTTGGGAATGGCAAGGTTTAACATTGTCTCTAGTTCGTGACTTGCTAGACTCGATGGCCGTGATAGTTTTCCTTGTTACTTCAGTCATATTTTTGTGAATATATTTTTTGATAAGTATACCTGTCTACCTTTGTCTATTATTTGATTATTCTTTCTAGGTTTGTTTACAGTCGTCTTATTTTTCTTAGAATCTATGTCAATTGGCGTATCAAAGGAAAGCCTCAATAAATCTGAAATGTTTACATAATACATACATGATATACCTAAGTATGCTTATACGTTTGTGCGATCAGCAAAATGAGGCATGATCGAAGTATAATTTATATTAGTCGTACATAAATATCGCGGTCATCGATCCATCTTCTTGTATCAATATTATATTAACACGTTTTTTACGAAGTAAAACACCCACCCAACTGTTTGAACAATGTAATGTATGAATACACGTTGTTTTGGAATTTAAAGATGGCTCTACTCTGTAAAAAACCGTACAGCATCATGGCCTCGTAGAGATGGGACCTCTCATGTGATTGATTAGCTAACGATAGAGATAGAGCATGTGGCTGATTCATCTTCAATGTCATTTACCTTACAGAATCAACCAAGGTCTCAAGCCAATTGAAAATAATTTATAACCCTTGCTTGATGTCCTTTTAATTGAGTAGAAATATTCTAGAGCTCTGTCCTTGGACCTTGAGACGTAGTAAAGAAGTAGTGAGCTTTGGGAGAGGCCTATAGGAGTCGAACAGGATAATAAGTAAATGTCCTTCTAAGTTAACATCGTTCGTTTATAATGATTTGACGACTATTTAAATAAATTAACAAACTAAATAGTTTTAAATTACAAACATTACACAACGTATAGACAAGGAAGTAATGTACCATCGTGTTTAAAGTAGTAATCAACGAGGTGTTAAGACCGCGCGGCCTTGCCAAGTCAAGCGTAGTAGAGTAGCAACATAGCGTAGAGTTCATCTTTCGTATGATAATATCGTTAACACATCGTAAACTTAACGATACTGTCACAATAATCGTGATATTATTACGAAAACTGTAGGTACAGTTAGGTTATTTTCACTGTTGGCAATATTTAAATATGTTAACACACATGAGATAGCATTTAAAAATATATTAATATACATGGGTTGTTTGTATAGAATTTTTCTTTCAGATATAATTTAAAATCTTATTAGAAATATGGTAGCACGGCCAATTAAAAACGACATTCATCAGTCTCGTGGGACGCATTGGAAAATGTCAAAAGTTGACAAAAAATGTCAATTATCTGAATTTCATTTTTATTTGTTTCTATGTTATTTCTAGTTTCAGGAGTTCATTGCTATAGGCTTATAGCTATATCTATAAGTAGTAGCTTCCGCCGGGCGATTCACCCGCGTAGTTCCTGTTCTCGTAGGAATACGGGAATAATAATATAGCCTATGTTACTCCTCGATAATGTAGCTTTAAATTGGTGAAATATTCAGAATGGTTCAGTAGGTAGCTTAAGAGCCTATTCGTTATTCTATAAAGAGTATTGATGGTTCGTAGCAATTCGTGCTTCAGAGGAATGAAACAAAAGTTCAATAGATAAATTTAAATCTATATATCCAGTAAGTTGCTCGATATCAAAACAAATTCTAGCTTGTTTGCTTGTATTTAGTGAGTCTTGAAGAATTTGATTAATTTCATCGTGTCTCGTGACGTCATGTTATGAAGTCTCACTGAGTTCGTGGAATGTGATATTAGAATTTAATCTTCGCTATTTGATGATGTCATATGGTATCATGATGATCTACTTCATACATAATTTTCTTTTCGGTGATCGTTCCTTATTGCATGACCATTGATGTAGCTTATCTTAACTTAAAGTTACTTGTAAGTTGTAACTGACTTATAAACACGTTATAGGTAATGTTATTACAAAAAAATATAATATTGATGTACTTATTAAGCACATATTTTCAAGTCTCAATTTCAGTGACCCTCATCTTTGAGTAGTTTAGTTACGTATTCTCTTTACACCTGTTTGTTTTTTCTTTAAAACATAATTGAAAGCTATATTGATGATTGAAGTAAATCCTCCATTACAGTGCATTAACGCCAGTTAAATTACATAGCGCGAAATATAAAATAAAAACATAATGTTCCCACGTGGAGCGAACAATGACATCGGAAAGTTGTGTGAATACGGTGCGATCGCGAAGAAAGTCGAACGAGACTTCGTAGCGAGTATTGTGAGCAAGTGCTATAATTCTATTAAGATTACAGAGGGAGACAGCCTCATGGGTTCTGGATAGGTGTGTCTCATACAACGCTAGAGTTAAATAATAGCAGGTTTCCTGGCAATATCGCGGAACGCGATTCAACCGTGAACCGCGCAAAAACGCAGCGCGCAGAGAAATTTCCTTCATGTTCAGTTTTTGTTGCGTGCAAATTGCTTCATAAGTAACGGTTTTGTTTTTACCGCTGATGTTATTCATCAGAAGATTTTAAGACATCAAGTTAGGTAGGTATCTAACTATCTTTTTATATGAGGAATTAGTACCTACTTACTTGTTGGCAAATAGTATCCTACGAAAAAATTTTTTATGTAGGTCTTAGTAATGTTGCCAATACCACATGCCTCGCAATGTGAAAACGTTGTTTCGCTACCATCACATTCTAAACATGCTTTCAGGCAGTTGCTAAGTGAATAGTCAGTGTTTTGGTAACATTCATTGGACCATGCAAAGATATAGGTAATCATCATCTTGATCCTTTCAGCGACACAGAGGAGCAGTCCGTTTGCTGCGGACACGTGCAAATGCACGGCACGCACCGGTCTCCCGTGATACCAAGGCATAGCATAGCGGTGATAGCTCGTAGCGGGATTAGCGGGTACTCCTCGGCTAATTCCGGAGCCCCTCGGCCTTCTTCGCGTCCCCTACTCGGACGTGATTGCGAGACTCAAGCGAGAGCGAACGAAACCTCGCCCCCCTCTACTCGCCCGGGGAAACTACCTACTCGTTCGGCAGTCTACCTCGAGCTTCGCGTGTGAGTGGTCGTATTATCGCTTATCGAAGCGATTTCATCCGTCTTTTCATTCGTGTGCTCTTGTCGAATTAGATTAAAACTCTTGAACATCTTTACAAAAACTGGACGATACGCTCCGTTGCGGCGCAGTTAAAGTGACTGAAGTTGGTATTGTGCGGAATCGGTGACAGTGAAGTGGAGCTGCTCGCGCTACATCGTCGTGCCTGAGTTGGCGTCGTCCCTCCGATTCTCGCGAGGTAAATGCCGAGACTCCTACGTCGAGAACGATCGCATACGTGGACAGAAACCGGATTGCGGTGTCGTGCTCGTAATGAAATCTATTTGCAAAAAATCGTATCGGTGTAAAATAGGTTCCTAATGGGATTTGCTAGTCTCGTACCAAGTAGTACTCGCTCGACGGGTCGCATCGAGCTGAACTGAAAGTGGCTCGAAAGAATGGTACCGTTAGCTAATGTCGCGGTAGATGCCTGCCTACTTTAGTACCTAATGTTGCTAAATTATCAGACAGACGCGACCTCTATAATAAACCCACATAAAACACACACAAGTGACACCTAAAGATAAATGATGACCTGAAATTTGTGATCGCTGATATGATTTTATTGACGATTGAAATAAGGAAATCTTTACCGAGTTAGCATGTTTCAATGCCATTATCTTGATAAAGATTATTACGTATGCGGAAATAACGACGAGCAGCTTTATTGTTCCTCAATCATCGAGTCGCGAACATCTGGCCTTTGTTTGATGTACTGAAAAGAAAAACTTTGCAATTAGAAACAATATCAAGTCTTATAACACCCACTTGTTCCAGATACAAGTCCCTATGTCATTATATTATGATGATATTGCGATCGTATAATACATATTATGTGATAAGGTGGATAGGTAGGTCCCTTCTTGATTAGTAAATTTGACACATCAGGTATGAGTTCTGATAAAACTGATCTCCAGTTCCTCCAGATGGGCGTGGCAAGTGGCCAAGTGCTTCAAGGCTCACGGAGACTGGTTTTTTAAATCGTGCTCTATGAGTGTATCCACTTGAGATATTTCGACATCAGCGACGAACGCGTTGGGTCACCAGACACTTAAACACACGATTCCACTCAATCTGTTAACCATTTGTGTGAAGAATGTTCCCTAAAACATGCCACAAAGATGTTATAAATGTTGCTTGTTCTCTTAAATGTCAATACAGCTTAGAAAGTCTTGAGGAGTTATCACTGATGGAGCAATCTTCAGTGTAAAATACGCCTCGGAAATACTTTCTAAAAGTATTGTGTGTAATGCAGAATGACTCAGTCAAAATTAACACTTTAAACTTAAAGGTCGTTACACATGGTAATTAATAACATCATTATAGAGCCTTTGTTACAATCCTGGAAATAATTTTGAACAAGACACGTAGAAGGAATAAGATTCTATTTAATCGTAAACTCTGTCGTAGATTTTTAGGTTATTTGTTTATTTAGCTAAACCATATTCTGCATCTGCTGATATTTGACTAGGAATAGGATTTGGAGCTTGTTTTACCCTATAAATACATTGATATGTAAGTACCTTACTTAAATAATATAATGCTAAAGAAATTGGTATTGTCGTAGTATTTATTTATATAAATAATACTTGAAGTTCAATGATTGGAAAGTAAACAATATTGAATAAACGAGATACCTATGTACCTCTACATTAGACTGCGCATCATAATGGCAACTTTAAAACAATATTATTTGTTTGCTTTTAACTGTTCAGCAACGCACGGGTTCGTGAACTGTTTCATATGTGTGATTCTATTAATAATTTCTGATCTTGTAAACAGTTCATTATACTGTAATGCAACGTGTTTAGTGGTAGATATCGATGTTTTAAAAGTAATATGGAGGGTTATTAACATAAACAGAAGACAAGTGACGATAAAGCGTCATGTGGAGTTAGTTAGTATTGCTTTCTCAACACTACATCTATTTTTAGCGGTACGATGCCATGAGAGGCGCGGGGGCGGCGGACCTGCCAGTGCCAACAAAGTAGGTCGCGATATTTTGCGCGTTATATCTACCTGATGTACGTGCGCCAGCGCCACCTATCATTGACAACATGCGAAACACGAGAAAAACCTATCACAAATATAGGCCAACGGAGTAGGAAAGAAATAAACAAACTGTGTATCCGTCATGATTAATTGAACCCAGTTGACATGATTAATGACCGCTAGACAATCGTAAATGTAAAAAAATATCGGACTATGTCTTGGTGCGGTGTAAATGTTCTTGATTTATCGTATGGATGGACGATGTATTCTAAAGAATCCTCCTAAATAAACAGGTCAAACACCGAGAATAACATGAGTGGCCGGAAGTTTTTGTGATTCACGCATGCACATTGATGTCTGCATTGAATTTAATTCGTGTTCTTTTTGTTATTTTAAATCAAAGTAACGTCAGTCTTGTAGGTATTTTAATGAGAAACTGATATTTTGGATGCTCTTTAGGTTGATTAATTGGGCGACGCTTATAGGTAGTCTTTAATGCAATATGATATAAAAATAGTGCCACTTAACAAGTCTGAAAATGAGTCGGACAAAAGTTGTCAGACTAGAATATTTTTTGCAGCTGGCCCTTAGTCGAAACTCGGCGAGTGTTGTTTCCGCGTCGAAGGAATAACGGAGGCAGTGAACGACCGAAATATGGCGTGAAAGATAATTTTCCCGCGGTTGGACGATGTCGTCAGCTGATAGTCAGAGGTTAATGGCCTCGACTTTGTCTCGATGTCCGCACTTATCGCCCTATATGATGTGAGGTCGATGGGTTATCGGACTATTTTTCTATTGATTCGATTTACGATTGAAAGACTTATATTGTTGTTTATTATGTGCAGATAATCCTGTCGGTTTATTCTATTTCTAGACGAGGTATTACAATTTTAAGTAAATCATCGAATACTTACCTATTATCATATATCAATAGTAGGTTAGCCTTGAATTAACTAGCTTAGTCAACCAACTATCAGTTGTCTATATATTTTCGCGAATTTCTTAAATGTGTTAATTAATAGCATCATTATAAAAGGAAACAGACAGAATGTTATCGGGTGCTGTGATATGACGTCACATCCTCACGAATAAGCCGGCAAGGTTAGTCGTTCGCCAGCAATTGACCAAGATTGCCATACACGCGTTCATGAATCATAACTCAACGCCAACAACTGACTTGTCTGATTTATACCCATTAATTCGCAAATCTCGCGAAGATTCCCCGCATTTATCTCAAGTTCTATGGAAAACATCCATAAACGTAATTTGACTGTGATAAGTGTTGCCAGTTTAACATATTTATTTATGACTAACTGCCTCCCCGCGGTTTTACCCGCGTAGTTCCCGTTCCCGTGGGAATACAGGAATAAAATATAGCCTATGTTACTCGGGGATAATGTAGCTTTCCAAAGGTGAAAGAATTTTTGAAATCGGTCCAGTAGTTTCGGAGCCTATTCATTACAAACAAACAAACAAACAAACAAATCTTTCCTCTTTATAATATTAGTATAGAAGACTATCGAATTCATTATTTTAGGTTCTATTGAAGGATGATAAAACGTTGGATGAACGCGAACAATATAAATATTTTCGAGGAAGTAATTTTTTACAGCGAACTCATGCAAGGTCGCTGTTGTAAAGGACTTGCCTATCTTTCCTGCTAATAAATTGACCTTTCGATGTCACGAAATAAGTTTACCCCTTGGAATAACCTTGTTATTTGGCATGGCAAGGCAACAGACGACGAGGCAATTGTATTACACCTGGTACCTATTTGTTACCCGGGTTCTTTGATACGGCCACCCTGCGATGGCAAGCTTTTAGTAACCGAAGAGTTAATTGTATTACTCCGCTGTTTTAGCATGATAGAAGACCCATATCGATTTATTGCCTGTCTAATCACATTTCGCCTCGAAACATTGTCGTTACTCGACAATTAATTTAAAAGCATCCACTTTGGCAATAGTAATTTGCTTACTGAAATCACTACTTAGCAAATAATTTGTATGATTCCACATTCAATTTCAGGCCTTCATTAAAGATAAATACGTGTTATTTTCTTTCGCATCATAACGCTACTTTTCCGTAATACCTTCACAATTACTGCAATATAATAACCAAACCGTGACATAACATTATAATGTAGGAAGTTGATTCTCGAGAAACTGGCGTGTTTGAGAGCATATAAGGTAGGTAAATACAGTTGGTAACCCACTGAAATATCCGGATGCGCGAACGCATGTTGCGAAACCGCTGGCGGCCTCAATCTTGCAGATCAGGGTCACCAGATCAACAATTTGAATTTAGAATTCCTATGTGGGCACCCGATATCTGTTGACATTGGATATCCACATTTACATAACTAATACGAGCATGACAGTTTTGACGTGACCGTAAAAATTGCCTCCAGTGGTTCTGATACAGGATTGATCGTCACAGTTGGGTATTTTTTGGAAGGAAATATTTTTGTAGTTCGTCTATGTCTCGGTATCATTATCTAAAATGGCACACCTTTTATGTTGATAACGTTCAACAAGCGTTTAACCTAGTGTAAAACATTAGGTATGTTACAGTTAGAACAGGTTGTTGCAAAGATTTACCGAGCCAAAGCAACGGTTCGACCATCGGCCACCGTCCACTTTCACCATCCGCCATCTTGTCGGCGGCCATGTCGTGCGGCGCGGTGCGGTGCGTCCGCGCAGCCTAGCATTGAGGAATTGGCACGCCTATTGTTACGCCCCAGCACATATGACGTCACGCACGTCACAAGCTGCCGTTTAAATGGGAAAACTTTCTTAAATCGGGAAATTGTCTCATTCCTGACGATGTTCCAACACCATGATTGGGTTCAGTTCGGAAGATTTGACGTACGAAGTCGTTTAAAAATGTAACCGTATTGTGCCAAACTTTATGCGTTAAATACTTGCCAAAGTTGCCGATATTCTTAGGTAGTTTTAAACATCTTCACGTTATTCACCTTAGATTAACTTTCCTTAAATAGAGCCTTACCTAAGAAGGTACATCAATGAAACACATATTGCCTGTATTTAATAGGAAGGTAAATGAATTATTCGAAACCACAATCTTATACAAATCATTTTGTATAACAAAACATATTGTCGTTTGGGATTCCAAATATAATTTGAATGTAATGTGCTTATTTATTTGTCTCGCAGATGTTATTATAGACTCAGACAAACATCCTTCGGGATCCATCTATTCACTAGACTAATAAATTGGTATTCTGTGAGCGTAAGTACCTAAAAGGGCAAAAAGGACGGTCATTGTCGTTACGAAATTAGACCTCAAGTTACTTGACTAGACTATTAACTTCACTTGCCTGTGTGCTTTATGATTTTCTGCTTTTGTTATATTAGCCTCATTTGTTATTTAAACGAGATGTTGTGTGAAGCATGTGAGTATAGTACTTTATGTTAATATGTTATTAAAGCATAGATAAGTAGTACAGTAATAACCAAGTATATCTCTAAATAATATAAAACAAAGTTGCTATCTGTTTCTAGCTTACTTCTTTGTTGCCAACCTTGAAGTTAAAAAAGACCAAATTACCCATAGACTATACTATATATATAATACTATTTACTGTATTTGTACATATATCTATACAGAAAATGAATTATGCTAGTAGTTAAATTATATTTTTAGGTATACAATCATAACATTAGACAAGTTACTGCAATGCAATGGACTGAAAGGGTGAAATGCTATTTAAAACTTCTTTATGACAAGAAGTTTCTAAGTAGAACATCGACATTAAATAATTAAACCTGTTCTGTTTAATTCGAATCCTTACACTTGGTAACTTCATATAACTTTAAAGTTACAGTTTATTTCTATGTTTTCCTGCATCTTGGTTAAACTTAAATTATGAGACTTCTATTCTATTCACGATTAAATATAGAAATTTATTTGTTTCAGATTGATAATGTTTTGGCATTAAAGGAAATCCTGTGACATCGATATCGATTATTGTAAGTTATCTTAAATAATATATTTAATAAGTAAAGAATCAGTATATTTTATGAAGTAGAGAAGGTACTTGGAGTATTTTTATGTGTTTACTATCAGTATGCCCAAAGTAATAAATAGAGCCTATAAGGAAATAGCTTTAAAGTAAAGATACTCAAAAGTTTCTAAGCGATATATGTTCTTTACTATTTTAGGTCCAGCAAGTAGGTACTATACACTGCAATGATTTCCTCAAGTTTTTCATAAAAAACTTAAGTTAGTGCGCGATCTTCGACACGGGAATCAACGTTATGAGAACTGATATATCATTGTCATAAAATATCACAGAATTGTTATGCTATCATGTCATAGACTACGATTGTCTACGCAAAATTAAATAGGCAATACCTACAGCTTATTACATACATTTGTTCTTCAAAGCTATTCTTATTAGTTAAATTTTGCAAAAAATTACAATTAGTATCGTCGGCACGTAGCTCGACCTTCAAAGAAAATGAATATTCATGAGTATACTTTATTCGTGAAAATAACTTCATTATTTAGCTACAAGGTTCATTGACCTTCAATGAAAGGTTAAATAATGGAGTTAGGTAGGTGTAGATGTTTTACATAGATCAAGTTACCGAAACCGTAAATAAGGTAAATGACCCAATGGTGGCCAGTTTAAGAAAAAAAAACTGGTTTTTGTGAAATATTACCAAAATTGTGAAAGTTTCAGCAGTCCAGTCCTTATTTAATATTTGTAATGTGTTACGCGTGAGATACGGCAAAGCTGGATTCAATTAATTTAACAAATAAAAGTTGTAGTTTTGTGACCCAGTCTTGGCCAGGGAAAATCCATTAATGGCCGCCCCAGTCTTAGTCTTAGTTTATCTTTATTTTATGGCTAACACATCAAACAAAACAAATTTTGATTTTAATTAAGCAATACTATTTTACAAGTGAAACTTTCTGCTCACCGCCTTAACGATTTCCTTAAGAAAAGCCGTCGTTGTCAATTTCAAATCACCTTACACTTTGTATTCGCGCAAATTTGTACATGTAACTGACTGAATTCAATAAAACGTTAAACTTAGATAGTTCGATGTCTAAAGTCTATGTCACAGTGATCCCAATGTAAAAACATTCGCTCATGTCCGAATTCTAGATGTTTCTTTTAATTTTTGGCCATTACTGGTACCGTGGCCACCACTGGTACACTTACGATACCTAGTATTTGATTTTAAGCTAAAATTACATTATTCGTGGATGGAAATAGGTCCTGTACTTAGAGGTAGGTATATGAAAATAAACGACCTCTAGAATAAATCCTATTGTGCTTATGACTAAATAATCAATACATTGCTTTAATATTACTCTGTATTACAATGTTTATACACATAAACATCGAATACGAGCAGAAAATGTTACCAATAGACACATTAAAATTCATGGCCATTCCAATCGCAGAAAAACGCAGTGATAACTTAACTGGGAGTGTTATTTCGGTAGATGACGATGATAAAATTAGTTTAGACATTTTTTTCTATTGCACAGACAGACAGATACTCCCACAGATGAAATCTTACGCCTACTAAGGTGCCAGTGACATCCAGTCACCTTGGGATATTTTTATCTACACTAATATTATAAAGAGGAATAGTTTTTGTTTGTTTTTGATGAATAGGCTTCAATAATATTAATGTATAGCCAATATGAAGTAGGCTATAGGCTATATACCATCACGCTACGTCCAATAGGAGGAGAGATAAAGTTGCGCGGATCAGCTAGTAACTTAAAAGTACCTAGGCCCTATAATCACTAGCGGTCTATAGTCTGGTACCTATTAGATAATAAAGGAAGGAATAACAATGATTTATTCCGATACCATTTGTAAATTACAAACATAATAAAAAGACAAAACAATCAACAGATTCCGCACTCGTGTGATGTCGAAAAGTATTATAATTCAGGTTGTAGCGTTTTTGCTTACTCAGCAAACATCGCTAACAACAGGTGTGTGGAATTATTATTTATTTCCTTTTGAACTGTATGTTATTCAGTGATTTATTTTAGATAGGTACCTAGGTTTTATCTTATATACCTACATCGATTAGCAGCACACTTTGATTGTATCTTCAGTAATAATCTTTCACACTACCAAGAAGGTTTGCGATGACATTTCAAGTATGATTATAAAAGGTTTATTAAAAAAACGCCCCTTCGTCTTTTGAACCCTAAATAATGAACTTGACCCAGTAGATTTAGTCAGACGAACCCCAAATATGTTCACTTGTCTTACCACGCCTTGTCCGTAGTCCGACCTTCGAAAAACTTTTTGTAACCTACCCCGTGTCTCCCTATTCCTTTGTTTCGTATTTTCTACTGTGTATTTTGTTAAGTTTTTATTTACGCTACTTCCGTAGCTTCTACATAGAACATTTGGTTAATGTTTCATTGTTTCCTTACATCTCCGTCATTGAATAGACTTTTTAACTGTCACACTAAAACAGTACAACCTCGACACATCCGCATGATCTGCATCAACAACTACGACATAAATTGTCAGTTCCTTATCGTCATCAAAAGGCCTGAGCATGAGTTCATACGGCAGCATTTCGATTAATAAGTTCCTCAAAGAAAGCTTTCTTGCCGCGATACAAGTTTTGCAAAAAAAAGTCCCCGCTACACCGAATTTGATTCGCATTGCAGCCAATACAATGAAGTTACGGTTTGCGCGGGTGTCACGACAGGGGGCGCGGCGGGGCGCGGGCGGCGGGGGTTGGCAGGTCAATGACGTCTCTCGTCTGGGGCCCGCAGCCCCCGGCCTCCGCCCCGCGAGCCGCCGGCCCCGGCCCCCGACCCCCGAACCCCGGCCGCCGGCCGCCGGCCGCCTGAACCAGTTCTCCGAGTCATGTAGCTTACCGTCATCTCTATCTAGTTTACATCGAGTACTTACTTGCTTACCTGCCGAACATTCTAGTTAGGCTACATTCTGCATTCTAGCAACTAGGAATGAAAACCCAGGAATCGATGAATTTGTGTTACTTTGAGGCGGCAGAAATATAAATAAATAACATCGCATATTCATGCGACAAAAATATATGCGTGAAGCCTTGATCTTAATTCAGCTACCTACAAATGATACTACTAGGTTACATCAATAGCGACAAAAGAGTAAAAAGCAACAGTTTTAAGTATGTTCGCCCCAAAAATGCTACGAACAGGTATGGTAGAGAACTCCCACGTTGAAACGGGACTACGGTTATTTAAAACGATCAACGGTTTCGATAATATCACGAAAGGCTATCGCTGAGAGCTGTCAAAAATCCACGAGGCGCGCGGGTCGGAGCGGCTCGGCGCGGCGCTGCGATGGCGCAACAATTCGCTTTCGCAAACCGTTTCGTAACAACCAATGCCGAAAATAGTCGAAAGTTTCCTCACGTTTGTCCTCACGCACGCTTTCTGTTCCGTTTTGAAAATAATTTACCTATTTTTAATATTTGCTTTATGGTAAACAACTAAAAATAGATTCCAAACCATTTCGTAAGAGTTAATTAGAACAAAAGGCCTCCTTCGTGCATTAAGGTCACGTGGCAGATCGACACCATAGAGTTTTAGTTAGTTAACTTTTTAAATATCAGTACTTTCGATATTGATTATATACTTACGGTCTTATTCATAATAAAACGCTTATCGAAGGTATAAACCTATATTAGTTAAAACGTCTTTTAAGCTTATCAAACGTTCGATAAGAATCTTTATTCATAATCGTTTGATAAACTTCCGATAACTAAAATGGCTTTAATGAACATAATGTTGCCTATTTGTAGAAAAGTGGTGAAATGTGAATGGTAGAAAAATGGTTTCAGGACATTTTGTCCATGGATCGGTAAAAAAAAAAAAAAAAAACTTCAAATTTGAGGTTCGTGTCAAACATTTTGAAAGTGTCAACAAACTGTAGAATATGTACCGTAGTGTTTTAAAATAAATTTTAATCCAAAAAAAGATAAAGAAGTGAAAATTGGCTAGATTGATATGGTAAGTGTAATTCAAATATTTTAATTATGGATGTAGTGTGATACGGGAATAAATAATTTAATCATCTTTGTTTTTATCATGACCTTCTTCTTCTTCTTCCTGCCCTTATCCCGCCTAAACACGGTCGGCACAACATGTGTTTTTCTTCCATTCCTCTCTGTCAGCCGTCATTTCAGTCATCACTCCCCTCTTACACATATCGCCTTTCACACAATCCGTCCATACTTTCTTCGGTCTTCCTCTACTTTTACGACCATCCACCTGCACATTCATAACTTTCCTCGTAACATGTTTTTATCATGACCATGGAAAAGAAAACCAAAATAAAAATATTCAAGAGGTATTTTATTGTATGAGTAATTGTTTCATATACAGGAGTCACTTATTTATCTAAACATTTATATATGTTCAGTTCAGATCCACCACCTGCTCCAATGTCTTTAGGTTGCAATTGCTGGGTCCAAAACCTAGAGAAATAAAGAAAAAGGTGTATAAATTATATCCAATAACCAGAAAAAACATGTTGTATTAGAATGTTTAATTTATATTGTATTGTTTCAGATCCTCATGTTAAGCATATAAGTATTTTCACCTGCAGAACAAGTTGCAGCTTGTGTAATTGAATGCAGAAGAGAACAGCATATTATGCTGCATTTAAAAAATAAAAACTTAAAAACAAGAAAATTTGATGTTAATGGAGAAATTATTAAAATATAAAAAAAAATTGAATATTCATATTATAAAGAAATAAATAGATTAAATTAATTATCTTATTTTGTTTTATTCAATTAGTTACCTGCAACTAGGGAGAACTTTATTCACTAAAGCGCCTTGCAATAAAAGCTTGTTCAATTCCCCTGCTTCAAAGCGTTCTTTAAGGATTGATTCATTGAATATCCCTGCATTTTTAATTTTGATATGGGTGCAATCAATACAGCCAATTACAGATGCCAAGTTCCTAATTTGGCGGAAGTCTATCATCAGCTTCTGTTCTTCTGCAAAAGTGGTAGGCATTTTTATAACATACATTTCACGCCCCACTCTATTGCATATGCGGCTACTAGTGGCTTGAGACAACCCATGAAGGTCGCCGGCATCTTCTTGAACCTAAAAAAATCATTTATTAAAACGAGTAAAAAAACATTAATTACGAAACTGATGAAAATAATGTATAGGTTCGCATACCTCACGACGTCCCCAACATCTTATTGCCGTCTATACTTGCAACTCTGGTGAGGTACCACAACCTTTCGCGTTCAGCTGCAAGTCTTCGCGGACTAAATTTATTATAAACATTGCCGTCGGTTTAGTAAAACGGTACCGCTTTCGGAATTCCTCATCGTCCAAAGAAAATGGATTACCTCTTCGCCGATACACTTTTCTTTTCTGCGCCTATTGATAACATGATTTTCAATCACCGCAACAGTTTCCAACGTGTGTAAAGCTTGCTTATTTAAGAAAAAATACGTAAACTTCCTTTTACAATAAAAACGAGATTTGCGTTTAGTAATCAATGTCATTGCAATGCAAACGTCAATAATCAGCTGATCTAAATCGGCCATGTTTTTGGCTAATAAACGTTTATCGAAGGCTTATAGTAGGGTCTTAGGTTGTTTAAATCCGAGACACTTTATCGGAGAGTTATGGAACGTTTTAGCGCTATCGGACGATTATGAATAACACTTTTTGACAATCTACTTTTAGCGAGCTTTTAAACCTCCGATAAGTCATTATGAATAAGACTGTTAGACATTATCTAAAACATGGCTGTCATTTACAATTTACGCGCGAATTAATTAAAAAGAGAGTATAATTTATTTACTATTTCTATTCAATTGCTGTTTCATATACCTATTGTCAAAAAATATAGGTATGCAACGTGTATGCGTATGTTTGTAACTACGTACATAACTCCGAAACGGCTGAATGGATATTCGTGTTACTTTAAGCCATGGATGAAGACAAAGGGTCCCTAAAACGAGCCCATCCTAGTAGATATACAATTATACATACATTATATAAATATTTACAGGCAAATCCACAGGTTAGTGGTAGTTTGTGAACAAAAATAATGATGCATTTTATTTATTTATTCATGACTATAGCGAAATACGACTGTACAATTCCTACTAATATTATAAAGTAACACGCCTATATCTCTGAACAGTTTTTGGTACAGGTGTAGAAAAGTGGTTGAAAAAGTACATACCTTTTATCCCGCGATACTAAAAGCAAATGTGTAAAATTCATATTTTGCATCTCAAAAATGAATAACTATTCAGTTGTATTTTTTTAACATGTATTTTTTTAGATTATCTATAAATCTGACTTTTATCCCACGATTATACTAAAGAAAATATGACATTCAGTTACTAAATTGTTAAGTTCAATGTCCATTTGCGGCGGTTATGTTTAATGAGTCTTTACTTTACCACCCGGAAGGATAAGCAATGATTACAGACCATCTTCTAGCGGGAGTTAATAACAGTGCCTTGACTCCCGCGAGTTCTTTCGTCGAGCTAACGTATACTACCACCATGAACGCTAACTTGTCGTAAAAACCTATCAAACGAAGACTTGCGCTGACTTGCAAACGTCTATCGTATTATATTGCAAGCAGACAAACTCCAACCTGAAACAAAATACTTTGGTATTAAATTACAAACAATAATATTGTATTTCTAACAAGCGATGACTCCGAAGAAACGTGTCAATGACCTCGTCGATTATGTGCGAAATAATTAATGTGATTAGATTAGGGATGCTAATGAAATGGCATTCATGTACGGATAGCAACTTAGCTAAATATACAGATTAACAAAAAAACAATTGATCGTAAAATCTCACAGTAGAGTGCTATATTGTCGTTAGCTTACGCTCAGATATATTATAGAATTTTTAGATCAACTTAGACTTCTTAGTATGTATATATATTTTACATATAAGTTTTGTACATATTTATACCCCTTATATATTGATACATTTCTTATTCGTTATGTAAAATATGATAAAGTTTGTTATAGGTTGTTATAATTATTTAATTACTAGTGGCTCCCCGCGGTTTCACCCGCGTACCCGGGAGGTCTTCCATTTTCCCGGGATAAAAAGTAGCCTATATGTTAATCCAGGTTATAAGCTATCTTTATTCCAAATTTCATTCAAATCCATTCAGTAGTTTTTACGTGAAAGAGTAACAAACATCCATACATCCATACTTACAAACTTTCGCCTTTATAATATTAGTAGGATAGGATGTAACATTAAATAAATCGTATACTTAGACTTTGTATTATGGGAAAATATAAGATACCAATGCGGTAGTTACTTATTAGTTAGTACATATGTAATAAATAACATTATTTACAAGTACTATAGGTAGTTAATAGGTAATGTACCTTTTACAATATTCAATCTTTACGATTTAAGAGTTATTTGTGGTGATTTTCCCCGTTCAAAATATTGATTCGTAAATTTTGTGAAGTAGGGATTTCCATATTCTTTAATACTTGATAATAAATTAATATCCCTTACATAATAATATATTCCTTAGCATTATGACTTTTTCACTGAACGAAAAACTATATCCTAGTTAGTTACTATGCAATGCTACGGCGCTATTGTTATTTTTCTTTTGTTGGAATGATAAAAGATCATAGAAGATAAAGATTTTAAATTTGACAGAACAATTTAAAACTATTTTTATATCTCATAGAGCTGAACAAAGATATATTTAAACATAGCCACTTATTAAATTAATATCTGCTATAAAATTTAAATTATAACAGGAAATTATTGTATTTGTTATCGTCATTATTATTTCCAAACGAATTTTGTGTAAATTATGTTCAAGTACTTACGTACTGACTTCGCCTCTCGTGGACAGTATGTACTATACGCGGATGTGGTCGAGGGGTCAACGGTTTTCCTTGGTGGGGTGTGTTCACCTTCATCGACCTCATTTACTCGATACTATACGATACGATCACTATAAAAAAAAATACTGTCAAGTGCCTGATCAATGCTACCCGAGGGTGCCGTCTAGAACTGATTTAATTTTGGTTAAAAAACGATGGTAAGAAATTTTCATTCATTTATTACTCTTTTTGACATCATTTCTAACGCAATATAATATGTAGTTAGCTAGATTATTATAGGATCACATATTTGCATTTATAATGCTTTTAAAAATAGTTCTATTAAAATGTCAAGTTAAAATTGACACGGGTTTTTATATGATATGGAACCCTAAAAATATTAGACAGCGTATTTGTCCAGTAATCACTTGTCACGATGACTGTGACGTCTGTGACAGACAGCTATTAAATAGTATTTTTATTTTATAATACCTAGCTCTTGGTTTACAACTTTATTTATATCTGTTTGACAGAGTATAATTAAGTCGCAAGGTTTAAAATCCATATAAAATATCCACTTGTAACAACATAATCACGTTTCACGCTATATTTAGTTACTAGCTGATCCGCGCAACTTCGTTAGCGTCATTTCCTCGTTTGGAACATTCTTCATTGATGTTCCGCTCCTATTAGTCTAAGCGTGATGATAATCGCATATAGCCTTCCGCGATAAATGGGCTATCTAACACTGAAATATTTTTTCAAATCGGACTAGTAGTTCCTGAATTTAGCGCGTTTAACCAAATAAACTCTTCAGCTTTATAATGTTTGTATAGATTTACCTAGTTTACCTACCTATGTATTGGCATGGTCAGGGAACTCTTTAGAGTGAGTTGGAAACTTCACGAGCCTCGTTGGACTAAATCAATGAATTTTAGTGGTGATTTAGGTGCGTTGACATAAATACTCAGGTCAGGTTGTGTTCAGACATTTACCACCATTTTACATACATTACTATTGCGTACTTTGTCGTGTGATACGTCATATCAGTGACAGGTACTGTTGATTGATTGTCTGTGTAGAAGTTGGGGTTTATATTAGAGGAATAAATGATTATTTTAATTTAGGTACCTTCGTAGTAAACCTTATTGTCGGTAGGTTCTTATTAATACATACTTTTCTTTAAAAATAAATCACCTTCATAGTTTGTTGGCATTTAGTGACCTGAACATAATGAGTCAATTTCCAGATCATTTTCGAGAAATACAAGTTTACAAATAAGTTGCGCACCTTGAATATGCCAATTCAACTGGCAGAGGTCATTGAATGACGGCAAATAAACATATTTAAACTTTATTTAGATTGCAAATAAACAGATAAAGCTATGAACGATAAAACATCGCGAACCTACCTACCTACTCATATTAAAGAATCGAGTTCCTTATTGATACTATGAATATTGAATAGTAATCACAAGGAAGTGTTCGAAATCAATGAGGTTATATGTTAACGTGTTTGATCGAATTCGTTCGGGTAGCGTACACGGTACACAGCAGGCGCGAGCGAGGCGCTCGCTCGAGTGCGTGCTCGCAACCTTGCGGCGCGCGGCGCAGGTCAGATTTTTCGAAGGTCGATGACTCGCTGCCAGTAATCGCGGCGAGTTATTATTATTTGTTGCGCACCCCGACTCCCGAGCCCGTACTTCGACTCGACTCGATTCGAATCGCTCGAGCTAGTAAACGCTCAAATCTAAACGCACGATCGTTTCCCTCGAACACTTTTTTTCTTGATAATGATAAATGTATGACGTCACATTTTGTCGCCTTATTTTACCAGATTTTGGCATCCTAATTTCGGAAGCAAGGGTGAATTTCGCCTGACTTAATTATTTAGAGGCTTTGAATTTAGACGTATTCAGCGTGGAGGAAGCCCTTACCTACGTATGAAACTAACAATTTGACACATCAGATGACGTTCGCTAATTCATAAATTAAACCAATCCTTTTCCCTATTTACACTGGGAAATGTGTTTATTAATTTATTTACTAAGAATTACTTATATTATTTCCCATAATTACAATGTTATTTTTGTGATGTGAAGTGAAATAATAGGAAACATAATAATGACAAATATTATATGATTAAGTAGGTAAGTTAATTAACTGACCTATAATACATAACAATTGTTAAGAGAATTATGTATAGGTAGGTACTTATTCATAAATAAGGTAAACAATTATAAACTTTCAACGAGGTTCTGATTTATTGAAAAGGTGAATACAGTCCCATTTAAACTCAAAGGTATTTACGTATTTTGATCTGGTTTAAGGACTTTATTTGATAGGAATTATAAATAAAGAGTTTTTGATCTATGATTCAAGAAATTTTTGAAATATTTAAAAAAAAAAATTGTGACTTATATTACCTACCTATCTTTCAATTATATAGAATACATCTAGAATGAATCCAGATAGTAAATTTTAAACCGAAAAAACGTCGCCTAACGACACATAGTGCCCGCGGCCTTCGCTTGTACAACATCTGTGGCCGATGTCCATTTGTTAGGTAGAACTGCGGGACTAGACGAACAAAAAATGTTGAATCACAATGTGAACGATCTCCCGAATGGCTCGGATGTAGGAAAAAACAGGCCAAGTGCGTATAAGAATATGTATAGTAAGGTTCCGTAGATAGACGGGGTAAGGAGACCTAAGATGGAATATACTTTTGTATTACTTACTAAAATTACAAATAAATTAAAAACAACCATAAAAATATAGAGTATTAGCTGCCTCCCCGCGGTTTTACCCGCGTAGTTCCCGTTCCCGTGGGAATACAGGGATAAAATATAGCCTATGTTACTCGGGGATAATGTAGCTTTCCAAAGGTGAAAGAATTTTTGAAATCGGTCCAGTAGTTTCGGAGCCTATTCATTACAAACAAACAAACAAACAAACAAACAAATCTTTCCTCTTTATAATATTAGTATAGATAAAAAAGTTTCTGAATTATGTGTTTTTTTTTTAGTTTAAACCACGGAACCCCGAAATTCAAGGGATGATTCTATCCATAATAAATAACATAAGGGTCCACACACACACTGATACCTTTACTTGCCTGTATTTATTATTTTTGGTTTCCATCCATATCAAATAAGAAATCTGATTATAATCCAATATGATTCTCTTATCAATCGTATTTTCTTACTATAAATGTAAACCTATCTATTTTAAAATGCAAAATCATCCAAATGGTTTTATCATTCTACTCCAAATCAATCTATTTTTTCATTCGTGAAACATAATACCTAAATAATATTTTTTTATGAAAAGATAAAATGACTCACAGTTTCTTATAATGCTTAGAATAAAATGAGTGTGTCATTACCCCACTTTACTCAGCTGTGTGACTGTGTGACCCTAGTCTACTCTATTAAAGAAAAAGGATGAGTCAACTACCTGCAACCATGGATAACGTATCCTAAAGGGACACAGTTTACATTATCTATGTATAAAAAAAAATATTTGTATAGAGTTGCTCAAAATAACAAAGGTCTATTCTATTGATAGAGGATGAAAAAAAAGTATTTACAGAAAAAAATCCGTACGTGTACCATAGATAATCTTATCGTTTTAAAAACAAACGACGAAAGTTATTTTATTATGACGTAGCTTGTTGTATTGTCAAGATATATATTGTATTATTTAGTTTAAAATATCCTACTCCTACCTTTAGTTAGTAGTATAAATTACATATTATTCAAATAAACTGAACTATAGGTATAAATACGTTTTATTCAATGTCAAATTGGCACGTGACGTTTGGTTCGAATAGTATTTAAATATTTTAACTCATTATACGTTGCAGAGGTATCTAAATATAAAAAGTATCCTATGTCCTTTTCCAGACTATATCTCTATATAATTTATATCTGTGCCCAATTCAGGCCGTTTTGACGTATCAAACATCTATCCATCATAACATATTAGCATTTTTTATTTACTTATCTTGATCGTAAACAGAGATTATTATTAGCAGGTACTTGTGTCACTTAGTCCGCTTAGAAATAGTGAGCTTTGGTCGGGCAAACAATAAGTTACTCAGTCAGTACGTTTTCAGCCCTTGAAACAAATCGTTAACAAGAGAAATAAACAATATATACCAGGGAATGTTTGGGCGTCGATACATAAATAGGCCCAAGTTTATCATAATTACTAAACAAACTGAAAGAGGGTAAGCAGATACTGTCATAGCGTCGTGGAACAAACGTCATCATGCTATCAAATATTACAGCTTTATCACCAAAAGTGATGGCTTATGATGATTGATGAGCACGAATCAATTATAAGAAATATTTTTCATATACATGGTGCTACAAAATATTTTTGAGTGACAAATACCATCGATATCTATTGGATTTGTTTTTGATAATTTTTTCTATCATATCTATATCATTCATTAGCTAACGATCGGTTTAAAAATGATTCATTTTCATTTAAACACCGAGCGTCAAGGACATTCTTATAATTTTGTGCTATTTCAAACAAAATTCACGACAAATCCACCGTTTAATTTCCCGTACATTTTGCTTTACTTTTCGGCGGTACAAATTGCATTTGAAATAGAAATCTTCTTAAATTTCAAGGTGATTTGCAAAAAAGCGTTCTAGAAATTGTGACAGTCCGCTATAAAGCGGCCGCTGGAAGTGTGCCGCATGCGAAAAAGCGCAAAATCGCTGACCCACTGACCTAATTGCGGTGTCCATGAGCGTGGCAAGGTCGAGACAGTGCCGCGAGCTCACTACTACCTAATCGTTTTTGTATGCAATCACTCGACTAAACTCTACTACGTTCATTTAAATGTTAACTTTATCGACTGAGTAATTATCTACTCGATTAAGTTACAAGATTTTACCATAGAGCTTAAATAGACGAACTCGGACGTGTATGGCTTTTTACGACAACGCAAAGAAGCATTTTTACATTTATGTGGAAAGGGGTTTGTCTGTGGATGGGTATGGGTATGTATCTAAATAAAAGTTGTTCGGAATAACTTTGCCAAGGTTTAGTAATATAGTTATAGTTTAATGTATTTGTAAAATAAAGACGATGTACATACAACACATCTAATTTAATATATGTATTTGATAGATACCTACCATGTTTCGAATTGTCAGTCGAATTGAGAACCTCCTTGTTCATAGTTGGTTAAAATATACAAGATGGCCACGTGATGGCATATAAATAGTAATACATAGTAAGATAAGGTAATGTCATTGATTTTTTAATCACTATAACAATACTAGATAATTGTTATCTGCATACCTAATGTTGTTGCAAGCCAACTAGTCTTTTTACTGATAAACAAAAAAACCTTTTCAATCGATCTATTTTATTAGTCATTCTCCTTAGATATTTAGCTCAAACAAAGTGATAGGGACGATCACCTATATTTCGGACATATTTTCGACTCTTAAACGTTTTTACTAAGTTAAACGGTATGATGACTGACTGACGGACTAACTAAGAATTTAGAATTTATCTAACATAACGTTACTCTAATTTAAAATAAAATAAAATAAAAGCAAGTACGTTATTCATTTCAGCTTCAAAGATTTAATAGACTAGAAACTAGAATAGATTTGATTAACTAGCTTAAAGTAATTTGTACTGTACCTATCTTTTTACTAGAAACTAACAGATATGAGTCAGTGTATGTTTTTCTCTGAACCTGTATCGATCAGTCTAGGTCTAAGTCTAGAATAGTGTTATAGATAACCTCAACCTTGAGTTAGTTTTGAGAACAATAACATAACATACGATATAGATATGGCTGAGTGAGCTTGTTTTCCATTAAATAAATAGGAAATCACCCGATTCTTTTACCATTAGTAAATGCTTACGCAATATTTAGACCTCTTGTTTTATTTACCTATAGTAGGTTTTCTCACTACTTTCCTGTAGAGAAAGAAAATCTTGCCAAATTCCATAATATATTTTAATTCGCGTGTTTGTATGCGCCCGCGCAACCGTGGCGGTAGCGGGACTAGCGGGCCGAATGAACTCGGGAATCGCAGAATGACCGAAAGTAACGGCAATTGGAATTCCTTTTAACGGAATACTTAATTCAGTCTTTAAAAATTTCTAAATTCAAGCACTCATGTTCTGGGAAACGAATTTCTCAGTTAGGATATAATATACCTAATGTAACTTGATTTTTTTTATGTTGATAAAGGTATCCCACGAGTATAAGGAAATTACGCACAATAAGTGATAGGAAATAATGACCTCTTGGAATTTTAATGTTACTAAGTATGATTAATGAAATAAGAGGTTGTCGCAATTTAACCATTACAATTGCTGTGAAGTTACTCGTGTTAATTACTCAGCATCATTTGTTAACATTAGAAGCATCTAGGGCTTAACAGATTCATTATAACTAGTGCAAACGGTCCGAGATACGGTCGGGATAGAGTATTCAAGTAATGTTACGATTACATTACGTAATTGACTGCGCGATTTAAAGTATTCAGTCAGCACAGCAACACAATTTATTGGTAATGGCAAAATCTTATTGCGTAACATTATAATATTTACCAACAGCTTGCAGTTTTGTGTGCTGATCAATATAATCAGCGATGTAGTCGCTACCGACATTCTGTAACAATTGTGTAACATGATGGTCAAAAACAAGTGAAATTTAGTTGCTAACCGAGTAATGATAAATTTTATGCTCGACCTCGTTACGCAAAAAGGGGGTAACGGTGATCTGGACGGAGTCTGTGCCACTGCGCACTCCGAAACGCGACGATTCTGTTGGAAAGTATTCGTTCGAAACGGTCACTTTCTCTAGAACAGGTCTCCGGGCTCCACTCCAGTCTCGGTCCGACCGCAGCGGTACGTGCTCACTCACACGCTTCAATCAAAAGAAATTGACTGACTGTGCAAATAAGTCGTTTAGAAATGTTGAAATACGTGATAGACGCCAGCGCGACCGGTTGCTCACCAAGTTACCTAGAGTGCTGACATCGCGGAGGTAAATCGCATATGTGCTACGCTTAACCTTACTGTAACCTTGGCTGTTGTGCAATCTGATGTCCGTTTTGCAATATTAGCAACATTTTGTGGATAAAATGTTGCAAAATTGTGTTTCTACACGAGAGTCTCCACTCCTACTTGACCATTAAAAAGTTTCAGAGCTAAGTATAAAGTTTTCTGAAGTTTCCAAGAGGATTGATATAAAGTGATGTTGATAAATGAGGAAATTATAAAATCGCGAAAGTTAATAACCGCAACTAATATTGCGAATGTAGTGAAAGGTTTACCAGTTTTGCAGCGAGTTATATCGCCGCCATTTAAAAGAATAAGAAAAAAACTCGGAAGGCAACGACTTGGTGTAGGAATGAAAAAAAAAGTTGGAAGACGAAGTGCGAGGGAGAAAGACGAGAACCAAACAAGTGCGTTACCCCCACGAAGATTATCCGCGTATTTATTTTTACTTATCTGTGATGCGTACCGGTTTCAATGAGCAATACGGTACGAAGATAGATACATTAGTGTTTGTAAATACTAATGAAATGTTTGTCATTACCTTATTGAATGATGCTAAGTGCTCAGTTAATCACTTGACTGTACCATGGAATAACTGTCCTGACCCAACAGTTTTTTTTACTCTTAAGAACATAAGTAAATACTTGTTAGTTACAAGCCACAATTAAATTTATTAATATGCAGCTAGTAATTAGCGTCCCGGTAGACCTTGATGACTTCGCTTATCGCAATGAAATTGCTTAGTAATTAGTTTTTATTTCAAATTACCAGAACCGGTTCGCGATTATTCGGGTCGGATGCGTGCAACTCATGACGTCTTATAAGTTATTATCATGTCCTTTTTGATTCCTTTATTAAAAGTATCCGTACGTGGAAAGAATTGGCAAAAGTTTCTTCCTAGACAACCTCAATAATATTCATTTTATATGTAAATGCACTCTGGTCATCAATTTCTTGTGAATAGCGGTCAGAATTCTGAACAAGTATATTCTTCGTGTCTTTTCGCCTATATTTATCAGCCCTTATCAATAGCTATCGCACTGTTGTGTTTCTTTCACATGTTATACTCTAGGTATCTTTATCAACAGCGTCCGTAGGTATCTCATCATTATCTTTATAAGTCAAAGTCTTCAATTCGTGTCGTGTCCATTAACAGTTGAAATCATGAGCAATTCGACAAGCATTGTTATTAGCTGTAGTAACAATATGATGACCTTTACGCTCGGACGCGTGGCCATGAGATTTCCTGAAGGTTGCGTTTACTTCTCGGATGGCCGATCAACATAGCTCAGTTCCAAAGATGTATCTTGCAATCTGTCAACGGACACCAATATTGTGTTAATAATAAGTTGCATTTACTGACGATAATAAATAAAAAACTGTCAATTTCGACAAACCTCGTTGCTACAGTTGTCGTGTCTTCGTGTGGCTCGTACGTACATAAACAGTCAGCCTACAATCTTTTGACATTGCCGTTGTGTGTGTGCGCCGAGCCAATAGGTCGACCAACCAGTCGGCCAGACGCTCTCCCTCCCTCACTCCATCCTCCGTCTGCCAGTCCTCCCCTCCCCTCCCCCGGCTCCCTCCATTGCGCCAGCCAGTCAGCGTTTGGTCGGTGAACTGTCTGCACGCATCGCGATAACGCGACTCTATACTTCTTTACGTCATAGTTAATTCTGTGCTCATTTTAAAACTCGCACAGTTCAAGTAAGTAGCGCGTGTCTTATCTTGGCATTTATTGTCCAAGAACTTCGTTTTCCCTTCTGTGATTATCATCAAAAAGCCATAAAACTTACTACCGCTTTGTCTTGTTACAGGTACCTACTTGGAACTGGGTGTGAACCCAGATACGGTGTGTGGTTTTATGTAATCTCATTATTACTGTTACTGAAGAAACTCTTAGTGCAATTTGTGAAGCATCTGCTCAGTGTGTGTGCTACAATACATTTGGACTTTTGGATTGAAGTTAATTGATTTACAGAAAGTGAAGTGTACGCTTCAGCGATATCTCTCCGATTGTTATGCTCTGTAAACAAGTGATTTGTGTTATTATTGGATTGTTATCTATTTGGATTCCCAGCAGCTAAATGGCCATTGTAAGTACTAATTTATTGATCTTGTCTTTGTAATGTCGGAGCAAAACTTAAACGTACGTCGTCTTTTATATATATTTCCGAGAGAATCATTTAATTTTAAACCATCGAATGCCTTGTAATTTATCATAGTAATCTGAGAGCTCATAATTTTCAAAGAAATTTTATCTTTATGTGAATGTTTAAATTGGGTCAGTGGCAGACGTTGATGTATTTAAATTGAGACCAAGCCAACTAATATGAGAGTTTTAAAAAGTAACTACAAATCGATGTTAGGATCGTCGATCGTGTTTCGATCGATAAATTAACTGTTTGTCTATATTTTAACAAGTAGGTACCAATTCTCGATAAGCAAATTTATAGCTATTATGTTTCTCGATTAAAATTAAATTGACCCGGATAAAAAATACGAAATAAGAAATGAATAAACCTTTAAGCATTTAGGTATATGAAGCTATTAAAACTCGGAAAAAATAACACAGCATTCGGTCACGAACTACCTACCTACGATACCTTTTTTTGGCCTTAACAATAAATTCTGAGTTGTGATCGGAGAGTTAAGGCAGGTGCAGTTGAAAATTCTATGAATTCTCACGCTCGCTTGCTTTGTTGGCCTTCTGAATCTATTTGCTACGTGTGTAAATTACTTATTGTGAATTGTTGAGCAAGGCTATGTGGCTAATGAGACATAGAGATCGTGAATATACGGGCGCCATCTTTACGAATTGACTGACGCGCATCTCGACCTCGTGTGCAAGTTCACTAAATTTAGAACACAGTTGACATTTTCTGTTCTCAATGTTTATTTAAATAATTTAATCGGTGCTCGCTGCCCGTATACATTATATACTCATTGAAAATTCAATAACGCGGGATACCCAGCCGCGCCGTGTCGCATCACATGTTGAGAACAACGTATACCTAATAGTAGAAACGTAAACGTAAACGTAACAATAGTAGAAACTATCCCTTACGAAACGTGACAACACTAATCTGTCATTTACATCTCAAACAAATGGATTTGACAACAACGGCGGAGTAAACCCAATAATATTATCGACAACGTTTTTACATTTTTTTTGTTGGTTGTGATTTTCAAGAACACGTCTTTTCAAATTATTATTGTGGCCCAATCTTTAGTTGGTTTATTGGAATCAATTGTTCTGGCCTACACCACATACCTACTCCATTAAACTTTGCAACAATTCCGCATACGAGTATCGATGGCTTTACCGTTGTGGTGCCAAGTTGGGACAACAGTTTGATATTGTCTTGTACGATTGTTATTTCATTATTGTTGGTAATAATGCTAGTGTTTCGAACTTGTGGTGTGGCGAGAGTACAGTACTTGTAGAGAGGCACTAAGTGGGTCAAGGCGTACGGCGGCCGGTCGGCGTTTCCTACTCGCCTCAGTCACTAACGACACTATAAGGAAGACACTCGTTATTCATACTTTAAATCAACCTCTATTGAAACAACTGCTTATCAAGAATTATTGCCGTCATTCCGCTCTGTGAACGCTAACTGCCGTGTCGTACTCGTACCGTATCAAATAATTTAGAATATACTTAGATACATAAGAGAACATGAACGAACAGGTTAGTTATTCGATTCGAAATTTCATAACGAATACAACTTAGCAACAATTCGTGAGACTGCAGATAGAGATACTTCCGAAGTGGGCCACACGATACGATAATATCTAAGTATTTCTAATTTCAGGTCAAGGATTTATTGATAAGTGTTGGTAATTATTATTATTTTGATGACGGTCGTTCCAATTCGCTGTGTTATATGGGCATTTATAATGGAGTGATTAGGTAAATTCTAATTCGTATTGACCTCCTTTATTTGCCAGAATTTTATTAGTTCCTGTTTATTGCTTTGCAATCGTAAATTGTCTTTTGAATGGGAAGCCTAGTATTTATCTAGATGACGCCATGATTTACATCAATGAGTTCATCATAAGAATCTAAACACTACACGTATAGTAGATAAAGATAAAGATAAAGATAATTTATTGCTCGAAAAACAGGTAATACATAAGATCTTCAGTTTATGTTTTGTGGTTCTACATTTTTCGCTATAACAGCATGCAATTTTTATTAATTTTTAATTTAACTGAATCCATAAAGACATGTAATTCTAAGCCTATTATGAAATTATATTATACAAGATTAATAAATAAATAAAAAATCATTCGGTAATACAGCTAAATATACAGGTTCATGTCAATGTAAATGGATATTAAATGTTACAATATAAATAAAATTACAAGTGTCTTAGGATATTTTAAATGTCATAAATTCTGTCAGATTATAAAACGAATATTCAATTAACAATTTCTTTAATTTAATTTTAAACAATGTCAAAGGTAATTCCCGCAATATCTTGGGTATTTTATTATAAATATTTATCGCCATGAAATAACAATTTCTTTTATTGAGCATACTGGAACATTTTGGCATGTTAAGCTTAGTAGGGTCTCGCGATAGAAAACGTTTATTTTCGTTTGCCTTCATAAAAAGATGGGGGTGCTTTTTTACAAAAATTGCAGCTTCTAGAATATAGAGAGAGGTTACTGTAAGAATTTTTAGTTTTTTGAAAAGTGGCCTACATGATTCATATGGTCCTACGCCACATATTGCCCTTACACACTTTTTTTGGGACATAAATACTTTGTCAATGTCTGTGGAATTTCCCCACAGTAGTATGCCGTATCTTAGGACTGACCCAATATAGCCGTGATAGGCATTGATAGCTGTTCGTTCGTCTGTAATTTGCTTTAGTTTTCTTAGTGGAAAGACAAATTTATTGACCTTTGTGCATACACTTTTTACTTGTATCTTCCAGTTGCAATGTCTGTCAAGAACAATACCTAAGAACTTTGTATCTTCCACTTCTTCAATAATCTTCCCATAACAACTAATATTTATGTCTGAATGCTGGGTCTTGTAATTTTCGAACTGGATAATTTTGGTTTTTGATAGATTAGCTGTCAGATTATTTTCATTTAACCAGTCTGTTATTGATTGTACAGTAGTATTGAGGGAAAGCTCATAATCAGTATTCCTATTTTTGGGTACAATTACTGAGATGTCATCAGCAAAAAGTATGCATTGGTGTTCTGTAATATTAGGGATATCGTTAACATACAGTAAGAAGAGAAGTGGACCTAGCACGCTTCCCTGGGGTACACCGGATTTGTTTGTTTTATATTCGGATCTAAAAGATGTGGAAACTAGACCACTATTTATGTGGTTAATCTCAACGCACTGTTTGCGACCCCGAAGGTAACTAGCGATCCAATCTAGAGCCTTTCCCCTGATTCCGTAACGTTCACATTTCTTAAGTAAAATCCTATGGCTAACAAGATCGAACGCTTTGCTCATATCAAAGAATATTGCAGATACCTTGTTTCTTTTATCTATGTTTTCAGTTATATCTCTGATCAATGAGAAAGCAGCAAGTGTAGTCGATTTGTCCTTTTGAAACCCGTTTTGTTCATCAATGATAACGTTAAATTTATTTAGAAAATTTATTATCCGTTGATACATTAGTTTTTCATAGATCTTTGAAAATATTGGTATCAATGTGATTGGTCTATAATTGTTTAAATTGCTTTTACAATCCTTTTTATGAATCGGTTTCACAATAGAGAATTTTAATTTCTCTGGGAAAACTCCCTGATTAAATGACATGTTTATTAGGTAGGTAAGTATTTCTGCGAGTTCTTTACTACACGTTTTTATTATACCTGTTGATATGAAGTCGTATCCTACAGCATTGGTGTTATTCAACGATTTTATTATTTTTACGATTTCATCAGATGTGGTCGGTGTTAAAAATATAGTTGAATTAACAGATTTTATTAAGTTATAATTGGGATCTTTCATACCTTCATTATCTGTTATTGATATAAAATAATCATTAAAAGTATTAGCAATTTTAATCGGGCTGTTTATAATTTGTCCATCTTGTTTTATGTTGATAATGTTGTCTTGGATTCTTACATTGTCAACCTTGTCCTTGATTATATCCCAAGAGGCCTTGCATTTGTTTTTGGCTTTTTTGATGAAATTGTTGTTAATATTAATTTTAGATTTTTTTATGCATGTCTTTAGTAGTTTGTCGTATTTTATAAAAGTTTCCAGATGCTTGTCAGTTTTGTGTTTGTAATATTTATATCTTAGCTGTCTTTTAGTTCGCGATGATAGTTTAATTCCTTTTGTTATCCATTTTGGTGTATTGTTGTTAGAGCTAATTTTAATCTTGTTTATAGGAAAGCAAAGGTTATAGAACAATGAAAATATTTCATGGAATTTATTAAAAGATTCGTTGCAATTTGTTTCTGTAAGAATCTCACACCAGGACAAACTTGATAGTGCTTCTTTGAATTTTGTTACATTTTCCATCCCATAATCTCGTTTCATTTCAAACCAATGGGTTAATCTGTCTTGTTTTATTGCTGGAAAGGATATAGTTTGGCCAGTATTGTGATCAGACAGATATAGCTGATGCACTTTGCCAGTTACATTATTAATGTTGCTAATTATGTGATCGATACAGGACATCTTACGGGTAGGTTCTCTAATATGTAGTTGTAGGTTGTAATTTAATAAAATATTTTTTAAGTATTCAGAGTTAGTGTTAGTTTTGAGAGTGTCAATATTAAGATCTCCAGCTAATATAATCTTTTGCTTTCTTGAAGATAATTTGTGCAATAATAGTTCAAATTTGTTGAAAAATTGTTTGATATTTGAGTTTGGTACTCTGTATAGACAAACAATAATGCATTGCATTGATGGTATTTCGATACCACAACACTCAAATATTTTTTCAGTGGTTAAATGTTTACACAATTCATTCCGAATGAATATAATTGACTTACGAGTCAGAATACAGACTCCTCCTCTCTTTTCTCCGGACCTTGAGAATGAGTTCGCTACATTAAAGCTCTTCATGCGAATATTGTTCTCATCACCACATTTTACGAAAGTTTCCGAAAGGCAAACAATGTCTACAGGTTGATTATTTTCCAGGAACTCGTTTAAACAGATTTCTAATTGATCTTGCTTGTTAATTAGGCCTGCAATATTTTGGTGTAATAGGGTGGCTAAATTTGTTTGCTTACTACGCTCGAAAAAGCTTTTGTGGCTTAATATTTTCCATGGTCGGAAAATAGTAGGGAATTGTCCCCTTTATTGGCGCAAGCTTCTGCACTCTACGTTTTGATTTTGACATGGCGATAATATTTTTACAATGTAAATAGTGTTTGTTATAATATGATATATCAATAATACTATTAATTTTTTTACATACATCAATTTGATACTGTTTTTTACTATAATAATACATTCCCATATCGATAAACGTACAGTTATTAAAATATTGACATATATTTTTTATAAGCATGTTTAATAATGATTCATTTAAATATTTATTTTGATAGACACTCGTAATAATAACATTGGTATTTTTAATGGATTTTAAAGTGGTTGATAATTCAATAATTAATTTATTTGGATTGATATCATTTTCACCTACGCATAGAATTAAATAGTTGTCGTCAGAGTCTTGTAGGTCCTGGCAGGATTTTAATATTTCCTCCGATGTAGCTTGTGGCTTCGTAATTGAGGAGATCACGTAGTTTTCATATTGAGTGTCAATTCTCGACTGGATAAGCCTAAGGGATAAGCCAGAGCATTGTTGTCCACCTAAGATTAATATTTGTGGTTTTTCCAATTTTTTCTCTGAGTCAATTGTAGCGCCATCTAGTGTTGATTCGTTAATACTGTTATTAGTCGATACTTTGGGGCTTAGAACAGACCTTTTAACGACCGGTACATTGTTTTTAGTGGCGACATCTGTTGGGTATTCTTCGTCGGACTTCAACCCCATATCGATGCTACTGTCATTCAGTTCTGGATCATTCAATGACTTTTTTATAATACTTTTACGTCGTTTTGTTGATGAAGTGCCATTAGTTTTGCTATTTGTTGCCCTTGTACATACTGTTTTTAATTGAGTTATATTGTTTTGCTGTTGAAGGGTCTGTGTCTTTAGGGTTTTGTTTTCTAAAATTAATTCATCAATTTGGTTATGCGCTGATTCTAGTTGGGTTTTTAATTGTTGAATCTGATTTTTTAAGGATTCCATTTCTTCATAAGAAATGTTTACCGCAGTTGATAGGTCAGGTAAACTTCTAGTCAAATAATCCTCTGAATGTGTTGATGCAAACGATGAATCAAATGAATTTTTATTCATTGTTTTATTTCTGCGCATCGTGACATTTTGATACTCCATGTTTAATATGAAGTCTTGTAGAAATTAAGATTCGAGAATTTTTAAAAATAATTTTTTGTGACGATATGAGATTTGAACCCTGAACTCGTGTGACATACTAGTCCTCTACACCGCTGGACCAAACTCGCTACGTCCGATCGTGGTGAAAATTTCCTAGTGTCTTGTGTAGTATGAAGCAATTAGAGTGTTTATGCCCATATAAGGATACGTTTTGGGCGCAAGCATAAAGCGACTGACTCACCCCAATTACCGTTGGGTTTATGATTCACTCGGCGGAGTTCTTGTTGCATGGAATATATATTTCTTGATTTTAGATAATTCCTGTAGTTTTGTAACTGTGTTTTTTCGGCAGTATATTGGATAGCACTTTAACTTCACACTGTAGTTGTTTTAGGAGAAAGTTCTTTAATTTGCTATTTTTTAGAGAATTTATTCGACAGAGGTGCTCACTAAGCGTGCGCTCTCAGTTCCGTGCGCGCGCGGTATTATTGTAGGATGTAAACAAAACATAACAAAACTAAATGCGTACACGGCAGATAAGAGCAGTTTGCACTAGTTAACGTTTGCACCGACCCACATAGATACAGGCTATCACTGTAGCAGGACCGATAACACGACTACTTTCTCTAACACGCTCCATTTCGTAAATGCTTATTTACTTACCTTCAGGGCCTCAAGTCTGCTTTACTCACAGCAAATTAATTCGATCAATATTTCAGTACAACGAATGTTTGCGACAAACTTTCTTCTTTTTAGTTTAATGCCCACCAAATTTTCATCTTCTTAGTTTCAAAGATTATTTGGTGATAGCTTCGCAAGTACGTAGCATTACTATGATTTGTGATATTTTCAAAGACGTTTCGCACAATCCGTTTTTATCGCTTATGTTGAATACTTTCTTGTTCCTTTTCGTCATTATCTAGTACTCGCTAGCTAAATAATAAATAATGTATCAAAAAGTTTTGAGGACTTGCTGTAAAATTGTATAAAGTTTCCAAAGAGCAATATGTATTAATATTCGGTTTTCCTTATATTTTGGAAAAAACGGAGCTGATTTAACATAATGTGTGCGTCTTCTCGGGAATTGTACTTTATTTGCGTATGCCATATAATATATGTTCGGCGTATATACCTATTTATGATTATTATTATTATTTTATTTATTCAATAATGGAAAATATATATTCCAAGATGATAATTTATGTCAATCCATAACATAATATTTTATTACTGGTATTCCTTTAATTCACAAAAAAATACGCACGTAAGTTTTTGCCAGCCGGCATTTTAAAACTGGCGTAGATTAGATAGGCTCACATGTGAGTTTCGCAGTAACTTAACGGTAAAAATAACCGGATTCAACGGTATCGGTTCTCGCGAATTCTGGCCGAATGTCATCATGTTTAAAGCGGTACAATCATCGTATGTAACATTGACTTTCACATTTGTAACGTGTCGGTTGCTGATGTAAGAGGCCCAAACCCCACCGCGTGCCCCCGCCCGCGCAGCCCACTGTGAGCTCTGCGCCGCCGCCGCCGCAGCCGCACCGTGCCAAAGCGATTAGGTAAACGTTACGCGCACAGCTTTCACCCCACTTTCACCTCCATTTCCGCGTTGCTTCTAGCTCATTGGCGAGCATTTAACTATAAAAGTTATTGTATATTGCGACATTTTGATTGTTTGTTTTGGTTTCATAGACGCTTCGAGACTCATTTCGTGAGTGTGTTTATTGATTGTTTGGTCACCAAACGTTGAGGTTGGTTCCATTTTCCTTGAAGACTGTTCTCATTTCAGTCTTGTGGTTAAAAGCCACTTTACAAAGTTTATTGTATATTGGTTACCTGTTTCCTTGATTACATGATTACGCGATTCATTAATAGGTGTATAGGTAAAAACCCTGTTGTCTGCACAAAAGAACATGTATAACTATAGTTATTGTGCGCATGAATAGCGTACATAGCAATAGCATGTAACAAACTGTTTACAATGACATAACATCAGGGCAAAATGTCACAAGCTATCATCGCTACAGATAACGTAGCGTTTCCGAGGTTTCTAATAAAAACCAATGTACACAGAACACGTCATAGATTTTCACGGAATTGTGTCGAATACGTGAAATCGTAACCTGCGGTTGTAATGCTTGTGTTCTCGGATGTAGGTGTTTACTATATTATATTGAATCGTTATTTATTCTCATTTAGCATTTGGGGAAAGTATTATTTATTTTGAATAAATCGGTTTCGTGTTCTGAATATGATAAGGATATCAACAATGTATCTGGTAATAAATTCTCCTCACAATCCTCCGCGGTTTATCTACATTTGGCTCGCAGTCCCAACGCGATAAAATACAATAAATAATATTATTTGACGTGTATGGGATTTCGCGGAAGTCAAAAGCATTTAGGATCGACTCCTAAGATTCCTAACGTTTGAATCATTTGTTTTTGTCTATAATAATATACCTTATTTTAAATGGAAGAAAGTTGAATTTTAAACGACCTTATTAAATTTAGGTAACATTAAAATTCCGAACCGTAGTTATCATCGGAATTTTATTCAAACGGTGTCATTACCGAACTCTTTAATGTCATATTAAGGACAATGTTTATGTATTAACAATTAACAAAATTACTATTTAATTTAATTAATTATCTACTCAAATGGCATTGTAAGATATTGTTTTTATCTAAAAGGCTAAAATGTTGTTGATATGAAAACGCACGTGTTCGAAAAGAGATCTTTTATCTCTCAATGTATTGTCGACAGATTTATTATTGAAATGTTCATCAATTGGCTAGACACTGGCAGTAAAAATGTCTTCGCTGCATTATTAAAGTCATTCCTACGAACGAATGAAATAAAAAAAAGAATTTCGAATATCCAATAACGTTCGTTGTATGTGACATTGGCCTGGTGACCGATTGCGATCTTTCTCTCGTCATTCGCCATTCGTTTGCACAACTGTTTTATACACTGCTAGTGTAGGTGTGCTATCCAATCGAGTAGGCTACATCTGTATTTGTAATACCTACGTTGCTATGGAGTATCGTCACTTTATGGTTGTAATTACAGCGTTTTCAGTTACGAAATACACTTATTTTTATGGTTATATGGATTATATGGATATGAACTTACATCTTTTAACGTGTTCTGTATGATATTTATGCTTGTATTATGACACCTAAAAGTTAACGGATTATTTGTTAAATATAAAAATAAATCACAAAGGGAGTAATATTTTATAAAGGTTGAGATTTATTTTATCAGCAAACCGGTTTGTGAGTTGTATGCGAATACAACGAGCTTGCAGCTATTGACCCACTGACCCACAAACGAGTGAAGGAAAACAACTTAGTTGCGTGTCACAATCGACTCGGTTCGACTCGACTCGACTCGATGTAACTATCGAGATTACTTTCGTTTACAAAATGTTATTGTCGAAATTATTAACATTCCACTGGACAGCGAAAGTGATGCTGCCGACTAATGGTCTTTTATTAATGTATAAATAACTATAAAGTTATGCCATTCTTTTTAGTACACCTATGTATCTATTATTCTTTTACTAATATTACTTCGCGGTTTGTGTTTTGACTGACTGAAATGCCAAAAAATCTCGTCAAGTTATGTAATCGCATTCCTAGATATATTAACTTTAAAAGTAACACCAGGAAGCGTCGGAAATATTTACGAAACTCTTTACGAAATTCTCAACACGCGAAAGAAAACTCTTTCGAAATATGCCGATCGAATCAAAACAACAATTACAACAAAGTTCCAGTCTGGGCCGGTTCAGCTTTTCATGGAACGAGAAACAAAACAAAAGCGTGGTTATAAGCTTTATATTGTTAGATAAATGTTGGAGACAGTCCAAATGGACGAGCTCTAGTTGTTACATGTACCGAAATAGATATCTTGTAGATATTTTATCTAACCTATTTGTATACTGTATCCCAGCTGTTCGCTCCTGTAAACTGGTCGCAATGAGGGTATGCTCAAGATATGATCGTTAAAGTGGAAACAGGGTCAACTAAATCTGGACTAGCAATATATAGCTATGTTTGAATTTCCCACCTGTAACATTGTAGCAATATGAAGATACAAATTAAATCATTTACACGTGTAACATAGTTTATGTTGCTTGGTAGGCAGATAGTAACGTTTTTAATTTTTGCAAGGTTACGCTTTATATATTTTGCACCACTTGTTTCTTTATAAATCGCTTTAGATTTGCATATATAGGCTTTTCAAAACATAATTATATTTCATATTACATCCTGCAAATAGCTATGGGCGGGATTCTACGTATCTAAAGATATTGTTAAATTTCACTTTTAGCTTATCAATAACATATTATACATAGTAACTTAAGTAATCTGTGTCAAGAACGTGATCCGTGGTTACTATGTGAAGTAAATCAGACTCGTTTATTGCATTCCATTCTCTCATTTTGTATTTCCAACGAAGATAACGACACTTTTTTTTTTAAAAGATCGATTGATGAATATAGCTATATATAGTATACATCTACATAGGTTGAAACTTCGAGTATTATAATAGCCGTGATGATTTCCTTGAGCGAGATAACTTCCTATAAATTTTATTGTAGTATTACTAGATTAAAATATTACTGCCAGACAAGAGCTTTCAGTTGATCCAATAAAAATGCTTTCGTAAATACTCGCATCGCATCTAATATGCTGTCAGTGACCGCAACGAAAATCGCTGGCACAAATAAACTGGCATACTGGCATGCCATCGAGCATGGCATGTCATCTAGCATCTCCGGCGGCGGGACATGCATGGCACCATGCGGTATTGACGTTTATGCTGCCACATTTTTAAATATACAATGGCAAAGTGTTTGTTTGATTCTTCCTGAAGATTCTTAAGTACCTATATTTATGATATTTGGTATATATCTACCTAATATACGTAAATGAAAAGATTTATCAGTAGACCTTCGATGGTTATTTATTAGTGATTAAAATAACGCCGTAGGATATTTTTTTAGCCTGCAAATAAGGAATTAAAGTTAAAACTGGTAATGAAAATGCAATAACATAAATACAGGATGCTGCGACTTTTACTGTTCGATGTTAGTCGGTCGGGGATAAACAATGCGGATCTAATAATAGAGGGCGCTAGCGCGGCCGATGAAAAATAGAACGAGAATGTGGGCCACAGACTCCTGCGCATCGCTGTACAGTACAGTCATACCGACATTTCATACTACTGAATGAAATACAGTAATTTAATATATCTATACTTCTATACTATACTAATATATAAAGAAGAGTTTGTTTGTTTGCTTGAACGCGCTACGTTCAGGAACTACAATGTTAGATAGCCAATTTATAGAGGAAGGCTATAATACCATCACGCTAAGAAGAATAGGAGCGGACCATCAATCAAAAATGTTGCAAAAACTGTCAAGTGACGCTAACGAAGTTGCGCGGGTCAACTAATTAATAAAATCCGCAGCTAATAAGAATTTAATTTATCTACTAATAATGGATTTTATATTCAAACATAAGGTAGTCCCATTGAATTAATTAGAACTTTAATTTGTGTGTTTGTACGTAGAATCATTTATTACTCTTTGTCAAATAAGTCTACTCTCCAAGGCTCGGTATGGAAAAATAATAAGAAAGATGTTTAATTTCTATATTAATCTGGCTTTTTAATTCATACTTACTACATAGTTACCCCGTGAAGGATCTTATATTTCCCCATGTTTAATAGATCTATCGAGCGCCTCATACATACTTATTCTTCGTGAAAATTTAAATGTAGATTAAGTTATAAAAAATATCTCATATCTATCGCCAATACATAAAAATACTAATGCAGATAATTTTTGGCCAAATAGATGACTTAACTTTATCATTATCTATTTCTTTACCTTTATGATTAAGTTTTATATTATATGGTTGAATTAATAAAAAGTGAGTCAGCCACACGGAAAACAAAGTCATGTTTGTTTACTATAAAATTAAGCGCAATCGCGATTACAATTTTCCTCGCAATCGTTCCATGGTGTTAACGTACATATATCGAGGGGTTGTGTGACATAATTTTCATTCCCCTATCCTATCCCCCTTGTACAGTATTCCCCTGTATTCCAGGGGAGTTCCCATTACTGTAGAGCAGTAGGTATTAATACCTACGTGACGTTAGTGGTGTGGGGAAGATAAATCGACTTTAGAAATTGGGCCGAAAATCGTAACTTTATTGTTACTAATGAGGGCTTATAACAGTTCACGAATAATTCATTGCAATGAGAGAATCGTATTTTAAAGCTAATACAATAAGTGTGAGGGATGGTCGTAGTAATTTAGCTTGTGTATTGTTGCAAAATTTTTGATTGATACTCCACTCCTTTTCATCGTAGCGTGATGATATATAGCCTATAGTCTTCCTCGTTTAATAGGCTATCTAACACTGAATGATTTTTCAAATCGGGTTAGTAGTTTCTGAGATAAGCGCGTTCAAACAAACAAACTCTTCAGCTTTATATATTAGTATAGATATAGATGGCAAGTTTGGTAGGTTAGAAATGTAGGTATATAAAGTACATAATGCGATGCGATATTCAATTTTGAATAGAATGAATAAAACAACAAGGTATATTTTTATAGGATGTGTGTGTCCGCGACATTAGCTTAGGTAAGCACCTGCTTACGACACCTGTGCTTGTGTGTATTAAAAAATAAAAAAAGCCGGCCAAGTGCGAGTAGGACTCGCGCACGAAGGGTTCCATACCGTTATCTGTAAAAAAAAACATTTTTTTTGTACTATTTGTTGTTATAGCGGTAATATAAATACAATATCTGTGCAAATTTCAACTGTCTAGCTATCACCGTTCTTGAGATACAGCCTGGTGATGGACGGACGGACGGACTGCGAAGTCTTAGTAATAGGGTCCCGTTTTTACCCTTTGGGTATGGAACCCTAAAAAATAATAATATGTATAGGGTAGTTTAGCTGGTTTCCCGTCCAGCTCCGGTTTCCGTCCATTACCAGGCGCACTGTACAACATTTACGTAGAATAGCATCATATTAATAGTCGACTGCACAAGTTTGGACTTGTTACAGCCTTTGAAGTCATATGTGCTAGTCTACCAAAATTAAAAAAAATTGTCATTTCCCAACTCGAATAAAAGCTATGTCAATCTGCGGCTTGCTTACGAGCTATAAACACGCCATCTTGAATGTGAAAAAAATTGTGGCGCGAGGTAGCTGCACGGTAAGTTATTTGGTTAATTTTCGCATGTATTTATTTGTTTTGGTAATTAATAACTAAGTAAAGACACAAAGTTGGCATTAGGAGGTGTTTTTCATACTTATTTAACGAATTACTTATAAAATCTAGGTGGACGGAAATGGAATAACCAATTCCGCAAAATATTCTGTTCTCGTCCACATGGACGAAAACACAAAAATATAAGTGAAAAATCATAAATCAGTTAAAGTATGGAATGCGAAGAACTTCATAATTTTTTTTAATGGCTGGATCTTTGTTAGTTATTCGATCTAAAATTTCATTTTCGTCCACGAATTTATCAGTGTGGCAAGCATAAATTTATATTTAAATACCTTGGACGGAAACCAAAAATATCTATAAAAATTACTCTAGTTTTCGTCCAAGTACTTTAATATGAGCGGACGAGAAGTAGAAACACCAGTTATTTAGTTTTCGTCCATTACAAACAGCGGTTATTATCTTGGTTTGGTTTTAGCAAGACTTTTTTATTTTGTTTTTCGATCACTGCAGGTATTATATTATCATTATCGCCTATATCATTTGAAAGAAAGAAAGAAAGAAAGAAAGAAATTTTTATTTGTGACGCCCAGAAAAATATTACATACATAAGAAAAACAAACAATTATAAACAAAATAAAAAATAATTAACCTAAAAAAATAAATAACATTGACTGGCGTTACAAAATGGTCCACCAACTCAGCATGAGCTGGTCATACATTTGCATAACCAGCGCTGGTCTTCCGTTGGGGCCGTCTGGTGAAGTCCAGGCCGGGTCACATGATAGCTATTATATTGTATTAAAGTGAGTGAGAGCAGTTAACAGTGACCTAATAAGGAGGTGAAAACAAGAAAACACAATGAATAAAAAATAAAATTAACAAAAATTGATGCCGTAAGTAAGTACCTATTTCTATTTGCTGTTTAGTATATTTGGTTATTAAATGCATTGTTTTAGATGAAGTCATTGGAGCCGAAAAAAATAAGAAAAAAACAAATCCTTACACAGAAGATGCCTTAAATAAGGCTCTACCAGATATTCAGATTATGTCAGATTAAAGGCTTTGCTATACTGAAGACTGTCAGCTGACCGCAGACCTAAATCTACATCTTCATCAGCTGTTTTACTATAAATCCTTATAAATAATAAGTTTCTTAGTTTTACTGTTATTATAAATAATTGATACTTAATTGGTGTTGTTAAATAAAAACAATTACAATTTAAGACTTCTTAAAATGATTTTAAAATATAATTAAGGACAATATCTCAATGTACCTGATTTTGCATGTGATATCTATGTTTTATACTCTAAGATAATTAACGTTTTTATCAGCCAAATGCTGTTATAAAAATACATTTTGTATGTTATTATAAAAACGCATTATAGTTGCATTTTATTGAGTTGATTAAAAACACAATTAAAACACTGATTTTTAATTAATTGCATTATAATCCTCTTTATAAACAGTGGACGAAAACTAACCCAACATATGTCGAAAACTAATATTTTTGGACGAAAACTGACGAAATCGGTACTTTTCATTAAAATATTTTTTATAAAAAATACGATGACTTTAATTAATTGTCCCTTGATGTAAACTTAAAATAGACTATATAAGCGTTTAATCAAAAAATAGTTTGTTAGATTTGGCCCAGTGGAACATATTTTTTTTAAATGTATAACCTGGCAACTCCACTAATTGGACGAAAACCGGCTAAACTACCCTACTAATGACTTAACGAAAACAACCACATAAATCCCGAACAACTATTTTAAAATCGATCAAGGTACCTACATAAACTACACAGTGAGAAGTGATGTCATTCCTATTCTCATGTCATTATACTTATAAATATATTGGTAGGTATTTTGTACGTAGGTTTTATACCTACATAAACTAGTTGGGAAATTAGTACAAAAACTTCCTAAGTACATACTCCTACGATACGAAGAATAAACCTCTCCATAATGACAAAGACAAAAAGTAGCCTTTGTATTTTCAAAAAGAAATACGTCGCAGCACGGCCTTGGGAACAGCGGACTACTCATGTGTTACCATAGTAAGTGAAAGAGACAGAGCATAGATGACGGTGAATCGTCGAGCTAGTATCATTTTACCTTACTGAATCGAACCCCAGACGTTACGAATTCGAATTACGATTCACCTTGTTTCGCTCGCGTCGCGGGGGCAATGACCCGGCACAGCTGTACCGCGCCTGTCTACGTAAATAGTGTTCTGTTTACGCACACTCGCATATTTTTTTTTTTTTTTTTTTTTTTTTTTTTTTTCGGCGGGTAGTTCAATGGTGTAGACGCAATTTTGCTTTTCAAATCTTTTATTAATAATTAAAAATACTTACAGTGTAATTTTTATAATTTATATCACTGATTCTATGAACTGTTAGATCACTTTACCGCCTGCAGTCATTTTCACTATTTTATTAACACTCAACGGAATGGAGTCTTTGAAGCAATCTATTGAGGATATGAACATGCTGTTCAGCCAACAAATGGAGGCCTTTCAGCGGGATTTGGCACAGACATCTTCCTCTTCAGCTGCAGTAACAACATCAGCATTGGCCTCTGAATTCAGAACCTTCAAGGAGTTTGTCATTAAGGCGTTGGATATTCTTCGCAACCAAGTCAACCATTTGGCCAAGGAACAGGATCGTCAGGAGATGCGGAGCCGCAGAAAGATTCTCCTTGTACATGGAGTTGCAGAGCAGGACACTGAGAATTTATCTTCAAAGGTTTCTGAGGTTGTGTCTATTAATCTTAAGCTTGTCAACTTCAGTGGTGCATACATAAGCCGTTGCCATCGTTTGGGATCCTTAAGCTCTAAGCCAAGACCTATATTAGTTAAGTTTAAAGACATTTCTATAAGGGACAAGGTATGGTCTAATAAAGTCTCCCTCAAGGGCTCTGGGATAACCTTGTCAGAGTTTTTGACCAGAGAGCGTCATCTGGCTTTTATGGAGGCGAGGAAGCGGCATGGCGTATCAAAATGTTGGACTCGAGACGGGTATGTAGTCCTCATTGCACCGGATGGTTCAAAGCATCGTTTGTGCACCATGTGGGAACTTGACGACATTCCTTGTCCGTCTACCACAGCAGCAGCAACAAAGGAAGGCAATTCGACGGCAGCGACGATTGTTACTAAGGCTGCCGCACTTAAATCTAAGAGAGCTCGTAAATAGCCTCCTTCATTCATTTTTTTTTACTTTACATAATCTTGTCTTGAATCTTTTCGTAACAGTAGGTAGCACTAGTTTTCTTTGTCAGTAGTATAACGCTCGTTTAGTTTAAATAATTAATGTGTTTGTACCCGAAACCTTTTACTTTTTTTCATATTTTTTTTGTTATTTTGACACTATTGACATTAATTTTGAACAGACAAAGTCACTGACATATTGATGCTAAGGTTGCCAGTGCTATTTTAAAATGGCTACCTACTAATTGTAACGTTCCGTTTTATGTTAATTTTTTATGTTTTTTTTTTCTGATTCAATTATTATTGTTTTCTTTTTAATTTCTTTTTTGTTCTCTATTCATGACTGCCGGCAGGTGATATGGAAATAGTTATATTAAAAGAAGTTTTATAGTAATTAAATTATATACATATATATTATATTCATAATTATATTTATTAGTTTTGTATATTTAAGTATATGTCTGTTATAAATCATAATGATAATTCTCACGATACTTTAGATGATACTTTTCTCTCTTGTTCTTCCTCATCCTCTAGTCTGAGATCCAATGACAGCTTTCACAGTACCTCTCTCTCTCTCTGTGACACTTTAAATGCTTGTTTTAGTGATGTCCTTAAAAACTTTAATGTCGTTCACATTAACGCTCAAAGTATTCCGGCCCATTATCCTGACTTACTGACGTCCTTTTCTAATCTCAAAAACACTCACGCTATTCTTGTATCTGAATCTTGGCTGAAACCGTGTTTACCTTCGACTGCATATTCCATACCTGGGTTTCAGCTGATTCGGAACGATCGTATTGGTAGGGGAGGAGGTGGGGTTGCTATCTATCTCCGCGCCCACATTCCCTATACTGTGATTAGTATGTCCCCACAGAGTCCCGTACCTATTGCTGAATATATGTTTATTGAGATTATTCTATCAGGCGTGAAAACTCTTCTTGGTGTATTGTATAGTCCCTCTCTATCTGTCAATTACTTTTCCCCATTTGAATCACTTTTAGAAACATTTCTTCCCTTGTATAATCATTCAATTATCATGGGTGATTTTAATACTTGCCTTTTGAAGTCTGACCATCGCTCAACTACGCTAAAATCTATTGTCAACTCATCAAATTTAAATATTCTTCCACTTAATCCTACACACTATTCTCCTCACTGTGAACCGTCTCTCCTTGATTTAATTCTTGTTTCTTCCCTTCAACATGTTTTCAAACACGGGCAATGCACTGCTGATGCCTTCTCTTATCACGATCTTGTCTATCTTTCCTACAAGATTCGTCCCCCTAAAAATAAATCTAGAATCCTTTTGCAGCGCAATTTTAGTGGCATGAATCTTGAACTCCTGCACAAGGATGCCCAAGAAATTGATTGGACGATTATCCAGGACGCACCAACTGTTGATAAGCAGTTGGAAATCTTCAATTATTTGTTGTTGCAGCTATATGACGTGCATGCTCCAGTTCGTCCTGTCAGAGTCAAACATCTTCCTGCTCCATGGCTCACTGACGAAATTAAGTGTATTCAAGCCAAGAAAAACAGTATTAAAGCCAAATTTAAAATCAACCCTGACAAATATCGTGAAAAGTACAGACAGACTAGAAATCACTGCAATAAGATGTGTAGAGATGCACAACGACGCCATATACATCAATCCGTAGAAGATGGTGACCCAGCTAAAGTCTGGAAATTTCTTAGAACTTTGGGAGTCGGGAAACCTAGAAATAACCCAGTCATAACAAATTTAAACTTAGATCTGCTTAACTTACATTTCTCTTCGTCGGCTAGCTGCGATGCTGCCACGAAAACCGATACACTCCGTAATCTTTCATCATCGCAATCTCCCAACTGTCCTGCTTTCTGTTTTAGTCAGTGTACTGATTGTGATGTTAAGAGGCACATTCTATCCATTTCGTCAAATGCTGTGGGTTGTGATAACATCAGTCGCAAAATGATCCTTCCCCTATTAGATTTCCTTACTCCTATCATTACCGCTATCCTCAACTATTCGATCTCCTCTAGCTCTTTTCCCGATCTTTGGAAAGAAGCTCAGATTATTCCTCTTCCAAAGAAATCCAATCCTAGCTCCTTTTCTGACTATAGACCTATTTCCATACTGCCTTTTCTTTCGAAAGTGCTGGAACGAGTGATTCATCATCAGTTAAGTTCATACGTTACCAAATTCAACCTTATGAATCCACTTCAATCTGGTTTTCGTCCTGGTCACAGCACTGTTACAGCTTTAGTAAAAGTGACTGATGACATTCGATCCGGTATAGACAGAAAAGAGCTTACTATATTGACGCTGTTAGACTTTAGTAATGCTTTTAATACTGTAGATTTTGACATCCTTCTTGCTACGCTGTGCTCTCTTAACATATCTCCAACAGTAATTGATTGGTTTCGAAGTTACTTGTTTGGGCGCCGGCAGCGTATACGTCTTGAAGATTACTCATCTTCATGGTGTAATTTATCTGCAGGTGTACCACAAGGTGGCGTCTTATCTCCGCTTTTATTCTCAATTTTCATTTCTTCTATAACACATAAAATTTCGTCACTCTACCATCTTTATGCAGATGATCTTCAAATTTACCGACAATCCCCTCTTAGTTCTCTTTCAAGTGCCATTTTGAAAACAAATGATGACCTTGCTCATATTTCAGACTGGAGTAGGAAACATGGGCTTGTAGTAAATCCTTCTAAAACCAAATCGATTATCATTGGAAGTAAAAATTCAATATCTAGAGTAGATTGGGATCAGCTTCCCTCAATAATTTTTAATGGCGTAAAAATACCTTTTAGCGATGTTGTTAAGAATCTTGGAATTCTCATTGATCGCAATCTATCGTGGGCACCGCAAATCGCGGAGGTAAGCAGAAAGATGTTTGCTGCGGCTGGTTCTATCAGACGACTACGTAATTTCTTGCCTATTGACACTAGAACTGCGCTCGCAAAGGCATTGTTACTCCCGATTCTAGACTATGCCGACGTCAGTTACCTTGACCTTTCTGAAGAGCATTTAAATAAGCTTGAGCGCCTCCAAAATCTTTGCATACGATTCATATTTGGATTACGCAAATATGATCACATCTCCCAATTTCGTAAACAACTCAAGTGGCTCCCCATTCGTCTTCGCCGGAATACTCATTTACTTTCGCTCCTTTATACTGTTCTCTTCAATCCCAAAGCACCTTCTTACTTAAAAGAACGCTTTACGTATCATAGTTCGCAACTGCATCTTCTTCGCAGCTCCTTTGAATCCTATCTTACATTTCCTTCTCATATCTCCTGCTCTTACTCAAAATCTTTCACTGTCCAAGCTGTCCGTCTTTGGAACTCTCTTCCACAAACTGTCAGACGAGCTCAATCTCTAGACTCTTTTAAGACAAATCTCATTTCTTATTATCTTTCAACTGAATGTAAGTAGACTATATTTATAGTATTTATGTATAATTTGTTATATCTATTAGTTTATTTTATTGTTATGTATGTATTAGGATGTATAGTACTATATGTATTTGGTTTTCATTTCATTATTAATATTTATGTATTGTTCACAGTCATTGACCTACACTTGCCATATAAATCTTATTTCCTCTCACCCCAAGGTTGCCTGGAAGAGATTGCTTTTGCAATAAGGCCGCCTATATTGTTATCACTTTGTATTTCTGTGTATTTAATTTGTTATTTTTATTTTTCTTTTGGTGTATGCAATAAAGTATATTCTATTCTATTCTATTAGTTGGTGTGAAAAAAATGTTGTAGGGTAGGTATTTCCTTTCTCTCACATGCACTCTGTATTCTTCATTGATCCTACTCATTTTATGGCTGACTAGTGGCTTCCCGCGGTTTCACCCGCGTTCCCGAGGGACCTTCAATTTTTCCAGTATAAAAAGTTGGCAAAGCTGTGTTCCAAATTTCATCTTAATCCGTTCAGTAGTTTTTACGTGAAAGAGCAACAAACATCCATCTCGCAAACATTCGCATTTTAAGTAAGTATAATGTTCGTAGGATGACTAGGATGAAGCAAAATGAATAAGCAAGTATAAGCACTAAAGCTCTTCGAATACATTCATAACAAATGTCGGTCGATATTCCAATAGTCATGTGAATACCTATTACCCATACAATGTAAGGTAGATTAGTCAGTCTACCTACAGCTTGGTTCAGTGGATTTTAGGTAAATACCAGAAATCAATAAGCATATCGTTGCATTCGACAACATAACGCCTACATTATTTACATTAAAAATAGGCTAAAGAAGTACCTAACTAACTACTTATCTATATAACCACTTACTTATTGACCCCACTTTAATAAATAGGTTGTAAAGGCAATTTAATTATAATTGGATTTTGTATTCAAGTTTATGATACTTACGGCTAACTATTAATCTGTTGAATTAGTTCCCTAAGAAATGATTATGTAAACAATATAACAACTTAGCATGTACTTAACTTAAACAACACATAAGTGAGTTTATAGGTATCATAAAATCACACCTTCACCTAACTATGTAGATAAATTGAAATAGTAAATTACTGCGGATAGAAGAAATAACTACTTACTTTTACACAAAAATTTTTTGTGAAATTAACTTTGTTTTTAATTTGTTTTTTTTCTACCTATGTGTCAAATGTGTAGGGACAAAATCTGTCGTAAAACCTCTTTAACACGATCATCGATTTCATTACGGATTAGGAGATGACTTTATGTACCTATATATTTTTTTCCGACAAAATTTCCAAGTCAATTCAGATGATATGTTGAATTGTTTATCAACGGATGCTGTATGTAGGCCAATGTCCATATGGATGGGTTACCTAACTATAGATCATTATGTAGTGATTTAACTCGTGATAACAACTATAATGAGTAGGTAGGCACAGGTATCTTTATTAATACTAGCTGCCGCCCAGCGTTTTCACCCGCGTAGTTCCCGTTCCGGTGATCACATAGGGGTATGAAAATTAGATAGTAGCCGATTCTTAGACCTACTCAATATGCATATAAAATTTCATAAAAATCGGTAAAGCCGTTTCGGAGGAGTATGGTAAGTATGGAGACAATGTGCCACGACAATTTTATACAGCTGAAGAATTTGTTAGTTTGTTTCGTCGAGGAATGCTAAGTATATAATATCGCGCTACGATCAATAGGATCAAAACATCAATGAGAAATGTCGCAGAGCGGGAAAAATGACGCGGGCGGGAAAAGTTGCGCGAAAGCTAGTGTATTAATAAGTATGGCCAAACATAAACCAACCGCCATGTTGCGGGAGTATTTGGAACTAAACACTATATGGGGTTTACTAAGAACTGTCATAAAAGTCGACAGTGGCACCGTCATTTAATCTGTTTAATCTTTCTAGGCAGGTTTTACATATTATGCAAATACATAAGTAGGAATTATACTGCCTGTCCAGTTTCCAATTTCTTATTGGTTCTTGGTGTTTTAGGTAAATATGACATGGGATTTTAATCTCGATCTCAATCATTTATTAATCTCATTTCAGGTACTGCAGATAGTAAAGCCAGAGTCATGAACCCGACCACAGGCTGCCATTCGCATCAAGCAGGGTAGCTGTTGTCAAAAGTAAGTTATATATTAACACATATTCATATCTTATTTTAAAACTATAAATAGATGTCCCAAAATTGCTTGCAATGTAGGGTAAAAGGACCCGTGCAGTTTCGTAAACTAAAATTATTTTTAAGATTTAATAAATAAGTAGGATAAATCTACGGCAAATTCCAAATAAACCACATTTCTCTCCATATTTTATGTGACAACTCTTCATATATCTCAAAGGTTTAATGTTGAAATCAGCTTGAAGGTGTCCATATTTATTCCGCAACACAAACGTAGAATCCACGGCTTATTCATGATGCTAATCAGTAACCATTCAGCCGCGTGATTGACATGCGTCGAGCATCTGTTCGAAATATAGAAAGTCTAAGAGAACCGAGGACGCAAATAGAACTTTAACAGTAGATATAATCATGTTATTTGTATGTATTCAATTAACGTGATTTCAGCAAAAACGACGTTATATTTATATACATAAAGTATTTTTTTTATAAATTAATTGGGTCTGCGCAATTTGCTTGGTTATTAGCCTCAATATAGTAGCTACCAGTCATTTTGGAATCGTATTTACGGAAAATAACGTATTTTTAAATGAAATATTTATATTCATTCAAATACTTAGCCCTTCACCAGCACCTATGAATTATTGACTTAAGAGTCTATCGTCAGTTCGGAAGGTTGCCTTTGCTGATAAAAGCCGGCAATAAACTGAACAATATGTTTGATAAATCAAACAAAAGGCATTTCAGACACCAAAAACCAGATGTCGCTAAAAAACTAGATATTTAATAAAGCTTGTTTTATTTGAACTGGCAAATCTCCAAGAATAATATTTTACCGCGGGCTCGAATAACGGAATTAGTTTCAGTAGGTAACTACTAAGTACCTAGGCCATAATTGCACCTTGCAAGTCTTGCAACGCTTGGGTGCTCATCGCATATTTGTAGTACGGCCAGCAATATAATGTAGCTATACAAACTAAATTCACAATACATGAATATAATAGTTAGGTACAATGGCGTTTAGTTGTTGACTCTACATTTATAATATGCCATGGAAATAAGTAAACAGTATACTACCGTAAATATACTAAATATATAAAAAACAACCTACACTTCTGTACCTACTATTATTTATTATGTTTGAAGAATTACGTAGATGAGATCGTCTATTCTATCTACTGACAATTTATAACAGAATGTTATTTAAAAAGCACCATTTTACTATGTGTTTTATATTTTTTTCCGAACTAGTTGTTATGATTAACTTCTAACACAAAACGATGACGGCCCGTGGAATACCAACAATACATTTAAGCAGGTTAAAGTTCAGAAAAAAATGTCTCTACTTACAAATGAATGATGATCCGATCTATTCAGTAACACCCCTATTCGAAACCCCAATGCTACACGCGAACAAAAAAAAGGTCCCACAATCTGAACCTACATGAACTTTGAGCAGGTAGATAGAAGCCACCAATCCATTTTTTGCTTAGACACAGAGGGTATGACATTCCTTACAGGCAGATGATAAGGCTTTATTCTTACTAGATAATTATTATTACGTAGGAATAAGTATTTTCACCTCTTATCATTCATTATTTCATGTCATTGCACTATCTCATCATCTGACACCAATAAACGCTGATAAAGGTAGGTATTCGTGTGAAATAGGTAAATAAAATGCGAGGTTGTTAACCCTGTATCATACAGACGGGCGTTTTGAGGTGACATTGACCTTTGGTATCACAAATAGAATTGCGTATAGGACGATCGATCTTTTTAATATTGTGCCTAGTTAAGTGAGTTGGCGGGTTCTAGAAACCCGAGATCTTTGACCTGTAGGCTTAACATGCGCAAGTCGACATATCTCATAGACGAGATGACAAATTTTGTCGATCTCGATTCGTTTGTCACTTTTCCTAACATGCGCACCGCGCTCGAGAAGATATCTCGTCGTGACTTCGCCTTGTCGGCGCGAGATAACTGACGTTGACATTTCATGAAAACATACCATAGTCTAGTTAGTAACGCCGGTTTCATTCGGTCAATATTGGTGGAAATTGCGCGAACGCTGCCATATTTGTGAACGCGACCTTAAAATTGTCTTAAATTCGTGTAATATGTAGGTACAAAATATGCAGTTTGGGTCTGACCAATAAATTGAAAAAAATCAAAAATCAAAATCTTTTTTATTCAAATAGGCCTCAATCAAGCACTTATGAATAGTCACTATTAATGCTCGGTTCTGAAAGTTGAATGCAACACAGAATCTGGAATTAAACATGAACAATCACACCTCTTTAGCAATACCTTTATTGGACTGATATTATTGCAATTTTGCTGTTTACTTTTGGTTAAAACATACACCTTATAAGAATTTAAGTAAATATTTTGGGAATTTCACATAGTAACAGAAGTTTAAGTGGTAAATAGGTAGGTAGATACATAATTTTAAGAAGGCAGGTAAACCACAGCCGTTTCGTGGCTCTAAATCTTCTTGGAGCTTATCTATAATGTAAATAGCCATAGGCTTTGTAATTCGCCAGAGAGACTGGAACTCGTTATTCCTTAGGTCGAATGGGTTGCAGACGTCGCGAATCACCTTCCTCTGTATTTTTATTGCTTCCCTTTCCTCATACACAGTTAATAGATAATTATAGTACGGCACCGCCATTATACTTAAAGTGTTTCATAAATTTCACAAATCACAGAACACTGTTACCCCTTTTTTCAGATTTTTCTCAGCTATTCGCGGTTTCTCGTCTACGAAAACATCGACGAGAAACTTGTCATAGGAAAATGTCAAAATTCGACTAAATAAAGCGCGCATGTTAGAGCCTGACGACAAAAACAGGTTTGACAGAACGAAATGAGTTCTTTA